>CM075772.1:24705051-26089217 GCA_037974665.1 Ehretia macrophylla
TTCGCGCATCACGCATGCCTCCCACCGTCCCCCCGTATGCACGGAACGGGACAAGGAAACTACCTTCCTGCCCACGCGGTGCTTGGATCGCCACGACACTAGACCACGTCCGTCGCATTACGACTCAGCGAGGACCATGGCGTCGTGTGCTAGGCGATTCGCGCATCGCACAGGCAAGTCGGAACCAACCGGGGGACGGCTTCAAGGCCGCATGGTGCTTGGATCGCCACGACATTGAAGCATCAGCAATTGTCTCATCGCAACGCTCGCGTCGTTGCTTAACAAAAGCCAATGCCACATGTGCGAGGCGATTCGCGCATCACGCATGCCTCCCACCGTCCCCCCGTATGCACGGAACGGGACAAACAAACTACCTTCCTGCCCACGCGGTGCTTGGATCGCCACGACACTAGACCACGTCCGTCGCATTACGACTCAGCGAGGACCATGGCGTCGTGTGCTAGGCAATTCGCGCATCGCACAGGCACGTCGGAACCAACCGGGGGACGGCTTCAAGGCCGCATGGTGCTTGGATCGCCACGACATTGAAGCATCAACAATTGTCTCATCGCAACGCTCGCGTCGTTGCTTAACAAAAGCCAATGGCCAAATGTGCTAGGCGATTCGCGCATCACGCATGCCCCCCACCGTCCCCCCGTATGCACGGAACGGGACAAGCAAACTACCTTCCTGCCCACGCGGTGCTTGGATCGCCACGACACTAGACCACGTCCGTCGCATTACGACTCAGCGAGGACCATGGCGTAGTGTGCTAGGCGATTCGCGCATCGCACGGGCACGTCGGAACCAACCTGGGGACGGCTTCAAGGCCGCATGGTGCTTGGATCGCCACGACATTGAAGCATCAACAATTGTCTCATCGGAACGCTCGCGTCGTTGCTTAACAAAAGCCAATGCCATATGTGCTAGGCGATTCGCGCATCACGCAGGCCCAAATGACACATCGGGGGACGGGAATGGCCCCCAACGTGTACATAGCCGGCGGCACGGGGATGGCTAGTTTTGTGCTTGGGCAACCACTCGCCCCCTCATTAGCCATCCCAATGACGTCGACGGTGTTGCGGCACCAAGATGGATAATGAGGGGCTAGGGAAGCCACCACGTTCCTCATTAGCCATCCTGGTGCCGCGCCGAGGGACATGCTGGGGGACGCGGGGCGGGGGTGGCACGGCCCCAACGCACGGGTATGCAACGCAATACCTCGGCGTGATTCAATCGGTAGGCATTCCCGCCCACAATATAGCCCACGATATAGCCCACGATATAGCCCACAATGTGCCACGAAGTGCCCACAACGTCCCCCCACATGGCCCTCGACCAGGAGGCTTGACACCACATACCCCCCTATAATACATTTAAATGCAAAAACCCAAGTGACAGCAGTAGCATACATTTTGCCAGAGATTCATAATGGGTGTTTTACACTATAAAAGGCCCCATAAGGCATGATCTTTGTACCCAACTTGCTCCATATTGATATCATATGATATCCAAATGCATAAAAAAAAAAAATTTTGAAATTTTTTTTTTAAATATTTAATAATTACGAAAAATAGGAAAAAATCAAGAAAAATAGTAGAAAAATCAGAAAAAATTATATTAATTCATACATTAATTTTCTAAATAATATTCAAAAATATTTTTTTCGAAAAATTAATTTTGAATATTTAAAAATTACGAAAAATAGGAAAAAATCACAAAAAATACTAGAAAATTAAGGAAATTTTATATTAATTCGTAGATTAATTAGTTTACATGATATTTGGCGTTACAATTTGTTTTGCATGGATTGCGAAACCGATTAATCGATGTCGCCTCACAAATGTGACGAACAGCTTGTCGGACAAGGCCAAAGTTAAGACTACTTCGTTGATTCGGAAACCACTTATAGAAGAATATCAATGTCTACATTCGTGTCATAATACATTTCGCATGCCCAATTCCCTCGAATGCTAAACATTGCCCGTCGTGCCCAACGTCCCCTACTAGTGCCAAAGCCGTCCCCCAAGTGTACCCCCACCGTCCCCCAGCTGTGCCACAACAGTGCCCCAACAGTGCCCCAAGAGCGCCCCTTGAGCGGCCCGCGCGCGCCACTTGCGCGCACCATCGTGCGGCACGGGCGCCCCATGCGCGAACCTTCGTGCGGCATGAGGGCCACATGCGCGCACCATCGTGCGCCATGAGCGCCCCATGCGCGCACCATCGTGCGGCATGCGGGCCACATGCGCGCACCTTAGTGCGGCATGCGCGCCCGATGCGCGCACCATCGTGCGGCATGGGCGCCGCATGTGCGCACCTTCGTGCGACATGGGAGCCCCATGCGCGCATCGCTGTGCGGCATGGGCGCCCCATGAGCGCACATTCGTGCGGCATGCGGGCCACATGCGCGCACCATCGTGCGCCATGCGCGCACCATCGTGCGCCATGCGCGCCCCAAACGCCTACCATCGTGCGGCAAGGGCGCACCTTCTTGCGGCATGGGCGCCCAATGCGCGAACCTTCGTGCGGCATGCGGGACACATGCGCGCACCATCGTGCGCCATGCGCGCCCGATGCGCACACCGTCGAGCGGCATGGGCGCCGCATGTGCGCACCTTCGTGCAACATGGGCGCCCCATGCGCGCATCGCCGTGCGGACTTCTATTGTATGCATTGTAAAGTTGCACACAAAAAAAAATTGTTAAATTTCTTCTCTGTTTGTCTCTCTGCTTTTATTGTTTCTTTAGTTTTCTGTTTACTGTCGTAATACAAATATCAATTCAATAGAATCACTTTAAATTAATACTCAATAAATTAATAATCTATTTCAAGTATAAACTTGTCTTGGTTTGACTTAGAATCAGTGTAAAAAAAAAATAATTTTTAAAAAATTATAAAATAATACATTTAAAATATTATTTTGTACTTTATAGGTCCAAATATTTTATTATTAATAATTATCTAATATAAATTAACTATGAGATTTTTCAAAATATGAATTCAGAGTATCTTATCTTTTGTTAAACCTATAATCGTAGTTCTTTTTGGGTACATGAATGATGATCTTTCTTTTGCTCACTTAATGTTTTAAGCATTTCATTTTTTTCTCGACACCTTTGAGATATGGGAGCCATTTTTTGAGTATTAGAACTAAAGATTGTTATGGCGATGGGGTTGAGTAATTGCCAATTACCCGAATGCGATAGAGATATATGGGAGAAAGGAAAACAAGAAAATAATAAAGCAAGAATTACGTGCTTCGGTTGTGCCTACAACCACGGAACAACAGAACAAATTCAATGATCTAATGGAGAAAGAGGTTATAATATTTTTATATAGAAGAAAAAAGACTCTCCAATAACTATGTTAATTCTATCTCAAATTGTAATACAATAAGACTATAGTTACTCTCAAAACTATAGAAGGAGATTATTTATAGATAAGCTAATCTAACAAAGATTACAATACGAGATTAGAGAAACTAGCTGTAATCTTACAATGATTAGATTTTTAGGTAGCGATTGGTTTGTGAGAATGGATGAGAATAAAATGATTCCTAGTTCTATTCCAATTTCCACACTTGGTATAAAGGAACAAACTTGAAAATTATATTCATGCGATCATCCCATTCTCACAAATATGGGAATACCCATTTTTGATAAAAAACACATAGGAATAACACATTCTCATATGCTTTAGATTGAAGTTATTGCTCAAGTGGCCAAAATAACCTTAAAAAAGCGTAGTACCGACTATTTAAATAACATTAATTATTATTATTCATAGTTTTTAGTATTATTTATTGTTTTTATAACAATTATTTATTAGTATAAATGATATAATAATAAAAAATGTATAAATGATATAATAAAATACAAGTAAATAACAATAATAATAAATATCAAAAAAAATTAATTAATAATAATCATACTAATAATATATAACTATTATATACAATCTAATGATAATAATAAATACAAAAATATTAAAAATATAATAAATAAAAATATATAATAATAATAGTAAATATAATAATATTAATAATATAGTAAGAAATAATAATAAATATGAATTTCTCTATAAAGAAATAATGAAAAGGATATACATAATTATAATAATTATAAATGATAATATATGACATAAATGTAAAATAAAATAAAAATTATATATCATATAATATTAATAAAATAATAATAAATAATATAAATTTAATAAAATTCTATGTAATTATAATTAAAGTACGTAATAATAAAAAATAAATATATAATAATAACATGCCTCAAACTAACTATTAGAAATCATAATAATATCAATATAATATTGATAAATAATATCAATTTAATAAATTCCTGTATAATTATAATTTAAAATAAATAATAAAAAATAAATATCAATAACAACATGCATTAAACTAACTCTTATTGTTAATATGATGTTGACTTTTATTCTTTAAACAATAATATATTTATAGCAACAAAAAAGACATTCTTTTATCATT
The DNA here is from genome assembly GCA_037974665.1 of Ehretia macrophylla. Taxonomy (NCBI): domain Eukaryota; kingdom Viridiplantae; phylum Streptophyta; class Magnoliopsida; order Boraginales; family Ehretiaceae; genus Ehretia; species Ehretia macrophylla. The sequence goes on from CM075772.1 coordinate 24,709,550, forward strand.
TTATATAAGTCATTTACATTATTACTCTGTTATATTGACTACCAAACATGAGTTTGGAATCAATATCATTCCTATATTAGCATGCCAAACATGAGATATCATTTCTCAAGTTCATTTCATTCCTAGGGTCATTGCATTTCTTAACTCATTCCTTGCATGTCCAAAATTATTTCAGGTATCAATCGCTACCTTATATTCTATTCTCATTAGACCTCTATTTGTTTTTCAGAATATAATACATTTACTATTAAGCCAAAAAACTAAAAAAATCTTTGTAAAATAATAACTATTAATAATTTATTGGTAAATTCATATCTCACTAAATTAATAGAATTAAAATAGTCTTTAACATTCATATCTCACTAAATTAATAGAATTCAAATAGTCTTTAACACTATTAATTTAAAGAGATTATATTGTATTTGTTTTATAATCATTAGTTTGTTAAAAATTGGGTGAATTGCACCAATAGTCCTATATGTTTCACAAAGAATTCAGTTTAGTCCTATATGTTTGAAAAGTTTCAATTTAGTCCTATATGTTTGCCTAAAAGTCTCAAATTAGTCCTATATATTTTTCAAAAGTCTTATATTAGTTATTTTCGGTAAAAGTAACTAAAAATAGGGTTACTTTTAACTAAAAATTGGTCATGTGATTCACATATGATCATGGTATGAGAGGCAAATTTGAAAAACAACATTTGTGCAAGAGAAAAATTCTATTAGGTCTTAAATGTTTGCCAAAAGTTTCAAATTAGTCCTGAATGTTTGCCGAAAGTTTCAAATTAGTCATGAATGTTTTACAGAAGTTTCAAATTAGTCTTGAATGTTTGCTAAACTATTCAAATTGGTCATCAATGTCTGCAAAAAGTTCAAATTGGTCTTTAATGTTTGTGAAAGTGTTCTACATTGTCCTTAATGTTTTTAAAGAAGTTTTGTTTGGTCCCTAATGTTAGCAAAAAAATTTAAATAGGTCTTTAATGTTGATAGAAAAGTTCTATTAAGTCCACAATGTTTAAAAAAGTCTAAATAAGTCCTTAATAAGTTTGGAAAAGTTGAGATAGATCGTTATTGTTTGCAAATAAGTTAAAATATGTTTACAATATTTTGCGAAAAAGTTGAAAACAATCCTTTATATATATTTGAATAAATGTTCAAATAGATACCTTGTAAAACAATTTTTTTAGGTCAACTATATATCAAATTTTATGGTTTAAAAAAATGAAAAAAAAAACTGCATATCAGACTTACACAATTATCGTTATACAAAAGAAGTTGCTTATAAACTTGGAAGTTCATAGGATTTGTCAACAAACCATTTACATAACAATTTATGCAAGCAATCCCACATAAAAAAAACTAATAATTTACTTCATTTACAAATATCAATAATTTACTTCATACATTCCAAAAAAGGCATACTCCTAGACGAAAACTTAGCCAACCTTCTTAACACGAATCTCTAAACATTACAATCAAAACTCAAAACATGGAAATAAGATCCAAGACAGCACTTCGAACAAAGTCATCCATCAAAGTTGTTGGGTTCATATTTGATCCTTAGGTTGGGCCATTTGGAATTGGCACCTTTGGAATTGGTACATATGGAGTTGCTTCACCAGCAAGTTCTGCTTCATTGTCAACTAGCACTTCTGGAATTGGTGCATCACCAATTGGTCCATCATTTGTAACATCAACAACCTGTATGAAGAAGATTAGTTAATATAAGAAGTAAAAAGTAAAAAGAACTCAGTATCTTACAAGTAAACATTACTTACCTCTTAAACAACCCTTGTTGGTGGCTTGAAATTGTTTCCCAAAGCAGCTCATCTTCCTCTCCTTCTTCCTTGAACCCCTCTTCCTCTCCCTCTACTCTCACTTCTTCCTCTCCCTCTGCCACCCCTACCTATGTTGTTCCCCCTGCTCAAGTTATTTCCTATGCTCTATTGGTTACTCTCTATGCCTTCCACACTAGCCTTTCCAATGCCAAACACATCACTACCCACTGTTCTATCTGCATCAGAAATAGTAGTTGAACCATCCTATTACAAAGAAAAAAAGAATAAGCAAGTGTTAGGATTTAAACTAAAAAAACATAATTAAAATGTAAATCAATGAGACGTGACTAATTTCATTTCTTTGGGGGCAGCTCCTTGAGTTGTGGCCGTTTTGCCAGCATATTCTACAATGAACAACACTAGCCAAATCTTTGTGTTCTAGATAAATATCTACAACCCTCTCAGTAGTTAAAAATTTAAGAAAACCCTCTGCCCTATTATCAGTCTTAACAAATCTGCTACTTCCCTCAAGGTCCTTACCATACATGTGTCATACCTAACCATCTCTTTTTTGTACCCACAATCCTCTGTCATGCTTAAAATACCATCTATTCCTATTATATCCCCTTTTACATGATCGAAATAATCAACAAAGCCACCTACATATTTCCTAACAGGCTTTTTCAAAAAGGGCCCACCATGATGCATCCTAATTAATACTATATATCGTAGCATCAGATTCAATATCTAACAATAAAAAAAAAAAAAACAGTAAATAAATAAATAATTAAATAATAGTGATAGCCAATTTAATAACAATGACAACAAATTTAATAACATTTAGCTAATTTAATATTAATCATCGAAACTGCCAAAATTTGGAATTACGGTTCTAGTTTAGAACCATTATGGTTTGTTAAAATTTGGGATTAAGTTTGCGTTCGTAAAATTAGGGATTAAAAGTTGAAATTGACAGTGGATTTAGGGATTGGGATGCAGATCTGGTAAGATTAATGGCAAGAGGGGTAGGGTAGTCATTTTGAAGAATAGTCTAGGGCAAAAAAGTCATTTAAGATTTTTTTCTTAAATCTGACCCCAAAGTTAATGGTAGGACTAATTTGAGACTTTTACCCAAACATATAGGATTAAATTGAAAATTTTTAAATATATAAGACTAAACTGAATTCTTAGTGAAACATATAAGACTATTGGTGCAATTCACCCTAAAAAATTTATGAACTTTTATCATACTGATTCAGTTTGGGCTTTTGTTTTCTTTTTAATTTTGGTCAAGGTTTGGGCCTTGTTGGATGGACCCAAGTCAATCCTTTCCATATAGTTGGGTTTGACATCTGTATTATATATATATAAAATAAGGGTTAGGATTAGGGCTAGGGTTAGGGTTAGAGAATTATTACAGAACTGCGACAGAATTTGGTTTTAGGTGACGGTCGAGATGGTGATCAACACTCCCCTATCTTCTCCTGAGCCTCATGAGGAGAAACAACCAACACTCGAAGAAGAGTTGAGCTACATCAGTGACAGTGAAGATGATGTTTGTCCTGATGAAGTTTGGCACAAGTATAGAAATCAGAATGAGGAAAGCGAGTGCTTTGATCTCTACGATTGTCCAGGGCTTCATTATATTGGTTTGAAGGTACCAGCACTACTCCTCTTGAGGGACGATGGTGAGACGCATGCAGAAGTCGTTAGAGCCGCAACGGAAGCTATAAATATTTTCAATGAAGAGCATCAAACGCATTACAAGTTTGAGACCCTCGAGAGGGTAACTTATATGCTTTGCTCTTGGATGGTGTATTTCATAACTTTTGTTGCCAAACAGGATGGTGATTATGAAGCTAATTCACTCAAGACCTTTCAAGCTAAAGTGTGGGTGAAGATTGGGGGCGAATGTGAAGTACAACTATGCAGGCTCAAAAAACTTTAGCTCATTGCATGCATGCAAACGTACAAACTCTTGCCTTTTTTAAATTTTTACTTGGTTCTCTGCTAACCTTTTTTTTTCATCGGAATTATACGCCGTGCACCCCGTGAAATTTGATTTTTTTCTTTTCTTTTTTGATACCCTCTTATGTTTATTCTTTTTTTTTTTTTCATGCTTTTCTCTCTTCATCTTTCGCTTCTGTTCTATTATTCTTATATAGGCTTTCAATTTATTTCCTGTATTTTGGAGACTATTTGTCATGTTTATGATTATTATGTATGAATTTCAATTCATTTATTTTTTAATTGTTTTAATACTTAAGTTAAACTTTTTTTAGTTTAATTATACATTTATTTCAATTTTAATTTTTTGAATTATTTTTAGATTATTATTTTTATTATTAATTGATTATGTTGTGTCTTTATTATATAGTTTGGATCCAAATACCTGCTAATTCTTTATCTTTAAATATCGTGATCTCTTATTAACTTAATTAATTTATTAGTTATTAAATTATATTTAATTAATGTTTTAATATTACGAAGATAATTTTTATTGATTAATTAATTTTGATTATTAAATTAATTATTTTTTAAATTTATTACTACTTATTTATAAAATTAGATAAATATTTAATTAATATTTATTAAATGAATAAAAGTCTTAAATTAATTAAATAATTAACTAATTAGGTGTTAAATAAATAATATTAATTATAATTTTATTAGTTATCAATTTAATTAATCTAATTTGTTTTTTAAAATTATTTTTTTCATGTATAATTAGACTTTTTTAAATATTTTTTTTATGTTTCGCCAAATTATTACCCATAGATTTTGGAGACGATTTTTGTATGTCGTCTCCAAGACGACTTATAATGTCGTCTTCAATTGGAGACGGTGTGTAAACGATTTACCTATGTCATCTCCAAATCGTTTTCAAATTGTCACTATGTTTAGTGTCAAAATTTTGTCTTATTTTCGTCACCAATTTGGCGATGAATTGACTACAAACCGTTGCAAAAAATAATTTTTCTTGTAGTGTTCTTAGTAGTGTTCTTAGTTCATATATCGGTTCTCAAATTCTTTAGGAAAGACAAATACTTTAAGAATAACCAAATTGTTAGGAAATTGTTAAGATAGATAGATATTCATTTCCAATGCATATTGAATTGTAAAGTTACATTAAAAAAAATATAAATAAATTTCTTCTCTCCTTGTCTCTTTACTTTTATTGTTTTGTTATTTTTCTTACTGAGTTTCATAACAAAATATCAATCCACTAGAATCTTTTTAAATTAATACTCAATAAATTAATAATTTCTTTTAAATATATATAAAATTGTCTTGATCTGACTTAAGACCATGTAGAAAACTAAAAATCTCCATAAAATTATAAGTTAATTAATAAATTAATTTTTTTTAATGTTATAGGCTTAAATATTTTATAAATTAATAATTATCTAAAAAGTACATAAAATAGTAGATACTCTTTAAATTAATACTTGATAAACTAATAATCTCTTTTAAATAATAAAAATGTCCAATCCCAACTTGGGACCAGTGTAAAAAAATAAAAATTTTGATAAAATTATAAGATAATATATTTAAAATATTTTCTTTGTATTTTATCGATCCAAATACTTCATAAAATAATAATTAGCTAAAAAGTACATAATAAATTGACTATGATGTTTTCATTTGTCGTGATTTTTTTCCTGACACCTTGGTGATGGTTGTTTAGGACTACAGATTGTGGTGTTGATGGGTATGAGTAATTGTTGCTCTAGGAACTGCAAAAGGAGATTATTTAAAGAGAAAAAAATTGAGCTAATCCTACGACTAATCCTACAAGGATTAGGATACGAGATTATAGATACTAATTGTAATCAGGGTTAGGATACGAGATTAGAGAAACTTATTCTAATTCTACTAAATTAAATTCTTATTTTCTTTTCTCATTAAACTTTTCTACTTATCTTTTCAAATTGTCCTGAAAAAATATGAGTCATTTTTCAAAAAAGACACCATAAATATAATATGTTTACTATTAAATAAAAAAAAACTAAAAATATCTCGATAAATTAATAATTAATAATTTATCGATAAATTGATATCTTGCTAAATTAATAAAATTTAGTGGTCTCAACGCTATTAATTTAAAGAGGTTATACTATAAATTGAATATGAGATTTTCTCAAAATATGAATCAAGAGTATCTTATCTTTTGTTAAACCTAGTGGTGGTATTCTTTTTGCATGCATGAAGGATTGATCTTTCTTATGCTCTCATAATCTTTTACGCATTTTATTTTTTTCTTGACACCCTTGATATATGGGAAGCCATTTTTTATATAATGGAACTAAAGATTATTGTGATGATGGGTTGAGTAATTATTAATTATTTGAATGCGATAGATATACGGGAGAAAGGAGACAAGGAAATAATAAAGCAAGAATAACTTGGTCTGTTTGTGCCTACGTACGTCCACGAAACAATAGAATAAATTCACTGATCTAAAAAAAAAGGTTATAATATTTCTATAATAGAAGAAAAAAGACTCTCAAAACTACAGAAGGAAGTTATTTGTAGAGGAGCTAAAGATCAGGATACATGATCAAAGAAACTAGTTCTAATCCTACAGAATTAGATTGTTATATTATGCTCTTATTAGACTTCTGTTTGTTTTATTAAATTAGTCTGAAAAAACATGAGTCACTTTTCAACAAATATACCATAAATATAATATATTTACTATTAAGTCAAAAAACTAAAATTTTGCCACTAGGACTTTGATTTGGTGGTCTGTACCTTGCTATATGAGTGGGAGATTGCGAACTCAATTTTCACTAGTTACATTTTGTGTTGTACAACCTTAAGCGTCCATTGTACAAAAAAAAACTATTTTTTTTTTTTGTAAATTAATAATTATTAATTTATTGATAATGGGTTGAGTAATTATTAATTACCTAAATGCAATAGAGATACAGGAGAAAGGAGAACAAGAAAATAATAAAGAGAGAATTACATGGTCTGTTCATGCCTACGTATGTCCATGAGACAACTGAATAAGTTCACTGATCTAATAGAGAAAAGAGGTTATAATATTTATATAATAGAAGAAAAAAGACTCTCCAATACTTGTGTCGATTAGAAGAAAAAAGACTCTCCAATACTTGTGTCGATTGAATCTCAAACTTGTTATATATATATATACCGGTATTAGAATACGAGACCAGAAAAACTAGTTTTAATCTATCAGGATTAGATTCTTATATTATGTTCCCATTAGACTATTGCTTGTTTTTTCTAAATTGGCCTAAAAAACATGAATCACTTTCAACAAGGATATCATGAATATAATATATTTAGTATTAAACCAAAAAACTATAATTTTACCACCGGTGGTATGTACCTCGCTATATGTGTAAGAGTTTCAAGCTCAATTCTCACTGGTTACATTTTCTGTTATACGACCTTAGGTCTTTCTTGTAAATTATAATTATTAATTTATTGATCGACAAATTGATATCTCAATGAATTAATAAAATGTAAATAATATTTAACACAATTAATTTAAAGAAATTATACTATATTTGTCTTACTATCATTAGTTTGTTATTATTATAGTGATTCAGTTTGGGCCTTGTTTTCTTTTTATTTTTGCGCAAGGTTTGGGCCTTGTTTGATGGACCCAAGTCAAGCCTTTCCATTGTTGGGTTTGACACATCAGTATCATATATGTATGATAAGGTTAAGGTTAAGGGTTAGGGTTAGAGAATTATAACAGAACTACGACAGAATTTGGTTTTGGGTGACGGCCGAGATGGTGATCAACACTCCCCAATCTTCTCCTGAACCTCATGAGGAAAAACAACAACCAAAACTTGACGAAGAGTTGAGATACATCAGTGATAGTGAAGATGATGTTTGTCCTGATGAAGTTTGGCACAAGTATATAAATCAGAAAGAGGAAAGCGAGTGCTTTGATCTCTACGATTGCCCAGGGATTCACTATATCGGTTTGATGGTACCATCAATACTCCATTTTGGGGACGATGGTGAGTTGCATGAAGAAGTCGTTAGAGCGGCAACGGAAGCTATAAATAGTTTCAATGAAGAGCATCAAACGCATTACAAGTTTGAGAAGCTCGAGAGGGTAACATCAATGCCTTGCGCTTGGGTGGTGTATTTCATAACTTTTCTTGCCAAACAGGATGGTGATCATGAAGCTAATTCACTCGAGACCTTTCAAGCTAAAGTGTGGGTCAAGATTGGGGGCGAATGCGAAGTACAACTATGCAGGCTCAGAAAACTTTAGCTTCTTGCATGCATGTATACGTACAAACTCGTGCCTTTTTTTATCTGCAATTTTTTTTTTTTTTTTTTGGGTCGGAATTATACTCTACGGACATAATTTAGTATTTATAATTGACTAGATTTTTTATTCAATAAAAAAAATTTCTTACTTAAAAGGTTATCTATATATGCTATTCATCTATTTTAATATAGCAATTGATCACTAGCAAATAATATTATGTGCGGATGAGGCCTTTTGACTTGGCGCTTCATTAAATTTCTAGTTTTAGACTCTCGAATAACCAAGGTTATAATTTTGTCAATTGCAGCTGGCTTCTCGATAATTAAATGAGACATAGGAGGTCAATCTTGGATTACCTTTAGTTCAAAACTGTCTCATCCCGAGCCTAAAATTTTAAGCCTCAAATATAAGAAATAAATATTTGGACCTCTTTTCTATTTGCTCAAACTGACTAACCTAAGTTATTATTTATACACACAATACTCATTTATATATAAACTACACATATACACAGTCTCCCACCAATATAGGATGTCATACAACAACCCCATTAAGGACTTGACGTCCTCTTTAAGAGTACACACTCAGAACTAACTAAGTAATGAATGATTCTAAAGGTATCTCTTACGAGTTCAAGAGGTGGCTCTCAGCGCCTTTTTGATATAGCACTTTGTCTCACATAGTATTTACACTACAAAAAAAGTTGAATTTTGTGACCGGCCGTCACCATCCTGTCACCAATACAGCGACGACTTGGTGAAGGAAAAAGTTGACGTGCAAATTTTGTAACAGGACAGTGACGGTATAGTGTGAGACGAAAAAACCCGTCACCAACAGTAACGGCATACTTCGCCGTCTCCAAAATTAGAGACGGGAACACCTCCTGTCACCAAAGTTGTAGACGGGAATGTCTCCAATCCACCCAACATACAAAATAAAATAAAAAATAAAATAAATTAGAGAGGGGCGGCGCTCCCGTCACCAAAATTGGAGACGGGAGAGCTTCTCGTCACCAAAATTGAAGACGGGAGGGCATCTCGTCTCCAAAATTGGAGACAAGAACGCTTTCTATCTTCAAAATTACAGACGACAGCGCCTCCCATCATCAAAATTACAGAAGGCCTCCCATCTCTAATCCACCCAACATACAAAAAAAAATTAAAATAAGTTGGAGACGGGAGTTTAACCCATCTCCAAAGTTATATATTTAAAATAATGTATAATTAAAAAAAAATGGATTACATATATCTTTATTATATAATAAAAGAATATGTCCATACGAGCATATTTGTTGCTCATGCAATGCATAAATGTATTGTATTACGTGCTAAACTTTGTGTACATTTTATATATTATGACCATAATATTCTTGGACAAAATTGTCCAAGCAGATATGTTTGTAGGTCATTATCGCTGTAAATTACTTGTACCATGTGCCAGTAATTTTATACATTTTATTCTAGGATCTTAATGCCCTTTAGTGGAATCGGACATGTTGTGACAATAAATATCTGATGATAAAGTTAACGGTTTAACCCTTTTACAAAAATGTTCAAAGTGTATTAATAAGGCTATTATAGTCTTTTCGTGACCTTCTCTTCTACCATCTTCCAAAGCGTACTGACACTGTCTTTTCATTTCTTTTTCTTCATCTTCACTCTTCAACCTGCAAACTCTCTCTCTTCATTGTTCTTGAGCTTCCACCCACTCTCTTTTCTTCTTCTTCTTTAACTTCTATCACTACCACCGTCACTAGGGCATCGGCCAGCGCAATCATAGGCATCAACAACGATCACTATTTTTCTTCAAATCTAAGAGGCTCACCATCTGGAAACTTCCAACGATGAAGCTCTCGATTTCTTGATTTCTGTACTGACACCATTTCAAATCTTTAAAGCTCCAAGAAGATTCTTTTTTTTACCTGCTTTATCTTCACCTTTTAGTACTTTTTTTTCGACCTTATGATCTGTTTCCTTTTTTTTTTTTTTTTTTCATCTTACTCTTCTCTTATGATACTTATAAATTTATGTGTAATTACATGTCTATGTTATGGATCTGTGTAGATCTGATGAATTTTATCATTTGTTTTTCAGATTATTAAAGCGAAAATTGCAGTGCAGTACGAAGCAATCAAATTGTGAGATGCTAATGCGCATATGGTGTCAACTCATGCTGGTGAGTTTACAATTCTCAGTTTATTGAATCCCTAGCTTTGTTTGCAAGCACAAGAATTGAAAGATTATTAATTATTAATTATTAAAATTAAAGCTGTCTATTTAAGTATAAGAATGCTAATTTACTTCAATTTTATCTGTTGTGTTTATGATTTTAGCTTCCGATTCAAAGGAAAAACGAAATTTTGTTAATTTGATTATAAAAATGCAAAATTTATTTCAATTTTATTTGTTAAATATTGATTTTATGTTTTTTCCCTTAAGTTGGAGCTTCAAATGCCGTAAAATTTGGTTTATTTGAAGAAAGTTTGGTAATTACTGCAACTTTTCTTTGATAGTTCTCCTTTTTTGTGTAAAAAGATTGTAGTTTGATAAGGTTTAGATGCAAGATAAACAAAAACATGTCTTTCTCTGTTGTGACAGAGTAAATTTGCATTCTTTTTTCAAACTTCTCAAATAAGTGGAAATCAATCTTTTCTAGAAGAAGGCAGAATAGAATAGAATAGAATAATAAAGATTACGTTGGATTGGCACGAGATGATAGAAAATAATTTACTTAACTCTTAGTTGTTGTTTCATAATAATTGATTGCTGAATTTTGCCAATGCAATTCGACAAATTTAGAGTAGTTTATCAACCAACTGCCACTCTTGCATTGTATTGTAATACATATTTTAAGCTGGTTATTGATAATTCATACATCTATAGTAAAGAATCTTAGATCAATGTTTGATTGCAAGATCTATTTCAGGACAGCAAGATGATGGAGTGTAGTAGGCAGTTTGATGAGTCACAATTAAATTTTGGAGCTCCTAACTTTTTAGGATCCACCTGATGCGTTAGCCTTTTCGTTTTGGTTGACCTGAATTGTCGTTGTTGCTCCATAAAGCTTTATTCTTTCTTTTTTGATTACAATAAAAAGATATAAATTATTTTTCTTGATAAGTGGAAACATAAAAACTATTAGTCCATGTATTAGTCATGGTTAACATAATGTGTTTGAGAGCAGATGTAGATAAGAAAATTAAGAGAAAGAAAGAGATGGTTATCAAGATAAAAAATGTGACGTGGTCTTCTTTAATCTGAACCGTCAATCTTGAAAATGGAATCTAACAAAAAGATTAGACGTTTCTTTCTCTCCTTGACAGACTAAACTTTTCTCTCTATTCTTCCCTTTTTCTCTCGAATCTTCATCAGATGGTGGGGTGTGTGTTGGTGCGTGACTCCAATTACAAGTTCGTTTCTTACCTTCAATTCTTCACTTAGTTTCTGCGTTATTTGCTTGTTTTATTTTTTATTTTAATTTTTTTGCACAATTTGCTTTTTGTATTTTTTATTTTAAATTTCTTTTTGGTGGATTATCATTTTTTCTTCTTTGATTGCTGATTAGTCTACTTGTTATGGTCATCGACTTTGATTTTTGCATCAGAGAAGCTGTCTCTGAGGTTCTTTTCTTGCTAATTTTTGTTGAGATCTCCAAAAAAAAGGGGGATTTTTCATTTAGTGTTTGAATTTGAAGTTTTTTATAATTTGTCTTTGCAGGTTTTGGTGGAAGAAAATGGTTGTGTGAGAACCTTCATATTAAATAGACATAAGCAGTTCGATGCTCTTTCTTTTCAAATGGTATATAAATTTTGCTTTATCATTTTTTGTGTAATTTTGGGTCGGTAAATTGGAAAAATACCCCCTGTGCTTTCTCGATCTTGCTTGTTAAAATTTTGTAAGTAATAATTTAATAACCCAGTGGTTTATAAGAATGATAGCAGACAAAGGGTCCATCTTTACAGGATAAAGAGACTTTGACTCACATTCTTATAGATTGTACGAGTTGTTAGATTATAATGGTACCACAAGACCCAACGAACAAATTTGAAAAAACACATGGAGGTCATTTGTAGTTTTCATGTATTTTGGTCTTTGTTGATGCCCTCTCATGGAGCATCACTTACAAGCTCAAGTCATTGACCTCTAGCAAGCAAATAGTTGTATATGTTTTCCTTTTCAGAGCATTTTCTGATACGTTGAATCTTGGTTTGTTTCAATTTTGACTCTTTTCATAGTGCACTTTCTCAAGGCATGAACTGTGAATTTACTTTCAGCACATGCTGATGTATGATAGGCATCTCAATTCTCAAGTGTAGAAAAGAGGATACACATAGCTTTTAGAGTCTGGCTTTGTTGTTGTATGTAATAGATATACATCTTTTTTTTTAAATGATCTGCATGTTCAAACTAGAACTTTTGCTTGATTAGAAAGAAATAACCTTTTTGCATGTATTCTATTTCCTTTTCTAATTGCGTTTATTGTCTTCAAATCTCTGACAAAGTTCTTTGTTTCCTGCTTTATCTTCAATTGTTACTACTTTTTTTTTTTAGTATAGTAAAAATGGTGGGAAAAGTTTGAATGTTTGTGGCTGAAATGATGCATTTATTGGAAATATCTAGCAACAGAAATCTACATAATTTAGTGGAAGTATCAGTAACTGATCCCTCTTTTCACTATGCAGGTATGATTATGTTACCTTTGATGATGTGTCTGCATGGATTGATTAGCATATTGGGAAGGGACAAATCATACAACAATTATGGAGGTCAGCATTTATATGTCGCTCTCTTTCATTCCCTGTTTACACTAAATACTTCAGGTTGAATTGATTCTTTAGTTGTCTTTTATTCGTACCAGAATGTGGAGGCCTTCTATTGTATAATTATGGCAATGGATGATGAGAAGATTGCTGAATTCTGACGGAATTTGGTGCTGATGTCATAATGACATCTGAATCATGCAGAAATGGTAAGAAAGATGAACCTATCCTTCTCTTTGGTGTCTTGCAGAATTTTGAATTGGTTATCTCACAGGAACTGAGAAATGTAATGAAGCGCTTCAAAAGCTTGATAAGAAATATGACGTTGTGGTCAATATTCAAGGAGATGAATCTCTAATTGAACTTGAAATAATAGATGTTATTGTCAAAGCCCTGCAGGCAAAGTTGCTACTATTGTATATGTCTCTTGGTCTATTATGCATGTTGGATCTTTTTTTTAACTTACAAAACTCTGATGAAAGTTTCAATTTCTGGGTATTGGAATTTGTGGGCATGTATAAGGAGAATTTAGATTTAAAATTGGTGCATCATTTATGATATTTTCTTAATGTACATTGGGCTCAGCCATGCATATGCATGGCCAAGCTTAACTAATAGAGTAATGTATGTATATGCATTACAGCAAAAAAAAAAAAAAACCCACCCTTCAAAACCCGTTGTCACCCCCACCCCCAAATCCCATAGCAGCCCCTAATCTCCCCAACCCCAACGCCACCAATACCCCCCCCCCTTCGTCACAGCAGTACCCCACCCCCTAAAAACCTGTCCCATCTACCCTCAGACCACAAATTCCCCACCCACCCCCTATTGCATCCTCACGATTGTAGCACCACAACATCTCGCGCGAGGTATGTGGTTGAAATATATATGTTTGTATATGTGTCTAACTGGTTCATTTGGGTCTTTTTTGATTGCTTTTGCTGTCCTAATATAATTGGACTTCGATTTTCTAATCCGAGTCTTGGATCCGAACTAATTTGGTATATAAAATCGGACCCACCCGACTCTTGAGATCTCACCCAATCAAAAATCATCAAACTTTTAGGGTTAAGTATTACTAATATAAATACTTATTGAATCGAAAAACAGAGTGAGTTGAGCTAAGTTGAGGTTTCTTAATTTGGGTTAGATTAAAAATGTGATCTTTGTCGACTTAGGATTAGAATTTAGATTTTTGAGTGAAGAAAGGATGTAACTTGTTTTACTTTTTCAGCCTGATTTAATTGTAGTGGGGTGTGCTACTTTCTGCTGTGTGTCGAAATTGGCTTTTATAGTTACTAAAGCCATTGTTGTTTAGGTGTGTATGGGTGATGTTTATTGAAAACATGTGGACATTTCATTAAGCAGCTCTTGATCCTTAATTGGCAGTTATCTGCATGGTGATGCTCCAAAAAAATGTGAGTGGGTTGGTTCGTGAATGGTGTATGCAAAAAAATTGGTCTGCGAATGTTGGTGCCTTTGTTTCATTGTGATACTCTAAAAAAAATGGTCTTTTTTTTTTCTTTGTTGTGCTGCTGCGTTATGAACTAAACTCTATTATTTTTTTTTCTTTCAATGATCTATACTATTTGGTCTTTTAAAGACCAAGTGGCATTGACCATTCTAAATTCATATGCATGTAGCTGGCGCCACATGCATGTGAATTACTTTCTTTTTCTCTATTTCTTTATTAATCTTCTTTTCTTTTCTTTTGTTTCAATTTAGATTTTCACTTCGGGCCTATCTTTGATTATTGCTAACTATGTCCATCTATGTTTGGGGATTATTGCATTCTTCCAGAGATGAATTCTGAAGTTAATTCGATGACTACTATATATTTAATGTAATAGCTATTCTATTCTTAGAAATCATTTTAGTTTTGCGAATATAAGATTAAATGTTTATCTCTTTGCATTTATTCAAAACTTATTGGCAGGTTGAATTCATTTATTTGTTTTTATTGAGAAAGTGAACAAAGGAATGGAGAAGGATTTACTGTTTCTCGTGTCTGAATGTCATAGGGAAAGGAACGACAATGAGGAGATCGAAAGAAGAGAATGTTAAATCTTTATATATTTGCAATCTTTATATGCTGTACAGGACACGATTATAACATAGTTTTGTTCTGAAATGGAAAACAAAGGCACTGGTAATAACTGATTTTTTTTTTGATCTTTACTGTATTAAGTAGATGCGTACTTGAAAGATGATCATAAATTCATTGGAGTAGTACTTCATTTGTAGTTTTGGTCTATTTGGTTAGTGCATAAAAAATGGTTTTTGAGTGTGTCATATGGCTTTCTTTGAGACCAAGCATTTGTTTTCCCTTTGAAGATATTGAGATGAAAATAAGAAAATAGAACTATATTTATGTTTATAGGGAATCAATTTTTTTTTGAAATCATAGTAAACATATTTTAAGCATTTTTTTTGCAATAGAATTCATTTTCCTTTCACATGAATCTCCTTATCTAATTTCTTTGCGTAACTGGTTCATTCTCAATTATTTGATTTTCTCAGGCAGTTTTGGAAACAGTTTCTAGGGTTAAGTCCAAGAAAAACGACACAAAGAGGAAAAATATGTTTTCTCATTCAGCATCTAACTAAATTGTGGTGGAACCTCATCCTAAGTTTGAAGTATCCGACTGCAGAATGTCTATGCTAACTTTATATGGTTAAGGAAAGTTCTATTTCTGACTTGATCACATTCTCTGAGTATTATTAGGTCCTTTCAGTTTCATAACGTTTTCAACCTGGATAATGAAAATCGAGCTGAAGATATAGCAACATTGCTAGATAACTAGGAATCATGTCCATGTGACAGTTGAAAAGTTCTTCGGTTCTAATTTTCTTATACCGATGATATACTGTTTTACTTATTTATCTCATGAACTTTTTAAATACTTGTACTTAATCATGACATTGATATATTTTTTATTCTTTGGAAGTTCTTAATCAGGACTAAAATTTCATACATAGGATTCTTACTCATGTTTTACTTATCAGCCAAAATTGGAGAACTAGACATACATATTGAAGTTCTGATTCTAGTTTCTGCGAGTGGAGAAACTTTAATGGTTGTGCTGCTAGCTAACCGAACAATAAGTTATAGTTTGATAATTCAGTTAACAATAGTACTATTTGTAGATTCAATGTTGATGAGAAACAATCTTGTTGCAGAAAATGAGGTATACACAATATCATACGAAGACATAGGATTAATGAGCTGACACATGTGGGCCTCACTTTTAAATATCACACATTCCTACTTGATTCCCTTAATTTTTCCCTTCAAAATTACTATTTGCTCATTCTCCATTTATATTTTTGAAACATTCTTAAGAGGAGAGACATTTCATAAAGTCCTAGATTTACAACATGAATTTTATGAAGTTGTCAATGTGTAATTAGTTACTCATCCAACCTTACAAATGGCAAAATATTTGCCAGACCATAAAATTAATTAAGAATGAGCTATCAATATTTTGAATTAAAACTTGCTAAGCCCTGGTCATTAGCAGGAACTGATGGAGAACTCTTTACTTTAACATTTTGGTTGGAGGGTTGTAAAAGCTTATTAAAATGTTTGTATGGAAGAATTTGTTAACTCTTTTTAATGATAGTCATAGGTTTTTTATATGGAGAGATTTTATTCCATATGCTCTGACTTGTACTTTATCCCATGGCATGTAACCATTCGTTAAGATATAGTGTTTATCACATTGTTGGTATTTTGTATTATTGGTATTTACTAAGAAAGATGAAACCGAAGTAAAAGGAATAACATAGTGTTTATCACATTGTTGGTATTTGGAGAAGTGAAGTAAAAGGAATAACATAGTGTTTATCACATTGTTGGTATTTGGAGAAGTTTCACTCTATTTATAAGGTTTCTATCTAATCTGGAAAGCTGTAAGTTCGGATTAGAGTTGTTTTAATCCCTTTTCTCTTCTTGAGTACCAAAGAAAGAAAATTGGTACTGAATTTAATGGAAATTAACTTTATTTGGATAGTAGTGCAACATAAATTAGAAAGAATGGACTATGTGTGGATATATATGAAGATGTTTGATAGCTAGTGAAGGTTAGCTAATGATATGGTATTGTTCATATACTAAGTGTGGTGAACTTTAGTTTGCTTGCTCCTCGAGTCTCTAGTGGACATAAGATTTGTATATGAAAGGTTAACTAGTTTAACTTGTTGACATGATTCCACCTTCGTGTTTTATATAGGTTGTTTCGTTTCAGAGAAGATTCATCAATGACAAGAATTTATGAAGATTCAAAGTTCGTGAATAGTTTCAGAGAAGATTCAAATGCATAGGGTTAAGTTAAATTTGAGGGATAGCTATTTGTAATTATATATGTAATTAAAATATTTTGTAATCATATATATAAATTAAAATATATTGTAATATTAATTTTAAATTGAATTTTGATTGTCAAATTTTAATTAATTTATTTTTTATATGAAATTCATATTTATAAATTTAGCCATTTAAATTTTGTACTCTAATTATGAAGAGTTTCTAAAAATAATTATTTAAATTTTATGAGGATTCGGTGATGGAATATTTTGCGAGGACTTGTCAAGGGACGCAATCGGTGAGGGCTTGGTGTGGGAAAAAATTGGCGAGGGTTTGGTGACGGAATATATTAGTAACGATATGGTGACAGGTTAAGTTGGTGACGACACGGTGAGGGGAAATATTGGAGATGGCTTGGTGATGGAATATATTAGTGATGGTATAGTGACTGGTTAAGTTGGTGATGGTATGGTGAGAGAAAAGATTGGCGAGGGTTCAGTGACGGCAATTATTGGTGATGACCTGGTGACGAGCCGTCGCAATATGGAGATGTCTTGGTGAAGGGCATAATTTTGGCGACCATTTTGTGTTTGACAGATGTTTTCTCTCACCGTTCCGTCGTTAATTTGGAATTAGCGACGACACGATGAAGGGAACCTTCTTTCACAAAATTCAATTTTTTTTGTAATTGGCAATGGCACGATGAGGGGAATCTTTTCTCACAAAATTTAATTTTTTTTGTAATTGGCGACGGCATGATGAGGGGAATTTTCTCTTACAAAATTCAATTTTTTTTTGTAATTGGCGACGGCACGATGAAGAAAAATTTCTTTCACAAAATTCAATTTTTTTTTGTAGTGTTAGTTCTCACAATAACTAGTGACCGACTCTGATATCATTATGTCAACCCTTGAGCTTAGAACTCCAGGCTTGTAAGCAAGATTAATGTTGTAGGTATAAGAAATAATTATTTTGACTTTTTTTTACTGATCTAAAATAATTAACCCAAATATTTCTCTATACGCACAACAATCGTCTCTCATCGGTGTGGGATGTTAAACAAACTGTTTGTAGTAGCAACATGTTCACTAATATGATCCAAGATTCCTTTCATGGTGGCTTTGATTATTAAAGAGGGTTGGCTTTGCAATGTAATTCTTTTCCTTCCTTTTTTTTGTTTCTTTGTCCTTTCAAAAAAATGAATAGGGCAAATGTCTTAATTAATCCTCATTATTTGCAAATAGTCTTACTATTTGTCCTTATTATTTACATGTTTCGGACAAGTTATCATTATTTTAAAAGTCACGTAATTGGTTACCATTATTTACAGATGTCTCACTGTTAGTTTATTTTTACAAAAGTCTTTCAATTAGTTTCTATTGTATATTAACTGTTAAAACTTAACAAAAGATCATTATTTACGGCAAACAAATGGATGTATGGTTTTCCAATCTCATAACAACATACTTTCACATGGTAATGAAAGGAAGATAAGATAGAAGAAGGAATTATATAGAAAATTAAAGGTAATAAGCTAGTCTCTCTCGTTTAAATAGCAAAAGAAGACGACTTTGAATCATCTCTAGTTACGAAGATTACAAAGATAATTTCTTTTAAATTTCATTTTTCGATTTCCCAGTTTTGAGGTATGACTTTGAATCATTTCTAGTTATCTAAGACGGTGTTAGTTACGGATAATTATCTAAAATAGAAGGTTAAATTGTATCATCTCATTATTTAAATTTAATACATAATTGCATTAGTTTAAGAAATTAATGTATACCCATAAACATAAATATCTTAATCATAGTTTGCGTTTTGTAGTCTTTAGGATGGCAGTGGTTAATCCGAAATTGGCAGGTATTTAAGCGATAACAAATTATGTGTACCCCGTTAGATTATTGATTTTTATAAAGGGTAACTGGTAGAAGATTTGATAGAAATTAAAATTAGAAACTTGATAATATATACATGACGTGTATGTAATACAATATTTAAAGATATAAAAGATTATATATTGATTTAATAAATTAATACCTAAAATTATATTTTAAATCTATGTTTATTGACCCAATAAGTGAGTGGGTTCAGCCCAAATATTATCTCACTGTACCCTAAGATTTAAAACATAATAAAATTGCTATTTAATTATTCCATTCAATAAAATCGTTATTTAATTATTTCACCCAACTACTCTAGAAAACGTTGCCACTATTGACAATCTAGGAACAAAACCAAGTTTTCAAAAAGCACAACGCAATCGAATCATGTAATTTTCATCTCTCACTCGTAAGTAAAGCTATGTCCTTTAAGTTTAGAACACGACACATTTATTAATCTTGTTAATATTGCTGCTTTTTACTTTTTTTTGGTTCAATCCTTTTGATGTTTGCTGTTCTTTTGCAATGTTTACTGCACATTTATTAATTTTGTTTTTTGTTTTCTAATATTGATTGGCCTTATACTACATATTTGTGAGACATCATGATACGAGAATAATTTATAAGTTAGTATTTGATTAAAAGATACTTATTCTACGTTATGGTGAGGTTGTACTTAATCACACCTATTATTATTATTTTTTAAAATTAAAAGACAAAAAACCCGTTATATTGGATATCCGTTGACCTGTATACCATCTTATTTTTATTCTTAAGACTATGCCACTAGTCTAATTAGTCTCGTCTCAATTGCAGGTCTCGTGTTTTAAACCTGTAACGTGAACAATATTTGATTGACATTGGCCATTGTAGCTGCAGCTGATTATGTACTTTGTGTATTATTTTCAGCTTTTCTTGTTTAAGCAATGCAACAACAATTCAGATTGTGATACTTTTGGCATATAGAAGAAACATTCAAATGGAAGATTGGAAGCTGCCAGATGAATTTCTTATTCACATTCTATCTTTATTGTCACTGAAGGAAGCAGCAAAAACAAGTATTTTGTCCACAAGATGGAGGTATTTATGGACACATATCACCCGTCTCAACTTTGATCGTATGGATGTCGTGAAAAACATGAGAAATACATATACGGAGGAGGAGGATGTTCTTAAGGTGGAAAGAATAAATTACATAAATTGGGTTAATAAAGTCTGCTCGTTGATCCAGGCTCCAAGCATCGAAGTGTTGAGAATTTGTTTTGATTTGGGTGAAGAGTCTAAACTCAATCTTGATAAGTGGGTTAACTTTGCGATGGAAAAGAAAGTTAAGAATCTTGAGCTGGTTATGGATATAAGTCCGTCAAAGACCACGCAATATGTTCTTTCGTGCCCTGTTACTGTTTCATCAGGCATTCAGCATTTGGAATCACTTAATTTGAAGAACATCAACGTATCTGGGGAGCTTCTTGAGCATTTTCTTCTTCATTGCCCGTCATTGGAGCAAATATCTGTCCAACATTCCGAGCATTTGACGACTCTGAATGTTGGACTTGGAGTTCGATTGCATAAGTTAAAATGCTTGAAGATAGTTGAGTGTTCCAATCTAGCAGAGCTTCAGATTTCTGCTCCAAAGCTCTCATACTTTCAATATGAGGGTCGACCAATCAACTTACACATTGAGAACGTTCCTTCGCTTAGTCATCTATATATTGGTGGGAAATATGGTGATCGTCTTTCATGTCCTGTTACTATTTCAGCAGGCATTAAGCATTTGAAATCACTTAATTTGAAGAGCGTCAACATATCAGGGGAGCTTCTTGAGCATTTTCTTCTCCATTGCTCGTCATTGGAGCAAATATCTGTTGAAGATTCCAAGCATTTGATGACTCTGAAAGTTGGAGTTGGAGTTCGATTGCATAAGTTCACATGCTTGAAGATAGTTGACTGTTTCAATCTAGAAGAGCTTCAGATTTGTGCTCCAAAGCTCTTCTACTTTCACTATGAGGGTCCACGAATCAACTTTCACATTGAGAACGTTCCTTCCCTTAGTCATCTATATATTGGTGGGAAATATGGTGATTGTCTGACTTGGTTATTTTCTGCACTGTCAAATTATCTTTGTCAGATTCAGACTCTTGTGCTACGCTTGCAACTGGATCGGGTTAGTTGCAGTTCATTGCTATTTTCATGTTCTCCAAACCGTTTATTGTATCACTTGATAATTATTCCCTTTTCTTTGACCTGTTTATATATAATGTTTTATCAGACGAGAACTCCGAAATTATTGGAATTATCTTCTCTAAGGGGGTTGACGGTGAGAGTTTCTCCACACGAAGATGGCGGCTTTCTCCACTTACTCTCCCTCTTAAAGGCATCTCCTTTACTGGAGAAACTTAGATTTGAGGTAATTTTCTTTTGAATTCCATTACAGCTCTTGGACTGGATTGATTATTTTGTGCAAATTGCAACGTGGATGATTTGGTAT
This sequence comes from Ehretia macrophylla, assembly GCA_037974665.1. Classification (NCBI taxonomy): domain Eukaryota; kingdom Viridiplantae; phylum Streptophyta; class Magnoliopsida; order Boraginales; family Ehretiaceae; genus Ehretia; species Ehretia macrophylla. Next base: position 24,731,025 of record CM075772.1, read on the forward strand.
ATAGGATCTCAAGTACCACTCTGGTTTCAAATATCTCCCTTCATCCCAAGTCCAAACAATATTATCACAAAGAAAAGCTCATCCTCGGGAAAACACTAATTTGGTCTATATATATTAGTTCAAGATTTCGTGTTTTGAAAGGCAGTTCTTGAGACTAGCTTCTAGTGGTACTTAAAGTCATATTGTTTCAACAAGGGATCATTCGAAATAAATTCTTAAAACACATGTATGACTTTTGAAGCTTGAATTGATTTCACAGGTTTAGCCTGAAGTTGACTCACCTTGAGAGAATGATCGGAACATAATGTCTGTACAATCCTTTTTGTTATGTGCTTATTTGTGGTTATTATTCTCCCTTCCTGTGTCATGATAACTGTAATTTACAGAATCAGATCAACAGAAATCATAGCAGGTATGACTATCCCTGTGAACCATTCGGTATCCCCGGAGCAGCCAGTTTTTAGACTGAAATTCTCAGTTCCGAAGTCCCTGCCAATCATTAAGATAGTATCTGCTGTTTGACAATCAGGACAATACCAACTGAAAATTAAAGCTCTGCTATATACCCCTACTTGTGAGTATTCTACTCCAAAGCATTAGAGAATCCAGCTTGATCCAGTTATGGTTGTAGGTTTAAATCTGCGAATCTAAGAAACTTCTGCATATAAATAACTGTATCACTAAGCACGAGTCGTTGTCATCTATCACAATATTTTGGCCCAGACTATAATTTTTTAAATTTATTTGAAGGTCTAACTCTTTGCATTTGGCCTTGAGAGAATCTCCTTGAATGTACATCCAATAACAGCTAAAAAAGAAATGTCGAACAAGCCGTAATATCTCTCTCTCGCCCCCGATCTGTGTGTAGATGATACATTTACTTGCATGTGTACTCTCCTAGTTTGTGTTTTATAGTAATGTGAAGCAGTGATATTCATCTCTCCTTTTCGTCAGAGTGGTATAGGAAACGGTAGTACGTTACTAGAAGAAAATGCTGTTCTGCTATGTCCACATGAATACCTGAAGGTGTTAGAATTTGTTGGTTTCCTTGGCAAACCAAATGAACTCATATTTATCAGGCATCTAGCTAGAGCTGCCATCAGACTCGAGAAGCTTGTTATTGATCCGAGACCACCATGGTCAGTTTCTCAACGTGATAATTGGCAGATCTTTTCTTCCAGGCAATCTGCGGAGCGGCTAAGATCAGAGGTCCCCCAATGGATTGAGTTTGTAGTCCTTTAATGTTTGCAGTTATGTTTTCATTTCATTTATTTGATGCCGCACGCATTCGCTTCATCCTTAAAATCATATCTTCAGTCTGATCAATAATTTGTTTTGGCAAATACTCCTCTGAATAATTCATGGATTTCTAAGTGTTTGGAGGAAATGCCGGCGTCTTTGATGGCTAACTTGTTGCCGCGAACGACCCGCCCGATTTGGATCCTGTATCCGGGCTTGAAGCCAATAACTCGGCCCAACAACGGCCCTTTCTGAGCAATTAGCTTCAGTGTGGGTGCTTCGTCTTCATTCATTTTTTACCCTCAGCGAGTGCACAACTGTGTGTGACAATTTGAAATGCTTTGGGAGTGGCAAAATGTATAAAAAGTGCTTAATATGAGTGGATGTTCGGCTTAACTTACAAAAAGGTGCTTATAACCAAATTCTTTTTATTTTGGGGTCATGTATTAGTCAAATTGGACAAAAAAGAAAAAAGAAAAAGTGTATTAGTAAAATATGCTAATGTGCTAGCGGTAATATTGATCACACTTGGTAAGAGCAATGTGGTTATTTATAAATATTGATGATGTCGAAAATATATGGATACATGGCTAGACTTAATATTTAGTATGTTCAGAAAAGTTTGTTAGTGTGTCTTCTAAGATAGATAAATTTGTTTATCCATAATTTTGAAACAAAGCTTCGACACAACAATTTTGTGGATATATATATATTATATGGTGGAAAATGTTTTAAGATTTAAACACCAAGCATACCTTATTGGTAATTGTTGGATATTCTTTAATTTAACTCTAGATTGTGTGTGGTCACTTACAGGTCGCTGGGGATGAGGAAAGGGGGGGGGGGGCAAGGGGGAGGGGTTAGGGGTAGGGAGGGAAAATTTTAGTAGGGGGTGAAATAAATAACCCATTCCAATATCTATTTTTCAATTTTTTTTAATTTGAGGTATTAATAGAAAAAGGTTAATTTAGTATATCTTTTAGTTTCCTAATTTGACCTAGAAAATGTGAGATATTAACAAAAAAAAACAATAAAGAATAATTTCAGGTAAGACATTAATCCTCTCCAATTAGGGCCTATAAGGGAGTGTCAATTTCAAAACAACCACTTAAAATAAAAGATCACATTCAAACTACCTTACTGCTTAAACACAATATTAAAATGACATTATTTTATACTTTCTTTTTTAATAAAAAATGGATTAGGAAAATGATATATATTTCTATAACATATAAATGTCGTAACCATAATTAGCATTATTTATTTAATCTCTGAAATTTTCACATGCCAATGATTAAGCTTCTAGCCAAATTTCTTTCTCCAAGAAAAATAAAAAATGTTATATATATATATATATATGATATATCAAAACAAATTAAATTTGGTGTAGATTGATTATTTATGTTTAAAAAGTATTTATAACAAATGACTGATACATAAAAGCACCAAACGAATAATGTATAATATACCTTATGTAAAACATAAAAAAATAAAGAAACAAGAGGATCCAAACCCTATTTTGGCTGCCAAATTCCATCAAACCCTCCTACTTCTATTCCAACTCCTACAGTGGGCAAAAACCAAAAGGAAAAGAAAAACTTCAACTCCAACTCCAAATCCAACTCTCATTAGCTGCCGCCATGCATGCAATAATTATTATTGAGTTTTATAAACTTAATGCAATCGAATCATGCAAGGTATCAGCTTGACAATGAAGATGACATTGACTCCAAAAAATCGACATGCAATCCTTATTAGTGAGTTTCGAGAAAGCATGTGGTGGAAGATACACTTGACAATGAAAAAGACATTGACTCCAAAAAATAACGATATCTAATAACTATTTTTTGAATTGAAATAATGTTAGATAACGAGAAACTTCCTAGAGATTGACTTGGATATTTAAAGAGTATGCACCAGGGACGGTTCTAAAGGGGGGCAGACAGGGGCCCGGGCCCCCCCCCATTTAAAAAAAAAAAAAAAATTTACTTGTTAAAAAAATTTTATCAAATAGTTCGGCCCCCCTTATTTTATAAAAAAAAAAATTTGTCTACTGCTTTTCAACTTTAACAAAATTTTTGAATTAAAATAATATTATTATCTATTGCTTTTCCTAAAAAAGATGAAGAAGCTTTTCCTTTGTCTGCTGCTTTCGGCTTTCCCAACTTTAGTTTTATTATTATATTCTTTAATATATTTTAAAAAAAATTCTTATTGTCGACTAAACCCCAACTACCTATCCTCCTTTCTTATTTTCTTGTTCATTTTCGTTTCTTCATCTTTCTGAACGCAGAAGCAGGCGGCCAATCTCCCTTTCTTCTTTTCTTAGTTTCTTCTTCTTTCTCCAAAGGACCAGCAGAACATCACCCCTAAGGTAAGTTTTATTAAATTTTGTTTGTTATATAAATTTATGTTTATTTATTAAATTTTGTTTGTTATATAAATTTATGTTTATTTATGAAATTTTGTTTGTTAAATTCTTTTTTATATTTTTTAGTACATATTATTTGTCAATTATATTGTAAATTGTAATGTCAATTTTAATATTTTATGTGAAATAGATAATTTTAGTTTTTAAATTTAAGTGAGGCATAATGTGTAGATTAGAGAAGATTAATTATTGAAAAAAACAACAGTCAAATATAGAATTTGTAACCAACCAAAAAATATTTTATGTGAAATAAATTATCATTTTAGTAGTCAAATACAAACTTTTTTTTTAATACAATCTGTAACCAACCAAAAAATATATATAGTTTTTTATTATTCTAATTTTTGAAATTTATTTTCAGGTAAAGTTATCAAAACGAGCTTTTTCTATACTATGAAAGTTATCAAAACGAGCTTATTCAAATATACGGTTGATTCTGACTCTTCCAGTCTCGACAGCAACGACAGAACAAGCTTATTCTGCTATGAAAGTTATCAAAACAAGGCTTCGCAATCGGATGGAAGATGACTTTCTCAAAGATAGTATGATTGTTTATATCGAAAAAGAAATTGCTAAGGATGTTCTTGTTGATACAATAATTGATGAATTCTATACTATGAAGGAGAGACGAGCTCAACTTTATTGACTGAACTGGTAAACACTACTTTACGTAATTTAATATTTTTTTTTTTGCAAAATGGTATTTTTTTTACTCTTATTTGTGTTTAATTTTTTTAATTAGTTCTTTATTATTTAATTTTAGAATAATTAATTATGTTAATTAAAAATATATAAAATACTGTATAAAAAAAAAATTCGGCCCCCCCCATACTAAATTCCTAGCTCCGTCCCTGGTATGCACCAAAATATTGTCTTAGATGTTTTAGTGAATCTTTTTCTAATCAATTTTATATAAAATTTGGCTGAAAGTTTGTAAAAATATTTATCAAATAGATATGAAATTTTTGCAGGAGAATATGGTACGTCAAATGGGATAAATCTCTACCATCAATTGATTAGGAAGATAATATAAGTTAAGCCCACTTGGTAACCAACTTTTGGTTATTCTAAAGGTGATTAATTTTATCTTGAGAAAAAGAAAATTTGTATTATTTCTTTTTATAGTGGAATACTTGGATAATCTCGTGGCCATAAGCATGATTTTGAAATATTAATATCTTATTTATTATATTGGTCCGATTATTATATATCATACATTAAATTGAAAATCATAATAAATGAAAATGTTAGGGTGTTTCATGTTTTGTTTGAAAAAATTCACTCACATGAAAGAAAAAAGATCTTACATACACTGAAAATGTAAGTTTAATTATATTTTTTAAAATATCTATTCTTTAGTAACTTTCGTTTTAGTAAAACAGGGTTTATATCGGCTTCTTTTTGTTCAATAGCATGACAACATAAGTGGATTTTACTATAGCAATTACTACTCATTAAAGTTCTTATATATTCTTTCTCTTTATAATTTATTTATTTTTCAATTTCCCTTGGGTTGTAGTATGGTGTTATGCTCTTGTTGGTCCAAAGGCGGTTGGATTTTTAGTTGCTGATTCTACTATGAGAATTCATGGTTTAGTCGACTTGTCTGCACAAGAAATTATTGATCGCCTGGATATATTTTATCATCCGAAAGACTCAATTAACAACGTTTTTCGTTGCATTCGAGACCATAGGTGTGTTTCACTAAGGATTATCCCCTAACATAGATCAAAGGACCACCTAAACTGACTAATAAAGTAACCTAACATGTTAAACTCATCATTTTTTTTTTTGTATGGACTAGTTGGAGTTTACATGGGACGTAAGCTTAATGACAGATGCATAGGAGAGCATGGTGTGTTGGTTACAGGATTTGGTGTTCATAATGGAGTGAAATATTACGAAGTAAAGAATAGATGGGGTGAAGCATGGGTTAGATCCAGATATGCAAAGATTAGATGAGAGCTAGTGACTTGCATATCCTATGAAGATGCATTTATTGTAAATCCCGATAGTTAGTTGTGATCATTTTCAAATTTTATACTTTTATTCTATATGTATATCAAACTTGTCACCGCTGGGCTAGATATACTTTTGAATTTTTTTGTAGTAATATGACTGATTGAGATCTATTCACTTTCATTAAGATTTTCAAAATGCTTTTGTAAATTAATATCTACAGGATGTCTAAAACCTCAAAAGAACCAAGTTGGTTTTGCTCCTTTTTCTTTCATAGATGAAAATGGGTATTTAGACTTTACTCGATTAATTTCTTATGGCCTTAAAGTTAATCGCCGTGTAAATGTCCAATGACCCTAAGAGGACTCAAACCGATGAGTACACTCAAAACCTGACTAGTTGAGCTATATCAACTATTATAACCACAAATACATTATTGAATCAAGCTGAAATAATCAATTAGTTTCCTTAATGAAGCAAGGATTCAAAATTTCTCACTCTCACATGATTATTTGCTGTTAATAGGTTAAAACTAATTACTAGAAAAGAAACAGAGGATTAATCGATAACCTTTTCTTATACTATAATCAATAACAAATGAAAGAAAATGGCAAGATTTTTTATGCGTGCAATGAGCTAAACTTCCCCCCCACCCAAAAAAAAAAAATAATAATAATGTATATTTTTTTAAAAAAAATAGGTTTAGCCCCCCGTAAATATTCTTAAAGTTGCCTAAAAGTACACAACTCCTGACTTAGTTTAATGATTGGTTGTACTTAAGTTTAACTAGGTGTGCCGTGTTTGAATCCCAACGGTAGCTTTTACTTATTTTTGTTTTGCTTAACCAGTTTAAACTGGCTTTTACTTATTTTTGTTTTGCTTGACCAGTTTAAACTGGCTAAAAAAAGATGAAAGGCTAGGGAAATTGATCAAAACGATTTCTAAACCCTTTCTTTTAATAAATTGAATCCAAATCTTGGCCCCCCTAGCATTGATTTTTTGGCTCCGCCCCTGATATTTCCCACAGACTCACCACCCTCTTAAAACTTATAGACAGTTACGGTACACAAAATTTTCACTATGCGTAATTCTAGAGAAGAATAATCCACTTTGGGTCCATAATTCTCAGTCTTCCCTCATATTTTTGCAAGAAAGTTGTTTCCATAAATCGAATCTGAGACTTTCAGATCACACGACACAACTTTACAGTTGTGCCAAAACTCCCCACCATGAATTGCATTTACCCAATGCAATGTCTACTACTTCGGCCTAATTGCAGTACTGATGTCTCGAGAATATGTACTAACTATAAAATAGTGATTTGCTTCATGAGAATCATCTAGGAATGACAATGGGGCGGGTTCGGAACGGAAAGACCTATCCCCATACCCTGTCCCATCACCTGAAAAAGGCCCCCCCGTCCGCTGCCCCTCCCCCGCATCTTTTGGCGCCGTCCCCTGCCATTGCTATCGCCCTCGCCCTCACCCCATTAATAAATCCCCGCGGGAGATGAGGATTACCCGCAGGGTTTTTTATTTTTTTTTTCAAACTATACATTGACATTATTTTACAATACACAAATTTCAAGATTTAATCTAAAATTAAATAAAAATGTAAATATAGATATTAAATTAATATCAAATATGAATTATAGATTGAATTTCAACTTTGCAATTAAAAAAATTATATTAAATTCACTTTGAAAACAAATCAAGAATACGGTTATACGGGCTACAATCAAAAGTAATTAAAAAATATTATAAAGAAAAGAAGTTTAAAAAGAGTACCTGAGATGGAATCTTGAAAAACTAAGTTAATGGTGACTTGATAGAGGTATTCTATATTTATAAACTATAATCCTAAGAGGTTTAGGTTTTTTTTTTTTGTCAGAATAAGAGGTGTAACTTTTTAGGTTAGTCTTTAGATATTACACGTTAGTTTCATAGACATGATTTGTGTAGTATAATATAAAATATTAAAATATAATCTAGCACTTATACAAATAAAGAAATAAAGAGGAACTAATTAATCTTAACAATTAAGGTAATAGATTAGGAAAAATTAAGGTAATAGATTAGGAAAGAACAATATTTCATAATACTAAAAATTAACTAAAATATTTTAACATAAATGTATAAAGTGTCTAAATAATTTTATTAATATGCGCGGCAAGAAATGCAGGGCGGAAAATGTCTACCCCCATCCCCCGCCTCGCCCCCGCGAGGGGATTCAAAGTCAATCCCCATTCCCCGCCCCATTAGTACCCTCGTTTGGGGCTGGGGCGGGGGCGGGGGCGGGGGCGGGGCAGGTACTCACAAAACCCGTCCCCATTGCCATCCCTAGAATCATCCAATGTTTGAACATATATTTGATATATCACCAAACTTCATTCTCAGAATGGAAAATGACAATTCGTTATAATCTCTTTCCAGAATTTTAACATAACATAACAGTCACTTATTAATAGGCTATTAGCAACACCATGATATGCAACTACAGAGCAAAGTATAACAGACAGCATAGACGTTAGGTGGGTGGTTCATGGAAACTGAAGTGAGGTTCGTCAGCACAAAAAAGATGCCAATGATTGAAAAATAGATAAAACACATTGAAACTTGGGTTAGAAAGAGCCGCCAATTGAAAAACAAACAAGTAAAAGATAAAAAGAGATAATCTTATATGCTTTTTTCGACTGTCAAATGAAAAGCATTTTCTCAGATTCCATGATCAACTTAAACCGTCTCCACCAGAGGATAAAGAAAATATTATATAAGTTAAATTCAAGTTAAATCTATCACCATCCAAGAAGTAGCAGCTTTAGAAGAGCCATCCGTATGAAGAGACCATTCTTTGCTTGTCTAAAATAGGCAGCTCTTGGGTCCGTATCCACATCCACAGTGATCTACAAATGTGAAGGTAAATATTTTGAATCCGAGAGATAAAAATTGGGGGATAAAAGGAACAAAATACAATACAGGTTGGTATCAGAAGATACCTCATCAAGCCTTGGGAGAGGGTGCATTATGACAGCGTGTTTCTGCATCACACCCAATATATCCCGATTGACAATGTATTTGCCTCGAGCTTCTTCATACAGATCAATTCTTTCCCCAAATCTTTCTCTCTGAATACGTGTTTGATACACCACATCACATTTAGAAGCCACCTCCATTAAGTCAGCACTTTCTTCCCATTCAACTCCCTTTGATGTAAGATAATCTTTTATGTCATCCTGAAAAGTGGGAGATATACCAACTTTATATGTCCTCCTACTAACATAGCTATCAATCAAAAAACAGATAAACGATTGCAGCGTCTCGTTGACCTCATCTCAGTATATTTAATAACATCATTTCCTCTCTGTTGCTTCCATATAAAAATACAATCAAGTTCAGGTGGCAAAATTCAGAAGGTTTAAAGACTCTTGGGATTAGCTAACCATCTACCTTCATTTTAACAACATCAGGAGACACAAAATAGATCTTCACATCTTTGTACTTGGCAAGCAAATAGGCCAGTGATCGAACTGTCCTTCCATAAGCAAGATCTCCAACAAGTCCAACTTTGATGCCACCAAGTTTTCCAATCTCTCGTTCAATGGTGTATACATCCAAGAGGGCCTGTCTTGAGCACAAAGTGAGAAGTGATGATATATTACACAGATTAAAAGATCAAAAGGAGAAATAACTGAAAAGAAAGTCCACAATTGTTGACTTCTCAGTCTGTGCCAGAGGTAATTAATAATTGCAGAAGATTTTTATAGACAATACCACTACATGCTCATTTTGATAACTCTTACTACAAAAGAAGGTTAGACATCCTACACGTCTGTTTGGCATGCATTGGCTATTGCATGATCTACCTACTGCTGATTTTTCAATTTCAAGTAACTAACCATTTATAATCAATTAGTTAAACTTTGATCAGCTCACCAGCTGTGCTTGATTTCTGCAACAATTAAATTACATAAGACTGTTATTGAGTTACAGTTTGATTCCTTCCAAACGTAACATTGCAAGGACGTATAGCTCTAATGAATCACTTTGTGCGACATATTGATTCCTTCACAAAGGATTTTGACAAGCAAAAATTTTTGAATAGAAGAGAAGCAAACCTGAGTCGGATGTTGTCCTGGACCATCCCCAGCATTAATAATGGGAATATTGGCAGTGGCTGCTGCTCTTCTGGCAGCACCACTCTCAAAGTGCCTCATCACTATAATATCAGAGTATCCTTCAACAGTTCTTATAGTATCTGCAAATCGAATTGCAGAATGGGAAATCACAAAAATACCATAGAACAAGCTGTGAGCAAAATAAAAAAGTAATACCTTCAAGTGTCTCTCCTTTTGCTGCTGATGAGAATTCACGCGCATTTTCTGTTGTCAAAACTTCCCCACCCAACCGCTTCATAGCAGACTCAAATGAGAGCCTAGTTCTAGTTGATGGTTCATAAAACAGGGTCGCCATCAGATAACCCTTAAGAATTTGGCTACCAGGAGAATTTTTCTCAATCTTCTCCATCTCACGTGCCACTTCAAATATCGCACTGAGAGTATCTCTATCAAATTGCTGAGCTTCAATCACGTCATCAAGTAGAAACTTATTCCCCACTGCAAACAAAGGTTTAGTTTCAACCTTCAGAGCTCTGCATTGCACTCTATCCTTTCTCGATGACTTTCCACATTGTTCCCCAAATCTTTTGTCCTCAGATAACACTAGTGATGGTGACATGTCAGCGAATACACAAAATGATTTAGAATGAGTTGGTTGTCTGAAGGAGAGGATCGAATAATTGCTTGTAAATTCACTATTGCTCTTTGCTGCCTTTGGAACAAATACATTGCTGTTTAAGGAACATGTCGAAAATGCAGAAGAAGAAGCCATTGCATCAAAGGTAACCACCTACCTTGAACAAAAGAACTGCTAATCAGAAGGCTTCTCAATTACTGAAACTGAACCTATACGTCTAATGCTCTAACACTAAAGATCCAATCCCGCATGAGAATAGCATTTAACAACAAAAGTAAAGTTGTTGGTGAACGGGCTCTTGTATATTTGCAAGATAAGACTATATACAATAGACCTCAAAGTAAATCCCACGCTTCCCCTGCACATAACGGGAGTTTCATGCAACGGAACTGCGTATTATGCTTTAAGATGCAATCTCGAAGAATGATCCCGACCATGCTAAAATACATAGCATATACTTTTATGTATGAAACTGTAGATATTGATGACCAACGTTTTTAAACTAAAAGCAACATTATGCAAAAACATGACTGAAAAATGCACCTTCTGGCATATAAGAAAAATATTAATAATGATAAAAAAAATTGATATCGTTCGCAATAAAAACATATTTTTGAATCATGAATAATAATTTAATTAGACAAACACTTAAAAACAGCTCAGTACACCCTAAATTGGGCTTTAAGGTCTTCCTTATTACTTTGAATATATTACTGCATAAACGGTTTTTGAAAAAGAATACTCTTTCCAACCTCGAAATATTTTTCCTTTTCCATTTTTTCCCGAGCCCCGTGCATATCGTATGAGATTCGTGCACCCGACTGTCCTTTTCATTTTTTTCGAATGGTAAATATCAAACTCTTTTAGCATAATCAAATTGAGTAATTTTCAGTTTAAGGAAAAGAAATATATAAAACACAATATGTGAAATCCATTTTAAAAAAAGAAAAAAAAAAAAAAGCGAGAGCTAATTTGAATTTTTATTAAGAATATAAAAATAAATATATATGTGTAGAAGAATACACCAAAGTTTCAAGTGTTACCTCTGAAAAGAGAGCACTTTTGAGGCTGTGCGTTTGGTTGCTGGGTAAATACGACGTGGGAGTGTACTCAGTATAGGGTTTAAAAGATGTGTGAGTTTTTGTGAATTAATAACTAAAAATAAGTATTAAAATTAGAAAAGGTGAAAAAGGCAAAAGAAATAATTCTTTTGTGCGAATATCAAGTGAAAGAAGACATTATTTTGGCGGAAAGAAAAATCTTAGGATAACACCAACCTCCCCCCCCCCCCAAGGGTTTAAGCGGATTTTCTTTTTTAATGAAATATAATATCGGGTGTCGGAATGTTATGTGAAGTATTAAAAACTTTGAATTTTTTTAAAACAAATTTTTGTAAGTCTTGCACGTAACTATATTGTATAACGCTTGTTTTGACACAAAAGTCATATATTTAGAGCCCAAATTTATTTCATTTAATCCTTTAGGAAGATTTGTTATTTTCTTGATGTTTTCTGACGTTTTGGTAAACTTTTTTTTGTAAAAATATAAAATATTCTAAGAATACTAAGGATTAATACTTCATGTCATTCCTATGGTCAATGATCACAGAGGGCCCTTTTACCACTATGAAGAAATGGGCTATTCTATTTATACAAGTATGGTAGAAGGAGTCTCAGTTTAATTGCACTGTATGATTTTGGGCAGGATTTTTATGGATTAAACGAAAAAAATTAAAAAGTGATAGTATGTGATACTTTAACGAATTTGTTGAAGATGAAAATTTCCATATGATTATCTTGTAATAAGGATTTCTGCTTCATTCTTTTCCAGCTTCCAAGAGCCATTCTTGCTTGGCAAGCTTCAAAACAAGGTTTTGAGAATCTCTTCAATCTTGTTAATCACGAGCATAAAATGCATGTTGGAGTACTCTCAAAGGAGATGATCATTTAATAGCGATATCAAATGTTTATTTTTAAATCTAGACAAAATATAAACTTATTTTATTTTATTTTTATTTATAGCGATAAACTGATTTTAAGCGGGATACATTGGATTCACGTTAAGGTTTGGTTAAACATAAATTAGAATTTAAGACCTCAAATCTCAAAAAGAGCTGAAGAGTAAAAGAAAACCGAGCTATTCCTTATTCTATAATAATTGGATAAGCCAATGTTAAGGCCAAGGCCTGCCCAATGTATAAGAACACTGAGGCAGTTTCTGCAGACAGACAGCCATTTTATCAACAGAATTACCACCTAATCAGAACTGGGAAACTATTAATGTCCGACTACTCACATGCGGGGCCCTCCCCCCCTCTCTCAGAAGTTCGTCTAGACAGATGTAATAATTTTCTATCAGAACTTCATATTCAGCAAGCAAATATATTAGCAAATGGGATGGAAATATCTATCAAGTTATTACCTAATTGCAGTCAAGGTAAGCAATTCTTACTGCTGAAAACATCATCCCAACAATCTATCAACCATAAGCCAAGATCAAAAAAAGCTAATGCTCCATAAACCAATAAGAGACTAGGCTACTGGAGTAACACGAACCAAATAAACCCGCCGCTTCGTTAGAATTTCTATCATACTGATAAATAAAAGCACTGCAGTCTGCAAATTGGTATTTGGTTTTGAATCCAGTGATAGTCCCTTCATATATCAAAATGGTAATGAACTCATAATTAAGCAAGACAGTATATCTGAAAGGCTATTAGCTTCAAAAGACACCGAAGCAGGCTGTTTAACTTAGATATTACGGGAAACAATCTGGTCCAAATTTTTTGCCATATACTAAAACATAAAAATATAGAGTAAAACCACTACTTCAGCAAGGGAAATTATTCATTTCTCCTGGGTTTCTGTTTCCTCTTCCTCCTGCTGTCCATAACGACGTTTAAACTTTGCAATCTGACCAACACTCTGAGCCATCTGGCGTCTCGCCCTCAAGTGATAGACTTTTCCAACCTGGTTGATTTTAGTCATCATGACAGGAAGCAACCGACCACTCTGTGTCACGTAGGATATCCATTGCATCTGAGGATGAATCCCTTTCTTCATATCTAAGATTAACAAAATCAACTATTAGGAACACAGAAATAAACCCTTTTTAGAAAACCAGAACCAATCAGTTCCTTATGAAGTTCGCAAATTGGGAAACCGAAAGAAAAGAAAAGGCATATGAATCACCTTCGAATGATTGGATAACATGGAAAGCAATGCATTAATGACTTGAGGAAAGTGAACAGAATCAAAGGGAAAACCATAACCTAGACCATAGTCTATGATCCCAATGGGACGAATGATAAATCTTTTTTTCTTTTTTTTTTTGAGAAATGAATAATTTTATTAATAATGCACCAAGGGGGTGCAACCCAAAGCTATTTACATCAGGGACGAATGATAATCTTAACCACTTCTTCTCCTACAAATATGGAGGAGGATGGTTGAGATTAGTACTAGCCACACTCAAACTACTAGACCATAGTCTCTGCAAGATTTTCAACAATGAAAGGCCTTTTAACTTGGAAATCACTTTCTCATTTTCATTTTCTACAAAGGAATGGTGGGACTCGAAAAGAGCATATTAATTTGATAGGTTGTAATGGCAATGTATTAGACGAACTAGCCAATGAGGTTTTGGAAGCAAGATACACTCCAATTTGTTCTTTTCAACTCGAATTGAAATCAATCAATGCTTCTCCTTTTCCCAATATTTTGAATTCCACTATCCGGCTTTCTCATTCTAATAAGACTAGATTAAAATTTCCAAGATAATAATTTTCTGATTCTGAAAGGCCCCAAATTTCCACAAACTTTTGCCTATTCGTAACCGTATTAAAAGGGCAGCTCAATACGTGAAACTCTGATTATACTAAAGGGCAGCTTGGTGCAAGATATTCCGGAACCCGCAAAAGGTCGGACACACTTTGGTCCGTTATACGGAGTCTTACCTAATATGTTAACAAAAATTGTTTCCAAGATCAGATATATTAACACAATAGAGTGTAATAGCAGTATTACATATATATAGTTACCACCAAATCTATGAGGCATTTCATCAAACATGTGCACGCTACTACAAATAGGCGAGCACAACTTAATACCTCGAGATATGTACAAGGTAATAATATATATATAATAGAGACGAGAGATGCGAGAAAAAGAATAACACTGACCTTGGTTCAGTTGAACGCCCTCTTTACGATGACGACGACTCTATTGGATGTTGGTTTCGCGGAGTTAAAGCAGTGATGAATCAGTGGTGGTGGGCTTGTACTATTGTTATTTTAGTCAATTTTTAGGATTCCAAAATTGCCCTCACAATTAAAATCTAGTACAAATTAATTTCTTATAATTTTTTTTTATATTCAAATGAGGTTTAAATCGTATAATTTTTTTTTTTTGATTTAAGAGAAATTTAAACTATATAACGTATATTAAAAAATATTATTCACGAAAATTGATCTTATAATCTTACACACCTACAACAAAGAGCATACCACTTAATCAAAAGACCATGTCAATGACCTCTTGAAGACACGAACAAGACCATTTTGATGACACAAAAAAAATAATTTAATGGGTGTAGATTGAGTCGTTAAGTATTTATTTTTCACCATTCGTACCTCATTTTTTGCAATTTCTAATGCTCGAATCTATAAATTAGAACATTTCTCTATATGTTGCATAGAATTACTTACTCCAAGATATGTGTAAGCTAAGTTTATATCTTTTTTTTTTTGGAGTTGCCAAACCAAGCTCTTAGAATTTTTTTTTTTTTTTGGTCAAAAGCCAAGCCCTTAGACGTCTCTCTACTAGCTTTAGTTCATTTGGCAAAATTTGAATCTGAGCTCGATATATATATGTTTTTTTTGTCAAGAGAAAAGATTTAAATTACTAAACTGAAGAATTACAAAAGGGGGGCGTTTGGTTCATGAATTGCTTTTTCATTCATGGGAATAACATTCCTGAAAATGACATTCTCAGGAATGTTATTTATGGAAATATGATTAAAATTGTTTGGTACGTCAAAAATATTCCTATGAATATTTTGTCAAATTCCTATGAATATTTTTTTGTTATGTTTGGTTAGACTCAATATTCCTATAAATCTTGACCAATTTTCCAACAATGCCCCTAACTCCAAAAAAAACTAATAATTTTAATTTTTTTATTTTTATTTTATTATTTTCTAAATATTTTATTTTATTTACTTTTATTCTTATTAATTTTTCTTATTTTATTCTTTTTTATTTTATTTTTTTACTTCATCTTATTTTATTTTATTTTTTATTTAAATTATAAAATGTTAGTTTAGCTTAATATTTTATTTTTCTAAATATTTTATTTTTTTACTTTTATTTTATTTTATTCTTATTAATTTTTTTATTATATCTTATTTTAATTGCTAATTTAATTTTTTTAAAATTTTTTTAATTTATTTTAATTTATTTTATCTTTATTTTATTTTATTTCATTTTATTATTTATTTTTATCCTATTTTTATTTTTATTTTTATTTTTTTTTTATATTTTTATTTATTTTTTATATTTTTATATTTTTATATTTTATCTTATTTTTATTTTATTTTTTATTATTTTATTTCTTTGTATTTTTTTTGTTTTTATTTTATTTTGTCTTTTTTTATTTTATTATTTTATTATTATTTTTAATTTTTTAAATTTTTATGTTTTACTTTTTAATTTATTTTTTAAATTATGTTATGTTATTTGTTTTAATTTTGTATTTTTTAAGATCGGTATTTATGTCTTTTACTTTCTCCAAAACATTCCCACTACTTGGGAATGTAAAATTCCTACCCCCTTACATAGGAATATAAATTGAGTAAATTATGAGAATATTGCATTCTCAGGAATGTGGTATTCCCGTAAATATTTTTTTATTCCGTGAACCAAACATGGGAATAACATATTCTAGACTTTACATTCTTGGGAATCCTATATGATTCCGCGAACCAAACGCCCTCTAGAGGAAAAAGCAAAATTAGCCAGTTCCGGATGGCTCAAGGTCTGCAGTAAGCAGATTACAAAGTTCATATGGTAGGTCAGAGAATCAATTTTCTCTAATTTTTCCTTTAAGCTTTTTCCTAGACAACCAATTTGCTGGTCTATTCCCTTGTCGATGTGTCCAGACAAACTGAATGTTTTGAAAATGAACAACCAACGACCGAATATCATTCACCACTGGATTAACTCTCCAATCCAAACATTTTATGTGGAGTTGATGGCGTTAATAATAACCTTTGCATCTGATTCAATAATGAAGCTCTGGTTATTCCAATTACTCGCCAAAAGGCAAGCATTACGAATCGAAATGGCCTCAGCTTGAGAAGCTGAAACTGCAAGAAAGGACCAAACATGTCCTTCAACAAAGTTGCCTTCATAATTTCTATAAACAGCAGCTGCTACAACTTTATTGGGTTTGAAAGCTGCATCACAGTTAATTTTGAGACTCTCAACAGGAGGATCAGACCATCTTGAGAGGTGGCTATTGCTTCCCACATCAGTAACATTAGGTTCGAGTGGTTTGACTTCTTGTGTCGTGACAAATTCTAGTAGCATATAGGAGGCATTATCAGTAGTCGAAAAGGGGTCAAGTTGAATTTTTTCAAACATAAAAGAGTTACGACCCTTCCAAATATGCCAACAGTAAGTAGCAATTATTGACTTAGCTTCCTCCCTCAAGTAACCCACTTGAATGCAGTTATGAGCTCAATATTTTAGCTCGAGTTAATTGCTACTTAGTACAATATATGAGACATTAAAGGTAAAGCTTGGTTTGTAGGAGGTAAAGTTGGAATGGTGTTAGGCTAATTCTAACTGCTTTTTTATCTTTCTTTTTACATATAGAGGATTGAAATGACTTTTCATATATGTAGGGATCCTTTATTTTAAATTCATTTCAACAATTTCTCTACATTCAATCAATCCCTTAATTTAGAGAATCTCAATATTAATTTTACTCCAACAACTTTCCTATTGTAAGGATTCCTTATTTTTATTTTGTTCCAATATTATCTTTTTATTTCATTAAACATATTTTTTTAATATTTGTTTCTTTATATATGTTCATTTATCTCAACGACATTCTATTTCTAATTACTAATATAAATTTTTATTTTCTATTATTTAATTTAAAACTTTTTCAATAACTCCTTAACTTTTTTGTTATTTAATTTAAAACTTTCTCGACGACATTCTTTGTTAATTTTTTATTTTTTTATTAATTTTATTTTAATTAATAAAAAATTACAATATTATAGTGCAACAAAAAAATTAAAATTTAAGTTTAATTCATAACGCTTAGTATATTAAAATGCAATTAAAAGATGCTAAACAATTAAGTGTAATTAAAAAGTCAATAAACAGTATTTAGAGAATGGTGTAAGAGATTGAGTTTTTTCTCCTACATGTAGGAAAAATGAAAATAAATGTAAAAATCCTCTATAATTTAGGAAATTGGGTAAGAGATCTACTAGAGCATAACATGTAGAGTATGAAAACATTTAGGACATCTCTTAGAGATGGCCTTAGTAACTGATACAAAAATTATATTTATATCCATCATTATTTAGCTAACAAATATTGATAGATTTTACTAAATTTAACTGCAAGCTAGAATCTCATCAAATAGTCAATAGAAAACTTTCTTTTTCCTTTTTTTTTTTTTGAAATCCATTTGCATTAGAACTTTGTCTTGAGTAATTCCACAAGACCATAAAAATTAACAGCCAGATAAACTTCATGTGGCCTAAAGGAAACTCAAGGGAGACCTGACTTTATTACATGTTTCAAGATTAATAGCAGAAGATGACAGCAATTTAAGCAACCAAAGATGGAAGTAGATCATAAAAATTAATTACAAAGTCTCAGTCAAATAGTTCATTAACACATAGTAGTATCTTACAAGACTCCACAGCATACATGCTAGCAGATCACAAAGCCAATAGGCAGGAGAAGACAGACAACTCCCAACACACAAAGCAAACCTAGTTTGCATTATTTAGGTATTATCTCACACGCGAAACATAGAAATTCCAACAGAAATAACCATAGTAAATAAGACATAAGACTGCTGATCAGGCGTAAAACGCCCAACCTGACAGCAGAATAGCCATTCTTGCTACACAGGGACCATAGCAGGGTGGGAACCTTTGCTAAGGGCATCTACTTCTTCCAGAGATGGAGGAGTAACATCCGGCTTCTCAGGCAAGCCCGGAGTGGCATTCTCATCTTCCTCAACAGCACAAGCTATGGCTTCAAACATGAGAGCTTTAACTTCCTGGAACCTCTCTTCAGAAAGGGACACCACAGCAAGAAGCCTCCAAGCATTTTCCTCAGATGCCTCCTCATAGTCTTTCTTCCTCTTCAGCACCATATGTCCACTAATCTCCCATACTGCTGGGTTGACTTGAGTGTCAAGAAGCTCAGCACTCACTTCACCAAGGGCCTGTTTCTCCGCATAGCACTGTTTGTTCATTCAACATAAGATGAGTAGATTTAAAACACACAAACATGCAGAGTTAATAAACAAACATATGGAGTGAACAAAACCACTGAAGAAATGCGTAATCATATACCTGTGGGAGAAGGAAAATCCTTTTTCCAGAGTCAGCAATAAGGACATTGAAGGGGATGTTGTTCTCTTGAAGACAAATGCAGCAGTCTGAAATGACATTAGATAAATCTTCTAGAGTATCTCCGCCTTCAAAAACAAGACCCCTAACTGGATAATTGAGAACGTCTGAAATCTTCACACCATTACTGGTGGTTGTTATCTTCCTCGAGGGAGCCTTCTCGATAGGAAAGGGCACAGCCAAGTAATAAGCCTGTTTACGTATCATTTTTAGATTAAAGAGTAATTCAGCCATTGTAGGATAACAACTTTCTCAATTACAAGATAACAACCAATGAATTACAACAACTTTCTCAATTACAAGAGCGGTGGCAGATAACTACCTGGAAGTGAAGGTGGTTGATGGTGGCAAATGCACCCAAGCTGTTGTAACCCAAACGGAAGTAAGGGCTTGCTGCTTCCACAGCCATGTAAAGTGCAAGCAAGAAGCTGTCACGGTCAATCCTCTGAGGCAAATGTTCAAGGATTCGAGGGATCAACAGCACATGTCCATATTCAATTGGACTAACCTGTTAAATTTTACACAACAAAATTTAATTAGCTAAAGCGATGAATTCTTCAACAAATTAGCATGAGAAAGGAGAAAAGAATGATGCGCATACATTGATGGCAACAACGGTTGGAGAGTTCTCAGTATCAATAGGCGCATTTGGGAAGAACTGGACTTCGTTGTCCTCGCTTGGCTCAAACTGGAAAAGCACCTCTTCCTGACCAACCTTAGTAAAGTTGAATTTGTTCTCATCAAAAGATTGCAAGACCTTATCAACTCGGAACTCAGTAGGCCTTTTCTTGAGGTGCCTACCCTCATTCAACTGTGCAATAAAGCCATACTGTCCCGGAATCACCTATATCAACATCGTTTCAAATAAAATTCATCTACAATCCTTGTCACAGTTAACTACAATAACAATACTAGAATTCGCGACACTATGACTCATTAATGATTCATAGTTATTAAAAACAGAGGAAAAAGGCTCAGACCTTGGTTTCGCAAGCAGTGACATCATAGCGAAAAAGCCCCCTCTGCATACGATCCTCCCACTACCATCAAATAGAAACAATCAGCTAATTTTTTCGAGATTTCGAGGTAAATTTAACACGCAAAAATTACAGTAATACAGTAAAAAATTCTCTTACCTCCCCAAGAAGGAGAGAGTCCAAGAAGTCAACAGGAGGCTCTTTCTTCTTCTCAAAGTCAACCAACCCCTTTTCATTAGCAACTTTGTTCACCCTCTTGAAAACATACAAAGGCAACTTTGCCCCTATCACAATCAACAATACCCAGAAAAATTAAACTTCATGTATGCTCAAAGAACTGCAAAATTAAGCTAAATAAAAGGGACATCCGTGCACGAAGCTCTTATCATACACAAGATTCGGGATCCGAAAAAGTATCAGACCCACTTCGAATTCCGTGCCCGGGATCCGGGAAAATATCATACCCACTTTGAGTTAATGCATGCAGCCTTAACTTACATGCAATGCACGAGATTGTTTACACGACTCAAACCCGTTTACCATTTATTTAGCTCAATGAAGAAGAAAACAATTTACCTGGAAGGCAACAGCTCCGGAGGCAATTCCGGCCGCAACCGCCACCGAGGCGGGCACCATCCTCCACCTCTTCCTTTTGGTAGTTGGAAACAACAGTAGGAACCCTCTTAATCCTCAACATCATCTTGCTAAAAACTTTCTTTTTTTTTTTCTTAATCTTCTTCAACAGCAATTAATATCACCACAAAGCTAGCTTTGCACGAAGAATAATAACAACAACACTAATTTGTTAAAAGTAATTATAATTGCTAGACCTAGGAGGCGCTAACCACTACCACGACGACGACCTACTGGAAGGAAAAGAGAGAACCACCGCCGGCGAGGAAGAGGAGGTCGGAAGGGCTACCACCTTCAGAAGGCAAAGCGCCACGTCCGCCGTGCGGCGAAGGGTTGCTGTTGCTCTCACTCACAGAACAAGCCCTACGTCGTAGTGCACGGTGGACATGAATTATAATATACCGTTTTACTCCGTGTATAGCCGTGATGTCTACAATTTGTTTAACCCGGGCTTTACCCCCCCACACCTCTCAAAATAAGTAAGAACAAGCAAACTTTGCTCCGCTGCTGACTGATTTGTGTGTGTATATCGATATGGTTTGGTATGTGTGGAGATGGGTGGTGTGGTGGTTATGTATATATATAAAGATAAGGGGAAAGCGGGGTGGTGAATAATTGTGGTTGTGGTTAGGCCTGATGCGTGCGAATGTGGTGTGTATGGTTCGTGTGGTGGTGTGGGGAAAGACAAAGGGGAAGGTGGAGAGTGATATTATTTTTGTTCGGGTCCGGTTTGGGATGGGTGTATTTTTTATTTTTTTTTAAATATGAAAAATATTTCTATTCAATCAATTTATGAGGCATAAATTAAATTAATTATTATTTACTGATATCGAATGAGATATATCAATATTTTTTATGAGCCTAACAACTAAATATAAATTAAAATTTTTAGGTATAACGACCCGATTCGAGAATTTATTGTTGTTTGCACTTTGCATTGCGTCAGCTATATACAACGTAAAATGGAAGGAAAAAAAAAAAAAATGGTACCGTGTAGGAGGAAATTTTTTTTTTGTCAAAGTGAACCTTCATTCGTGAACGAAAGATACATCATCCTACCCGGAGGTAGGTGTGTCGGAGGAAATTTCGTTCCATAGAAAAAGTTCCATCCAATGAAATTTCCTTCACCATACCTGCCACGAATATCATTGCCGTAAGCCAATGGCGTTTTGATGTAATGGGAACAAGTACGACTAACACATAGGACATTTTTGAAACGTGTGTTATTGCAAATGAACACATATTATTGCCTCCAATAATTTTTAGGCAAATTGTCTAAGTCCATAATTTTACTCATGATCTTAGTCAATTACATTTTACCACATCATTAATGCTATCAATTTACAATTACAGATTTAGCTTTTAACACTAACAAATCACAAGCTAGCCCCTCTCGTCTTTGAACATTTTCCAGTTGGATGGAAACTTTTCCGATGAGCTTCTACTCCAATTTTTCATATCATTCGAGTAAGGTTTGTAGATTAAAACGTTCCTTTCTCCATTTTAAATTTGAACCCAATCTCTAAAATACAAGATTCACTTTATAACGATGACTAAAAGAAAAGAAAAGAAAAAAAAAAATTATAACTCAATTGATAAACCATTATCTATCTCCATAATAAACCCAGAACAACCATTAAAATGAAACATATACAAAGAAATAATCTAAGAGAGATGGAACAGTGGAGTTTAAAAATAGAAAAAATATTTTTCTTTTTTTCGTTTTCACCATTTCAACCAAAAAAAAAAAAAAGGAATGAATATTCTTGTTTGTGCCTTATTCATGGTGAAAAATCAGCCTGAATATATTTTCATTGGCTGCTTGGATGAAGGCCGCCACACGTTTTGCTTGGAGGTAATGATGGCTATGGTGGAGGCGAAGTGGTGGCTGTGTTGATACACATTGGTGAAAAAATGTTGGAAGTGTAGTTGTGGGAGTGGTGATTTTGTTGGGCTGAAGATGTCAGAGATGGTGGGTGTTTTGCTGGTGAATGAGGGATAACATAATTTCTTAAAGTTTAAGGGTATGTTCAGAATTATTGAAAGTTTAAGACCATGATCTTAAATCAGATAAGAATTTGCTATTTTTAATCCTTTCTTCTTTTGACATGACGACATTTCTCACTAATCCTTTTTTTCTTTAAAGTTTATATACGGGTGTAAAATTTGAAATACTTAATCTATTTGGAAGATATATAATTCAAGTTAATAAGGTAAAAGACTTTTAAAGACAGGTTTTAAAAATTAAATTCACAATTGATCTCAATCCGAAATACGCACCAACAAGAGCAGACCTATGTTATGGTGGGATTGAAAAAATGTGTATTTTGAAGGTATTTTTAGATTTAAAAATCAATTTAATCCCACTAATTTCTTTTAATATATATAATTATTAAATTGTACGATTTTAGCTCCTACTGAACCAAAATCTTGAATTCGTCCTTATGTACCAACATTTTGTTCACGTCATAAATGTTTCATCACTAAATTAATTCCTATATTAAGAGATTCGTGATTATGAAAACGTAAAATATTTCATACGAGAGAAAATAAAGAAAACAAGCGTTAGAGGAAATACATCAAATCAGCCCCATCTATGAGATTCCTAATGATCAGACCAAAAAAAAAAAAATCATAAGAAAATTTAATTTTTGACGGATAATATAAAATATGAAGAAATTTTTCATTCACGTTTTAAACGTTCATTACTAAACTAATATGTTTACTGAGAGATTTGTGATTTTGGATACGTGAAGGACTTTATACATGTCGACCAAGTCGTAAAATGGGTATCAGATAAAAAACAACTTGTAGAATGGGCATCACGATTCGGAATCCATGAATGGATTATTCCATTCCAATACCCGTCACACAAATTTCTGTTCCTTTATCGTCGTTGGCTACTCGTTGTTGGTCGAGACAAATTCAGCAAGTCTACACTTTCGTCCTTTAACTTTTTTGCTTTGGTTGTTGCGTGCCCGTATGTGTTTTATGCTTTTTTTATTCTACAAAAATTGACAAAAATATTATTTTAGAGTTGAAGGAAAAGACGTATCGCTTTTTTTTTTTTTTCAATTTTGTTTGAAAAGTGATATGCATATAAACCCAGCCCAAGTTCAGGTAGGGCATGAATCGATTCGTAATTGACCCACAACTCGTCATCCGACCTTGATATTAAATATTAGATGGGACATAAAGGTATTATTTAATAAATAATAGATAGACCAAAGCTCAAAGCAGACATGAACGATGTCACGCCGAATTAAAAATTTAATGTTGCCCGCTTTAATTACTAATATAAATATCCCATTCAATACTCGTATTCAAATTAACTGAATTTCTATTAATTGCTCTTTATATTAAGAGATTATTTGAAATCGGACACATTAACTTATTTTCACACTGGAGAAAAATTGTAGATCATAACCCCATTGTTCTTTATTCTCTTTTATAAATACACACTAAACTCAGATTGATGTAGAATTTAAACCCTTATCAAAAAGGAAAGGAGGTATCATCTCCTAAGATTCGTGGTTATTAAATACTCCTCTTGAATCAACATATTCAACAATAAGATACTAAAGATTTGTTTATTGATGCTGAAAAAATCTAACCTACTTTCCAAGATGTTGGCAAACATTCAAACTAGACAATTGGTCAGATTTTACATGGACTTAGAGAGCTATTTGCTAGCTTCCACATGTATTGCTAAACTATTTAGAAGCAGTGTGCTTTCCTCTAGATTGGTTTATTTTGTACAATATCGTCTGTAATCCATCATGATTAACGACAAGATCAAAGCATATATGACTTATTGAAGTAGAGAAAGAAAACGTGTATTCAATAACGATGGAGATGCGCTATCTTTCACCATTATTTTAAAAATTTTAAAGGTATTACTATATATCATTCTATTTTTATTATTTAAATAATATTTTTTACATAAATACTTAGTTGATATATTAAAATAATTAATTTTTTATATTTTTTTTTCTTCTTTTAATATATTAACTAAGTATACATATAAAAAGTAATATTTAAGTGATAAAAATAAAATATTATTTAGTATTTCTCTTATTTTAAAGAAGTTGCTCTTGTAGCAAATTTCGTTGCTTGTAATTGTCATAGGTATACTCTTCACTTAGATTGGTTTTCCAATATTCCTCTACAGTTGTATGGGCTGCTGCATACCAGTTTTTCAGGTATAAAATTGGTTAGGGTGATATAGTAGAACATTTTAAAATTAATATTCGATAAATTAATAATATCTTTTAAATAATAAAAATGTTCGATTCCGACTTAGGGCCAGTGTAAAAAATTAATAATTTCGATAAAATTATAAGATAATACAGTTAAAATATTTCTTTTATATTTTATCGACTCAAATATTTTATAAATTAATAATTAGCTAAAAGTACATAATAAATTGACTTTGAGGCTATTCTCAAAATGTGAATCAATATAAAAAATTAAGCTAATTCTACAAAAATTAGGATATGAGATTAGATAAATTAGTTTTTATATTCTATTCTCATTAAACTTTTTTACTTGTATTTTTAAATTGG
This sequence comes from Ehretia macrophylla, assembly GCA_037974665.1. NCBI lineage: Eukaryota > Viridiplantae > Streptophyta > Magnoliopsida > Boraginales > Ehretiaceae > Ehretia > Ehretia macrophylla. The sequence goes on from CM075772.1 coordinate 24,756,241, forward strand.
CCTAAAAAATATGACTCAATTTTCAAAAATGATACCATAATGGGTTTACTACAAAGCCAAGAAAACTACAAATAACTCGATAAATAAATAATTATTAATTTATCGATAAATTGATATCTCGTTAAATTAATAGAATTTAGTGGTTTTAACGCTATTAATTTAAAAAAATTATACTATTATATGTTTATTGACAAAAAAATAGCTCACGAAAGATAAAATCGAACAGGTATTAGATGATGGGGAAAAATTAATTTAGTTTTTGAGCTTTAGCATAAAGATCAAATAAGTTTATGTAAAATCATATTTTTTTAAAGTACAAAGACTTATTTAATTTTTATATCAAAACCTCAAGAATTAAATTGAAATTTTCTCTGAAATGATGTAACTCGTTACCATTTTAATAATAATAAAATGAAGGCGTGCTATCATCTTACACAAATAATTTACATTGTTTTGAGTTCCATAGGGTTTGTATTGCACCAACATAGGAAAAAATAATTCCCATGGACATATGAAGATAACTTTTTTATAATATGGGAACATCTCCCCTACCCCCAATGTCAGAATCATCTTGGTCTATATATCGTCACGGATTACGTCATCCTATCATATCAATGTCGAAATCAACTCTACTGAATCTGGAATCATTGTTTTACCAAGAAAGAAAAGAATCTCCAATTTCATCTAATTTGCTGACTATGTCTTGGAGCGACACCACGTCTCTGGCTTTATAGTCATTGCTTATGAAAAGATTTTGGTCCACAAAAAGGGCAAGTTTTTCTTTTTCCTTTTTCCTTTTTCCTTTTTCCTTTTTCCTTTTTCTTTGCCAAGTAAGAGGGAAGTAAGAGGGCGTGTTGTTTCGTTTTTCATCTCTAGTGTTCTCGATAATGATTATCATGGACGAAATCACTTCATCCCGTTCTTCCTTATAATCCTAAATTTGGGATTTGAATTCTCTCCCATGCACTGAAAATATAAAAGCTGGACGCAATTTCTTTATCCCCTTCTCTATTATTGGGAACAGGTTTATATATACAGTTATGAAAATTAAAACTGTTATTAAACTCACAAAATTATTTAAATTTTTTGGATATTTTTCAATATGAGAAATGCTAGATATCGCTATGGATATCCCCGAAGAGCCGGGGATATTGTGGCATTTCTCATTAGTTGACTTGTATTTTTAGTACGTTGTTAATAGTTGACATGCTGAATTATATGCATAATAAATGGGATAGTTCAAATTAATGCTAATCGGATCACTCATTTGTTACCTCTTATAGAGATATTTAGGTGACATACTTAAAAAAAGTTAAATAAATAAAAAGTTTGTTATTTTAGTATATCAACATCATATATATATGAGGTAATAAATAATATATAGCAATACTACTTTGATATTTTTAGTTTATAAAATCATTCAAATCCTTCTAATTTTATTACAAAATTCACTTAATTTTTGTTTAATTTCTACGGTAAAATATTTTAAATTTGTTATGTCTATTTTGTCCTATCAACAAATTGAGAGAGATAGCTTATCTCGAGATAGAATTTTGTAAATTTTTTTTTTTTTTTCCCTTCACTGGAGGCTATCGATGTGTGTTAACTATTGATAATCTTAAATGTGGACTCGCCTCTTCTGTCTTTTTCCACAAGCACGAGGAGATGGTGTGAGAGATGATCCATTGAATGATAGCCAATACTTTGACTAATCCCATAATTGGCGAGCCAATTTGCACATTTGTTTGTTTCGCTATAAACATGAGAAATCTTGTAGTGATCGTGGCGAGAGAAAATGGCTCTACAATCATCCAAAAGAGGCTTGAAGAGACTTTTATGAACCCTCAGACTACTTAATAACTGAATAATCACTTGGGAATTTAACTCTACAAAAAGGAGTTGGATACCCATTTTGTCAACTTTTCGTAAACCTTCCCAAAGGGCTGTAAGTTTCGCAACATTATTCGTAGTAGCTCCAAGATTTATAATATAACTGTCAATCCACGAGTCGTTTTCATCACAAAAAATGTCTCCTGCACCTCCAAGTCCCAAATTCCCCTTAGTACAACCATTAATATTAAGTTTAAAACCATGAGCGGACTTGTTCCAAGAAATTGAGATTTCCTGGCCTGTAAGAAGTGAACTCAGAGAATTTTGTACTTGGCCTTAGGCTTTTCAATTTTATGATGTTAATTAGAAAATATTTTTCAGTAAAAAATAGTGGCTACTTTTACTTAATTTTTCGGTGTTTAGTAATACAAAAAAATTGATTAATTAAAAAATATTTTTCAGTCAAATATTACAGCTAATACAAAGTTTAGAAAAATATTTTAATGTCATTTGGAAAAAAAAATAGTTTTCGGAACTTACTCACCCCTGCCCTACCCCTTACCCCTTAATCACTCCCTATCCCCACCCTCACGATTGACATATATATTATGTATATATATATTTTTTTTATAAAATTTAATGTCGAAAAATATTATTCACTGTACATCAAAATAATAGAAAATATTTTTCAGTATCCTATTTTTTAGAAAATATTTTTTCTCAATAAGTTATTTTACGACAAATAAATAAAATTTAAAAAAATATTTTTTAAAAAAATATTTTTTATAACCAAGTTATTTTACCGCAAACAAACGGAGCCTTGCATCAACGAAGGTGTACGCTGAGCAACCCAACAAGATCAACTGATCAGAAATTTCGTGGGTAGTTGTTGTTTCTCTTTAAGCCAATGAAAGGACTTATCTCCAACGTTATCCAAGTTCGGTGTTGTGGGACCAAAAAACCATGTTCATGTGCCAAGACATGACAAGCAGCGAAGCTCTCGTTGTCACTCTCTCTTTCCCCCGTCAGGCAATGTTGGGAGACAATTTTCTCATGATACATCAAAACCGAGACATAGCCATCATCGGTCCCATGATTGTGATTATAGAAAAGAAAGTGATACGTGCAATTGCGGAGCCATTAGCAGCCCCCGTTCAATTTAATGTTTTTAAAAAAAGTTAGTGTTTTTAAGATACTTTTAAGCAAAAATAATAAATAAATGTAACTCTCATTAAATACAATATAAACCTTTACTAAATATAAATTCTGGATCTGTTGATTCTGCGTGGATACGTGGGTAGAAGAAAATTAGAAGCTTTTATACCTCGACCTTGGATCCTTACCTTTCCCGTGTGTCAAATGGTCCATGGAAAAAGTGGTATGGAGGATGTCACTGTCTAAAATTTTTTATGGACTGGGCATTAGTTGTTCAGACAACCACATGAGCAAATTGTGGACTCTAAAGAAACACCGACACGAAGGATAGAGGATGTCACTGTTAGAATATAAGTTTTTGGACCGAACTTTATTCAAATGAATTTTTTTTTTTTTTAATTCAACGGAGACCTGAGATAATACAACATATATTATATATCTAATTAGCAACATTCGTATTCGTAACATTTCGTAAACACTGTGAGTATCATATTACTGGACCAAAGCCGATTGGTATGCAAATGATTTTATTAGTTGATTTTTAGGATGAAATTAGTTTTTTTTTTTTTTTTTTATCATACTATTGGAGATGGACCAATGTTCCTTGTTTTTTGTATTTTTCCACATCAACTTTATTCTTTTTTCTTTGGGTCGATAAAAGATATTGATATTAACAGATAAAATATTAGAAAAAGAAGTGGATTCAAAGATAAGGGCACACTGGACAATAAGCAACACATAAATGCGACAGGCCCATCTAGCAATGCACAAGATCGAAATAAAATTGGGCCAAGCCCAGATACAAAAAACCAAACCAGACGTAAAACAATCCAAGAAGAGGCAACTAAGCACAGTTAATATGTGTATAGATGTCACTTATTCTTTTTTTTTTTTTCTGGATTTAATTTTTGTAAAACTTTCCTAATTAAGATCGGCTCAAGTACACCATTGACCATGCTATTCCACGTTTAGTTTTTGCCATATCATTATCTTATTTTATCATAAACTAATTGTCACTTACATGACAAATTATAATAAAGCTCATACTAAAAATTGCCCAACGTATTAAACTTCATTGTATCACTGTCTAAAATAAATTATAGCCATAATCAGCGATATGAACCAACTGGTTCATGATTAGCACAAAAATACTAAAAGTGTGAAATAGGACAATAATATGGAAAAGAATTATTGATTCAGATTAATGATAAAGTAAAATTAGGATTTAAATTTATGTATAAAAAAAATCGTGAGTTAATATAATAAATTGACTAATTAATCTTTTAAAATATTAATAAACTCATACGTATGAGTCCACTAATATACAAGATATGAGTTTCCGTGCGTAAATTTTTTTTTTCCTGTGAAGTGATTCCGTGCGGTGTAGTTGAGTGAACGCAATTAAGAATTTCTCTTTTTAGGTGGGGGTATAAGTAGAAAAGAAAAGGAAAAATTGTTTCTTTCGGTTCAGGTACTAAACCGGTAAAGAATCAACTCTACTTTTCTCATTTGCAAGTTGCAAACAACTGGCCCGCCCGTCCGCGTCCGCGTCAAATCCACCGTACGCTTTCCAAATCCAACAACAGATCGACGGCGCACACGCAACCTCGCACATCACACACCAATCGAAGCCACAAAAAAATAAAAAAATTCTTAAAACTATCGAATCTGTGTCATCTGATCGATTAATGAACGAGGTGTTGACGGCCGCCGATGCATCGGCGAACATGAGGATGTACGCATCGGAGCCGTCCCTTTTGCCTCCTAACCTTCCTCTCGTCTCCGCTTTTCTCGCTTGCGCGCTTGCTCAGTTTCTTAAGCTCTTCACCACTTGGTACCCATTTATTTTTAAAAAAAAATTATTTATAATTAATTTCCATACGATTTATGCTGTTAGTACTCTTCTAAATTTTATGTGTTTGATCTGATTCTTGGTCTTTATTTGTCTGTCTTAAATGTTTAAACTACGAAAGTTATAATTTTGCCAAAGCTACACGTTAGATCTTAAGTATAATCCTTCGAATAAATCCCGAAATTTGAAGCTACCTGTTATCCAATAAAAACCTAGTATGAGAGGACCAGGAAGGACGCACCTCTGGTGAACTAGTTATCTTGCTCATAATGTCGTTACAATATTGAATTAATCATAATAACTTAATAACCCTATGTCAAATAATCAGAATCACTTAATAGACCTATGATTGGTAAGAATGTGGCCAGAAAGCTCCACCCAAGGCCGGAGCGGTGACCTATCTTCATAAATGAAGCATAAGGTTACTATTGCATATTTTGTTACTAGAGTGTTAATCATATTGACGAAGCAGAGAATTTTTTTTTAAAAAAAAAATTTGAACTTCTTAAATTATTAATTGGTGTAATATCTTGTTGGATTAAATGGGACGAGTTTTACAAGGATATGATTGTGACATTCAATTAGGTAATCGTGCTTGTGTATTATATGGTGCTGTGGTGGCAGTTGATGTTAATGTGTGTTTTTTATTTGAGGATAGGTGTATTTGAATTGTAGAATGGAGGTTCGGTACACAAACATGGTGATGTGTATGTCATTTCTAGAGGTAGAAGAAAAACAAATTTTGGTTTTCCTAGTAAATTGAGGTACCTGTTTGTTGTTGTGGTGTATATTATGAGATAGTCATTATTTCGTACTCTTGGGCATGTATCAAAGATATGAATGTTTTAGGAATGTAGTAAGACAATCGGAAATAAGGACTTGAATTTGGATGATAGAAGCAAAAAACAGAAAGTTTAGGAAATAAAATGGTTAAATTGTGGCGGATATGCAACAGTTCTACTAGGCCGTCGTTCTTTCACTTTTTATTGATCAGAATTACTATAGTGACATCTCCTGTGGTGCTTAATAGTTATATATGAAATTCTGCAGCTGTTAGAGCTCTATATGACACTTTAATAGATGTTCATGTTTATTTATGTACGCCATTCTACATTTATTGGGATACTGCAGATGGGGTCTGTAATGCCAAATTTAAAAGTTTGGCATGTAATGGTTGTTAACCACTTGTAGAAATAACCTTCCTGGGCTTCAAGTCTCTTTTGCCTTTAAGTATGTAATTGATGCTGTGGTTAGAGAAAGGTGATTCTCTGATTGTTGTGCTGCAATGTGATGAATGAGAGAAATATTGTCATTTCTTGTTTTGTTTATCAATTCTCTTAGATTTGCAGGTTCAAGGAGAAGAAATGGGACTCTAAAAAGATGCTCAGCTCAGGTGGTATGCCGTCGTCACATTCAGCGACTGTCACTGCTCTTGCACTTGGAATTGGTTTACAAGAAGGATTTGGGAGTTCGGCATTTGCTATTGCAGTGGTTTTGGCATGCGTTGTATGTACTTTCTAACCAGGTTTCTTCCATACTCACGCATTTTCCTGCCTTTTTATGCCTATGTTTCTCTAAATTGCTAATCAAGCTGGGTAAAGAACCGTAAAGTTTCATTTCTTTAATTCTTTTGGTGTTTCTTGTAAATAAGCTGGATAGATGGTTTACTGAATCGATAGCATTTATTAGCAAACATTTTGCCTCTACAAAAGAGAAGGGTTTCTTATGCTAAGATTTCTGACTGAGCTTGAAGAAAACTGCCTGCATTATCTTTTCGTTCTATCTAATTGATCCAAGGATATCGTATAACCTTTACTACTGCCAGAAGTGATTCACTTCAACTTGTGTAGTACTGTCTTTCTGTACATTGAGTGCTTTCTATTTAATGATGCTGTCCATTACTCTAGTACTAAGTATGGGAATCAGCCATTGTTTAGAGCTGGTTGGTAGTTGGATGATCTCACATCATGATGTTTGAGCCATTGCATGTACAACTGCAATTCCCTCCTTAAAGGTCAGCTTAATTGAAGTCTCATTATCCCAGAAAAAGATCATCTACCCGTCTATACATTAGTAGGATGCATTTTGAGCTTTTTGTTTCATTTCATTACTCCCAAAATTGATTCACTTGAACTTGTGAAGTACTTTCTTTCTCTAGATTTAATGATCTAATACTGGTGCTGTCAGTTACTAAAGTACTAAGTACAGGAATCAGCCATTGATTAGATCTGATTTTTTTGGAAATAGCTGGGTAGTTGAATGAACTCATATGATGATTTTTGAGCCATTGCTGGTGTAACTGTAATACGCTCCACAAAGTTCATCTGAACTGAAGTCTCATGATTTCAAAAAATGATCATTTACCAATCTATGCATTCATAGTCTGCCGTTTGCATTTTTTGTTTGCTTTTCTCTTGACACTTTTATTCATCCGGGTAAGAAGATGTTGGACATATGGTTATACCTAATCACCTCTCGGGTGTCCAGCCTGCTGCCTCAAATTTTCTACATAATAGTTGCGCTTATGCTGATCTTAAGTTCGGCTTCATCTGCTAATAATATTTAATTACTGCAGGTTATGTATGATGCAACTGGTGTTCGACATCATGCTGGGCGGCAAGCTGAAGTAATACCTATTCTTTGATCACACATTTTTGTTTCATTTGGTTGGTATAATTTCCCTTGGTAATTTGATTTGATAAGTATGAGACTTGTCAAAGTTTTGAACAGATTCTCTTAATTTTATTTGTTGTGTACCTAAATAACCTAGTTAGCTTGATATCTTCCCTTTCAGTTGTGAGATAGACTTGCCTCGTTAACTTGGTGACCTTTGTCATATAGCTGGTTTCTAGGAATCTTGTGTATCGTTGTTTGTGCTCTATTTGTTGTTTGATTTCTGACAGCAGTAATGCCTGACTTATGTTGCAGTTATTGAATCAAATTGTGTGTGAATTACCTCCTGAACATCCTGTTGCTAATGTCAGACCCTTACGAGATTCACTTGGTCATACTCCTCTTCAGGTATTATTTGAGTGCACCAAACTATTTACTTATTCCAGATAAAGACAGAATCATTACTTTTTTCATTTCAGTTGCTCCTATCCTGAAGTTTATTTCAATTATCGCTTGTTTCAATTTTTAATAGGCTGGGAACCACGGTCCTTGTCCTCTTACATTCTCTTTATCTGTATTTACTGTTTTATTTATGTTTCTGTCTTAACTATAGTTTCTCATCAGGCTTTTGGTTCTTGCAAGATATAGGTCAAGTTTTTAATTGGCTTTTGTTTCATCGCTAAGTTGTACTATCTATCAAAAGGAGTAATATTGTCTTAAGACCTGTATAAGGTTGGCTGATGCTAAACTCTGGACTAAAGAAACTTCCGATTCTACTATTTAGCTGTTTCCTTTTTGCAAAAGATAACATCAATCCTACTACTTTTTTCCCTTTCATTGATTTTTTAATAGAATGGAACTGTATTTATGAAATCTTGGAAGTTACCTTATAACTAATGCATGACGCAAGCGCATACAAGTTGATCCACTCTTGTTTCCCCTTTCTTTTACCTTAGTATTGACTTCTTGTTGCTAAATTGCCATTACTGCAGGCAACAAAGGCGGAGCCACCTTAGAGCTAGTTACAAATTTACAAATCAATTTATTTTTCCCAAAAAAACTTTAAGATACCTATGTTCTTTTAGTTAAAAATTTAGTTAGCGCCCACTAAAAAAATATATATTCACATATTTGAAAAATTATATATTATAGCCCCCCACTAAGAGAAAATCCTGGGTCCGCTCCCTGACTGCAGGTTCTTGCCGGAGCTGTGTTGGGATGTGTGGTGGCATTTTTCTTGAGAAATCCCACTCAAGGGGTTCCTTAGCTTATAGTTTCCAAATGCAACACGATTTTGGTCCTCTCAATAGTTGCAGCAGATCAACAGCTAACCGCGCAAACAAGTACAAGACAAAAGCGTCAAAGACTTGGATACGAGTTCTGGTTGCTGCAAGATTTTTAGCCTTATCATGTTCTATCCTTCCGGCACCAGCGGTTGGGGGTGGGGATGGTGGTTGTAAGTGTGATCTTAGAAGTCAATTCAAGTGTTTATTTACAGATGATCGTAACTTTGGGCTGATTTATATCAATTGTGTTTAGTTTAATTAGTCGAGTTCCATGGCCAATTGTAGTAGTTTACATCTAATAAAGCGACCGTGTCATTCAAATGTTGTATATGTTGTTGTTCTGTCCACCAGATTTCCCGTTGCATGGATGTGGCATTTGCTTATACTCAATCATCAATCATCAGGTTTGATGTTTTATTCTCAGCGGAGTTGGCCCTCTATTAATCCTTTTCCTTCTTTTCTCGACACCAAAGAAGAGTTCGATCTAATGCTTTATTTTTGTCCTAGACTATCTTGATTCGATGGTAAATATAAATCCTCATCACTTGTCAATGCATGGTGTTTTGGACTCATGGTTACTCTAGATAGTTGGTCATTGTTAAAATGCATTTTTCGTTTTAATTAGCTAATTAGACTATCCTTGTTAGAGTATCTAAATCATAAGTTTTTATTTTACAATTTAGAGACTTTTAATAAAATAGAGATCTTACCAAAAATTATAGTTACTTTTTGGGTTTTTAAATTTTTTTTAACCACATTAGTTTTTGGATATTTATTTGAGACTTTATTAATTTTTCAACATAATTTAATTTTGTGTTATTTTTTTGTGTATTTTTAGTACTTGATTTTTTTTAATACTTATAAATTCATAATTTTTTTTTTTACGAATATTTCAACCTAAAAAGTAATTAATTCCTATAATGATTATATTTTGACAAATATTTTAATTTACAAAGCTTATTTTAAATGAATAAAATTACAGAAAATATAAATTTAAATAATATAAAGAAAAAATATTCAAAAAAAAAAATTAAATAAATAAGATTACTAATAAATTATAAAAAAACTTACTTTAAGAAATAAAAAATAACAATTAAATGACATAAAATTTGTTTTTTTTTTAAAAGGGCAATAAATGTTTTTTTTACAAAAAAAAAACAATCTATTTTCTTCACTTCCACCACCGCTGCCACCCCCCTCCCTTCCCCTTCTCTTCTTCAATCACAGCATCACCACCCCCACCCCTCCCCAAGGCATCAGTGTCGCCACCCCTTTCCCCACGTGATTTTTCTGTTTTTTTTTCCCCCTGAGTATTTGAATGTTAAAGGTGAACGGTGCCAACGTTCACCTTCAACGACTAGCAAATGTGTGACTGAACTATTTCTGTTTTTTTTTTTTTTGGAACAGTCTGTCATTTGACAGATGTTAGAGACTTTGTTACAGTGAGTCTCTAAATTTACTTTTTTTGCAGACTTGTTATTTTTTGTTATTTCAGTCTTAAAAAAAAAAAAAATTCTTTTTAAGGTCTTTAAACTATCTGCTGTGGTTAAATTTTTATATATTAGAGTCTCTAAACACTAATATTATTACACTTTAAAGCCTCTAATAAAGATGAGCTTAGACATGAGCCCGCCCTTGCACGTATTCCTCCTGGTCATTTTATTTTTACCTTTGCGTGCATAACCTAAGATATTAAGAATCTCTTCTCGAATTTCATCCTCTTAACTTTTTTCACTATATAATTACACATTTTAACCTTATGCGAGTACACACCCGACCTTGACGCCCGGCTCTGCCTCTTCACTCACTGTTGCGGCACATGGCTTCTGGATCGGTGCATGCCTGAAATCGCTTTCTGACATGTTTGCATGCAGAATTTAGAAGTGTTACAGTGGCTACTTTGTCATAAAGTTAACTACCCCCACGAGTCTAATCAGCTATAGGTTTAGAGAAATGGGATCAAATCTATTCATACGCATGCAGGAGACGAGCAAAAGATTCCAAATGCGTACGTATATGCTTCTATCAGATTTATAACATGTGTTGGAGCGTATTTTAACTAACTTAATCTCATCTAAGTTTGGGATTAACAATTAGTATAGAAATATTCACTTATTGTTTATCAATTACGTATGTACCTACAAGCAAACAAGTGGGCCGTTCCAAGGTTCAAATAGGTCAAATAATTAAATTTTAAACCTATATTTTCTTAACATAATCTTAAAACATATGTTAAAACGCCGCAACTTGAATACCAAAGTTTGTAAAAAAAAACAAAAAAGCAAGTGGCCGCAAAAGGGTAAAGGACCGAGCATCATGTCAATTGGAATTTTGCTCTAGGGGTCCCTGAAGAATGTAGACAAAAGCTGATAGAATAAAGTAGTAGCATTTTGATAGAATGTTATAGCTTTAGTGTTGGCTTAAATCTCAACACTAAAATAATTCGTGGACTGTTTTACTCCAGCTCCTTGATTGAAGCCTTGGCCGTGTGTTGTAGATGTAAAATGCACCCTGGAAACAGCTTTAAATTGACAGCAACGCATAGGGAGCGGCTGAGAGATGCCTTCGCAAATACGTTATGTAACACAGATAGAAATTCGTCTAGACAAATTTAAAACTGTCAAAGAAAAATGATAAAAAGTGTATGCCATTCTCCACCCATCTTATCTTTGATTGTCCAATTGGGTTTAGAAAAATATTTGACTTCTTTGGCCCTTTTGCGTGTCGACTTGTGCCCCCTCGTACACTTAATCATCTAATTCCGTTTTTTGAACAGGATAATGAGATTGGTAGGCGCAAGGTAAGATCATGCACGCCTTGTCACCAATTATTTTTGGGAAAAGTCTACCAAAGGTGCTGTAAGTTTCACATTTGTATATGGTGTGTATATATATGTATCAGTGAAATCTACAGCTGTATTAGTGAGATGTTTTGAACGTCCCTCATTTTGCATATTTTTCAATAATTTATGAATCTAACTGAACCCAACGTAATTTTTTTTTTATAAAAAAAATATATATATTGAGGGACCCCTCCTTAAGGAGAATTTTTACTAGAATCATCCGAAGATTACAAACACTATATGGGAATGATGTATTGTCGCCCTTGATGTGGACTAAGGAACTACCCAAAATTTCCCTAACTTAAAATAAAATGTTACAATTAAGGCCATCTCCAACATGTGTTTTAAAACTCTAAAATTCTTACATGTAAGGAAGTTTTTAGAGATATTAATTTTCAACGGCTTTTCTAATTTTTTTATTTTATTTTGTAGGGAATCCCTACATTTAAGTGGAGATGCTTAAACAATTTCCTACCCATTTTTTAAACTCATCTGACACCAAAAAGAAGATTAATTAAATATATGAAAGTTGTTGTAGTAAAACTAAAATAAGGATTTTCTAAAATAAAAGATTAATTAAATGTAGGGAAGCTGTTGGAGTAAAATTAAAATAGAAAATCTCTAAATATAAAAAAATTATTCAAAATCTCTATATATAAGGAAAAAAATAAAAAAAAAACTGTTAGAATTAACCTAACAACAACAATAATGTAGCCCCCAGGGCATGAGAGTGTTAGAATTAACCTAACAACAACAATAATGTAGCTCCCAGAGCATGGGAGTGTTATTGAGGTTAACGCAGTAGTAAACACAACTTAAACACTATATTATTCCAAAACATTTCTTTAGGTTCAAATCCCTTCTTTATCTCTTGGGTGGTACATTTTTAAACACTATATTATTCCAAAACATTTCTTTAGGTTCAAATCCCTTCTTTATCTCTTGGGTGGTACATTTTTAAGGCAAGACTTTGTACTCCAAATTTTAGTTTACGTCCAACTTATATATATTATATTTTATATATATATATATAGACCTCTTTGTTTGTTTGTTTCCAAGCAAGCTCTACTTGTCAACCAAAGTAAATTAAGTAATCATCACTATTCATCGTGGGCCGCAATGTTTCCCTTCTAAGTAAAAACAAAAACAATGCGATGTAGACATACGTATCTCTCCTCTCCCTCCGCCTTATAAAACTGCCAATAAGTCACCACATAGGTAGTACACTTCTTGAATCGCAGCAAGATCAAAGTTCCTACTCTCTCTTAGCCCTCTTTGAGACTCCACAACACTCTAGTGAAAACATCCTTCGACTAATATAGAATTCATGGACAAGTTGAAGAGCTCCCAAATTTTTAAGGTTTTAGCCATAACTTCATTTCTCATCCTCACCCCATTATTATCCACATCATTAAGGCCTACATATCTTTACTTTGTTCTCAATCTTCTCATCATCGCACTTGGAGCCGAAGCTGGTCTTCTCTCCTTCCTTTTCAAGGCTGCAGAAGAGAAGAAAGCTGCTGTTGCTGGTTTCGATGCGCAAAATTCTAAGCCTGCAGCTACAAATCTTGCTGTTACGGTTACAGAAAAGCCACAGATGGCTTCAGAGGCTGTGAAAACTGATGAAAAGCCACAGATGGCTTCAGAGGCTGTGAAAACTGATGAGAAATTAGAAGAAGTAGGCAACAGTACTGTGAATGAGATGGCTGCTTCTTCGGATCATGCCAAGCCAAAAACTAATAAGGTGGTTCAGAAATGTTCGTCTGAGAAGATTATTAATGTTGGTTCTTTGAAGCATATGATCATCAAGAAATGCCCTTCAATATTACCAAGCCTCTTTTTCATTGGAGATGGCGCCGAGACTGATCAACTTGAAGAATCTGTTGAAGATGAAGATGAAGAAGATGATGATGATGATCAAGAGAGTTTTGGGGGGCTTAGTGGACAGGAGCTGTTTCAAAAAACTGAGACATTTATTGGAAACTTTTACAAACAGTTGAAAGATGCAAAGAAGCTTCACGAGATTTATTGTTTCGATCGACCCAACCCAAAGGGAGCCCAACCTTGAGACTGAGCACACAGCAAGCGAAGGACCTGATCTGGACTTGACCCTAGTGTGAGGGTTCCTAGCAAGGAAAATTCTTGCATATGAGTCTCTTAGTAAGACTTACACGTGTAAATTTTTTTAAAATGTGAAAGACAGACTTTAGTTCTTACTGATCGAAGAGTTTTCCTCCCAACAAATATCTCGGAGATAGTTCTATTCTTTGTTACTTACTTGTAATAGCAAGCCAATTTGGCCATAAATACAATCACCTCAGCTAAGCTCCTTAGCCGAGTTATATCATTTGGTGCTTTGATTGCTCCCATGGCGGACGGTACCCATTTCCAGACCATGAATGCTGCCATACGCAAGCTCCAAGATGCATCCACGGCTCATGATGCATCTTTGAGCTCCCTTCAATCCTCCTTCCAACAAGCCATTTTTGACGTTAGTCTCAAACTTGCTGCTATGGATGGTCGACTTCAACAAGCACTTCGGCTTAAGGAAGATGAACCTACCGCCGGTAGTTCATCATCTGCTCATTTAGCTTAATGACTAATTTAATCTTGTATGTTTTTTTTTTTTTACGAGCAGCATGCGAATTACATAATCTTAACGCAACAAATTTAACAGAAATGAACTAATAAACTAACAGTATCTCTTATATAAAACGTTTATAATTAAAATGTTTGATTTAAAATATTTAAGATCAAAATAAACAACCATTTAAAACTAATTAAAGTATTTTTTCAAAAAAAAAATGATGATCGAGAAACTATATATAACTTGGCTCTTTAGTTTTTTTTTCTTTAGCTCAAAAACATGTCAGTGTTACTCTGTTTAGAACCTTGTGACGACATTCATGGTCAAGAGTCTCGTTGTGACATTGCATAGAGATAAGGTTTTAATGACCTCTTAAATAATATCTATCAATATTTAATAGTTGCGTCGTTATATTTGCTTAAGATACTCCTTTGCACTATATTTTTGTAGTCCACCTAATTTGTTGGATTTATACACGTAGGGTTAATTTCCTCGAATGTTTTTGTGCTATTGTATATTTGGGGAAGTTCTAGAATCGGGGGTGCGGAAACGGGGTGAAGAAAAGGGTGACACTTGTCTGTGGGTCTCGCTTGGAGTTATGTTTTTACAATAACTAGTTTTATATATGTACGATGTACAGGCGTCACACGTGTATACAAAATAGATAACTACTCTATATACTATATCATTACAAAAAAAAAAAAGACAAATATAAGTACTTATTTTTTTAAAAATGTGACAGTAAGTAATGTTTTATATAAATTGGGCATTTCAAAGATACATGTATGTATCTTATTTCCTTAAGTTGTTGTCTCGATAAAGTTCATGTCATCTCATCCTAGTTTGACATCATTCTTACTATTTGCTCATATCATCTGCTTGTAATCCATTTTCCACTATTAAAACTTTTAAAAATCCAATATTCAATCATGTCATACATATGATTCTCAATAAAAAAAAAGCAACAATGTTCAGCATTATATAAAAAAAATATTATTTGACAACGAATAACATGTATATATATATTAAAAAAATATATGGACTAACTATTAACTTTGGTAGGTTTGTAATGAGTCAAAACGAACATAGACTTGTCATCACTTTCACTTGGCAAACATGTCTCGTTAGTTTGGAATACATTAATAGTATTTTGAGTAGAGTATAATACCTTGCTATTTTATCGTAGTCTGAAGAGCGAATTGTAGTTCAAAGAGCCTGACATCTTGGGGCAAATAATATTATACCAACATTTTGCAATCATGTATATTATATGCAATTGATGACAACCTCAATGTTAAAGCAACTATTACCCCAAAAAATATTTTTCCCCCTGCTAAATGAATTGATTAAGTAGTTTATAAAAGTTAAAACATAAATTATTACTCAATAGTGAACTAAAACATTCTAACTTTGTTAAACATACTATCGATTAATAAGTATGAATCTAGGTTCTCTTCAAGCAATTGCACATGGAACCAGCACAAGAAAAAAGCTATGCCATAAACTTCTCTTTTAATTAATAAAGGCACAAATCTGAAAACTAAAGTCTTCCTAGTAGTTGTATGTTTTTTCTCTATTTAAGATACAAAATGGATTAAGATTCATTGATAGACAATTGGAATATAATTAATTATCTTAAAAAATAAATAAATTTAGAGAAGATTTGAATTACATACTTCTTCATCAAGTAAAACTATCTAAAGTGAGTTAGTGTGTGAAAAACTGTTAAAATTAGATAGAATCCAAAGATTGACCACCTTGATCTTAATTCTCCATCTTTCTTTTTCAAGTGTAATTTCTTTTGTTGAATCAATACCTAAAGCCATAAAAAAATTTCAAGAATAACAAAATCCAATAGCAAATTTAAAATATGAAAGGTAGCATTATTAAAAAATAATTAAACAATTAAAATTCATCTATGTGAGTGAGGCACAATCACAAATTTGATGCTGAGGTATATAGAATTCAGTGTGTGCACGTGTACATGCTGGATACACTTCACTAACCGAAGGGTATTTCAATAATTTTACATTACTATAATTCTTTTAAGAAAAACCAATTGCATCTTTTTTTGTCTAAGCTTCACCTAAAACACTTTACCCTTTACCCTTTACCCTTTACCCGAATCTACACCAGCACTGCACCTCAAACTCTACTCAAACCAAAAGAAGACAAGCATTTTTTCCACACACCATCAACAATCTTCTCAACATGTGCAACATTTGCCGCCTCAATAATAATGATCTGATTATATCAAAGGTTGTAGGATCTCACATACTTTCAACCACTAACTGTCTATTTGATAATATCAACCTTTTCTCCAACAACGTCACCCTTGTGATAGGGAAGAAAATGAAAATGATCAAAAATGAAGTCTATGATACTACTAAAATTTACCCTAACAACAAAACTAATTCAAAACTCACTCTCAGATTTCAATAAAAATTAAACCCTATCACTAATCTACGTTCCCCCAATCCCTTAATATACTCAAAGTTCACTTTTGAGGTGAGAAAATGTATACCTATACATTTATTTTATTTTTAGTTTAATTTATTCAATATTTTTACTGTTTAGTCTTGTTTATTAGTTTTTATTTTGAATTATAGCTATTTATTTTTATATGTTTAATTATAATTGTGGTCATGCTTGAATACTGTATTTTTGCTATAATGTGCTTAAACCCTTAGTCATAGACTATTCACTATGTCACTATAGTGCTCATGGCTCTACCTGATCTCAAATGATGTTTTTCTCATTTCCTTTTCTTGTTACCGTGCTTTGATTTCTTACCATAATAGACAAAGCATATTTCTTTGTAGCATACTCTATGTTGACATAGATAAGGGCGATCATTTAACACTTCTATGCTAGCAAAATACTTGACATACCTAGAATGTACTTCATATTGTAATTTTGTCTACTTAAAAGATGCTGAAACATTCAAGTATTATTCAAGCATAAATATTTATAGCATTAGCCTTAATAAATATCTTGATAATTAATTTATAGATTCTCCGTGATATATGCCTACAAAAGAGAAGTTTGGTGTATCAAATTCGTTATTTAATTATAAAATTTCAAATGACTAATTATTTTCCTATATCTTTGGCCATCGACTCGAGAATGCTGAAGTTGGATTTATTTGACTAATATCATCTTTATATCATCTCTATTTTCCTATACCTCTTTCGTTATTATGATTCATTTTAAGTTATTTGACTAATAATACATATCATCTACAAAGTCATTGATCAATAATCTGTTTGATATGAATATACAACCAGAAAATGCCTTATAAAAGACCAGTACTTTGTATAGATTGTTGGATCATTTTTCTTTGAATAAGAGTTGTTGATTAAAGTACTCAAATTTCATAAAAATGCCTTTCAAAATTAAAAAGTATAATTCAATTGCGAAACAGCTCTTAGAATTCTGCATCACAAGGTGTAAAGGCATGGAATAATACATCGTAAGTGGGATGCGAAAGACTTTAAATGAATTAAATAGATTCAGCTAAATGATCGCACACGTTATGTGAAACTAATAAAGAAGCCAAATCTCAACAAAAATAAATGTCGTGTCAGACAAGCATATTACTTTATAGCCATGTATCTAAAGACTGACAAATAGTTGTTATTTTATTTGTGAATCAATTATGATATAATTATACTTTACAAAAACATTAAGAAATCTCAACTAAACTAAAACCAAAACCAAACCTCCCTCATTTAGCAAAAAAAAAAAAAACCAAGCATCATTCTCTCCTTTATACATTACACTAACATCTCTATTATCACTCGTCAACTGTACTACTATCAATAAAAAACAAAAGTCAAATCCCTCTCAATTTCCTTTGTCCATTGCTCCCGTTGATAAACATCAATTTTTAGCCTAATCATCGTCCCCGACATTTCAAATGCTAACCACAATGGTCCCTCCCCCTCTTAAGTCAATCCATATTGAACGACACCTACACCAACTACTCTGTGAGCAACATAACAATGGTTGCGGCACCAATCGAAGTGAACTACCATTGTGCTTGTAGCAGTTTTGCATTTAATGCAATTTGACTATTTAATTGTCTAGTTTTTGCTTGTGATTGGTGGTAGGGGTTGCTGTTAATGTCAATGCTTATCCCAGGAATTGGTTTGGATGACATGCCTTGCTCAGTTTGTTATTCGCCTCATGAAGATACCCCTCTCAGCTTTTGTTCCATGTTTTTCTTGATTCTTTCCCGTGTTGTTCCCGGAGACATAACGTGGATAAATTGACTGGGGAAGGAACACTGCACTCGGAACTTAGGACCTTCTATCATAGGATGCTTTAATGCTTCTGCCACTGTTACGGTAAAACTGGTCCTACAACTATACCTGGTTTAACTACATATGATTAGATACATGAGTAAAAAGTTAGATGTAGAATTTTCTTTTGGATTATTTATGGTTTCAAATTTAAATTTCACTATATGAATCGAATGTGTAATTTTTTAGATAGAAATAAAAAGAAAGAAAATTGATCTTTTTCTTGATGCAATTTTATTTTTGATAATAAAAAAGAAAAGTTTCACATCTAACTTTTTGGTGTCAATTTTGTAGTATGCAAATTTGCCTTAAATTCGAATTGGACTTTTTTCTTTTTCTTTGTCATGAGGAATTCATCTTAGTAGGTATACATTGGATCTCTACCCTAAGACTATGGTGACAAGTGACTTCTTAACCCAGAAGAAATTCACGCCAAAACAAGGTAGTATAACAGCTTATCCTAATGAATGCTATTTGTTAGTCAAAGGCTAAAACATATTTGTGATGACAAGAAATATTTTTAAACTTGGGAGGACATAAGTTTAAATTCATTGTATTCTTGAAATGTACAGTACGCAAAATAATACAATTAGCCTAACCCTTGTTTAAATCTTAGAATGTAAAAAAGAAAAGTTTCAGGGAATGTTCCTCACCTAGTTCGAATGCAACACATTAGTTTTAATAAATTTGAGCAATAAATTTAAGTCTAATTCGACAATTATATTGGTGGTTGATTATTTGGAGTCATATACCTTTAGCATTAATCATGTCATCTTTGACAAATTATATTTTTTTCTCTAAATTTGATGGTTGATTCTTTATTAAAGATGTACAATGTCATATATTTTATTTTTAAAAATACTGGTGTTGGATGATCATTGTGTTTTTTATGAAATATAATTTCAATATTTATGACCAAAACCCAGACTTGAGACAACAATTGAGGAACCCCGCCATGCATAATTGATCTTTTGGTCAAAGTCTTTCAATCCCAAATTTGATATAAACACAACTCATTAGACAAGTGTACTTATCAGATAAGCACACAATGTAAGGACTTTAATAGATGAAGATAAAGAGTTTAAATTTAAATGAAGATAAGTTACATTCCTAATATAGATAGGATAAAAATTTAAAATATTATAATCTTATTTAATAAATCTGCTAGTTAGTTGTGCGTATAGATTTGGTTCTATAAGTTATATTCAAAATAGTAAAAACAAAAAGTAATTTTATTTGATGGGGAAATCCTTATTTAAAATTATTCCAATATTACACCAAAGTAGCCAAATAAACCATATGAAATTGATCAAGATTGATGCATTTAATTCGCCATTCAATCGACCATTCTTCAATAAGTATCGACAGAGATAATGTGTAATATTATTTAAAAGATATTCCAATAATATTATTTAAAAGATTTTCAAATAAAGTAAGGAAACATCTCAACGGGAGATGATAAAACATTACATGTCATATAAACCATCATGATAAAAACAAGACAAAGTCAATAAAATGGTTCTTGACAACTAATCCTTCTCTTTCCTAATGACCTTTTTCGTCTTAGTAGAAGCCATCTGCAATCTAACTTCAACATTCTCTTCATATATTATTCCATCCTTAACCCTTTTGGAATGAGTGACATACAAACTTGAACCCCCAAATCAGATTTGTAAAGAATTGGGACATTATCTCAACTTCCTGAAATACCAAAAAAAATAATAACAACAGGTAAAAATCAAAATAGAAAAAGAATTACTAATAATTAATAAATACCAAAACGTATGGAATGTTTAGAGCTTTCAATCAAATAGTGAAAGAAAGTAGAATACTAATAAAAAGTACTTAGTACTCATTCAGACAACATAAATAAGGGTATCATTGTCCAAATAATCATCAATTTGTGCAAAAAAAATGACCAGTTGCATAAAAGACAAGTGTAATACACTTTCTATCAAAATAGATGGATTTTTTTACGGTTGGGGGACTTATGCTTAGTTTAACAAACCATAAGGGATGTATTTGGTGGTTTTTGTACCGTAAGGGGTATTATGCACTTTTTGTGCCATTCACATTTTTTTTTTAATTGCAAAGGGGCAAAGTAATAAATACGTGCCAAAAAAAAGTTTAATACAGAAATGTTCTCATATTTTATTAGATAATAAAGGTACATAAACTGGAATAGTTTGCAAAGTCGAATCATGTTTAACATGTCTTTAACATATGAATTTGTATTCAACTGAGAAACAACAAAAAGAAAAGGCCAAGTTCATTTGACAAGGTATTTAATTTCCTATTTGTTTGTTGCGACATTTCATCACATATTTACCTAGAGTTAAATGAGACATACACAACACTTGAAATTTATGATTGATAAGCGTTGTCAATGGAAGGAGGAAAATCATGAAAACATTTTTCTGAAATGTGGTAGCTACTTTTCAGTTTCCACATAAATATTTAATGGAGCACAAAACTCTTGTCCATTGACAGAGATGGAAAAAATCTTTCCAGGAGGCTAAGACTCCATAACGATCCTCAGTATAATCTGAGACTTTTTTTTTTGCTAAATCAGCAAGTATCAGTTTCATTCCACTATCAATCAAAAAACACAAGGAGGCCAAGCCTCTAACATCCTATTGAAACAAAACAGGAAAAACATAAAAACTTGAGACTATAAGAGGATATCTGAGACTTGAATCCGAGTAATGCAACTTTATCAGTTTCATTTTCAGGTATAGCAGATGAAGCATGATTAGAACACAAAACACAAAATAAAATGAAAAGTTGACATCAATAAACAGTGAGATTGCTAAGGTTGAACGCTTCAAAGCAAGCTCCTTTTGAGAAGGTCGAGAAAAGGTAAATTAGGAAGGAAAAATTGCAGAGAGGAAATAAAAAAAGTAATTTATATGTGTTGTTAGCAGATATAACACAATCATTGTAAAACTATTCATGGTTCTAAAAATGGGTCTTTTATATTACTTGTCTGAAAAGCCCTTCATACTTGGAAATAACACAATCATTGTAAAAGAAGAAATATAAATTGCACCAGATTAAATTGACAAAAGTCATTCATATATTACATATAACATCTAATAAGCCAGATCAAACTCAAAAGAAAAATGAAGTAGGTTAATAAGATAGATCAAGTCGAAAGTATAAGAATACATAAAGAAGATTATATAAATGAAATATTGAAATCAATGATTAATTTAGGCATCTATAGGCATAGAAGCAAATAGGGTCTTACAGAAGAACAACATGGCTTAACTGCTTTTAATATCGACGATTAATCAAATTAAATTAATAGGAAAAGCAAAAGTATTTGCAAATATAAATTTATTCCATCAGATGTTGACAGTGTTGTAACCCGTGGTCTTAATATTTCACATAAAAGTTGATTTATATGATTAAATAAAAGATAAAGACTGTCCAAAGGGATGAGTGAAGGTGATGAGTATATAGCAACATGAAAGGGCTATAACACATATAGTACTACATGAATTTAAGCAAATCATATTCATATATAAAATGGTAATTTCCATTTGTATCAGGACGTGGTTGCAGTACACATTTACATTATAATGCGGTGTAGGATACAAGTACAACAACAAATTAAACGTGTTATTAGAGTATTGTATTTATTAATTCTATTACATTGATGTGTATCTTGACTCATCTATAGTAACACATATATAAAATTGACATTTTTTGTTGTCAAATACAACTACTCAATGGTGGGTTTTGACAACAACATTACGTTTAAGGGCTAATAAAATGTAGCTAAAATCTTATTTAAACTAAAACTTATGATGAAATGATGTGGATAGATCAAGATCGTAAAATCTTATGATGTCATGAAAAAACTTTACATATATGTATGTATATATATATATATATAGAGAGAGAGAGAGAGAGAGAGAGAGATAGAATAAGGGAAATTAGGAGGCAAAATGAAACAAAATAAAGAATTGTTGCAACTAAAGCGGAAAGATAAAGTAAAATCAGTATACAATAACCTAGGTTGGAGTTATGAATGAGAACTGTAGACCACTTGAAAACAGAGTTTGTGGAAACGTACCTGCAGTTTGACAAAAAAAAAAAGAAAAGAATCGTACCTGCAGATAAAATCTAATAACATTATTAATAAAAAGAATTCTACTGATAGTGATTAGCTTAATTTAAAGTTTAAATTAAGATTTGGTAGAGTCTATGATAGATAGGAAGTCTTATCTGAATATAAGTTGTAACATTAATTGATATGATTAGGATAATTATCAGTAACATTACTTTGCAAAAGTCTTTTTCAAAATTCAAAATTAATTTTGTAGTATATCTTCATATAATAATATGATTATTTAATTTTTGTAAAAGATAATATGATTATTTGATTTTTTGTAAAAAATATATGCAGATGCTCATAACGCGACACATGGCAAAATGGTTGTTCTCTTATAATATATAATGATGACGATAAAACAAAATACATAGATAAATGACCTTTGTACCCCTGAATAAATGTATGCACTAGTTAATAATTTATAATCTGACGTGACAATCAAACTAATAGCAAACGAACACGTGTCAACACGTAATGAATTCAATAATTGCAAAAACTGATTGTTTATTATACCCTCATTCTGTAATAAAAAATAACTGGAATACCCTTAATAATCATCATAAATATACCATTGAAATGACAAAAAGGGGTAAATAATAAAAAAAAGAGTGGTATGCAAAAAGACGCAAAAATCCTCCATAAAAAAGTAGAATTGTGAGAAAAGACAAAAGTAGCCTTAGGTATGAAAAATTAGTAAAATAAGTTTATTTTCGTGCGCGTGTGTGGTATCTTCATAACGTAAAAATTCAGAAAATCTAACAAATATGTGTTTGGTATTAAGGCTATTTCGAGAGAAAAAAAATAAATAGTGTAAAATTCAAATTTTGACATAATATAAAACAAAATATATAATAATATAGCTACATGGTTAAAATAATTAGACGATTAGTACATAATATTAGGAAATAATTTCATGTTGACGACACTCCTCTGCCTTTGTTTTCAGATCCTTAATAAACACAACTAGGTTTGTTATCGCTTCTTCACTTGATAGATTAGCGAAAAAAAGTTTAAAGACTAACAACGCATATTGTGCACCAAAATGACCATCACTTGCCGCTTTGGTCAAACATTGATAAAATTAAAGTAATGAATGCAACTGACAATGTTTAAATAATCTTTAATTCAAAACATGGTTAAATAGGTAATAAAAATAGGTTGACATAGAGCATTTTGTGACATCATGTTTTTAGAAACGTAGCAATGTTAAAGTACGTTAAGAATTACAGAGAGAACAAATAAGTCGTAATTAGAGTTATTTTTCTTGTAATCGAGTCTCTGTATATCGTAATTCTGAAAAAGGCAATGAAAAATGGATTTTGATAGAACATTTTCGCACATCATAAATAGTTTTGTTGCGCAAAATATAACAAGTGATATGCAGAAGCGTGCCTTTGCAATTTTAGTCTCATTTTTTATTCAAATTCGTTGTTCTCCGCCAACTGATAGAGTAGTAGAACACCTAAAGTGTTGGAGTATTTATAAGTGAATAAATTGGTAGAGAATTGTGTCCTTTCACTCAAAATAAGGGTCTAAAAGTAATTTCATGTCTTGTGAGATTTTTTTGTTGGGAGGGTAATTTAGTCATTTAGACTGTTTTGTGATCCCATGTCATACTAATAAAAAAAGGGTAATAAAATAAATTAACATTCATACACTTAACATGTGTAAACACTTACTCTGATAGGTCAACAAACATGTCTTATGTGGGTCCCACGACTTTATTACTCAGAGGGTCATATTGGTAATTTTGCATAAAAATAAAGCAAAAAAAAAAAAAACCAATCGCGAACCACAACTGTCGAATTTCATCGATGGCTGGCGATGCCCCTCCCCATTTCCCCACACCCTGGATAGTAGAAGGAGATTTTATTTCTTGAGATGTTCTCTTTTTTCAATATAAAAGGTGAGTAACTTTTTTTCTTGGAAAAATTTTCCATATGTAATACGTTCATCAAATTATAAATAAAGGAGTTGTGGGGCCACATCATATAAAAATTTTGACCTAATCAAATAATGTATGAAAGAGTTTTTCATTTCTCTCTTATATGTTTGGTGGTTATTTGAGTACAATAACATTCTTTCTCTTTTTTCTATTTGGAATCCCAAATTCCATTTGTTGATTATGGCCTAGAGCGTCCATGAAAAGGGTCTTGCTTAATCAGCACGTTCTCATATCCTAATCTAGCATTTCAAGTTGCACTAATATCAATATGCCCTCTTCACCTATCAACTGACGCTGATTTACACTAGTCTTTCTCCTTTGCTCCAAAGATTGTCATTAGTAATGATTCATTTTAATTAAACGTCTTAAATTTAAATTTATGTGTTTCTACTGTAAAATTGATTAATTTTTAATTAATTTAGAGTATGTATTAAAGCGAATCACTACACAATAAAATTTATAACATTAGATTGCATCTGATCGTGAGTGTGGTTATCGTCATAAAAGAAAAATCAGACGCTGTGGTGTAGGTAGATCAACACAATTAATTCTGGGCTCGACTAATTAAGCATGGGCTAAGGTCCAAAGCGATGTGGCTACCCAACAAACTTTGATTATTCTGAAGAAACCGATGTGGCATCTACAATTTAATTTTGTGCTAAACAAATGAAGTATCTATGGAGAAAAAGATAATAAAAGAAAAAATAAAAGGAAAATAGAGAATATTTACTACATAAAGAACCTTAAGTCGAAAACAAATAACATTTTTTGCAAAAGCACATCTTGGGTTGTTTATTAGAAAAACAAGGGATTAAGTTATCTTTCAAGCAAGATTGTTTTTCTATCGAGGTAGCTGACAGCTATGCATTAGTTCTAAGAACAAATTCATTATCCAAGTTCAGGCAAATTTATTTTCTCCTTAAAAATGTTACAAATTTTTAATTTTTTCATTAAAAATATTCAATAAATGTAAATCTTTCTGTCTCATAACATATTAATATACCATCAAACCAGTGATCACTATGTGTCAATTAGTTCATTGTTCTCAATCAAGTATCACATAAAGCAAACTCTGATCCCTACCTCTTTTTGAGTTGCTTACCATACAATAATTGATAGTTTGATACACGTTAAATGTTTCGACCAAAAAAAAAAAATATATACAAGTTAAATGTCAAGTAGAATATTTCGTTTCCAAGAGTGATATCTATTCACTTCCAAGTTCCAACCTTCACCTTTCGGCTTGGGTAGCTTATGGACATGGGCCTTGAAGGAGGCCCGTATCATGGTCTCCTTTTTTTCTACATTCGATTCAACTAGGCCCTTAAAAACAAGAAGAGAAAAAAAACGAAAAACGAGAGAAATTCTCTTCCTTCGCTTTTCCTAGCTGGCCAAACGGAGTCAACACCGTAAAACAACTTCATCAGCTCCACACTCTTCTCTCTCGATAGACAAGTCATCATCTCCGTCGAGCGATGGGACTCGAATTCAAGCCTCGAAACTACAGAGCTGAGTCTCTGCCATGCGCCACCGCAGAAACACATCCTCTTTCTACTCACTCCGTGTCGCATCATTAGGTCTTTCCATTTTCAATTTCATTTTTATTGATGTGATTTACAAGAATGTAACTCACTGTCATGTGTCTTTCAAGATGAGATTAATAAAAAAAACATTTCAGTCTCTTGTACCAAGAGAAATATAAGGAGCTAGCATTGTGAAATCTACTAAACTCCAATTCATATTTTTTATAGAGAAATCTTTAATCAAAATAGAACAACGTCCGTTTTATATTATATCTAAGGGATACTTCGATTGGAGAAGCAAATGCTGATTTACCTTATGCAACGTCTAAAATACTAACTGAAAAATTGAAGCCTCCTAGATGTAGTGGTAGGCTTCATGTGTCTAGTTGAGTGAATTAATTTTTGCGCACCTAGTAAAGCCTGAGAAGGCTATTACCTTCCGACCAAAAAAAAAAAGAGAGAAGCCGGCTATTACCCCATAATCTGAAATGAGAAAGTATCAGGTTATGATTTTTTGACAAATTGCATGTCCAACTAGAATAATATTTTGTGTCTCGTCTAATGTTATATTATTTGCTTTTCATTTCTTATGTGGTAAATGTCAGACTATTTTAAATAAGGATAGTTTTTTTTTTATCACGTCCATCAGTGACAGATGGATTTTTTTTCATTCAAATAATTCTATTTACATATGGTATATGTTATATAAGACTATCTAGAATGTTAATTAAATGATAAAGTCTGAACGACATGTCATCGATGCAAAAAATTTTCACCTACAATGACGAAGAATGATAATAGTACACCACCAGAAACAAGTAGGCCGTTCCAAAATTCAGTGAATGGTTGATTATCAATTCGTTGTGACCAAATTAAATATTTTAACTCTGCACCTATGTTCTCTTAAAATATGCGTTAGAACGCAGAACTCAAGTACGAAAATTTGTGAAAAAAACAAGCAAGGAAGTGGGCCGCAACAGGGTAAAGGACCGCATGAGCACCATGTCAATTGGAATTTTGGTGGGAGATTCTCTAGGAACAGGGGTCCCTGAACAAGATGCAAATGCACCATGGAAACAGCTTAAATTGGCAGCAACCATAGGGAGCGGCTGAGAGCTGCCTTCTACAAAAAGAGAGAAAGAGAAATGATCAGAAGAATATGCCATTTTCCACCGACCTTATCATAAATTATCCAATTGGGTTTAGAAAACTTTTCACCTCTTTGGCTCTTTTGCACGTTCACTTGTGCCCCACTCCTACACTTAATCAAATCTAATCCTCTTCTCTTTCTTTTTTTTAACAGGATAATGACGTTGGTAGGAGCTAGGTAAGATAATATCAAGACGAGAATTTTATTATATGAATCTAGCAGGACCAAACTTTTTGTTAGTTTTTATTTTTATATTGAGGAACAAGATTATTATTATATTTTTTTTGTCATTGGGGAACAAGATTATAAACATCACAGTTGCAACAGCGTTGGAAGGAACAAGATTATAAACATCATAGTTGCAACAACGTGTTCCAACGAATGTTTCAAATTAATCAAGAGTTACACTTGTAATGGAATAGCATAAACTGATTCGTTTTGACAACTTTGCACCATATCAACCCTCTTTTTATTACCCGATTTTACAAGATCGATCATGTAGACTGGTTGAGAAGATATGAATATCAAAAAAAGGAATTGCTAGGAGTTAGATAGATTCTAATATTTAGTCAAGATAAATGAGTGACTAAGATTCAAATTCAAAATTTTTAATTACAACGAGTCGTTACCTGATCTTTATAGACCAAATAGGTCTAAACTTGTCTAGGAGCATAGTGGATGTATAAATTTATCAGTAAAGTTACGTTGGCAAGTTCCCCAATGAGATAGAAACAAGACAGGAAAGGACAAAAGGAAAACAAAAAGGATTTTCTCTGAATGCTGTCTATTGACCATTCTAAATTAATGAGAAAGACAACTCCACTCTATCCCGACACCAAGTGCATCACGTTCGACTTCACAACGTTTTTTTACAAGTAAATTTATACGTTGTTCAATCTAAGTTTTCCTAGCTTTTTCTTAAAATGAAAGGTTATTGGACTTACATAGTTCGAGTAATGTTTATGTCACCTTTTCATATTTTTGCTTTGAATTTATATGATAAGAATTTATAGATTAAATGTCAAATTTTTCATATATATTGTAATAATTCTATTATATAAAGAAGAGTAAAGTTATGAAAGAGTAACATATGATAATGCTTTAAATTATATATGAATCTAGGCTGAATAAGATTACACCTCATACATAAAAATGTCTACGAGTCGAGTCATATATCCCCAATTTTATTGTCCCTGACATGAACCGAGAAACTTTTAAAAACACATTTCCCTATCTTAAAAAAAAAAAATGTTACTATTAACAACAACAACAATAATACTAAGGTAGACATACGTGTCTCTCCTATCTCTCCACCTTATATAACTTCCAATAGGTCCTTACGTAGTTAGTACACTTCTTGAATCGCAGGAAGAGCAACTTCCTACTCTCTCTTAGCCCTCTATGAGACTCCAAGACTGCAGCGAAAACATCCTTCGACTAATATAGAATTCATGGACAACTTCAAGAGCTTCCAAATCTTAAAGCTTCTAGCCATAGCTGCATTTCTCATCATCACCCCATTATTATCAACATCATTAAGGCCTACATATATCTACTTTGTTCTCAACCTTCTCATCATCGCACTTGGAGCTGAAGCTGGTCTTCTCTCCTTCATTTTCAAGGCCGCAGAAGAGAAGAAAGCTGCTGCTGGTGGTTCCGTTGCGCAGAATTCTAAGCCTGCAGCTACAAATCTTGCTGTTGCTGTTACAGAAAAGCCACGGATGGCTTCAGAGGCTGCGAAAACTGATGAGAAATTAGAAGAAGTAGGCAACAATACTGTGAATGAGATGGCTGCTGCTTCGGATCATGCCAAGCCAAAAGCTAATAAGGTGGTTCAGAAATGTTCATCTGAGAAGATTAATGTTGGTTCTTTGAAGCATAGGGTTGTCAAGAAATGCCCTTCAACGCCGAGCCTCTTTTTCATTGGAGGTGGCGAGACTGAACAACCTGAAGAATTTGTTGAAGATGATGATCAAGAGCTATTTCAGAAAGCTGAGACATTTATTGGAAACTTCTATACGCAGTTGAAGATGCAAAGAGAAGACTCTTGGAAGAAGCTTCACGAGATTTATCAAAAAGCCTTTTAAGCCATTGGTTTGTTTCTTTTAGTCACGTAATCACTCCGAGTTAGGAAACTCCTCAGTAAAGTCAGTATCTCACGTATTGGTGGGATTTTCATGTTTGGATCCCATCAATAATGTGGAAGAACCATATCATTTATTCATGGTTCTGCAAAACTCTGTAGATCGAGTCATTGGTTTGTGATATATATAGATCATGATGTAATGTACCTAGGTGTTGTCAAATGTTCAGTGTTTTATGTTAATTAGGTTCAAATATTATGTTGGGAGGACTAGAAAATTAGCCTAGTCGTACAGCTGATCATGCAGATTTGGATTGTAAAAGAGTCAATTTGACAAGTATGTTTCTTTGTTTAGCACATCTAAACATATGTGGAGTTTTATTTGTATCTTGACTTCTGTGAGCTAATTCTTTACTCCATTATTATGGAAAATAGGGGGAAGAAGAATCATTTTTGCTTTGGAAAACATGTTGTATAACTGCTTATGAACGGATATACAATTATAATGAAATGATTTTGAAAATTTACGATCTTTAAATTTTTCCCATGACATTATAACCATTGTTGTGACACACACTGCTGCACTTGTAATCAGGAACATCCCTTCTGAATGTCTTCAAATTGCAGATAAGAAGTTGACTGCTTCGACAAGTCATCAACAAGCATCTGCTAAGCAATATTATAGTTTACGAACTTATCTGACCTTGGACCACTGGCCATTTGGTCCAGTTGTCTGTTTATTAATTCTTTTAACTCTCGAGATCAATTTTCAAAATTTACAATATTTTAAGTTATATAAAAGTAATTTCTAAGCCTTCCTTTTAATAAAAAAATTCTTATCTGATTTTGGTAGCCAATAGGCAGTGATTATACTAAAAGCTCCTCATGCTTGGCTCATTAGGAGCCAATATCATACAATTTATTATTATTAAATTTTACTATAAATGTCTAAATTCGATCTCTCAATTATAAATTATTTATTAGATCTTGTACCTACACATCTATATTTATCACATCTTTTCCACCTAGTCTTCCATGCAAGGTGGGAAATTGCATTTCTTTCTTGTCCCCAAGTTAAAACCTAACAAAATTAGCACTCATTGAATGACATGAACAGAATAAATTTAATGTATTCATGAAGATGCCGTATATGTCAAGTTCTTTCTGGATCGATATTTAAGTGTTGCCTAGAATTTGCCTGTCCCCACAAAATTTCATCAACCTAAAAAAAATGGTTCTTTCTTGGTCGTATATTACATGGTGGATATATTTATTTGTGTATTTATCTTTTTATTGGAAATAACGTGGGTTGATTGATATATAAAAAAGATACCGTGTACAATCATGTGGAACCAACATTCAAAAATGAAAAATCTCAAGGTGCTAAAGCTTAGGCAACAACTTGTATTACATTCGTGTAAAAAACTAGTACTGATCAATATTATTCTATCATATCTCGTGCCCAAAATCTTAAACTTACAAGCAAAACTAATATTTAAAGTATAAAAAATTATTACTTAGACCTATTTTTTACAGGTTAAAAATAGTTAATTCAAATTATCTCTTATATGTACAATACTTATTTATAAATTACTCATATACATTATCTTCCACCTGTATAAGACATTAAAGTATCACTACAAAAAAAACTGTTTTCTACGACGGGTTGTCGCCATTTTGTCACCAACTTGGCGATGGTTTGGAGACGGAATACGATGTCGCCGCTTTAGTGACAATTTGGTGACAATTTTGTTACGTTTTGGAGACGACCTACATATGCCGTCACCAAGTCGTTGCCAATTGGCGACAATATGGTGACGACATCATATGCGGTCTCCAAAAGTGACCATATGGTGACTACTTGGTGACGGATAATGACATGTTGTCTCCATGCCGTCGCCAAGTGGCGACAAGTTGGAGATGGTCCGCAAAACACGTCGCAATTTAGTCACCCTGCCGTCGCCAAAAATTTACAATTAAAGATTGATGAATTATTTTAATGTCATAATTATACATATAGCTAGTGACTACTATTTTTCCGTCTTATAATGTCATGAATTGGCGTCTACATAATTAAGTCGTCCACATTTGGGGCTTTGATTGTAACAATAATTTATTTATCATTACTTCCAAACAAAATATGACTTTTATTATAAATAAAAACATATTTACAGCCTTTGAACAGTTAATGGGACAAATTATTATCTCCATGAAGAACAACTTATATAGATGGTTAATATTTAACGTAATGTACCGCTATAAACAATTAGTTCTTCGAAATCAACAAAACGGAATTAAAATTAAGATATTTTATTATAAGAGTTAAATCATTAGAAACATAAACTTAATTTTATATTCATAATTAATAAAGGATTACATATCATCTTTTATTAATACAGCAACAAAACGACTAAATAGGAAACATAATTAAAATATTACAAATTATTTGCTCAAAATACATAAACACACCAACTTAATATCTAATATAGTACATCGTGATCACTAAAACATAACAACCGGACACTACACATCACGCAGAAGAACATAATAACATTGTTACGGATTGTAACAAATAGTACTAATGCCAATGCTTCCAATATGATAAAAAGATAGAAATATTAGGGGAAAACGTTTGGACAATAGATCCGTAGCATGTCGTCTTGAACTTTTTGGACTACTTGGGCATTAGAAATGTATCCGTCGTATTTTGGCGGAGCATTTAGATCAAGTTGGGGTTTAACGTATTCGCTGTAATTTGGATACGGTTTCATTGTATCCACATCTTCATCTTTTGTTGGTCTTGGAAGAGAATCTGAGTGGCGTTGTTGATCCTTACTCATCCTTGAAACAAATTAACTGAAATCTATTTTTTGAAAATTCGAGACGGTGTAAGAAAGCATTCTTTCGAGTGCTATATATAGGAAACAAGTAATTGAATTATGTTTCGACAGCTTGGTGACGGTAGCGAGACAACTCAGCATTTTATAATATGTTAACGTATGCACGAATGATTCGCAATCACGTGGTTGCGTACCATTCATCTTCCATGGGTCAAATAATTTAGGACATGGCGTACACGCTATTTTCGATATTGAAAAGCTGCTGAATCCATCTACTTTGCGAATCAGGGCCCTGCTAATTCAATTCCCTTCTGCCCCGTGGTAGAGTACACCATGTTCTTATCGTACGCATGATTCGCGGCCACGTGGCTGCGTACCATTCGTCTTTCGTGGGTCAAATAATTAGGGACATGGCGTGCACGTTATTTTCGATGTTGAAAAGTTGTTGAATCCATATACTTTGCGAAACGGGGCCCTGCCAATTCAATTTCCTTCTTCCCCGTGGTAGAGTAAGGAAATGTTCTTATCGTACGCATGATTCGCGACCACGTGGCTGCGTACTATTCGTCTTCCATGGGTCAAATAATTAGGGACATGGCGTGGAGATGATATTTTCGATGTTGAAAAGTTGCTGAATCCATCTACCTTGCAAACCGGGGCCCTGTCAATTCAATTTTCTTCTGCCCCGTGGTAGAGTACACCATGTTCTTATCGTACGCATGATTCGCGACCACGTGGCTGCGTACCATTCGTCTTCCATGGGTCAAATAATTGGGGACATGACGTGCCCGCTACTAGAACGAGATTTAAAAGCTGCTGAATTATTAATGAATTAACTTTATTTACATTATATATATATTTATAAATATATTAGTTCGTTTTCAAAAAAATTAAATTACTAATTCAACTACGTATTAGTTTGATAAAATGAGGTACACAATCGAAACATAGGTTGTATATTAACATGTTATTTTATAATTTATACCAACATATTATAATATATCAAATATTAAATAATTATAACTGAAAAATGAAAAAAAAAGGAAAACAAACGATTGGCGATGGCCCAGTCCGTCTCCAAAAAATGGAGACGGACTGAGCCGTCTCCAAAAATGAAGACGGCCTGGTCCGTCTCCTTGTGGAGACGTCCTGGTCCTCCATTTTGGAGACGGACAGGGGCCGTCTCCAAAATGGAGAGCCCAGTCTCCATTTTGGAGATGGCCTGGTCCGTCTCCAAAATAGAGAGCCCAGTCTCCATTTTGGAGATGGCCTGGTCCGTCTCCAAGTTGGAGACGGACAGTGGTCGTCTCCTCAATGGAGACTGGACTTGGACCGAGGTCCAGTCTCCATTTTGGAGACAGCCTGGGCTGTCTTCTCAATCACTACAAGAAAAACTATCAAAGGTGACGATCCGTCTCCTTTTCGTCGCCCAAAAAGCGACGCAACAGAGACGAAATTTCCTACACATGAATAGTGACCCTTTGGAGATGGTTTGAAGATGACTTAGATATGTCGTCTCCGAACCGTCTCCAAAGGCGACTATTAGGAGACGGTTTGAACAGTCCTCTCTAAACCGTCACCAACCCGAGATGGCTTTTAGACGCTTTATTTACATCGTCACCGAACCGTCTCCTAATTTGAGATGATTTCGTGACGATCTACAATTCGTCTCCAAATATCACCATCCAGAGACGGTTGGGTGACGATTATCTATGTCATCCCCACCCCCAGTCCTATTGGCTAAAACATATTATTCATAGCGTTTTCCTTACTTAAAAACACTATATACTGCATTAAAAATTCATGAAATTAAATCATTAAGAAAAGACAACTCTAACTTTCAACCCATATATTGATAATTAAGGATTACATCTGAGTGGTAACAAAATACGCCATTTGTATGTACATAACACCTAACAACGTACATAATCATACATGAAGAATACCAATAAATGGTATTCTCACATTAATGATTATTTTGCATCATCTACTTAACGAAAACTAAACATACTCCTAATAACCTTAAGGTGACGGTATCTTAACATAAATATTAGCCCAAGGCCTTGGGGAAATAAATCTTCAGCATATCATGAAATTTTTTTTGACGAACTTGAGCTTCTGAAATATAGCCGTCATCCTTTGGTGGAGCATTAAGATCAATATTCCGTTTCACACCTTTCTTCAAACTCCGTTCAATTTCATCAAATGTGTTATCATTTTCTTCTGTAAGACAAAGATTTTGTGACTGTTGTTGTTTCTCCTCACTTATGATTGAAAAAAGGGTTGATAGCTACAAGATGAATGCAACTCATTCAACCCAAATACAAGCTCTTTAAATAGACAGCAACACAGAGGCAACCTTTCATTTTCCGTCTCCTTTTCGTCTCTAATGGGAGACGAAATGGAGACGGAATATGATTATGGTCCCCAAATGGTGTATTGATTTGTCTAATCAGTCCAACATGGCGTGCACGCCATTACTTGTCAGTCTGAGGGGCTCAGAATTGGGAAGACTTTTCCATCTCCTTTTCGTCTCTAATCGGAGACGCTTTAGTGATGGAATACGATTGCCGTCTCCGATTCATTTCCAAATGGTCCATTGATTTGTCCAATCAGTTGAAAATGGCGTGCACGCGATCTTTTGTCAGTTGGAGGGCTAAACATGTCGTGTTTGGTCTCATTTTCGTCTCCATTCGGCGACAAATTAGTGACGAATCATGATTGTCGTCTCCAATTTATCACCGATAAGAGACGCAAAGGATACTACATGCTAATTTATTTGTACCTACAATTTAAGTTTGTCACGCCCCAACCCAACCTAAGGAGGCTAGACTAGGGTATGACCTAATTCATTTATACTATTTCATAGTCTTAGCCTTTTTTTATGATTAATGCTTAACGTTGGCCTAGAACTCCAAAAAATTTTCCGAAAAACCGGCAGCATGACGGCTATATTTAAGACCTTTGGTTTGACCTAATTTTCTAAATGCCTCAAAACTTCCAATCATTGTTTCGATTCCCAACTAAGATCCCTATTGTATTATCCACCGATATGCCTATTGATCTAACTCGAAGGTCTCATTTGATTAACTAGCCTAACAAGATAACTATGATCCGTTTATTTGTCAATTCCTTTACGCGAGTATCTGTTATCCTTTAGCCTATGAATAAGTACCGGGGTAAGATTAGATAGATTAATTTATTTGATACTTCACCTAATATTTCAGTTGCCTATGATAGTTACTAAATCAAAATAGTGATAGCAAAACGACCAATTGGAGTGTTCATCTAGTTATAATCAGTACAAGTCAAAATTAGACCCGAATTACAACGGGGTCATTTACATCAACAAAATAAGTAGTCTTCAAAGCAAACACAACGTTCACAGAACAGCCACTGACAAGCAAGGCACATAAAGCACGTAATCACTCCAAGGAATCATCAAAAGGCACATTTTCCTCAGGTACCTGTTCCAGATCTTCTTCACTTGTGATGATAAAATAGGGTGAATCCTTATGAACTCAGCGAGGGGGAACGAGAGATAACATTTTGAAACTCTTTTTCGGTTAATCTTATGAAAACCCTTTTTGAAAACATGTCATATGAAATAAGCAAGTTCATAACATAACATAAATATAAATGAACACATTTACCCATATTTCCTCCCCGAGGTCCTCTAGGAACCAAGCGAGAGTACTTAAACATATAGTGAAAAGGATACGGTGAGCTTTTGCTCTCAATTCATTTCCGATAACAGTTGTTGCGGTCTGCTTCAATCATCCACTTATCACTCAAACGGGTGTACTCCGGATGTACACCAAACCTACGACCCAACTCTCCGAGGAAGTCTAGCCCCCAAGCGAGAGAGGGAATTAGACCATGGTAGTCACGCCAATACACCGGCAAGCCTGATGCCGCCCGGAGTAACGCGAATGCTACCATTCCAAAATAAAAGGTTGCAACCTTGTATGCAATGTACAATTATAACATTTAACATATCACATTAGGAGGACAACAAAGTAGGTTGCCTCCGAGCAATTATAAGATCGCACATTGACGAGTAAACACACGAGGCATGCTTTGACATGTAATTTCACTTTGTAGAACACTTAGAGGTTTATGAACATTAAACAGGCAGCCAAGTAACACATGTAAATCAAGTCATATAACTCATTCCGTGTTCATATATCAAGTGTTGAGATCATGCAAGCATGCAACGACACTTACACAAAACCGGGTACAAGAATAGTTCACTTATCAACATGCAATCATCGGGAATCATGTTTAGAGCTATAAGGACAAATACGGGCAGCCTATTAACAATCCTCAACATCAATTATAAGTTACAATAGTGTGGTTTAGGACTTGGGAATCTACGGGGCCATTAGGGCTTACAAGGCCGTGCTCGGGTGTTGGTTTCGTTTGCTAAGGACCACAAGTAACTCTTAAACCATTTCAAACATACTTAGCAATTATTGGGTAGCCTACTAACCACACAATTGAACACATTTAGCCATAGGATCATCACTTAACAAGTTTTCATAAGCAATAGAGTCTCAATTTCGTGCTTACACATGCGATTAAGCCACAATTCGTCATGTAATTAAACCCAAGCCATGCATCAATCAATTAAGTATTCTCAACCAACCAAAACAGCCCACACAACTTCTAATTGCCACAATTCCAAGAATTCAATACCTCAAGCAACGTTACAACATGATTTAAAACATCCTACTAAACAAAAACCCTACTGCAATGGTCTGTTTTTGCACATTCAAATTAGCCAAGTAAATAACCTTAAAATTCAGTGAACCAAATTTCAAATTGAAGCTTATTGAGTGCTTTAAATCTAGGAACAAACCTCGCTGCATTTGGAGTTCGGACTTAGGAGTTATGGCCAAAACCGTGAGACTACGCAAAACTGTCCAGTTTTAGACACATTACGAATTTTGCCATTTTTGAGGGTCTTAAAGTCAGAATTAGCCTTAGCCTACTTCTGCCAAAAATGTTCAGAACTGAAAAATATAGTGACCTACCAATTTTAATGCATTTTCAACATCTTTTACTAGGCCAAAACTATTTCTTTCTACATGGTCAGAAATCTGCCAGATATACGTGTTTACATATCTTCAAGTTTCTAGCCAAAATCAAGCCATGCATGAGTAGATAGGCTCATATACACACATATACAATAACCACAGAGGTAAATATATCCATATGAGAGCATGCATGTGAGTTTTGAGAGCTTTTAAAAGAGTTTAACCCTCACCTTAGCAACTTGTTGGATGAAAATGCTAGAATGCACTTGAAAACTCACAAAGGGTCTTCTTTCCTTGCTTTGGCCGAGAGGTAGCTTGTTTTCCCTTAAATCCTAGCTTAGTTAGCTTGTGTAGGAGGTGTGCATGTGTTTAGAACAAAAAGAAATGGAAGAAAACTCTTAGACTTACCTATGGCCGAAAATGATGAGCTTTTGAGCTTGTGTGAGACTTTCTTGCGTGTTTGCTTGCTATGACTTGCTATGGCCGAAGCTTGAGTGTTCTTGAGAGCTTGTTAGGAGTCTTGAAGTGAGCTTGAGCCAGGGAATCTCAAGAGGCAGCCATGGCCGAGAGTGAGAGGAGATGAGAGAGCTTGAGAGAATTTTTTGAGAGGAAAATGATGTTTGTGTGTGTGTGTGTCGGCCTTGAGCTTGTAGAATCTGAATTTTTGTGTCATCTAATGTCTAGTTTGAATTGTTTTGGCATGTGTAGTGCAAGGGCCGAGAAAGTGAAGCATTGGGTAGGGTGTTAGGGAATTTTTTTTTTTATGCTTTGTGTTTTGTGTGTGTCTTCGAATGTCTAGGGTATTTTTGAATTTGTGCAAAGCTAGTCAAAAGGCCTTGGTATGGCCGAAATTAGCATGGAAAAATTTGAAATTTCAGATTCAATTTAATATATTATAGATTATGCTAAGTGTAGAATTTGAGGTGCATGAATTTTGCAAATAGAATAAAGAATAAAGAATGTTTAGTGTTAAGTGCTTTTGTCTTTTAGTAAATTGACTTAGGATTAAAATAATAGTTAGTGGAGTTTGTAGGATTATTTATAGTCTAGTGCTTTGTGTAGGATTCTTTATTGATTAGCGTGCAGGCACACTTTCCTAGGTCTAGGGCACGCACTACGAGGTAATGCACGAACTACGAGACAAATGCACGTATTCCAAGTAAATGCACGCAACCCTAAATAAATACACGTAAATCAAGACACGACTCTTAAACCTAGGTTAAGGCACGCAATTCAAGGTTAGGGCACATGAAACGAGGTAACACACGCAATTCGAAGTAGGGCACGTATATCTAGGTATCACACATAAGTCGAGGATTAGGGCACACAATTTTAGGTCAAGGCACGTATGACAAGCATGCACGAAAACCAAGACAAGGCACATAATCTAAGGTCGATCATATAATTCTAGGTCTAAGACACGTAAATCGAGGTATGACACGTTATTCGGGGTCGGGCCTCACAAAGTTAATATTAATAATTATATTATTATTACCACTTTGTTCATTAACTTGTAATTACAGTAGTAATTAAATACTAAATAAGAGATTAAAAAACTTAAATGGTGCGTTATCTTAATTACTTTAATTCTTTCATAAATTTGAAAAAAAGTAACATAAATGTAGAAAAAAAATAAATAAAAAAATAACATGCATGACAAAAGGAGACGGATTGTTTGTGTCTGTCTCCTTTATTGTTTGCCCAAAGGAGACGGACCAAATGGTCCGTCTCTCAAACTTAAAAAATACGCAAACGGAGACGGAACTAATAGGTCCGTCTCCCTTTTTTTTTATTAACAAAATCTTTTTTTTTTAGCCCTTATTTGATTTTAAAGCCCAACAGAGACGGACCGTCTCCGATATTTCCATTTTTTTGTTTTTTCCCATTGGAGATGGACCATTTGGTCTATCTCCGTTGGGCTTTAAAAAAATAATCAAACGGATAGGTTCGTCTCCCTTTTTTATAATTTTTTTTAAGGTCCATCTGTCTCCTTTATTTGATTTTAAAGACCAAAGGAGACGGACCATTCCGTCTCCAAATTTATAAATATACCCAAAAGGGAGACAGACCATTTGGTTCGTTTCCCTTTTTTTTTAAGCCCAAAGGAGACGGACCAAATGGTTCGTCTCATTTATTTGATTTTAAAGCCCAAAGGAGACGGACCATTTGGTCCGTCTCCCAAATTTATAAATATACCTTCCGTCTCCTTTGAGCTAAAAAAAAAGAAATATTTTTTTTTTAGCTCAAAGGAGACGGATCATTTCGTCCGTATCCCAAATTTAAAAAAATACTAAAACAGAGACAGACCTATTAGGTCCGTCTCCTTTTTTTTTTTAAAAAGGACGAAAGGAGACGGACCATCCGTCTCCAAAATTTTAAAAAATACCCAAAAGAGAGACGGACCAAATTTAAAAAAATACCCAAAAGGGAGACGGACCATTTGTTCCGTCTCCTTTTTTTAAAAAAAAAAAACATAATTTTTTTTTTAGCCCAAAGGAGACGGATCATTTGGTTCGTCTCCGACAAGACGAACCAAATGTCCGTCTCCCAAATTTAAAAAAATATCCAAACGGAGACGGACCTAATATGTTCATCTCTTTTTTTTTATTATTAAAAAAATATATTTTTCTAATCCCAAAGGAGATGGACCAAAATGATCCGTCTCCGAAATTCATGGTTTTTTGTTTTTTGCCCACGGGAGACAGACCTAATAGGTCTGTCTCCCTTTTTTTTAAAAAAAAATCATTTTTTTTTAAAGCTGAAAACCATTTGGTCCGTCTCCTAAAGGCCCAGCACAACACTTTATAAAGTGTTGTGCTTTTTTTTTTAAATACCCAAGGTCCGTCTCCCTTATTCTGCCCTCAGCACTTAAATCTCTGTTTATTTTTTTCACAGCTGCACACCCCCCACACCCCTCCCTCTACCCTCAACACCCTACCCTAAGCCATAATACCCTACCCCAACCCTTCAACACCACCTCCTATCTCTAAAATTTTCTTCTTCATCCCCAACCCTTCCATTTTACAAACCATATTAAGGTTATATATATGTGTATATGAAATGTATATGTATATGTATATGTATATGTATATGTAGATGTATATATAGATGTAGATATAGATGTAGATGTAGATGTATATGTAGATGTAGATATATATGTATATACATATGTATATGTGTATATATATGAGTTTATATATGTATATATATATATACATATACTCCCAAATGTTGATGGTAGACATGTTTTTTTTTTTGGGGGGGAGGGGGGGGTTTGTTTATTTTTTGCAGATAATTTTTTTTTTTGCTTTATTTTTTGTTTTTTTAATTTTTTTTTTACTAATTTTTTGGTTTTTTTTTTAATGTTTTAGTTTATTGAATGTTATCAATTTTTTGTTATTTATATATTTTCTAATTTTTTTTATTTACGTTAAAGTTTATTTTATTTTTTTCCCAGTTTTTATTTATTTTTTTATTTTTTATTTTTTATTTTTTTGTATAATTGCAATGTTCTTTATTGATTTTGGATTAGTTCATATATTTTTTCTGTTTTATATTTTATATTTTATTTTTTTATTTTTTTATTTTTTGTAAGTTTATTAATTATTTTTATATTTATTAATTTTAGGTTTTCGCTATTGGACACACCGTAATACGTCTCAGGTTAGTATTCTAATGTATTTAATACCATTTTCACGCTACTTATTCTATATAAATGATGTTAATCCTATGTTTGGAAATGTGTTTTCATTTATGGAACTTCCTTTTGAGATTAATAATTGGAAAATTTGAGTTAGTTGTTATTTTGATATTTATAATACAAATTACTATTACTGTTGTGTATTATGTTGGCGACACTTGTCATTAATTGAAGAAGTAATAATATTCTAACAAATATATTATAGAGGATACGAGAAAGGATATGAGTTATTAATACGAAGGTCCCGTGTAATCCATGCACATCCGTCCTAACTGTTAATAGGGTCGACATGAAGTCTATATCTTTGCCAAAACTCTAACTTTGATAGAACATATATTTATTTATATCAACAACATTATGTATATCACATAGGAAGTTTTTGGTCAATATAAATTCGCTACTTCTTGTAAAGATACTTCACAGTTATTGTTTTAAATGGAATTCGATTGGCATTGTTCAAGTCCCAAGTCCAAGATTATCTTATAATATGGTTCATTATTAATTATATTGTCCACTGGCATGCTATTTTATTGCCACCTAATAATACCCTAATATTGTTTCACCTTTAATTCTCCAAAATCTTATCCAATACACAGGTTCACTACAGTAAAATATAATATGGAGTCATCTCGTGCATGGATGGACCACAGACTAACACCCGATAGACAACTTAAAAATGAATTTATCGACGGTGTAAATGGATTTGTTGCGTTCGCATCTAGTCAAAGGTATTACATGGATGGTCAAAAAATAAGATGCCCATGTGCCAAATGCAAAAATCGCAGATTTCACCTACCTGATAATGTTAAAATCCATCTTTGTAAGAAGGGGTTTATGCCAGATTATTATGAATGGATTGCACACGGGGAACATATGTCCAATTATCATGGTCCGTCTCAACATAATGTTGTAGATGAAAATTGCCCAGGGGTGACAAAACTAAATAATTATATGAGAATGGTGATGCGGCTGGACCGAATTTTTTCATGGATAATAACGAAACATGTGAAGCACCTAATTCTGATGCACAAAAGTTTTTTGATCTGGTTGAGGCTGCTAATGAGCCATTGTGGGATGGATGTGAACATCGCATTGTGTTATCTACTGTGTGTCATTATATGAATATCAAATCTGAAGAAAATATAAGTGAAAAATGCTTTAACAGACTCATTGCTGAAATTAGGGATACGTTGCCAAATACTAATAAGATGCCATTAAATTTGCACCAATTCAATAAGGTAATAAAGCCTTTAGGGTTAGGATATGAGAAGATAGATGTTTGTATAAATGGATGTACGTTATTCTACAAGGAAAGAAGTCGCTTGGAGAATTGTCCCCGTTGTGGTCACCGCCGATTCAAGCGATCAATACGTGGTAATAAACGGGGTAAACTTATAGCTTACCAACATTTGAGGTTTTTTCCATTGACCCCTAGGTTGCAAAGATTATACTTGTCAAAGGCTACAGCGGAACATATGCAGTGGCACAAGAAACATTTAGTTGAAGATGGTGAACTATGTCATCCATCTGACGGTGAGGCATGAAAACACATTGATAGCTCTTATCCTGATTTTGCATCTGAACCAAGAAATGTTCGGCTTGGTTTGTGCTCGGATGGTTTTAACCCTCACAGTTCAAATGTTATACCTTATTCTTGCTGGCCTGTGATAATCACACCTTACAACCTCCCACCGTGGATGTGTATGAAAGACCCTGTCATGTTCTTGACACTTCTTATACCTGGTCCGAAAAGTCCTGGAAAGTACATTGATGTGTATTTAGAGCCTCTAATTGATGAATTGAAGAAGTTATGGTTAGAAGGGATACATTTCTTTGATGTGGCCACGCACAAGAATTTTCAGTTGCGGGCAGCTTTAATGTGGACAATTAATGACTTTCCAGCATATGGTATATTGTTTGGGTGGAGTACCCATGGTAAGCTAGCATGTCTGTATTGTATGGAAAAGACAAAAGCTTTCCAATTGCCAGTGGGTAGGAAGACTTGTTTCTTTGATTGTCATCGTCAATTCTTACCACGACATAGTCCTCTACAGCGTGACAAGAAGAATTTTCTTAAGGGAAGAGTTGAAATGGATACACCTCCGTCAAGACTACATGGTGAGGAAATGTGGGATAGTGTGAAACGTTACCCTAAAATCAACGAAATGGAAGAAGATAAGCTCCCTGGTTTTGGGGTTAGGCACAATTGGACCAAGAGAAGTATTTTCTGGGATTTGCCTTACTGGAAAACACATCTTGTGAGACACAATTTGGACATCATGCATATTGAGAAGAATGTTTTTGATAACATTTTCAACACCGTGATGGGTGTCAAGGGGAAGACAAAAGACAACCCAAAAGCGAGAATTGATATTTATGAATTTTGCGATCGTCCAGAATTATGTGGTGCGAACCAACTGAATATGGGTGTTTACACACTCCCTGTGGCAAGCAAAAGAAAACTTCTTGAATGGGTTAAAGACTTACGAGTCCCTGATGGGTATTCTTCCAATTTGTCAAGGTGTGTAGATATGAAACAGTTGAAGATGTCACACATGAAGAGTCACGATTGTCACGTGTTTATGGAGAGATTGCTTCCTATTGCATTACGTGAGCTAATGCCGAAAAACGTTTGGGTTGCCTTTGCGCAACTAAGCTTATTCTTCACCAACATATGTTGCACAACTCTTCAGAGGCACGAATTGGAAATGATGCAAGAAAATATAGTTGTGATTATTTGCAACCTGGAAAAGATCTTACCACCTGCCATCTTCGATTCAATGGAGCATTTGTCAATCCATTTGGTGTATGAGGCAATATGTTGTGGTCCTGTACAATATCGATGGATGTATCCATTCGAGAGGTTCTTGCAGCGCTTAAAAATGAAAGTAAAAAATAAGGCACGTGTTGAGGGATCTATATGTGAAGCATATCACATCCTAGAAACGTCCACTTTTTGTTCATATTATTTCGAACCCCATGTGGTAACTAAAATGCGCAGGGTTGGTAGGAATGACCAATATAACGAGGTAAACTACCCTGAAGGATGTTTGCCTATATTTACTTACCCGAGTTGTCCAATTGGAAAAGAAACAGTACGAACATTGGAGGATGCAGAACTGCATGCAGTACACTTATATGTATTGATGAATTGCCCAGAGGTTTACCCATATATCAGGTAAGGTTGTGGTAAGTTGGTATATCTATTATAATTTGTTAATAGTAATACGGAAAAACGCAATACAAATAAATTTATATTGATTGCAGATTGTTTGAGGAAAATGTTATACGAAACTTTCCCCCATTGACACCCGCACAGATTCAAAATCAAATTGAAAGTTGGTTCCCGAATGGTTATATGACCATGTAAGTACCTATGCAACTAATGAATATAATCCTATTAATTTGGATTGCACCATTAACGACTTGTGATTTTTCCAGCTAATCGACACTAATGGAAACGACCGTGTAAAATAACTTTCTATGTCGCCAAGTTGTAGGGTACGCACATGGTCAAGATACTTAGTCAACAGATACATATTTCACACCTTCGAATTTGGAAAATTCAAGTCCACAATGAATAGCGAGGTATTCGTGAAAGGGGTTGCTGCTGGTAGTAATGAGGATATTGGGTACTATGGAATGCTAAATGACATTATTGAACTGGAATATCATAATCCAACAGTGCACCATACTAGAGTAGTTCTTTTCAAATGTGACTGATATGATTCTACAAATGATAGAGGTGTAAAGTACCATAGGAAGTCCCAACTGGTTGATGTCAACATGAAAAAGAAGTATCACAAATATAAATCGTTTGTGTTGGCAGAGCAAGCATCTCAAGTATACTATTGTAAGTATCCAGGGGCCAGGAGGGATCGAGTGGATTGGCACTGTGTGGTTAAAATACGGGATAAGAATTTTTCAGACGTGTCAAGAATGGAAAGAGAAGTGGATGACCAATCAGCTTTCCAGACAGATGAATTGAATGTACCTGAAGTACAACTTACTGATACTGTTTTACCTTCACTTTGTCATGAGTCGGGAGGCAATGAACTGGAAGAAGACGAGTTAGAAGTTGACAACGAAG
This sequence comes from Ehretia macrophylla, assembly GCA_037974665.1. Lineage (NCBI taxonomy): Eukaryota > Viridiplantae > Streptophyta > Magnoliopsida > Boraginales > Ehretiaceae > Ehretia > Ehretia macrophylla. The sequence goes on from CM075772.1 coordinate 24,801,200, forward strand.
AAGAAGTAGAAGAAGAAATACTAGAAGATAATGATGATGATGAGGATGATGATGATGATGATGGCGGTGATGGTTATATAAATGATGATGGTGATGATGATGATGAGGACGAAGATGGTGATGAGGATGATGAGGATGATGATGACACCGACGCTGACGATAATGCTGCATATGATGTTTAGTTATTTTGTTGCATTAGATATATATGAGTTATGTACTAGACGAATGATTTTTTCCAAATTACATGTATCTTTGTTAGTCTATATGTTAAATTGAATGTCTTTTTCCAAACACAGTCATGGTAGGTAGAAAAGATCGGAACACGCTTAGACGATTTATTACTCATGGGGCGGTACGGGGTAGTGGGAATTTAGGAGGACAAAGCATGTTGGCTGGTCGTAGCCAGTTAGGAGGGCAACAATCGGTTGGAGGGGGTTCAACTATAGAAGCCACACCGACTAGCCGTGGAACAACTAGAGTACATCAATCAGCTGGCCGTGGATCCGTGGGAACAAACACGTCTGCTGGTCGTGGATCATTCTCAACTTCCGCGGGATCGAGCCAGGGGATGCCTCATTCGCCGATGCCAACAGAAGATGGATCCCCGGTGACCGCCTCCACAAATATGGATTTTCGAAATGTATTACAGGATACTTTAGTCGAGGACACCGCTAGCAATCCTAGGGCCCACCCTAGGGCATCTCCTGAGCAACCAGAGCCATCATGCGCAAGTGAGAAGATGAATGAGCGACTTGAGGAATGGCAGAGATATGGATTTGACTGTTCAGATGCCTATATTGCGTGGCAGATTGATCGGCGCACGCATCTGCAGGTCGATGGTGTCACGTAAGTATCTACTTAATACCATTATTGTTTGTCTATTTTGCTTTATTCACAAATCCATGACTTATACATATATTTGTTTTAACATTGTAGATGGATTCCTTATGAAGCCTCTAAAGAGGTGACAAACGTTGTAACTTCTGCGTATACCGAGGCTTGGCTCAGTTGGAAACATGTTCCAAACGATGTCCGAGACAGACGGTTCTCAACATTTCAGGTATCTTGCACATATTAATATATCACAACTCTTTAATAATGAATTTATATCTATGTATTAGCTTTATATTATTGTATTACAGAAAGTGTACAAATGGTTCCCTTATGATGAACCTGCCGTTCGACGCGTGTTCAACGCTAGAGCCCAACACTGCATTCGAAATCTTTTGAACAAGGGTCGTGCCAATGATAAGAAGCCAAAATGGACTGGCGATGTTGTATGGAAAGCACTAAATGAGAAATGGGGTACTTCGGAATGGATTGCGATTTCTGATCAAAATTCAAAAAATCGCCTCAGTTATCCGTCATCGCACTTTTTAGGTTGTATCCCATATCCAGAGGCTAAGAGGAGATTGGTATGTATTGAATTTTTCTTTATGCATCAAAATACATTATAATTATCAAAATAGTACATAACATTTATTTTTCAATTATCGATTACATGTTTTTGTGCCCCACTAATTCAGGAAGAGGAACGTGGGCAACCTGTGACCTGTTTTGATGTGTTCGTAAAGGCTCATCGCAAGGGTCCCGAAGGTGCATTTTCAGACCCCCGGGCGGAACAGACCGCGGTACGCAATTTTGATACGTAATTGAAAGTTAATTAGTTCATTAGTAAGAATGAATATATATGCACGTGTCCCTTTTTTATATTATTGCTTCTAAAACTCGGTAATAATGCCGTAGAGAACCTTTTTAGCTATTCAAAATTAGTTTATATCATATTTGTAAGTAGTTGAAAATTGTAGGTCATTTAAAGGCTTATTTGGTTGAAGTTATGCAAAACATTGTATCCTAGCGCAACTAAGATGTTCATAATCATTATTATGTCGTGCTACCATCATTTAGTGGCTTAGAATTGCAATTGGAATGCTTAATTTAGCGGGTGGTGTTGGTTGGAATTTTCAAATCATTGGATTTTGAAGCCTTTTGGGTGGGTTTTATGCAAATATATGAAATTTAAGGTTTTAGTTAAAGTTGGTTGTCTTGCCCTGTAATATCATAAGCCTTTTTTGTTTTGTATAGTTCGTTAGGCTTATGAATTCATTTATATTATGCGTATAAAAGTTTTAAAGTATGTAGTTGTATTGTGCAGGACGGATTAAACTGTGGTTGGTTTGGTTGTGGTTGGTTGGTTTTTGAATGATGATTTGATTGTATATGGTGGTTGGTTGATTTTTTAATGATGATTTGGTTGTATATGGTGGTTGGTTGGTTTTTGAATAATGATTTGGTTGTATATAGTGGTTGGTTGGTTTTTGAATAATGATTTGGCTGTATATGGTGGTTGGTTGGTTTTTTAATGATGATTTGGTTGTATATCCATATTTTTCTCGTAATGTTGTGGGGGTTTATTTTTTTGGGAAAGCCATATTACAACCGTTATAATGCCGAAACTCCTTCGCATATTAACTTGATTATAGGAACATCGCGAGTTGGGGGATGACATTGCCTTATTCCTCTAAACTAAATCAAAACAATTGATGTTCTTTCCCTTTTTGTGATAAACTGCAGGCTAGGTATCTTGAGCTGGTGGAGCAGGCACATCAGCCGTCTAAGGAAGGTTCAATGGGCACGCCTGTTGATCATGATGCCCTATTTGTCCAGGCTGTTGGAGGGAGCAGCAAAGGCCGGGTGTACGGGATGGGCTCTCAAGCTTCTGTGGGGTCCGCACACAGCGTCCCGTCTTCAAGACGCCATATCACAGAGATGGATATCCAAGCTGCTGTTGCCAAAGCGACAGACGAGGTGGTACGTAAACTAAAAGAAGAACAGGCGGAGGCGACAGGCAAGGTGGTGCGTAAACTAAAAGAAGAACATTCAGAGGAGATGCGTAAACTTAGGGAAGACAATAACGTAAATCTTCGACGACTTGAAGACAAGATTGCACTACTCGTGAAACAGTTCGATACTCCTCCATAATAACCTGATCTTGGTGATCGAAATGATGATCAACCCGACTGATAATTGTCCAAACTTTATAATAACGTGTTATGTCACATACTAATTATTTTATGATGTGTGTACTTTAACTTCCAAATATAAAATGTGGACATTATAATCTAATTACGTTAATTTAATGTTTGTTAAATTAATATGTCAACTTACTAAAAATTTAGGAATGTATAACAGGTTGATTCTGAATTTTTTTTATTAAAAAAAAATATATATATATATATATATATATATATATATATATATATATATATATATATATTCAAAAAAATACAGAAACCGCGACGGAAAGGAGATGACTTGTAAAAATTGAAAAAGAGACGTAAAGGAGACGTCTTGGAAAATGAGACGACATGGAAACGGAGATGAAAACGAGACGATGCGAAAACGGAGACGAAAATGAGACGACGTGAAAAAGGAGACGAAAATGAGACATGTAAACGGAGATGAAAAATAGACGATATGGAAAAGGAGACGAAATAGAGACGATATTGAAAAGGCGACGAAGTGGAGACAACACAACAGCGGAGACGATTTGGAGATGACATGAAGTCGGAGACCAAGGGGAGATGAATTGAAGACGAACTGAAAGGGAGACGATTCGAGACGATTATTATGGAGACGAATATAATTTTCGACGAAAAGGAGACGATTTTAAATTTCGTCTCCATGTGAGACGAAATCCAAAGTTGGAGACGACGCAAACGGTGACGGCACGTTTTTGTCTCTTTTCCGTCTCCTTTCAAGAAATGGAGACGAAAATGAGACAGAAATTAGTCGTCTCCGTAGACGAAATTTCTTGTACTGAATGGAGACTGGGCCTGGACCGAGGTCCAGTCTCCATTGTGGAGATGGCCTGGACCGTCTCCTAAATGGAGACTGGACCTCGCCTGGTCCGTCTCCACGGACCAGGTCGTCTCCATGGGGACCTGTCTAATCGAGTCCCTAAAGCCTGGGCGACGGCCCAGTTAGTCACTGGGCCGTCACCATGGGGAACCAGCTCCATTAAACTAACTTTTACAGAGGGCAGCTGCTGCCCTCTTCTAATTCAAAAAAAAAAAAACGAAATGCCCCCCACCCCCAACTCAAAAATGCATAACAGCGCCCCTCCCCCCCCCACCCTCGTGTTCCCTACCTCATACGACCCCCACCCCCCCATTGCATTATCATCCCTCAACACCCCCCTCTTGCCTTGAATATTAAGTAAAATCCAAAAATTTAGCATTATTTTTTTCTTTTGCAATGTATGTATATATATATACACACACACACACACACACACATATATATATATATATGTTGGGTAATGGATATCTGATCCATTGTAAGACCTTATTTAAAGGCTTATAATTGATGACTAAACGAGGGACTCCTCGTTCCTGTTCCCAGAAACAAACCAGGAAAGATCCGATAATGAAAGCCATAACAGAAAGCGGAATAAACAGAGATAGTAGACAGATAAATATTTAAAAAACAGATAAGATAGAGATAAAAGGAGACAAAAGTCTCTTACTTGTTATTAAAGTATAGGAAGGAGTCTGGGATACACTGTTGGTTGTACAGGAGTACAATGTTCAAAGAGTGATACCGAATTAAAACAAATATTTAGTCTTCATTACTGAAGACTAAAACATTATCAATGTAAACAATTGTAAAATCTGTGAACTGATTAAAAATCTGGTTCATGATGTTCTGGAATTCTGAGGGTGCATTCTTGAGCCCAAAAGGCATGACATTCCACTCATATTATCCAAATGGAACGGTGAATGCAGTCTTGTACCTTTCTGATTCAATGACTTGGATTTGCCAAAATCCCGATTTCATGTCAAATTTACTGAAGACATGGGCCTGATTTAATCTCTTAAGGAGATCATTCTTGTTGGGTAATGGATATCTGATCCATTGTAAGACCTTATTTAAAGGCTTATAATTGATGACTAAACGAGGGACTCCTCGTTCCTGTTCTGCATGTTTATTAACATAAAAGGCTGCACACGACCATGGGCTTTTGCTGGGTCAGATTAACTTTTTATCTAATAAACTCTGGATCTATTTGCAACTTGTTAGGTTAAATGTACCATTTTTCATGTGGTTTAAACACAGAAATAAACCTATGAACATTAATGTTCTTACTGCAAGAACAAGAAAATGGAATTTACCCAATTCCACAACAGTTATTGATGCGGAGCACCCTCCATTTCAACATACACAGCTTCCTACAAAAGAAGGAACTGTAGATCTCAAACCAGTCGTTCTTTCAGAACAACCAGAACTAAAAGACATAGCCCAACAAAATAATTGGACTAATCTTTCAGTTGTCACATTACAAAAACAGATTCAGAATATCGAAGATATTCTTGAAAAACAGAATTCTGGATCGTGGTATCAGAGCGGAATTCTGGATCGTGGTATCAGACATTACATACAACAGAAGAAGATGAATCTAGTTTATTTATTTTCTTTGTATTAGTGGGAAATACACTTCGATCATTGTACTTGTATGTATTTTATCATAAGTCAGTATGATCCAGACATGAAGAAGTTTGACAGCGTCTTCAGCACAGAACCAAGATTCAGACTCAGAGATGAAGAAAAAGATGAATCTACAGTCAAGATTCCATCATCAGACATCATCATCACAAGACGACGAAATTGCTTTCGGTCACAGTGAAAGTAATCCAGTCAAAAACAGAATTATCACATCAGGACAAGAGATCTTTTGGCCACAGTAAAAGCCAGACATGATCATCAAGTCACGACAACAGGATTCGGCCACAGTAAAAGCCGACCACTATTCATGAATAGTAAAATCACTTTTACTGTTCACTTTAGGAAAAGTTACTTTTGACTTTTCTTTTTCATTTTTACTTTTCTTTTTCAGATTCGATATCCTATATAAGACAGAATCTGTCTCATATCTCATAGGATCCGAATTCTCTTTCTCTCTAAATTTTTGTTTTAATTCGGTATCTCTCTTTGAACATTGTACTCCTGTACAACCAACAGTGTATCCCAGACTCCTTCCTGTACTTTAATAACAAGTAAGAGACTTTGTCTCATTTTATCTCTATCTTATCTGTTTTTTAAATATTCATCATACTGGATGATCTGTTCTATTCTGGAGTTCTGGACGTTCTGATCCTGAAACACTAGAGGTTGAACGGGATAAAACTGATCCTCTATTTCCTCTATCTATTTTGATGGAAACAGTACCATCATCATACTGGATGATCTGTTCTATTCTAGAGTTCTGGGCGTTCTGATCCTGAACAATTGGTTTGGTGGCATCCCATCTATGTTCCATTCATAGATCTGAGATCCTGAGAAAGATCTTTGGGAATGAAATTCTTCAATTTGAAGATCTGGAGGTAAAGGTCTGGGATAGAAATTCTTTGTATCAGGAAAAGAAATTCTATTTATGTGAATAGCTTTATCCCTCCCGGAATTCTGTGTGGATGAGGATTCACAATCAGAATTACTGTCTGACTGTTTTAATGTTTGAAGTGCTAACTGGCTTGATAATGGTTCTGATTTCTTAGATCTAGAAATCAGTTCCTGGAGAAGCTTGGTATTCTTCTCTTCTGTTGATTCCAAATGTGGAATATATTTTGATATCTTAAAAGGTAAAATCTTGATTGGAGATTCTGGTTTAACCTTTTAAGATAATAAAACCTCAGATAACTACTATTAAAATACCACCGAATCCTAATTCAGAAGCATCAGTCTGAACTATTTTTGGGGTGTCTGGTTGACATAAAGTCAAGACTGGTAAAACTCTAACCTGACGCTTAATTTCCTTAACAGCGTTTGTGTGGACATCAGTCCATGCTGGAGGGTTCTTTTTAAGACGTTCAAAAAGAGGTTTACATAAATGACGAATGCCTGGATAAAAATCTGCAACATAGTTTAAAGATCCTAAAAATCTTTGCAACTGTGTTTTCTCACGCAGAATGTCTGGGAATCTTTCTGCAAAATCAAGTGTTCTTTGGATGGGAGTGATTTTCCCGAAAGAAATCATATTTCCAAGAAACCTAATTTTGGTCTGAAAAAGTCTAATCTTGGGTGCAGAAACCACAAGACCGTTTTCTTTAATGACCTTAAAAAAAATATGCAAATGTTTCCAATGCTGATGAATGTCATTACTGAAGACTAAAACATCATCAATGTAAACAATTGTGAAATCTGTGAACTGATTAAAAATCTGGTTCATGATGTTCTGGAATTCTGAGGGTGCATTCTTGAGTCCAAAAGGCATGACATTCCACTCATATTGTCCAAATGGAACGGTGAATGCAGTCTTGTACCTTTCTGATTCAATGACTTGGATTTGCCAAAATCCCGATTTCATGTCAAATTTACTGAAGACATGGGCCTGATTTAATCTCTTAAGGAGATCATTCTTGTTGGGTAATGGATATCTGATCCATTGTAAGATCTTATTTAAGGGCTTATAATTGATGACTAAACGAGGGACTCCTCGTTCCTGTTCTGCATATTTATTAACATAAAAGGCTGCACACGACTATGGGCTTTTGCTTGGCTGGATTAACTTTTTATCTAATAAACTCTGGATCTCTTTTTTACAAAGAGAGAGATATTCCTGATTCATCTGGATTTGCCGAGCCTTGGTATGAATATTCTGTTATGAAAAATCCTTCTCATATGGGAGAGAGACTGAATGTTTCTTACGAACCCAAAAGGCCGTAGGAAGTTCTGAACAAACTTCTTTTTCAAGTTTGGTCTGGAAGTCATTGATGGACTTCTGCTGCATAGCAATCTGTTCATCAATTCTGAGACTTTTGATATCTTGTTTAAGAAAACTGATCTGGTTTTCTTTCTGTTGGATTGAGTTAATATCTCTTCGCTGTGAAGGGAAATAGAACTCAAAAAGGATAGGTTTACCTAACACATCGGTAGATATACCTTGTTCTGTAACAGTCATGGGAAGTAACTGTTGAAGGAATGGATTACCGAGAATGACTTGGGAATTTAACTGTTTTATCAGCACAAAGCTGGTAGGGAAACAAATACCTTGGTTACACACATGTGCATTAGGTAATTTGTATTGAATATGAAGTCTGGTAGAGTCAGCTGTAGAAAGCTTCTCTTTGGTTTTCTCGAAGAATCTGGAAGGAATTAGACCTTCTTGAATGCAGTTCATATCTGCACCTGAGTCTAATAAAGCAATGGTTTCAAATTTGAAATCATTGACTCTGATGGTTAACTGGACATACCATTTATGGTACGTGATTCTGTTTAGAAGATTGAGATAATCCTCTGATGGTTTGGAGGTACTAGCTCCTTCTGTAAGTTTGCCTAAAGCAATCTGAGTATGTTTATCAAGTTCATCATGATGAGAAAGATGCTCTTGACGTTCTAGGGATTCAATCTGTAAGAGTTGGACATCTTGCTGGAGATGTTCATAATCTAGTCTGAGATCACAAATCTCTTGCCTATACTCTTGTCTGAGTTGCTGAATTTCTGATTTTAACAGTTTAATCTCATGCTGGAGATCAGAGATACCTACTGGTTGGGTTTTTCTCTTCTGGAAGTAACTGAGGACATCAGAATAATTGGTATTCTTGATGTTATTCTGGAAAGGAATGGACGGAGGATTATTTTCCTCTTTCTGATCCATAATTTCTTTGAGTCTGAGAAGATAAGCTTGCTTTTCTTCTGGATCATTAATCTTACAAATCATATCGATCATAAGACTATGAGAATCTGTAAGGACATTTAATCCTTTCTGGCAGAAACATGCTCCTTTACTGGGACAAGCACATTCCTGAACGGAGTTGGAAGAAGTAGTTATCTGTTCCAATCAGATTGATATTATCTTCATCAGAGTAATCTGAAGAAGAACTGGATGATGATTCAAGATCATCTATGGACTGAATGATTCTGCTCTTAGTAGCTTCATCTAATTCTAATGATTGAATTAGTGATCTGATTTTGCAATCTTTTGCAAAATGTCCTGGTTTACCACATTTGAAGCATCCTGTGGCTTTTTGTTCTTTTTTATTACTATTTCTCTGATATTTCCAATTTCTTCGTGGAAACCTCTGGTAATGTTTCTTCTTGTGACTGTATGGTTTATTGCCATACTTCTGGTTGTACTTCTGTCCAATGGACTTGAAGTGATTCTTATATTTTATGGAGGAAATTTTGGATTTATGTGTTTTATGAGTATGGGGTGGTCTGATCTTTTCCATGCCATACTGTTCACACCAATTTCCTAATTCTTTTCTGTTAGACTGTTTCTTTAACTGTGCTTTGAATCGAAGATCAGTGCAAATCTTCAAAGCAGTCTTGTTAATATATGATATGATATCTCCATATGTCATTAGATCATAGTCTAATCCTGGATAATCATTTGAAAGGGATTCTCTGACTTGTTGAGCAAACAACTTTGGAAGTCCACAAATGAACCTTTCTTTCCAAAAACTGGCGTTGTTGTCAGATCTTTGGTATAGTTTACTGAGAAAGACATCCTTATACCATCGGAAGTCTTGGAGTGTTCTACATCTAAGGTTCTAAAGGATTTCAGATGTTCTTTCTTGATAGACTGTGGGATCACCTATGAAATGGTAGGTGATATCGAAGACTAAGGCTGATAGAACACATGACTCTGTCTGACCTTGCTGATTGAGAACGGGCTCTCCATTCTCATTGGTTTTCACCATGTTAAGAATGCTTTCTTTGGTAGCATCACTGAGGTGGTCATCCCACCATCCTTTGAGCTGACCATTGAAGCCAAGAATGATATTTCTGGTTGCTGCTCTCTCAGAAACAGCTTGTTTGTAAATGTTACCGATAATGATTATCTGTTTGGTAACATTGAGAATCTGATATTCTGACATCCCATCTATGTTCTATTTATAGATCTGAGATTCTGAGAAAGATCTTTGGGAATGAAATTCTTCAATTTGAAGAGCTGGAGGTGAAGGTCTGGGATAGAAATTCTTTGTATCAGGAAAAGAAATTCTATTTATGTGAATAGCTTTATCCCTCCCGGAATTCTGTGTGGATGAGGATTCACAATCAGAATTACTGTCTGACTGTTTTAATGTTTAAAGTGCTAACTGGCTTGATGATGGTTCTGATTTCTTAGATCTGGAAATCAGTTCTTGGAGAAGCTTGGTATTCTTCTCTTCTGTTGATTCCAAATGTGGAATATATTTTGATATCTTAAAAGGTAAAACCTTGATTGGAAATTCTGGTTTAACCTTTGAACTGGTTAACTTAAGTGAATCAAATGGTTCTGTCAATGAAACAGTGGTCTGTTCAATTGACTTCTGTTTTGATTCATCAGTCTTAACTGGAGTTATGGGGGCTGAATTCTGTTTTTCAAGAATATCTTCGATATTCTGAATCTGTTTTTGTAATGTGACAACTGAAAGATTAGTCCAATTATTTTGTTGGGCTATGTCTTTTAGTTCTGGTTGTTCTGAAAGAACGACTGGTTTGAGATCTACAGTTCCTTCTTTTGTAGGAAGCTATGTATGTTGAAACGGAGGGTGCTCCGCATCAATAACTGTTGTGGAATTGGGTAAATTCCATTTTTTTGTTCTTGCAGTAAGAACATTAATGTTCATAGGTTTATTTCTGTGTTTAAACCACATGAAAAATGGTACATTTAACCTAACAAGTTGCAAATATTGAAGCCATTGGCTTTTTAAATATGCTAATTGTTCATTGTTATGGTTTTCAAAATACCATTCTCTGATTTGTTTGTTTTCATCTGACATGAATTCATCTTTTAATCCTTGAACATCTCGTTCAAAGACTTCAGATAAAACATTGATGCCAAAGTCTGAGGCTGAAGGGTTGAAGTCAACAGACGATGTATCTGTTGGTTCAAATTCTGGATAGACTGGGCGAGCAGTCTGTTCTTCAATCCTAATCCCAATGGGAACAGATTGAGTCTGCGATCTACTTGTTGAAGGAAGGTCAACAAAACCTGGAGTAGGGTCAGAAATACTAATCCTAGAAACACTAGAGGCTGAATGGGATAAAACTGATCCTCTATTTCCTCTATCTATTTTGATGGAAACAGTACCATCATCATACTGGATGATATGTTCTATTCTGGAGTTCTGGATGTTCTGATCCTGAACAATTGGTTTGGTGACATTTTCAATATCCCACCTTTCTGGAAGTGAAACATCGTTCCACTTAATGGTTCTGGGTATGTTAACAATTGATCTATTTCTGTCCATGTTCCAAAGGATAGTTTCTCCTTTAGGACGTTTTCTGGTTATAGATCTAGGATTTAATCCTGTTGTCATTAATTTATAATTAAGACGATAAATAACTTCATATGCATGTGTACCACAATCAACATAATAGTTATGCGTCTTAATGTCTAATTGTAAAGCTTTCATGACATGCGGACATGTAAGCGATATGGTATGATATGGAAAACAATTAAAGAAAATAGGTCCATTACAAAGACTCGTCTCTACTAATCCTAGTAGTGAATCATTGTATCTGAGTAACCTACAATCTCTAAGAGCTAGATATACACTGGTATCTAGTCCTTCTCTGATTATAGGCTTAAGTGCGACTTGCACATGGCCAATATGTAGAAACTTATAGCCGTTTCTAATGGCTCTGTCTAGTGATTTCTGGGAGAACAATCTAATGCTCTGTTGATCACTGGTTAATGGCACTACTACTTCCTTACATTTAATAGTAAGTAGAGATTTTAGGTCGATGAGACCTTTCTGATAAATCTCTTTTATGTCCATCTTAGGAGGTTTCCAATTACTTAACTCTCCTACTGTCCATGTCTGTTCTGTTTTAGCTATGGTATTATTATCTGATCTTACTGAAGCATTACTGCTACTAGAAGCCATTACAACTGTGTTACTAGTCTTGCCCTTACTATCTGCGAACCTACTTACTATCTTCGAGCCAACGACGCCTACAAGGGAAACCTGGAGCCAACTGCCCTTCCTCGGGTCTTACTTACTCCCTAACCCTATCACGACCTATCGCGGCAAAGGTAAGTTGTAGATACAGGTAAGTTGGACAAAACTAACAACCTAGTTGCTCTGGCTTTGATACCAGAAACAAACCAGGAAAGATCCGATAATGAAAGCCATAACAGAAAGCGGAATAAACAGAGATAGTAGACAGATAAATATTTAAAAAACAGATAAGATAGAGATAAAAGGAGACAAAGTCTCTTACTTGTTATTAAAGTACAGGAAGGAGTCTGGGATACACTGTTGGTTGTACAGGAGTACAATGTTCAAAGAGTGATACCGAATTAAAACAAAAATTTAGAGAGAAAGAGAATTCGGATCCTATGAGATATGAGACAGACTCTGTCTTATATAGGATATCGAATCTGAAAAAGAAAAGTAAAAATGAAAAAGAAAAGTCAAAAGTAACTTTTCTAAAGTGAACAGTAAAAAAATTATTTTACTATTCATGAATAGTGGTCGACTTTTACTGTGGCCGAATCTTGTTTTGTCGTGACTTGATGATCATGTCTGGCTTTTACTGTGGCCGAAAGATCTCTTGTCATGATGTGATAATTCTGTTTTTGACTGGATTACTTTCACTGTGACTGAAAGCAATTTCGTCGTCTTGTGATGATGATATCTGATGATGGAATCTTGACTGTAGATTCATCTTCTTCTTCATCTCTAAGTCTGAATCTTGGTTCTGTGCTGAAGACGTTGTCAAACTTCTTCATGTCTGGATCATACTGACTTATGATAAAATACATACAAAAGTCAAAAGTAACTTTTCCTAAAGTGAACAGTAAAAGTGATTTTACTATTCATGAATAGTGGTCAGCTTTTACTGTGGCCGAATCCTTTTATATATATATATATATATATATATATATATATATATATATATATATATATATATATATATATATATACGTATATGTCTATATATATATGTGTGTATATACATTTATATAATTTGTTTTATTTTTTTGTTTTATATATATTTATATATAACTTTCTATTTATGTCATTTTTTTTTTTTGTACTTTCTAGTGGAGTTAATATATTTAATTTATGTGTTGATATTTAGATTAGGTTTTGGGTTCAATTTTCTGTTTTTTTTTTCTAGTTTTATTTTTTTTTTCAATTTTTTGGTATTTTATTTAATTTATATAATAAAAATGTGTGTTTAATTTACCAATACTTTGGTTGAGCAATATATTTTTTTATGATTTTTTTTCTTTTTTCGGTTTTAATTTTTAATTTTTAATTTTTTTGCCAAAAATACATTGTGCTAATTTAATGAATATTTTTTTATTATACATTGTATTTTTAATTTATGTGTTGATATTTAGATTAGTTTTTGGGTTCAATTTTCTATTTTTTTCTAGTTTTATTTTTTTTTTCAATTTTTGGTATTTTATTTATTTTATATAATAAAAATGTGTGTTTAATTTACCAATACTTTGGTTGAGCAATATATATATTTTTTTATTTCTGATTTTTTTTCTTTTTTCGGTTTTAATTTTTTTTTTTCAAAAATACATTTTGTTAATTTTATGAATATTTTTTTTATTATATATTGTATGTTTTGAGTAATACAATGTGTTTAGCTTTTCTTTAGAGGGTTTAGGGCTTCAAATATTTGGATGTGACTTATCTAGTTTCCATCGGCTCAAGTGAGTTTGATGATTGTACGAGTTGAAAGTTTTACAATAAATTTATTTGTAATTGTAAATCCATTTAATTAAATTAAAGTTATTGTGATTATTTGTTATGTATTTGATTTTGTATATTATGAGAATTGAGTTGAAAGTGTATTGTGAAGATGATGTTTGTGTAAATGGATGAATGGGTGTTTTGTTGTTGGTAGAGAATTGGTTTTTTGCAGTTGTATTCATCTGTTTTAGTAAAGTTAAGTTAACTCAAGTGAGAAATTAAAGGTGATTAACAAGTAAGAATACCGATTTGATCTTCCGTGTGTGTCTTTACAATTAAGTAAGTTAAATTAGGTTAGACGGTTGCCATGATAGTATGATATGTTAACTTCCCAAAAAGTAATTAAAGTTAAGATAATGGAATAAGTAATTAAATAAGTTAGCTTAATAAATTAAGTTAATTAATAAGTAAGAAATATAGATAACTTAATTTCATATGTTGAGCAAGACAAATAAATATGTTATGTTAACAAACTCAGATAAGTAAGATAAGTAGTTTAGTATGTAAGAAGTATAGGTGAAGTAGTTCATTTAGATGTTCTTTTACTTAAGAAGTATAGGTCTTGCATGTATATGTGTTGGTTGAACAATTGTATTTTGAAGTTATAGATTGTATGGCTTGTTAGGTCGTAGTACGTGTTGTAATTACTCTAATTATATACTATGTGTTTTAATTATCTTCAATGCTTGGTTATGTTAATGAATGTTTAATGGTGGACTTTAAATACAAGAAAGTAAACTCGATTATATTAGAGTGGTAAGATAAGTAGGGAAAATCTCACATTTAGTTCCTATTGTTTGCAAGAAAATTTAGTTTAGTCCCTATTGTTTAAAATGTCTCAATATAGTCCCTATTATTTCCTAAAAAGTTTCAATTTATTCCTTAATGTTTAAAGTTTTCAATTTCGTCCCTATTATTTCGATTATTTCTAAAAAAAAATCAGTTTTGTCCTTGGATAATATAGACGAATTTAAAACTTTAAGAAAACAATTTGAACAAAATTGAAACTTTTTAAAAATAATAGGGACGAAATTGAAACTTTTTAGAAAACATGTTGGGACTAAATTGAGACATTTTAAAAAATAGGGACGAAATTAAAAATTTTGGTTAAACAATAGGTACTAAATTGAGACATTTTAAAAATAGGGACTAAATGTGGAATTTTCCCTGATAAGTACTACTATTTGCATTTAGAAGAAGTTCATTTAAGATTACGTTAATAATTTAACTTAAGCTAAGTTAGGAAGTTAACTTAAGAAGTAAGTAGTTAATTTGTTGCAATTAAGATCTTTATCTACACGGATCTTGGTGAAATAAACTATGTTACATATATTTATCATGTTGCATTTATTACACATAATGTTACATAAAAAAATGTCCGTGTAACTGTTGTGGTCCCAATATTATGGTCTAAATGTAACGAATTCAATCAGTCATTTATTGAATATGTTAATTATTACATAGGACATTTTTGTTCGATA
Organism: Ehretia macrophylla; assembly: GCA_037974665.1. NCBI lineage: Eukaryota > Viridiplantae > Streptophyta > Magnoliopsida > Boraginales > Ehretiaceae > Ehretia > Ehretia macrophylla. The sequence goes on from CM075772.1 coordinate 24,816,384, forward strand.
TGGATACAAGTCGTGAATGGATGTATCATCGCCACGATCCTGACGGACATCTTAACGAGCCATTTGTTATTGGTGTACACGAATTCGTAGATTTCGCATGTGGTCAAAGATATTACATGGATGGTGAAAAAATAAGATGTCCGTGTGCCAAATGCAAAAATCGCAGTTTTGAAAAATCAGAGGAGGTCATACTTCATCTTTATAGGAAGGGTTTCATGGTAAACTACTATAAATGGACTAAACACGGGGAATATATGTCAAATAATTGTAATATACGTAAATCAAAATTTCAAAATAATGATTACAACGAGATGATTGAATAAAGAAATAACTATAGGACAATGGTATTTGACGCTGTTGGTCCGGAATGGTATGGTGATGAAAACTTTTATACAGAAGAACCTAACATTGAAGTACAACAGTTTTTTAAGTTGTTGAAGGCTGCTGATTTACCATTGTATGAAGGTTTTGAAAATTTGATGCAGTTATCTACTGTGTCTCGTTACATGAATATCAAGGCCGAGCATAACATGAGCGAATTATACTTTAACACAATGATTGGAACAGTTAGGGATTCGTTGTCGAATACGCATACGATGCCTGAAAACTTTTACAGGTGTAAGCAATTAATTAGACCCTTGGGACTAGGATACGTGAAGATTGATTTTTGTGTAAATGGTTGTACCTTATTCTACAATGACAGAAAACACCTAGAGTCTTGTCTGCGTTGTCATCACCGACGTTTCAAACCAACAACATGTGGTTCAAAATGTAGTAAGTTGAAACCATATCAACAATTACGGTTTTTCCTATTGACTCCAAGGTTGAAAAGGCTATACATGTCAAAGGTAATAGCTGAGCACATGCAGTAGCACAAGAATCACCAGGTTAAGTAAGGAAAAATTTGTCATCCCTCTGACGCTAAGGGATAGAAATATTTCGATAGTGTATATCCTAAATTTGCATGTGAACCCATAAATGTTCGGCTTGGTTTGAGCTCAGATGGTTTTAATCTGTTCAGTTCAAATGCGAAACCTTATTCTTGTTGGCCGGTCATTTTAACACCATATAATTTGCCACCGTGGATGTGCATGAAAGATCCTTTCATGTTTTTAACCCTGTTTATCCCAGGTCCCAAGAATCCTGGGAATAATATTGATGTGTACCTAGAGCCTCTGATCGAAGAATTGCAAAATTTATGGTTGGAAGGTGCACCTTGTTATGATGTTGCCACAAACAAAAATTTTATGTTAAGGGCTGTTTTGATGTGGACAATAAATGATTTCTCAGCATATGGTATGTTGTCTGGATGGAGCACACATGGAAAGCTGCCATGCCCGTATTGTATGGATAAGTCTAAAGCATTTTGAATACCAGCAGGTAGGAAAAATTCTTTCTTTGATTGTCATCGTTAGTTCTTATCATTGAATAGTGCATTACGGCGTGACAAAAAGAATTTTATCAAAGGTAGAGTTGAAACTGATCCGGCATCGCCAAGATTAGATGGTATGCAGTTGTGGGAACTAGTGAAAGATCACCCGAAAATAAACGACATGAGAGAAAGCAAACTATACGGTTTTGGGGATTGGCACAATTGGACGAAGAGAGCATTCAGTTGTTCATAGGTCCATAGGAGCACCGCATTCAGTTGGGCATGGGTCTTCTGTCAGTCAGTTGTCGACGGGTCGTGGCTCATCGTCATCATCAGTAGGTTTGGAGCACGTGGTTCCACACAATTCGTATCCCTCACAACAAAGGGTACATACTTATACTAGCACGTTGGGAGGGCCCATTGACGCTGCATCAGGCCAGGTGCCTTTGCACATTCCATTACCACAACATGAGAGGTCTACCCCTTCCACATCATCGTCCGGCTTGAGACAAGGTATAGAGGATTTAAAGGTAAATATTGATAGCGCGAATGCGCCCGACCCTATGCTTCAATCCGCACCGATTCTTGAACAACCCGAGTCATCTACCGCAGCTCAAGAATGACCTGCAGGGATAGAGCCATGGCAATATTATGGGTTCCCGTCGCACGATGCCTATGTCGCGTGACAGGTTGACAGACGAACACATTTGACATTCAACGGTGGTGGGTAAGTATTTGATTTTGTATTTTTTCCATGGTTAAGCTTATCCCAATGGTCCCCCTATGTTATGGTTGTTTAATATCCTATTATTTGTTTTCTTCATGTTTAGTTGAACACCGTACGCAGCAACTAAAGAAGTCACTAGAGCAATGAACGCCGGGTATTCTCAGCCTTGGGCGAGTTTGACTAAGGTCCCCGATGATGTTAGGGATATGTGATTCGTTAATTTTCAGGTATGATAAATAGGTGTTTATATATTTTATGTAATGCTATTTGTTATAATCAATGGGTTGAATACTGTTGAAATAATACGTTATATGCATTAATTTATGGCTACAGAGGGTCTACAAGTGGTACCCCAGTGAGGAAGCAGTGCTTCGCCGAATGTTTGATTCGAAAGCTGGATCTCGTATACGTGACCTCCTTAATAAATGACGGACGCGTAATAAGAAGCCGAGGTGGGTGGGCGATGGCGCGTGGGATCAGTTGAAAGAAAAGTGGGAAACCCTTGAATGGCAAGCAATTTCACAGCGAAATTCGAATAATCGACTGCATCAGCCATCTCCGCATCATTTGGGACCTATCCCCTATGAAGATGCTGCAAGGAGATTGGTAAGTAAGTAGAAAAATTTAATAAACAAAATGTCGTAATTAAATTCAATTATATAACCTATCATAAATGTTTTTGTAGTTATATTTTCGTATTTTAATAATTTGTAGGCAGAAGAACAGGAGGCAACAGTGACTAGGGCTGATGTTTTTGCAAGGGCTCATCGCAAGGGCCCAGACGGGCCATTCACAGACCCTAGGGCAGAACAGACCATGGTATGTGTAAGTTATTGATAATAGGAAAAAAAACCATATATATATATATATATATATATATATATTTACCAACGAAATGTCTAAAATGATTAAGTCTTAAATTTGTCGTACAGGCTGATTACAATGAACTGATGCAGCAGACAACTGTTTCTTTTGAGGCTGATTCAGCAGCGACACTGATAGACTATGATGCACTCTTCCTGCAGGCTGTGGGCAAACCCAACAGAGGGCGCATATATGGGGTCGGGTCTTCTGGTTCATTGTCGTTTGCACACCACAACCCACTAGGCAGATGCCAGATCACAGAGACAGAGATACTTCAGGCTGTTGCTCGAACGACGTCAACATTGAATGAGAAGCTCGATCTACACATCTCGAAGAATGAGGAATTGCGTAAAGCGCAACAAGAACACATTGAGCGGATTGAACGACTTCAAGAAGAGCACAATGCTGAACTACGAGAACTGCATGCACAGATCGCACTGCTGACAAAGATGATGATGAAGCCACCTGCTCATCAGGATCCGCCTCAACCCGATGATGGAAATGAAGAATAATTTCCTGTTTTTTTGTTATGTTAATATGTGCAAAGAGTGTGTTTAATTATGTTTAGGATTTGTTTATTTTATTAATGGTCTGGTACAATATAGTTTTCAATATGAATTAAATATAATTTATATTATATGAATGTGCATTATATCTTCATTTAATAAAAAAATAATTAATAAAAACATAAAATTTAAAGGTTTTATTTGAAAAACAAAAAAAAAATTAAATTTCGAGATTCGCGAGGACATGGAGATGGCATGGTGACGGTATTTTACGATTTATTTTGGAGACGATTTGGAGACGGGATGGAGACGTCGTACGTTGGAGACGGCTTAGAGACACTATGTTTTTTGAGACTACGTGGAGACGGAATGTAGAGTTTATGTTTTGGAGACCCCTTGGAGACGGAATGGAGACACTACGTTTTGAAGACGGCGTGGAGACACTATGTTGTTGGCGACGACCTCGAGACGGATTGGAGACACTATATTTTTGGAGATGCCTTGGAGGTGGATAGGAGACACTATTTTTTGGAGACGACGTGGAGACGGAATGGAGACACATCGCTTTTGGCAACGATATGGAGATGATATTTTTGGGACACGATTCGGAGATGAATTTGGAGACGACTAAAATGCCGTCGCCAAAAGCGATGATATGGCGACAGGGCGACAACTTGGCGATGCTACTTTTGGCGACAATCAATAATTATCTCCATGCCGTTGCCAACCGTCGCCAATACCTATTTGGCGACGACATGGAGACGACTTTGGTGGTCACCTAAAATAGTTTTTTTTGTAGTGTGAAGTGTCAATTTTGATCGCGCCATGATAATACTTATATGAATGAAACATTTATCAAACATTATGTGCCCATATCACATGCCATTTGTCTTCAAAGGAGAAAATGAATTAACATATGTCATAGATTATGACGGTAGGAAAACGAAATATAGACGTTCAAATTTTCCTTTATCATGTTTTAATTTTCACGATATATACCATTTAAATTATATCAACAAACTTCACCTTGATAATGACATCTTATATAATCTTATACAATAAGTATCACATGTAAATAAGATGTGACATTTATCATATATACCAATTTTTGTATGTAACAATTTAAGTGATATAAAATAACTTAAAATCTCATTTAAACAAAAAAAGATAACGATGCACGAGCGGATGTGGCTCTTCAATTCTCTTTGGGTAAATGACTGAAATGGTCCCTTATCTTTAGGGTTTATGACATTTTCGTTCTTTATTTAAGAAATGCGATATTTCAGTCCCGTATCTTTTATTTTGTGACGACATTAGTTATTTTTACAAATTTCATCAATTTTTTAATGACTATTGCATGTGTCTGGCACATGACCTGTTTAAGTTTGATTTTGCAAAGGTAAATTTGTCATTGCACTCATTTGCAACCCCACCCAATTTTTTCCAAATTGCAAAACCCTAGATTCAGCCCCAATTGCAAAACCAACAATTGATTAGCCATTAACATAAAATTTTCTTTGATTCTTCATCTTCTTCTTTGATCACACCCCATCAAAACCCTTTAAGCTTTTTTTCGTTTTACATAAAAACATCGTCTCCTACATCAACAACCATCATCCATCGTCAAACCGCTACCATTTTCATCATTCTCTAGCAACCTCTGGCAGTGGCGAACAACGGGGATGCCACCATCATCTTCTTCTCTTCGTCCTCAATCGTTTGGTGTGCTTCAAGGCTGAAAACTCCATATACAGTGTTCAACCATATATATATATATATATATATATATATATAAAATAGGTGTTGGGGGTGTAAATCCGAGCCTAGCAAAGTCCTCCCCAACTTGGGGCAAGGCGTTCAAACCCGTGTCTGACCTCATTCTATTTCCCTGACATGGCTGTTACTTCCAATATGACATAAAGACAAACAGTACCGGGCAGGTATGAACAATGTTGGGTAGGTCAGAGTAATAATTGCTACCCGACATCAGAAGTAGTATAAATACCTCATTTATTTTTCATTATGAGGTGACTTGTGCACATTTATTACGCTCAACTACTTACCGTTCAGCTCGGACACACTAATTTACTCTCACACCCGAGGAGAAACAAAGGCCGCCACCCCCGCAATTCCTTCTCTTGTTTTGTAGGTCAGGTAGTTGAGGTCGGATCACTGAGATCGAATGAACATCTATTTTCTACCCTCATTAATAGGATTCACTTTGCTAAGAATATTTAATGTCAAGGATTTGGGAACTTTGTAGGAGAAGTTTGGCCTCTGTGTTGTAGGTGATGTTGGTGGTGAAGAAGAAGAAGGAAAAGGTGGTGGTGGTAGTAGTGGTGATCAAGAAAAGAAAGAATGAAAAGAAGAAGAGAAAAAAATAAATAAATAAGATATATGATGTTAAAATATCAATTTTGCCCTTGCTAATTTTGAAAATTGGTGGTCACGTGAGCTACACGTGAGTTTGCCGTTAAATTTTTAATAAATTTTATAAAAAAAATTAACATCGTTATAAAATAAAAAATACGAAACTAAAATATTATATTTTGTAAATAAATAACAAAAATAACACAAATCTTAAAAATAAATAACTATTTCGGTCATTTACTCATTCTTTTTCTTTGGCACAAGTACATGTCAGTCTTACTCTGTTTAGAACCTTGTGACGACATTGATGGCCAAGAGTTTCGTTGCGACATTGCATAGTGGATAATAAGAAAAGGTTTTATTGACCCCTTAAATAATATCTATCAATTTCCTCGAATGTTCTTGTATATTTGCTGAGATTTTATGTTTTGGAATGTTCTCTTTTTTCACTGAAAAAAAAAAAAAGGAATGTTCTCTTTTTTCGACATAAAAGGTGGAATAACTTTTTCTCTCTTGTATGTGTGGTGGAAGGGTGAATACAATGACATTCTTTCTCTTTTTTCTATTTGAAACTTCAAATTCCATTTGTGGATTGTGGCGTCAGAGGGTCCATGAAAAGGGTCTGCTTAATCAGCATATTCACATATCCTTATCTAGCTTTTCACGTTGCCACTAATATCAATATGTCCTCTTCACCAATCAACTGTCAACCGACGCTAATATACTCCACTATTTCTCCTTTGCTCCAAAGAGTGGCTAAACTAGTCCGGTAATGACATTAACGTCTCGAATTCGAATTTATCTATTTCTATCGTAAAATAATTTAATTTTTAATTAATTTAAAACATATGTTGAAAGAACAAAAATTTATAATTTATCTCGAGTGTGGCTATTGTTATAAAAGAAAAATCAGATGCTATGGTGGGAACAGGCATGAATCTGTCTTGGAAATACAACTCATTAAATTCTGTAGGTAGATCCACATAATTAATTCTGGGCTCGACTAATTAAGTATGGGCTAAGGTCCAAAGCGATGTGGCTACCCAACAAGCTTTGATTAGTGTGGAAAAGCCGATGTGGCATCTACAGTCCAATTTGCGCTAAACAAATGAAGTATCTATGGAGAAAAAGATAATAAAAGGAAAAATAAAACGAAAATAGAGAATAATTTACTACTTAAAGAACCTTAAGTCGAAAACAAAAACAAATTTTCGAGAAGCTCATGTTGGATAGATAAAATTGTTTATTAGAAAGAAATGTCATTAAAGTTCCGTTTGTTTGCCATAAAATAATTTACACGTGTAAAATATTTTTTTTTAAAAATAAAATATTTTTTTAGACTCCGTTTGTTTGTCTTAAAATAACTTGTTCAGGAAAAATAAAATACTAAAAAATATTTTTTGATGTTTGGATATACAGTGAAAAATATTTTCCGATATTAGATTTTGTAAAAAAAATATACACATAATATATATGTTAACCGTGAGGGTGGGGGGTAGAGGTGGGAGAGTTTTAAAAAATATTTTCTTCTCCTAAAGGATATGAAAATATTTTTCAAACTTTATACTAGCTATAATATTTGACTGAAAAATATTTTTCAGTTGACCAATTTTTCAGTGTTAAGTAATCACTATTTTTAACTGAAAAATATTTTACGGCAAACAATCAGAGTCTAAGTTACTTTTTAAGTTATATATATATATATATATATATATAGTAGAGCAAATTCATGATCCAAGTTCAGGCAAAATTTATTTTTTCCCTAAAGATGTTACAAATTTTCAAAATATTTATTAAAATATATTCAGTAAATATAAAACTTTATGCCTCCTAGTATATTGATATATCACCAAACCAATGATCACGACGTGTCAATTACAGTGCTCACTACGTGTCAATTAGAATGATCACTCCATTTTTTGAGTTGTTTACCATACAATAATTGATAGTTTGATACACGTTAAATGTTATTTAGAGTGATATTCACTTCCAACCTTCACCTTTTGGGCTTGAGTAGCATATGCCTATGGGCCTCGAAGAAGGCCCGCATTGTGGTCTCCGTTGTTTCTATATTTGCTTCAACTAGGCCCTTGAAACCAAGAAGAAAAGAAAAAACAGAGAAAGTCTCTTACATGTCGTTTCCTAGCTGGCCAAAGGAGTCAACAACGCCATAAAACAACTTCATCAGCTCCACGCTCTTCTCTCTCGATAGACAAGTCATCGTCTCCGTCGATCGATGGGACTCGAATTCAGACCTCGAATCTACGGAGCTGAAGAAGCTGCAGCAGCTCAGTCTCTGCCACGTGCCACCGCAGAAACACATCCTCTCTCTGTTCTCTCCGTGTCGCATCACCAGGTCTTTCCATTTCCAATGACATTTTTTTATCGATATGATTTATAAAAATATGTTGCCGTAATAATCTAATAATTTTATAGTAATAACGTGACAGAAAAACGTTGCGTTGTTATCAGACATGTGATAGTGAGCCTAAATTACTTTCCAGCTGTCGTTCTTATAAACTATAAGTTATTAGATTATTCCGGTATGTGCAATTTTGCCAAGATGACGGCAGGACAAAACTTGTCCTCTTATCAAAATGCTGACAATTTTAATCAAAGCTTGCTTATAATTTCAAGTTAATTATTTTGTTGATCAAGTTAATTGCCTAGTCTATTCTTGATTATTAGTTTTTTCCGTTGTCTTTTGAAGTTAAATAATTAGTTAAGAACTTTAGCATCAATTGCTCACATGACATTGCAATTATCATTTGTAAACTCGTTTTTACTTTTTTCCTTTTTAATCTTTAGTAGGATCGAGTCGAGTGTGAAGAAAAATAAAGAAGAGTCATTAATGACAGCATTTTACATATTTGAATGTTTAGTTATTAGTATCACTGTATCAGATCGTGAAGTGAGGACGAAAAGGCGTCATTTCATTTTATGACTAGTTTTTTTTTTTTTTTGTTTAATTATTTCGTTTTATGAATCTAGCTGTGTTGAGGACTATGTCAATAAAAGGAGATTGGAGCAGCTTTTAACAAGGAGGATAATTTTTAATGATGATTGTAATATGTATCGGCTAAATATGTGAATAATATAAATTCGACACAGGATTATCAAGATATTCAAGATATGACACTTACTTGTTTATTGATATATCCCTTTGTCGAAGAAATATATAATTTTCTCAATTTGCTTGAGAAGAGAAGCAATTTGTATCCACTCTGTAAATGATTGCTACTTCAAGTGAAAGCAGGGAGTTCTGAACTATACTTCATTAGAATGGATGTCTCGGGTTAATCAAACCACCAAAAGAAAGAAAAAGAGAAAAAGAGAAGTGATTTTTAAACAACTAGCTTTTGCACCTAGTAAAGTTCATCATTATGATAAAACTAACATGGATATGCTTGTTATCTAATCTCATGATTATATAGTTTTTTCTTTTCTTTTAGTTGTTTATCAAGTATTTTGATGGAGTGTTCCATTATAGGTTGATATCGTGCATAATGAGGATAATGACTTTATTGATCCATTAAGGAGCTTGGATGGCAAAATTGAAGTCTCTGGCGAGAATTTAGAAGATGAAGGGATTAGTACTAAAGCAGGGGTTCTTAGCGAGGCTTCTGATCAACTGCCAGCAAAGGAATGGACATCTTTCAGAAAGATCTTAATGCAAAGATTCCCCGTCTCTAAAATGATATCACTTACTTCTGTGAGTATGCCCTCTTAAATCTGTTACAGAGGTGGCTTTATTGACATTTGCTGCTTGGAATGGGTTTAGTAGTCATTCTAAAGAAGCTATAGCCTTTCTTTTCCTTTTTGATCTTTGAAGCATGGCCAATGGCCTCTTCCAGCATAGTTGGTCAATCTAGTTTTACAATATGGTATCATTATTGTTGTGATTTGCAAAGACGGAAACCCTTAAGAATGTATCTTATTGGCTGGGGGAGCCATACATTGTACTGTCTATAGCTTACCTAAAAAAGACTATATGTGATTGGTACTTCATGTGCAAAGGAGATTGAGAAGACTGTAATGAATTGTTGCGTATGTCTGGAGTTTCCTGGCCTTTGGCCCGTTCTGTATTATATTTGCAGTCCCAACTGGCCTTGGATTGAGGAATAGTCGTCCTCGTATCGAGATGGAATTGTCTGTTATTACTCCTATCTGGAAAATATTATACTGATACGAATAGAAAAGCCCCTTGCTAAACTTGTCGGACCCACGGGTATATGCTTGTCGTACATGTCTATCAACTTGAATGGTTTCCTTTAAATTGAGCTTTTTACCCATGTTACCTGACAGCTTATGCTCCATATTGTATATATGACAGCATTTATTATGTCTATAATAGAGAATATCTTCATTCCTTCTCTCATGATGAACTCACTAAGGTTGTTTTAGCCTTTTTTGCACTTGCCAAACCTTTTACATTTTGTACACTACTGCTACTGTATCATGAAACCTGCATGAGTTCTCTTTGTGCATTGTCCTGCTTACTTCCTCTTGAAGTCCCTTAGTTTCTCACCTTGCATGGATGCCCTTATTGATTGCTACATAATCTTGCCATCCTAATTTACATTATTTATGCTCCTCTACTAAAAAATAACAGGATAAATATATATTCTTTAATGCTGGTAAGACTGAGCGAAATCGGTTATGGCGTTAAATTTAGAAAGAGAATACGTCATCTACCCTTTCCTGAACAAGGATATCTTTCTTGAATCTTAAGCTGACCTATTTAAGTTTTTGAAGTTCCTGGTTCAAATTGTAACACCAAATGTTGTTCCTTCAACAGATATCCAGTACAATTATGAAGAGTGGCAAGGGTATGGTTTATATTGTATCTTTTCTCTTTGTTATTTTATCTTTTTGGGGAGTTACAGGACGTTTGTCTCTTCTTCTTGTCGAGTTATGACATAAACATTATTCATAATATAATCAGTAAATTTGCAGTACAATGAATTGTGAAGTATCCAGTATGCACAACCTCATGTGTCGATGTAGTCAATTTAATGGGCCAAGCATGGTATAATATTGTTGTTTTATTTCTGGCTCAAAAGCTTTTTGATACATTGTAAATCACTTTATTAGCTGCATGTCTTTCAACACTTGTTATTTCTCCAATAAATAAAGCAAATTATTTTTCTCCCTGATTCTATGTTCTATTTTATTGTAATTTGCAGTAAATGAGAAATCATCTGCCAACGTGCATTTGGAGGAACTAGATGATCCCCAGAAATTTGCTGAGGAAGGTGTTAAGGTTGTCAGTCAGCATGATTACATGTTACGCTTAGGTGAGCTTAAGGAAGAAATTACTCGTGCTTGGCACAGTGATGACCGGGTGACAGCTTTGAAGTTGTCTATCAAGGTGAGTTTTTATTTGAGATCCTTTTGCCTCCACTTAACTTCATGTACTAATTTCTGAGTGTCATATGAAGAATGACAGATTCTGTTGGTAAATGGTAGTTTTAGTGCTAGAATTTGGAACATTTTAGTGTTAGTTCCCCTTAGGGTCATGCTAAAGAATTGGATCTAGTTTGGTGCCGTTGGTGTTAGTGGGGTATACACATTTTGACTTTTGCTAGAATTGCTTGGTGGCCCTTTTCTGCGTGTAATTTGATCTTGAAGTGAAATTGCAGTGCTTGCTTATGACAATGTATACACAAAGTTAAATGTGTTTGAAATGGCGTCTTCTGGTTACAGGCTGCTAGACTTCTGATGGACACGTCTGTGGAACAATTTTACCCAACGATATTTATTTTTGCTACCGATGTATTGGATATGCTCGGGGATTTTGTGTGGAAACGCATTAAGGAAAGAGCCGAATGTGCTGAAGATGGAACATTTGTTTGCTCTTTACCAGGTCCAGATCCCTCTCTCTTTCTTCATTCAATCATTCATCCTCTCTCTCTCTCCCTTTTTATTTTCCATTGTCACTCATGGGTTCATGCACTTTCTCTCTTCCCTTAGTAGGTTATACATATTTGCTACGCTGTATATAAGATAGCTATACCCAAGTGTTAAGCATGTGTTCATCCAATAACTTCACAAAATGATTCTAGGGCAGCCTTGTCACAAGCCATTATTCTTATCAATTGACTATAGCTGGGATAGTTTTCACTACCGTATATTGTTTTGCATTGTGTCTCTGATTTCCTGAAGTAGAGTACATCATATTTTCTTAAAAGAACAGAGGAAATATAAAGAGAAGGTGATGGTCCAGCAGACTATCTTTCTTTTTGGTTTCCTCTTCTTTGAGGGATATTCAATTAGAATGACGGTCTACATATTCTTCAACCTGCAAACTATCTTCTCGTGAAGTTCATAGCTGTTTCATTTTCATTTATCACCAGGAAAAGAATTAATCTCGTTAACTTTGACAATCTTGATAACTTTGCTTTGCATTGTTAATCGTTTCCTTGAAAGTTATAAAGATTGACTGAATCCTTCTCCATATATGGCAGATAATTTTCACGCCAGTGATATTAGTGTCGAGGCTAAGGAAACATGCAACAATTGGTTTTTTAAAATTGGTTCGGTTCGTGAGCTTCTTCCGCGCATGTGAGATCCTTGAGCTCTCTTTAGTTTTTTATATTATTATCTATTCTCATGTTCAAGTTCTTTGATCTATTCCATTCTTTTATCATATTGCGGAAAGAACTCTTTTTTGGGATCTTATAGATAGCTCTGCTTTAAGCATATGAACAGTATCTTGAAACATAATTGATTTGGAATGCAACACCTGTTTGCTGCCCTAGAACTTTTAAAAGTTGAACTCCTCCTTAATTCTTGTAAGATTGACGGTTTTGCTATAATGCTTGCTGTTGTTGGGAAGACAATCTGCACTAGTCAAACTTATGAACTCCTCCTTAATTCTGATTGATTATGTAAACAAAATTCTTCTTTTGGCAAAATTGAGTTAAACTACATTGATATAAACATAACAATTCTGGCTCCGTTATTAAGGGAGTTTCTTTAATTTAACAAAATGTGAATCTGGTGTTGTATGATCATGTATACATGATTGTTCAATTTGTTGTGTCTTTAATGGATAGCCTGGAGGGAAGTGGAAGTTCCTTCTGAGGGAATATGAAGCTACAGTACACAACTGTTTTATGTTATCTTTTGATCATCTGTAATTCATACATGTAAATTAGATACTCTTTCATGTTGTTACCAGATATTTAGAGCTTGCAATACTGCCTTGCTGGTGCTTCCTTCTTGATAATCCCATAGATAGCCTTCAGCGTTTGTCTATGATGATAAGAGGCGTTGCAGATCCATTAGCTTCAGCCTATTGTCGGTTGTATATGGTCCACTGCGCCCAAAAACTACCTCAAGGTGACCTAGGTATTGCTCTTTTCACTTAATTACTTTGTGGATGCCAAGCTTTTATAGATTTGTGACACAAGTGGAAATCAAAATTTGGAGAGATCTCCCATTTATGTTATTATGTACTCCTTTTGTTTCATGTTGTATACCTTCCCTCAACTACCTATAAATTTCATGCTATTGATCCAAAATTCTGTCACTATCAAATCAAACGGTATGTCAACTCCTTAACAGGTAAAAGATTGTCCTAAAGTGTTCAATGTTTTCAGTTGTAGAACTTTTAGTGGATGCTGTCATGGTGATCAATACCCTACACTAGAAGAGAGTGGATTTCCATAATTGTATTATGTATGTTGTAGATTTGTCTTGGCAAAAATAACATCATGCTGAGGCCTGATTACCTCTTAGATAGTAAGAGTACAGAATACACAAAGTACTTAGCAGTAAAATGTCAGAACTGGTGCACAAAGTGATAAATGTATCTTTACATCCACTCGTAATCATTGATAAACCACAAGCCTGTTAATATGAAAATAAGATCCCAGCTTATTAAGAATAGTGGAGAATCTGCAATTTTTTCTACGTCCTTCACCAACACCTAGTAATTAGGACAGTCTTGTTAAGATTGGCCAAGAACTTCTAGTCATTTCTGACCTGTATGAACTGATAATTGATATTCACGTCTATAGTTATACAACTTAAACAGGTGGGGGTTTACTAAGCCAGTAGGTGAGTAACAGACTCGTTGCACTTCTTTCAGTTTGACTACTAAACAATTTTAGTTTGGATATTGATCACCAAACTTATAACAATATAGTGTCTTATGTGGGGGATAGAGTTTGCTGCATGCTACTCTTCTAGTGCATTTCAGAATCACCTTTCACCTAAAAGTTTATTGGGAACTGTGTAAAACATAACTTTATCATCATGTAGGCCACCTGGGTGCATATTGCCTGTGGCCTTTTAATCTGTTTATTCATCTACTGGTACTAAGTTCTTTCTTTCAACACTTCTGATGGATGTGTGTTTTACATTTTCTTTCAGGATATCTGATCACTTGCATCAATGACCTCAAAATTCTTTTGATGAACATTGTATCAACAAAAGAAACCAGATATGGGAATCTTCCGTGTCCGCTACTTCTCAGCCTCATAGAACCAACAATTGAATATATCATGAAAAGCATATTTAAGGATTCAGATCAGGTTAGCTGCAAATAGTGTTCGGTAACCTTAAGTATCTGTTGGATGCATTTCTTGGCGGGTCTGAGTTTCATATTCGGGCATCTTTTTTGTGGTTGCATTTCATCTTTGATAAGATTTGTGTTAATGATAGAATTTATAATTCGATAACCGTATAATACCTTGCCCTTCTTGAAGATTGATGTCTACACCTCTGATTGGTGGCAACTGGCAACAAATAGTTGCTGGACTAAATTGCTGAATTTTGTAATATAAATTACCTACTATTGTGATAACTTTCCCACTCTGATATTTATATCAAGTGTGAATAACACGAATGGCTCTATATCTTCGCCATTTTGACAATTTTGTCCTTATCTTCAAGACGTGACAAGTCCTTAATGTTTTAATTTTGTGTCACCATTAGTTAGTGGTGGAGCCACTCTTGGACGTGTGGGGGCTGCAGCCCCACTGAACTCAAACTTTATCTCAAAATGTGTGTATTTTTAAGGTATGTTTGAGTTAAAAAATCAGTTCAACCCCCATTGAAAAAAAATTATTTATATATGAGCGTTTAATTGTGTGATTTTAGCCCCCACTGAAGATAAATCATGGCTCCACCCCTGCCATTAGTCCTTTCAATGAATTCTGTCCAAAAAGTAATGGCCCTTTCACGTGCAAGCCAAAAATCCGACCTTTCAGGGGCAAAGTGGAGTCTGCAAATGCTATAACACAATGTAACGGAAAATTATGAATCTATTCAACCTCAATAGTCTATTGTTTCCAAGCCAAAAAACTTCAGTTAATCTCAGGCAACCCAGCATGAAAGCAACAAAAACCAAGAAATTAAATTAACTAAAGTTATTGGCTGTGCGTGTTTGTGAAGGTGCTATTGACGTGGCATGCTTTATCCTATTCTTTTGAGCAAAAGAAAGTCTTTTGTTAGAATAGTTGTCTCGTATAAATCGTATTATCTTGGAGATGATCTAATTGTTAATATCTCGTGTTTTATAAAAGACACGAATTGCTGAGATACTTGTAGGGCTTGGACTAGGAAGGAACCAGACAGATTTATTTGGATATTGTACATCCCCCTCGATTGTGCTTCATCATTTGATAAAGGAACTTCCTATTGGAGTCATTTGTTCATATGCAGTGGACATTTTTCATCTCATTGAGTGCAACAATGACAGCTCTTTTGATCAGGTATTTGTTTGGACTCTGATGTTGTTCTGTGTTTTCACTGCTATAGGAAAATGTATATGTGGGATGACATGTATTAAATATTGCTCTATACAAGCAGTTTAACTTTTCAATATGCAGTGTTTGAATTACCAGTTACTTGGATTCAGGCTATGTGAAAGGGTATCCCGAGTCAATGAGTACAATGGGCTTGCTGATAAGGTCATTCAGGTACTACTTTTTCTCCTCTTTGTTTCTGTTGTTTGGAAGATGTGGAGATTCCTTCTCTTGTTCTTTGTGGCACAGCTGGCAGCATATATCCTCTTCGAGGCCTTACTAATTTGATTGTCCTTTATGATTTGGATTGTTCATCAGATCAAAGAAGTAAATGGAGTGTAAAGTTCCCGATCTTATTTTGATTCAATACCATAATACAGTTCTTTAGGGTTTCTATATCTTGACTGCTAAGTACAAATCAATATATTTTGCAAATAGATGATATTTATCATAACTATCTATAAACTTGTATTAGACCAAAAAAATATGATTTACATTAAGGATGACCATTTTTGGATTGAGCTCATTGGAAGGAGATAAAGACAGTAGAGTTTGGGTACTGGTACCCTTCTTCCTTTTCCGATAGAGAGCATAGACTATCTTTGGAGATGTAGAAATGGCAGTGAACGAATTGCTTCATAATGTGTATTATTGAATTGAAGGCGATTGAAGTGTTGGAGACTCTATTTGGCCTTACGGAAATGAATTGCAAATAAGTTGCATTCTCCTAGTGTTTAATTCAAAATGATCATCCTGAAACAATAGGAAAAGATTTCACTATCTAATGTTCGAGTCTATACTGGGTATGTTTGCCATTTTTGCACTAGCATGTTATTCTGTAATTTTTCTACACTATATTTTCTGCTCCCAACCCTGGCCACAGTAGCTCATATGTATGTTTTTGCATACAAATAAGAAAAGGGCGGGGGAAGAATCCATTAAATTTTTAGTCTCCATCTTCGACATCTATTTTTGTGTGTTACATTCTTGATTTTTTAAAAGTAAATTATAGTTCCCAAAATTTGGAGTTTCTCTTGTTTTGTATAGTTTATAGATGTTGACTCACATTTCCAATTACAGGTTTTGGCTCTTTACAGTAACCTGAATGGGTACTTGAAGATTATAAATGCTTATCTGGATATAATTATGAAGATGGTAAGTCCAGTAAATTTTGACTGTACAATTGCGCATCGGACTTGCTTTGATGATTTTTCTTATTGGTTAAAAATGGGATTTCAAACATGTTTATATTAATGCATTGCTGAGTATAGATATTTAAATTGCATATTCTCTTATATTCCACGTGATTTCGGTTTTAAAGGGGGACATGTGGTTGATTTATTCTGCTTGTTTCCAAATGCTGTCAACCATTTTCTTGCTGTTCATGCAACATAACTATTTTTTGCAGTACAAACTTTGAGCAGGTATATCGGAGCATTTCAGATATTATTTACAATTAGAGTGCATTCTTTGTGATGAGAACCATTTGCTGATCCTGTTGCGTTTTGCCAGCAAAACAATTGTATGGATTTTTAATCAAATATGACAGCTCAGAATAAGTTAATGGAAGTGTCAGATTGTTGTAGCAGTACAGTAACTAAAGAGGATAAATATGTTAATTAAGAGACATCTGCTTGCTAAGTTTTAGTACTCTCCTTATGTTCACGGTCAATGTATAATATGCAACTTTAGCACCTATCTTTCATGAAGCTCATATTCCTCTGCTTATGTTCTCTTCTGCAGGATGGGTATCTAAATGTCTTATTAGGTGGAATATTTGAACGTGCATGCGATAAAGAAATGGGTGATCATGAACTGGAAAGCCTGCAATCAATTCTTCTGAAGCTTCTTTCTCATTTTGACAAATTAGAAGACATTTTGGCACTGGTAGAAGTCTCATCTGACTACTAACTGCAGCTATGGCTTCAAATTGTCCAACCTTTTCCCTTTTCAATTTAAGTCAAGTTACATTCTAATTGTCAACTTGCTAATGAGAGTATTTATATTTCTTGTTAGTTGGTAGTTTGAGACCATGGTCAAATGTAGATTTTGCTAAAACTACAATGATAATTATTTTGTAGAACCATTTCATCGACATTTTAGATGCGATGCCTGGGAGCTCAAGGAACATTATCAATATGCATATCCTTATGATGGCCACAAGGTATATTTTTCTTTCCCTATAGCAGCTTGAATCATAGCCGCCAAGTAAATTAGCCTAGTGGTGTTACCTCTTAAGTCTAAAATATATGTTTGAGAAATAACTGTATTGGATGGAAATTGTTAAAGAATGTAGGATTACTAATGGGTGGCTCTTGAACCAATGGCAAGTATGAATATCTTCACTCAGAAGGAATTTCTCTAGCCGAATGCAGTTTTCATTCTTGGTCCAACTTTGGCTAAAGCTTTGACCAAGTTAATCTTTCTATATTACTCCTGCTGTCCCACTTTGAATGGCAGACTTTCTATTTTGGGATGTGTCAAAACAATGGCCACTTTTTGGAAATATAACATATTCTTCCATCTTACCTCAGTTTAAATACTCGATTTTCAGTTATAGGCATTTCTCTATCTACTAGATGAATAATAACTTTAGGGGAAATATGTAACTCATATATGTGATAGGTGCTACGGAGATTCAGAGTATCCCTGAAAATCTTTCGGTCAATGCTTATAGAAGCTCTGAAAAAATACGTTTATTTGTTCACTTCTCACAGGAAAAAAAAAAATACAATTTATTTATCAAAAGTTGCAATGTGGTTATATGATGCTTCCTAACCTTTGTGAGTCTTTTCTTCCTTGCCCTCCTTCCTCTTTCTCTTGTACTCTTTCTCACTTTCTTATTGTCTTCATCGATGTTACTGCATTCAGACCTTATAAACTTTCAACGGCACTCATTCTCTCTACACCTTGTGGAGTTGCACGCTTGGTTAATTAATAATGATATCCACCTTAGCTCAAAAAAAGTGCTAGTCAATTCCTGTTCTTGGAACTTACTCAATTATCCTTTTCTATTTGGCAGAAATTCCCGCATTCAAGATCCTGCAATTATTCGGTTTCTCCTTGAAGTTGCTCAGGCTTTACATGACAATATAGACTTCTCCAACATAAGAAGTGATGAAAATCAACAAGCAGCTCGTCTAGTATCTCGTTTTATATATATGGTAACCTTGTTTAATCGTTACCTTCACTTTTTCTATTGATATATTTATCTATTAGCCAGCAACATACGTAGGCTGTTAAATGTACAATCTTCACTTCTTCAGGTTGACTATGGGCCTAAAATCGAGGAAAATTTGGCATTTCTTGTTGAATGCCGAGGAGCGCTTGGTGGCTTTAGCGAACTTAAGGTTTTGTATTGTTCTATATTTTCATTATGTGAGAGATAAAAACTTGTTGCTTATGATTTTCCTATTTCTGTAATAATGTCTATCTGATATTGTAAAGGAGAGGCATTCAATTGTCACCGACTTTTGTTTTTAAGTCCAATTCCTAATGATGGATCTTACTCTTTACAATTAAACCACTAGACTGAGGTACTGTATTCGACTTGCAGGAGACTTTTGTTCATTTGAGCAATCTTTTAGCTATCAAAGCTATGAGAGATGGGAATACTCATATCAGTTTCGTCAAATCCTGTTTGGCATATAGTGAAGTCACAATACCTTCTGTTCCAGTCCGCAAAAGACAATTGAACCTCTATCTTGAAACTGCAGAAGTACTATCCCTTCTTATTGAAGTATTTACTTCGACAAGTCGAGAGACATTCTTATTAATCCCTTTTGGCTCTATGTATCAGGTGGCGTTGCTGGGTGGTTTAGTCTCCCATTCAGATGGGCTTATAGATTCAGCAATCTGCTGTTTAGAAAACATTGATGGTAAATCCATAAATTCTTCCCCTTGATCACTTGTGACTCATGAGAGATCTTTGTAATAGTTGATGAATTACACTATATAGAAGATTTTTATGCAAGTAAGAATTTAGTTGGGAGAAACCTTGTGTTCTCTGTCTCTGTGTGTCTCTCATGCTTGCTTGCTCGCTCGCTCTATACATGTCTTGAATTTAGTTAAACTTGGTAAACAGGCTATTATGGAATAAAATTATTTCATTCGTCTCTTGAAAACTACTTCCTCTTTCAGAGTGATTTATGAGAAGAAAACCACTGTAGTAGAGAGTTAAGCATAGATTCCTGATATTCAAATGGTGAATCTGAAAAACACCTGAATTTGCAGTTTGGAAATCTGATTGTTGATTTGGCATGTTAGGCCAAATTTTAGTCAGATATGGACTGATGGGCAGATTGTTTGAATAATGCTACATGCCTCCATCGATAACGGCTCATAATCTTCCTATGTACATATTTGACAACGGATAAGCAATCCTAGACTCTCTCAGGCGGGAAGGATCAAGGATATATCTTAGTGTTGTAAGAGACACATTAGCACCAAAATAGATTGTGGTATCATAGAAGTGTTTTATAATTGAGGTTGTAAGAGACACATTAGCGCCAAAATAAATTGTGGTATCATAAATTCTTACTGTTTAGTGGTCTGTTCTCTGCGTTTGTTTCGTTTGCTGGGGGCTTGTTATATATTGTCCTGTCTTTTTGGCTTTGACTGAAACGGTCCACAATTTGATATGAGACTTACTGTTGCATCTTGTACACGAATGCATCCCTTGGTTGCCATAGTAGTATATAGCTTTATCTATAGCTCCTTGCTACTTCTTAAGTAAATGCTAAATACGTCAGCTATTTCTGCAGGCTTACAAAGCTCCAATGATCTTGATGTTATTACCTCCTCACTATGCAAGTTATGCAGCCTCATGATTATAGTTCCAGGTTGGTGATTCTTTTTCTGGTCAGAGTTTTATAGAATATCGCTTGGAATTTTCTCTGTGCATTGTTTCTTGATGTGGTATTTTTTTTTTTTTTATAAAGGTAATCTCGAACAAGGAGTAATTTATGTTCCAAAGAGGATCTTGTCTTTCCTTAACTCTGAATCGCGGTGAGAGTTCCTTCATATTTATCTTACTTCACCTTGCTTTTGTTCTCTCTTAATGCTTTACTGCAAAATTGTAGGGTTTCACCAAGACTCAAGATAAGGGTGTTATGTGCACTTATATTGTTCTTAGCAGCATCATGCCAAAATCTTCTCCCGTACCGTGCAATTCATGGGAAGGTACTGCTACTAATACACTCAACCTCTTGAGTAATAAGCTTGAAAGGTTTCATATTCTTTTTTGGTGATAGTTCATCCCCCCTCCCTGCATGACCGGACTTTTGAATGCGAGTTAAAGCAGTTTTGTACTTAATGTAAGAGATACAAGCCCACAAGTTTACGAAAGATGATAGTTCAATGGCCAAAGTAAGTGATGAATAAATCGTATACAAGTTGGTAATGTACTTTAGATTAATAAATGAAAATATAATGTGGAATCTCAAAGCAGACTGAAAAGCATTTTGGAGACCAGTCGGAAAAAGATAATAGTTGAAGTTAAAGATTAGATACGAAGATGCTTATTGAAAAGGAGTTATTATTTTGTGGACGATTCGGTCTCTTTCTCTAGATGGATAAATTGTAAAACAAGATTATTCTAAAAGAGTATGCAATAAATAGGAACAGTGCATTATATACTTTTGTAAAGGAGTAAACTTGAGCAGGAAATTGCAATTTTTCCAAATCCGAAGCATGATCAGAAATTCATGTATTAACAGAACTTCAGAAGTCTAACCCCAATCTAGATTATAATTTTCTCGAGAAAGTTGTGTATAAACGTTTTTCCTGCTTTATCTTCATGTGATCATCTTCTATATATATTTGCGCACCTCTTTATCTGTTGGAAGCTTGTAAATTATTGGTGCTTGACATTAATTTTTAATTGATGCAGATTTTGGGCAATCATCTTTTGTTCTTTAGCGATCCTACTTATTTACAAGAATGTCGGTCACTTGCTGATATTATTGTAAAGAACATAGTAGCTGTTGTTCTAGAAGAGCCTTCCCAGGTAGTTGGCTCTTTCTCCTTTCTCCGCCATCATGCCCTTCTTATTTCTCTTCTTGTTCAGTCGTTGCTTTCTCTGTTGATGTTTTAAGTTGGTTTCCTCTGAAATTACCGGTGTTGCACAATGGACTAATATCTAACGTGGTGCTGTGAATACTGGCTCGTAGGCTGCTCGTGGGCATCTTGCACTGGAAGCTTGCAATTGTATTGCATCATCTTTCATTGTAAGTTGCAGGCTTTATTATATATACAGCCATAGTGCTTGCAGCAAAAGCATAGATTACCCTTTCCAATGGTCTATGCAGTAAACTTGCAGAGTATAATCTTCGATTATGAATAATTTCAACCTTGATGTTGTCCATCATTCTTCTCCATTCCACCCTCTTCTTCCCCCCACCCCCAGCACACACGAAATCCCAAAATCAAGAGCTCCTCCTATCTGGCCCATTAACACATGCGCAGAAAGTGGCGTCACCTTGATACTTGTGTAATTCATGAAGCAACTCGCTCTCTTCCCTTTCCCATGTTTGATTCATCTGCATTGCTATTTGTGTTTAGTCAAAGTTCTCACGTTTTTTATCATGTTTTTCAAGGAAGATCATTTTCCATTCTGCTTTTCCCTCGTTTGATCGTTGTCTTTTTAACGGAAGTTGCCTTCTGTACAGGCCAATGACGAAACATCAGCTATATGCTCCGAACTCATGAACACTGCAAAGTCTTGTCTGAGTGTCAAAGACAAATATCTAATGTCTACTGTGAAGTTCCTCGGTACATTTCGATCTTCCTCAAGGCTGGATGAACAAAAAGAGTGACTTGTAGGATAAGTCACTTGTAGGATTTCTTTTTTGCATTTATAGGCTTTTTCAGACTGTAATAGTAAGACAGTGTGTACAGCCATAGGATATAGTCTCTGTTGTAATACGAAGTTACGTGTGTTGTCTGCAAGTCAACGATACTGTGAGAACTGTGTGAAAAAGTGCTGTAAATTTTTGGATGGAAACAAAAAATATATATATATGTATAGATATAGAAATTATAAAAATGCAGTTCATTCTTTGGCCTAAATATGGTTTTAGCTTGTGTGATTAAAAAGTAAATTCATCAGAAATTTGGTATTAATTGCATTTATCCACTGGCATAGAGGATATAAAGAGTATGCGAAGGCTCATGTTTTTGTTCATAACTGCACTGGAAATTTGACGAATGTACATCCCCTCGAATTGTTTTTGAATTGCAATTATCGACTAGACCTTCTTTTAAATTAGAAAAGAAAAAAAAATTAGGCTAACCTCTGGTTTCTCGGTCTGTGGTGCATATTAGATATTATAACTTAGTGAGGTTCTTGCGCCTCAAATTTACTGATAAAAAATCATTAATTTAAGTTTTATACATAAATTTGAACTACTCTCTGAAAAAAGATAAATGACAAAAATAGATGAAATTTAACCATTGGCTAGCACAATTGTAAAGTCTTTTGCAAGAACTCAATTGCACGAGTGGAGGTCTACCAATTGAGCTATATGCCTCCCAAGCCAAGGGGAGCATGCTGGAAGTAGTCATACACTTCTATTATTTTTTAAGGTGCAACTGAATCATTTTGGACTTGAACTAAAAAGACTTGATTCGTGAACTAAATCATCGAACCTAAAGTCCAACTAAATTGAAAAGAATTAATATACATTTCTTTTTGCGAATGACTCATCTTTTTCAAACGCAAAATACAAATTCTTTGCGCTTTTCAAGTATGCTTGTTCCTCTTGGGTTTGTTTTAGGTGTACTTTTGTTGCTTTCAGCCTGGGCTTGATCCAAATGTTCCTATTTTCTTCTGTGGGCTTATGTCTCCAGCCCAATGTTTTATACTTTTATTCCTTTTCCCGACTTTTTTTTTTAAAGAAAAAACAAAAGAGAAAGAAAAAGCTCATCCGTGCCGTCTATCAGGGTTTTCTTTCAGTCAAAAACATTTCATTTCAATATAAAACCAAAATTATTCATTCATTAATTAAATTAATTTTGCAACAAAATGGATCTAGAGGTGGTGGGGCGCCACGCGCTCCTCTTCGACGACGACGCCATGTCGGCGTTCGTCAACTCCGGCGACGCACTCGTCGACTGGAACTCTCTCCAAATCGACCGCTACGACGTCCGCCACCTCCTCTCCTCCCCCCCGCCATCTCGCCGCCGCCGCAACCCTCCTCCGTCTGCTTCTCAGACTTCGGATTCCTCATTTGAAGCCGAACTCGACTATGAACGCTACCTCGACCTCCCTCCGCCTTCCGATGAACCAGGTATACCATTCTATATACACAAACTCATTCATACATATATATCTTTGTACTGTTTTATTTTTTATGATTTTTAGTATATATTTATATAATTTTTTGGTGTATCATTTCGAGATATAATTTTTTGTAATGTTATATTTCTTACGTGTTTTAAATATATATACTTTTAGAGAAAAAAAATACAAATTGCTTATAGAAACTGAGAAATATGTGTTTGTCTGAATTACGATTCTCGGTTTTAATAAATTATGCTTTTAGATAGGAACATGTTTTAAAAGGAATTAACTTTTTACGTAATTTTTTAAAGTTACTCGTAATTCTCTTTGATAAAACGAGTTATTAAGTTGCTTTATATCAAGGCTTAGAGCATTTTGCAATAAATGGGGGACATGGAAAGGTGGGGAGTAATATTCGGGTGGTGTAAGTTTGAGTCGGTAAGTGATAAATTGGGTTTTTGAGTATTTTCTTCCCCGTGTTGGAAGGCTCTGCATACTTGCAGGTTCAAGCCTACTTGAGCTGGAGTATTTTCAAGTCGAAACTTTTAGGTTTCTTGTTCTAGTGTAACATTCAATTGGCAATTCCCGATTTCAAGATGTAATAATACATAACTGCACGAATAATTGCTGTAGTGGAAATAAGTTGGTGAAAGTTGATATTATGTGCCGGAGCCATTAAGTGACGTAGTAATTTTAAAAAATAGTGATGAATATTTTTAACGCATATTTTGACTTATTTTAGAAGGTATATAGTATCAGGAAAATGAAGAAAGTAGGAAGTCTAGAAAAATTGTGTGCTGGAAAAAGATATATAACGGCATGTTTGTAAAAGATAGTTATTTTACTGAGATAGTCATATTTTTGGGATGAAAACATTTTTATTCTAGATTTTTTAATAAAACAGGGTTAGGCTGCGTGAAGGGAGCTTAGTTCTGATGTAGATTGTGCCATAGCACACTTCTTTGCAATATTTATTTGATTTGCAGGAGGCATATCAATTGGCGATCATATTTCTTTTGACAAGTAAGATTATTCTAAGCTTTGACTTCTTTAATTTGCTTTCCATAATAGATATTAAATGAATCTGCATTGTATCGGTCATTTGCTGGTTAGTAGACCCATTGAAATTTGAGTTCCGACTGCCTTTCATTTCAGAACCAGAAGAGGGCGGAAAGGCAGTGGATGCCGGTGGATATCGTGCTGTTGGCTTTTCATATGGGAATGGTGATGAGCCAGCTGAGGAAAGGAATGTAGATGGGGGAGTGGAAGTTCCTGGATTTCGCCCATCATTCCCAGTGCCTGAGAGTCTTCTTCACTGCTTGGTAAGTTTATACATTCAATTTGCTAGCTTTATACATTTTTAAGACTTGAATATTCCTGTTTTGGCTAACTTGATTTCCCCGATGTGGCCAATTATACTTGCTTAAGGCGCACATGTATGCTAAGGCTCACCATGTCTAAGTTTTCAGATGCTCGGAGCAGGAAGGAGTTCTTGTGATCTAAGGTTGCCACTCTCGGCCACCTTGTTTCCTTTTGATGTCATGATCAAGGGGCTGTGCAGGTGGGATTAGGAATTTAGAAACTTCCTTTACGAGGCCAACAATCTTTTATCACTTGAGAGGGCCGTTGCAACTTAACATTGTTACCAAGTTATGCTTGTTCTTTAATGGTGATACACATGCAGCTTTAATGATTAATTGCCTCTTTTAATTGTTTTTAAGGATCCGACTTTATGTGCCTTCATTTTGCAATTATCAAGTTTCTCATTCTTTGATAGGATACTTTTTGATTTCTTTTCTTCTGTCTTTATCCTTTTCTCAGCCCCCTTCAGAGAAGGTGCATCAGATAATTGCAAGAACAGCTATGTTTGTTTGCAAACACGGAGGCCAGTCAGAAATTATTCTGCGAGTGAAACAAGGAGACAACCCGACATTTGGGTTCTTGATGCCTGACCATCATCTTCATGCATACTTTAAGTATCTTGTTGATCACCAGGAACTTTTGCGGTCTGAAGTTGATGGGAATTTTCAAATGGAGGAGAGGCAGTCAAATAACGAGGACAACAAATCGGATGCTGTGGGAGGAGCATTGTCTTTACTTGGTTCTGTTTATGGGTCAGGGGAAGATGAGGATGGTGCAACTGATGATAACCCAGAATGTAATAAAACTCTTTCTGGTGAAAAAGTCAATACTGTTTCAGTTGTTTCTCAAGGTTCAGGAAGGTCAGAGTCGAGTGCAGGTACAGGTGAAAAAGATTATGCTGTTTCCAAGCATCCACTTCCTTCTCAGAAAGTGAAGCCTTCTTTGATCAAGAAAAATCCTTCTGTCAATGCATCCAGAGCAGGAAGTGCAACTACCATGAAGAAAGAAGATGGCTCCAGCTCATTTTCTGCTGCTGTGGAGAAGTTGAAGGATTCCGTTGTGGGGAAAATTTCTAAAGTAGAACCTTTGGTAGTAGAACCTCCATCTGACATTAAGAGAACGATTGATAAGATTGTTGAGTTCATTGCAAAAAATGGGAAGCAGTTCGAGACAACACTTATTGAACAGGATAGTAAACATGGGCGATTTCCGTTTCTTCTCCCTTCTAACCAGTATCATCCTTTCTATTTAAAAGTTCTCCAACAAGCTCATGAGGTGCTCTCTCTCTCTCTCCCCCCCCTCCCATCCCCCTGCTCCTAAATAAAATAAATAAATAAATAATTACACACAACTTCCATTATAGTGATACTGAATGGGCTTGTATGTATCGGAATAATCTTATTTTTAAGGCATGCAGTTTCTCTCTTTAGCTTAAAGATGCAGAAGAATAGGACTACTTAAAAGTTGATCCAACTTATTCTGAACTAGTGATTTTCATCCCCTCTTTCTGTACTATGTAATTGTGCATTGGACATGGACACGAGTATAATTCATAAAAGAACAGGCTAATTATTCCTTTGTGGGGCACTTTGTTAGATTTTTACAATGAAATTGTCGGGTCTCTTGTAGTGCTGTAGTGAATGTGAATTTAGCTTGCCTAAGAATAATTTTCTAAAATTACATGCTCCATTCAACTCGCTACGGATAAGGGGAAAAAGCTATTGATTATCTTCAAGCTTTTGTGAATGGCTCCCCATGCATCTTCCATCTCTTGCTCTCTGCTTGCCTCTTAAAAGATCTTTTTTCTGAAGGAGAAATATGCCGCTATCTTTTTCAGATTTTGACAACACTAAAACTTTTGTGTATCTGTATAATGAATGCTTGCTATTCTTTCTTGCAGTCAAAACTAAGTGGGAGGAGCTTCCCTTCTGGGAAAGATGATTCAGCAGGACACGTGGCAGAAAATAAAGCCTCTCTATCCGCTTGTTCTGATATGCCACTTGAATCTGACAGAAAGGAGAAGTTTAAGATGGTACTTGGCAAAACAAAGAAGGATGGACAAGATGCACATTCCAAAGCAACTCCACAAGAATTTGGAGTCACTGTAGATGCCGCCGCTGCTGCAGCTATTCTTCAGGCTGCTGCAAGAGGCATTAAGAATCCTGATCTTGGAATTATTTCGAGCACATTTTTGAATGATAAACGTAGTGGTCAGAGCAGTGAGGTTAGCCTAGGCGATCTCCCTTCATCTCAACCCAATAATATTGACCGAAAATCTGATCAAAATGGAGAACGTAGTGCTTCGATCCCTGTGGCTGAGGAAGCAGCAGGTGAGGCTGACTCCTCTGAAGCACACTTGACCAAAGAGCAAAGACTGAAAGCTGAGAGGCTTAAAAGGGCAAAGATGTTTGTCGCAATGTTAAAAGGTGGAGCTGCACCTGGTAAAACTGATCAATCGCGTGGCTCCTCTGTGGAACCGCAAGCATCAGCAGTATTGGGGTCTGGTACTGAAGTTAATTTGTCTCGGAAAGAAAGAGAGGGCAGCACAGTTCCTCCAGATGATGGTGATATTTCGGATAAAAATGAAAAATTTGAGAGAAAGCTTTTCAGTGATGAATATAATGAGCGGCGATCAAAGAGGAAATACAGGTCGAGATCTGGGAGACCTGATGAGGAAAATGAAGATGAAGATGAAGAAGAAGAAGAAGACACAGAAAAGAAGCCCTCAAGGAAGAAGCATCGCTCCCCAAGGGAAGATGAACACGATGAAGGAAAGGGTCCAAAAGAAAAGGATCATAAGCACTCCAAAAGAAAGAAGCACCATTCTCATCGTTCTTCACATGCTGTCAAAGATGACGAGGACAAAGAGGAGGAAAAGGATCGTAAGCGCTCTAGGAGGAAGCACCAGTCTCGTCACTCTTCTGAAGAAGACAATGATGGCAAAGAAGAAGATGAATTGGAAAGTTATCAGAAAAGCTCGAGGAGGAAGCATTCATCTCACCGGTCTTCCCGTGAAGAAGGCGACGAAGAATATAGTGACAAGGAAAGGCTCCACAAGAGGTCAAAAAAGAAGCACCGGTCTCGTAGTTCTTCGCGTCGGAGCAAATATGATCAAAAGCACAGAAAAAGACATTCTTCAAGAGACAAAGAATCACGAAAGGAACACAAGCATGACAACTCTTCGGATGACGAGTATTTGCATCGTAGTAGATATATTGAACAGCATAAGGAATCTCCTTTAGAAGAGTTGGAGGAAGGCGAGATAGGTATAGGTTCTAAATTCTCCGATCAGTCTCGAGGAAGTGGAGGTGGACGTGTCAGCCGTGAAGCTTCTCTGGACATAGCAAGTTCGCAACATGACGCCCCGTCTCAGCCATCTGAAGCTACTGATGTATCTGATGATCTCAGGGCAAAAATCCGTGCAATGTTGATGGCAACAAGGTAAAAGCATTTTCGAAAGGAAGGATGATGGAGCTGTTGAGTTGTTAGAAACATCTGAAATAAGATAGATTTTGTCCTTACGAGCTGTATCATAAGCACAGGTCGGATTTATAGTGTATCTTCTCTTGAGCTTTGATAGATTTTTTTTTTTTTTTTTTTAATTGTAACGCATTTCACAACATGCAATTATGAGCAATGTATCTCATGTTTTTTTTTTTTTTGTTGGTCAGATTTTTAATCTGCGTCGGTAAAACATATTGAGGAAAAGAAAGATAACGTTTATTTGTTACCTTGTGATTGTCTTATCATCCTAATTTTTTGTATAAACTCGGTTCTTTTTTCGTTTCCAATGTTGGCGTATTTTTTTATTTTCGTCCTTATTATTTGAAAAGTGACACACTTGTCCTTCATATTTGCATTTTTTTTTCCAATTTAAATCTTATTGTTATAAAAGTGATGTGCTTAGTCTCTAAATTTTAGAAAAAGTTTCAATTTAGTATTTAAAGTTTCATGTGCAGATTATACGCTGCAGAGACTAAATTGTATTTTTATTTGTTGAATTTAGAGATTAAGTTAATGATTGGTACACTGGAATTGATTTGGACATAAATGAAATGAGTTAAGGAATATAATAAAATCGAAAATAGAATGAACTTGGGAATGTAATAAATGAAGATAAAAATGGATATATTGATTTCAAATCCATATTTAATAGTAAGTATATAAGAGTAGTAATGGACATGATTACCCTTTTATTATAATAGTATTAAAAGTAAAAATAAACATAAAGATAACCATAAACTGACATAATAATAATAATAATAAATTGTTGTTGTTGTTTTTATTTTATTATTTTGTTGTTTTTATTTATAATTATAATAATAATTATTATTATTGTTATTTTAATTTTACTATTTTAATTATTATCACTATTATTATTATTATTATTATTGCAAAAGAAACTATATATAAAAATTATGTTTTTATAGGGTATGTATGTTAGTCATTTGAGAAATAAATTTAATCTCAAACACATGAGAATAAGCTAATCTCATGTGTTTGTTCTGGAATGACAAATCCTATTTATGGGGGAATAAGATTACATTAAGAAAGAGATTTTCAAATTTATTTATTCATACTAAACATGAGAATCAGAATAAAGTTAGGAATGTCATTTTATTCTAAACCTTATTCTAGTATACTAATCGCTACCTAAGTGCGTTACTTTTGAAATAATTGAAACAAAATTGAAAGAAAGTGTATACATTGGGTAGTAAATTAAAAACTTTTTGCAATCTTTAGGAATTAGACGCATTACCTTTGAAACAATGAGGATGAAATTGAAAAATATTTAAACAATGAGCACTATTTTTAAGAACAGCTATCTTTTTTCGGTTTTCTTAATGTCTAGTTCATTATAAAGGCCCCATTTGGCCCAATGTTCATTAAAGGCGCGTTTTGAAAATTACATAGGGTGACCTCATTTCCAAAAAAATTGGATTCAGAACTTTTTTTGAAAATATGGGTATTCTGCATTTGGGACCCATAGGAGCAAATGTAGATTTGAACGGCCAAACACTTTAGAAATTAGTACCTTTGAAAAACGTTAAGATTTTACTGTTTGGAACGCAAATGCAAAGAGAGATTTGAAGGGCCAAACACTTCTCAAAGTCATATTTGGTAACTATATGGGCACTTGAACTCTCAAAATATTGGGCCAAAAGTTTTTTTCTTTCAAGTGATTACATAGTTCAATTCTAATGTAAATAAGTGGTTGACTATTTTTTTTTTCTGTCCTTACATAAGCAAGGGGTAAAAATTTAAATTCACGACTTCTGATTACAATAGATCAGTACTCATTCTAATTAATTCTTTGATATATTAAAACGTATTGATTTAATCCCATAAATAAGTACCAAATATGTTGCCGTCAAAAGCAAAACGTTGGCTATTTCTATGAACAAAGATATGTTTGTTCCAAGTTTTACTACCTTTCTTCAACGTCCTCTAAACCAACTCTACAGCCATTTTTCCACGTTGTCGGCTGGCGTACATAACTGCTATGTCAACATAGTGCGTCTTTTCAAACCTTTAATTTAATTTCCCTTCTCCAATGGTGATGATATAGCATGTACATTAAACCATTTGACCATGAAAGCAACATGACGAAAAAATCGAAGACCATCGAACTTAGTAGAACGTCCAACACCACCACCCCCTCCCCCCTACCCCCTCCCCCCTCCCCCCACCCACCCACACACACACAAGGAGAAAAAAAAATTAAATCATGCTTATATTCTTGCATACTCATTGACTATGGAGAAGAAGTTAAAACCCTAGAGATAAAGATAGATGTTTTATATAATAAATAATATAATAAATTATTTTCTAAAAATTTAAATTTTTAAGTGACTATGTCACTTAATAGTAGAAACTGAAAACCCTAGCAGTTGAGAAGTTTAAGGGTCTGTTTGGAATAGATTTTAAAAACTATTTTTTAATTTTTTAATTTTTAAAAACTAAAGAAATTATTTGGATAAAGGGTTTTGAAAAATTGTTTTCAAAAAGAGTTTTTGAAAAGAAATTCTCAAAAACCAAAAAAATAAAACACTTAAAACATGTTTTCTACACTTTTGTTCCCAAAACTACTGAAAACACGGAGAAGTTGTGTTCATTAATGAATTTCTGTAAATAAAATCAACTTTAGTAGTGACGAGGGGTTCCCGAGCTGGGCTAAATGAGCCGACCTGAGCAGAGATGGGCTAATCCGCGCTCCGTCAGCAGCTCGTTCAGCTCAATGACCAACCTAGATGATTGGCCCGACCCTGTTAACCCCGACCTCAGTTCCAGCTGTTCCGATGGGACATAAAGCACTGATGGGACATAAAGCTGCGTCGCATTAAATGCTGTCAGACCCAAACTTAGTATAAATAGAGCTCAACCCTTCTCATTTAGGGGATCTCATTATTAATTGCTCTCAACTACTTTACCAACTCGGACATACTAATCGATCGCACGCCTGAGGGAAAAATCCGGGTCGTCACCCCGCATTTTCCTTGCTTTCCTTGTGTAGGACTTACAGCCGACCAAGAAAGTGCAGCTCGGAGGCGGACCTTAGAAGTCCAGCTCGGCTAAAGCAGCTCCCAAATTCAACTGTGAGATTTTCAACCTTGACAGTTTGGCGCCGTCTGTGGGAAGCGACGAGTTCTTTTATAACTCTCTTCGCTACTCATTGAGAAACCATCATGGTACAAACGAGAAGTCACAACATACCGGTAGAGGATTCGCCCAACCAGGAAGGGGACCTCGAAACCGTGCAGGCGCCCAGCCAGAACCTAACCCAAGCCGACGTTAGAACGAGCCAACGTATACACTTAGCCACTCAAACCAACCCCGCAGCGAGAGGAGACCCCAACTCCAGCCTATCACCGGAGATAAGGATGATGCTGAGGATGTTCGAAGAACTTAAGGAGCAGGTAGCCCGGCTGGTTGAGGGCCCCCTGGCACCGCAAGAGGCCGCGCCGCGGCCATCGCGCCCCCAGTTCCACATCCCGGAGTCTAGACGAAAACGGACGCAGGAAGAGGAGGGCTTCTTCGAGCTGACACCAAGATCCGACCCGGCGAGAGGTAAAAGGGCGGTTCAAGCCGACCCCGAGCAAGCAAAGACCGCGGCTGCCATAGCTAAGGTCATCAACCAACTCGGTGTAAGCCCACTCTTTCCCGAGGTACTGGCCACGCCCCTACCCACCGGCAATCGAATACCCAACCTGGCTGTCTACAATGGAGACGGAGACCCTGCCAGCCACCTGCTCAATTTTGATCACCACATGACTCTGCACGACATGCCAGATCTCATGAAGGCGAAGACATTCCCGACCACCCTGGTTGGCAATGCTTTGGACTGGTTCCAAAAGCTTCGTCCTGGATCAATTGCAAGCTTCCACCAGCTGGCGGAGGCTTTCCTATCCCGCTTCGCAGGAAGCCGCCGCGCCACCCGCCATACTTCTACATTGCTGTTGGTGAAGCAGCATAGAGGGGAAACTTTGAGGGCTTACACGGCTAGGTTCAATGAAGAGTCCCTCCGAATTCCTAACTTGGAGGACTCTATGGCTCTGATGGCTTACCAGAGCGGGCTCAGGTCGGGCCCCCTCACATCTTCTTTGGCAATCGATCCTGTGGATACTGTGTCTGAGCTGATGGTGCGAGCAGAAGGGTACATACACTCGGAGGAGATCCATCAGGAAAAAAGGGACAATGACAGGGAGAAAGAGGATGGGAAGAAAAGAGAGGCCTCCCGAGCCCAACCCGGGGCCAAAGCCCAGAATGACCGAGGCAAGCAGCCACAACAGCCGAAGCCGAACCCCCGGTTCACTATGTTCACTCCCCTTAACACCTCGAAGGAGCAGATTTTGATGGAGATCCAGCACCAGAACCACCTGCCTCCAGCTCCGAGAATGAAAGGCCGGCCTGATAAGCGCAATAAGACCAAATATTACCGCTACCACATGGACTATGGCCATACCACCGAAGAGTGTAAAGACTTGAAGCAGGAGATCGAGGCACTGATAGCCCGAGGCCACCTCCGGAGGTATGTAGATTGACAGCCGACCCGAAATCCGGAGCAAAGGGATAGGGAGAGGAGTCCGCCCAGGCGCCAGGCTGGGGGCGGACGTTTGGCCGTGATTGAAACCATAGCGGGAGGATTAGCGTCAGGAGGCGAGACCTCAGCAGGCAGAAAGGGTTATGTTTGTGCAGGGAGGGAATATGGACCAGTGAGGGGACCGGCCCCGGAGATGCAAGAGCTCACATTCTCTTCAGAAGACTTGGAGGGGGTCATATTGCCTCACGACGACCCCCTGGTGATCAGCGCAGAGATAGCCAACTTCACCGTCAAAAGACTGATGGTGGACACCGGGAGCTCGGCAGAAGTCTTATTCCTTAGAGCTTTTGAGCAGATAGGGTTGGACAGGAGCCGACTCAGGCCATTGCATGGTACTTTAGCAGGTTTCACCGGGCAGTCCCACCGAGCCGAAGGAGTCATCAACCTTCCGCTGAAGTTGGAGGATGGGGATAAGTGGGTGTTGATGCAGGCCAACTTCATCGTAATGAATTGTAACTCCACCTACAACGGGATCTTAGGTCGGGTGGCGCTTAACCATTTCAGGGCCGTCCCCTCAACGTACCACCAGGCCCTGAAGTTCCCGACCCCGTCTGGGGTAGCTACCATTCGCGGAGCCCAGCTCTCAGCTCGGGAGTGTTATGAAAACTCACTCCGACCCAAATATAAATCGGCTGGGGACCGGATCTGCCCGAAGAAAAGAGAGACGCTAAGAGAGGAAGCCCGGCTGAGGACCTTCAGGAGGTGGAGCTCTCCGATGAAACAAAGAGAGCAAAGATTGGGAGTGAACTATCTGCCAACCTCAAGAAAGGTATAAGTCAATTTCTTAAAAAGAATGAGCATGTATTTGCCTGGTCTACTTCTGACATGACAAGAATTGACCCGAATGTGATTGAGCATCACCTGAATGCCGACCCAAATCACTATCCAGTAAAACAAAAGCGCCGGCACTTTCATTATGATAAGCAACAAATCATAGCGGAAGAAGTGGACAAGTTGGTGGACGCCGGCCACATAAAGGAAATACAGTACCCAACCTCGCTGTCCAATGTGGTGCTGGTGACGAAGTCCTCGGGTGGATGGAGACTATGTATTGATTTCACCGACCTCAACAAAGCTTGCCCCAAGGACTGCTTCCCTCTACCACGGATTGACCAAATGGTGGACGCCACCTCCGGGTTCGAGCTGCTCTCCTTCATGGATGCCTTCAAAGGTTATAATCAAATCAAGATGGCTCCCGGGGACAAGGAGAAGACCGCCTTCACCACCGATAAAGGACTCTACTACTATGAGGTCATGCCCTTTGGCCTCAAGAATGCTGGAGCCACATACACTCGGATGGTGAACAAGGTCTTCAAGAACCAGATTGGCCGAAATATGGAAATCTATGTAGATGACATGTTGGTCAAGAGTAGGAGGGTGGAAGACCATGTAACCGACCTGGCTGAGGCCTTCGCCGTAATGGAGCACTTTGGGATAAAATTGAACCCGAAAAAGTGCGCATTCAGCGTCAAGGCAGGCAAGTTCCTGGGCTTCATGGTCACAGCCCGCGGAATAGAGGCCAACCCGGAGAAAGTCCAAGCGATACTAGACCTGGCGCCCCCAACCTGCGTGAAGGACGTCCAAGTGTTGGCAGGCAAAGTCGCAGCACTAAGCAGATTCATGTCCAGGTCGGCTGACAAGTGCGCTCCCCTATTCAAAATATTGAGGAACCCTAAGAACTTTGAATGGAATGAGGAATGCCAAAACGCCTTCCAAGAGCTGAAAAGGTACATAGCCTCGCCACCTCTGTTATCCCGACCTGAGGTGGGGGAGGAGCTAGTAGTATACTTGGCATGCTCGGGAACAGCGGTGGCGGCGGCGCTAGTCCGAGAAGAAGGTAAGGAATAGAAGCCGGTCTACTATGTTAGTAAAACCTTGCAGGGAGCCGAGGCGAGATACTCCTCCTTGGAAAAACTCGCCCTCGCGCTCATCACGGCGGCTAGAAAGTTGAAGCCATACTTCGATGCTCATCCGATTAAAGTCATGACTGATGCTCCGCTCAAATCCATCATGCACAAGCTAGAGGCATCGGGCAGGCTACTGAAATGGGCTGTTGAGCTGAGTCAATTCGACATCACCTACCAGCCCAGGACAGCCATCAAAGCCCAAGCCATTGCTAACTTTGTCGTAGAATGCACTGGCCGAGCAGAGTATGACCCGGAGGACGTGTGGAAGGTCTATGTGGATGGGGCGTCAGGAAAGTCTGGGAGCGGAGCTGGGGTGGTCATCCTCGACCCAAACCGGCATGAGCACCAGTACTCCTTCAAGTTCACCTTCTCGGCATCCAACAATGAAGCAGAATATGAAGCGGTGATTGCAGGGCTAAAAATTGCTGCTCAGCTCGGGGCATAGACAATCGACCTAAGCACCGACTCTCAGTTGGTTTCTAGTCAGATATCAGGGGAGTTCGAAGCCAAGGACAGTGCTATGATAGCCTACCTCAACAGAGTCAAGGATTTGACTTCAACACTCAGAAGGTTCACGATACAGCAGATTCCCAGGGAAGAGAATATGAAGGCTGACGCCCTATCCAGGCTGGCCTTGGGCGAAAGCCGACCTGCCCTTGTCCACGTGGAAGAAGTATCTGAACCTAGTATCCAGTTGGGGGTACAAGCTGTAGCCGAGCTCAACTTAAATCCAGATTGGACCAAACCAATCATGGACTACTTGGAAGGGGGTACGACCCCAGAGGATGAAAAAGCTACTCGGAAACTCGTGAAGCAGGCCTCAAGGTTTGTCATAATCGCCGGGCAACTTTACAAAAGGGCTTACACCTGGCCTCTTTTGAAATGTGTTGGACCCGAAGAAGGAAACTATGTACTCCGGGAGATTCATGAAGGGGTGTGCGGAAACCACTTGGGGGGTAAAGTTCTGGCTCGGAAGGCGTTAAGGCACGGCTATTTTTGGCCAACCTTAGAGCAAGATGCCAAAGAGTATGTAAAAAAGTGCGACACCTGCCAGAGGTTCGCCAACGTGCAGCGGAAGCCTGCTGTGGACTTCACAGTGATGGTAAGCCCTTGGCCATTCTATCAGTGGGGTCTAGACATCATCGGCCCCTTGCCGACCAGTGTCGGCCAAAAGAAACACGCTTTCGTGGCCGTAGACTACTTCACTAAATGGCCCGAGGCTGAAGGTGTTGCCAGAATAACAGAAAAGACAGCTTGGGATTTCGTATGAAAAAACATCATTTGCCGATTTGGGGTACCAAAGGTCATTGTCACCGACCACGGCAAGCAATTCGACAGTGCATACTTTCGAGGCAAATGTGCTGAGATTGGGATCGACCTCAGATTCTCGTCTGTTGCTCACCCTCAAAGTAATGGCCAAGTTGAAAGGACTAACCAAATCATTTTGCAGGGTCTGAAAACCAAGCTGGAGGAAGCAGAGGGCCAATGGGCATCAGTTCTCCCAGAAGTGATGTGGGCTCAGCGGACCAATATCAGCTTGGCGACGGGAGAATCGCCCTTCGAACTGACCTTCGGCACTCAAGCGGTGCTGCCAGTGGAGATCGGATCTCCAACTAGTAGAACCCTCCACCATGACCCAGAAATAAACGGAGCACGAATCCGTGAAGATCTCGACCTCGCCGAAGAGCTCCGAGCTAAAGCCCAAATCAGAATGCTGGCTAGCAAAGTTGCAATGAAAAGAGCCTTTTCCAAACAGGTCAAGCCTAAGCCTATTAAGGTCGGCGACCTCGTGCTCAGGAAGGCCATCTTTTTGCCGCACTCCATTAACAAGCTTTCCCCGACCTGGGAGGGACTCTACGAAGTCATGAAAGAAGTCCGGCTCGGGACCTTTTACCTTCGAGACAAGAACGGAAAACTGTTAAAAAATGCATGGCATTCAGAACATTTGAAGCTGTATTTTGTCTAAAAACGGCCCTGAGCCGGAATATTCTGTCCACGGCCACGAGCCGTAATATTTTGTAAACGGCCCCGAGCCAAAGTATTTTACAAAGGCCCCGGGCCGAAATATTACTTGCACGAATTCAATACAATGCGATTTTATAAACTAATGCAATTCCCGACTTGGGAATAAGTACACAAACCAGCGCAATACCCGACTTGGGCGTAAATGCTGCAACTGTGAAATGACTCGAACTCGGATTAACGCGGTGGCCACGCTTAATCACGAGCAAACGACAAAGTAAACTAGCTCGGACTAAGCTCCAGCTCGGGCATAATTGATAACAATTTGATTAGTTTTGCCAATTCGGATTAAGTTCCAACTCGGTGCATTCCGGCCTCAGGTTGGTATATTAGCTTGGGTCTAAACTCGAGCTCAATACTTAACATTAGCTTGACCAGTTTTATAACGGACTGACGAGTTCGAATTACCATTATGAGTTGCCCTTATTATACCAGCTCGGATTAGGATGTTAAATCATTAGTCGCGTCCAGCTCGGGTTATTACGCCTAAGTTTGTATGGTCCATTAAAATTGGTCCGACCCCACTAACTTGAGAAAAATTTGCGAAGAGAAAAGTACACGTGTACGAACTCAATTAAAATGCAAATAAAGCCAAAACAAATATTTCATTAAAACTGGAAAGTGATTACAAAGGCCCAGCTCGGGCAAAATTACAATAGCCCTACTAG
The DNA here is from genome assembly GCA_037974665.1 of Ehretia macrophylla. Taxonomy (NCBI): domain Eukaryota; kingdom Viridiplantae; phylum Streptophyta; class Magnoliopsida; order Boraginales; family Ehretiaceae; genus Ehretia; species Ehretia macrophylla. Next base: position 24,854,319 of record CM075772.1, read on the forward strand.
GGAAACATTGCTAAATCTATTTTGGCGCGGCAGCGGAGGTGGTGGCCTCAGCTTCATCCCCAACCTGGTCCAGTCCCTTCTGGACAAACTCAGTAACCTCCTTGGCCTGGGATATCAGGTCGGACGGAAGCTCGGGGATTTCCCAGAATTCTGGCGGCGGGACCTCCAAGATCTCGATGTAGTCGTTCTTGGAGGTTGGGAGGAAAGTCTTCGCTCTCTCCCGAGCCGTAACTTGACCTCGGAAATAGAACTCCATTTCCGCGTACTTCGCCATGGCCTCGCCTTCCGTGGCTAACCAGTCCACCGCTGCGTCGCTGGACTTGAAGACCTCCACTGCCTTCTCCCCCTGGACGCCGACCCGCTCCGCCAGTTCCTTAAACTTAGCCTCTGCCTCCCGCTTCTCTCGCTTGTAACGATCGACGTCCTTGGCCGCGGCTTCGCGTCGGTCCTTCTCTAGGTCCAGCTCCTTCCTTAAGCGCTCGACCTCCGCCGTAACAGCCCTCTGCCTCTGAGCGGCCTCCTCTCTCACTGTTTCAAGCTCGGCTCGGGCATCCACATACCATTGCTCGAGCTCAACGCAGTAAGTTTGGGCCCTGATTAAGAAGCTCAGGGCAGAGAGGATGTGGGACTCGGCCTGTTCAGCAGAAGGTAAAGCAATTAGCCGAGCTAAGAATGCGACCTTAACATAAGATGGTTAAGGACTTACCGTAACTATGGCTGTCCTCAAGTCCAGCGAGAGTTGCTCAGCGGGGACCGTCGCCAGCTTGGGGTCGCAATCCACCTTGGACGCCTCCATGAAGTGCTGGTCGGGAGGGCTCACCTCCGTGGCCTTGCCCTTCCCAGAGTGCTCGGGCCGAGGCCGCTTTCTGCTCTCGGGTCGGGAGGAAGAGCGCTCCGGGATCGCTAGGCCCGACCCCGATTTTTTCGGCAAAGGGGACACCGAAGCCCCTTTTGAAGAGACCTCGGGACCGACCTCACGCCCTTGGCCGCTGGGGCGCTGCCTTTGGCCTTGTCCAGTGTCGCCCGGTCCTGACCGAGCAGAAGCATCGCCACTGACTTCACCCTTCCTCCGCACCTGGGCATACGCAAGCTTCCTCAAATCCGCCATATCTGCAAAAAGCAGAGCAAAGGGGTTAAAAGTGAGTCGAAGACCCAACTAAAAAAGCGAAGCTAATAAACGGGACGGGAGGTCGGACGCCAATCCTGCAAACTGACCCTCTTCCGAGCCAGTCCCGTCATCTCCTTCCGGGTCGGGAATCAGGTGGGGATGTTCCCTCGAGAGGTCGGGCTCCCGACCAAATAACTTGGAGTCCCAGATTCGCTCCCATTTCAGCACGCTGTCAATATCTATCAGCATCCCGGGCGCGGGCTTGAGCACTGCAACTTCTCTAAGCTCCTCATTTGAGAGTTTAGGGTCATCGTTGACGGTTTTCCTCAGGCTCGGGAGCCAGTCCAGCCTACATCCAGGATTCACAGACGACTCCACCCAATAGTAATCATTATGCCAGCCCTTGTTAGAGGAGTGCCACTTGGTGAATACGGAGTGGCCGACCCGAGCTGTGAAGTGGAACCACCCTGGCTGCTTCGGGTTGGGCTTACACACGAAGAAATGCCTGAATCGGCGCAAGGTTGGCTCCACTCCCTTCTCCAAACAGAACACGTAGAAAGCCACCATTATGGCCCAACCATTCGGTGACATCTGACCCGGGCTGAGCTCGAAATGGTTCAGGATTCCAACGATGAAGCCAGGGAGGGGGAGCTGGATGACGTCGAAGGCCAGATCGTATATGGTGTAGTGGTTGGCTGGGGGATAACACGCCGATTCTTGCCGAACTGGAACCTTCAACTTGTGATGTCGGTCAACTGACCAGTTCCTCAGCCTTGCGTTCGCCATCTGCACTGTAGAATGGCACTCACGCTTGCAGCAGGCAAACAACTGCTCGATCCTCTTCCCTCGAATTGAAGAGGCGCTGGCTGAAGCCGAGCTCCGAGGTCGAACAGCACTGACTGGGACAACCTCGATCGGCTCGGTGGCAGACACCCCGGCTAAGAACTCTTGTGGTATCTCGATGCCCTCCAGTCGATTCAGCGGCTCCTCATCCTCCCCGACATCGAATTCTCCCAGGTCGGCCAAAGGGTCCTCTTCTGCCTCCTCTCGCACCAGTTTGACCCCAATAACTTGGCAGTCGTCGTCGCTCTCCTCGCAGTTAGATTTCCGAGCCGGCCCTGAGGACGAGCTGGTGCTCTCTCCGCCGCGGATCCTATTCGAGGTGGATGCCAAGCTCGGCGGACTTTCATCTCCACCATAAGACCTTACTTCCATTGCCTGAGAATCTTCTGATTCCGACCTCCCCATCCTGTCTACAGCAAATACAAATGTACAGGAATGACTAAAGGGAGTCGGGACGTACCTAATGCTCTTAACTGCGGAGTGTGGCCGACTAATCTGGTCCGAGCTGAAGAATCCCGAGAATATTCTTTCCGAGCTAGTTGCGTCCGACCATTCTTGCGTCCGACCTGAATTCCTTGAGAAATAGAAAGTGAAGTATGCAGTGAATCTCGGAGGAGGTGGCCCTATTTATAGGCGCCCGTGAAATTCACCTCGGGAAGGCCAAACGTCGCGTCTCGTCAGAACCGCCAGGTGACGTGGCAGCCATCCGTTGGGCATGCACCGCTGACGTGGCCATCCCTACTCTATCGGGGTCGGGCACCTACAGCACGGGATTAACTCCTGTCTCTAGATCTCGCCCACTCGATCTCGACTCGGGGGGGGGGGGGAGGGAATTGACGATGGGTTCCCGAGCTGGGCTAAATGAGCCGACCTGAGCAGAGATGGGCTAATCCACGCTCCGTCAGCAGCTCGTTCAGCTCAATGACCAACCTAGATGACTGGCCCGACCCCGTTAACCCCGACCTCAGTTCCAGCTGTTCCGATGGGACATAAAGCACTAATGGGACATAAAACTGCGTCGCATTAAATGCTGTCAGACCCAAACTTAGTATAAATAGAGCTCAACCCTTCTCATTTAGGGGATCTCATTATTAATTGCTCTCAACTACTTTACCAACTCGGACATACTAATCGATCGCACGCCTGAGGGGAAAATCCGGGTCGTCACCCCGCCTTTTCCTTGCTTTCCTTGTGCAGGACCTACAGCCGACCAAGAAAGTGCAGCTCGGAGGCGGACCTTAGAAGTCCAGCTCTGTTAAAACAGCTCCCAAATTCAACTGTGAGATTTTTAACCTCGACAAGTAGCAAACTTGAAAACTAACTTTAATAACATATCTCACCATCTTCTTTCTCTTATATCTCCCCATTCCAGCAACGTTTAAAACACCTCCTCTTTCTACTCTTTTTTTTTTTTTTTTTTGCCTTGTCATCTTTCACCATAATCTGCTGGGAGATCAACCTGCGGAAGTTAAAGATTTCATTCAAATATCTTATATCTTTACAAACATGATAAGTAGAAAAGCTTGGTTATTCCGCTGCAAGTGTCGTGTACAATTTTCATTTGAAAAAAAAAAAAAATTGTCAAAGTGTTTGTTGAACCCATACAAGGTTCAATCTTTATACTGTTGGCTTTAGTTGAAGTGTTGGTTGAGCTTGTGGCTTGGTGGTGCAAAAGATTTGTTGGTTGAGCTTGTGTTTTTAATCTCGTCTTTTGCTTGAAGTTGGTTTTGCTGATTTTTTTTTATTTGTTTATCTAACTTTTTTAAAAATTTCCCAATTGTTAACAGTTAAGCACACAAATTCTTTGCTGGGACTGGAAAAAAAAAAAAAAAACTTATATGTAATGTCTTATACATTGATGACAGATATGATAAGTGAATAGTTTATATGTGAGTAGTTTATGTAAAATATTTGTCTTACTTTAATATTGCAAACTCCATAATATTATCTAAATCTAATAATATGATTTTAATTTATTATATTTGAGTAAAAAATATGTGTTTTCATTCTTGACACCCAAATAGATTTTTTGTTTTTTTGTTTTTAAAATTATTTTCTAGAACACTTTTATCAAATGAATTTTCTGTTTTTTTGTTTTAAAAACTTGTTTTCGAGACAATTATAATTAAACAAATTTTCTCTTTTTTTGTTCTTAGAAATAGTTTTTCAAAACTGTTCTATAAAATAAAAAAAACAAAAATACTTCCAAATAGGCCCTTATTTTCTTGGTGTCGACATCAGTAAGTTGTGTGTGTGATAAATTTAAATCATGCTTCTCCTAGATGAATACCCTTAGTGTGAGTTCGAAGAATTTCCTATCATTAATTAAAAAAAAGGAAAAATTAAAAAATTGAAGAGTGACGGATTACACTTCAAAGAGCTTTCTAGCACAAGTTTTTTTTTTTTTTTTCATTCGTAATAGTAAAGATTGAAGTCGTGATTTAAACACAAAAACTCTAATTATAAAAATCATTAGTTGACTATTTCACCAAACTCTTAACACTGCTTAACATGAAGAAGTGCCTTCATGGTTTATTTTCATTTTTCATCGTGCACAAAATTTCTCCGGACTTTATGGAAGTTCTCTTTCGTATATCTGCTAAATATAACCAGCTGTCTCCGTTATTCTTAAATATCATACCCTGCAATGTATTATCAAAACCTAAACTCTACACAATTTGGTCATGCCTAAACCAATGTTATCAATGTAAGTGTCTCACGATACATATATATTATAATTATATATATATATATATATGAAAGAAACCTAAGGTTTTGATATCTATCCTATTGCTGATAGGGTTCGTTGGCGACTAGATCTAGACCCCCATGTAGATATTGACGCGTATGAGATTTAAATTTGATTGCTGTATAACTTGGTGGAGAACATGATACAAATGACAAATGTAACGTTACACAAACTCCCCAAATGAATTCAATACTAATTTTTGTTACCCGGATTTTATTGCAATTGCCAAACTAGTGATCGATCAACTCAAATCAAACCGACTTTTATTCTTATGTAGGTTCACTTATATATATTTGATAGTTCATATAATTCATTCTTATCGAGAGTATTTTACTGTATATATTAACTCCACATATAAATACAAATTCTTGTTTATATATCTCTATCCAACTTATCTTAAATTTTTCTTTATCTTTTTGACGATATAAAGGTGAAAATCTAAGGATTGAAGTTAAAATTTTTGAACCGAAAATAACATTTGCATAAGGCAATATAATTTTGTGTTTTTCTAATGTTATCTAGAGCATTATTATAAGCCCCTATTAGCTTTCTCATTCCTAAAAAAAGAATACATTTCTTCACTTGCCATTATCATGGTAATGTTTAACCAGTGACTTTGACAATATCTATGAGACCCGCCTTTGATATTTTTTTCACATACAATTGAGGCTAAATGAAAATAAGAAAAGGTTATATTTATCAATTTGTGATTAATGTTTAATGATGGAACCTCGTTTTGAATATAGATAAGATAAAATCCAGTTTTTGAGAATTTCTTTTAGGACGGCGGCCGGTTTGGTCAAAGTGATGAAACATAGAGTAAACCTATGTAAAAGGTTTTATTTTCTATTTTTTCTTCTTTTAATTAATTTTCTGCTTTGTGATAGCTGTTAATGTGCATTGATCACGTAGGATGACTTACAAATGCAGCTGGAAGGTCCTTGATGCGTGCGTGCAGGGAGTTGATTTCAAAGTTGTATTCTAACATAATGTTTGTCTGTTCATTGTAGGCCAATTACGTGGATGTAATTTTCCTAAGGGTTATTAAAATATAATGACGACGACAAACAAGTGCACACTGCCGTGCAGCAATGACTAACGCAAAATCTAATGTGAAAGAGATCTTATTGTAAATTTATAAACAAAGTAGACAAAGTCTTCAAGAATTGGCATGTTGCACATGAAAAAAATCACGACGTTACTATTCTTCTTGTTGACAATTTAGGTTTCAATGTCTGATCAGTTGGTCTTTTGCGTCTCAATGAGATAGTTGCAGTCAATTTTCTGGTCCCAAATGCCTTGTCGATTAGCAACTACTGAAAGATTAATTTGCAATAATTAAGCTGAAATTGACATTTTATCGGATTGTAATTAGCTGCTAATTAAGCTCAGGTCAAGCACATACCCTAAATCAACTAGCAGTCAAAGTTTTTTTTTTTTTTTTTTCTCCCACCCCATGAAATTCGAATCTTGTTCTCCCAACTGCTAGCTAAGCGAAGTAACTTACCACGAGACTACTCTTGAATCTTAGCTAGCAGTCAAAGCTTATTGGTGCATATTATAATTTAATATATATAAATACAGGTTATTATCATGACGAAAGTCATGTGCAAATCAAGTATCTTCATAGATTCATGACTAAAGTTATATATCTAATAGTATTCTCATCCGTATACAATGTGAATTCATATATATATATATATATATATATGTAGAATACAAGTACATTATGGATAATAAATTCATGATTAATACATATAATCTAGGAGTAATTGACAAAGATGATTCAAGGTACATGATCCTTGATGGGTTAGTGTCCTTATGAATTAATGATTTAAATTGGTGCTCTTGGTCTCCCTCTTCATCTAACTTGTGAGTTTTAGTGACCACATCTTAACATAAATATTAAAACGAGTATGACGAATATTCACATTTAGGTTAGCAGAGATTGTAATCCTAGCTAGTCAAATTTTTTTTTTTTGAAAATTCTACATCTTTTTTTTGAAAATAAATAAATAAATATCAATGTATTCTTATTTAAAAAGATTAATTAGTCTCATTAGAAAAACAATATATACTCTTATAGTCAAAATTTGTTTATTTTAATTAACCTCTACTGAAAAGAATTTCTAAATCCGCCCTTAATAACGAGTAAAGTGATAAAAGACCAAAGATGCTTATAATTAGATTACTTACACCATACAAATAAGATGTAGCTCAAGATATACGCCATTAACAATGTATATATGTTAAGTTCATATGCTATGTTGTATCTTTCCGAGATAACTCAAGATACATCGAAGTGTAATATATATGTGTATAAGTAATTTTGTAGTGTTATAAAACATAAGTTTAAGATCTTATTTTCTTCTAACATGTGGTTGATATCTCAATTTGTTTCCGTACTCTTGTGGGATATAATTTCTAAAAAAAGGTGTAACACTCAACAAATATTAATAATGACATTTATTAATAGCACTCACTAATATTAATCATCATTTTCATCTTCATTCGTAAAAATAAACACTCCAGAAAATATCAGGTTCACTACATTCTGCTAACATCGGCATAGAAAAGCTGTCTATTACTCACAAATAGACCAAACTTCAAGTGGGGAGGCCATGTTGTCCATGATGGTGCAGTCGCTTGACCTCAAGAACATAATGTTAATACGACCAATTGTCCTGTTTTGGACTAGTCGAAGGAGAAAAGCTTGTTGAACAAATTGATGTAAGATTGAAAGGTGACACTTTACTATGGGCCATTCGATCTAGTGGTATGATTCAAAAGCTCTATTGCTGAACAAATTGATGTAAGATTGAAAGTGTAGTAAATGTTTAGTGGTATGATTCTTGATTTAAATGCGAAATGTTTCGAAATCAAGTCTTATATACATTTTAAGTAATGCAAAATGATTTAAGTCTCCCTTAAATAAAAAATGACCCTTTACTTATTTTTTATTATATGATGAGAAATTCAACTTGAACAAGTAAATCAACCAAGGGTCAAACAATATTTATAATTGAATAACATATTTTAAACTTTTGATCTTTAATCTCAGTGAATCATTACTCGATTACTCCACCCAACGCTTGGAGGCTAAGGTATGGGTGGCCCTAATTTTTCGCCTACAAATATTCGATAGCTTAAATGTTTGAACATTTGAAATTTCTTTCGTTTGTAGAAGAATATATAACTCATAGACTTATGGTCGGACGAAAAGTTGAAATCGCCATTATAGCATTCACAGCAACCAACAATTAAAGTTCATGAAATTCTTGGTCTTCCCTTTGTGTTGTGGTCTTAGATTCACGGAAATAACATGATAAAGCCAGTCTTGGTAGACTATATGCATGTTATCATCTACTTTACCGTGATATTTGAAAAAATTGAACGCGGATTTTGACTAATTTATTGGTTAAAGAAAAAAAGTAAGCAGAAGTAATGTCTCTTTTGTCGTTGAATGACTACCTTATGATATACTCCACCCTATTTTGGGTTGATTTTCGATTTCATTATCGAACCCTTCAATTGGACTTTTAGATAGTTCATATATTTTTTTTTTAATTAAAATTTTCAAAATGAACAAGAAGCTTCAAGAAAATTAGTGTTTTTTAAATTATACGAAGTCAACAAATTCATAGGGATTTGAACCCGACTCGATTATCGGACTTAAAATAACCTACTAGGATAAACTCCAAAAAGAGAGTGCTAATATGGATTTGATTTGTTATGAATCCAAAGGACAAAAAAGAATGAAAAATAAAAAATTGTTGTTTAGCACCACGTAATGTGAGGACAAGTAACTTCATCAAATAAAATTGTAAAGGACGATCAGTTAAGAGTTAAGAATTTTCATGTTATCATGATATCAAATATGGATTAGGAGAAGAAGATGATATGAGAAGACCTGAGTTTGTGATGTAAATGATTAATAATCGTTTAAGAAAATTTGTATTTACATAGCAAAGACATATTTATAGACTTTCTAGAATATTGTTAAACTTAAAATCCTGAGAACAGAATTACAAAATCAATGAAATGTATTGCAAGAACATTTAAGAATTATCTTATCTTCTAATTCTTCTTCATTCCTTTTGTAAAATTCTTGTCTTTTTCAACATTCTATTCTTCCTTGTAGAGTTTATTTTATATATTCTCTTATCCGATGCCGTGGCATAAAAGATAGAGAATCACCCCCAAATACTCAAATATTAACTTTCCTAACCATCCAATTCACGTGTCCAAAGAAGAAGACGCAAACATCAAAAGATTAATTTAGTGATAGAATGTAGAGAACTACGTTAGAAATATGGGTTCAAATTAATCAAGAAATTTTTTTTTTTAATTTATCAATTTTGGTAAGTTTTGTGTTGAACTAACTTGGAAACCCGTCCTCCTCTCTTTGAAAGAAGGGGCAATTCGATTTGGTACTGCTCTCGCATCCCGCACCGAAACAGTACTTTACCTCTAGATGTCCACATTTGGATGAAGCGAGGGATTCGTCCATACCATTGGTAAAGTTTAAAAAATCACGACTGATCCTGAATTCAAGTTTCTTTTGAGAAAAACTATGTGTCTCGAGATTTAGACCCTTGTATAATTTCAAAACGTTTTCCAAAATTATTCTCATCATAAAGAAAAAAAAGAAATGCAACAAAAAAAAAAAATGACTCTCCGCGACACAACAGGGGACTAGATTGCTGGTTTTTCTGTGAACTTGGGTTCTACAACTAGTTGCAGGGGCGGAGTCAGAAATTTTTATCAGTGAGGGCTAAAATAAATAATTTTTTAACTATATGACTTTATTTTTTCTTTCAGTGGGCGCTAGTTAATTTTTTTAACTAAAAATACATAGATATTTTAATTTTTTCCTAAAAATACATAAAATTTTATAATTTTTCAACTATATGACTTCATTTTTTCTTTCAGTAGGGGCTAATTAATTTTTTAACTAAAAATACATAGATATTTTATTTTTTTCCTCAAAAATGCATAAAATTTTTAACATTATTCTAAGTTAGTAAAGGCTGTAGCCCCCACTTGCTCTAATGTGGCTTCGCCACTGACTAGCTGTAGAGCTGAGATCATTGCCCTGTGGGAAGGTTTGCGGCTTGCGGAGTCCTTGAATGCTATGAGTTTGGTCATTGAAACTAATTCATCCTTTGTGTGCAACTTGATCCATGGCAACCTCCCTTTATCCAGCCCTTTAAGACTTTTGGTGCAGGACTGTAAACAAATTATTTCTCGTCACGTTAATTTTAAACTAGTCCATATCTATCGTGAGGTGACCTTTTGCGCTGATTGGCTTGCGAACTTTAGGCTTCAACAACCCTTTGGCTCATCCAAAGTTGAAGTCATTCCGACATCTCTTCGAGTCCTATTGAAGAGAGACAAGATGGGTGGTTCAACATCCCGGATAGTTCCTGCTTAACCGGGTTTCTATCCTCCTTCCCATCAAAAAAAAAAAAAGTGATTCTCGAATAGGTAAAACATGTCCAAACTATACTCAACAATTGCATGTAATAATTGGGTAATAATTGTAGATGTCAAAATCCACAATCACGTATTGCGGGCCACCAGCAACCTACAGAGACAGAAAGCAATCGAACGACGTGAATCTTGGGACACCGGTGTGGTGCCGGCCTAAGACACTCCGACGCTCAAGTTAGAAGTCTATCAGAAAGGGAGATCTAATGAGGATTGTAAGGAGGGATAATCGGAGACTACCGTAGTTGTGGCGTTGTTATAGGAAGAGTAGGTTGTGATTTTGTTAAGGGGAGAGGTAGGGTATTGCTGTGTATGGCTCCTCCCCCTCCTTGTGTAGGCGTGGCCTACTTATAGGTGTGGGTCGACCAAGAGTCACAGACCCTTGGGACTTGTATTCCTAATAGACTACCCGGTCACTTATCGCGTAGGATAGAGGTAACTTTTAGCCCAAGCCCTTCAATGGTAGTCCCCTTCTCGTAGGCTGGGCGATTGTGATAGGTCGAGAGTCGCTTCACCTCCTGAGACTTGTAAATCAGGTAGACTACTTCGAGGAAGTAGCCACTTATCCCGTAGGATAGGCCTCCATCCGAACTTGCCAATCATCATCTGCTACGGTAGGCTAGACACTTAAGGTCTCTTTCTTGGTCACTTATCTGTTAGCACCCAGCAAGGCCTCGGGTCGTGATCGAGTACGTCGCCAGTCGCCTATATGAGGTAGTTCGATATTTGGGCCTAGCGCAGAGCTCGGGGCCTCCGAGTGGGATTCTTCGGGAGTAGGCCGCGACTTATAGCATTGCATATGGGCCCTGGCCCAATAACCGAACGGATTGGGGCTATAAGACGCGTCGCGGTTGGACCATGGATCCAAGCCCAATTTTGGCGTTAACAGTTTGTCCCCCACTCCCTAAGTCGAAGAGTCTTCGAGTTAGGGAGTAATTGTTCGTAAAATAACTCCGGTTCACACTCCTCGGGACGAGACGCCTGGGAGCGCGCGGCTGTGAGTGGACCTCGAGCTGAAGTTGAAGAATCTTCGGGCACAATTTTGCTTCAATTGTAATCGTCATTGCTGACATTTGTTGGCGAGCAACTCCGCATCCTACCACTCTGTGTATTATGGTTCCGCAGCCTACCATGTGCCATCACTCACTCGCCAACTCACTGCTTACAAGTTACCTCCACAATCCGCAGCCTACCGTTGCTTTTTGCAACGCGTTGGACTACTATTTCCACTTGAAACTTCGCAGCCTACCATATTTTTTGGCAATTTCGCAGCCTACCATTTCTCTTGGTGCAAGTCCGCAGACTACCATTTATGGGTCGCTATCTTGTGTTGGTTTGCTGTTGTAGTTTACTTCAAATCAAAAAAGAAAAACCTGACCATTGGCCAATAGAAGGGCGAAACGTGGCTGTCACGACAGGACAGCCACACTGCCCTTCCCCATCGCGGGCCCCGCGTGTTGCAGCAGTGGGCAGGCTGCAACACGCCCACGCGCCAGCAAGCTAGACCGCGCTGGCGCGTGGCCCACAGCCTGGTGCCCATGCGCAAGCTGAAGAACTTGCGCGTGGGGCGGACAGGACAAGTACTTGTCCTGTCTGCATGGGGCAGGTGCAACTGTCAGGCCACTTATGGCCTGGCAGCCTTGTGGGCTCGCGGTGAAAGCCAGCCCGCCACGTGGCAAGCTGAGACAATCCTAAGTCTCGTAAATTTCACACTCTGTGAACGATTTTGCAAGGCGGGCCGCGTGGGTTATTGGATTTCCATGGAAATGGCTTCTTAGACACCATTATTAAAATCATTGCTTGCTCCCTATCTCCTGTTTCGTACTTCAGAATTCGTAGACACCCTTCACACAAAACAAATAGGATTTTTATGTAAGCATGTCTCGCTGTTTGGCTGTGTCAGACAGTCAGGTAGTTTGTTGCATAATTCCATGGGTTTTTCACTCATTGCCGCATGAACTTTTGTTGTAGATTTCACTCGTATTTGAGTAGACTACCGTCACACTTTTTTTTTTCTCCTTAGTGGTACAACCCTCCGTAGCAACTTATTTCTTCTTTGTAGTCAAGCGAACTGTCAATGTTGGTTTTTACTCGCACTAAAGTAGGTCGTTGTAATAGTATTTTCATTCGCAGTTAGGCAGATTGTGCCTTTGTATTCCTTCTTTATGATAGAGCAGGCTACCATTGTAGGTTCCCTCTCGTGGTTGAGTAGAGTATCGTAAAGACCACTTAGTCGAGTTGTTTTGTTTAGCGCGACTCCCCGTACATAGGTTGCGATCTTGAATGGACTATGTGCGAGTCATTGTGCTTGAGATGGAGGGGCCCATTTGGCCAATACATGCTTGAAAGTGACATCCATTGTCAGGACACGTTCGGTCGTAGCCTACGTGTTATTTGCGCAACATTTCGCAACCTACTACTCGTTGGTGTAGAACATCACATCCTACTATTTGTTGGTAGGCAATTGCGTATCCTACCGTGTATTGGTAGACAACCTCCCACCCTACCGTTACAAAAGAGAATGGCTTGTGTGCGGTATGGGAGTTGACAATTCACAACCTACCATATGGTTGTGCACAATTTCGCAGCCTACCATTTCCTTTGGACATTTCACAGCCTACCATATGTAGGCTGCTACCTTTTGAGTTCCTCCTCATAGGCTAGCCCCTCGAACTCTACGTAGGTTAGTCGCTCGGACCTAACGTGGTTGCGATTTTTAAACCTTTATTGTAGGTGATAACTTAGTGCCCTTATGTAGGCTATGATCTTTAAACCTTGTTGATAGGTGACCTCTTGGTACCCCCGGACCCGAACGGACTCATTTGGCGCCCTAAGGTCGTAACCCGACGGCTAGTCGGACATTAGCACACTCCCTACTTCAAGTAGGCTACTTTTTTGGACCTCCCTCTTGTTGCCGAGGTAGAGCCAACACACCGTAGCACTTTCAGATAATAGTTTGGTAGTTGCAAGTGAGTGTTTCCCATTGTTACGTACCCTCGTTGCTGCACTAAGGTGCCCTTCAAAGGTTAAATCAACTCAAATGAGCTAGCTTGCTAAATGTTTGTGGCAAGCTCGCAGCGAATCTTTCTCTTTAGTTTGTCGACCCTCTCTCTTTGATGACTTGTAGCACAAGCGCCACTCAGCTAGGGGGACCCTTACCGGTACGGTATTCTTCATTCCTTTGAACGTCCATGTATTGTGCACGTGACACTGTTTAGTTGTATCCCGGTGCGATAAGCGCTAATAACTTATGGCTTTGTCTTTTCGGATGCATGTATCATCAAACGCTACGAGGAGTTTCGCGATGCCCTGGAGGCTGGTTCCCCGGGTGCTACTGGAGAGTCGACCGGGCCAGAGGTGGCCGCAGCTGACGTTCCTACGGAAGACCCGTCCCTTTAGTCGTTCCTCCGCTATTTTGGGTGACTCGTAATGCGATAGGCGCTTGTTGTTTTTAATTTAGCATATGTAGGCATTGTGCTCTAGCACTTCTTTATGTATGTATGTTGTATGTATGACGTTTTGCTGGTGTTTTCTGGCGCCTACCGCGCTGCACGTACGGTTTGCGCTTTTGTTTGATCTCAAGCTAGATTGGCATAGGTATTGTGCCGCTGGCACTCTTTTGTAATGCGTATATGTCCGCTCTAGTTTTGTATTTCTGGCGTGATCAACGCCAATGGCCTGGGATCACGTGCTCTGTGCACCTGGTGCCCCCGTGCCCTTTTGCTATGTAGCTGGCGCAGCATAACTTTGCTTGTATGGTTTTAGAAGTAATCTAAGTTTTCTCCCGTAAACGCTTACGTGTATGCTTTTACCGTTTCACAAATTACTCACCCTTCAGTACATAACCGATTATCATGTGGACATCCTGGCCATTCAACCGTAGTTACAGAGTGGCCCAATACTGGTTAAGCTTTAATTGCCATGACTCAAACTGCCGGCTATTCCATTTGGAGCTCCTTAGGTGTGCTCATATCACCTCTTAACAGCCCATCGTGTAGGAGACCATACTATCATTGCGGAGCCTACCGTAATAGGTCACGACATACAAAGGGTCAAGATGATACATTATAAATTTCAAAATTTACCTTAGTAGGTTACTCCGCTTGGGACCCTCAATTGATCGATTAACCATTTCGTGGCCTACCCGAGTAGGCTGCACCCTTTAGGTGTCTTAACAAGTAGGTGGATCACTCGGACCCTACCAAAATAGGTTGCGCCATTTGGGCGTCTTAGTTGATAGGTGTGGTTGCGCCCTTTAGGCGTCTTGTTTGGGAGGTAGGTTGCGCCTTTTAGGCGTCCTATTTTGTAGGTAGGTCACTTGGACCCTACCATAGTAGGTTGCGCCTTTTAGGCGTCCTATTTTATAGGTAGGTCACTTGGACCCTACCATAGTAGGTTGCGCCTTTTTTAGGCGTCCTATTTTGTAGGTAGGTCTCTTGGACCCTACCATAGTAGGTTGCGCCTTTTAGGCGTCCTTACTTGTAGGTAGGTCACTTGGACCCTACCATAGTAGGTTGCGCCTTTTAGGCGTCCTATTTTGTAGGTAGGTCACTTGGACCCTACCATAGTAGGTTGCGCCTTTTTTAGGCGTCCTATTTTGTAGGTAGGTCACTTGGACCCTACCATAGTAGGTTGCGCCTTTTAGGCGTCCTTACTTGTAGGTAGGTCACTTGGACCCTACCATAGTAGGTTGCGCCTTTTAGGCGTCCTTACTTGTGGGTAGGTCACTTGGACCCTACCATAGTAGGTTGCGCCTTTTAGGCGTCCTTACTTGTAGGTAGGTCACTTGGACCCTACCATAGTAGGTTGCGCCTTTTAGGCGTCCTTACTTGTGGGTAGGTCACTTGGACCCTACCATAGTAGGTTGCGCCTTTTAGGCGTCCTATTTTGTAGGTAGGTCACTTGGATCCTACCATAGTAGGTTGCGCCTTTTAGGCGTCCTATTTTATAGGTAGGTCACTTGGACCCTACCATAGTAGGTTGCGCCTTTTTTAGGCGTCCTATTTTGTAGGTAGGTCACTTGGACCCTACCATAGTAGGTTGCGCCTTTTAGGCGTCCTTACTTGTAGGTAGGTCACTTGGACCCTACCATAGTAGGTTGCGCCTTTTAGGCGTCCTATTTTGTAGGTAGGTCACTTGGACCCTACCATAGTAGGTTGCGCCTTTTAGGCGTCCTATTTTGTAGGTAGGTCACTTGGACCCTACCATAGTAGGTTGCGCCTTTTAGGCGTCTTAACGTGGCTGCGAAGGACCATAGGCTGGTCTTCACAGGGCCCAGCACGGTCATGTAGGACCGTAGGTCAGTCACGAGAGACTACTACTTTGAAGTATGCATTGTTATCGCACCAATCGCGCGCGGGTATGCCTGGTTAGTTCGCCCCTGGGTAGGTTCCTCATGTTTGAGTTGAAGATAAGATGAATGAATTAAACTAAGAAAAGTGCTTCATTCCTTGAAACTCACTACGTTGACTCGCGCCTAGGCGTGCCACGAACTACATTGGCATTAACGAAAGACCCCCACGAAAGGGTAGCTAACTAGAAACTACTAACCCCATAAAGGGGAAAACTAATCAACTCTATCAACCCCTAGTGGGCAAGCTAACAATATGCCTAAAAGTAGTACTTCCTGAGGTGGACGGCATTCCAACTATTCCCAATGTCTTTGCCCTCTGCGGATTGAAGCTTATAGGCTCCATGACCAACAACCTTCGTGATAAGGTAGGGTCCTTCCCAAGTAGGTCCTAGCTTCCCGGCATTGACCTCCCTGGTGTTCTGGAATACCCTCCTCAGGACCCAATCTCCTTCTTTGAAGGTCCTGACTCGGATGTTCTTATTGAAATGTCGCGCTACCTTCTGGTGGTAGGTTGCGATTCGAACCAAAGCCCGTTCTCTTTTTTCATCAACAGTATCGAGCAAATGACTAAGTTCTTGACTATTCTGCTCCTCGGACGCTTGCACAACCCGGAGAGTTGGAAGCCCAACTTCCGTCGGAATGACCGCCTCTGCGCCGTAAACCAAGGAGAATGGTGTCTCTCCCGTTGAAGACCTTGCCGTAGTCCGATAGGACCATAACACCCCCGGGAGCTCGTCAGCCCATCTTCCTTTCGAACTCTCCAATCTCTTCTTGAGAGTCGAGATGATTGTCTTGTTGGATGATTCAGCTTGACCATTGGCTTGTGGATAGCGCGGAGTGGAGAAGGTTAACTGGATCTTCCATTCTTTGCAAAAATCTCGGAAGTCGCGACTAATAAATTGGGAGCCATTGTCTGTGACGATTTCCTTTGGTACCCCAAACCTACATATAACGTTCTTCCACACAAAATTCTTCACCTCTCTGTCTCGGACTTGGTGATAGGCCTCAGCCTCGATCCATTTGGTGAAATAGTCAGTAACGGCGAGCATATAGATGCGCTGTCCTGGTGCAGTTGGCAGTTTACCCACAATGTCCATACCCCACTTCATGAACGGCCACGGCGCAGAAATCGTGGCAAGTGGTTCAGGCGGTTGATGAGGAACTTGCGCAAATCTCTGGCAATTATTGCATTTTCTCACATAGTCTATGGAGTCGGCACGCATAGTAGGCCAGTAGTACCCTGCTGTGAGTGCCCTATTGGCGAGGCTGCGTGCTCCAGAATGGTTGCCGCACTGTCCTTCATGTAGTTCGGCCAGGACGTAATCAGACTCTTCCTTATCGATGCAACGAAGGTAGGGCCCGGAATAAGACCTCCTGTAGAGCTTTTCCTCGATGAGACAGAACCTGGCCGCTTTGGCTTTGAGCCTTCGCGCCTCATTGCGATCCTCAGGTAGGACGTCATCTCGGATATACTGAATGATAGGAGTCATCCAAGATGGCATATCGCTGATACATGTTACCACTTTCGACTTTTCCTTCCAAACGGCGGGCCACTGAAGGTAGACGACGGGAACCACCTTAGGAGCTTCCACTTGGGTGGATGCCCCTAGGGCCGCTAGAGCATCGGCATGACCATTATCTTCTCTACTCAACTGCTTTATCTCGAACCCCTCGAAACCTGCTAGTAGCTCTTTGGCGAGTGACAAGTAGGCTGCCATCTTGTTGTCTCTTGCTTGGTAGGTTCCTAGGATTTGGTTGACTACTAACTGTGAATCACTGTTGACAGTTATCCTCTTGATGTTCATCTCCTTGGCCAAAGTGAGTCCCGCAATCAGGGCTTCGTACTCTGCCTCATTGTTGGTGGCTTTGAAACCACACTTGACCGATTGCTCAATGATGTCCCCCTCGGGAGACTGTAACACTAACCCGAGGCCGATACCCTTGGCGTTACTCGCCCCATCCACACTCAACGTCCACCTCCCTTGTTTCGATGAGACACTAAGGCACAACAACTCTTTCTCGGCTAATAAGTGGATGCCGGGCGTGAAGTCCGCCACAAAATCCGCCAGGGCTTGTGATTTGATTGTAGTCCGCGGCTGATAGGAGATTTCATACTCGCTGAGCTCGATTGCCCACTTCGACAATCGTCCAGAAAGTTCCGGTTTATGTAATACGGACTTGAGGGGGAAGGTTGTCAACACCGTTATTGGATGGCATTGGAAGTATGGCCTTAACTTGCGTGCTGCATTGACGAGGCCCAATGCTAGCTTCTCTAGCTGACTGTACCTGGTCTCGGCATCGAGTAGAGCTCTGCTTGTATAGTAGACTGGGTGTTGTTTCCTTCCTTCCTCTCGTACCAAGACAGCGCTTACGGCAGTCTCTGAGACAGCTAAGTAGATTAGAAGGGTTTCGCCATCTTTCGGTTTGGAGAGCAGCGGTGGGCTGGTAAGGTATACCTTAAGTTGTTGTAGTGCCTCTTCACAGGCAGGTGTCCAAGCAAAGTCTTTATTCTTTCGGAGGGTATCGAAGAAGGCGTGGCACTTCTCAGAGGACCGTGAAATAAACCTGGTTAGAGCTGCGAGCCTCCCAGTGAGCTTCTGCACTTCCTTGACATTAGTCGGAGACGGAATGTTAAGGATGGACCTTATCTGATCCGGGTGGGCCTCGATCCCGCGCTGGGTGACTAGGTATCCCAAGAACTTTCCAGAGGTGACCCCAAAGGAACATTTCGTGGGGTTCAGCTTCATGTTGTATTTCTTCAAAATGTCAAACGTCTGGCGCAAGTGACTGAGGTGGTCTTCCGCAATAAGAGACTTCACCAACATGTCGTCGATGTAAACCTCCATGGTTTGTCCCAGCAAATCAGCGAACATCTTATTGACCAAACGTTGGTAGGTTGCACCAGCGTTCTTTAGGCCAAAGGGCATGACTTTGTAGCAGTATATCCCTCGTTCTGTGATGAACGCTGTCTTCTCTTGATCCTCTGGATGCATGAGTATTTGGTTGTAGCCGGAAAAGGCATCCATGAAAGTAAGAAGCTCGTGCCCTACCGTTGCATCCACCATTGTGTCTATGTGCGAGAGAGGAAATGAGTCTTTCGGGCACGCCCTGTTCAGGTCTGTAAAGTCGATACAAACTCTCCACTTACCATTTTTCTTCCTTACAACCACCATATTCACCAACCAATCAGGGTAGAGGACCTCGCGAACAGATCCAATGTCAATCAGCTTCTGCACCTCTTCATTGATGATACGATTCCTCTCTGCTGCGAATTTCCTCCGCTTCTGTTTCACAGGAGGATGCACTGGGTCGACTTGTAGTTTGTGAACCATGACCGCCGGGTCAATTCCGGTCATGTCTGCGTGAGACCAAGCGAAGCAGTCGTAGTGATGGCTGAGGAAATCCACCAACTGGTCGCGCAGTCTCGGCTTTAACTTCGAGCCAATTTGAACGACATGATCTGGATGGTCGGGGTGGATTTGTACTTCATCGAGTTCTTCTATGGTAGGCTGGTCAGGGTAACCTAGTGTTGTAGTTTGTTCCACCTGATACAAAACGTCATGGCCAGCCCTCCTCAAGGCAGAGCGGTAGCATTCGCGAGAGTCCCTTTGCTGTCCTCTTATTTCTCCTGTTCCCCAATTAGTCGGGAACTTGACTACCTGGTGGTAAGTTGACGGAATGGCTTTCATCTCATGGATCCACGGACGCCCCAGTATGATATTGTAGGGTGATGGACAGTCTATCACTAAGAATCGAGTATTGTGGTTAACGCCCTCGGCGTAAGTTGGGAGCACAACCTCTCCAATGGTGCTTTTGTGTTCGCCGCTGAACCCGATTAGGGTAGTTGAACGACGAGTGACACATGCTTCATCTATCCCCATCCCCCTAAGGGCATCTAGCATGAGGATGTTGGCTGAGCTGCCGTTATCGACTAGTATCCGTTTGACCAGGCAGTTGGCCACCCTTAACGTTATCACCAAGGCGTCATGGTGAGGATCATCCAAGTAGGCTGCTTCGTTGTTAGAGAACGTGATGATCTGTTCAATATCAAATTCCCTAGGTGGCCGAGGCCTTAAGCCAAAACCGACCGCCTGTCGAACGTGTCTTCTCGCCGCCGAGTGGCTGATACCACTGACCTCCGATCCACCAGTGATGCAATTCACTGTTCTCTCAAGGCGCGGCGGCTCGGGTGGGGTGATCTCTCGTGCCTTTTGTTTTCCCTCTCGCTGGGCTATGGTTTGTTTCCCTCTGTCGGTCAAGAACTGGGTAAGATGGCCTTTCTTTAGCAACTCCGCGACTTCTTTTTTTAGTCCAATGCACTCCTCAGTTGTGTGCCCGTGGTCGTCGTGGAAGTCGCACCACTTAGTTTTATCTCTCCTGTCAGCGGGGGACCTCATCTTCTCTGGCCACTTGACGGCGTTGCCCATTCTCTTCAAAGTATGAACAAGCTCAGTCGGAGCTATACTGAGGTTATAGTTTGGCATTCTCCGTATGTCTGGGCTGCGGTCTCGCCTCTGGTCAAGTGGCCTCCTGTCATCGCGTGATCGTTTACTTCTTCGTTCTTCTGCAGGGTAAGGCTCGCGTCTTTTACTACGCGGGTCAGACGCTAAAGATTGCCTGCGATCACCCCTATCACGGCGCGGTGGTGAAGGGTGATAGTTTGACTCATCTTCCTCCCACTTAATCTGAGCCCAAGCCTTCGTCAGAACATCCTCCATGGTCTTGCACGGGTACTTGGTTAATTCCTTATATAGGTCAGACTCGGGGATCAGGCCCTTGCGAAAGGCTGAGATGGCCGTGGCCATGTTACATTGGGGGATGGCTACCTTCTCCTTATTGAACCTCCCCACAAAGTCGCGCAGGAGCTCGCCTCTCCTTTGTACAATCAGGTAGAGGTCATCAGACTGTTTCTCTAACTTTCTGCTACTCGCGAATTGCTCCACGAACATGTCGGTTAGTTGGGCAAAGGAGGCGATACAATTGTTTGGTAGGTTAGTATACCACTGCAAGGCAGGTCCTACCAAACTAGAACCGAATCCCTTACACATACATGCTTCCCTAGAATCTCGCGGGACGGCTACGGTGAACATCCTCTGCTTGTATTGCATTATATGATCATCAGGGTCAGTAGTCCCATCATAAGGCCTCATGTTCGGAAAGCTGAATTTAGCCGGCATCTCCACCATTGCAATGGTGTCAACAAACGGGGAGTCGGCAAAGCTGTTTACCGCACTCCTCTTAATGGGGGCAGGCACCCCGGGAATCCTCTGGATGAGGGACTCAATCTCCTGGAACCGTCGAAGGATATCACGGCTCGGTCCTCCCTCATCTGCTGGCTGTGTTAGAGGTCGTTCAGTTGTGACAGTGGTTTGGAGGTAGACTCCACTGCCGGGCGTCTGCTGGGGTGTGGACCCAAGGGATTGCATGGGCGCCACGATCTCACCATGGGCGATTGCCTTCCCACGGTTCAAAGGGGCGGTGGTCGCTGTGAGGGTCTTGACCCTTTCCTCTAGCTCAATATTCTCCTGGCGAAAGGCGGTGTTTTCCGCCTCGAGCTCCTTAAGTTTGTCCTTGCATGCTTCCATCTCGGTCAACAAGGCCTCCATTTGTGCCTGGACATCGTTTTGAATGCTGCTTTCAGTCATGGCTTTTTTCGAAAGTAAGAATGATCGAGAGTTCGTAGCCTTCTGCTCGAGTAACTAAGTTGCTAGGGCCCCACGGTGGGCGCCAAATTGTAGATGTCAAAATCCACAATCACGTATTGCGGGCCACCAGCAACCTACAGAGACAGAAAGCAATCGAACGACGTGAATCTTGGGACACCGGTGTGGTGCCGGCCTAAGACACTCCGACGCTCAAGTTAGAAGTCTATCAGAAAGGGAGATCTAATGAGGATTGTAAGGAGGGATAATCGGAGACTACCGTAGTTGTGGCGTTGTTATAGGAAGAGTAGGTTGTGATTTTGTTAAGGGGAGAGGTAGGGTATTGCTGTGTATGGCTCCTCCCCCTCCTTGTGTAGGCGTGGCCTACTTATAGGTGTGGGTCGACCAAGAGTCACAGACCCTTGGGACTTGTATTCCTAATAGACTACCCGGTCACTTATCGCGTAGGATAGAGGTAACTTTTAGCCCAAGCCCTTCAATGGTAGTCCCCTTCTCGTAGGCTGGGCGATTGTGATAGGTCGAGAGTCGCTTCACCTCCTGAGACTTGTAAATCAGGTAGACTACTTCGAGGAAGTAGCCACTTATCCCGTAGGATAGGCCTCCATCCGAACTTGCCAATCATCATCTGCTACGGTAGGCTAGACACTTAAGGTCTCTTTCTTGGTCACTTATCTGTTAGCACCCAGCAAGGCCTCGGGTCGTGATCGAGTACGTCGCCAGTCGGCTATATGAGGTAGTCCGATATTTGGGCCTAGCGCAGAGCTCGGGCCCTCCGAGTGGGATTCTTCGGGAGTAGGCCGCGACTTATAGCATTGCATATGGGCCCTGGCCCAATAACCGAACGGATTGGGGCTATAAGACGCGTCGCGGTTGGACCATGGATCCAAGCCCAATTTTGGCGTTAACAATAATTTATTATAATCAAAAAATTTAAATTCAAACCACAATTTCGACTAATAAAAAAAAAAGAAGAAAGAAATTGTCCAAACTTGTGACTAAAACTTAATGCCTGCATGACGAGGAACGTGGTAGCCTATAAATATTCAGTCAAAGGTCAAAACTCCCTGAAGGTCTCCAGTTGGAAAGCTGTGGGCCGCTCCTTTCGTTGACTCTAAGAACCCGCCGGGCCAATCAGGCAATAGGCTTTTTGGTGGGAAAAAGATTAGAACGAGTCAATCTCACTCTCTGACACTCACTAGACCTTTAATCTTCTAAATTTCTCACTAATGATAAAAATTAAAAATCTTCTCTCTCTCTCTCTCTCTAGAATAATGCCATCTGTACACTTGACGCACCATCTTACATCACTTCACTTCCTCTCAATTCTATTTTAATTCACTTCCATTTTCTTTAGGGTCATATTACCTACTTGGTCATAAGTCCAAGTCTTAGCCCCTTATTAATGCATTTGCAACTTGTTTTAAAAAGAGTCTTTAAAGACTCATGAACATCTATTCCCACACTCATTACTTATTCCCTTGCAAACACTTTTCGTTACCCGTGATTATTGTTTCTTAACGAGATAAGACTTAGTTTCATCTAGTTTTATTGATTTTATACATATAGAAAAAAGAGGGCTCTTGATCCAAAGATGATCTGTTTCTGATTCTCTATCTTAGAGCCAAGTGTTACCAACTCATCATATAAAACGAAAAGTTTATTGTATTTGTGTGATTCTTTTTTTTATTTTTTATCAGAAAGTGATATGTGGAATTCTCTGCATGATCAAGTGATGGAAGTGGCTCAAGATGAGAAAAGGGTTGTTAAAGAAATGGACTTCTTCGCAGGCCATGATCGTTGGAAGGATGCATCAAAGATTGAAATCAAGAACGAGATTGCACTAGATGGACAAGCGCAAAAACATGCACTAGATCATGTAAATGTGAGCAATTACTCATTATGTTTAAATTCTGATCTTCTTTTTTTTTTTTTACCACGAATAACTTCCTTGGGAAGCTCTTCCAATTCACACCAGGAGTACTGCAGAACCTTAAAACACATGATTTCGTCTAGAGGAGCGTTTAAATTCTTCCTTTTATCGGTTTTCATAAGACTTTATCTAGCCCTGATGTGTTTAAATTTTGTTTTTGATGAACATAGACTGGTCTGGATCTTCTCACCAAGAACATCAGTACAAACGAAAGTTACAAAGTCGATGATGATCCATTATCAGAACCCGGTAGAAGATCAACATTTAAAGAAGTAAGTTATGGTTCTTTGATATACACAATTAATTGCACTCAATTAGCATATACCTATATATAATATTAATTAAGTTGTTATCTTTGGATTAAAAATAAATATGAATATTAATGTTTAAATATGTTTCCTAGTGCAGTTAAGAGTTTTACAGGCTGAGTTGGATCGGATGAATGAAGAAAACAAACATCTAAGATCTATGCTTGATCAAATAAACAACAAGTACTATGCTCTACAGATGCATTTTGTAACACTCTTCCAACATCATCGGAATTCAAAAGCAGAAAATATAGTAGATCATGAGGTAATTATTATTGTGTGTGTGTGTGTGTGTGTGTGTGTGTGTTTGTATGTGGATATATATGTCGACATGGGCAGCTTCTATTTTCCTTTTTTTTTTTTTTTTTACAATGGAGGCTGAAACCGTGATTATCATTCCATCCAACTCATGGGTGTAGCTTCTATTTCCGTTTCGATGTTTAAGAACTGTATCAAATTTCTTTACTTATAGTTAGTAACTTTGATTTATATGTTATTTTAGATGATTAATGCAGCTCTACAACCAAGCTTGGCTCCTAGACAATTTGTGACCAATCATAGAGATGAAAATTCAGAGACAGCATCAGAAGACAGGAACTATTCAGGCTCACCACATGCTAATCATAAGCTATCAATGGCCAATAAAATGAGGGAGAGATTAAATAATGATCAGATGGTTCAATTTGATTATCGAAGAAAGCAAGAAATTTTAGAAGGTGAAAGAATTCTGAAAGAAGAGAGCAAAGATGAAAATTTTCAAGAATGGATTGCTAATAAAGCACCAAGATTGCATTCATACAAGGACATTGATCCAGCTACCGAAACCACCATGAAAAAGGCTCGTGTTTCAGTTCGTGCACGGTCTGAGGCACCCCTTGTAAGTAATAATCGAAAAAGTTCTATATAACAGATCAAATAATTGCATCGTCACTTCACTGTCATTAATTTTTTCTAATAACATCATTACGTTACTAGGGAATCTCAATTCCACAATTATTCTCTAGCTCTTGACTATACTAAAGTATGCGTTAAGGTGCGTCACTACTCTACATGATTTGTATATGGTTTTGAGCTAAATCCAATATTGTCCGGCCAAAAATGAGCAGTTGCTCATAATTAAAAAAAAAAAAAAAGAATATTAGAGAATTGGAGATTGAAAATTAGCTTGTCGATAGTCATATTGGAAGTTGAAAAGATTCGTATCATGTAATGCAAATGGATGCATTAATATTGTTACTGCATTAGGTTGTCCAAGATAATGTTCAAAAGATTCTTTTCATTAGTCATTTATTATTACACACTGCTTCGTCCACCTAAATTAGCAACCAAGACTCAGATTATTATTATTTTTAATTTATTTAAAGGAGACCTAAACTGTAACATATATATTAAACGATATCACATGTAAAAATTAATCTCGTAACTTCTCGCAAGATTGGATTTGCTCAACTTTATTTATTACAGATCTCTGATGGATGCCAATGGAGAAAATACGGGCAAAAGATGGCAAAAGGAAACCCTTGCCCTCGAGCTTACTACCGCTGCACTATGGGAATTGGTTGCCCTGTACGGAAGCAAGTAGGTTTAATTCTCTCCTATATTATACCCTCTTTCCATTAGTTTTTTTTTGAATTCTAGGGAGTTCTAAACCGTACAAAACATATTAATTTAAAAAATGTCACTTACGAGAATTGATCTTGCAATTTCTTCCACTAATAATAAGAGCTATTACACTAAATAAAAGGATATCACTTACAAAAATTGATCTCGCAATCTCTTTCAATTAGTTTACAAAGAGGATATTTGGCTTAGTTCATAATAAGAAACAGTACTCACAAAAGGTTGGTGCTGTTAAGTCAAGAGCATTCATTTGAATTTTTTTTTCCTGTTTTGGTAAATTGAATATGCATTAATGGCAGAATTAATTAGAGGGTAAATTGTCACTAATAAAAAGTTTAGCAATTCAGCACGTGTTTGTTGTCCTTTTAGTACATTTGGTAGCTCGAAAACATTATTGTCTATGAGTTTTGATGGGTCCTGCTTGTCATCTCCCCGATAGGATAGATACCTCTTGTAAAGCTCGTTTCATTCACAACATTGAAAAGAGATAGTCTCATGTCAATTGAAACCTTACAGAATTATTGCTAATAATTAAAACGTTTACTAACCCAATTGATCTGCACATTTGTTTTTTGTTGTCCGGTTCTGTTTGGCCTAATTATGAAATTTAATTTTTGAGTTGTAGAGCTTTTAGAGTAAAACTTTTGTTAGAAGTGTTGTTGAACAAAAATCACTGACTGTTTGGTCTTTGTTAGGCAACGTTGAGCTTTTAAAAATTTTAAAGGTAATATCGAACTTTAAAAAATATGGAGGGATATATTTGAGAAAAACAAAATTCACATTATGTAAAACAGTTTTACAAAAATTTTTTTTAAAAAGCTCCAATTTAAAATTTTTTAATTTTTAATATTTTTTAATTTTAATTTTTACTTAAAAATACTTTTAAAAATATGTCAAATAAATTAATTCGGCTTGTAAATTCTAGGTTAAACACAGCCTTAGGCTATACACTGAAATCTTATAGAAAGTTATTCAGTTGCAATCGATTTGATGTGATGGCCTTTCTTTCCAATCGATCACCAAGCTAGAAGTGGTACGTGATTGCCTTTATATAATAGATGTGTCAATCAAATTTGATTAACATGAATGTGTTGTTACTTGTTTGTAGGATTGAATAAGAACAATAAGTGCCTCTAAGGACCTTAAAATAAGTAGTTCTTATTTTCCATTACCGAAACTATCAAATTTGCCGGTAAGGACTTTAGTGTTTATAAACAAATTGAACCAGCTTATTAAACTAGGCCAACTATATATCGTCTAAATACTATATTCCTGAAGAAAAATTTTAGACGTCTTTCTATTTTTATCATCTATTTATTCGTTTTTATGTGAATACTTAGTTGATTAAGACTACTATTGTCTAAATACTATATTCCTCAAAAGAAATGCTAAATATCTTTCTATTTGTATCATCTATTTATTAGTTCTTATGTAAATATTTAATTTACATGCTAAAATAACAAGATTTTTAATTTCTTTTTCTTCTTTTGACATTCGAACTAAGTATCTACATAAAAATAATAAACGAATAATAAAAATAAAGTGGTATACAGTAATGCTAAGGGGAGCTTCAACAGTTTTTCCAAATAACCAAAACCATCAAATTTGAGGGAGCTGTTGGTGCTATATAGGTCCAACAACTCCCCCAAATGATCACCTATATTTTAGAGGATAAATGATTTGAAATTTGTATCTTCCATTGCTGGGGGATCAAATCACTCCCCCATCCCATCCTCCATAGTATTTAATGTTATAAAAGTAGAAATTTGCTAAATAGGAGAGCTGTTGGAGTGAAACTGAAAAAGGGAATCTGTAAAAATAAGAAAAATGCTTCAAATCCCCTAAATGTAAGAAAAAAATAGAAAAACTGTTGAAGATGGCCGAATTCCTCAATTCTAGCTAACATGCAATAATGCAAATGGAGTACTGTTGCATGACTAACCATGAATGGTACGTATTTTTACAATAGGTACAAAGGTGTGCAGAAGATCGTTCAATCCTCACAACCACCTATGAAGGCCGCCATAACCATCCACTTCCAGCAGCAGCCATGGCCATGGCATCCACAACCTCAGCAGCCGCAACCATGTTGCTTTCGGGGCCAATCCCAAGTGCAGATGGAGCAATGAACCTCAACAACATTCTTGCAGCAAGATCAACGATGTTTCCTTCTTCACCAAACCTAGCAACAATATCAGCTTCAGCACCATTCCCTACTATCACATTGGACCTCACCAATTCCAGTACTGATGTCTCACATTTTCAAAGCGTAACACAAAGCCAATTAATCAACGCCCCATTAATACTAAACCAACCTCATCAAGCTTTTGCTGTTGCACCACAGTTGTTTAACCAATCAAGATTTTCCAATCTTCAAGGCTCTAATAAAGATTTGATGGATGCAGCTACAGCAGCCATTACTATGGACCCCAACTTCACTTCTGCGTTAGTTGCGGCTGTTGCCTCCATTATCGGCAGTGCTCATCCAAATAATGGAGTCAAAGCTAGTGATCATAATGCGAAAAATGACCGTGAGAGCAATATGGCAAACGCAGATTTTGTAGGGAGATAATACCACGTATAGCCTCAAGGATTTCTTGCAGTTTTTGCCTTCTGGTATGATATAACATTCAGGCATTTATGGTTGCTTTGATCTTATAAGATAGGGATATATATATATATATATATATCAGTTGTTTGCAAATGGTTTGTATAGATAGGTTTTCTTTCCTTCTCTGTCAAATATGAATAACAACTTTGCAAACAGTATAGTTGCTTTGTATAGTTGTTTGCAAATAAACCAGTTGTTTGCAAATGGTTTGTATAAATGTCTCGTGGATTAAAAAATAGAGTAATGGTTTATATTACCCATTAACTTTTTATTTTTTCTTTGTACGGTAAAAATTTATGTATTAGGAATCAAATTTTTCGTGTAGATGATAAATTTTCTATTACTAGGGAAGGACCAAGAGATGAAAGAGTGACATATAATAATACTCTAAGAAATAATAACCATTTACATTTCACCTTTTGTCTGAGACAAATGATTTGCTAGTTTTATACATTCGATTCCCCTTCCTTGCATGAATCAATTGTTTCAATACACTTGCATGAAAAAAAATTCTATCATTATATATATATGGTTCGTGGTTATAATAGGAATAAAGGGGTTCCTAGAGTTTCTATGAAGATTGATCAGATGAAAGCTTATGATTCAGTTCGGTGGGATTTTGTGCTCAAAACAATGGAAGCTTTGGGGGTTCCGGAAAATTTCATGAAATGGACTACTGAATGCATCACAACTCCAAAGTTTTCTATTGCTGTTAATGGTAGTCTTGAAGATTATTTTGGTGGTAAAAAAGGGTTGAGGCAAGGGGATCCCTTATCCTCGTATCTCTTTATCATGGTTATGGAGGTCCTTTCGAGTTTACTTCGAAAAGCTTGCCAGATTGATGGGTTCGACTTCCACTCCAAATGCAGGAAAACGAATATCAATCATCTTTGTTTTGCAGACGACATCTTCATCTTTAGCAAAGCCAATAGGAACTGGATATTTTCTCAAAAACGACTCAAAGAGTGAGCTCTACTTTGGGGGATGCAAAGACCATGTTAAAGCTCAGCTTGTTGAGATTATGGAATTCAAAGAGGGAGTTCTCCCAATCCGTTACTTGGGACTACCACTTATCTCAGGCAGACTCAGTAAAAATGTTTGCAATTCTCTTGTTGAAAAAGTGACAAGCCGTATCAACTCGTGGAAGAATAGATGGCTTTCGTATGCTGGCCGGCTCCAACTGATAAATTCAGTTCTCGTGGGGATCCAAGCGTACTGGACTAATACCTTCATTATCCCAAAAGGTGTACTCAAGGCAGTTGAAAAGAAATTGGCTAACTTCCTTTGGAAAGGATCAGATCATAATCACCATGGTGCAAAAGTAAAATGGCTGGATGTTTGTATGCCGAAACGAGAAGGTGGACTGGGAATTCGGGGTCTGGTGGACTCAAATAGAGCTGGTGTACTGCAATTTATTTGGTATCTTTTTGCTTATCAGGATTCGCTGTGGGCTAACTAGTGTAGAATTAATCTGCTTAAAGGGCGTAGTTTTTGGGATGTTGCTATCCCCTCTGATGCAACTTGGGCTTGGAGAAAAATACTCAACCTCAGAACCCTAGCAAGGAAAATGCTATCTCACTCGATTGGAGATGGCAAGGAGACTTTTTTCTAGCTCGACTCTTGGCACCCACTCAGATGCCTTCGTAATTACTATGATGTGGAATCTCTAGCTAATCCAGGTCTCAGACTTATGGCTAAAGTTTCAAATTTTATATCAGATGGACAATGGTCATTTAACTCTCAACTTCATCAAAGCAGACTTGGGGAACCTGCTCCCGACCTCCCACTGCAAAGACAAAGTTTACTGGATAGGTAAGAACTCTTTCTCGACTACTTCTACTTGGGATTTCATTCGAACCAAGAATCCGTGTTGGCCTTGTGCTGAGATCATTTGGGAAAAAGTTGTTACCCCTAGACATGCATTTTGTAGTTGGCTTGCACTGAAAAACAAACTTTCTACCCATTACAAGTTGATCTCATGGGGTTACCAAGTGGATAATCATTGCCTCTTGTGTAACATGGTTACTGAAACACAAGAACACTTGTTCTTTGAGTGTAGTTTCTCTAAGAGAATTTGGTGGAAAATGTTACAACTTGCTCAAGTGAACACAAGGATGTTTATTTTGGGATAACTGTATCAATTGGGTGTTGATCTTTTGTAAGAAAAAAAGGTTGTAGACTTCTATCATTAAGGCGGGTTTTTGTGCATTAATTTATCAAATCTGGCAAGAGAGAAACTCTAGATTACACAACAACAGTGCTAGAACGGAGGATCAAGTGTTGAATAGAATCAAAGTAAATGTTAGTGCCAAGTTTTTGGTTAAAACAAAATTTAGACGTACATGTATTAACATTACTTTATGTAAAGCATGAAATATTGATGATTTCATTCTTTTGTAAATTTTCTCGCTGTATATTTTGACCAGAGAGCATATATACTCCTCTTTTATTGTGTTTTGTTGCAAAAAAAAAAAAAAATTATCCTCCCAATCCCCCCCTTCAAAATTGAATGTGCAATTTGATACTAATTGTCTTCTTCTTGAAGCAATATTTCAAATTGATTTGATTAAAAAATTTAAAATAAGAAAACTCTACATTGTAGTATTTTCAATGAATTTAATCATTATCATGTCATTTTGCCAAAAAAAAATAATAATAATGGATTAACATAAAGCATTAGTTAGAAAAATCAATACCTTGACAAGAAAGTTCAAAGTGAAACATTCAACTTGGAGTAACAATAATAATGTAGAAGTTAAATGATAGGGTATTATTACCATAATCTTCACTAATAAGAATAGAAAAGCACTTTGAATTTCTAATTACCCATTGAAATAATGCAACTTATATCTTATAATCATTAGAGTTGAAATTGCTACATATATTATTTTAGTTGATCGGAATAAATTTAAGCAAGGTAAATTAGGAATCTACATAGTTGTCATTAACAACGCATCCAAGCAAGTTCAACTTGGCTAGTATCTAGATCATTAGTAACATCCTATATTAGCCCTAGTCGAGGATGAAATATGCCTACGTGCTACAACATAGTAGTTTGTAAAATCAACATCTTGAAATATTTTGTTTTCCTCCTATTTCATAATAACAAGATCCAAACTTTAGTGTTAATTATAATTGCTATCTCATCTAAATCTTAAAGATAATATACTTATACCTCAAGTCATAGGATGAATTTACCGCCTAAATATATAACTTCGTCCAAAAATATCAACAAATAACATTGAGAGAAATGATTCTAATTAATAAAGACTTAAGCTACTCCACTAATAAATAACATCCTATTCAACGAGTTGAAGCACTGGCATTGACATTACTTGTTACATCATAAATGTTATATGAAAATTTAGGATTTTAATTTTATAATAAAAACTTGAAATAATTGAAGTATTTGTGGCAGAAATATGAAATGGCACCATTTCCGAGCTTGGGCCAAAATGGCTAATCAACTGATAATTGGTTTCTTACATCTTGCGAAATTAGCTTGGGCCAAGGTTAGCCTTTCAGAATTAGCAGAAAGTCATCATCTTTGTTGTTTATATATATATTTTTTATTGGGCCTTAGTCTATTCCTTTAGTTAATGTTATTAGGTAGTGATGCGTAAAAAATGGTCATATTATAGTCCTCTACGGCCCGCCATAAGGCCCCAATCCAAAGACTGAATTTGTGGGCCTGTCTATTTTTTTTGTTTTTTGGCTAACTTGAGAAAAACATCCTCAATCAACTAACTCAAGAGATATAAACCGAATTATTCACCACCCACTGGCATCGGATGGGACACACCAGCGTCCCCTCGTTGTCCTAACAGCCAAATGTGAACCAAAACTCCCGAGGTATAACGACCGACACAAAACATGTACCAGATAAGTCAAAATTTATCCCCAATGGCAGGAAAGAGTTCCGAACTTGGGTTGTACGGTTATTCTAACTCTTACTTACTACTGGGGACAACTCCTCTGGAGTCTTACCTGTCCATTTATATGTAAAAGGTTTATATTCTTTTTTAACAGGAAGCTCACTTAGATAAAGTCACATTAGATTTAGTCAAGGGTATAGATCTCATTATGCAACGATATGCCTAGTCTATGCCCCAATTCAATTAATGAGCATAAACTTAAGATTTTCAGTCCACGAACCAACACACTTACGTTTAGTTTATAAAATGTTCACATTATGAATAGTACGTGAACTCCACACCACATGGAGCTCACACTTCAAAGAGGCACATCAAGTTCGGACATATTAAATAAAATTTCTTTCGTTTACTCAGAATCTTGGGGGTGTATTTGTTCCATGCTTCTATTGCTGAAAATTAAAGCTACCCGGAGTCCTTGCCTTTTGTGAAGGATAAAAATTGAAGGCTTTTGTTCCGTGAAATCATCCCATCACAGCTGTGAAAGCAACAGCCGATAGCATAAGGGAACATCATTTATCCCACTTTACCTTTTCTGTCCGAAAGAGACCAAAGGCCAGGCCAGCATTTGTTGATGACGCATTGTTTTAAAAGCACCTTTAACCCCTTAGCTTTGCTTGCAGGTTTGCACATTCAAAAACCTTGAATCTGCATGAGCATCCAACATTGCGGACCTACATAGTACGTAGAGGTCACCTGGGGCTGGAGTTCTCACAAACCTACCGAGCGTTAAATAGTGAGTTGGGATGGTATATTTCAAAATATATGTATTTTAAAGGTATTTTTAGATTTAAAAATCGATTAAACTCTCATTGAAAAAAATTATCCATATATAAATATTAAATTGTATGATTTCAACTCTGATCGACAAAAATCTTAAATCTGTCCATGTGGATCTAATCACTAAACAGTTAACAGTTACCAACTTTTTTGTCATGGGTTGGTCGGTTGTGTTTCCTGAGCTTTAGATTTTCGGAATCTACTTTTTAATGGTTGTTGGTTGTAGTTCTGCCGTTATAAATTTGATCCTTTACGTCTTAAATTCATCACCTATCCATTGCAGGAACTTTAAAAAAAGGTGTACAAACAACACTAAATGGCTTTGCGGCGTGAAGATATGTTTTTTAAGGCGGAAAACATATATACCAGTTTTATGTGGCCTTCTTTACTGCTTTAAATGACCTTTGCTTCAAATGCTGGGCGCACTAACTTGCCTATTAGTCCGTTCGAGTTTTTATCGTATGAAGTGATTTGTATTCACAGCAGAGATATTAAATTCTAAGATACACAAATTTATTTAGAGGAGTATAATCCGAATTAGTTAAGCATAAAATTTTTTGGAGCTGTCCATTAGATTTTGTTGGGTAGTTTGTAAATAATAAAAGAAATTCTGAAAAATTACAGAAAGAGTTATGTTTGAAATGGTGCTTCACGTGAAAATGTGGGTTTTCAAATTTGAATTAAAAAATTAATTTTGAAGACAATTGTCTCTTCATTTTTTTTGCTAAGTACAATTGTCTCTTCATTGCAAACACTCATTTTTATAAGGAGAAAACTTGTTAACAACATCATTTCATGAAGAAATAGATCTCAATATTGTAAATACCTACTCATTCAGGGTCGCGTTAATAGGGGTAAAATTGCTCATGCGAAGTCGTGGATTTTACATTTCTCACTACTCAAGAATTTCATTTTTAATTGACGTGGTGCATGTCTGAGTGCGCACCGTTGTACCTGAGGGTTTACCAGTTAGTATTCAGGCTCCACTAACTGGGTTCTCACCTCATCCAAAAAAAAAACATATTCATTAAAGAATATACCCTTCATATTGTGTCTTTACTCCAACTATAGAAAGGGATATTATCTATATGTTTAATAATAATTAATTTTTTAGAATCTTTTTCTCTAATTAAGTCTTCCCTCTTGTACCACAAATATTGAACTTTTTTGAGTTTTTTAGTGTCAAATTTATTGTATTCTGAAAGATAAATTTATTGTTATTGTTGAAAAATACGACAACAATTTATCCTTTGAAAAAGCATATTTAATGGGCCTCAATCCCTGTCTTCTATTTAGTTAAGTCTATAAAATTATATGCAAGTTCTATTATTTCTAACTAACGAGGGTGGACCTCGAGCTGAGGTAAAATGCCTGTACCGAGCTAAGGTCGGCCAACCCGAGCCAAGGCCAGCGTATTCAGCTAATGCCCAACCTGGATGCTGATTAGACCTCACCCCGACCTAGGAAAACCCCGACCTCTGCGCCAGCTGTCCTAATGGGACATAAAGCTGCGCTGCATTAAATGCTGTCAGATCTGAATTTAGTATAAATAGAGCTTCACCCCTTCATTTCTGAGGTAACTCGTCATTAAATGCTCTCAGCTACTTCCCCAACTCAGACATACTAATCATTCGCACGCCTGAGGGAAAAATTCGGGTCATCACCCCGCCTTTTCCTTCATTTTCCTTGTGCAGGTCCAGCAGCCGACCCGAAAATCCAGGTCAGGTAGCCGACCCGAAAATTCAGCTCGGCAGGAGAAGCCATTCAACCTCAACTGCGAGATTCCTAACCTCGACAATTTGGCGCCGTCTGTGGGAACTAGTTCTTTCTATCACTCTTCCCACCACTCATTAAGAAACCATCATGGTACAAACAAGAAGCCACAGCGCATCGGTAGAGGACTCGCCCAATCCGGATGGGGACCTCGAAACCACGCAGGTGCCTAGCCAAGACTCAACCCAAACTGACGTTGGAACGAGCCAATGTATACATTTAGCCTCACAAACCAACCCTTCAACAGATGAAGTCCTCAACTCCAGCCTGTCACCAGAGATGAGGATAATGCTCAGGATGTTTGAGGAACTTAAGGAGCAAGAAGCCCGGATAGCTGCGGAACCCTCGGCTCCACCAGTACTTGCGCCACGGCCCACGCGTCCACAGTTCCGCATCCCAGCCCCAAGGCAAAAACGGGCGCAGGAAGAAGAGGGCTTCCTGGAATCGATGGCGGGACCCGATGAGGAGAGAGGAAAAAGGGTGGCACATGCCGACCCCGAGCAGGCCAAGACCGCGGCTGCCATAACCAAGGTCATTAACCAACTCGGTGTAAGCCCGCTCTCTCCCGAGGTACTGGCCACACCACTACCCACCGGCAACCGAATGCCCAACCTGGCAGTTTATAATGGTGATGGAGACCCAACCAGCCACCTGTTCAACTTTGATCATCATATGACTCTGCATGATATGACCGACCTCATCAAGATGAAGACATTCCCGACCACCCTGGTTGGCAATGCCTTGGACTGGTTCCAAAAACTTCATCCCTGCTCTATTGCAAGTTTTCATCAACTGGCTGAGGCTTTCTTGTCCCGTTTCGAGGGAAGCCGACGTGCAACCCGTTGCACCTCAACATTGCTGTCGGTGAAACAGCATAAAGGAGAAAGTTTGAGGGCTTACACAGTTCGATTCAATGAAGAGTCCCTCAGAATCCCCAACCTGGATGACTCCATGGCATTAATGGCTTACGAAAGTGGGCTCAGGTTGGGCCTCCTCACATCCTTCTTGGCCATCGACCCCGTGGATACCGTAGCCGAGCTGATGGTACGGGCAGAAGGGTATATACACTCGGAAAAAATTCATCAGGCGAAGAGGAACGATGATAAGGAGAAAGAAGTCGAGAAGAAGGGAGAGGCCTCCCGAGGCCAACCCGGGAGTAAGGCCCAAAATGACCGAGGCAAGCAGCTTCAACAGCCAAAGCAGAACCCCCGGTTTATCATATTCACTCCCCTTAACACTACAAGGGAGCAAATCCTGATGGAGATCCAGCACCAGAACCACCTACCTCCAGCGCCGAGGATGAAAGGCCGACCTGCGAAGCGCAATAGGACCAAGTATTGTTGCTACCATATGGATTACGGCCACACCACCAAGGAATGCAAAGATTTGAAATAGGAGATCGAGGCACTGATAGCCCGGGGTTACCTCCGGAGGTACGTAGATCAACAGCTGACCCGGAGTCACGATCAGAGAGATAGAGAGAGAAGTCCACCCAGGCGCCAGGTTGGGGGCGGACGATTGGCTGTGATTGAGACCATCACAGGAGGATTAGCGTTGGGTGGGGAGACCTCGGCTGGCAGGAAGGGTTATGTTCAGGCTGGAAGGGAATATGGGTCGGTGCAGGGTTCAGTCCCGGAGATAGAGGAGCTCACTTTCTTTTCAGAAGACTTGGAGGGGATGATATTGCCCCATGATGACCCATTGGTGATCAGCGCCGAAATAGCCAACTTCATTGTGAAGAGGCTGATGGTGGACACCGGGAGCTCGACAAAAGTCCTATTCCTGAGCGCATTTGAGTAGATGGGGTTGGACAAGAGTCGACTCAGGCCATTGAGGGGCACCTAGCTGGTTTCACCGGACGAGCCCACCGAGTCGAAAGGGTTATCAATCTCCCACTGAAGCTGGAAACGGAGACAAGCGGGTTTCGATGCAAGCTAACTTCATTGTGATGAATTGCAACTCCACTTACAATGGGATCTTGGAT
Source organism: Ehretia macrophylla (assembly GCA_037974665.1). Lineage (NCBI taxonomy): Eukaryota > Viridiplantae > Streptophyta > Magnoliopsida > Boraginales > Ehretiaceae > Ehretia > Ehretia macrophylla. The sequence continues at coordinate 24,890,463 of CM075772.1, forward strand.
CGGGTGGCACTCAATCATTTCAGGGTCGTTCCTTCAACTTACCATCAGGCCTTGAAGTTCCCGACCCCAAGCGGCACAGCCACCATCCGAGGAGCTCAGCTCTCGGCTCGGGAATGTTATAAAAACTCTTTCTGCCCCAAATATCAGGTTGGCTAGGGCCTAGATTTGCCCGAGAAGAAGAGAGATGCCAAGAGAGGAAGCCCAATCGAAGACCTTCAAGATGTAGAGCTCTCCGATGAAACAAAGAGAGCGAAGATCGGGAGTGAACTCTCTGATAACCTCAAGAAAGGTATAAGTCAATTTCTTCTGAAAAATGAACATATATTTGCATGGTCTGCTTCTAACATAACAGATATTGTCCCAGGTGTGATTGAGCATCACCTGAATGTCGACCCAAATCACTATCCGGTAAAGCAGAAGCGCATGCACTTCCATTATGATAAGCAACAAATCATAGCAGAAGAAGTTGATAAATTGGTGGACGGAGGCCACATAAAGGAAATTCAATACCCGACCTGGTTATCCAACGTGGTACTAGTGACCAAGTCTTCAGGCGGATGGAGATTATGTATTGACTTCACCGACCTCAACAAAGCTTGCCCCAAGGACTGTTTTCCCCTACCTCGGATTGATCAGATGGTGGATGCCACTTCCTGGTTCGAGCTACTCTTTTTCATGGATGCCTTCAAAGGCTACAACCAGATTAAGATGGCTCCCGGGGACAAAAAGAAAACTACCTTCACCACCGATAAAGGTCTCTACTACTATGAGGTCATGCCTTTTGACCTCAAGAATGTTGGACCTATCTACACTCGGATGGTGAACAAGGCATTCAAGAATCAGATTGGCCGAAATATGGAGATGTATGTAGATGACATGTTGGTCAAGAGCAGGAGAGCTGAAGACCATGTGACCGACTTGGCTGAAGCCTTCGCCATAATGGGGCATTTTGGGATAAAGCTAAACCCAAAAAAATGCGCATTCGGCGTCAAGGCGGGAAAGTTTTTGGGTTTCATGGTCACTTTCTGGGGAATAGAAGCCAACCCGGAGAAGGTTCAGACGATACTTGACCTGGTACCGCCAACCTGTGTGAAAGATGTCCAGGTACTCGCGGGCAAGGTTGCGGCAATGAGCAGATTCATGTCCAGGTCGGTCGACAAATGTGCTCCTCTGTTCAAAATATTGAGGAATCCTAAGAATTTCGAATGAACTACGGAATGCCAGAATGCCTTCCAAGAGCTGAAAATGTATCTAGCTTGGCCACTCCTACGATCTTGACCTGAGGTAGGGGAGGAGCTGGTATTATACTTGGCATGCTCAGGGGCAGTAGTGGCGGCAACACTGGTCCACGAAGAAGGGAATGAGAAGAAACTGGTCTATTATGTTAGCAAAACCTTGCAAGGGGCCGAGGCGAGATACTCTTCCTTGGAAAAACTCTCCCTCGCGCTCGTCACAGTGGCAAGGAAGCTGAAGCCATACTTTGATGCTCACCCAATTAAGGTCATGACGGACGCCCTACTCGGGTCTATCATGCACAAGCCGGAGGCGTCGGGTAGGCTGTTGAAATAGGCAATTGAACTAAGTCTATTTGACATCACCTACCAACCCAGAACAGCCATCCAAGCCCAAGTCATCGCGGACTTTGTGGTAGAATGTACTGGCCGAGCCGAGCATGACTTGGAGGATGTGTGGAAGGTCCATGTGGATGGGTATCAGGGAAGTCTGGAAGCGGAGCCGGAGTGGTCATCCTTGACCTGACTCGGCACGAGAACCAACACTCCCTCAAGTTCGCATTTCCGGCATCCAACAATGAGGCTGAGTACTAGGCAGTGATCGCGGGATTGAAAATTACGGCTTAGCTCGGGGCACAAACAATTGACCTGAGTACCAATTCTCAATTGGTTGCTAGTCAAATATCAGGATAGTTCGAAGCCAAGGATAATGTTATGCTAGCCTACCTCAATAAAGTTAAAAATTTGACCTCAGGACTCAAAAGGTTCACAGTACAGCAAATCCCAAGGGAGGAGAATATAAAAGCTGATGCTCTATCCAAGTTGGCTTTGGGAGAAAGTCGACCTGCACTGGTCCACGTAGAAGAAGTCTCCGAACCTAGTATTCAGCTGGGAAGACCTGCCGTGGCCAAGCTCAATTTAAGCCCAAATTGGACCCGACCAATCATGGACTACTTGGAAAGGGGTATAACCCCGGATAATGAAAAAGCAACTCGAAAACTCATGAAACAAGCCTCAAGGTTTGTCATAGTAGTTGGACAACTCCACAAGAGAGCCTACACTTGGCCTCTCTTAAAGTGTGTTGGGCTCGATGAGGGAAACTATGTACTCCGAGAGATCCCCGAAGGAGTATGTGGAAACTACTTAGGTGACAAGGCTCTGGCTCGGAAAACATTGAGGCAAGGCTATTTTTGGCCAACCTTAGAGCAAGATGCCAAAGAGTATGTTAAAAAGTGTGACACTTGCCAAAGGTTCACCAAAATACAAAGAAAGCCTTCGGTAGACCTGACAGTGATGATAAGCCCGTGGCCATTCTATCAATGGGGTCTAGATATTATTGGCCCATTGCCAACTAGTGTTGGCTGCTAGAAGTACGCCTCCGTAGCTGTAGACTACTTCACCAAATGGCCTGAGGCTAAAGGTGTTGCTAGAATAACATAAAAGGCAGCTTGGAATTTTGTATGGAAGAATATCATTTGCCGATTTGGGTGCCAAAGATCATCATTATCGACCACGACAAGCAATTTGACAGTGTATACTTTCGAGGCAAATGTGTGGAGATCGGGATTGAACTTAGATTATTATCCATTGCTCACCCTCAAAGTAATGGCCAAGTTGAAATGACTAATCAAATCATTTTGCAGGGCCTAAAAACCAAGCTGGAGGAAGCAAAAGGCCAGTGGGCATCGATTTTCCCTGAGATACTATCGGCTCAACAAACCACCACTAGCTCGACAACAGGAGAATCGCCTTCGAGCTGACCTTCGGAACTTAAGCAGTGCTGCCAGTGGAGATCGGGTCTCCGATAAGTAGAAATCCATCACAATCTAATAATAAACGGAGCCCTAATTCGTGAATAGCTCGACCTCACTGAAGAGCTCCGAGCCAAAGCTTAGATCAGGATATTGGCTAGTAAAGTCATCATGCAAGGGGCCTTTGCCAGGCAGGTCAAGCCTAAGCCTATTAAGGTTGGCGACCTCGTCCTCAGAAAGGCCATCTTTTTGCCGCGCTCGGATAACAAGCTCTCCTCGACCTGGGAGGGACCGTACGAAGTAGTGAAAAAAGTACGACCTGGGACCTTCTACCTCCGTGACAGATACGGGAAGCAATTTAAGAATGCATGACACGCAGAACACCTGAAGATATATTTTGTCTAACGGCCCCCGAGCTGAAATCTTTTGTAACGGTCCCCGAGCCGAAAGATCTTCTATAGAGGCCCCAAGCCAAAACTCTACCTGTAATTGGCTCCCGAGCCCAAGTACTCTATGTACAAATTCAATACAATGTATTTTGTAAACCAATGCGAAGCCCGACCCGGGGCCAAGCACCTCAGCTACTTAGCTATTGCAAACTCGGATTAACGCGGTGGTCACGCTTAATTGCGAGATAAACATAAGTAAACCAGCTCGGGTATAATCAATAATAATTTGATTCACTTTACCAGTTTGGATTAGAGTCCAACTTGGTATTAGCCGGCTTTAGGTCGGTATGTTAGTTTAGGTCTAAACTCGAACTCAACATTTGTCAACATTAGTTTGACCAATTTGAAATCGGACTGACGAGTCCAGGCCGGCGACGAATATATGGTTGCCTAGTTAACTAGCTCGGATTAGGATGAAAACTCATTAATCGCGTCCAGCTCGGTTCTTACATTTAAGTCAATTACTCAAGTTTGAAAGGTCCATTATTTTGGTCCAACCTCACTTACTTGAGAAAATTTGCGAAGAGAAGGTACGCACGTACGGACTTGGACAAAACGCAAATAAAGCTGAAAACATTTATTTCATTAATTTGGAAAGTATAAATTACAAAAGCCCGACCCGGGAAAATTACAAAAGTCATTTAGTTGTAGGGCCAGTGGCAGCAGCGTCAGGTTCATCCCCAACCTAGTCTATGCCCTTCTTGACAAAGTCCATCAACTCCTGGGCTTGGGACTTAAGTTCGGCTGGAAGCTCAGGAACCTCCCAAAATTCTGGTAGTGGGGCCTCCAAGATTTCGATGTAATCATTCTTGGAGGTAGGAAGAAAGGTTTTTGCTCACTCCCGAGCGGCGACCTAGCCTCGGAAGTAATATTCCAGCTCGGCGTACTTGGCCATGACCCCGCTCTCGCTCTCCACCCAGCTCACCACTGCGTCGTTGGACTTGAAAGTCTCTACCGTCTTCTCTCCAGTTGCCCCGACCCGGTCGAGTAGTTCCCTGAACTTCGCCTTGGCATTGCGGGTATCAGTATTGTAGCGTTCCACGTCCTTGGCTGCAGCCTGGCGTCGGGACTCTTCCGTCCGGAGCTCTTTCTTTAGCCGGTCAACCTCTGCGGCATCCTCTTTGTATGTTTTGGAGGCCTTCTCCCTTTGGGACTCGAGCTCGGCTCGGGCATCAGTATATCGCTGCTCGAGCTCGACGCAGTAAGCCTGGACTTTGGTGAGGAGGCTGGGTACTAAAATAACATGGGACTTGTCTGCACAAAGGGCAACAGACACGGTCAACTGAGCCGACAAACCTCACAATACACGTAATCGAGTACAACTCACCGTGACGACGGCCGTCCTCAGGTCGAGTGAGAGCCGCTCTGCTGGGACCCCTGCCAGCTTGGGGTCGCAGGCCACCTTGGCTGCCTCTATGAAATCCTTGCTGGGAAGGATCATCTCCGTAACCATGCATTTCTCTGAATATTCTGTCCGAGGCCGCTTCTTGTTGTCAGGACGGGTTGCCGAGCGCTCCTACATCACCACGCCCGAGCTCGACCTCTTGGGCAGTGGAGACTCCGAGGTTCCCTTGGAAGTCAACTTGGTGCCGACCTCTCGAACTTGCTTGCTGAATAGCTACCTCTGCTCTTGAGGAACAGCAGGACCAAAATCGAACTGAGCCGAGCCGTCACCGCTAGCCTCGGCCCCCCTCCTCTTTCTCTGGGCATAAGTGAGCTTTCCAGTATCAGCCATGTCTGAAAAAAACAAAGGAAAGAGAGGTGAGAAATAACCAAATACTAACTGAAAAGAACAACGGTAGACAATAAGATGGGGAGGTCGGGCATTGATCCTGCGAACTGACCCTCTTCTAAACTGGATTCTGCATCCTCTTCGAGCTCGGGAAGTAAATGGGGATGATTCCTTGAGAGGTTGGGTTCCCTCCCGAATAACCTTAATTCTCAGATCCTGTCCCACCTAAGCACGCTATCAATATTTATCAGCGTTTCGGGCTCGGGTCTCAGTACCCCGACCTTGATGAGTTCCGCGTCTGAAAGCTTGGGGTCATCGTTGACATTCTTCTTTAAAGAGGGATTCTAGTCCACTCTGCACCCCAGGTTCATAGCTGGCTTGACCCAATAGTAGTCGTTGTGCCAACCCTTGTTGGAAGAGTGTCACTTGGTTAATATGGCATTACTGGCCCAAGTTGCGAAATGAAACCACCCTGGCTACTTCGGGTTGGGCTTGCACACAAAGAAATGCCTAAACCAACGCAGGGTCGGCTCTACTTCCTTCTCGAGGCAGAATACATAAAACGCCACCACTATGGCCCAACCATTGGGTGACATCTGACCTGGGCTAAACTCAAAGTAGTTCAAAATGCCGGCGATGAAGTCGGAAAGTGGAAGCCGGATGACATCGAATGCGAGGTCATAGATAGTGAAGTGGTTGGGAGGAGGATAGCAAGTGGATTCGTGCTGACCCGAAACCTTCAACTTGTGGTGTCGGTCCACCGACCAATTCCTTAGCCTGACGTTGACCATCTGAAGTGGTCGGGAGGTGAACAATTGCTCAATCCTCTTCCCCCGAGCCGACAAACCACTGGCCGTAGCCGAGCTCCGAGGTCGGATTGCCCTCATCGGGACTGCTGCAATCAGCTCCGCCATGGAGGCTCTAGCTAAGTACTCTTGTGGTATCTCGACCCCCTCCAACCGGTTTAGAGGTGACCCATCTTTTTTACTCCCACTTCTCCCAGATCGGCCAAAGGATCCTCCTCAGCCTCCTCCTGCACCTGTCTGACCCCGATAACTTGGCAATCATCATCACTCTCCCTGGACCCAGACTGTCGAGTTGATCCTTGAGACACACCGGTGCTGTCATCACCGTGACCTTCGTCCGAGGTGGATTCCGAGCTCGATGGATTCTCGTTCCCTCCATAGGATCTCACCTCCATCACTTGAGAATCTTCTGACTCCAACCTCCTCATCCTGTCTACAAATTAAAATATATGTACAGGAATATCTAAAGGGAGTAAGGACGTACCTACCGCTCTAGTTGTGAAAAATGACCCGATCTAATTGCCTCCGAGCTAATGAATCCTGAGCTGAACACACTGAGAAGATTACTTGCCGAGCTAAAAATGTCTGACCACTCTGGTTGCCGACTTGAAAGCTCTCCAAATTTTGTGATCAAAGTGTGAAATGAATCTCGAACTTCAGGGCCCTATTTATAGGCAACTCCAGTAACCGTCTCGGGAATCCCAAACGTCGCATCTCATCATAATTGCTAGGTGACGTGTCAGCCATCCGAAGAGCATGCAACGCTGACGTGGCCATTCTCACTCTGCCGGGGTCGGGCACCTCCAGCTCGGGAACAACTCCCAAATCTAGATCTCACCCTCTCGATCTCGACTTGGGAGGGGGGATTGACGAGGGTGGACCCTGAGTTGAGGCAAGATACCAGCACCGAGCTGAGGTCAACCAACTCGAGCCAAGGCCAGCATATTCAGCTAATGGCCAACCTGGATGCTGATACGACCTCACCCCGACCCAGGAAAACCCCGACCTCTGCGCCAACTGTCTTGATGGAACATAAATCCTTGATGGGACATAATAATGGTTAGTGAGTTATGTAGGATTATTTTATTGTCTTGTGCTTTATGCGAGAATCCTTATTGATTAGCGTGCGGGCATGTTTTCCTAGGTCTAGGGAATGCACTACGAGATAAAGCACGCACTTCAAGGCAAATGCACGGATTCTAAAATAAATGTACACAAACCTAGGTGAATGCACGTAAACCAATGCAAGGCACGTAATTTAATGCAATGCACGTAAATCGAAGTATGACTCTTAAACCTAGGTTAGGGCACGCAGTTCAAGGTCAGTACACACAAATTGAGGTATCGCATGTAAATCAAAGTCAAGGCACGTAAGTCGAGGATTAGGGCACACAATTCTAGGTCAAGACACGTATGACGAGGCATGTACAAAAACCAAGACAGGACACGTAATCCAAGGTCGGTCATATAATTCTGGGTCTAAGGCACACAAATCGAGGTAAGACATGTTATTCGGGGTCGGGCCTCACAGCATGCAACGCTGACGTGGCCATTCTCACTTTGCTGGGGTCGGGCACCTCCAGCTCGGGAACAACTCTCAAATCTATATCTCACCCTCTCGATCTCGACTTGCGGGGGGGAGGGATTGACGAGGGTGGACCCCGAGTTGAGGTAAGATACCCGCACCGAGCTGAGGCCGACCAACCTGAGCCAAGGCCAGCGTATTCAGCTAATGCCCCACTGGATGCTGATCCGACCTTACCCCGACCCAGGAAAACCCCGACCTCTGCGCCAGCTGTCCTGATGGGACATAAAGCTGCACCGTATTAAATGCTGTCATATCTGAATTTAGTTTAAATAGAGCTCCATCCCTTCATTTTTGAGGTAACTCGTCATTAAATGCTCTCAGCTACTTCCCTAACTTGGACATACTAATCATTTGTACGCCCGAGAAAAAAATTTGGGTCATCACCCCGCCTTTTCCTTGTTTTTCCTTGTGTAGGTCCAGCAGCCGACCCGAAAATCCAGGTCAGGTAGCCAACCCGAAAATTCAACTCTGTGGGAGAAGCCATTCAATCTCAACTGCGAGATTCCCAACCTCGACACTAACAGATTTGTCATGTTATTTTTCATTTTAAATGTGAGTATATTTGTTTTTTGTTGTACTGTGTGACTGCAAAATCAATACTCTCATTGTCTATGAAGGTTCGATGTATAATAGGGTCTTTAATTATTAGGATTATCGTTCAATATAGCAATTATTTTATTTTATTCTATTTTGTTGTCATGAAAAAAATAATTTTATCCAGCTTGATCAAACAAGAACAAAGATTTCGATGTCGATGAAAACCATCGTCTATGAGATGCGAATTCTATCCAGCACATTGCAAGCTGAGTTTTTTTAGCTTCAGACTTTACGGAGCCATCTATTATTATGGAATATTCTTTAGATTACAGAAATAAATAAATAAAAATAGAACTTCATGTGATCATATCCATCTAAATGAAGACCTAAGTACTATTAAATCAAAACAATAAGAAATTCAGCAAGAATTGCGGAATACATGGCAGATCCACTCTTTTTTTTTTTTTTTCTTGTTTTTTAAATGAGGTGTATTATAAATTATTAGATTTGGTTCATTTAAGTTTTAATCGTTCATTTTAAGATTTATTTTAAATACTTTTGTTAATTTATTGATTTATTAATTTAGATCTAGGGGTTGATGGTGAAAAAGATCATATCTAATGATGAATAATTTCGGAAGTGACAGAAGTAAAAACGGAAATTAAGGATCATTATTCTGAAATAAGCACAATCATTATGCTCTTCAAAATTGCCGGCCAACTCATTCATTTTGTTCACAATAGAACTGCCGGCAAATAAAATTGCATTATAATGTCCGCGCTTTTACTTCAAAATTGTGTTGGTTTTGTTTCTTCTCTATTGCCTTAGCTTTTGTTTTAGTATAATCTCCGCATCTTTGCCATTATCAAAAAATCAACATGCCATATTTAGGAATCAAATTTGGGCTCTCAATGCCTTTTTTCAAGTCAAATGACTCTAACCCTTGTAGTGGGCTATGTACTCCCCTTAATAATTAGAAGATCAGGGTTTAAATTTCATAGAGACGGAGGTAGGTGGCGGTGGGGTAAAAAAAATCCTAAAATGTTAACTTAGTGGGGGAGAGTATAAGGTCTAAGCTAGAGACTTGTTCATCTTTTGAGTTTAAATTATCATAAAATTAATTTATTTAGAATTGTTCTTTGGAATTTTTATATTTAATTAACTTGGACTATACCTCTTTTGAATAAAATTATATATGTTGAAAGTTGACACCTTATGTAAACCTGAATGACCATCTAAAAATATTTTTCGTCGTTTAAAAAAAAAAAAAAAGGTCAAATGACTCTAATTAAGTCTTTCATAGTTACATGCACCTAACATATATACTAGTAAAATAGTAGTTAATTAAGACCAAACCTTCGTTCATTGTTGACATTTTAAGCAAATGGGAACTTGAAATTTCAGTTAATTCATATGCAAAAATGTCAAAAGTTTGTTGCATAAACAAGTCTCCTCATCTTCTTCTAAGGTTGTTGACCTTGTAAATGGTAAACTAACGACAATCTCGTTCATTGGTAACTTTCTATTTTGGCCAAAGAACAAAGTTGTGTTCACACAAAAATGCCTTGCACAATCAGTTACCCGCGCCGCAATGTGAAAAGCCAAAGGCGTGGTTGGTTGTTGATTACATAAGCGATGATAACGCAACAGGCACGTGCTCATGTGTTTTTCTCATGTGAATCAATGGTCTTTATTCACAAGCTACGCTACCAGCCGCCCAAAGTCGGCTCTAGTCTAACCATTATCCTTACGCCACGTGATTCACTCACAAATCAAGTATTCTCATTCACCCTCTCGGACTCGATAAAATGATCGAATAATAATTTATTATAATTAAATATTTTAATTTCAAACTTATGTTATCCAGTCACATATTATTTAGTTTTTGATTGATTTAAAATATACATTAGATAGTGTATCGTTGCATCACGTGCAAAGGCAGAGTTACTTTTATTTGAGTGGGAGTTGCAAAATATTTATTAATTCAAATTAAAAAATTAATTTAATTCCTACTAAAAAAAATTATACATAAATATTAAATTATGTAATTTTAACCGTTATTGAATAAAAAATTTGAATCTTATATTATCTATAATTTAAAATAGATTCGAAATAATTCAACTTATGATGAATTTCGATATAAAAGGAGAAATATTCTCATCAGCATAGGTCAGATGAAAATGTAAATGTAGTTTATAAATAGGAAGGTGCATAAAGTAAGACTTGGCCGTCAAAGGATAATACCAAGAAAGATTCTCTGCATAAAGACACCTAAAACACCCACCAAAGAATAAAGACACCCAATAAATACATAGTAAGATTAGCTGCCACTTATTAAATCTTTTGAGCATATATAAATACACTACTCATACAAGTCATAAGCCTAACATAATATGCCACATTCCTAACCAAGACAACAAGCTTAAGCTACCTTCATTTTCCTTCCAATTCCTCTATGCTTTCTTCAATGGAGTGGGCTAGAGGTCCCGTGATCGGGCGAGGCTCCTCTGCCACCGTGTCGCTAGCCACCGTGTCCTCCTCCGGTGAGCTCATCGCTGTCAAGTCCGGAGAGTTATCTTGTTCTAGCTTATTGCAAAAAGAGAAATGTTTAATTTCTCAACTTAGCTCTCCCTATGTTGTCAAGTGCTTAGGCTCTGATATTACATGTGAGAATAACAAGTCTATGTACAATCTTTTCATGGAGTATGTACCTGGTGGCACACTCTCTGATCTCATCAAGAATCAAGGTGGTTCATTGAATGAGTGTTTGATTCAATCATATGTGCATCAAATTCTACAGGGCTTGGATTATCTTCACTCAAATTGGGTGGTGCATTGTGACATTAAGGGACAGAATATCTTGATTGGCAAAGATGGTACCAAGATTGCAGATTTTGGTTGTGCCAAATTGATGCGAGGAGGTGATACTACTACCCGGACAGCTTTTTCGGGTACACCGGTTTTCATGGCCCCGGAAGTTGCGCGCGGTGAAGAGCAAGGCTTCCCGGCTGATATTTGGGCGCTCGGCTGCACTATCATCGAGATGGCCACGGGGACTAATCCGTGGCCGGAGGCAAATGACCCTGTGTCAGCTATTTACAGAATTGGTTACTCAGAGGATGTGCCTGCGTTCCCTCGATGGTTATCCACTGATGCTAAGGACTTTTTAAGCAAGTGTTTGATGAGAAATGCAAAAGAGAGATGGACAGCAAAACAACTTCTCCAGCACAAGTTTTTGGATGGTTTGAAAGCTAATTTGCAGGCAGTAAATGAGCTTTACAGAAATTCTCCAACTAGTATATTAGATCAAGACATATGGGATTCATTAGATGTGTCTGAAGCTTCCCCTATGTCAACGCGCAACGTTTTGTCTCTCGATTCTCCAGCTGATAGGATCAGGCGATTAATTGGAGATGGCTTCTCATCAGGTGCTTCAAATTTACCCAGTTGGGTAGATGAGGAAGATTGGTTCACAGTTAGAGGCATTGATGATGCAGAATCTTGCACGTTTTCAACAGTTGATGAAGATGATCTTGAGCACTCAATTGCTGTCGAGAATTATTCTTTTGATTATTTTACTGTAGAAATTAGTCCTCTTAGTAGTCCTGATACAGAGACAGATGATTTAATGATGCCCTCTGAAAGTGTTAACCATGTTCTTGTAACAAGCAGCGTTGATTTTGAAAGCAATATAATGGAAAGCTATAGTTGTTCAGTTCAAAATTTTCCACAATCGGCTAACCTCTTTTTTTTTTCTCTCTTTTTGCACAAAGACCGAATTCATAATTCAAAATAAAAATCTTTCACTATAATAAGTTATTATTTGACCGTTTCACTACTAAAAGCTAATCTGTTTATAATTTTATTTATGTGGTCTCTCATTCCCACTTGCACTCATTATGGTTGTTGTTTGGCCATCTGAAGTCATCTCGTGGCCGGTGTGGGATGAGATTTAAAATGATTGACTTTTTGCTTGGCGTGGGTTTGGTAAACCTTTTGAAAAGTCAAATTCATACTGCAAATCAATGTGAACATGAACGACTTTTTAGGTGTACAAGGTCAACGCATTTCGTCATTGTTCATTCAAATTTTAAACCACATCGTTTTCGAAGCAACAATCCAAAGAGCCCGTTAATCTAGTAATGAAACATAAATAACAAAATTCGTTCACTTTTTAAATTTGAATTAATCAATAAATTAATTTTATTAATAGTTTTATTAAGTTTTATAATTTATTAATTTAAATCATATTTTTTAAAAATTAGATACAAGTGTTACTTTTATTAAACTTCATACCTTATTAATTTAAATTATATATTTTTTATATTAAATTATATATTTTAAAATTTAACACCCGATATAAGTCCGAAAGACTGCAGAAGTCATCCTAAGAAAAATCATCCGGGGGCCGTTGAAGTCAGCTAGGGCGCTTAAATTTTCTTCCCTTGACGCTGCTAATGTGGACACGGCCAAGTGGCACTTCTAGTGCCTTTTGAAGAGACAATAACTAGTCAGGGTCAACTTTTCCTAATCTACAATGTTCTTCAGCTATCTCGAGTGGGTAGTGGGGTTGTTCCATACATTGACGCACCGGCCTGCTCTAGACCTTATCCGAATATTCAAACCAAGTGCTATTGTGAGCTATTTTAATGATAATTTGGACTTTGACAAAAAAAAAAAAAATGATAATTTAGACAATCTTCAGCTACCGTCAAACCACTATAGAACACGAATTTTACTAACCATCTTGCTTGTCCTTTGTGGACATCTAAGAGTTTATTTCTCCCTTTTTTTTTTCTTTTTTTTGTGAAAGTTATTTTTACTAATTTGTTAAATTTGACAGAATTTGTTTAGTCTTTTCATACTTATTTAATCTCTTTGTATTCTAATTTTTATCCACAAGTATTTCCTTTTTTCATGTTTTGACTTTTAAGTAGCGATTGGTACATTAGAATGGATTTGGACAGGAATGGATTTGGGCAGGAATGGAATGAACTAAGGAATGGAATGAAAGTGAGAATGGAATGAACTTGGGAATGAGAATGACATGTTTGATATGCTTTAGGAATTAAGAGTAGTAATGCGAATGACTTATATAATATGACATAATTGCATTTTTATTATTATAGTATTAAAAATAAGAATAAATATAAACATAAATAATAATAATAATAATAATAACAAAATAAAAATAATAAATAATAAATAATAATAATAATAACAACAACAACAACAATAAATAATAATAATAATAATAATAGTAATAATAATAATAATATAAATAAAAATAAAAATAATAATAATTATTAATAACAAAATATTATTATATATATATATATATATATTTTAAAAATAAAAATAATAATAATAATTATTATTATTATTATTTATTTTTATTTTTATTATTTTATTTATTTATTTATTATTATTATTATTATCATTTTTTATTATAATAATAATTATTTTTATAATAATATTATTATATTTTTAATTATATTTATTATTATTATTTTTTATTTTATTTATTTATTATTATTATTATCATTTTTATTATTATTTTTATTTTTATTATTATAATAATAATTTTTATTATTATTTTCATAATAATATTATTATATTTTTAATTATTATTATTATTATTATTTAATCACTATTATTATTTTTATTATTATTATTATTATTTTATTATTATTATTATTTTCATAATAATAATAATTAAACAAATTATTTATAAAGGATATGGTAGTCAAGTTAATTCCCAAATACATAGGAATAAACCATTCCCATGTATTTGGTCTGGAATGACTATTCTCATGTATGTGGGAATGGGATTCCCTTGGGAATGACATTCCCAAGTTCATTCACTCATACCAAATATGGGAATTAAAATAGAATTGGAAATGTTATTTCATTTCCACATACTAATCACTGCCTTAGTTAGTGACATTTAAAAGAATAAGAAAAAATTAATAATTATCTTCCATCCCTTTTGGGGGTTGGGGTTGGGGTTGGGGTTGGGGTTAGGGTTAGGGTTAGGGTTAGGGTTGGAGTTGGGGGGGAGGGATACGAAAAGATTAAACAAATTAACTCTGATATGTTTAAACAAATTAATAGAAGTAACTCCCCACAACGGAAAAGAGGCAAGAGGGACAAAACCTCTCAAATTTCCACAAAGGGACAATAATTATCTTGCTTTAGCAACATTAATTCTGAATTGTATTTATTACTAGGGGAAAGTTCAAACATATATTTGCATACGGCATCATAGGTTCCTCTGATTTCAGCACGACTTCACTTTATCATTTTTTTTTTTTGACATTGACTTCACTTTATTCATGTGATGTAGGCTATTTGTTCCGACAAAAAAAAAAAAAAAAAAGGATGTAGACTATTTGTAACTAAGGCTCCATTTATTTCCCGTAAAATAATTTGGTGGTAGAAAATATTTTTTTGTATTTAGTTGGCATACTAAAAAATATTTTCTGGTATTCAGATGTAATTATTAAAAATTAATTAAACTATTAATTTATTAAATTTCTAAAAAATATTAATAATTAGTTATTATTAATTTATTAAAAAATTAAAATTATTTTAAAATTATTAATTAATTAAAATTTTAATTAATACATAGTGAAATAAATTAGTTAATAAAAAATGTGACGAGAAGGAGGGGAGGGGAGGGGAGGGGAGGGGAGGGGGGTGGGGGGGAGGGGGGGGGGGTTGGGTTGGGGTGGGTAAAGGTGGGGTAGAATGAGCGGAAAATATTTTTATCTCCTAAAGGATATAAAAATATTTTTCACTCATTTTAGCTAAATATTTTTTTTTAGTGGAAATTTTTTTTCGATTGATCAATTTTTCAATGTTATCAAACATTAAAAAATCAGGAAAATATTTTACAACAAACAAACGGAGCCTAGGTTGAGTTTGTGTAATGTATAAGTGTTAGTGGATAGTTAGGCATATGTTAGATAGTTAGGCATATGTTAGATAGTTAGGCATATGTTAGGCATATGTTAGATACAATGGCATATTAGTAGCCTTACTTAGCCTATATAAGGAAGTTGTAAACATTGCAAAGACACACACAAGAAATCATCTTCTTCTTCTCATTTGCTCGTTATCTTCTTCACTAATGTTTAGTAAATTCGACATGGTATCAGAGCTACCATTCTGGTAGCTTGTGCCACTGTCATCTCACAATACAAAACTCACATATCTTATATTTTGCATTGCTTACACCATTGATATCAATTCAGATCAAACACCACCACCACCACCAACTGTTCGTCACTATTCGCTACTGTACACATCGTGAACAGTAACACGCGCCACACCAGAACGTTCTACTCGTCGAGAGGATTCTAACGATACCAAAAACGTAAAATTCCGACATCGGACGCACCTCCACCTTCCGTCAAAAGAACACTGCGCTGTTGGAATATTTTCCAGCATTTCAGCACACCAAACAAGGCCTTGCTGACATCATTTGCCACGTCAGCAACATCTGTCAGTCCAGTCACCACAGGTCAGCAAACCGCCACGTCAGCCAAAAAAAAAAAAAAAAAAAAAATTTGACAAGATCATTCTTAAGGTTTTTTGACGTCCTGATTTCATTTTTGCATTCCGTTTTTCAAAATTCCAACTCAAAATCCCAGTTTTGTCTACAAAATGGATCATTCAAATGTTCCTCAACCTATTAATATCATATTTGATGGAACCAATTACGTACCTTGGGCCCACGCCATGACTAGCTTTCTTCGAGGTCGTAAATTATGGAGATTACTTACTGGGGATGTTCAAGAACCTGAGAAAACAACTGGCGAATCTGATGATAAGTATGCTGAACGACTTGAAGAATGGGATAGCAAAAACCATCAAATTATCACTTGGTTTCGCAATACTTGTATTACCTCCATAAGTCTTCAGTTTGGACGTTTTTATACGGCCAAAGAGGTTTGGGATTTTCTCGCACAAAGGTATACTGCTGCAGATGGAGCTCATCAATATCAACTTGCCATCAGTCTTCACTCCATGCACCAAGAGATTGGTCAATCAATCAACAACTTCTTGTCGCAAATGTATGCTATCTGGGATCAACTTACATCCTCCGAACCTACTTGGAAATGTACTGAGGATACGGAACAATTTGTTGTTTGGAGAGATAAAAGTCGACTTGTTCACTTTCTTATGGCCCTCCGCGACGACTTTGAACCTGTTCGTGCCTCCTTACTTCATCGAAATCCTTTTCCAACACTAGAGCAAGCAGTTCAAGAACTTCTTTCCGAGGAAACTCGACTTCAGTCTCGAAATAAGCATCGATCTTCTGATATGGTACTTGCGACATCGAATTATGCACCGAAAGGCCAAGTCTCTTTGCCATCTGCTCAACAATACTGCAAATATTGCCATAAATATGGTCATACACTAATCAATTGTCCCACCAGGACTTGCACATTTTGCAAGAAAACTGGACCTAATCACTTCCAAAGTGATTGTTATCGCAATCCTAACAGGACTTCTCGTGGAAACAATTCCAAAGGTGTTACTCCTAAGGGTCCATATCCAATGTCCGCCTCACACTCTGCTGCTGTCACTACTGAAGATGGGTCCTCAATTATTGCCACTGATACTACCATTGACCCGTCGACCTCATCTATGTCACTTATAGATCTTCAAGAAGTTCTTAAGCAGGTTTTGGCTCAATCTAGTCATTCTTCTTCCATTGCATTGTCTACCACGGTTGGTAAGTCTACTTGGTACTTTGACTCTGCTTGTTCAAATCATATGACTGCCGACTCTTCAAGTTTGACAAACAAAATAGTGCCTATTTCCCATAAACCCTCTATTTATACAGCTGATGGAAACTCTATGCATGTTAGTCATATAGGAACAATTTCTACTTCTTCTGCATCACTTCCAAACACTTATCTTGTTCCTAAACTTACTCTTAGCCTTATCTCTGTTGGCCAATTATGTGATCTTGGTCTCGTTGTCACTTTTTCTAATTCTGGTTGTCGTGTACAGGACCCCAGTACCGGACAGATTCTTGGGATAGGCCGTAAGGTTGGAAGACTCTTTGAACTCATCAGTCTACATCTTCCATCACACCTTCACACCGCTGCTCCAGTCATCTCCTCATCAACACCTTCCTCACTTTATCTCTGGCATTCTCGATTAGGACATGCCTTATTGGGAAAACTCCAACCTCTAGTTTCTACAGGTTCATTAGGAAAAGTGTCAATTGAAAAGTTTGATTGTCTCCCTTGTCAACTTGGCAAACAACCTGCTTTATCCTTTAATAAAAGTGATTCTGAATCTTCTGCCTGCTTTGATTTAATTCACTCTGATATTTGGGGACCTTCTCCTACTCCTACAATGGGCGGATCTAAATACTTTGTGATTTTTGTAGATGATTATTCTAGATTTACATGGCTATATCTTATGCATGCTCGATCTGACTTTCCTCGCATCTACTCTGAATACACTGCCATGATTTTTACCCAATTTTCACAACGGATTAAAATCCTCCGTACTGATAATGCCATGGAATACAAGGAGTCTAGTGTCCTTGACCTTCTTCATCAACACGGTACTATTTCTCAACGCTCATGTCCATACACCTCTCAACAAAATGGGCGTGCTGAGCGTAAACACAGACATATTCTTGATATCACTCGCACATTCCTTATTTCTGCCTCTTGTCCTGAACGATTTTGGGGAGAAGCTGCACTCACTGCTGTTTACACCATTAATCGTTTACCCTCTCCTGCTATTGGTAATCTCCTTCCCTACGAACGTCTTTATAGATCTCCACCTATCTATGAGCATCTTCGAGTTTTTGGAAGTACATGCTTTGTACTACTTCCTCCACATGAACGTACCAAACTCGAACCACGAGCTCGATTGTGTTGCTTCTTAGGTTATGGCATTGAACATAAGGGTTATCGTTGTTGGGATCCTATCTCTAAACGACTTCGTATTTCTCGCCATGTGATTTTCTGGGAAAATAAGATGTTTGCTTCAATTTCTTCCTTTTCCATTCCCCATACTCAATCTGCACCACTCTTCACCAATTGTTCTCTTCCTTTATTTCCTAATGATGACAGTGACACAGGTACAAATACAAGTCCAAGTACTTCCTCAACAACTGATACGGCCTCTCCTGAGTCATCGGTTCCGGACAGTGGTCCTACACCTCACTCTGAGTCCATTTCTACCTCAATCTCCACTGACCTACCTGTACGTCATTCTACACGAGTAAGGTCCATTCCCTCTCATCTTTTTGATTATCATTGTTTTTCTACTATTCTCTCACTACATGAGCCTCAAACATACCGAGAGGCAAGTTGTGATCCTCTTTGGCAGCAAGCTATGGCAGATGAACTGAAGGCCTTAGAAGACAAACATACTTGGGACTTAGTCGATCTTCCTCCAGGAAAGAATGCTATGGGATGCAAATGGGTTTACAAGATCAAGACAAAATCTGATGGCTCTATAGAACGGTACAAGGCTCGTCTCGTGGCAAAAGGGTTCACTCAAGAATATGGCATTGACTATGAAGAAACATTTGCACCAGTTGCTCGTCTCACCACTGTTCGAACTCTTATTGCCGTAGCTGCAATACGACAATGGAAGTTGTTTCAAATGGATGTCAAAAATGCTTTTCTAAATGGTAATCTTGATGAAGAAGTCTTCATGAAGCCTCCTCCAGGGTATGATCATCCTTCTCACAAAGTGTGTAAACTGCGTCGTGCACTTTATGGTCTTAAACAAGCTCCTCGTGCATGGTTCTCCAAATTCAGCTCTGTTATTGGGGAGTTTGGTTTTACTTCGAGCAACCATGATTCTGCTCTTTTTATTCGTCACTCTACCTCTGGTATTGTTGTGTTACTACTTTACGTAGATGACATGATTATTACTGGCAATGATTTGGTTGGTATTTCTAATCTCAAACAGTTTCTTGGCCAACATTTTGAAATGAAAGATCTTGGTACTCTCAGCTACTTTTTGGGCATTGAAGTTTCTTCCCATACAAATGGCTATTACCTTTCTCAGGCCAAGTATTCTTCTGATCTTCTCGCTCGTGCTGGACTCACTGATAGTAAAACCGCTTCTACCCCTCTTGATCCCAACATACGACTCACTCCTATGGATGGAACACCTCTCAGTGATGCTTCCCTCTACCGTCAGTTGGTTGGTAGTCTTATCTATCTTACAGTTACTCGACCTGATATCTCTTATGCTGTTCATATGGTGAGTCAGTTTATGTCCGAGCCTCGTTCTTCTCACCATGCAGCTGTTCTTCGCATTCTCCGATATGTCAAAGGCACTCTATTTCATGGTTTATTCTTCTCTGACAGCTCCTCTCTAGTTCTTCGTGGTTATTCAGATGCAGATTGGGCTGGTGATCCCACAGATCGTCGTTCTACTACTGGGTATTGCTTTCTACTTGGTGATTCCCTCATTTCATGGCGGAGCAAAAAACAAACTGTTGTTGCTCGTTCTAGTACTGAAGCAGAATATCGGGCACTTGCAGATACTACCCAAGAAGTAATCTGGCTTCGATGGTTACTCCATGATCTAGGTACATCGCAGTCTCTTGGTACTGTCTTCCATTGTCATAATCAGAGTGCCATCCAAATAGCCCACAATGATGTATTTCATGAGCGAACCCGTCACATTGAATGTGACTACTACTTCATTCGTTAGCACGTCATACAAGGCACTACACAACTTCGTTTTACTCCCTCTGCTGATCAACTTGCTGATATCTTCACTAAAGCACATCCTCCATCTCGCCTTCAAGACTTGATTTCCAAACTCAAGTTGGTGTCATTCACACCTCCTTGAGTTTGAGGGGGGGTGTTAGTGGATAGTTAGGCATATGTTAGATAGTTAGGAATATGTTAGATAGTTAGGCATATGTTAGGCATATGTTAGATACAATGGCATATTAGTAGCCTTACTTAGCCTATATAAGGAAGTTGTAAACATTGCAAAGACACACACAAGAAATCATCTTCTTCTTCTCATTTGCTCGTTATCTTCTTCACTAATGTTTAGTAAATTCGACAATAAGAATAAAGAATTTAAGTCATCATAATTTTTTTTACAAAATGTGAATGTTATAAATTTTTCGCAAATACAAGAGGTTTTCGTCGTGCCAAACATAATAGAATTACGACCTAACCAACATTGGACCGGGTGTTACACTATTTAAAGCATCATATGAAGATGGAAGATTTTGTCTATGCAAATATACAATTAATCGACTGTTTAGTCTTGTATCATAATTAAGCATCTAGAAATTGTTCTGTTTCCATATGAAATCATTCTTACGTATGCATCTTCACATAGAAATCTAGAATGTTGCGAGAACTTACAGATGACGCCTAGAACTTTCAAAAAGTTAAAAGTCTAGAAGAATATCTACGTCTAGAAGAATAGGGGATGAGAAAGAGAAAGAAAAAGAAAATTACACATCATTAATAGAACTTTAATTACATGAACTCTATCATGTTGCCTCAAGAAAAATAAAATAAAATAACATAATAGAATAGAAACCATAGTTCTCAATCAATTTTTTTGATCCATTTCTACTTAAGTCTTAAACTATTTCTTTGCTTTTCTTGCCCTCAAATCAGAGAGAGGCCATCTTGACTGCTTCCAAATTCTTCCTCAATAAACTAAGTTGCCTAATATAATAGTGAAGTCTGTCTATCATCAATGCCAGGAACAAGGAAAACCCTGCACGGCACAAAATTTCGATTTATTCAACAAAAATTCTTGTATGTATTATGGCATTTAAACAAAATTTTGAGGCTGATACAGATAAATAAGTTATATGTTATATGTTACCTCATGATAGGTGCGAATCCACTATTTACTCTCAGTAGGAATTATAACCACAATTTGATAACTCGTATGCACATATATTATTTTTAGTAGAAATTAATTAATTTTTTAAACTTAAAATACATAAATATTCGAAGGATTATGTACCGCACCCACGGGCCCTTAATTGCATTCGTCCTAGTGTTAGAGGGTCAATATGACCACAACGCAAAAGCATTTTATGAATCTTTAGGCTGGCCCTTAGTTGCGTCCGCCTTGACAGCGGATCTATTATTATATGAGTGGGTTACAGTCCAAGCTCAATTTATTATTTTAAAAAATATTTATAACTTTAAAATATTTTTAGGCCGAAAAAATAAAAATAAAGTTTTTACTAAATTTTTTTTTTTTTTTGATATATAAGTGTTAAATTGTGAATTTCAATTAACTCTCACAAAATATAAATCCTAGATCTTCCCAATTAACACTCACAAAATATAAATCCTAGATCTATCCCGATTAATGGATTAGTATGATCGAAACACGGGCATTCCAGGACTAACAACATGTGAGATTGCTGCATATTCGAAGAGGAAATAATCTTGTTCGAGTATGAAGGACAAGAACAAATATAAATCTGCAAAGATTGTAACTAAAATTTACCTAAAAGTGATGCTTCAAGAAGATGATTGGCCAAAAGCACCTGGTCAGTTGGATTAACAGTGCCTGAATCAGCTGCACGCTTTTGAATCTTCATTATATTCAATAAGATAGAGATCAAAACAACAAAAAGAGTCCCTCCAACAGTTTTAGCTATCACAGGTCCTCTTCCTTGCTTCGATCTATCCAATACAACAACTAATGGCTGCCTTAAAGGTGTTCTAAACAGAAGAAGAAGTATCAAAACCACTTCTGCAAAAACAAGCGCGAAAAGTGGTTGAATCATGGCTTATGTTACATGCAACAAAATACCAGAATTAATCAAGATGAATATAAGATTAGCAGAAAATGTTCCAAGATATTTAGTACTGCATCAATGGTATTGTGTGTATAACACAAAGAAGCAAAGAATATTCCCAAGCGGCATGGACCAGTCATTACTTCAAGGTTTCAGGTTTGACACTCTTCACTGTTCTAGAATTCTGCTTTTGATTAACCTGTTGCATGTATGGGGGCACCGCTACATCTGAGGGTTTACCAGTTAGTGATCGGGATCTGTCGAATAATCCGGTAATCATACCCTACCAATTAGGTTTCCACGTCATCCAAAAAAAAAGAAGCAAAGAATATGATGACCAACAAGCGAAGGCGCGTACTTTTTGAATCATTTTTGCCTTGCTACCTTTGGCATGTGTTTGTAAATTCATATATTTCCCGACAACGGAGTTAAGGAATACTCTGCAAGAATCGTGTAATGCAAAACGGTTCTTTCATATGCTTATCTTCTTCCTCATTTGCAGTATATGATCAAAATGGTGGAATGGGAGAAGGGACAAATGTTATTAGTGTGAATAGCTTATGACTTAACATCTCTATGAAAACTTTTTAATCATAAATTTCCTAAAATTTAAAATGCATGTCACAATTTATAGTAGTACAATATGATTTGCTATTGTTTTAGCTAGCAAATGACTATCTCCTTTCCTTGCTACATTACTAGCTTCATTTAAAATCCATATTTTGTTGAAAATACATTTGCCAAAAGCCCTAAACTAAGCATTGAGTCTTCCTTGCATGTTATTGCCACCTCACTTTTTTTTTCTTTTTTTGTGTTGTAACGTTTACTTAATTGATTTATATAGTTTTCATCTATTTGGCGAGTAACTAATAGTCACGGATAATAATTTTTCTTTTGCTAGGCAAGTAAAATCGTGTAAAAATCACAAAAATATGCATAACTTGTACTTCAATATTTGGCGGGGTCATATTTTAGTATATTTGATGAGTCCAACTCCCATTGGACAAGTATTTGGGCCTACATCCAGCCCATTAATAGGCTTACTTATGGTCTCAAATTGGCCCAAAAAGTACCCACATGTAATAGGCCCAAATTAAAAGTAGTTCTTGCTTCATAAGCCCAATAAAGGCCCGAAATATCAGGACATGGTAACGAGCCATTCGAGTCCAAATCCCATTGGACCAGTATTTGGGCCTACATCCGGCCCATTAATAGGCCTACTATCGTCTCAAATTGGCCCAAAAAGTACCCAAAGAAATAGGCCCAAATTATAAGTAATTTATGCTTCATAAGTCCAATAAGGGCCCGAAATATCAACCTGGTAAAGAGCCATTCAAGTCCAAATCCCATGGGACGAGTATTTGGGCCTACATCCGGCCCATTAATAGGCCTACTTATGGTCTCAAATTGGCCCAAAAAAGTACCCACTTGTAGTAGGCCCAAATTAAAAGAAGTTCATGCTGTATAAGCCCAATAAAGTCCCGAAATATCAGGACCTGGTAAAGAAAGCCATACAAGTCTTCAATAAGCCCACGATTTATTTCTATAAATAGCGCAAAAGGTACATATAGCATATGTTCCGAAAGGTTTCCTACATCAACTGTGACAAAGTACAACGAACAACCAAAAGCTACTAGCAAAAATGGAGGCGGCGATAGCTTCATCAGCTTCACAAATTCTGACCGTTGGATCATCATCATCATCATCTTCATCGTCGCCGTCATTTTACTCCGGTGCCAATTCTCGCCAATTCCTACGCTCTAAGCTTCACAAAAGCTCCCTCATACTCAAACCTCCACGAAGCTTCTCTATTCGCGCCTCCGCTTCTCGCGGAGAAGATAACGGTACTTTACCCGATCACAAATGCATTACTTAAACGGTTTATTTTATGCATTTGACACTCGACATTTGGTCTAGTAGTATGATTCTCGCTTTAACTGCAATAGCTCCCGAGATTGATTCTCGGACTTAAAATTCGAAGTGTTAAATAAATAAATAAATAATTATGCATTTGAACGAATGAAACAAAAAAAATGTTTTTTTTTAATTATTTTTTTTTTAAAGTTTTTATTTTATTTTATTTCGTTTACCTGTTGACAGTGGTGACTCTACTTGACTACGGCGCTGGAAATGTACGGAGTCTTCGAAATGCAATTCGATATCTCGGCTTCGAGGTTAAAGATGTAATTTTTTAACCTTTTTCTGTTTTATTTTTAAGTTCAAAGTTCGTTTTTTAAAATAAAAAAAAAAAATTCTATTCGGTTGTAATTAATACGAGGGAATAGAATCTTAAGTAGCTTAAAGATTTCAAAATTCAGCATTTTCTTTGGTCTATGCGACGTAATCACGTCCAACTGTGACATTATGTTATGATTAATTCTTAATTTGAATTAGGAGTGTCCAGCTGAAGAAAAGCTAAGAAAAAGTTAGCATTTTAGTTTTTTCTTAGTTTATGTGATATGTAATTGCAGTCTATGGTGGCACTATATCCTAATTAGTTTGTCATTTTGAATGAGTACTTAATTTCTCTGTTTTGTGTTTCGTATTGATGAAAGTTGGCTGATTGATAGAATGGTTAACATGTAATAAGGGACAGGATAGAAGGAATATGATGTTTGAGTTTGTGGATAAGATATTTATAATTTACTGATTGAATTTCTGTATGGAGTGCCAAATTGAAAAGTGTCAGGAAGTTTTGCGACTGCTATTACTTGTTAACAGCAATTTGAAAATGAAGCGGTCTAGAACTTAGTTAGTGACCCAACTTTGACTCGTTTTTTTTTTTTGGTGGGGGGCGGTGTGGCTGAGGTGAAAGAAGTGTGCTTTTGGAAGCTGCTATTGAAATGTTAATGTCTAAACTGGTGGGCCTATATGTTGTTAATCTTTGTGAATTTAAACTCAGAATCTATCCGAGAGTTGAAAGCCATATATGACTATATTTTTTGATGGAGAGCTTACGCCCAAGAATGGGATCTTTTCTTATATACGTTTTCAATATCTTTGACACATTCTTTTTTCTAATTGATTATCTTTTAGGTAAAAACTGCAGAGGATATCCTGGATGCCAAACGCCTCATTTTCCCTGGAGTGGGTGCATTTGCCACTGCCATGGACGTGCTTAACAGGGATGGGTAAACTCACTACGCAACCTTTTTATTTGCATTAGAAGTGATTTTTGTGTGTATTGGTTTGCATGTTTCATCTGTATATGCCTCACTAATAGGCCATCATTATCAAAGGGAAGTGCTTCTAAGATTTTTCTCATCTACATAATGTAACCTTTCATACCTTCACACGCTGAATGTGACTCCTTTTTAGCTTGATTGATGCATTGAGCAAATATACAACTTACTGTTTTCTCTTACCAATTTATTTACCAAACCAAGCTTTATATCACTAGGTGGGGTCGGCTATATGGATCTGATGACGCCACTTGTTCTTGGCACGAGCTTTCTCCTCTCTTAACTCTATGCACATGAGATCTCGACTGAGTGTCTCTATCCAACTCATCTTAGGTCTTCTTTTACCTCTCTTGCAATGTAACAACCTCCATAGCTTCGTACTTTCCAATTGGTTGCCTCCTAATATGTCCAACCTATCTCAAACGGTTCTTCCTCATCTTATCCTCAATTGGGGCCACACTTACTTTTCCTCGTATTACCTTGTTTCTTATGTTGCCCTTCATATTATTGCCACTCATCCATCTTTGCATTCTCTTATCGATGTATTTGTCCGAACAAATTAAACACTCTTCAACATTGAAAGTGCTCTCTCAGTTAACTAACAAATTTTCGTGGAGAGAGATGATTTATTCAAATAGATTAATTGTTTTCACTCATCATTTTGTTATTTGCTGGACCAAACACATTAATGTTTTTTTTTTCCTAATCTTGGACCTGAACTGTTCTGTAGAATGGCTGAAGCACTTTGTGCCCATATTGAGCAAGATCGCCCATTTTTAGGGATCTGCCTAGGACTGCAGCTACTTTTTGAGTCCAGTACGGAGAATGGACCAGGTAAACATTGGATGCAACTGTTTTTGTTTGCAGAAAAGTTTTTTATTCCACTTGCATGAAGCTCCTTTGAGTTTCTGTTCACTAGATTTACATCTATATTTTTGATTTCTGGTGAAAAATTATCTATTGAAAATATGTTAAGGAACACATTTCACAAAATGTTGTTTTTTTCTGTTCTGTTGTGATGCAAAGTATGTTGCATTTTGTGTTCAACCATAAAAAATATGCTTAGCTCAGTCATTTTATATGATTATTGTTGCTTCAAGTTTCCTTACAAGAAACCCACTCAAAGGAAAGGTATGATATACACGCATCTAAGTAAAGCATTCTCGTATTACAATGACCTAATATTGCAGCTGTTTGATATCTGTGACGTATACTATTAGACGCTTATTTTAAACAATATGTAGTACTAAAAGCAGCATATTTTAAATTCAAGGATGGAAATGGAGATATCTAACTTGTTTGTCATATGCATAACGGTACTCATTTTCCTCTCTTTCCTTTGTTCTGCATATGTAGCTGATCTTAGAATGTGGCTTTCTAAGCAACCCCCGCTCCTTGCTTTTGGTTATTATCAGCTAAGAACAATGATTATTGTGCTGTAGGTTGTCGTTGTAATTACGACTATCATTGGCATCATTAATTATTTAATTCAACACAAATATTGGATGAGATTTTTTATGTTTTGTGATAGCTTAATATAACATTATGAAATAAAGTTATTTGCTTCTCATAGTTCAAGATTGCTTTTTCCAAATCAATTGTTGTGCCAATTTTTTTTGTGCTTGTTTGCATCTTTTTGCATTTTCTCCGTCCGTATGGTTATACTTTTTATCAAGTTCTCCATCAATCAAGATGAGGTGACATTTCTTTGCATGTCCTCAGTGAAAGGCCTTGGTGTGATACCTGGAGTAGTTGGGCGTTTTGATTCATCTCAAGGTGTCAGAGTACCCCATATTGGTTGGAATGCCATTCAAATAACAAAAGACTCTGAAATCTTGGAGGATATTGGAAATCGTCATGTCTACTTTGTGCATTCTTACCGCGCAGTGCCGGTACAATTTTTAATGCCTAGTTCTTACTCCGTTCTGCAGTGACAGTATAATCCATTTAACCTCTAAGTCTCACATCTAACCTTTTCTCTTTTTTTATAGTCAGATGAAAACAAGGAATGGGTGTCTGCGACTTGCAATTACGGTGACACTTTCATAGCATCTGTAAGAAGAGGAAACGTCCACGCAGTGCAGTTTCACCCTGAGAAGAGCGGAGGTTGGATACAAGTTTTTTACTTCTTTATTGATTTTGGAGAAAAGGAGGATGATATCCTTTTAAAAATGATGCATATTTTTCTTTTATAATACGCCTGGGTAGCATAATTTCTCCTGCAAAGGCTGAGGTAGTTTAGGATCATCATGTTTTTCTTCTTCTTCTTCTTTTTTTTTTTTTTTTTTTTCTTTCTTTCTTTCTTTCTTTTTAACTTGGGTAGTAGCTATAATGGATGTTCCAGAAAAATGCATAGGATTTGGTGATAATTCCCCTGCTTACACGAACCATGTCCTCCCTTTTAAATGATGAAACTTTTCGAAAAGCCATCAGGAAGAAGCTCAATTCCTAAAAATTAACTTTTTCAGCGTGTTGACAATTAAAACTAGAAGTATTAGAACTTCTGTAGGTTGGATCATATCAGTTGCAACGGGGTTGGGTGGATGGAATTCATTCACATTGATGAAGCGTCTGGCCTGATTTGGTTTGCATTAGTCAATATATATATTTTTATGACAAAAGGGGTTGGGTGGATGGAATTCATTCACATTGATAAAGCGTCTTACCTGATTTGGCTTGCATTAGTCAATATACACTTTTGATAAACTTTTGGCTTGACGTCAGTAACAAATTGCGGAGTTCCCTTGCTGACTTGAAAATAATGTATACAGATGTTGGGCTTTCCATATTGAGAAGATTCTTAAATCCAAACTCTGCGATAACAAAGGTAACCTTTAAAACGCAATTCTAGTATGCTTATCAAGTTTCTTATGGAAACATCTAACAAACAAAGCTTTCTGTGAAGACAGAAGCCCGTTCAAGGGAAGGCCTCTAAACTTGCGAAAAGGGTAAGCTTTAGTCGGAAATTAAATTTTGAGTTCTGTGATACAACCCATTCCTATTCATCTAGTCTGCTAATCAGAATTACTTTCGTGTTGATAACAAAATTGTTTAGGTAATTGCATGCCTTGATGTTAGGGCGAATGACAAAGGTGATCTCGTGGTAACCAAAGGAGACCAGTATGATGTAAGAGAACAGACAAAAGAAAATGAGGTACAGTTGGATGGATTTATACGATAAGTACTCTTTAGATGTATACTGATCCTTGTTCTCATTTCAAAGAACTCGAAAGAAAAATTTGTTCTTGTTAAAAATTAAAGTAGAAATGGGAGACATGCTTTCTTTACTGCAATTTGTTGAGGTGAACTTTGTGCTTTATAAAGCTTTTCAGAAAAACAATAGTGTGAAACTGTGATGATTGTCTCAAAGCTGTGTATAAGGATCTTTTAGGTTCTTCCTTGAGAATATACAAGCATTTACTGTCTATAAATACCTTGGAACTATTTCTTCATTTTACACTTTGTTTATGTTAATTTGCATGCTAAAATCTCTTCACGGCTTCAAGATGTCACAGATAGTTTGGCTCTGTTTGAAATTCTAGTTTTTGAGCTGTAGAACTGTGGTTAGAATTGCTATTGAACAAAAGCCGTTGACTGTTTAGCCTATGTTGGGCGTTTAGAAATGACAGCAGTGTTAGATTTTCAAAAATATGGAGGGGTATATATGAGAAAGAAAAAGAAAAACAACTTACTATATTATGTAAAAACAGCTTGGCAAAAACGTTTTTTGAAAGCTCCAATTTTACCTAAAAGCTCTTTGAAAAATGGGCCAAACAAGTTAACTTCAGTTTCTAAACTCACAGAAAGCGCTTTTAATGGTCTAAAAGTTTGGCCAAATGGATCCAAATTGTCCTCTTATCTCTTAGTATAATCAATATTCGATTAAGCCACAAAATTATTTAATACTTAACGACAATCTAAGAGACCTATTATGGAAATATATCTCGTCTTTCTAGAAATACGAGCACACTTGAATCTTCCAAAGTTGACATGTGCTCTAAGCGCAAGTGGTCATGTTTTGACATTTTTGTTTTATTAATGTAATCTTCTTTGACTTCAATGTTTTTGATGTCATAATTCTTATTGAAGGTGAGAAACCTTGGTAAGCCTGTGGATCTGGCTGGACAATATTACATAGATGGTGCTGATGAGGTATGCCTCAGTCATGGACGTACCGACTTGTATGCTTACTTCCAAACTGCATTGTGATATAGCATGGATAAAAAAATTTATATTGCATTTCAGGTTAGCTTTTTAAATATTACTGGCTTCCGCGATTTCCCGCTTGGAGATCTGCCAATGTTGCAGGTTTGCTATTTGAAATTAATTTGTTGACACTAGCATTCATCGTTTCTTCTATTCATATGTTGGTCGTTAATCTTTGTTTCACATAATTATATATATGCTTTTGACCGTTTACCTCTTCGCCCTCATCTTTATTCTGGCTCTTGTTCCGTGTAGATCTTGAGATACGCCTCAGAGAATGTTTTTGTACCATTAACAGTTGGAGGAGGTATAAGAGACTTTACTGACGGAAATGGCAGGTAAATATGTAATTAATTCACTCAGTCAGTAGGTCTTTGTTAATTTGTTCATAATACTTCACCTGTTTCTTTTCAGTTAAATAACTACAAATATTATATGCACTTAACCAAATTACTTTTCTCAGGTACTATTCTAGCTTAGAGGTTGCTTCAGAATATTTTAGATCTGGGGCTGATAAAGTTTCCATTGGAAGTGATGCAGTTTATGCAGCAGAAGAGTACTTGAAAACTGGAGTACGGATATGGGATTTTGTCAACACTCTTCACATATATATTAGTTTATTTTCCCTTAGCCTATGTTTATTATGTGTGTATTTATTGGCCTTATTAGGTGAAAACAGGAAAAAGCAGTCTTGAGCAGATCTCCAGAGTTTATGGAAATCAGGTGGGTTCTTGCCCCTTCTAGATCAAAGCTCCCTCACTTGCCAATACTATGGAGTTCATCCCAAATTGAACATGCACATTTATGGAACTTAGCTCAAGAACTTTTTGATGCTGCTGATACAAAAACTAGATGTAAGAATAGATGTAAGAACGTTGACACACATGTCAATAGAAATGTCGTGTCTAATGGCAACTGAAATGTTAACTCCTCCAAACATTGACAGAAGATTGTATGATAATAAGCTTTATTAGTATTGACTCGCTTTGAAGGATGAGAATTGATTGAAAATTATAACCAATTTGGTTGAAACTCAGAGGCCGAGACTGTGAAGATTAAAGAACAAGCATGACCTCAACCCCCTCTTTTCCACTGCATCTTGCATAGTGTAGTCTGTAGAATGTGAAAAGTTAAACACAGTCTTCTTCTGTAATTTTTATGCTACAACAGTATAACCTGCTCTTGTTTCCTGCATATTGATCAGCAAAGTTTAGGCATTCTCTTGATTTACAATCTCTTGGGGCTCAATTTTATGTAATTAATTTTGTTTTGATGTGACCGATAAAGAATCAGAACCTAGAACCTTTATTCTGTCCACTTCCGTATAATATGTACTCTGACATATTGCTTGCTTGTTTCTTTATATATATGATCAAAGCTGATATATTTTCATTCTAGGCAGTCGTCGTGAGCATTGATCCTCGTAGGGTGTACGTGAAGGACCCAAGTGATGTAGGATTCAAGGTTATAAGAGTAAGAAACCATGGTAAGTAGGCTAGAAGATTTTAGAAACTTTTTGGTCTGTACATTTAGAGTTTTGTCTGTGCACAAGACTTCCATTTGGAACTTCAGATACTATGTTGATTTGGAAATTATTGATCCTTGGTTGTCATCCATGTCAACATGCAGCTCACTTAGATTCTCGTCCTTGAGAAGATCTTAATGTTTCTTTTTCTTTTCATCTCTCTTCTTTTAGTTGTCTGGGAGCAGGCTCGCATGATGAAGCTCTCTTGGATTCCCTTTCCCCTTCTTAATGTTTCTTTTTCTTTTTCTCTCTCTTTTTTCTTTTAGTCGTGGGAAGGAAGGGCCCACACATGGGGGTATGGGAGAGAAAAATTATGTTTTACTAATTGTACTTCTTACACTGGTTTCAGGTCCTAATGGAGAGGAATATGCATGGTACCAGTGCACAGTAAGTTCTCTTTGCTATATCTGCTCTCTCTTTCTTTTGTTAAGATTGGAACATTCTCTTTATCTCAATGATAGAGATGTTTCAACTTTTTCTGTATCTAATCATATTTAATGGACCCTTTCCAAGGTAAATGGTGGACGAGAAGGTCGTCCAATTGGAGCATATGAGCTTGCAAAAGCTGTCGAAGAATTAGGGGCTGGAGAAATACTGCTAAACTGCATTGATTGCGATGGTACACGTGATTTTTCGGTTTCTTAATAGATTCAATCATTCAAGAAAGTTGCATCACTTGTGGCAGCACACGATGATGTACAAAAGCATATTGTCCACATCTATGTGTAGACCCTTAGGTTTTCCTTCCCTTTGTTCTCTTCGGCTATGAGTTACGCTCTCTATCCGCTGTCGTGATATTTTCTCTTTTTGGCCTTCATAGGTCAAGGGAAAGGATTTGATATAGACCTAATAAAGCTGATCTCGGACGGTGTGAGCATTCCTGTCATTGCAAGCAGTGGTGCTGGAGCAGCTGAACACTTCTCGGAGGTTTTCACCCAGACAAGTGCATCTGCTGCCCTTGCTGCCGGCATTTTCCATCGAAAGGAGGTAAAATATAGTTCAAAAAGATATGGAGCAAAGCATAAAATGTTCTTTCCAAATTTACTTGACCATTTGAATCGCACTTATGTATCACAATTTAACCACTCTTTGAACTGTAAGATCTGCGCTGCTAATCGATGATAAAATGTAGTTAGTTTTAGATTGATTACTTTCAAGTAACAAATAGAGACTAAATGTGAAAAAAGAAGAAGAAAAAAACTCATATTTTCGGTAAGAAATAGTAACGTTGATACACGTGCATCGCGTAAGGTAAATGTACGGATTTATAATCAGAGTTTTCCGCATTGCAGGTACCTATTCAATCTGTGAAAGAACATTTGTTGAAGGAAGGTATAGAAGTGAGAACATGATTAGGAAAAGTGCATTATTTGACTATGTATTTTACGTTTGGCTTTCTAATCTTTGGGAGGACTTGAGACCAGTGAAAGCCAAATTTCTGGGCGTAATGTACACTACCAATATTTATTGAAAATTTTTCACGTTTTAAATTGGGTATGTATATTTGCAATTGACAATGCTTTTCAGTCTTCTTTTCCGTGTTCTTGACTCTTTGGTTGTTGCTGACTTTTTAGATGTTCAGCATTACATAATATTCCATTTTATGTTTGACCCGTGATATTGAACGTTGTGAGTATTTGAATTTTGTCCGACTAATCCTAAAAGACAACCGGATAAACCTTGAGTGGGCAGACTGACTTCTTGGAATGGACCCCGTCAGGATAACTCCACGAAATTGTTGTCGTCGTAAAAGTGGTGTCAACTCTATTAAGTGATCAAAATTGTTGCCATCTTAAAAGTCCTGTTCACTAATCTTATCGCTTTATTGGTTTTTTTTTTTTTAACTAAATGTGTTGCTTTATTATTTGATGAGCTTCACCCTGAAATTTTCTTTTTTTTCTTTTGAGAAAGAAAATAAATCAACTCCAATCATTGACTGCATCTAACACCATATGGAGAAGGGAAGGAAAAAGAAAAGGAAAGTAAGATAAAAGAAAGAGGGTAAATGACTGAAATGATTTTTTATATTTGGGTTTTGTGATATTTTTGTCTTTTATTTACCAAATTTAACAAATTAGTCTTTTATTTTTAGATTTGTTATGCTGTTAGTAATTTTAACAAATTTAGTCAATTTTTTAATGTAGATTGTATGCGTTCAACAGATAACCAGTTAGTCTCTAATCCCTCAAAAATTTTATTTAAGTTGGTCACATTTTGGACGCATGCAATTTGTGTTAAAAAAATTGATAAATTTGTTAAAAAAACCAATGACATTGCAAATTTAAAAATAAAAAATTAATTTATTATATTTGATAAATAAGATATAAAAATATCACAGAACCCAGAAATAAGAACCATTTCGATCATTTATCCAAAAATAATAATAAAAAAAAGAAAGCGAATCCCTTGTTCAATGCATACAAGAGGAAGCGCAATTCCCAACACTAGGTAAAGCTTTTGTAACTTTTGTATTGTTACGAAAAACTTTAGGCTAGAGATTTTATTTTAATTTATTTTATTTTGTCAGGGTGATACGAACCACGAGCGGATTTGCACTAGGATCAGCTTCCACTGATTCGAAAAAATATTTAAATTTTTTTTTTTTAAATAAATATTTATATATTTTTAATTAAAATAATTAATTAATTCCTACTAAAAATATATTCATATAATTAAAAAATAACACATTTTAAGATTTCCGACCGAAAAAGAAAAGAAAAGAAAATATTGATGAAGACGTCTGTGTGGGGGCTCAACTTTTAGCGAATATAAAAATGGTAATTATTGAAGCATTTTCTACACAATATATATTGTCTTGTAGCACTCAAATAATTGAAATGGATGCGATTAGTGAATAATTATTGTCGGGAGCTTTTCCAAAGAGCTGCTATTTAATTTAATATCTTTTGGGATGACGGCTACGTATCAAATATTAAACTTATAAGGACAAATATTTTTTTTAAAAATAAGAGCAGATATTAAACTCAGTCTTTTAGCCAAAATGTTTAAAAAGGTATAAAACGAGGCTATATATATTTTTTTTATTAAAAAAAAAATATAAATCTAATATTACAACATAAAAATATTATACATTTTAAAAATTAATCACAAAACTTCTTACATTCGAAACCACGTAATAACCAACGTACCATCACAATTTTTATTGCTTTATGTAGTCATGAAAGCCACATTAAACAAATCGAAAAGACTACGTTTTGTCCATTCCTTTCTTCATAAGGTGGGACCGATGCGTTAGAGAGAGGCCACATGTTTTGAAGTCTTTTTCTAAACAGCTAAGGTACCATTCTACACCAATTATGATTGCAGATGGCATGTTATGTTAAAATGAACAGAAAATTTGTATAGAAGTGAACTTAGAAACAAATTCGCGATGTTGGTCGAAATCAGAATGCTAGAATATTACGATGATTTATTTAGTCGATCGAGAGTTTAATATGCAGGAGTAGATTGGATCTTGTTAGAAATGTTAGGGAAATTATTTACAAATACACGGGTCGAGTTTAATATAAAATATATCACCATTATTTTATGTGATGGCAATACGTTTTCGTTTTGATGGTATCCACTATGTCTTTTAGCGTAAGAAAGTCAAATGTTAGACCTTAAGCTGTTGAATATATAAAACTCCAGATGAAGAAACTTCCTTCCATGCATGATGTGAAGAAATTGCAGAAGTTGAGCAAGCTTTTTCTTTTTAGTACAATATAGATGTTTCGAATTTAGAAACGATTTTAATTATAATTAGTCGTTAGCTGATTATTCTAAGCTGATTATTTTATCCAACTCTTAGATGTTGACAAGCTTTAATAAATTTTCGTTATTTTTCAAATGAAAAGTTTGAAAGCATGCATTCTTGAATCGCCATAACATTTTGCTCCATTTCACTTTCCTTCGTAGCCTCTTCAGCAACTGCTTAGAATTTGTTTGCAATAGTCAACTAAAGGCAGATTTGATAATCTGAAACTATGATTTCTTAGGAAAAAGCACAAGCGAAAAAACAACAATAACATACGAAAATGCAAGAAGGCTAGAATTTCTTGTGATGCTATGAGCAACTAATTACATGCAACCTAAATTTACATTTAAATGGAAGGGGGTGTATTGTTTAGTATTAGTAACATTCAACGGTTGTGAACCTTTTAAATTATTTTATTACAATTATATTATCAGTTTACTATAGGAAGTTCTTCCTCGTGTACGGGATCCAACTCCATTGGATAAACCCTCAAAATAGCTTGCATGCAAATTCATCTTTGCGATTCGGATTTCTTGAAGAAGATGAAGAAGCACCAGCAAGCTCTCTAAGCTCAGAGGGACTTCTTCCAAGCTCAAGAGCAACTTTAGCTTCAAACACTTCACCATTTTCTCTTCTCACACCTTCATCTTCCTCCAAAGCTGATTCAATATTTTCTTCCACAAATCTAAAGAATCCAGCAGAGCTTCTATACATCTCAAACACCATCCCAACTTGACCACCATGTTCAATTGTGTTAACCACTGTGGCCAAAGCTCCACAAACAACAGCCAAAAGTGTTGGCCATGGCGTCCCATTGATTGATGATGAACACATTAGAGCTGATCCAGCTGCTGCTAAACCAGTAAGCAAAGGTCCAGAAATGGCTAAAAACTTGTTGATTTTTAAAGCCATTTTTGCTAGCTTCACATAATCTTCTTCATCTTTCCTCTTTATCCACCCCACAACCTTCCTCATTTCATCTTCAAGCTTTTCATTCCAGCCATTTTCAGCTACCTTTGAAGCTGGGCTCAAATGGTGATGAGATTCTTCATGTTTTGGCCACCATGTTGCAGGCTCTACACGTTTAGGGAATTTATCAAGCATTACTCCAAGCAATGGAAGAGGGTAAGCTTTATCTAAAGCCAAAACCTTCTCCATTGCAGTTTCCACATCCGTGGAGGTCACCTTTTTAAGAGCTATGGTAGTTTTAAGCCCTTCATGAAGTTGCCTAAACAGTCTTGAAGCATTCCTTTGTTCTTCTGCAAGCTGAGATGGTTGAATCTTATTCATGATCATCAAAATCCCAGTTGCAGACACATAGAGTAAAGTTGAAGACAACTTTAGAGCCAAAAGGGATGCTCCAACTCCATTGATGATAGCTGGAAGGCCAGCCATTGTTGCAGCAGTTGTGATCATACCATTAACAGAAGTTAGAAGCAATTGGTTCCAATTGTTTCTTTGTTCACCAATGTTTTTGTGCATTTCAACTCTATCTGCAACAGCTTCCATTATTGCATACATCTCTGCAACCACATTTGAGTTGGTGGTGGATTCTTCTTTCATTGTTTTGGTTCCCGTGATCTTAGAAGTTGAAAGCATGGTGTGGTGCATGCCATTATTGTGTATTTTTAGCTCATCCACAAGATCATTAACTTTAAGATAATTAGAAGGAAGTGAAAAATTACTACTTTGGATTTGAAGTTTTTGCGCTTTTTTGCTACTGGCTTTGATGAGAGAAGAACAAAACAATGGTGATGCTTTAATGGTGGCCATGATAGATAAGAGTGTTGTGGTTAAGTGTGCAAAAAGTTCTCCTTGTATTTATAGAGGAGAGATGCGTCTGTGGATTTGTTCTTTTAAGAGGCTAGTTGGGTAGTCAATTCTTCAACTTTAATTTGGCGTGCTTGAATAATTAATGTCCACGAGGATGTACTGAATATTTCTGTGCAATTAGTAACGGGTATTAGGTAAAAAGGGGTGGTTGTAATGCTTTGGTGGTACCGTAATTAGGTGATAA
Source organism: Ehretia macrophylla (assembly GCA_037974665.1). Classification (NCBI taxonomy): domain Eukaryota; kingdom Viridiplantae; phylum Streptophyta; class Magnoliopsida; order Boraginales; family Ehretiaceae; genus Ehretia; species Ehretia macrophylla. Next base: position 24,927,037 of record CM075772.1, read on the forward strand.
CTCTTTAAAACTTTCAGAAAGATTGGATGAGTATCAGAGCCATATATCAGTAGGGGTAAATTTAAAATTTTTATTTATTAAAATGTTAAAATATTTAATTTAATATTTATATATAAATAAATTTTTTTTGTGGGGGTAATATTAATTTTTTATATTAAAAATATCTTAAAAATATACATATTTAAAAAAAAAGAGGTAAGAGCAGGCTGTAGCTTCGACTCGCCATAAAATGGCTCCACCATTGTTCACGGGACAGCAAGGGTTGTAGTTTCTATTATTTAAGAGTAAAACTATTAAGTAGTAAGTTAAGTTTTCTCTTTAAAAATATATTTATTTTTAAAAAAATTTTAGACTAAAAAATTAATTTAATCTCTATTAAAAAAAATTATTCATATATAAATATTAAATTATTTATTTTCAGCCCTACTGAATAATAATCTTGGATCACTCCTAACAAACATAGATAGGCTCGAATTGTCTTCTCTACTAGATAAATATATTAAGACTATTAAATTTGATCTTTTACCACCTCAACCATTTATATCAATTTTATTATAATTGTAGACCATATTGAGAGCTACAACCTATAAGGCCAGGACCTGGCCTTACAGTGCACGTGCGGAGATTCTCCAGCAACGATTATTAAAGGTGCGAACAGGCTTTTAGGGATGGAAGGGATCCAAATTAGCCCCAAAATTGTTGGCATCGCATCTAAACCCTAAACATTTAACCCTATCGTGACTACACGCAACCACAAACTTCTGGCCTTTTCTGCTGTTACTCACTTGTCAGAATCCGTCACTCAAAATGAATAAAGTCTTCTTGGTCTTAATTGTGAATTTTGAACATTCACAATAATTACATTTTTCATAATTAAAATTTAAAATAAATGGTTAGAATTTAAAAATCAGTAGATGTGAATATTAGTAAAGGAAATATCCAAATCCGAATACCCATTTGTTAACTTTTTTATTCATCTTAACTACGTGTGTTTTTAACTTTTTTATTCATCTTAACAGTGCATATAAAACACCTTAAAAAATTACAACTTTAAAAATTTTAGCCTAATTAAGTATTTTGCCAACAAAAACACCTGCAATATAGAGGAAAATTTTCTTTTTTTTTTCACTTTTTTTTCCCCTTTTCTTCCACTTCATCCTCTTTCCCGACCTTCTCCTTCTTCATATTCTTCCCAATTAAATCATGGTTAGAACTATAAATTACTCATTCCCTATGATAGACTGCTAATTTCTAAGATTTCGGAAATTTTTCTACTAGTTATGAAGGCTACACATCATATCATTGATATTAGACTTTTTCTTTTTTGGGTCAAAAATTGATATTGGTATTATTTTTTCTTTTTAATTTAAGAGAGCTTTAAAATATCTTACATTACTTAAAGATGTTACACACGATAATAAATCTCAAAATCTCTTATATTTAAAGCAAAAATCATACTACTAGACAAATAGCATGTGTTGATGTTAATCTTTCCTAAACGTTTTATACATCTTATTGACCCCTTGCATTACACCCTTTTTTGACTGCCGTGTTGATGTGAACAATATTGGTGTTATTTTTTCTTTTTAATTTAAGAGAGTCTTAAAAGATCTTATATTACTTAAAATGTTACACATAATAATAAATCTCAAAATCTTTTATATTTAAAGCAAAAATTATACTACTAGACAAATAACATGTGGTAATATTAATTTTTCCTAAACGTTTTAAACATCTTATTGACCCCTTGCATTACACCCTTTTTTGACTGCCGTGTTGATGTGCACAGATATTGACTTTCGACCTCTTTTGAACTTCTTTGCTTCAACATCTTCTTGCTTATTTGCTTATTTCATTGATGACGTTATGCAAAGAAAACATTGTTGGTAGTCAAACATCACAAGATACTGACAAGAGCAAACGTGTATGGACCCAGATTTCTCTTGCATATTGATTGCCTTTGTGATAGGGAACCAATTCGCAATTAAGTTTGAGTAAAATAATCAGATATTATTATATTGTAATTAAAATTTGCAATTCGCAATTAAATTTGAATAAAATAATCAGATATTAATATATTGTAATTAAAATTTGTTAATTTTGAATTACGATTTTGATTTTTATTATACATAAAAAGAAAGAAAAAAAGAGACCAATTCCCAAGCAACTTAGAATTTACTAGGAGAGAACACCACCCTTTCCAACTCGCTTAGGCCTTCAACTAAAGACCATAAACAAGTGCTTCCAGCCATGCTAATTATCGAGTGTTCCATGTCTATTGTGAGACAAATCAATTTGTAAATTGATTAATTAATTATGGACTCTTTCAACTTTTTGAATCCTCCTCTATTGTACACCTCTCGACACATTAGTTATTTACCTCAAGAAAAAAAATAAGGGTAAACATTTCCTAAAATGATTAGCCAGTGACTCATGGTGCCTCTATCAAAAATGATTCTCCAACATCGATGGTCACGCGAAGGGAACCCGGGACTTGCAGGCGCGGGAGGCATTTTTCGGGATGAAAATGCTAGTGGATCGATGGTTTTACCATGAATCTAAAATCGCCACCAACAACGTTGCAGAACTTACAGTACTTTGGGAGGGACTAAAAAGAGTAGAAAGAATGGACTTACAACACCTCTTTATCGAGACTGACTCCCAAGTTGTGATTTAGTTGATCACAAGTTTAATGGTTCACAACAATCCACTCACGTTTCTTTTGGAAGATTGTAAACATATTTTCTCAGGTCACGAGATCTACAAGTTCTCTCACGTCTTTTGAGAGGCAAATAAATATACAGACTGGCTCACCAATTATAGAATTAACCAAAGTTTGGGCTGCAATACTTTAAGTCACCTTCCGCATCAGCTCCTTCTCTTAATAAAAAAAAATAAAGTAGGAAAATTTACTTTTAAGATTATCAATTTTGAGTACAAGGCTTTAGCCTCCCAAAAAAAATAAAGCTGTGTGGTTTCATTTTCAGTCTTTTTCTTTCTTTCCCTTTTCTCTTTCTTTGTTTTTTTTGTTTTTTTTTTTGGGGGGGGGGGGGGGGAGGGGGGGGCCTAGTGTAGTGTAGTGTTTTGGTCGACTAGTCAAGGCCACATCTCTTACAAAAAAAAAAAGAAAAAGGGCCACATCAAACAAAAGTAGGCTGAGAATGGTAGGTAGACTAGTGCGTGCTTGCCTTTGAAAGTAGACCGGAAAGCAGCCTGCGATAATCACATGGATTGGTCGTTCATAGCGCTAAGACTTAATCGCAAACCACCAGCTCCAGTTTGTCCTCTCACTTAGAAAGATTTCCAAAATCATCCATGCTGTTATGTTTTAAATCACCCCAATTTGGGGTCAAAAGGAGGGAAAGGAAAAATTGAAAAGTGTAGTCACAAAATTACCCTTTGCATATTTAAAAAATTACAGCATTACCACTACATAAACAATATATTATAAAAGGGTACGTTTGTCAATTCATTTATAAAACTTATCTTTTATGTTCCCTTCCTTTCCAATCCAAACAAAAAATGCACAAAATCTTTTATGGACCTTTCATTTATAATTTTTCACAATCTAAACAAGAGTTAATCCTCCTATTTCCTTTCCTTTATTATTAAATCATCTTCTTTCCTTTATTATTTTTTCCTCACTGAATCCAAACAAACCCTTAAAGTTTGAACAAAAGACTTATTCATGTCTCAAATTGAGTCAATCAATAGGCTATTTCCCTAAAAACAATCTCCAAGTCTTTGTGTCTAACTAAATTTGAATATATATCCTTAGTAAAATCATATATATTCCAAAATTTGAACTGAACTCAAAAAGTTCCTCAAATGTGTTTGTCGCAAGCCTTCCTTGGCTAACCACAGTTACTAAAGTAATGCAACTATACACCGACCACTGACCAGGCTATAACTTCTGCTCATGGCACAGTCAACAGAAATTTAAATCATCTCCAGATATTCTACACTGAAATGTTTATTTCTTTTGCTCGTAAGTCAGAATCTCATTGATATGAACAAATGTTTTTTTCTTTTGCTCGGAAAGTGAGAATTTCGTTATACTAGGCCTCTAACCCTCCTCCTTAGGGATATTTTTGTAAAAGACCTTGCCCCCGGGTTGGCTAATTATTGTAGTTTTTAAGGTTTTATTTTAATGAAATACTTTTCCTTTTCTCAAAAAAAAAAAAAAGTACAATCAAAGAATACAAGTCAAAAGAACTATGCCAGGATTCTAACATCTACATCCCAGACATTACAAATGTCCCATGATCTCCATGTGTAGATTTGCAGATTGGTTCTTTAACTTTTGACTTGAAGAAACAATAGAAAAGTGGCACAATTCAGCAAGTTCTAGCGTCGCTACTCCTGCTACTGAAGAAAGATTAAAGGGACAAATTGTCCCTAAAATAATTGCGTAATAGTATCATTTTTGCCCCCCGATAAAAAAAATAAAAAATAAAAAATAAAAAATAAAAAAATAGACATGATCTCTAGTTCGCCCACGAAGATAATTCACAACTGAATCTGCCGAATGTAAGAACTCGTCACGAAAAATTCTTGTATTCAGCATCTGGCTGTGACACATGGGGTGTACACATTCAGAGCCGGATATGATTAATCTATCATATCATCCGTGCTGATTAGAACAGAAAGTAAAGAACTCTAATGTAAACGCGATGGCACTATGGTAGAAAAAGATCCACCAATATAAAATGAATTCATGAAACATGTACTCCATATAAAAATATGGGCAGTTCTTAGTAAGGATGGATCATCAAGCAATGAAAGTAGTACACGATTAGCTCCAGCAATAGGAAGTTGAAACGCAGAATACATGTTTCACCCTCGCTATCATTTTAAGTCTAGATATGGCTTGCCGCAAACAAACAATTCCTTCCGCGGCAGATGTAACAAGAAAACATTACAAAACTGGGTATACGATTACCTTTATTCTTGTCACTGAAGCTAAGGTGTATTTAACTCGGGTATACCAGACATATCCAGGAGCATCGTTTGTGTTCATATGTCGAGCAGCAACCGACGTGGATCTTCCACTACGTCTTTGATTCTTCTCAAAAAGAAGACGGCCTCTCTTCCATCAATCAGCCTATGGTCGTATGTCAGAGCAATGTACATCATTGGTCTTGGAACTATGTTGCCACCAACTACCATTGGGCGACTCACTATCGAGTGCATACCCAGAATTGCAGACTGAAATTCCAACCAAATAATGAATATAAAAAATGGTAAAAGGATGAAGAGAGCAGATATACAAACCAATGTACTGCCTCAGCAACGAGCCGTACCTGAGGGGGATTGATGATGGGGGTACTCAGCAGACTTCCATAAACACCGCCATTAGATATTGTGAATGTACCTCCAGTCATCTCGTCAATTGATATAGTTCCATCATTTGCCTTCTTAGCCAGGGTGTTAATCTCCTTTTCTATATCAGCAAAATTCATCCTCTCAGCATTGCGGATAACTGGAACAACAAGACCCTGACGGAGAAAAAGGTAACCACATAACAGGTTGAGAGACCAGAAAGGCCCTTCTAGATACAAGGACAATATCGAATTAAAGAAATAAGAGACATATTTTGCGAGGTACTACTCCACACGTCCCAATATGAACGAGACCGACATAACTAGTGAAGAACTTTTGCAAATTGAAATAATTGTAGTACAGATATGGACTACTTGCCTTCTTGGTGCCCACAGCTATGCTGATATCTATATAGTCTCTGTATATAATATCATCACCGTCAATAACAGCATTAATTATGGGCTGATTCTGGAGTGCACTAACAGCAGCCTGACATTACCAACATAACATTTAATCGCTGAAGTGGCAACACAAATATGTAAAAGAAAGTGACATTAATTTTGCAAACCTTCAAAAAACCAGACATTAGCCCCAGCTTCACACCATGCTTTTCAACAAATGCATCCTTGTAATCAGAACGCAATTTCATCAAATTGGTCCTGTAATAATCGAAAAGTAAATAAATCTGACAAGATGCTATAACTCAGTGCTATAACTTCAAATAAAAAGCAATAGCATATTACCCCCTTAGTAGATATTAGTAAAATTTCTTTACTTCTTGGGGGAAAAAAGTAGCATATTAACTGAGAAAAATAAGCGATATCTCAAATACTTACATATCAACCTCATTGAATGTTGTTAACAATGCAAATGTATTTTGAGAATCCTTCAAACGTGTGGCAACTCGTTTCCTGAGTCTTGTCATAGGGACCTGTGTAAAGTTAATGCTAGTAATAATGTCCAAATATAATGAACTAGTAAATGTACAACAAAAAACTGAAGGAAGATGGTTATTATTTGAATGCAAAGTCAAGATTGAGACACCTACTCGTCTCTCTCTATCTTTAGGGGGAAGAATAGGTTCTGTCGCAGAGCGTTTCGGAGGTGCTTCTTTAGGCTTCTCCACAACAGGCGTAGTTTCAACTTTGGGCTTTGGCTTCTCTTTCTTCTCTTCGGCAGGAGGAGATGGCTGAGGAGCAGCTTTTGCAGACTGCTCCTCGGATGGAGCGACATGAGACACAGCACCTTCTCCAGATTTTGAGATGACAGCAATCTTAGTACCTGGTTCCACAGTATCTCCTTCCTTGGCTACAAACTACCAAGGTTTACAAAAATTCAGAAGAGCGCCTTCAGTAGAAAGAAAGATGCGGAATTAAAAGCAAATCAAGAAAGGACAACCTATCTTGATAATGTTTTACCTTTTGAATCACTCCAGCTTCAGGACTCGTAACATCAATTGTGACCTGATAGACAATGAAGAATTTAAAGATATTTACCCCACTGGAGACTTAGACCAGTTCTATTATGATTTATTGCTTTTGTATAGCAAATACCTTATCTGTTTCAATCTGAGCAATTGGCTCATCAACCTCTACTCTGTCACCGGGCTCTGCTCACAAAAATGCAGTATTCAAGCAAAAGCAGGCAAAACCAAATGGAAAGAATATTGGAGTGAACTAAATTAGGTATACAAAGATAATGAAGCTTACTCTTCAGGAATGTTGCTAATGTACCATCGCTTATAGATTCACCCATGAAAGGGACAACAGCATCAACAAGATCCCCTGCAGTGCCCGTTTACACAAGAAGATGGATTTTACAAAAGTATTAAGCAACAATGTAAATGGGAAGGAAAGACAAGTTAGAGGCAACACGTCAAGATAGATGAAACTCTGTAATGCAAGGCACTCCTCTGATGATCACTACTGACATTTCACCCAATCCTTAAATCCTGGACATGCAAAAGACAAAGTGTCTTGTCTAACAAATGTCACGCCCACACTACTCACACAGACTTGTTCGCATAATCTTTTTAATATATCTAAAATAATGAGAATAATACTCAAAATTCAGATGTAATTGCGCTGGTGAAACACTCATGGCACACTTAACATGGAAAAAGATAAAGAAAAGAACATATAAATATGCAAAAATGTATTAAATTGGAGAAGTACTTTGCCAAGATATTAACAATGAATCAAATGACTAACTATATAATTTGAGTGTGTACTATACCACTATTGGAGCAGAAAGGCCGGCTCCAGATTTGCGTGGCAGCCTCTGGCTGATGAGCGGCCAAAGTTGCCCTGCACATAATTAAACTTGTCAGGACCATCAATGAAGAACTCGTTGATTAATTAACCCCCACACTTTATCGGAAGCATTAACACGACTGTATGACTTCAACCAGAAAATTTAGTAGGGCACATAGTCAAGACAATGTAACATGGGTACTAGATTAATATATGATCTATACCCAAACAAAATTTACATTGGTGTGAGGATCAAAGCCATACTGTTTAGGACAAAAAAATTCAAAATAACTAGGCAAACCACCATGCTTGTGCCTGACAGAAGTGGGTTTTGGAAGGGCAGTGTCCCCATCAATTTATATTGAGCATGACTTCAACTACATCCTGCCTCATCTTTATCTTCTGGGGTAGATGTCACTGATACAATCCATTTTTACATTTCTATCTTCTATTAAATGATCACTACTGATCTTCAAGACCAACTCATTATGAATCCATTTATTGGAAAAAAAAAAATTATCAAGGATGGATCATTAACCTTGTGGATCTCAAGTTCAATGAGCGTCCTGTAAGAGATAAAAAAGAAAAACGTTTGGAAAAATTAGTTCACAACAGTAATAGAGATGAGCACATCCATGTATTAATCTGTGCAACGGAATCACATAACAAGATGGCCTTACCAGGTAATGTAAGGTAACAAAAACTTCGAACATGACTAACTCCTCTAGAATGACACACAATCTGCTCAGACACATGAAACAGTTGTTATAACTATAATCATTTCAAAATAAATTGAAAAGGAAAAGCATAAGCTAATTTAAAAACTCAAAGTCAATAATTCATTAATATATATTAAAATACGACACAACACAAGTTTGAACAAAATTTTCAATGAGCGATTCCTAATTAATTAACCATCTCCTCAAATTTTTCCACATAATTGACTGATTTTAATTAGGTATAATAATGCTTTAGAAAAAGTAGGCAATGCGAATCAACTGTAACATCCTTTGAACCCAGCAGGGAATTACGCACCAGACACTCATGAAAGTTCATGTTTACACTCTTAAGTAATGACCAAGCATTAAGCATGCCAAAACTAAATGTTGGAGCTTACCAATACTGACAATACTGCAGCATTTGATGATAACAACTAGAAGAGTCTAATATATACATGCAGTGAGAAGGTCAGAACAAGATCAAACAAAATAGCAGTTCCCAAATTCTTAATTTCCAGCACTCTCTTTTAGTTCAATTTTCTTCATTTCTCAGTCAAGGTTTCACGTGGCAATAGAAAAAACTAAACACCGACAAGAATTAGCTGGCAGATATAGTATCTAATCATTACAAAACATAAACCAAAATTCACACCTAATCAATTCTAACTTACAAATACTACAAATATACAGCAACAAAATTCTGATTATAGTTCATTTCTATAACAAATCCTCGTGAACAATTTTTCAAAAAATAAAACAAATTTCATTACCTCTTCTGGTGCAGCAGCACATATTTGCCCTGAAGACACAGCTGATCTAGGCCCACGAAATGATTTTGCCAAAGCCTGCGTCAACCTCATAATTCAGTTCTAAATATATATTGACACTCATACACACACATAAAGTATACAATAAATGCTAACACACACACGTACACACATATGACAATACAAGTATATTTGCAGAGTGCACTGATCAAGCTAAACACAAACACAGACGTACAACTACATACCCATACATATAATAAATACACTGTATACATAAACATAAACACAAATTTGCACAGTAGACACAGCTGGTTTAGATGCACACATTGATATCGCCAAAACCTGCGTTGCCGTCATAATTCAGCTCAAAATATACATTCACACTCATTATACACACACACACACATAAAATACACAAACACACACAAACAGACACACATATATATAAATTAACAGGTCTGTAAATACATAGATACAACAATTCACATATATTTACAGTATGTACGTATTACACTAAAACACAATCACAAATGCACAACTATATATAAATATTATATCTTATATACACATATAATATACATATATATATATATATATATATATAGAGAGAGAGAGAGAGAGGAAAGGTAAAGTACGGAAGCAGAGGAGGCGCTAGAAGCGGCTTTGCGCCTTAAAACACCAAACATCGCCGCTGATTTGATCTCTTAACGCTGTTTCACAGAAAATCAATAAACAAAAGATCACTTATTATGCAATTAATAAATTATACATATAATTATATATATATATATATATATATATAAGCAGAAGATTGAATATAAAAGTAAAGCAATAATTACGGAAATGAAATTTGGATCTTTGTTGACCTAATGAATCTAGAGAGAGAAAGTAGCGTAGGGTTTGAAGGAGAATAATTATTAGTTGAATGAGTGAAAAGTCGCAGCTCTTTTTTTCCTTTGTTTATTAGTAGTAATAATAATAATGGTGTTTATTACTGTTAATTAAAATTTTGCCTTTTTTGTTTTTTCGGTAGGAGTGGTTCAAGCTAGAATGAGCTGGAGCTGCTCAGAATGGGAAGATTTTGTTTTGAATCTGTGATACGGCGCCGTCTAGACTGCGTGAAGGTGACGACTGACGACACTGTTTTCGTTTCGGTGGCCAATGGGCCTTGGTACCAGGCTGATCCAAATAGGTGTGGGATTTTGGGTCAATAATGGGCTTAGATGCAGCCCAGGGTAGTTCTCAATCTAACGTCAAAGTGTGTGAAGGTGATGATATTGTTTTTGTTTCGGTGACCAATGGGCCTTGGTACGACGCTATCCAAATATGTGTGGGATTTTGGGTCCATCCATAATGGGCTTCGATGCATCAAGAATCTATGATACGACGCCGTTTAAAGTGTATGAAGGTGACGGACATTGGTTTTTGTTTGGGTGACTAATGAGATTTGGTACCAGGCTGATCCAAGTATGTGTTGGATTCTGGTTCAATAAATGGGCTTGGATCCAGCCCAAGGTAGTTCTGCCTCACTATTTCTCTTTTGCCTTTCATCATTGACATTTTTAGCTTGGATTTTTTTGGATATGGATGAGAGGGGCATTATTGAAAACTTGATTTCTTTAAACCTGTTATATTCTTCTATTTATACTTTTTATATTTTAATTCACAAACTATGATAATGAAAATTCGAGTAAGATGGCGCATTATGCTTTCAACTCATTTTTTTCTTCTATTTTTTGAAATAAAGCATTTTGCTCTTTATTAAGCACGTATCTTACATTCTTTCTTTTTTTATTTTATCACTGAGTGGAATCTCCTTCTTGCTTTTCTTTGGTTAATCCAAACATGCAAAGGTGATTATCGTGTTCAATTTTTCAATTAAATATAATAACGAACATCCCACGTGAATTAAAGATTTAATTTGATTTAATGTGATTTAATTTATTTAATAAACATAGCAATGGATAAAAGATCAGGGAGATAAATGCAAAATATGTGCTCGTAGTCAAATTACACTACTACATCTTAGTACATAGAACATGCTCATCATCTTATTAGGAACTACTTTCATAACAACCCCATATGTTAATACAAACGAGGAATAACATTGCATTTTTAACATACGTTCAAAGTCATAAATTGCACGTCCTCAAGTTGATCAATTACCCCCTCCCGGAACAAAGCCTCCACCAAATCCACCCCCATATCCACCACCACCACCACCGCTACCAAGCCCACCGGGAACACCACCAATACCCTCGCCAACAGGAGTACTGCCTCCAGGCCCTCCACCGACACGAGGCCCAGTACCCAAACCACCCGAAGGCCCATCTCCAAACCCCAACCTTCCCCCTATTCCAACTCCTACCCCACCAGAAAACCCAAGACCAGGACCAGCACCAGCACCAAGTCCACTTCCAACAGGCCCACCACCAATGTTAATACCCCCACCCATGCCAGCACCTATACTAGCACCAAGGCCTGCTCCACTCATGCTCTCTAGCTGATCCTCATCGGCTGGGCCTTGAGCTAGCATGGTTTCCTTTCCTGCAACATCAACATGATTTGTTTCACCTGACAAATTTCTACCATAAGTTGAGCAAACAAAAGCACAAAAAAGCATCACAAGGACAAGTTTTGTAGACATTTCTAGAGACAAAAGTTACCAAGACTATGCAAAATTTGTGCTGGTGAAGAGTGAAGAGCTATGGCATGGCTTATATAGAGGTTCAATAGTTGACAAATCGTCAAAGACAAAAAACATCCTGAAGCTAACAATTAATGTCTGCATGGTTTTCACATAGGCATCCGAAAAGCATGCATGTTGGGAAATGGATTGGGAAGCTATTGCATGCAAAATTAAAGTCATTCAACTGTATCATATGAAAAAGAGAGCTCCATTATAATAACGGGTGAAGTAGGTAACGACGTCTCGTCGTAATTGGGATCCCGAATTCAAAGCCTCAACTCTCTCCAAAATAATATAATTTTTTTCATTGATTTGGAACATGTATTAGAACGTGACGTCACAGTACACGGATTACAGTTTCAGTGTGGATCTAATGTAATCTTACTTACGTATAAACATTTGTTCTTAAGGTTTGCCAGCTACATATATGCAGAGGGTTTGGCAGGCTCAATAGTGACACATGCAATTGAAGTTTTTTCTGGCCTGAAGTCTAGAAATTTTAGAGTGGTCCATGGCACTTTAATTGATTGAACTGAACAGTTTGAAGCAACCTGCTTGTCTGAAAGTTTTAGGAAAATCAGATTAATGATTTCAGTTCCCTAGTTTTGATGAAACATTTACAACAGAATATAAAACTTATATACTCGTACAGACATTCAGTTTCTTATAATCATGTTCTTTCTTTTCTTTGAATGCATGGTTGGTAAATAATGTTACAGAGAGCAGGAGATATGATCACCTGATGGTTATTTATAGTACCAGTATCTGATTTTAAGGAGATTAATGACGGTGAAGTGACAATATAATTATTAATTTAAATTATTTCATCATAAATATCGTTGCTTCACTATTATTAATTTTCCATATAGAATCCATAGCATCTTATTCCATTAGGACAATTGTAACTTTGAGAAATCAAAGGACGACTAAATACAGTAAGGACTGCAAAACATAGCTTAATTAGTTTCATGTTTCTCTTCAGAGTTCAGAATGATTATGTTAAATCAATTGATCACCACCCTATATACAATTTCTGATATGACTTTAATTTTTTGATGATATAATGTGATTAACTTATAAATGCATTACTGGAGTTGGATAGGTAATGGAAATTGAGTTGGGTCGATGTAGAAGATAATAAGTTAATAATAGAAACCCTTTTTAATCAAAGCCTAATTTATTATATTATGTTAATTTCAAGTTGTTGTCATCTGATCCATTTAAAAACAAAAAATAATGGGTGCAAGACTCAAAATAAATTTCTCCTACACGTGAGAAGCATATTAATAATAAATAAATATAATAAATTACTTTTTAACAGTTTGAACTTTTAAATATTAGTCAATATAAAGTAAACTATCGAGACAAAGAACTTTACGTAAGAGTTGTCCCTGCATTAGATTCAGACCCATCTCTCTGTTTAATGTGGATAAAAAAAATTTGGTCCCTCAGGTTTTGGTAAATGAATTTTTTGGTCCTTCAATTTTTAAAAAGTGACCATTTAATCCATTTTAATTTTAATTTTTTGTGATTTTCCTATTTTGTTCTTAGACCTATTTTCTCTCTCCTGCATGACATTAAAAACACTTTTAGGATATCACTAAAAATCAGAAAAATCACCAAAAAATTCACAAAATATACCTATCCAAACCAAAACAAAAACAAAAAATATAATTTTTACAAAATGTCTTCAACATCATCATCTACCACAGTTAGAAAAAAATAAACTAAACAATTATCAAGTTCAAAAATAGGATATGTTATTGTGGATCAAAAGTAACTGTTCGCAAAAATAAGTTATAATTTTTGAACTTGATAACTATTCATGAACAATTATTTTTGACCCACAATAACATCTCCTATTTTTTAACTTGATAACCCAAAATGGTCATGCAGGAAATATCTCAAACGTATCTTTAATCTCACTTTATGAATTTTTTGATTATTATTTTTTATTTTTAATGATATCCCAAATATGTTTTTAATACCATGCAAGAGAGAAAAAATGGTCCAAAGATAAAATTAAAAAATTATAAAAAAAATTAACATTAAAATAGACTAAATAGTTATTTTTTAAAAATTTAGAAATCAAAAATTTCATTTCCTAAAACTTGAAAGACCAAAAAGGTTTTCATCTCGTTTAATGTGACTGACATACCGCATTGTTGCACTGTCCTTGGGCGGGTAATACTAGGCATATATGGTGCATATAACATTAAACGAGATAAATAAGAAAAAGAAAAGTGTTGATCGATTTGGTAATCAATGTGTACGCCATATCTGTGACATGTGCCATACTAGGAAAAACCCTTGAAAGGATTGAGATTGCATATGAGAAAAAGACGTGTAGATTTTACGATTCTATGAAAGTTACATATCTCTAATGTATTAATTGATTGTAAAAAATTAATAATTTGAGACTTTTTAAGATTAAAAATTTAAGTACCATGCATAAACCAAGTCATCTGAAGTTTTTTTTTGGCAAAATGTTGAGTTGTCATGGCATGTCATTTAAGCAGAAAGCCCTTTCGTTACTGTTAGAAAATGCAACCAATTATTACAATCTTATATATCTACGCTCAACTGTACGTTGTTATCTAGTTTCGCATTCATCATTAATCTAGGCAGACACATTCATGACTCTGTTAACTGTTACTGACCCCTTTTATAATTTTGTTGACTTATTATAGTCGCTAGGAGCATCCTCAAACTCTAAAAATTAATTTTATATTTTTGAGTGTGAAAACACTTTGTGGCTTTAATCAAAATAAATAAATAAATGTCCACAATTTAAGAAACAAGAACAGAAAGTCAAACACAGGCCATTTTGTTAAGTGTAATACTTTGTCACTCGAGTCATATTCATGATTAAAAATTTATATATTGAATGATAAACTTCTTTTTATTTAATAAAAAAATTTATAATATAAAAAGAAGTGAAACATTTACATCACCGAATAATATATATCAATGCTCTTTTTCAAATGTTGTTAGACAAATTTGAATTATGTTATTTTCTTGTTCTAATTTATTGGCAATATCACTACCATTTTTTTTTTTGTGTTGTAATACTTAAAACTGTTACAAAAAGGTTAAAACCATTGCATATGACTTTTACTATTACATTTGGTTCCCTTACAAATTTTTTACTTTGACAGTTTTTTGTAAATAGTTAGCCATGATTTAAAAAAAAAAATAGCAACTGAATTATATAATTTCAATCATGTAACACCCCCAAAATTTAAGGCTTTGACTTTGTCTATTTTATAATAATACCTCTTTGATTGACATTATTATGGGATGATAATATATTATTAGTGGATGATTTATGGGAACGAATTATTTTATGACCAATTTTGATATATTAGGTAATATAAATAAATGGTGACTACTTTATAGGAATCAAGTTAGGAGTGGATTAGTTATGAATTAATAGTGGATTCTAGTTGTGATTTTGTACGATTTAAAGCCTAAAAACTAGGGACACTAATTGAGTGGCTTAGTGGTTATCTAGTTATAAAAGAAAACATAACGTATTCTTTGATATAGAATTCCAAAGAAAAAAAAAGGATCAGTTATTATTTAGTGGCTTAATTGTAGGAATAAATCATATTAGTATTACCGTGGAATATACTTGTGGCTCATTTGTAGGAGTAGATTTGTACAGTGCCTTGATTATGTATGATAGGTTCGCTATATATATAATACTAAGCCTATAGAAGTACTCCATCAATTCCATCGATATTACTGCATAAGACCAAAAGAGGAAAGAAAAAAAAGGTTGACAAAAGTTTGTGTGGAAATGTCATGCGTGGGAGGCTTCAGAGTAATTCATAGGTTTTGTTGATCTTCTTTTCATGTGGTATTGAGGTAAGTAAAATTTATAATTTCTTTTAACTATCTCATTTGTTGATCTGCAATATTTATTCGATTTATTGTTACTCCACTCCTTGTTTATGATTCCTTTAAGTCATTATATTGATTTGTTTGTTAAGTTAAGTACGAGTCATTGATTCGGACCTTACAGACTATACAAATTGTGTACCGAATCTTAGACAGTTGGGAGTTAATAAGTTGCAATCTATTCTGATTTGTGAATTGTGTATTGTGTATTGTGCGCGCAGCCAAGCAGCCACAACTTGTTATACTGTTCTGTTAGTGCTTGATTTAATCGATCCATTCATCCCATTATTTATTGTTCTTTGAACCTTAGTTTTTTTCTTGGGGTAGATTCTACTTACTGAGTATTGTTTCGCTCAGCCCTTTCTATTTTACTTTTGCAGATGACAAATTAGTTCGGGGTTGCTAAGCTAAAAGTTTTCATGGAAGAAGGAAAAAGATCGAAGTGGATTAAGAATATTTGTATTTTCGTATTTTAGTGTAATTGTCTTTTAATTATTATTTTATGGAGCTTTTTCGTGTACTTAAAGCTTTTGGTATTTTTTTTTTTACTATTTCTATTGGGATTATAAATGCTCTGGATTTATTATGGATATTTAATTCATTGATTTATAGTAAGATTTTATTGAGGATTAGAGCCTTGCGGGCTTAGAAAGATTTATCTTTCTGGGTTTGCGGCGGTCTCGTCTCTGAATTTTCTCTTTTTAATTTGGGGGCGTGACAGAGAATAGTATGAGAGCAATAGGTTTTGATCACTTGTGGCCTTAATGGGTTGGGTAACTAAGTTTTTGCTGTGCATGAGAGCTTGTACATAATGTGTTTGGAGTTTTGACTAATAATTTTGGGAATTTTTTTTTTAACTAAAAAATTAAGTTTTTAGGACAAAATTTTTGTTAAGGGAAAAGGATGTAACACTCCACAATTTTAGACTAATTTGACTTTTACTATTTTAAAATATTAGCATTTAGTTATGATATTATTATGGGATGGTAATAAATCTTCATTATTGATTACAGGCTGATTTGATGCCTAAATATTAGGAACACTAATTGAGTTGGCAGTTATCTTCTTATAAAAGAAAAGGAAAACGATCTGTTTGTATAGAATTAAAAAAAGAAACAAAAAGTGAATACAGTGGAGTATAGAAAGCAAAAGACGAATGGAGAGAGGAAAAAAATAAAGAAAGATATTGACTTTGAAGCTAGTGGATGGAGAACTTCACTTGGCAGATCACTTTGTTATAGCGATTTAAATTTTATGATGGAAGAAGTTTAATTTCAGTTATGCACATTTGGAGATCAATGTAAGTATAACATACCATTCTTCTTTTGTACCCATTTGTTCATCTGTAAATTTCGTTTGATTCGTTGTGATTCTCGTATTTTTTTCTGATTTTTATTTTGTATTGATCTTTTTGATAAGCCAAATATGAGCTATTGATATTTCAAGCTCTATGAACTATGCAAGTTGTGTATCGAATCCTAGACTATTGGAAGTTAATCAGTCGTCATCTGTTATCGACTTTGTATTGTGAATTGTGAATTTTGTACGCGTCGCTAAACAGCCACAACTTATATATGTTATGTTAGAGCCTGATAATATTGTCCTTGACCTATTATTTGTTGTCTTTGAGCCTCACCTTTCCTTAGGGGTATATTTTACTTACTGGGCATTGTTTCGCTCACCCATCTCTTTTCTACCTTGCAGATGACAAAATGTGAATTAGGTTTTATTGGGCTAGATGGTATAGCGATAAGCAAAGTGTGAAGATTATTTTGTGTAATATTTTAGTGCCGACACTTAGTTATTTATTATGGAGTTTTATTATGTAATTGGAGGATTAGTATTTTTGGTATTTATTTAAAGGATTAGTTTTTTTCTTACTTCCTTTGATTTATACATTGATATGGTTTAGTTAATCTAAGCTTAGTATTATTGAGGTTTAAAGTCTTGCAGGCTTAGGAAGATTTATCTTTCTGAGTTCGCGACAGTCTCGTCCTAGAATTTTCTCTTTTAAATTTGGGAACGTGACAAATCATTACAAAAAAAGAATCTTATAAGCAATTATTAACAAAAAGTTATTTAAAAAATTTAATCATTTTAAAAAGGTTTAAATTATACAATGGTTAAGAAACGTTCAACACCTATTGCTAATGATTTTTTTTTTCAATTAAAGTGTTGCAAAAGAACTAATATATTACAGTAATATTGATCCAAAGCAGCAATCTTATAGGTTTTCCCCTTTAATACTGACGAGGGGGACCCCGAGCTGAGGTATGATGCCCACTCTGAGCTGAGGCGGGTTAATCCGAGCCAAGCCCAACACATTTCAGCTAATGCCCAACCTGGATGCTAATCCCACCTCACCCCGACCATGGAAAATCCCGACCTCAGTGCCAGCTTCCCTGATGGGACATAAAGTCTTGATGGGACATAAAGCTGTACCGCATTAAATACTGTCAGGTCCAAATTTAGTATAAATAGAGCTCCACCCCTTCATTTCTAGGTAACTCGTCATTATTGCACTCAGCTACCTTGCCAGCTCAGACATACTAATCATTCGCATACCCGAGGGAAAAATCCGGGTCATCACCCCGTATTTTCCTTCCCTTTCCTTGTGCAGGTTAAGTGGCCGACTTAAAAGTTCAACTCGGAGGCCAACCTGAAAGTTCAGCTCGGCTGTGAGATTCCCAACCTCGACAGTTTGGTGCCGTCTGTGGGAACTAGAGTTCTTTATATTACTCTCCTCACCACTCATTGAGAAATCATCATGGTACAAACGAGAAACGCACCGGTAGAGGATTCGCCCTACCCGTATGGGGACCTCGAAACCACGCAGGTGCCTAGCTAAAACCTAACCCAAGTCGACATTGGAACGAGCCAACGTATACACTTAGCCACCTAAACCAACCCCACGACAAATGGAGACCTCAACTCCAGCCTGTCACCGGAGATAAGGATGATGCTGAGAATGTTCGAGGAACTTAAGGAGCAGGTAGCCCGGCTAGCTGGGGACCCCCTGGCTCCGAAAGCAGCTATGCCGCGGCTTGCTCGTCTACAATTCCGCATCCCAGCCCTAAGGCAAAAACGGACGCAAGACGAAGAGGGCTTCCTGGAGCCGGTGGCGGGACCCGAGGAGGCAAGAGGTAGAAGGGCGGCTTAAGCCGACCCTGAACAGGCCAAGACCACGGCTGCCATAGCCAAGGTTATTAACCAGCTCGACGTAATCCCACTATCAACTGAGGTACTGGCCACACCATTACCCACCGGCAATCGGATGCCCAACCTGGCAGTCTACAATAGGGACAGCGACCCAGCCAGCCACTTGTTCAACTTTGACCACCACATGACCCTGCATGATATGTCCGACCCATGAAGACGAAGACATTCCCGACCACACTGGTCGGCAATGCCTTGGACTGGTTTCAAAAATTTCATCCCGGATCTATTGTAAGTTTCATCAGTTAGCTGAGGCTTTCCTGTCCGGCTTCGCGGGAAGCCGACGCTCCACCCGCCATACTTCTACACTGCTGTTGGTGAAGCAGCATAGAGGGGAAAATTTGAGGGCTTACACAGCTAGATTCAATGAAGAATCCCTCAGGATCCCCAACCTGGAGACTCTATGGCATTGATGGCTTACCAGAGTGGGCTCAGGTCGGGACCCCTTACATCCGCCTTGGCCATCGACCCCGTGGATACTGTAGCCGAGCTGATGGTACGAGCAGAAGGGTACATACACTCGGAGGAGATCCATCAGGCGAAGAGGGATGATGACAAGGAGAAGGAGGCTGGCAAGAAGGAGAGAGACTTCCTGAGCCCAACTTGGGGGTAAAGTCCAAAATGACCGAGGCAAGCAGCCTCATCAGCCGAAGCAGAACCCCCGGTTCACTATGTTCACTCCCCTTAACACCACAAGGGAAGAGATCCTAATGGAGATCTAGTACCAAAACCACCTGCCTCTAGCTCCAAGGATGAAAAGCCGACCTGATAAGTGCAATAGGACTAAGTATTGCCGCTATCATATGGACTACAACCATACCGCCAAGGAATGTAAAGACTTGAAACAGGAGATCGAGGCACTAATAGCCCGAGGTCACTTCCGGAGGTACGTAGAACAGCAGCCGACCTGGAATCACGATCAGAGAGATAGGGAGAGAAGTCCACCTAGGCGCTAGGCTGGGGGCAGACATTTGGATGTGATCGAGACCTTCGCATGAGGATTAGCGTCAGGTGGGGAGACCTCGGATGGCAAGAGGGTTATGGTCGCGCTGGGAGGGAGTATGGACCGGTGCGGGGTCTGGCCCCGGAGATGCAGGAGCTCACATTATCCTCGGAAGACTTAGAGGGTGTGATATTGTCCCATGACGACCCACTGGTGATCAGTGCTGAAATAGCCAACTTCACCGTAAAGAGGCTGATGGTGGATACAGGGAGCTCGGCAGAAGTCCTATTCTTGAAGGCATTTGAGCAAATGGGGCTGGACAAGAGCAGACTCAGGCCATTGAGGGGCACTTTAGCTAGTTTCACCGGGCAAGCCCACCGAGTCGAAAAGGTCATCAACCTCCCACTAAAGTTGGAAGATGGAGACAAGCGGATTTCGATGGAAGCCAATTTTATTGTGATGGATTATAATTCCACTTACATTGGGATTTTAGGTCGGGTGGCGCTCAACCATTTCAGGGCTGTCCCTTCAACTTACCACCAGGCCCTAAAATTCCCGACCCCAGCCGGCACGGCCACAATTCGCGGAGCCCAGCTCTCGGCTCGGGAATGTTATGAAAACCACATCCGACCCAAATATCAGGTTGGTTGGGGACCAGATTTACCCGAGGAGAAGAGGGATGCTAAGAGAGGAAGCCCAGGTGAAGACCTTCAAGAGGTGGAGCTCTCCGATGAAATAAAGAGAGCGAAGATTGGGAGTGAACTCCCTGACAACCTCAAGAAAGGTATAAGCCAGTTTTTTTCTAAAAAAATGAACATATATTTGCATAGTCTGCCTCTGACATGATAGGTATTGACCCGGGAGTAATTGAGCATCACCTAAATGCCGATCCAAATCACTATTCGGTAAAGCAGAAGCGCAGGCACTTTCATTATGATAAGCAACAAATCATAGCAGACGAGGTGGACAAGTTGGTAGACGCCGGCTACATAAAGAAAATCCAGTACCCAACCTGGTTATCCAATGTGGTGCTGGTGACCAAGTCCTCAGGTGGATGGAGACTGTGTATTGACTTCACCGACCTATCTCGGATTGATCAAATAGTGGATGCCACCTCCAGGTTTGAGCTACTCTCTTTCATGGATGCCTTCAAAGGCTATAACCAGATCAAGATGGCTCCCGGAGACAAAGAGAAGACTGCCTTCACCACCAATAAAGGTCTCTACTACATGAGGTTATGCCTTTTGGCCTCAAGAATGCTGGAGCTACCTACACTCGGATGATGAACAAGGCTTTCAAAAACAAGATTGGCCAGAATATAGAGATCTACGTAGATAACATGTTGGTCAAGAGCAGGAGGGCGGAAGACCATGTAGCCGACCTGGCTGAAGCCTTCACCGTAATGGAGCACTTTGGATAAAACTGAACCCGAAAAAGTGCGCATTCGGCGTAAAGGCATAAAAGTTTTTGGGCTTCATGGTCACAGCCCATGGAATAGAAGCCAACCCGGAGAAAGTTCAGGCGATACTTGAACTGGCACCGCCGACCTGCGTGAAGGACGACCAAGTGTTAGCAAGCAAGGTCGCGGCACTAAGCAAATTCATGTCCAGGTCGGCTGACAAGTATGCTCCCCTATTCAAAGTATTGAGGAATCCTAGGAACTTCGAATGGACTACAGAATGCCAGAACGCCTTCCAAGAGTTGAAAAGGTATCTAGCTTCGCCACCCCTACTATCCTAACCTGAGGTGGGGGAGGAGTTGGTACTATACTTAGCATGCTCAGGAACAGCAATGGCGGCAGCACTAGTCCGCGAAGAAGGGAATGAGCAGAAGCCGGTCTATTATGTTAGCAAAACCTTGCAAGGGGCTGAGCTGAAGTACTCCTCCTTGGAAAAACTCGCCCTCGCGCTCATCACGGCAGCAAGAAAGCTGAAGCCATACTTTGATGCTCATCCAATTAAGGTCATGACGGATGCCCCGCTCAAGTCTATCATGTACAAGCCAGAGGCGTCGGGCAGACTACTGAAATGGGCAATTGAGCTGAGTCAATTCGACATCACCTACCAACCCAGAACAGCCATCAAAGCCCAAGCCATCGCGGACTTTGTAGTTGAGTGCACTGGCCGAGCCGAGCATGACCCTGAGGATGTGTAGAAGGTCCATGTAGATGGGGACTCAGGGAAGTCTGGAAACGGAGCCGGAGTGGTCATCCTCGACCCGACCCGACATGAGCACCAATACTCCTTCAAGTTCGCCTTTCCGGGGTCCAACAATGAAGCTGAGTATGAAGCAGTGGTCGCAGGACTGAAAATTGTAGCTCAGCTCGGGGCACAGATAGTCGACCTGAGCACCGATTCTCAATTGGTTTCTAGTAAGATATCGGGAGAGTTCGAAACCAAAGACAGTACTATGCTGGTCTACCTCAACAGAGTCAAGGATTTAACCTCAGGGCTAAAAAGGTTCACGATACAGCAAATTCCAAGGGAAGAGAATATGAAGGCTGACGCCCTGTCCAGGTTGGCCTTGGGCGAGAGCCGACCTGCCCTAGTCCATGTGGAAGAAGTATCCGAACCGAGTATTCAGTTGGGGGTGCAAGCCGTAGCCGAGCTCAATATAAGCCCAGATTGGACCAAACCAATCATGGACTACTTGGAGGGGGTATGACCCCAGATGATGAAAAAGCAGCTCGGAAACTCATGAAATAAGTCTTAAGATTTGTCATAATTACCGGGAAACTTTACAAGAGAGCCTACACTTGGCCTCTCTTAAAGTGTGTTGGGCCTGAGGAGGGAACCTATGTACTCCGAGAGATCCATGAAGGAGTATGTGGAAACCACTTGGGAGGCAAAGCCCTGGCTCAGAAAGCATTGAGGCAAGGCTATTTCTGGCCAACCTTAGAACAAGATGCCAAAGAGTATGTAAAAAAGTGCGACACCTGCCAAAGGTTCGCCAATGTACAGAGGAAGCTTGCGGTAGACCTCACGGTGATAATAAGCCCATGGCCATTCTATCAGTGGGGTCTAGATATCATCGGCCCATTGTCGACCAGTGTTGGCCAAAAGAAATACGCCTTCGTAGCAGTAGACTACTTCACCAAATGGCTTGAGGCTGAAGATGTTGCTAGAATAACAGAAAAGGCAGCTTGGGATTTCGTATGAAAAATCATCATTTGCCGATTTGGGGTGCCAAAGGTTATCATTACTGACCACGGCAAGCAATTCGACAGTGCATACTTTCGAGGCAAATGTGCTGAGATTGGGATCGACCTCAGATTCTCATATATTGTTCACCCTCAAAGTAATGGCCAAGTTGAAAGGACTAACCAAATCATTTTTAGGGCCTGAAAACCAAGCTGGAGGAAGCAGAGGGCCAGTGGGCATCGATTTTCCCCGCGGTGCTGTGGGCTCAGCGGACTACCACCAGCTCGGCAACGGGAGAATCGCCCTTTGAGTTGACCTTCGGTACTCAAGCGGTGCAGCCGGTGGAGATCGGGTCTCCGACTAGTTGAACCCTCCACCATGATCCAGAAATAAACAGAGCACTGATCCGTGAAGAGCTCGACCTCACCGAAGAGCTCCGAGCTAAAGCTCAAATCAGGATGCTAGCCAACAAAGCTGCCATGCAAAGAGCCTTCGCCAAGCAGGTCAAGCGTAAGCCTATTAAGGTTGGTAACCTCGCACTCAGAAAGACTATCTTTTTGCTGCGCTCAAGCAACAAACTCTCCCCGACCTGGGAGGGACCGTATGAAGTCATTAAAGAAGTCCAACCTGGGATCTTCTACATTTTTCGACAGATACGGGAAGCAATTAAAAAATGCATGGCACGCTGAGCACCTGAAGAGATATTTTGTGTAACGGCCTCCGAGCCTGAAAATTTTATGACAGCCCTGAGCTGAAATCTCTTGTAACGGCCCCCGAAACCGAAACATTTTGAACGGCCCCTGAGCCGAAATCTCTTTAAAAGGCCCCCGAGCTGGATATTTTGTAACCGCCCCCGAGCTGAAATCTTTGTTAAGGCCCCAAGCCAAAACATTACCTGTAATTGGCTCCCGAGCCCAAGTACTCTATGTACAACTTTAATGCAATGCATTTTATAAATCAATGTGGTGCCCAACCCGGGCCCGAGCACC
Source organism: Ehretia macrophylla (assembly GCA_037974665.1). NCBI lineage: Eukaryota > Viridiplantae > Streptophyta > Magnoliopsida > Boraginales > Ehretiaceae > Ehretia > Ehretia macrophylla. Next base: position 24,950,977 of record CM075772.1, read on the forward strand.
TCAACTACTTAACTACTACCAACTTGAATTAACGCGGTGGCCACGTTTAATTGCGAGCTAATAATCAAGTAAACCAGCTCGGACTAGGTTCCAGCTCGGGTATAATCAATAATAATTCGATTAGTTTTGCCAGTTCGGTTTAAGGTCCAACTCGGTATAATCCGACTTTAGGTCGGTATGTTAGTTTGGGTCTAAACTCGAGCTCAACATTTGTCAACATTAGTTTGACCAATTTTAAATCGGACTGACGAATCCAGGTCGGCAACGATAATAGTTATCCAATTAACCAGCTCGAATTAGGATGAAAATTCATTAAACGCGTCTAGCTCGGTTATCTACATTTAAATTAAGTTTGAAATGTCCATTATATTGGCCAGACCCCACTTATTTAAGAAAAATTTGCGAAGAGAAAAGTACATTCATATGAACTCAAATAAAGCGCAGAACATTCATTTCATTGAATTTGGAAAGAGTGACAATTACAAGGAGCCCAACCTGGGAAAAGTTACAAAGCCCGACCCAGGCAAGTTCACACAATTTATTTAGGAGCGGCGGTAGAGGTGGTAGCATCGGCCTCATCTCCGACCTGATCCATGCCCTTTTGAACAAATTCAATCACCTCCTTGGCTTGGGATGTCAGGTTGGCCAGACGCTCAGGAATATCCCAAAACTCCTGCGGCGAAGCCTCCATGATTTCGATGTAATCATTCTTAGTGGCAGGGAAGAAGGTCTTCACTCTCGCCCGAGCTGCGACTTAGCCCCGGAAGTAATATTCCAACTCGGCGTACTTGGCCATCGCCCTGCCCTCCGTGGCCAACCAGTCCATGGCCTCTTGGCTGGACATAAAGGCTTCCACCGCCTTCTCCCCTTGTGGGCTGACCCGATCTACCAGATTCTTAAGCTTCACCTCGGCCTCGCACTTATCCTTCTTGAAGCGTTCGACGTCCTTGGTCGCGGCCTCGCGCCGGGACTTCTCCGCCTCGAGCTCCTTCCTCAGCCGGTTGATCTCCGTCTTGTCCACTTTGCGCCTCTAGACAACGTCCTCCCTCACGGCCTCTAGCTTGGCTCGAGAATCAACGAATCCCTGCTCAAGCTCAATGTAGTGAGCTTAGGCTCCGGCGAGTAAGCCAGGTGCCAAGAGGATGTGGGACTCGGACTGCACAAAAGATGACAAAACAATCAGCCAAGCCAAAAAACTTAGCCATATCAACACGATCAAATATGCCTTACCGTGACTATGGCCGTCCTCAGGTCGAGCGAAAGCTGCTCCGCCGGGATCGATGCCAGCTTGTGATTGCGGGCGACCTTAGCTGCCTCCACAAAATCCTTATTGGGAAGACTCACCTCCGTGGCCTTGCCCTTCCCATAGTACTCGGGCCGAGACTGTTTCCTATTTCGGGGCGGGATGCTGAGCGCTCAGGGATCGCAACACCCGAGCTAGATCTTTTGGCCTGGGGTGACGCCGACGTCCCCTTGGATGAGACCTCGGGTCCCTGCCTTTGTTCCTGAGGGATGGTGGAGCCCAAGCCGAACCGAGCCGAGACTTCGCCGTTGGCCTCGATCTTTCTCCTCCTCTGGGCATACGCGAGATTCACCGTATCCTCCATGCCTACAAAAACAAAAGAAAGAGAGATGAAGAATGACCAAGTGCAAACTGAAAAGAACAATGACAAATAAGGAGACGGGGAGGTCGGGCATTGATCCTGCGGATTGACCCTCTTCTGAGCTGGAATCCACATTTTCTTCGGGCTCGGGAAGTAAGTGAGGATGCTCCATCCTCAGGTCAGGTTCTCTCCCGAATAACTTGGATTTCCAGATTCTGTCCCACTTGAGGACGCTGTCAATATCAATTAGCATACCTGGCTCGGGTCTCAGCACCCTGACCTCGGTAAGTTCCGCTTCTGAGAGCTTGGGATCGTCATTCACAGTATTTTTCAATGAAAGATTCTAATCCACTCTGCACCCCGGGTTCACGGCCGGCTCAACCTAATAGTAGTCATTGTGCCAGCCCTTGTTGGAGGAGTGCCACTTGGTGAATATGGCATTACTGACCCGAGCTACGAAGTGAAACCACCCTGGCTGCTTCGGGTTGGGCTTACAAACAAAGAACTGCCTAAACCGACATAGGGTCGGCTCTATTTCCCTCTCGAGGCAAAACACATAAAATGCCACCATTACGGCCCACCCATTTGGCGACATCTGACCTGGGCTAAGCTCAAAGTAATTCAAAATACTAGCGATGAAGTCGGGAAGTGGGAGCCGGACGACATCGAATGCGAGGTCATAGATGGTGAAGTGATCGGGTAAAGGATAGCAGGCAGGCTCGTTTCGACCTGAAACCTTCAGCTTGTGATATTGGTCCACCGACCAATCCCTTAGCCTGGCGTTAGCCATCTGAATGGTAGAATGGCACTCGCGCCTACAGCAGACAAACAGCTGTTTTATCCTCTTTCCCCGAGCTGACGAACCACTGGCTGTAGCTGAGCTCCGAGGTCGGACCTCCCTGACCGGGACCGCATCGATTGGATCCGACATAGAGGCTCCAGCTAAGTACTCCTCCGGTATCTCAACTCCCTCCAACCGGTTCAATGGCTCCGCATCTTCCCTATATCCCAAGTCTCCCAGGTCGGCTAAAGGATCCGCCTCGGCTTCTTCTTGCACTTGCCTGACCTCGATCACTTGGCAATCATCATCGCTTTCTCTAAGCCCAGATTGCCGAGCTGATCCTTGAGAAGCACCTTCGCTGCCATCACCGCCACCTCCATCTGAGGTCGACTCCGAGCTCGACGGATTCTCATCCCCTCGTAGGACCTAACCTCCATCGCTTGGGAATCTTCCGACTCCGACCTCCCCATCCTGTTTACAAATTAAAATATGTGCAGGAATAACTAAAGGGAGTCGGGACGTACCCACCGCTCTAGCTGTCGAAGATGACCTGATCTAATTGCCTCCGACCTAATTGGCTCCGAGCAAATGGATTTCGAGCTGAATACCTCGAGAAGATATTTTCTGAGCTAAAAGTGTCCGACCACCCTGGTTGCCGACCTGAAAGCTCTGAATTTAGTAAGCAAAGTGTGAAATGAATCTCGGATATCAAGGCCCTATTTATAGACAACAGGTAAAGTCAATGCCAACTTAATAAGTAAATACACTAATGAATAAACACGATGTTTTCCAGTCTTCACTAGCATCTCTGCAAGGCTAGCAGTCCCTTTTAACTTTGAGAATTCATCACTTCTTTGCATATCAAGAATATATGTCTCCAACTAATTTTCAAGAATTACCAAATCGATGGGAGAAAAATCATTTGGATAAAACTTAGCAAATTCAATCAACTTGTGCTTGTCAAATGCATCAAAGGAGTTGTCTGGATTCAAGCATCTCAAACAAAAAAGCAACTTAGTATTTGTTTCAGTGAAACGATTATTAAGCTCTTGAAGTTGCATGTCCACAATAGTATAAAACAAATCAAAGCGATAATAGTGTAAATTCGTAATATTTTGAACTTTACGACGTGATCGCCCTTTCAGTAAAAACATATCTTCCATATTAGGAATGTCAATATCATGAGTTGTGCAGAACAAAGAGACTTCATTTAATAAAGATTCCCATCCACTATCTCTCAGATTTTGCAATCGTTCCTTTGAGAGACAAACCAATCCCATGGCGTTAATGATATCTTGATCTTTCCTTTGCAATGCTTGTGATAAGTCATTTGTGATTCCCAACACAATTTTCATCAAATGTAAAAGAAATGCGAAATCAAATGTTTGTATGGAGTCTAAATGGCGATTAGCTTCACCTTTTTTATCAGAAGTCACTCCATCTTCCTTGATAATCTCAAGCACATCAATCACTGAAGAATACATGAGACTCAAACTTATTAAACTGTCATAATGTGAACCCCAACGAGTATCACCACTCCGTTTGAGACCAATTTCTTGATTCATGCCTCGCCCACTATGAATTTCACCATTTTTTAATCCCTCTTTAACTTTAGCTATGTGCTTTTCACGAAGCATGTCATATCGTTTGCATGAGCCTCCAACAACATTTACTAAAGTGGCAACTAAGCCAAAAAAAGTAGCAACTTGAGCATGAGTTTTTGCCACAGAAACAAGTGTGAGCTGCAACTGATGAGCAAAGCAATGAATATAGAAAGCAGATGAATTTTCTTTCAAAATCAAACTTTTAAGACCATTAAATTCACCTTGCATATTACTAGCACCATCATAGCCTTGTCCACGAATTTTTGATACCCTCAATCCATGTCTATTAAATAATGAATCAATTGCCCTTTTCAAAGATAATGCAGTAGTATCTCTTACATGCATTATTCGAAGAAAACACTCAACGATACTTCCTTTATGGTTCACATAACGCAAAGCAATGGCCATTTCTTCTTTGATTGATACATCACGAGACTCATCAACAATAATAGCAAAATATTCATCTCCAAGATCATTTATAATTGCCTTAGTAGTCTCAATTGTGACAGCATTGACAATGTCTTTTTGAATCTTAGGAGCAGTTAACCGATGATTATTAGGAGCATTTTTCAAAACACACTTATTGATGGTTTCATTGTGATCGGCAAGAAACTTGAGAAGTTCAAGAAAATTACCTTGATTAGTAGAATCCTCTGATTCATCATGACCACGGAAAGGTAATCCTTGTTTCAAAAGATATCGAATGCAATCAATTGTAGCAGTTAATCGACTTTGATATAGTTCACGAACTTGATCCGATTGCTTAAAGATATCAACTTCAATGTGTTGACTTTGCTTCATCAAGTCTTCACACCTTTTGTAGGCATTGTTATGGGCACTGCTTGGACCTCTAATATGAGTACTAAGTCTACTTTTATTATTCCAACTGGTAAATCCATCTGTAATAAATGTATCTCCACCGGACTGTTTTCTAACATCCGGCTTACAAAGATAACAATACAAACAATATGCAGCATATTTTGTTGTACTGTATTCCAACCACCTACTGAATTCATTAAACCAAGATGGACAAAATCTTCTAAGCTTATCCCCAAATTTTCTTTTAGGAAAATCATGATCATAAGGTTGACAAGGCCTATAATTTTCGGGCGTAATCCATGATCTATTGGTAGATCTTCTAAATTAATCTCAACCTGAGGTTGCTTTGAACAATTTTGTGCATTTTTTTTCTATTAATTTCATTAGATCCAAAAGAGAAATTGGCATTTTCTCTAAAAATTTCTCCATCAATATCTAGAAAAAAAATTATTTTAGTTATTAAAAATAATTTAAATTAATACTAAACAACTAGAACTACAAATAAATAAACTAAATTTTCAATTATAAAGATTAAAGAATGCTATGCTAGAAACTAATCTGCCCAAATTTTCAATTTCTTGACCCAAACATTAGGCATCACGTAAATCTTGATAATTTATGAGCAATATTCATCAATCATCATCTCATTGATCTCAAGGATTTGAAAATGCATTATATTTAATATAATAAACTTGTAAGTTGTAACTTCTTCCTAATAAACTAATATATCTAATCATTCAAACTACAAAATACAAAAACTTCATCAACAACACAGCAGTCAGCACATCAATCTCGATGGTTTCCTAAACGGCAAGCTAAACATAACCACAAAACTAGCACTGTAAACTCCTTAGGTCAGGCCTTAGCAGCACCAACAAATGGAAAAATATAGCATTTAAAGTGAGTTTATCACTAATATCAGTAGCACCAACAAGAGATCAAAGAGGAAAAATATTTCAAATTGAACTTTGCTTATTTACCTGCTGCTTGCGAGAATGCGTGAGGGTTTGAGGAGAGAGTGGGTTGAAAACCTTGAGGTGGAGTTTGGAAGATAGATCAGATAATTGGTAAAGTGTTTTTACATATATATATATAAAATATATATATATATATAAATATATAAATATATAAATATATATATATATAAATATATATATATATATATAAATATATATATATATATATTTATATATTTATATATATATATTTTTATAATAGAACTAAAATTCTCAAACTCCCCCTAATATTTTAGGGATATTTCAGGGCAGTCCCTTGCATGCACTGGACACAGGGTAGGTCCGCCCCTGCCTGCACCAGCACCACCAAAGCCAGATCCAGCTCCAGCTCCTCCACCTAATCCACCAGCACCAGCACCAGCACCAGCACCAGCACCACGAAAATGACCCCCGCCACCACCATGTCCAAATCTTGGAAGTCCATCTAAGCCAACAAGCTTCCTACCACTAGCGGTGCAAATAAGAGCACCCAACATCAAAAGAAAGAAATATTTCGAAGCCATCAATGCATGCAAATGATCAATGATAGCAAAGCTTGCTTCTTTGCATTGAGATGTGAAAGACATCAATTCAACATGTCGTTATATAGTGCATGATAGCAAGTGTAGTTGATGAATAATGAAGTTAACCATTGAGGAGATTTTTTTTTTCCATTATTCAAAGGGAGGCATACTCCGATTTTACAGTACTTTAAAAGTATATTACACACTCTAAAAATCACGCAATCTCAAACCTTTCGTATCGATATTCATACCACTAGACCAAACGGCCAGCGGTACTCTTGAAAAGATTTCAAGAGGCTTATCTTTGTTAGAATATACACTTATCTCACATCGAAAAATCAAAAATTCTAAGACCACCTTATAAGATCGTGGTCTACTCTACTTGGCACTAATTGGTTTTAAGATGGAAACCTTATAGTTTTTAACATGGTATCAGAGTCGGGCCTTTGGTCCAGTCATATTTATCCGCGTGCGACCCATGTCAAATCAGGTCCACTTGTGTTCAATCTTTCGTATGTGTCATATTTCACGCATTTTCAATCTGTCATATACGTCTCACGTGTGTTCAATCTTCCATGTGTGAGTGTGATTCATCTCAAAATTAAGTTCACGCTTGTTCTATCTTTCACGTGTAACTTCACATTGAAAAATCATAAACTCTAAGACAACCTTATAAAATTCTGAACTACTCCATTAGAGATCAATTAGTTTTAAGATAGAATCCCTACTATTCTTAACAATCTTCTCATCTGTAAACCGCGTTGACATAGTTAATGCAACTAAATACGCAACTGTATCTCTTTTGAAAATGGAAGCCAATACCTCGCCTGGCATTTGCAAGTGGAGTATATCTTTGGAGTAAGGGAAGACTTTTTATCTACATTGCATGACTACAGTAACCATCTTCGCAGTCTTTCTTCTTGCAGAAACTCACGTGCGTACATACATATCCATAAGTGGCGGAGCCACTTGAGGCTTAAGGTATGCACATGCACACCAGGCCTGAGTCAGGAAAAAAAATACGTTTTGATTTATTTATTTATTATTTTTTAATGTTAAAACAATGATAAGTGATGAAAGTTGTCTTAATTTTATTTTTTGGCCAACAAATCTTTTCAATTATTTTTTATTTTTTCACATTGAGAATGATATGTTATGTACTTCTATTGAGTGAAAAAAGAGAATGAGAAAACGAGAGAAGCTATGAGAGAAAGGAGAGGAAAATATAAAATAAAATAAAATAACTTGGCATTCTTCTTGAAACATACAATCGGACGGTAAAATTTTTATCCTATGGACCTGAAATTGGTGAGTAGGTTCGAGACTCAAGTTTATACGATTTGAATGGTGCAAGTCAATTTTAGACCTCTCTAAGACTTTTTTCTGTTGCGCATACAATACCCTATTTTCTTATTATTTTTATGTATAGGTTCTTATTTTAATTTATACATGTTATACTTGAAACTTTTTTAATCTATCAATTTTAATTGGATTTTTAATTTGTTTTTTGTTGCATAGAGCGTAGATAAATTTTTTAATTTGTTAAAAATTTTGTTTGTGTTATAATGTGCTTAAATTTAAAATAATTATAGAATATTGTAATATATCATCATCAAAAATATAATTTTAAACATAAAACTAATAATTTTTTTGTAATTTATATAAAAAATTTATGTATAAATGAACATCTCTCTCCTAATTAATTCTGGATGTTTGGTTTCCGCCGCCACTGTGTCTATCTGGTCCATAAATGTCTCATTGTCTCTCTCACTAGTGATATGTATAGAGTACTACTATTTTGTGGTCTATATGCATTATTGGTCCAGTGGGACCAAATTTAATTTCCACTATCTCCTCCTTTTGTAGACAGGATGTAACGAATAATCCGAACGAGCACTAGAGAAACTCTTCCAACAATTTAAAATAATTAATGTCAATTTTTTATATACTAATGAAATTTATTATCAATAATGTGAAATATTAAAGAATAATCTAAATCCAAAAAGTTTTCTGAGCACACTTATGTCGTAGTTAGCTTGCTTGGTTGTTAAGTTTGTTCAAAACTAGCACAGAAATTAGTGTTCATGGTTGATTCGCCATTCTATATACACATTAACATGAGCTCAAATAGAATTTTCTTGTTATGGTAATTAAACAAGTTAACAACAAGCGCTCTTCATGACGATTAAATATTGTCCTCTTATTCAGAATTAAGTAAATTTATTTTTTTTGTCTTTGCTCTTTTCTTATTAAGGTTAGTGAGTGTAGTTGTTTAATTAGTTTGAACTAATAATGGAAATTTGGAATTCAATATTGTGATATTAATAGTGATAAAATGAAAGTTAAAGTAACGTAACAAATTAATTGTTTTATTGTGTCAGTCCATATACGAACACTATTGAGGTGAACTGAGAAACGTTCTTAGTGTATTTACAACGAGTATATATTATAGGCAACTTAAAATACTACTTTATCTTTCTTAATTTTGAAACTTCTCCAGCCTTAGAAGCTATATGAAAGAAATTAAGTATTGTAGTACGCGTATAATTTTATGAAAGACTTTCATGTAATGTACTACGTACATTGGTTGGATATATATATATATATATATATCTATATATGATTTTTGTGTGTGATTTGAAATGGCTGTTGTAGATTTTACACAATTTTAATTATTGATGAGTATACATTACTAATTACGCTTGCAGACCTCAAATTCTGGACTTGAGGGAATGCACTTTGTATCAAATATTAGCAAATATCATGGGATTTGAAATTGGTGAATAGCGTCAATTTCTTATTATTTATCAAACCTATGTAACACTTCGTTGAAGGTTTTTTTTTTGCTTTTTTTTTTTAATGTGGGAACTCAGTTAGCAGAACTCGATCACTAATTTTTTTTTTCAGCAGAGTCCAACCATCGATTTTTTCAGTTGAGCCCGACCATTGATTTTCTGACAAAGTTTGACGTCCACCAACTAATAAACTCACGGGTGTAACGGTACATTTCAATATATACATTGATTCAGTCAAGAGTTTGATCTTAATTGATTATAGTGTGGAGACCCCTGAGTGCAACGAATTTCGAAATCACACTCCACAAGTTTATCTACTACTGCATTGCCATCTGAGCTACCCATGGGGGCTCACTTCGTTGAAGGTTACCAGCTACCATGAATCACAAAGAATATTGGAGCTAGCAGACAATGAGTACTTTTTAAGACGATAGATAAATTGAAGCATAGAGTTACATCAAGAAAAACTACGACGACTTATAAATTTCATATTCTTGAAAACAATAATTGAAACATTTAATTGAATCATGATTTGCTTGAGAGTTTGAAAACTATATATTACTTTTACCATAAGATATATTTAAGCATGATAATAGAATCAAATCACTCGAGTGGAAAATAACCTGTTCCACTAATTATCCCCTGTTGGTTTAGGGAAAATTTTATAATGATTAGGGTGTCTAAACCTAGGGTTCGTATTAATTTCATCTCTCAATTGCGACTTTTTTTATTTATTTATAATCCCTCTTTCATGTTCTAAATTATTTCGATCATATCCACGAACATAAAACAATACTTTGGAGTGGGTGGAGTTCATTAATCGTGGATTAAATACATCAAATTACTCTTGTTGAGTTATCGACTGTAGATATTGAATTAATTGCTATATAACCTTTTTTGGGTCTAAATTGTTATATAATCTCGAAATTGTAGTGTTCTCTCATAACTTATAATGTTTGAGTTGTTCCAATTTAAAAAGGTCGCAAATGAAGCAATATAAATTGAAAATTGCTAGGTATTATTAAGTTATCACCTAAACTACAACCTTAAGTTATTAGAGAGGAGTTTATTATATTATTTATTGTCTTCAACATACTTGTGAGAGTGCAAGCAGGATTATTTTTGAGTCACACATAGAAGTTTTAATATTTTTGAATGAGTAGTCCAAAACTTAAACCCATAATGGTTTAGTATCCTAAGTTCTTATATTATATTAAACTACCTCCTCATCAAAAGATTAATATGTTAAAGATGGGTATATTATACTATTTATTGTATTCAACTGTTTTTTATCACTTATTTATCACATTCTACATGTTTACTAATCAGACACATCTTTTTATTATTTTTCTTTTGGAATGCCAATTAGACATACATATAAATGGTGATAAATTAGTGATAAAAAGAAATGTGATATCCCTTATCTTCTTTTTATTGTCACGTAGTGATTTTCAAAATTAGCAAGAGTTAAAATTTCTTTAAACTTCTAGAGCCATTTTCGTATTGGTGAAGAAGCTTAAGATATCATATGAAACTCTTTATGATTTCAACTTGCATGGCTTCAAGCACCTCACGATGCACGCATGCACCTCAAAATTAAATATAAAAGAGAGATAGAGAGATGATTAAACGTATTTAAATTAACCAAACATAAAGTAATTAACATCTTAATTTATTTATCTTTGAAGACAATAACTAATATGAAAGACATAATTTAGCAACAATTTAGAAGCATAAGCTTCGATAATGCAATTTATAATAAGCTAGCATGGAGTGGCAACGTATGCATGCATTCTGACTTAATTTGGAGCTGCTTTATCAAGGCAATCCACCTCCAACACCACCACCAGCTCCTCCTCCAGCACCAAATCCACCACCAGCACCGCCGCCAGCTCCACCACCGAAACCGCCACCACCTCCTCCACCAAACCCTCCACCAGCTCCTCCTCCCGCTCCACCTCCAGCTCCCCCACCAAAACCAGCACCCCCTCCAAATCCAGCCCCACCACCTACTCCTCCACCAGCACCACCCCCACCACCAAAGCCTCCACCTCCACCACCTCCTAGTCCCCCACCTGCACCAGCACCTCCACCTAACCCACCTCCAGCTCCAGCACCTCCACCCAATCCACCACCAGCACCTCCACCCAATCCACCACCACCCCCACCTCCCAAACCTCCACCACCACCTAAACCACCTCCATGATGAAACAAGTTCTTCTCATCTGCATAATAACCCTTTGAGCTTATAAGCTTTCTGCAATCTGTAATGCTAAAAAGCGCACCAATAAGCACAAGAAGAAAAAGCTTAGATGCCATCTTTAATTAATGCAAATAGATAGATAGCTTTGGATGAGAATGCAGATTCGATCGAATGGACTATATATAAAGGTACAATGGCCTAAATTTTCAAAGGAACGGTTGAGAATGTTTATTATCTCCACCTTCTTTCAGTCCTCCCAGCAGAAAATAAATGCATCTACCTGTCACATTTGAGAACCAAGTTGTTTTTTTTTTCTTGCTTTGACACTAGGGGTTCAGCATGTGTGTATTTATTAATTATCACAATATTGTAGTAGCATTATGTAACCAGATAAATATTATCTCGATCGCATTGTGGTAATTCTAGTGATGCTATGATCAGTGGGGTTTTGATAACTTTATTTGGTGTCAAGCTAGGTTTTATCCTGACATTGCCGATTCTATTCCCGAATAAAGAAAAAAAAGGTTGTCAGGATATAACTAGTGTTTTAAAATTTTCCGTATGAATTTGAAACATTGATACTATGATCGGTAGGCTTCTAATATATAATTCAATCTGGTTTTATCACAACATTGGCCGATACCAAGTTCAGAAAAAGGAAAGGGGTAGTTCAAAAGTAACTATAACATCCAAGTTAAACACGTCGAATTCTAGATCTGAAACATCATGATATTATCGTTAGTTTTGGTTAGATAATTAGTAGATTTTTTATCCTCTCCATTTTTATGTATGACATGGGATTCTTTTCCAATAGTAATTGACATGGGATTCTTTTCCATCACCAAATGATTTTACAGCAATCTTGCAGAATGATTAAGAAGTCTATGAAATGGTGTTTTAGTTAACTCCTTTTGGTTGAAGTTCATGTTTGGTTCCGTTATATGTTCTTATATGATAATATTTCATGTATTGAATGTCAAATTTTTAAAAAATAAGTATAAAAAATATAGAAATTAAAAAAATAATATATAACATTGCTCGAGTACATATTAATAGTATATGCATTAAGCATTAATTAATTACTATGACTAGGATTTTCTTTTCTTTTTTGACAAAAAAAGACTAGGGTTTCTTTAAAGTAATTGATCAATATGAAATTGATTGCATAGTAATCTATAAATTCATTAAGCATTACCATGTCTGGATCAAGATCCTCTCCTAATTATTAGGATTTTTGAGTAATTAATCAGGAGGTAAAATTCTAAGCATTCATCTTAGAAATGTTAGGTAGATAGAATCCAAATCCTACTATGATTAGGGTTTCTTTAAAGTGATTGAATATGAAAATTGCGCCTTTATGTTATAGAGGATTATAATACGATAATCCATTAGTTGCAAGTTGGCATTTAGATGTAGTGATCAAATTGAAAGTACATTGAAGGCTAATGTGACTTATGAGATGCCGTATAATTCCTTCTAGATATCAACTGAAACGTTCTTTACAACGCCTCCATTTATGTTTCCGCGTGATAACTTTGACTGTCAGAAAAGGAAAATAATATCGAGACTAGCTAGGTTAGTCTGACTATAACACCAAAATTTCAAGATATTCAATAAATAATGACCCTCAGCTATAAGTATATAGATCATGAATGCATCAATAAGTTTGAACCACGTTTGAATTGAAATTGTAATACTTATGTAAGTTTTTGATCTTTGAGGTGTTTCATTAACGTTTGTTATTGAGTAAGTAGTTCCATCAATCTCGAATAAAATTTTAATATGAATTGTATTCATTGAGCAAATGTAGGTTGAATTGAGATTTATTTCTCTGTGACCATCAATATATAGAATCCAACCACATTAAGTACTAGCTCAGTCTCTAAATTATTTAATGGATTCTAGCAAGCATATTACGGATAATGTCAAAATTTAATTGATAAAATTTGACCATCAAAATATTTGATGAAACCTGATTATATAAAATGATAAATTTTCGAGTGTAGCGATACGCCTCTATACATACACTAGGTCAATCAATAATAGAATTTTAAAATAATAAAAAATGTTAAATTTGTAATATTATAAAAATAATTTTACTTTCACTACCACTAAATTATAATCTAGACGGGCTTTTAGCAAGTTTGTGCAAGGTTTGTTGGCCACGTCTACTAGTCTTGCTAGCGTTTATTTTAGCACGGCAATGCATGTGGGAGTGTTCTTTTACAACTGTGTTAATTAATTATTAACATAAGCGTCTAGCTCAATTGAAGCGATCTTAAACTGAATACCAAAAAAAGAAGATGATTTGACAATTGATCATAGTAGCGTGGGAGACGGGGAAAGCAAGGAGACAGTCAGTAGATGTTCAGTTCATTAAGTATGCAGACTTATATTTTCTTTTTCCTTTTGTTTTCAAATTATTGTTTATATAAAATAATAATTGGGTACATAAAAATTTTGTCATACGTGAAAATAAAAAAAAATTAATTTCTTTTAAAAATTATTGTATACTATCTTATTTTATATTTTTGTAATTATTAGTTTTATGATTCAAAACTGATAGCCTCTACATTGCAAGATGTCGACTTTATTGTTGTGCTAAATTAAACTCCCTCTCAAATAATAGCTGTATACAAAGAATATTTATGAAATCAAGCATGGATCTATTAATTAGCCAAGGAAATGAATTGCTTTCTTGGCTGTGGCTATGCGATAATGCTCAGATAAACTTGTCGGCTATGCAATTAGTGAAGGATTATGACAGAAATGTACATAATTAATGCACTTGGGTCCCTTGGACAGCGCTCAGGCTGACTCATTCATAATTCTTCTTTTTTTTTTTTCTTTTCTTTTGACTAGAAATTTTTTTACCTATCACCACCTCAAAATTATAAATTTTGTAATATAGTAGTAAATTGCAACACATGCTCTAAATCAGTTAAAAATTAAAAAACAATTGTAAAAAAATGTGTATAAGATCAAATTTAAAATTTTTTATTATAATAAATTATTATTCAAACATTTCACCCAATCATTAAGAGACCGAATCATGAATAATTATTGGTACTTGATATGTCTAAATCCAGTTGAAATAGTCAAGCGGGGGTTATGTGTTGAGTTAATTCATCCACCCACCCAAAAACAAAATATAAACTTATTTTATTAGAAGTAAAATTAAATAATTATTAATTATTGATCTAATTATAAAAAATAATATATATATATATATATATAATTCATAATTATTAAATCATTTCATAAAATTATGATATTAAAAAAAATTCACTCCTCTCCCACAGTCAAATTGCTGCATCCTACAGCTTGGGAGTAGGTGATATCCGCTCGGACTGTCTAACAATTATTACAATATACACTTGTTTCACATTAAAAAAATAAAAAATTCTTAAACCACCTTCTAAAATCCTGAATTACTTCACTTAATATCAATTGATTTTAAGATAAAATTTCATAATTATTAAGGGTATCCTCAATGGAGTCTCTAAACAACAATTATTGTTATTTTTAGAGACTCCATTGATAAAAATTATTGTCCCTTAATTAAACCTAAGAGGGGGGTGAATTAGGTTATATAGGCAATAATACTACTTTTTCGATTAGGCAATATGATAGCAATGATTAATCAAAAACGATCTTAAATAGATATGTACTTTATCAATATAAAATATGAGTGAGACAATTTATCAAACACTTGGTGAGCAGAAAATAATGCAAAAAGAGAGTTGAGAGAAAGTGATTGCAAATTGCGATTTTAGCGTGGTTCAGCCCCCGCCTAAGTCCACGACCCAAAATTTCAACAATTTTCATTATGGTGGCTCTTCAAATATTGGTGAGTCCACAAACCAACTAAAATGGTAGTTTAAACTTTTACAATAGAAAAGAACCCTTTTCAATACAAAGTTTTAATTCCAACACCTTTGACAAGGAAATCCTTCCTTTCAAGGTGTTTAACTCTATCTTTTGATAAGTGTTTGAGATTCACAATGAAAGTCCTATTTTAGGGTATATGAATACAATGAATGTTTCTCTCTCAACAATGCTCACAATTTCTTGCTCAAGTATAGCTCAATGATGATTCAAAAATAAAGATAATGAAAGAACTCAAGTGTAATTGCTTTGAATCAATGCTATAAGATTTTACAGTTGAGAGACATTAATAGAGTTGAAAAAAATGGTGTAATTAATGCTCTCAACGTTCACAAACGGCTATATTTTGAATCAGCATTTTGGCCCGACCGGTCGACCCCTGTTTCGCCGGTCAACCGGTAGAGAGACCCTCATCCGGTGGACAGGTCTCGGGCGGACGGCCCTTTGGCCACCGGTCGACTGGTCACCGTGGGATCGTCCGATGGGATCAAAACTACCAGGGTTGGTTCTTTTGAAAGTGTTTCTTTTGAGAACTTCTTGTAAGGTATTTTCCACACATTTCAAACAATGTTTAAGAATTATTATTGAGCATATACCATTTGCAAGCCCCAAAACCCCAGTTACGTCTCAACCGGTACCCCTTATGACTTCCGTCTCCTTCCTTATAACTCCATCTTCTTTCTTCGAATCTTTTCTAAGTTAATGAATGTTCTTCTTCCTTTTTCAGCTTTGATGAACTTGAAATCGGAGTCAAACTTGATTCATCTTTACTTATGCACATTTAAACAAATTCATTAAACATAGTTAAGATTTGTAATCATTAAAACCAAGATTTACAACCCCTTTAGGCTAACAATCTCTCCCTTTTTTATGATGACAAAACTTATCCCAAATAATAACAATGTAAGAATAAATGAGTTTGAGAAATAGTACATGTTGAGTTTGTTTGAACCTAAAATATAAGTTTGTTCAAAACTCTCCCTCAATGTATGAGTTCTTTTAGGTTCAAGTTTAACACATGTTTCATGTATATATTCATTGTGTTATTTAGACAATTTTTCTCCCCCTTTTTGTCATTAGCAAAACAATAAGAGCAGTTTCATAACAATATTCTCTTCCTATGTGTCATTAGTAAGCAAAGAAAAAGCATGCTTAGACTTCATCTCCAACTACGTGGCACAAAGTCACAAAGTAACCCAAGACATAATAAGGAAAATGTCAAACCAATGGAGTTGAAATATCAAAACAATGGAAGAGAGTGCATAACCAAGCAAAACATGATTGTTTGAAAAAGAAATTGCAAATTTTAAGAAAAACGGAAAAGTAGATCATTCTATGCATCGCAAGGCAACGGGTTTAATCCTTTATAAACTTCTCATAAAGTTTTTCAAGCATCATCTTCATGCCCTTCATCTCGGAGTTGACTTCACCAACAGTTAAAGATAACTGATCAACTTTCAAGGTCAAATTATTCACCTTAGTATTTATTGCTTCGAGAATGGCTGGACGAGATTTTCTTCTCGTAGATGAACTTGCACCGCCAATGTTAGCGTCTCTTCCTTCGTGGTCGTCATCATCACTCTCACTTGCGGCTTCACTTTCATCTCCCTCTTCCCCAAGGTCATAGTTTTCTAGATCATCAATTGCTTCAGATTGAACCTTACGGAATTTTCATTGCGCAATGTAGATAATGTCGTTATTGTCACGAGCCATGTATTATCTATCTAGGCAATATTGGTCGATGAGGTAGGTGGAATCATTCAAGGGTGCAAACTGACCAACACGATCGATACCCTTAAGACGGAAGAAGTGACACAAGAGCATCCCATAGGGCAATGATTTCTTTTTAAAAGCCAACATGTGACTAAGCATAATGTATGGGAGATTAAGTTTTACCTTCTTGTACATGAGGTGCATCACATAATCCATGAAGGATGGGATTGTCCCGTCTTTTACAATGCGAGGCATAATGGATTGATTTAGGATGTAGAGGAGCAAACGTTTCTCGGCACATAGTTGATCTCTCTTGGGCATAAACTCTTCCGATCTTCCCGAGCCTTCCCACAAAGTATTAAACATCTCCGTTGGAGCAGTGTTGTGTAGTCCGCTGGGTAAGTTAGCCGCAGAATAAAGTTTTAAGCCACTATTTGAAATCCCAAGCAAATTAGCCAAATCCCGTTCTTCCACAAATATGTTTACTCTGTTTACCCTACTCTTTAGCCCATGCACACCCCTATCTTCACCTTCCACCAAATATGCATAGAATTCCCGAACCCACATATCACAATTTATGTCCTCAAGTCCAAAAAGATTAAGCCATCTTTGATATCTAATCAGTTTATGTGGACGAGTATTGTCCAAAAAGTTTAAAGGATCAATACGCTTACCCTATATTATTTCCTTTTTAGAGAAATCTCCCGGTGTGATGACATGCATAGGATCCCATGTATCAATGGTATGAGGCCTAAATGCGGTCCTTTGTCTCTTGGATGCTTGTCTAGAAGATGATGCCATTAGTATACAAGAGAATTTGCAAGAAAAGACAATAAAGTTTGGTTGGGTAATTTCGTCGAGCACGTGGTGTGCAAGAGAAATTTGAACAAATTTTGAAGTAGATTTGAAAAGAAAAAAAAACTTGTGAATGCTGGATTTGATATTGCTAAGGCTTAAACTTTCTGTGAGAATAGAATTGTTGACAGTGGGTGAGATTGAATAGAGTTTTGATAAAGAGGTTTTGAGAGGTTTTTGGAACAGAAGAAGTGATTGAAAAGAAGTAAAATTTGTGTTTTATGCTAACTTGCCCGTCAGTGCCGCGACCGGACGAAGGTTAAAACGTCGGTCGACTGGTACCTGACCCTCGTCAGCCCAAGGCATGTCCACCGAACGAGGGTATGCTACACCGGTCGACCGATGGTAGCCCCCTCTTCCGGTGGTGCACTTTCTGTCAGGAAGTGCATCTCACACAGGAAACATCAAATTTTTGCAGTTTTAACTCATTTTAAGCATGTCTAATTCCCTTCTAATCCAACAAAATTGATTTTCATGCAATGGTTTTGTAAAAATATCAGCTAATTAATGCATGGAATCAACGAAGTTAAGCACAACATCTCATTTTTGAACATGATCGCAATGAAATGATGTTTAATTTCAATATGTTTTGTTCTAAAGTGTTGAATGGGATTTTTAGTGAGATTAATGGCACTTGTTTTATCGCATTTAATAGGCACACTATCATACACAAGATCATAATCTAGCAAATTTTGTTTCATCCAAAGGATTTGAGCAACACAATTTTCGGCAGATAAATATTCAGCTTCAGCCGTAGAGAGAGCTACACTATTTTATTTTTTACTAGACCAAGAGATTAATGAATGTCCTAGAAATTGACAGCATCTACTAGTACTTTTTCTGTCTACACGATCTCCTGCATAATCCGCATTGGAATATCCTACAAGTTCAAATGAGGTGCCTTTCGGATACCATAATCCTAAATCTATAGTTCCCTTAAGATATCTAATGATTCTTTTCACTGCATTTAAGTGAGACTCTTAAGGATAATATTGAAAACGAGCACAAAAGCACACAGCAAATACAATATTGGGTCTAGATGCAGTTAAATAAAGAAGACTTTCGATCATACCTCGATATTGTTTTTCATCTACTTTGTTACCTTCCTCATCTTTGTCAAGCTTGATTGATGTTGATATTGGTGTACTCATTTCTTTTGTTGACTCAAGTCAAAACTCCTTGATAAGTTCTTTAGTGTACTTGGCTTGATTTATGAAAGTACCCTCTTGTGTTTGTTTGATTTGGAGTCCGAGAAAGAAATTCAATTCTCCCATCATACTCATCTTGAATATCTTGTGCATACACTTAGAGAAATACTCACAAAAAGATTTATTAGTAGCACTAAAAATTATATCATCAACATAGATTTGTACGAGTAATATATCTTTGCCTTTTGTTTTAACAAAAGGGGTTGAATCTAATTTTCCTCTAGTGAACCCCTTTTCAAGCAAATAATTGTTAAGCCTATCATTCCATACTCTAGGTGCTTGCTTAAGGCCATATAATGCCTTATCTAGTTTATATACATGATTTGGCAAGTTGAAATCTTCAAATTCGGGTGGTTGTTTCACATATACTTCCTCCTTGAGATATCCATTTAAAAGACACTTTTTATATCCATTTGATATAATTTAAAGTCCATAAAATATTCAAAGGCAATAAGCATACGAATGGATTTAAGTCTAGCTACGGGAGCAAAGGTCTCATCATAATCTATGTCTTCTTCTTGATTATACCCTTGAGCCACTAGCTTAGCTTTATTCCTAGCTACAACCCCGGTTTCATCTAATTTGTTCCTAAAAATCCATTTTGTACCAATTATAGGATAGTCTTTAGGTTTTTCAACTATATGTCATACCTTAATCCTTTCAAACTGATTTAATTCTTCTTGCATGACAATTATCCAATTTTCATGATCTAAGGTTTCTTTAACATTTTTAGGCTCTACTTGAGAAAGAAAAACAACATGTTCACAATAAGCATTTAGATTAGAATGAGTTCTTACTCCCTTTGAAGGATCACCAAGAATTAGATCATTTGGGTGATCTTTTACAAACTTCCAACATTTTGGTAGATCATCATTTGTTGTAGCTTCTTGGTTATTTTGCATTTGTTGTACATTGCCTTGTGGATTTGCTAGTGCTTCACCATCCTTTGAGGTTTGACCCTCTTCAATATTTGTCTCCTTTGGATCAGTTGAGGTTCCCTCATTTCCAATGGTTGTAGGTGAGATTTGAGTGTCAACTTCATAAACACCTACATCATCATCATTCTTTCTCGGGGTAAAATGATTAGCTTCATCAAAATCCACATACATAGACTCTTCGATAAGCATATTTCTCTTGTTAAAGACTCTATAAGCTTTGCTTCTTGAAGAGTAACCCATAAAAAGTCCTTCATCCAATTTAGAATTAAATTTTCCAAGATGTTCTTTTGTATTTAGGATTAAACACTTACAACCAAATACTTTAAAATGAGACATATTTGGTGCTCTACCTTTCCATAATTCATAGGGTATTTTCTTTATAAAATGTCTAATTAGTACAAGATTTAACACATAGCATGCAGTATTTACGACTTCACCCCAAAAGTATATTGGCAAATTGTTTTCTTTCAACATTGTTCTTGTCATTTCTTGTAGTATTCGATTCTTCCTTTCTACTACCCCATTTTGTTGAGGAGTTCTAGGAGCCGAAAAATTATGTTCAATGCCACGTTCTTCACAATAGTCCATGAAAGATGCATTTATAAATTCGGTGCCTTGGTCACTATGTATGCAATTTATGTAATAGTCTTTCTCATTTTGCACCTTATTACAAAGTTTAACAAATTCATTGAAGGCATCATTTTTATGTGCAAGAGGTCTCACCCATGTGAATCTGGTGTAATCATATATAATAACATAGAAATATCTAGATCCACCTAGGCTTGCCACATCCATTGGACCAAATATATCCATATGTAATTTTTGTAAAGCTCTTGATGTGGTTACCTTGTTAATTATTTTGAAATATGTCTTGTGTTATTTTCCAAATTAACATGTATCACATAAATGGTCTTTTTAAAATCTAGTCTTAGGAAGACTTATAACAAGTTCTTTTCTCAAAAGCTTAGCAAGTAAATTCATGTTGGTATGACCAATTCTTCTATGCCATAACCATGAATCTTCATTAATAGTAACTAAGCACGTCACATTTTGGCACTTCAATTCATGAAAATTGATCACATACACATTATCACATCTATTTCCAACAAATAACAATTTATCATCTCTATCGTATACTTTGCAACAGGTAGATAAAAATTAAACTCTAAATCCATTATCACAAAATTGACTTACACTTAGTAAATTATGTCAAACACCTTTAACATACAAGACATCATGAATGGAGAGAGAGTTTATATCTCCTATGCTACCTTTACTAATGACTTTGCCTCCTTCATTTCCTCCATAGCTAACTTTACCTTTGAAATCTTTGTCAATCTCATAAAAGAAAGATACATCTCCCGTCATGTGCTTTGAGCACCCACTATCAATTACCCAAGTATCTTCATACTCCACCTTTAGGGCAATCTATCATTCATAGAAACAAATCAAGTTCATTTTGGTCCCCAAGGTTCTATTGGGTCCTTTTGTGTTAATACGAAGTCCTAAAACATCTAATAATCCATTTGGGTCTAAGCCATAAAGGAATGTGAGAATCTCTTCCCACCATGTTTCTAAATCTACATCGTGATGCATTGTGACCAATCTTCTCACAATAAGTGCATCTCTTAAATGATCCTATTGATGTTGAGGCTATATGCCAAGAAGATGATGCTTTGACAAAATGATTTTAAAACCCTTTTGATATGGTTTATAGTCAATCCTTTTTTTGTCAAATTGTACTTTTTGTGATTCTTTTAATGGTGGATGGACAATTGAAGATTGAGAAGCTTTCACAAAGATAGTTTTTGAGAACTTTGGTTTAAAAAATGGCGCATAACTAATTTTACCTTTGTCAAGTGGTGATTTTTTAGCACCAAGGATTTCATCCAAGGCCTTTGTTCCTTTTGAAAATCTAGCAAGATCTTTTTGTAGGCCAATAACTTGTTTTTCAAAATCTTTGATTTCTAATTCATTTTTGGACTTTAAATGATAGTGTTCACACATTTCTTTGGTAAGAATATTATTTTCATCTCTAAGTTTCTTAATTTCTTTTTGAAGTTCATCATTTTCTTTTTGAAGATTCTTTACTTTTGAATGTGCAAGAAGAAAACTATCATGTAGTTTTGAAAATTCATTTGTTAGTTCCTCAAATGTACATTTATCATCATTAGAAGAAGAAGAAGATTCATCACAAGACGAAGAAGCTACCTCATCATCTCTAGCCATGAAGCACACAAAGTTGGTCACTTCGGTTTCGCTTCCACTTTCGTCACTGGTTGATATATCATCCTCGACACAAGCCTTCATTGTCTTTTGTTTTCCTTTGATCAATTTTGGACACTTTGCTTTGATGTGTCCCAGCTTGTCGCAATTGAAGCACTTGATCTCTTCTTTGATTTTTTCAATTCTCTCTTTGAATCTTCTATTGATATTGTTGTTGATGGGCTCTCATTTCCTCATCTTTTTGTATTTCAAGAACTTCTTAAAATGCTTTTCAAGAAGTGCAAGTTCATCATGATCACTATCGTCTTTGTCTTCATCACTCGATTGAGATTGAGCAATGAGAGCAAGTGATTTTCTTGACTTATTTTCTTCTTCGTCTCGTATCTTTTCTTGATTCAATACAAGTTCCTCCGTCTCAAGATTGCAATAAGTTCATGCACCATAATCTTAGAGAGGTCGGTTGATTCTCTAATTGATGTCACCTTTAGTTTGTATTCTTTTGGAAGAGCCATAAAAATCTTCCGGTTGAGTCCTTCACTTGGATACTTCTTTCCGAGAACACTTAAGTTGTTTACGATTTTGGAAAATCTTTGATGCATTTCATTTAGTGACTCTCCAGACTTCATATGAAACAACTCATACTCATGAATGTGAATATTAATCTTGGTATTCTTCACTTGAGACGTTCCTTGATATGACATGTGTAACATTTTCCAAATTTCGTGAGTGGTTTCACATTGACTTACACGACTATATTCGATTTCGTATAGAGCACAATAGAAGATGTTCTTGGCTCTTGAGTTCTTGGTCATTATGATAATGTCTTGATCATTGAACTCTCCCATTTCTTTGGGCACTTGAACAGTTTTGACTTTCTCGACTCCACTTGCACTTGGAGCATCTTTGACTGTTACCTCATTCATTGGAACATAAGGGATATCTTCTACCAATGACCATAGAGCATAGTCAATGGATTGTATGTATGTCTCCATTTTGTTTCTCCAATAATTGAAATTGGTACCTATAAACAATAGAGAACTATTAGTGGAGTAAACTTCAAAATAAGGAAAGTTAGTATTGTTTGCCATTTATCTTTCATTTGCTAGATGTTAAGCTATATGCAAAATCCTAGCTATTGATACCACTTGTTGTCCCTTAATTAAACCTAACAGGGGGGATGAATTATGTTATATAGGCAATTGTAACGCCCCCAACCAACACTCCCACGCCTGCAGAATACCCCCTGGGACTTAGGCCCAAGTGAGCACCGAGGCCGAGGCGAGTGGGTCCGGAAGCGTACTATGCACGTATTGTCCGCTCTGGGGCCCATACCCCTCACAGTTTTGTCGCCTCCCAGCCACTGCCAGGAAAACGTGCGTACACGATACAAGGAGACATCCCCTTATATCAAGCAGCCCAAAGACCTCCGCGTCCGATGTGGGATATTACACCCGCCCCCCCTTGGGGACCCAGCGTCCTCGCTGACCATGTGAACGCGTCAGCTCTGATACCACCTTTGTAACACCCCGAACTAACACTTCCACACCTGCAGGATACCCCCTGGGACTTAGGCCCAAGCGAGCACCGAGGTCGAGGCGAGTGGGCCCAGAAGCGCACTATGCACGTATTGTCCGCTCTGAGGCCCATACCCCTCACCATTTTGTCGCCTCCCAGCCACTGCCAGGAAAACGCGCGTACACGATACAAGGAGATATCCCCTTATATCAAGTAGCCCAAAGACCTCCGCGTCCGATGTAGGATATTACAGCAATAATACTACTTTTTCGATTAGGCAATATGATAGCAATGATTAATAAAAAACGATCTTAAATAGATATACACTTTATCAATATAAAATGTGAGTGAGACAATTTATCAAGCACTTGGTGAGCAGAAAATAATGCAAAGATAGAGTTGAGAGAAAGAGATTGTAAATTGCGATTTTAGCGTGGTTCAACCCTCGCCTAAGTCCATGACCCAAGCTCCCTGTTTAGGATTTCAACAATCTTCACTATGGTGACTCTTCAAATGTTGGTGAGTCCACAAACCAACTACAATGGTAGTTCAAGCTTTTACAATAGAAAATAACTATTTTCAATACAAAGCTTTAATTCTAACACCTTTGACAAGGAAATCCTTCATTTCAAGGTGTTTAACTCTCTTTTTTAATAAGTATTTGAGATTCACAATGAAAGCCCTCTTTTAGGGTAAATGAATACAATGAATGTTTCTCTCTCAACAATGCTCACAATTTCTTGCTCAAGTATAACTCAATGATGATTCAAATATAAAGATAATGAAAGAACTCAAGTGTAATTGCTTTGAATCAATGCTATAACATTTTGCAGTTGAGAGACATTAATAGAGTTGAAAAAAATGGTGTAATTAATGCTCTCAACGTTCACAAACGGCTATATTTTAAATCAGCATTTTGGCTTGACAAGTCAACCTTGTTTCGCCGGTCGACCGGTCGAGAGGTGGACGACCCTTTGGCCACCGTGAGGTTGTCCGGTGGAATTAAAACTACCAGGGTTGGTTCTTTTGAAAGTGTTTCTTTTGAGAACTTCTTGTAAGGTATTTTCCACACATTTCAAAAACATTGTTTGGGAATCATTATTGAGCATATACCATTTGCAAGCCCCAAAACCCCAATCAAATCTCAACTGGTACCCCTTATGACTTATGTCTCCTTCCTTATAATTCCATCTTCTTTTTTCGAATATTTTCTTTGAATTGATGGATGTTCTTCTTCCTTTTTCAACTTTGATAAACTTGAAATCGGAGTCAAACTTGATTCATCTTTACTTATGCACATTTAAACAAACTCATTAAACATAGTTAAGATTTGTAATCATCAAAACCAAGATTTACAAGCCC
Organism: Ehretia macrophylla; assembly: GCA_037974665.1. NCBI lineage: Eukaryota > Viridiplantae > Streptophyta > Magnoliopsida > Boraginales > Ehretiaceae > Ehretia > Ehretia macrophylla. Next base: position 24,976,007 of record CM075772.1, read on the forward strand.
TTTAAGCTAACAAAAACCAACAGGAAGGGGGGGGGGGGTGGGGTGCAGCAGGGAAGGGAAATGAAAAGGAGGTGGGGTGCAACGGGGAAAAGGAAGGGCGGGCGAGGGGGGGGGAGGGGGTAGGGTGCAACTGGAAAGGGAAAGGGAAAGGGAAAGTGAAAGGGAAAAGGGGAAGGGGGCGGGCGGGGTGAGGAAATTACGGGGGAAGGGGGGTTTTTATATTTAGGGTTATTATTATTTTTTTAATTAATTTTTTTATCTATTTATTTAGGGTTTTTTAATTATGATTTAGCCTAACAACAATTGAAATGTAAATAGTAAGGTAATGTTTTTATTATCTGTTTTATATTTTTTGTATAGTTAATATTTTAACAAAAAAAAATTATATATATATATATATATATATATATATATATATATATATATATAATATTAATTATACAAAGGACGATGAATCATAAATATCTACTATATAAAAGACAAGATTACTTGAGAAATATGTAGCAATTCTCAAATAGAAAATCTTAATTCACAGTATGATATTAAACATCAAAATTACGTTTATATTATAAACATATTTATTACACAAAAATTGGTAAAACTAGTACTCGCATAATATATAGCGATGCTCAAATAATAAATACACTAATAACCTTAGAGCTGGCAAATGGGCCAACCCGGCCGGGCCCAACTAAATCATGGGTTAAGAAAAATGAGTCTGGCTCAATACATATGTTTAGTAGGCTGAGCTAGGCTGGCTCAATTCTTGAAATATAGAACTCAGTTCGGCCCACGAGCCCTCTACCATGAGTTGCGAGTTGGGCTGGGCCAGCCCATCTGTTTTTTATTATTATTTGTGATTAGTGTGTTCTGAATTTTGATAGTTGGATTAATAACGAAAAAAACTTAAACTTAACTTTTTTATGAAAAAGTTAATTTAACGATTAACAAGACATAAGTTGATTGATAATATTAATATAAATGATAAAATATTACTTAACAAACTATAAGTTCACGAGACACAGATACGTTACTAATAAACATAAAAAAAAGAACATTACATAAATGCTTGAAGAAAGTTGATGGATAAGTGCTCCTTGTGAGGGTGCTGGGTCTGCTGGTAGTGGTGGTGGCAGTGGTTGATGATTAAAATAGTTTTGAACATTTGAGTGTTGAGATACAAGATGTCTTATAAGCATTTCAGTTTCAAATTAACGACAAAATATATATTTACGTTCACAATAGTTATAAATTACATACTCATGTTTTTTAAAGTAAACAAAATAATTCTAAGCATCTGAGCATATGGGCTGAATTAGGCCTGTGTTGGATTCGAGTTGGGTTGGGCTGAGTTTATGGGCTAAGCTGGGTTGAATCAAAAAATGTATGATTCATCTCGGCCCACCTATATATAGTGGGTTGAACCGAATCGAACCGACTTTCAATTGAGATGAGCTAGACCTGAATTTTTGTGTATTAAACTGAACTAAACTTATATTGACCCGACCCAAATACCACCTTTAAATAACCCCATACCTCTCACCAAAGACACATGAGGAAATTCAGTACTCGGATAATATATAGCGACGCTCAAATGATAAATACACTAATAACCCCGTGCCTCTCACCAGAGGCACGAGAGGATAACACCTTCTTGTAGCCAATCGTGGTATGGTATAACCAAAAACATTATCCATATTCATTTGGGCTAAAATGCTTCCTTCTCAATGTTATCTGTTGTCAACTACTGATCACTTACTTTCTGCAGAGAGAGAAAACTGTTATGTGATGAGCTGCATCAAGTTTGATTCAACGTTCGTCCCTACACTTTCAAAGAGAGAATTCGTGCAGGTTTTTAATGCACCGAAATTGCTGTTGCTCCACACTGATCATGAACCTCCAAGGCTCGTACTGAAGAGGACTTTACGCGTCGCGATGAAGACTAAGGCCGTCCTTTCCTCTACTTTTCTCGCTTCCATTATGTCACCAACTTCCCCGGACCTATCTGTTCTGCTACCAATAAGGTTAGTTGCTTCCCTTTTTTTTTTTTTAATTTATGACGAGAACGTTATTGAAAAGTTTTTTGAACTCAAAGTTCAAACATCGGAATACATAAACTCGCCTAAAAGATAAATATTCTAGTTAATTAAACATAAAACCAAATAGATACTAATCTTAAAAAGAATAACTTCTTAACCAATTTAAACACAAAATGTAGACAAATCTAGTGCTCAAGCTTCGAGCCACTAGTCTAACCAAGTTTCGAACTCCCCACCACTAGTCTTACGTGGTCCTAGGACTCAAAATAGTAGATAGCATATATAGAGATTGTAATTATTAAGGTAGAAAACTGGTATGAGTTGACTTCGAGTCTTGCCAAACTCCTGATTCACCTGCGAGCAATAAATAAATTGCAGGTTGATCTCATGTAAGCACTTTGATACTCAAATAAGTGATTTGATCTTGTGAGATAATCAATTGCGAGTAAAGAGTATTTTGAGAAAAAATGAATTATTTTTTTTTCTTATTTATACCCTTCTATAAAATGTTATTATGATTTTACAGGGTCCTATCGATTATCCCCACATGAATAAAATTCTAAAAATGATTTGACGTCGGTCACGTTTTCCAAATTAGTCATGCCCGACCACCTAGGATTAACACGGATTTCATAGTAACAATTTTAAGGGTGAGGTCGCTATTTTACATCAGGTCGATAAATTATCCCTCATCAGTAATGTTTTGCAATCTTATCATATTTTAGTGGCCTAGATAATAGCCATCGTTGGGCTTCTTGAACAAAGAAGCTGCATAATGTATATACACTATAGTTCCTGCAATAACATTATTAAAAAAAAAAAAAGCCACAAACACACACACACAACTAATAGGTTGCTTAAGTGCTGTACAATAGCTAATGCTTTATTTGGATGACAGTGCAGTGCTACTTTTGGTGTATTGGGTTGCCAATTTCGTTGTGCCAGAGATCATATACAAAGACCTTCAATCTGATAACACCAATGTGAATAGAGAGCCTGATAAGGCAACTTTGGCAGGAGCCGAAGAGAGAAAACCATCAAGCTCTGGGACAAAATCGAAGGGATTCAACAGTACCAAGTGATGATAACATGATCTGGAGTTCCCAACATATTTTTCCTTCAGAATCAGGGTAGATCTAAAACTTCTCTTTCACGGAAGATATGTAAAAATTAAATAGTTTTGAAAATCAAAATTAGTAAGTTAACGAGGGCTAATTGATTTCTTCCACAAAAAATACACATAAATTTAAAATATTTTTTTGGATTCAATGAGGGTTGCAACCCCCACTCATTCACACATGCATCTACCACTGTTTATCATCTTCTTCCTCGTTTTTTAGAACTTTGCTGATGAATTATGTAGACTGCGGAACCTGATTGCGATAATTTCTTTTTTTTATATATATATATATATAATGAAGAACTTATCCCAAGTAAAATTATATCAGATTTACCTCAAGATTACAACTCTGTTAGTATAACGGTACACCCTTAATACATGCGCAGATGCACTAAGTCAGTCAAAACAGAGGCCCGAAATCGGGACCACCCGTCCATGAGCCAAATAGTCTCAAGAAACAAGTAACTCAAAGGAGTATCAAGGTTCAAAAAGAAAAGGAAAAAACAAATCATTTTCTCATTCTTCTGAAAAACCAAGAGAGGGAAAGAAAAACGAATCATTTTCTAATTCATCAGAAAACCTAGAGAGGAAAGAATTATGATATCCCTTTAGCTGTTTGTTCAATAACGAATATACAGTTGCAAAGTCCTATCAACCATGTGTTTATACAATTGTCCAATCATTTTCAACTGAATTCAAAGACATATTATCAGCTGGGGATCCAGTGCTGGGTTTTGGGGGTTTCTTTGAAAATATTGATGACAATGATTGGCGTATGGTGTTCTCGTCTTTCGATGGCGGCATCTTACTCGAGTTTCTATCTTTACTGCTAAAGATCAAACTAATCTTCTTGAAACGATTTTTCAGATCTCCTCCAGTAGGGGTTTCTTCAGGATGAACTGTTACCTTTATAACTTCATCTGGATTCAGTAACATTGTTTCGACTGTTTCGTATACCTGTAACGGAAATGTATTTTTCGAAACTTAAGACGCAAAATGGTAATTGAAAAGTAAGTGTATTTAGGCAATAATTGCTTATGACTGTATAACAAACGAATATTAACCGGGAAACAAAAGTATTGATGACTAACAAATAAACAAGAAGAGTTCGGTCATTTTCTCTATTTTTTTCTTCTTATTTTTTCTTTCTTTCAATCAGGGGAGACACAGAGAGAATTGAGTGGTAGCCCACAGAGCATTCTTCAACTACACTTTACGGCTGACCTCAGGGAATAGTAGAAGGGGAAGGGGGGATCCAGGATTTTTTCTGGTAAAGGTTGTAACACACAATTTAGTACTTATATACAATTTTGTTTTTTTTAAGTGGCCCGTATCAATTGGGGGGTGGGGGTGGGGGCTGGGGAGGAGGGGATCCAGGATTATTTCCAGTGAGAGTTATAACATACAAATTAATACTCAAGTACAATTCTTTTTGTTTTTTTTAGTGGCCCGTAACAACAATTATGATTTTACGTATGGATAGTATTACGCTAAAAAATGTTTCGAGACCTATAGGAGCTACAATTCCCACTATCCTCCATAGAGATCTGCCCTTGGGGTATGAAGAGGCAAAAACTGCATCAGGACAATCAGGACATAGCGACTGTTCCTGAAGTCATACTCTACGGGAAAGCAAATTTCTTATCAAAGTAAGTACTAGATCGTATGGCAGCAAGGGTGACAGTAAGCAACATAGCATTTCATGATTACATATCCAACGACGAAACACATAGTAGTCAACCAATTTTATCTCCAGGCACGTCACAGAACATACCTGGCATATGTCATCAAGTTTTTCAACCAAGTTTCCGCCTTGGCACGTTGCGATAATGTAGTTTCTGCACTCATGGAACAGCTTGGACAAGCTTAAGTTTGTGGAGAGTGTGGCCTCAGCAACAACAAATCCGCTACCTAGCTGAAATCCATAACACAAGACATCGAGAAGTAGAACAGACAAAAATGCTTTAGTAAAGCATGGCATTCCATCGGGGCATCTTCACAAGAAACCGACACTGAACATTTATAAAGGCCAAAGGATGGGAATGCAAATATATACTAGCCACAACCAGGCCATCAAAAGAGAGCCCTGGGAAACTCAGAAGCAGGCAAGTGGCAGAAACACCATACTTCATTCTCTAAAAATTCAACTCGGTCTTCTAAATGTTAATTCAACTCGCCTTCATTTAAACTGACGAAACAGCTCCGTGCATAGCTGAACAGCCAGCTAAGTACGGATTCAGATGAATAGGTATTAAATAAATGACTAGGTATCTGATGCTTAGTTTGATGAAACATAAGTGTTAGGTGAACCAATGAACAAAAAAACTTTTGCAATTTTGTGAATATGTGAATCCAAAGGTGGATCCAGGATATCTTTTAAATGGGGGTGATAATATATAATCAACACTTATATATAATTTTTTATTTTGCTTAGTGGGGGATAATTAATATTTTAGACTAAATATACCTTAAAAATATTGTTATACTTAAAAAAGTTTTGGGGTCAGTGGGTGCAGTCTCCACTGGCCCCAATGTGCATCTGCCCTTGCATGAATCAATCTCAAGAAAAATGCTGAAAGCACAAGTATTATGCATTTAGTTCACGTTTCCATTGATGAGGGGTTAGGAAAAAGATGAACAAAATCAATTTAATAACAAAAGGAAAGTGAAAGAGAAGAGCAGAGAAGAGAAGAGAAGAACTCATGCACAAATAAATTAGCAAGACTTACGAGAGAAATAAAGAGTTGTTCAAAAAGCTCAGATGGCGTCATATCCTCTAACAAATTCAGAATACCTTCCCTACACACAGGTAGTACATATATATATAAGAAATTTATTTTTCACTATTCAAAATCAAAGATAATGATCTTAATCTTTTCCTGCAACTTACACAGCCAAGTCCTCATCAAAGAGAGGCGTTTGTCGAACTGCTGGGACTGGTTTTGCTGTTTCCCACAGTTCACGCCACAAGTTACCTAGAAACCAACCAATATCCATCTCTCAGAACTCATTATATAATATCATATAATACTTTGGATAAAGGTCGATTGTAAGGATGATAGAAATTTTGTAGCGTGATGTAATGTCAACGGTTGTGTCCAGAAAAAATGGTACTCTCATAATTGTATCCCCCTCAAAATTCACCAGTTTTTAATGCAAAATGCTAGCTGAATATTATTGCAATGAAAGGATTAACCTTCTTTTTGCATTCGCCGACTTAATTGGCCTCTTGAAGACAATAAATCACCACTATCTGATGTTTCATTAACTTCATTGGCCATATCAGTTTCCGTCCAATCAGGAGGTGAATGCCATCTGACAAAATCTTCTAATGTACAGCCTGGATTTGCCGCCTGTCACAAATAACAGAATTTATAGGGATTGATCAGCGCTCTGAAATTTATAAGACAATATGCCAGGAAGGCCTTGAGCAATTTTTAAGTTACAAACTTTAGATAGGTAAATTCACCTTAAAAGCCTGCATGTCGGAAAGGAGTTGAGAACAACCGGCACCAACACTGAGCACATAAGAGTGAAAAAGGGCAGTTTGTTACAGAACCCGTAAGGGAAGCAAAAAAGGTGCAATCATCAAAGTAAAAAACTATCCCTATGTTACGAAGCATTTAATATTTTAGTTAGGCGTTCTAGTCGAATAGTAAAGCTAAAACTGATTTTTGGTAAACACTAGCAATTACTGGTTTTCTTCTAATGTTGATTTCAATTTAGTCCAATAAGTTCCATAGTTCATTTCCTTCCAAACATATAGTAACTAGATTACAGACTCCCAGCATATATCTAATTTTCGCAATATCTAGCAGAACATAGTGTATATTCTTCAATTTAAGGGCCACTAATAGGTCAATTTGACATATTCTGTCAGATAATGCAATCAGTGTGTTATCAAATGGTTGAGAATTGACGACCTCAATTAAGAAATAATCGTTACAAGAATAGCCAATTTGAACTGCAATACAGCACTACTACTTGAAACAACCAAAAAGGTGCTAAGAAAAGACATCAAATTTAAATGCTGGCGAAATATCATCAACATCCAAATGCAGTAATAAACTAGGTAAAATTTTCACTTTTAAGTTTCAGAATACTGCCATTTCCATTTACAACCAGCCTTGGGAGGGTTACAGAGTAGGTTGGCCAAAACATGTACACTGTAAAGTTACGTCAGATTACCAAAATTTCCAAAGCAGAAGACGATGAAAAGCTAAAGAATTCTACCAAATTATTCCACGACCAAATTTCAAAAGACACAAGCTTGATGCCCTATGGAACAATGAGAGTCAAAGCCCAATAATTTCACTAACCTCCCAGTTCGTAGGACAAACTCCTCTGTTTCTTTGATAAGATCTTCTGTTAGCAAAGGAGCTTCCTATATATGGAAAAGTGCAAGTAAAATAAATAAAAAGCAAAGACTAGGAAAGCAAATCTTTTTATATGAGAACCACATGTACTAAACCTGCAAGACAGGGGCATAAATAGGTTCACCAGTTTCCAGCATTGTCAAATTGCCAGCCTGTTTATCAGCTCCCAATCGAGGAACAAGTTCCCCTGTGCTAATTCTAGCAAACAAAATGGAATGTACAAGAGCTGCATCTTCAGAAACAGAAGAAGCCTCAATATTCGAAGTAGTTTGCCGTAGAACAGAATCTAATGATTCGGTTGCAGCAGATCGACGTTTTTTTCTCGAAATACAGCAGTTGATAACCTGTAAATGCTGATACAAAAGGCACAAATTTAAGTCCGGAACTTCATCTGGTGGGATGCCTGGAATATATAGCCCTTCAGACCAGAGTCTTCTCAACTGCACGAGAAACAATGAATTGAGAAGATTATAATTTTAGCCCAGAATCTGCCAATCAAAAAGCAAAAACACACAACCATAGTTATGTTGAAGCACAAACATAGTAATCTTAAATTGATGAAAGTTCATTTTTTCCTTTTATTGTATTCTGATATAATTGTAAAAACTAAGAATGAAAAAACTTCAAAACCAAATTTGATTTGATTTGTGAAATTTCAGGCACAAAAATATACATAAAGTAACGGTGTATACACCATGCAATGAAATATGGAAGAGAGCAAAAGTATCTTAAAGTAAAAACATACGCAGTCGATATGCATTCAGGGTTGAGAAGTCTTAAAAAGCTGTATAGCAACATATCTTGCATCTCATGTGAGTCAGAGAAAGCAGAATAACAAGGTGAAACTTTCGCTGTGAGAATTACATACACAAAGCTGAGGAATCACAATTCAATGAGTTCACTTACTTCAGCAACAATTCTGAACCAGAATGATGCCATTTTTCGCAGAGTTTTCAAACTTCCGATGGCTTCAGAAACCTTAACAACAAAGCTATCAGGAGGAGCACCATGGATATCCTTGGGTAAACATGTAATGTTTGTATGTGCATCCAAACAAGAACCAGTCTTCCACCCAGAAAATTGACCTTCTGAGAATATCTTGCAGATATTGCAGCAGTAGTGAAAATCATCACAGAGTGGTGCAAAAGAGCTTAAGATAAAGGAAGATGAGTTGCAAAATAACCAAATAATGCATGTACCTGCTGCATCTAGTAGTGATTTGATGACAGACAGAACTCTTTCATTATTTCCAAACTCACTCGATAGCTTGTCTTCCTTGTCACGGAGTACTAATGACTTCATGGCAGAGAAACTTAAGCTTGCCCTCTCTCTGACAGGAGATGAATCTCTAGATGAAGCCATAAGATCCCTCATCGACTTGAAATTCTTTCCAGCCCTGGAGACAATTTGAAGAGCTTAAGATTTTGTCTCAACTAAATATTTAGGCAACCATAGAACTTGCAGTAGTAAATGACATCTCTTCTACTACAAGACCATAGACGACAACAATTATATAAATGTAGGGGAATGATGATAATAAAAATAATAAGAATTAAAATGATAATAATGATCATATGATAATTATTATGATTATCATTGTCATAACAATAGACTAGTCCTACTAAACTTCCATTATCCAGAAACTGGTCCCTATCAAGAACAACTACCATAACATCAAACAATTTCCGCATTGCTCTGTCCATGCCGTATCAAAGTTCATAGTGATTCAGACAAAGAATTGATTAGGACCAGTCTCATTTCTATACAACAACTTCACTCGTTTCCTGCTATAGCCATTCCCTTCTTCCTTTTCTTTCTCCCCATTGTTGCTACATACATATACAGTGTTAGGGACCAACATTACATACACAATAGCAACACTCAACTACGATACTATTTCTTTGACAGTTTTACACAAAGAAAGTTTAGATCAATTACATGGATAACAAAAATCAAAGAATATCCAAACATATAACTCGAAATTTGATGACTTAACAAGGTGAAAATCTTACTCAATAGCAACAGCCAATTGTTTCATGACTGCACTTGGAGGAATTATATTTGAATTTGAATCACATAAACCTTCAACCGGAGAATTAAAATTTGAATCCTGAATAAACAACCCAATAAGCAAATTAAACCATGACATGGAAAGTAGCATATGTTTGTGTATGTATATGTATTTATGAATATGCATGATGGTAAAAAATTCAGAAGCCACAGCATCAGGCATCTGTGTTTGTTTACCTTTGCTGGAGGAAATTCTCTCTCGCTCATCAGGTATAAATTTTCATCAAAAATAGCATAGGCCATTGCTGAATTTTCAGTTTTTTCAGGATCCTCAACTCCTCTTTTCCCAATTCTTATGTTCTTAAACCTCTCATGCCAGTCGTGCTTCGTCTTAATAGGTGCTGGTCTCCACTTCAAATTCTTCACTTCAGGGTCTACCTACACATTACCATCATTAGCATTTCTTTATTGACACTGTTCTCTACCTCATTTATTTTTCACCAGAAAACTGATGATAACAGAGTAACCATAGACTAACAGATACACACGTACATATGCATCCATACACATCTAAATTTACACATACACACATATATTCATACTCGCACATAGACATATCAACGTGATCAATGCTCAAGTGTCTTTGTCTCTTCTTCAACTATGTCCATAATTTCCTCGAAAACAAATATTGACGATCCTATCCAAACTGATGAATTAACAAATCGATCCTATCAAAACAGGCAGATAACACGTCTAAATAAACAATTTGTGCATATAAACAATTAGAAACTAAAAAAATCGACATAATTAAACACAAACAATACTTCCTCATTTTCAACTGAACAGATCCTAACAATCAATAACTTTATCCAACATAAATCACGTAAAACATCATTCATCAAATAACAAAACAAAATTTTAAAAATCACGTTCCATAGTAAACAAAACTTAAACATAAGTACCTGCGATTCATCCTTGGCATTTGATTGCTTATCCAAATCTTCACCTATATACGAAATTAACCACGCATATCACAAAAAAATAAGATAAAAACAAAAACAAAAACAAAAAAATAAGTACCTTATCCATAAATCAATATATGTGTATGTGTGCGGCTATTAACCGTATAGGCTAAAAATAGTAAACGTGGCAAAGTGAAATATATCAAAAAATTTAAAAATAAATAAATGTATAGAAATGAAAATTAAGGAGTGAAGTGTACCTCGATCGGTGATTGGATCAGATTTTTTAATGTCCGTCAAGACCTTCTCCGCTTTCGCTGCCGCGGAGTGAAAAGCGGTCTTAGCTCTCGACACGAACGACGCCTCCATATCCTACGCCCAGGGGGGTGCGTACGTTAAGCAGCTAAGTTTAACTACTATTACTATACTATGCAACAACTATACTATAGTAGATGACGATGGAGACATTGGACTTGGCATCAACAATTTTGCAATTTGAATATTCGAATTTAATAATGTAGTCTAATTAATTTATTTATTATGCTGAATGTTTCCGTCTAGTCTTTTATGTAATGTGATTGTACCTAGACCGGCGTTGAATATGAGGAGTAATTGAGCTGGTTTGGTAAGTGAGCATTTTTGTCAGTGCCTTCTGATTTGAAGGTTTTTATTTTTTTTATTTTTATTTAAAGTTGCATTTGAAAGTGTGAATGCAATCATGGTTGACTCTTTCCTTTAGACAAAGAAAAAAGGACTATTTCTTACGCGGGTTAAGCCGGTGAATAAACAAATAATTTATAAATATTTTGGTTAGAGATAAAGTTTATGAGAAGATTAACAGAATACAAGTATGTATTATACTTTAATTTGATTGATTATCTTACTTGTAAATTAATAGTGTATTTTGAAATTTATGAATATTGTCATTGACATTTGAAAGATCGGGGTTCGAATTTTATGAGAATGATAATTAAATAAAAATATAATGCATTTAGTTATGAATTAGTTTGTTAGTTTTATGGCGGAATGTGTATTTATTGTGATGCGACTTAGTTATTTGTGGAATGGTTTCAAATGTATGAGTTAATATGTTAAATTTTTTTGTCGACGTACAATACAAAACGACATTTATTGTGAGTAGCGTGTGCATTGTCGAGTTTAGTCCAATTAACTTATAATATGGGTAAGACTTATGCCAATTAGTATAGAATTGTTCATTTTGTAAATGAGTACGGTATAGGCCAGGAATGGGGTAGGATTCACATTATGAAACAAAATTGATTTAGGCAAAGATTTTGACGAAGAAGATTAATCTAAGATTTTATGCGTGTCATGTAAAAAGCTAAAAAAAAAAAAAAAAAAAAACAAAGTATTGTCAAAGTACATCTAATGTGCCCAAATGACAAAAACGACAGGGATCCATGCTCGTTCTAAAGATAAGGAGCTACAAAATAGACAATATATGGAAGAAGAGGCAAGAAGCCAAAGAAAATAAAAGAAATTGTCAAGTCAACCCGATATCAATGTTGGTTCTACGCAATAAGTGTTTATTGATAGAAGTCCCCTTGAAAGGCTTTCCGACAAGTGCTTTCGATATCACCACTTCACGTGTGCTTATTATGATTTCCTCTTCAAATGAAAAAGTCTCTAAAACAGCCGCCTATTTTTCTCCAAATGATATAGATCAAAGCGCATAAAGTAAGGCGAAATAAGTACTCCTTGATATTTCTTTTACCTACAAGAGATGGGAAAGATTTAAAATCTCATAAAGTGAGCAAAGTTATTTACACTTAAAGTCGTTATTGAGACTTTTTTTAAAATAACAAATTATAACAATAATGTATAAAATGTAAAGGCTGAAAATAGAATATGTTCTATGAATATTCGATTTTGATGAACATATTTTCTCACTCTAAAGTTGAGAAAAATAGGGTAAATTTCATTGTTAGTCCCCATTGTTTGCATGAAGTGTCACTTTAGTCCCCATTATTTTAAAAGTGACAGCATTAGTTCCTAATGTTTAAAAAAAGTTACACGATAGGTCCCCATTGTTTCAAAAGTGGCAGCAATAGTCTCTAGTATTTAAAAAAAGTGACGCAGTAGGTCCTTAATGTTGACTTGGAGTATTAATTTAGTCCCTATTATTTCAAAAGTGATAGCAATAGTCCCCAACGTTTAAAAAAAGTGACATAAATGGTCCTTCCCGTCAAAAAGATATGGGGACTAGTTATGCATTTTTTTACAAATATTAGGGATTAGTTGTGCCATTTTTTAAATAATGGGGACTAAATTGACACTCCAAGCCAACATTAGGAACCCACTGCGTCACTTTTTTTAAACATTGAGGACTATTATTGTCACTTTTAAAATAATAAGGACTAAAGTGACACTTTATGCAAACATGAGGACTAATAGTTAATTTTTTCCAAAAAAATAGAAGGAAAAAAAAGGTTAGACACACGCAAATATAAAAATAGATCTATAAAATGTTATGTCATTTATATTTATAATCTACACATTAATTTTGTTAATCGACTAAATATTTTTTGTTGTAACATTAGACACTTCATAAATTTGATAATTATAAAATGAACATCAAAAGATATTAAAACACAGTATGTTTTGCTTATTTAAATACTGATTTGGACAAGGAAATGTTTATTAAATAGCTAACATATTTAACAAATTTTTATATTTGCTAGCAAGTGCTATACTAATTAAAAGTTGTATTTGAAAAATCATGACTTTTAGATCACACTTTAGTTTAGAGTACATTTTAGTACCTTTAGAAATTTAGATGTCGATATTGTGTCTCCGATCTATGAACATTCCAACAATTTATTCGTCAAATACAAATGCTATGAATAGATCATCCTTATGTAATTATTCAATTTATGTTTGGTTAAAGCCACTATTTCATGTTATTGGATATGAATCTAATATAAACGCGTGTAATTAATATATTAACAATTAAAAACTTATATTTTACCCTGAAATAGAAGAACATATAACCACAAATTAGAATTACAATGAAAGATAAGAAGTGAAAAGGGAAAATTTCACAAGTAGTCCCTATTGTTTTGATAAAATTTAAATTTGTTCATGTTATTCAAGATTAGTCAATTTAGTACCTATTATTTAAAAAAAAAAAATCCGTCCATATTATTCAAAATTAGTCAATCTATCCCTATTATTTTCCAAAAAAAAATCAATTTAGTGACAATTTTTCTTAAACATTGATGACTAATTTAAATTTTATACAAAAATAAATAGGAAATAAATTGAAATTTTATGAAAAATGATAAGTACTAAATTGATTAAATTTGAATAATAAGGACGAATTTGATTTTTTTTTTAAAATAATACGAACTAAATTAATTAATTTTAAATAATAAGGATGAATTTAAAATTTTTAAATAATAATAAAAACTATTTGCGTCATTTTTCCAGTGAAAATCTATTCCGATTGAAGAAAAGAAAAACAAGAAGGCACTCAAAAAAAAAAAAAAAAACAAAGACGCAAAAAGTATAAAATTTTCCTCATAAATGTCCCTGCCCAAGGGCCAGAACGTATTATAATATGTAATTGGGGGACTGAATAGAAATATTTACGAACTATAAAACCGTTAAACTGCTCCATCTCATTTATCTTTACCGCCATTTTTGTTTTTCTTCTCAAGCTTCAGCTTTAAAATTTTGAAGCTTCCTTCAAATCACATATACAAAAGCTCTGCAGCGCTTACACATGGAAGAAGTTGACGAAACAGAGGCCGTACCTCAGGTTAATTTTCAATTATGATTATTTTTAGAATTACATCCTCAAACATCACTTAATGCATGAGGCGTTTCATATATTACAGCTAAATGATCGTGAATATCAATTTCTGTATGCATATTTTAATATTTTCACGTTCACGTTCTAAATTGTATTAAGAATATGAGCATAATTCCAGCTAAACGCTTACTGAATTTTCAGTATATTCTTATTTTTGGAAATGATTTTTGTTTATAAAATATTTTCAAAATTTTATTAATTTTTTAAATGATTTATCGTTTATGATATTTCAATATTTTTCGATTTGGTTACTGTTCTGTGAGCTAATGAAATTCCTGAGAATAGATTAAATAAAAAAAATGCACCGAGAAAAAGGAAAATAGAAAAAATAGAAAAGGAGGAAATATCATTCGCATGTTACTAGTGAATTGATTTTGTTTTAGGCAAATCACGGTATGTTATGAGATTTATATTGAAATTTTCTTCACGAAAATAGAAAGAAAAGAAAGGATTAAATTGTTGAAGAAATGAACAAAAAGTTTGCGTGTAATTTTATAGTGAAAGAAAGAATCACGAGGAGCTTGGAAGTTGATCTATTTATACTTAAGCTTGTCCGATTTTTCAAAATTAGTCTAAACTAAAAGAATTAGAAGCTAGTTTACTAGTCCAGCATCAACAATGGTGATCACGACAATTATAAAGATAACTTTGAGGTTTATATTTAGAAATGGTTAAGAAAATAACATGCGATGAGGCCATCAACAAGAGTAGCTCAGCTCGGCTTGCAGTGGCACTTTGGACTGGAATTTAACTGCTACCTTGTTGCTGAATGGCTAGTTAGTTAACATGAATGTAATTCTTTCCAAATTTCAAGTCCAAGCTTTGGTTTACTCTTAAGTAATGGACCTTCTTAAGGTATTTATTTTGATAATTTACTATATCTTGTCGGCTGATAAATTTCTATTAAGGTCCACCTTATGGATATATTCATGTTCGGTTGAAGGTCTAGCGGTTAGGCTAGCCAATATGGTACTTCGTGTTTGAAGTTTCGGAATGGTTTGAACTCACAAGTTCTCTTCTCCTCTATTAATGCGCGCTCTTTCGAAAAAATGACCTCCATCTTTGTCCATGATATATTAAATATGGCCAAATATGACTGCATTGTTCTCTTCTCCTCTATTTAATATGATTGCATAGAATATTCAATGCGATTCTATTTTTCTCTTTGTTAAATTTTGTTGCAGGTCTACATGGCCTGTATCATGAATGGTCGTAGGTAAGCTTTTTAAGCATGGCAACATTTTAAGCATCTCCAGTCTTGTTACCACCCAAGAAACACCACCAGAAAACAGAGTGTATATCCTAGTATTATGTTTCTGCAGAAACGACGTTGACTAACGATACTGTATCTCAGAATTGGAGTTTGCTATTATGATTCCAGCATTCGGAAACTTCATGTGATGGAATTCTGGGAAGATGCAAGTGAAGATTATCCTTTAATCCATATGGGTATGACATGTTGTCTTACTAGAATGGACAGAAGTTTGGTGCTCATAGGATTTAGTCTTGTATTTTCCTTAGAGTTGTCACATTTTATAAAGTTTTTAATTGTAGTTTCAGCTGTTTACCATCACTCTGAGATTACAAAACCGGAGGGGCGAGGGGGTGTGGGGAGATGGTTGGTTCATGCATTTTGTGAAATTACCTGTGACTGCATTTGTTTCCAGTTATATATCAAGCCAAGCCATGGATCATCTATACGAGCACTAAAAGTGAGGAATCTTTCTTGAATGCTTTACAAAAAAAAGGTATGCAGCTCAAACTTTAAATTCTGTAGAAGTTTCTTTTTGTGAAGCACTAATTACTCTTGGAATTGATGCAGAGGGAACAAGTGAAGCTCCTACTGTAAAGCTTGTGAAAAGTTCACTGTTCAGCTATGAGCAGGCATGGCACAGGTGCAGCAAAATTAGCTCGATAACATATTACTCTCTTTCCTTCACTTGCTCCAGATAGCATATGCACTCTGGCATTTTATTTGCTCTCTGAAATAAATTTCAGAAGAGGTTGACATTTCACCATTTACTAGAATTCCTTGCGAATTCATGCTTTCAATGAACCAAGATGTTCACTCCATTAAACTTTTGTTGGCCATGGAAGGAGATAAATCAGCAGATCATTTCTCATTAGTGGAACTTAACTTTATTGAGTGAAACCATTGGGTTTTATTCCATATACATCATTAAGCTCCTGCCTCTTCTGTTTGATAAGATGAGAAAGATAAACAATCCACTTTTTAGGGATAGCCAGATCTTAAAAGAATCGAGTTAATGTAGAAAGCAACAAGTACGATGAAAGAGAAACCAGCAGACGAATGCTTCAATCTGTCCAGAGGCTCTAGTACTCCAGATTGTACGTAAGGGGAAAGGGATCTAGTTCAATTATCGTTCTCTATTTTTGCAGCAGTTGAACAAGGAAAAACTCATATAAGGTCTTGATGTTTGTGGGTATAACTCATTGAGTACCAAATGCACTAAACCGCTTAGACCTAAACTTTTAGTGACAATGTGAAGTGCCAAGAAGGAGTGATGTTTTCAGCATCACAGTTGCATATAAATCCTTCTCCTGCTCTTTAATGCGTCCCAATTAGTAGTCCCTCCTAGCTGCCCCCCAAGTATAAGATGTTAGAATATACACTTGTCCCACTTAGAAAAATCATAAACTCTTAAATCTTCTCCTGATCTTGGTATCTTCTATACAATGGGTGTACATGAGGGATTGTCTTGTTACACTAATGCTGATTATGCAGGGTCAAAGAGTGATAGGCGTTCTACCTCGGGGATGTGTACCTTCCGTGGCAATCACCTTATCTCATGGAAAAGTAAGAAGCAAGCAGTTGTCTCGCGATCTTCCGCTAAAGCTGAGTACCGTGCTATGGCCCGTCTTGTCGCTAAAGGGTTTACGCAGGTACCCGGCAAGGACTTTGGTGCCACATTTGCTCATGTTGCCAAATTAACTACTGTCCGACTCTTGGTCTTATTGGCTGCCTCTTATTCTTGGCCTCTTTATCAATTGGATGTCAAGAATGCCTTTCTTAATGGCAAACTGTTTGAGACTATCTACATGGATCCTCCACCAGGTTTTCGGGCTCAGGGGGAGTATTCTGGGAAAGTATGTTGCCTTTGTAAATCTCTTTATCGGCTCACACAATCCCCTCGAGCTTGGTTTAGCCATTTTAGTGAGGTGGTCCTTACTATGGGATTTATTCGGTGCCATTCAGATCATACATGCTTTGTTCGACGCCATCCTCAGGGTAGGTGCATCATTATCTCCGTATATGTAGACGATATTATCATTACTGGAGATGACACTCAGGGAATTGTTCAAGTGAAGCGTGACCTTGGGACGATCTTTGACATTAAGGATTTGGGTTATCATTACTGGAAATGACACTCAGGGAATTGTTCAAGTGAAGCATGACCTTGGGACGATCTTTGACATTAAGGATTTGGGTATGCTCCAATACTTTCTTGGTATTGAGGTGGCTCGAAATCGCCAGGGTATATTTTTATCCCAAAGAAAGTATGCATTAGATCTTCTTCAAGATACAGGTATGCTAGGTTGTCGACCTGCCTCCACTCCTATGGATCCAAATCTTAAATTGACGGCATAATCATAGGTTTTCATCTTAAAACCAATTGGTGCCAAGTGGAGGAGCCCAGAATCTTATTAAGTGGTCTAAGAGTTTATGATTTTTCTATGTGGAACAAGTGTATATTCCAACACTCCCCCTCACTTGTGACCTGATTTAAGAGGGGTCAGACGTGGAAGATTGACGCCGCTTGGATCTTGTTTTGAGATGGACACTCTTATGATTTTTCTACGTGGGACAAGTGTATATTCTAACATAAGATCGCTCGTTAAAGGCCTTAGTGTGAACTTTTACCTTATAGTGTGTCAAATATTTTGCTTACTTCAAATTTAATGCCATCAAAGTACATAATGAACAGACAGAAAACGCTGGCTCATAATGAGACTTTTATTGGAAACCTTCAAATTTATGTTATTTCAGGCAAATGATTAGTGCTGTTGGTGATGGTTAGAAGAAGGAACATGTATCAGTTTCCATTAAACTATGATAGTAGATTATATCTTTTATGCTAACTTTCAATTGATTAGTTGTTCTCTTTATCTTTAAAGTTGGTTCGACTATTAATATCTTGTAAGAATTGGCTCCTTTATCTTTGCATTTTACAGGTTAATGTATCTTCGAGTTGCAGGGATGGACGATGGGTTAAACATCAAAGAGAGAATCTCTTTTGTAGGTCAATTGCTTAAATTCTCAATTACTATATTTTGGCTCTATGTGTTCTCTGTATTGGCTGTTAAAGCAGTGGTCATCCCATAGTCATAGTTGGCTTGTCCAGATCATATATATATATTTTATCCGTATATTGTTCATGTGCTTCTCTTAACCATAAATGGATTACTAAAGTCGACGTACTTGCAGCTCAGTTCTATGATGGACATACAAAGTGACATTCAAGTTCGAGCAAGTGGGGGGCTTCTTGCCATATTAGAGAATGAAAGAATAGTAGATACCCTTGAACAGAAAGATTGTGGGAATGCATCGATTACAATTGACTTGGTCACTGAGATCTCACTGTATCTTCAGAAATATTTTCTTTTGTACTATATGTTATATCTGTGGCACTTCAGTTTCATACTTCAATTATCTTTATTTAAAATCTCATTGATTCGGAAAGTATGACTTAACAAGAAAAATAGGAACAAATTCCTCAAAGTTGATTCATCTGCTCATGAAGCATTGCAAATTTTCCAAACAGACAAACATCCAAGCCATATGGGGATTGGTAGAGCAAAGGAAGGGTAATGGCTGAAACATACTCTACACAGAAAAAGCCAAGAAAGATGCTAAATTTTTAGCTTAATGTGAATATGAATCAAGATTTTTGAATGTGCAGGTTCTCTATATTTGGAATGATGAATAAGGTTTGCAAGCACAACTAATTGATTTCATGAATATTATGTCCCAAAGGAAATTTGTTCGACTTTCTTTCTCATTTCAGTGCGTAACGCCTATGGGTAGGCGTCTCTTGAGGTTAGATTCTGAGATTGAGATATTTTGGTGTCATTACCACTATTCTTAATTCTGACTGTGGCTTGGACTAATAGTTTGTTTTCCACCAGGAACTGGTTTCTCAGGCCCATTTTAGACCTGAATAATATAAATAATCGCCTTGATGCAGTATCCTTAACAAACTGGTTTATGTTCCTTTTCCTGCAATGCGCATATATTAGCTTCTTGAAGTCCTGTAACATTGTAACTCTACCATTATATAATAGGCATTACTAACTGACTTTTATATTCATAATTTCTATCTTTCATCTAGATGAAGAAATATTGTTTCTTTGATGGTATCAGATATCGTTCTTTCTTTGTTCTGAAGAATTATTGGGTTCCTTACGTGAAACGCTAAAGTCTGTGAAGGATGTCCCACACATACTAAAGGTGAATTTTTCATATTATCATGGTTTTGCTAGTGTATTTGTCATAGATGTTCCACATTGTTATGTTATTTAACATATTGTTCAATCACTATATTTTGCAATTATGCATCAGGCACCATTTATTGTTCTATCAGATCATTTGTTGAATTATGATGTCTTTGCAACCCAAAATTGGTTTCAATCATTGAACCTGTATATCCCTGTATTACCTATGAATATTTTGTCTTCTTTAAACTGATACAGTTCTAAATATATATCCTTGCACAAATCACATGTCTGTAATTTCGAATTATACTCTCAAGTTTGTTCTGTTTCACATTGTGTAATATCACAACCTAATTTGGTGCCTTCTTGTGTTTCCTAAGAAATTTAACGCTCCAAGTTCTTTATGTACAAATGGTGACTGGACAGCTTTTCTCAAGGTATTCACTCTGCTATGCCCTTACTCTTTTACCTGTTTACTAAGTGACCCAGAGATAGTATGTAAGTTGCTACTTTCTTCAGTTTTGGAAAATCTATGCTCCCCTTTGTATGAAAATTCTTCTCTAAAGATAATGTTTTCTTACTGTTTGCATGTGGCATAAATAGATTCCTTCTCTTCCCCATCTTTTTCTGTTGTTTGGTTTGCCTCTTTGAGAGGCAGATTCTGGAGGTCAGTTTGTGGTAACTAAGGCGAGAACTGATTCAACTAATACAATAATCACAAAGAAAAATATTCTCCCTCCTAGGAGTACCATTGCTTAGAACTACAATGGATACTAATGCCAACACTGATAAATGATTTCCACATGTAGAGCATCGCTTCACTCCTGCACATGAACAACATATTTGAAGTTGGCCTTTCCGAAACTCTTCGAGAAAAATTGCGGTATTCAAACTTGGACATCATTGAGAAGGTATGAAATAATTGTTTTCAGTTGCATTCTTCTTTTAACAAGTCAAATAACTGTTGATTATTCTGGCTACTGCCCTTTAGCTTATGGAACATGCTATCACTCTCGATGGTTACATTTGTTACAGGCTGGAATTTGCATTTCAACAGATCTGGCTTACATCTATGAATTGGTTAGCTCATTATTGTTCAATTCTCTCCTCAATTCATTTTGCTTATACTTCCTTACTGTTGGATGGGAATGGTAATTTCTTCAGTAAAAGCAGAAATATTTGGCACTATGCTATTACCAATGATCACATGATGTGAAGTCCAAGAGACTGCTTTTTTTGGGGAAAAACTGGAAGATTCATGTTTCTCCATGTTAGATTTGCATGTGTCAGTTTGTTTTCTATTTTCTTTTTCATTTGCCTTATTTTTGTTAATTGCAATCCATCTTTAACATGGAAACATGCTGCTTGTACAGTGTGTGTAATCATGTTAGAAATATATCTCATTTGACTAGCAAGATTATTTCTTGCTGACTGTCTAACAGAGCTTTGTTCAGAATGCATCCACGACACATGGATTTGAGCATCATCTGCCTTAATGAATTTGCTTTTTTCTCCTCTTCTGGTCTTATTATAGCTTTTAAAAGGTTTGAAATTTGATTTAGTCTGTGCATGTTCTCTGATTAGTTCTGCATGATTATGGCATCCTTATAACATAACTTTTTAGTAATTTTCCTTTTATTTTCTGTTCTTCTGCTACAACATTTTCGTGAGACTAATTAAGCCTTAGTTAGTATCTTACAGAAACAAAGTAGGTTAGATGTAGTATTTTATTTATGATCTGGACTAAGGTTGTTTATGAAGCGGTTATATACTTCAATTGATTTATGGTTTGACTGCATGATTTAGGTTTTTGGTGTTATTGATGTAAATAGAAGTAAAGAGAAGGGATACGAGACAATTGTAAAAGATGGTTTCTGCGATGAGGTATGATTTCTCTACCATTTTTACTAAGAGTTTTCAAGGTTCAAAGACCTATCTTTTATCATTATAGTTACTTCAATTTCTTCGTGAAATATGAGGTTTTGACAAGCTTCTAACTTGAAATGTAGTTGGATGAGCTAAGGCAAATATACGAGGAGTTGCCTGAATTTTTGGAAGAGGTCACAGCTTTTGACTTCTTTATGTAAATAAATTTGAGCAGAAACATCACAAGTGAGTTCATGTTTAGATTCACCATTTGATCTTACCAGCTATTTACAGGTCTCTTCATTGGAACTTGCACGGCTTGTGTGCATGGCTGGAGACAAGTTTGTTCCGCGTATTATTTACATACAACAGATAGGTATCATCTGCATTTCTATGAAAAGGCCTATATTTTCAAGGTCCACTAGGGTGAATAGCTGTTGCATTATTCACGTTTATGCAGGCTGAGGTCTATAATATGCTTTTTCATTAATGTCAATTCTTCCTCTCTCTACTTCTGTAATACTTGCTATCCATTTTCTGTAAACTAGTTTTTCTGATTTATTTTGATTGCTTGAGTGTAAGATTTGGTTGTCTTTTAAGGAAACATTTTTTGTATAGCATCACTGTGGCACAGTTAAATTGTAACAGATTGGTAAGTTAACATGGAGTTGAGATCTGTAGTAAGTTATTCATCGACAAACATTATGATCGTACTGAATAAGCATATATTAGCATACAGAGATTGAAACGTCCCTGATAAAGGTTGTTGATAATATCAGTGAGACACATTTTTACCGGGCTGATGATTTTCCCATGGCTCCATGCCTTTCCTTTTCAAATAGTTGCTTGACGGTGTGCCCTTTGCTCTGTGCATAATTGTCAGTATCAAATTCCATGTCTTTCCTTTTCAAATAATTGCTTGAAGGCGTGCCTTTTGCTCTGTTCATAACTGTCAGTATCAAATGGGGTAACATGGTTTTTCACAAGATCAAGGTCTTTGTTGAAAGCTTCTTGACTGGACAGCTTCTTCATGCTTAGTGTAGCCTAATCAGGGTATGCAATTTACAGTCACATGGGTCGTTTTGGGTATAAATATATAGCATTCCTGTGAATAGATGATCATGGTCAAATGCTAAGCTCTTCTTCATTACTGTATGAACTACATGCAACCTTTTTTCGTCTTTCTGGTTCCTAAGCCACCCACTCCCATTGAATGATATTGTAACGATACCTGAATCTTTTCCTGAAGAAAAATTTGAAAACTGTTATTCTCTGTCAAACAAAGCATAAAATGTTATCACCTATCAGACGGAGCAGCTGAGTGTCTCTGAAAATCATCTTGCTGCAACTTTGACATGAACTTGTTTGACCGCTATGGTGTTCGACTAATATGCCATTGTACTGCACTAGCACATCGAAATGAATGAGCATATCTTTGCCTGGACGGTGTCTTTTTCATATTATTTATCAGGTCTCTGAAGGGAAGGTTATAATAGAGTTTCCTTAACAAATGATATTGACGAATGCACATATGATGTTCTTATGCAGGCTACTTAATGTGCATTTTTGAAGAACAACTTGATGAAAGCATGCTGGAGAAACTACAAGATTTTGAATTTGCTGTGCGTCATTGTATTACATAAGATTTTTTTATATTTACGTGCTTCAAGAATTATCTTATCCACTCCAGTAATATATGCCATTACATGCATAGTTCTTTGATGAGGATGAAGGCATTAAGAAGTTTTACTATCGCACTGCCAAGACACAGGAATTGGATACCCTCCTAGGGGACCTGTATCATAAAATCCTGGGTATGTGATCTATGACTCTATACTCTAAATTTTTCCCATAAGAATTCTTGATAGCTTGAATTTTTCTGCTGATCATGAAGAAAACATGCTGCTATGATTGTATGCAACTCCTCCACTCTAAGCACCTGCTATCTGATATTTTTCCATAACCAATTATTAAGATCTGCATTAAGCATGATAGCATCACCTTGAGATGTGTATGTTTTTGCTTCACAAATAATTTTATTTTATTTTATTTTTTAATTAATTATTATTATTGTTATTTTTTTCTGTTTCTTGTTCTCAAGACATGGAGAGAGCAATTATGAGGGATCTAGTAACACACATTCTTCAATTTTCTACGCATATAAGCGAAGCTGTTAACTTTGCTGCTGAGCTTGATTGGTGAGAATTCTTTCACTAGCTATCCAAGTTTCTTTCCCTTGCTCCGGACTGCAAAATTTGAGTTTCTCTCAGGCTCAGTAAAGCTTTTCTGACTGTTATTTATTCTTGATCTAGCTTTTTGTCTCTAGCATTGGTTGCTCGCCAGAACAATTATGTTAGGCCCATTTTAACGGCAGAGAACTTGCTTGACATAAAGAATGGAAGGTTAAAGCTGTCTGATCGAGTTGGACTCATTTAAGTTCTATCATATAATATAGTAATGACAGAAATACAACCTAAATTGGAGTGAAAAAAAAGGCAGTAACATTTGTGCTCTTATTATCAGACATGTTCTGCAGGAAATGACCGTAGACACATTCATTCCCAACGATACAAAGATGCTGGATGAAGGTATTTGGATATAAGATATTTTTTGCAATTATAGATCTCAACTTGATCTCACCACGTGATGGACAATAATCATTGTGCTGATTAATTTATTGAGGTCATATACTCTGTTTTCAGGTAGGATTAAGATCATCACAGGTCCTAATTATTCAGGGAAAAGCATCTATATAAAGCAGGTCATTGCAAATATATATTACCTTCTCCTCTCCCTCGGATACTCACACGTGTTTGAGAAAATATACTTTTCCTCGTAATATTCTGCTCTGTCATAATTTCCAATGCCTTTTCATCTTTTTTTGTCAAGTTCCTAGATGGATAGGCTTTGTCACCATTTTTGGCATCTAATACTGTGTTGTGACATCTGACTTGCATAGATAAGATTTACACTGCTACTAATGTCCTATTGATTCCTAGGTGCCTAAATAGTATGTTTGGAACAGTTTTGTAGAGCGATCACTGTATTGTGCATAAACTGATATTCAGAGGCTGAAGTACGTCATTTGAGCCAATAACTTGTGAAATCTTATGCTTCTTTCAGGTGGCATTGATAGTTTTTCTTTCCCATATTGGAAGTTATGTACCAGCTGATGAAGCAACTGTGGGATTGACTGATAGGTTCCATGCTGTTTACCAACCTATCAAATTATCCATTTTTTTTTATTAGGTATCTATACAGTACTTGTAAGGTGAATATTGAACTTGAAAGTTCTCTATGATAGAATATTTTGTGCAACCGGAAGCAAGTTTATGACTGCCGAACAGTCAACTTTCATGATTGATCTTCATCAAGTGGGAATGATGCTAAGGTATGCTCTAGAAGAGTCTGTTTGGGCAAAAACTAATTAGCTTATTTTTTAAACTTCTTCTTTATCTAATTGATGTTTACATTTTTACAGACATGCTACTGCTCGATCTTTGTGTTTGTTAGATGAATTTGGCAAAGGAACTCTTACAGAGGGTTAGTTTTACCAAGAACATCACTTATCCATCTCTTACAATGTACAAAATAGTAACACAAACTTGCTGCTACTATTATCTGAGAAAGTATTGAAAATTCATTTCAGATGGCATTGGCCTCCTTGGTGGAACTATTAATTACTTTGTCTCATGTAATGATCCTCCAAAGGTTTGTAATCCCATCTCAGGCATCTATACTAATAGAGATGCATACTTCTGAATCATAAACGTTGTTTTGTCATGGGTTGATATTTTGCCATCCTATTACCATTCGGCATCACATTGTTATTGTCCATTCTAGTTCTGCTTGACATTGTGTCATAAATTACCTTTGCATGTGAAAAAAACTGGCACTATTCTCACTCCTTTGGGTCTTAATTTTCCTCCTCAGTTTTTTCTACTGGTGGTTGTCTTCATATCCTTTAACCATCTTTGTTGTCGTACCATTTTTTAATCTTCTTTTGATTGTACAGATTTAGTAGGCACTATGAAATTTATTTAACAATACAAGTTAAGCATGGTAAAATTTTTGATAGAGGCTTATGTGTTATGAGGTAAATTATTATTAACCAAAAACCACAAAGGGTAAATTTTTTGCCTCATCCTTTATCATGTTTGAGCCATAACCGTCACTGACTAGAGTTTCTGGTAATGCCTGTTATCAGTCTTGTGTCTATGGATAACAAATCCTAGTACATGTGCTTGCGCGTGTGTGTATGTGTGTTTGTATATGTATGTAACGGGCTATCTACAATTTGTAAACTAACCCACTCAGAGTTACATTTGTTGCAACGGGTTTATTGCATTTAAATTATTAGTGGAATTCACGTTTTGGAAACTATTGCAGTTCTAATCCTCTTGTTTTACAGGTTTTGGTCTGCACTCACTTGGCTGAGATATTTGACAATAATTTTTTGATGAAGGTACAACTTTTTCTGGCTTTTCTTCAGGTTATTGAACTTCTGCAATTGCCCAAACTGACAAGTTAAGACATCTCTGTGTTCCTGTGCTTCAGTCAGACAGAATCAAGTATTACACCATGAGCGTGTTAAGCCCGGATAACAACTGTACCAATGCTGACGACATTGTATTTTTATATAGGTAGCTAAAGTTTCTTTTCTCCACGTTATTATTTTATATCATGTAATTCTTGTTAAGTGACTACCTCATCTAAAAACTTAAGCTATTAGAGAGGGGTTTGTTGTATTATTTATTATCTTCAACAATTCTCATAAGAGAGCCTGATTTCTGATCCAATATCTTAATGCTTCCTTTCTAGTCTCTAATTTGTTACTCTAGGAAGATACTTGAATTTCTTTAACTATGCACATAGATTAATATTAATCGCGAGCACTAGCCATGTGGTGATCCATGGCAATACTCGCAGAAAAGGTAAGTCAGAAAAGTGTAACTCATTTAGCAAAAAGATGTAATCTTTTGACACTTGAAGAAATATGATTTGTGGGTCGTCATACCCCATGCACAAGGCTTCCGCAAATAGCAGGGTTTGGATAATTGTGGATTACAGCCCTAAAATAGTGCAGCGCTACATAGCACTTGCTGACTGGTCTTGAGAGTTACTATCTCCTCCAGAAATTATGATCCAGTTCTCCAGTAATTGATTTGTAGTGAAGAACATTTCTTGCTATTAATGACCTTTGGTTGACAGGTTGGTTCCAGGACACGCGCTTCTTAGCTATGGTGAGTGCAAAACTGCTCATTGATCTGACTTGTGTAGCTAAGTTCTCATAAAACATCACTGACTTCGCTTCTGATTGCAGGCCTGCACTGTGCACTACTTGCTGGTAAGTTTCAGAATGACATAGGAAAATTCTTAAAAACATTGATCTAGTTGTGAAGACGGAATGTGGGCCCCACTTGAGCGTGGGGTCACGCATCGTTTTTTAGCCTGACTTAGTGACATATTGCTTCAATTATAAATTTTAAAAGAAGTCTATATTCTGGTGTTTGGCTCGTTCCCATGGAAGTGTTCTGTACAAGTTTAGTGTACAAGAATGAAAGCGCGAATTTGATTCTAGTCACAGATATTGTTCACTATGCATCCATTTGTTCGGGCTTTGGGGTTTCTGATATTATGCTACTAGTGTAGGAGTTTTCGAGGAGGTTATAAAAAGAGCAGCATTTGTATTAGAAGCTACCAGGCATAACGAGCATGTCGAGAGACAATCATGCGAGAAGATATTAGCTCGAGATCAGCAATACAAGGTGTGATATTTCGCAGCATTTCAAATCATAAAAGCTTGTATGCTTATATGTTTTCTTTTTTATTTTATTTTATTAATAAGTCGCCTCTCATCACACAAACTGAATACAGGATGCAGTGGAGAAAATGCTAGCTTTTGATGCTGTGAAGGGAGATGTCCACCAGTTCTTTCAAGACATCTTTCTTTCTCAATCCTAAACGCCTCAAATGCTTCCAATGTCGCCGTCTATATAGTATTTGTTGACATCCACTAAGATCCGAGCTATCAGAGATCGATGCAAAGTTTATCACCGCTGTAGATGTTTCCAGATTGATATGGACAATTGGTATGCGCTATTAGTTGAAAGCAGAGGAGATTGAGAGAGAATTCTCTAATACCATAAACAAGAACTAGCAGGTGCAACAGAAATGATAGATGTTTTGATTTTTACATTCATGTGTTCTGGAGACTTTTTACACCCGGGAGGTGATTCCCTATACACATAGTTTCGTCTTGCTGTTCGTTCCAGAAAACTAAGTCTAGACTATTGTCTACACTAATATTATCATTAAAGTAATAGACACTATATACATCAACACTATGTAATGTCTTTGTTTGGCGTGTGTTGAGATCAGCATTGCATAGAATTGAACAAACTAAAAGCAGGCTGGACTTACTGCCTAGAAAATCATCATTGATTTTACTATCTGAAAGGTTTTGTTTTCCCTTGGGTTTGTAGATGGCGTTAAAAATGGCATGATTAATACATACTATAAAAATCATTAAGATAATTGTGCATTATTTTGTTCTCGTTCTATACTCGACTGATTCAAATTCATTGGTGTTGCATACTTTTGTGAACCGCTTGATACGGTATCAATGAGAACTCGAGCCGCTACTCTTTTGGGTTCAAAAAAATGATGTTGAATCTTGGACATATGATTCTTTTTAAAGAAGACATAGTCTATATTAGTTTGGATTTACCGATACTTGCTTCAAATAAATTAGTTTCTTCACTGATTCGAACTTAAAACGTGAGTAAGTACCGTGGTTATATTTCTACATCTCATTCATAGTACTTTTCCCATGATAGATGATCGGTTCTTTAGTCGTGATTTTCCATGGATTTAGTTCTCAAAGAGGTCATTGCTTTCTATCACCACAAGGAAAAGAAAAGTTCGATAAATGCTAGAGAGTTATTAATCTTGTTGAGTTCTTTCAGATAAGACCAGTCTCAACATGCGGGGATAGCTCAGTTGGGAGAGCGTCAGACTGAAGATCTGAAGGTCGCGTGTTCGATCCACGCTCACCGCAATTTTATTTTTCAATTATATAGGTATTGTTCCCCTTTTTTTTTTTTGGACAGAGATGAAGCAATAGACACTTATTGGGCCTTCACCCTTATATTTTGGGCCAACAAATATTTACCGAAACATAATTTGTGTTGACAAGTGGGCTTGTCTGTTTATGGTAAAATTAACTAAAAATTTAGATGTCATGAAAGCATTAGAATTTGATGCTTAATATAACGATTTAAGCTCTGCTTTTAAGATACGTGAAGCGTCAAAGTACTTTGTTTTTGCGTCTGTTTATGATAATAATTGTTTTCTGTTGTAAAAGTATGGATATTTGTTGACAACATTTTGACAGAAGTAATGCATTGTTGACTGTCGGCTAACGTTTAAGAGAACAATTCAATGTTGAATTGAATTGCAAAGCCACGCGTAAAAATATTGTTGTGATGATACATTAGTTTAAGCTTAGTGTTTTGATTATACATTAGTTTAAGATTAGTGTTTTGAGTATACATTAGTTTATGACTAGTGCTTTGATTATACATTAATTTAAGACTAGTGCTTTGATTATATTATGCAATAATATAACTTTTATTGTATATATATATGTAGTATGCGAAAGATGAAAGATAGAGAAAAAGAATCGAGTTCAGAGAATTCTCTCAGTTTTTTTATCTTCGTTATTATTGTATTTCATAACACGTTATCAGCACGAGTCTCTGCCTGAGCCTTTGCCATAATCAGAGAGGTGCACCGACAGGTATAAATAATTCTCTTATTATTTCAATAATATTTTAAGTTAAACTTTACATATTGAAATGGATTATATTGCCAAAAGAGAATTTACTATTCTTGACATCTCGGGAAAAAATTATCTATCTTGGGTATTTGATGTTGAAATGCATCTTGAAGCAAAAAATCTTGGGGATACTATCAAAGAAGAAAATACAGCATCCTCGCAGGATTGCGCTAAAGCAATAATTTTTTTCCGTCATCATATCCATGAAGGATTAAAAACTGAATATCTAACGGTTAAAGATCCCCTTACATTATGGAAAAATTTGAAGGAGAGGTATGATCACCAAAAGTCTGTTAATCTCCCAAATGCTCGTTACGATTGGTTACATTTGAGATTGCAAGACTTCAAATCTGTTGGTGAGTACAATTCCAAAATATATGAGATTACATCTCTAATGAAAGCATGTGGAGAAACTATCACTGACAATGATATGTTAGAGAAGACATTTTCTACGTTTCATGCCTCGAATATGCTCCTGCAGCAGCAATATCGGGAACGTAAATTCACAAAATATAATGATTTGATATCATGTCTTCTTGTTGCTGAACAAAATAACGAGCTTTTGTTGAAAAATCATCAGTTACGTCCAACTGGCACGACACCATTTCCGGAAGCAAATAAAGTTGTATTCCCAGAAGTGAATGCAACATTTAACGATGAATATGGTAATCGACGTGGCCGTGGTCGTGGCCGTGGACGTGGACGTGGACGTGGTCGTTGGTATGGCCGAAGTAATACATGGGTTCGGGGTGATTCAAGTAATACCAAGGAAGACAAATCTCACCACCAGAAGTGGAATAATGAGAAGAAATATGACAAAGAAAAAACCACCCGAAACAAGTCATACCATGATAATGATATCTGTTATAGATGTGGAGGAACTGGTCATTGGTCACGTATCTGTCGTGCGCAAAAACATTTGGTTGAACTTTACAAAGCCTCGAAAGGAAAAGGCAAAGTAGCAGAAACAAACCATGTTAACTATGATGGACCAGAAATTACTACACATTTAGATGTTAGTGATTTCTTCGAAAATGCGAATGGAAATATAGAACATTTGATCGGAGATGGAAATGTCAAAACTAATTAAAAGTACTAGTAGTTATATTTTGAAGGTTAAGTCTTTAATTATGTTGTTGTTTTAAGGTTAAGTTGATTTCCTTTGTATTGTCGTTTGTTTGTTTTTTTTTTTTCAGTTGATTTACTCCTTATGTAAACATATATGTTATCTTTATCTATGTTTGTTTGAATAAATTTACAAGTTATTAAAGAAGTGATGTTTTTATTATATCACTAGATTTCAGGATGAAGAATGAAGATATATGTTTGGCAGATAGTGCAACAACGCATACTATACTACGTGATAAAATATATTTTGTTAATTTATTAGTTACCTCAGCTAATGTATTTACCATTTCTGGTTCTACCAGTCTAATAGAAGGCTCTGGAAGAGCCCATCTCATATTGCCTTGTGGTACAAAATTTGATATTATTAATGCACTATATTCAAGCAAATCTAGAAGAAACTTGCTAAGTTTTAAAGATATTCGCCGAAATGGATATCATATTGAAACTATTAATGAAGGTAATAAAGAATATCTTTGTATTACTTCTTTCAAGTCATGCCAGAAGCGTGTACTAGAAAAACTTCCGGCTCTTTCTTCCGGATTGTACCAAACAACTATACAAGCAATTGAATCACATGCAGTGCAAAGACAAATATATAATGATCCAAAAATTTTCATGCGTTGGCATGATCGACTTGGTCATCCAGGTGCGACAATGATGCGTCGAATAATTGAGAATTCACTTGGTCATCCTTTAAAGAACCAGAAGATTCTTTTACCAAGTAATTACCCATGTGTTGCATGTTCTCAAGGTAAACTAATTTTGAGACCTTCTCCAACCAAAGTTGTTTTTGAAGCTCCACAATTCTTGGACCGAATTCAAGGAGATATTTGTGGACCTATTCATCCATCATGTGGACCATTTTATTATTTCATGGTTTTAATAGATGCATCGTCTAGATGGTCACATGTTTGTCTACTTTCTTCTAGAAATCATGCATTTGCTAGACTTCTTGCTTTGATAATCAGATTAAGGGCACAATTTTCTGACTATCCCATTAAAACAATTCGCCTTGATAATGCTGGTGAGTTTTCTTCTAAAGCATTTGATGATTATTGCATGTCTGTTGGAATTAGTGTTGAACATCCTATAGCTTATGTGCATACACAAAATGGTTTAGCTGAATCATTCATTAAACGACTTCAATTAATTGCCAAGCCTTTACTTATGAAAACGAAACTCCCTACGTCAGCTTGGGGTCATGCTATTTTACATGCTGGTGCATTGATTCGTGTAAGACCAACAGCTTATCATGAATACTCTCCATTGCAACTTGTACATGATTGTCCACCGAATATTTCTCATTTACGTGTTTTTGGATGTGCGGTACAAGTCCCTATTACACCAACACAACGTAGTAAAATGGGTCCACAAAGACGACTTGGAATTTATGTTGGATTTGATTCTCCATCTATTATTCGATATGTTGAACCCTTGACGGGTGATCTTTTTAGAGCACGCTTTGCGGATTGTCATTTTGATGAGAATCTTTTCCCGTCATTAGGGGGAGAAAAATTGCAACCAGAAGTACAGCGTGACATATCTTGGATTACATCATCACTGTCGCATTTAGATCCAAGAACAAAACAATGTGAACTTGAAGTTCAAAGGATCATTCATTTGCAGAATATTGCAAATAATCTACCAGATGCATTTGTAGACACAAAGAATATTGCGAAATCACATATACCTGCTATTAATGTGCCGGCACGAATTGATGTCCCAGTAGGACATGTCCCAGTAGGACATATTGTTAATATAGCAGCAAATGCATCCAAGGCACGCCAGAAGCGTGGTAGACCTGTCGGTGCAAAAGATCTTGTACCTCGAAAAAGGAAGTCACATGAGAAGGATACAAGAAGAATGAATCTGGAAGATTCTATACCATCAAGAAGCACGACAGAAGTGGTAGAACCAACTAATGTTGGTGAATTCATAATCCCAGAAGAGATCAAAATCCCTGAAGAGATTAAAGATAAATTTGTTCCTGAAGAAACTGAGGTACCTGAAAATGAAGAAATTTCTATAAACTATGTTACTACCGGGAAAATGTAGAATCGAAAGGAAACTATCCTGAATGATAGTTTTGCTTTCACGGTAGCACTTGAAATAAGTGATGAGGATCCTGAACCACAAAATGTGGAAGAATGTCGACAAAGAAGTGATTGGCCAAAGTGGGAAGAAGCTATACGAGTAGAGCTAAGCTCGTTAGAAAAGCGCAAGGTATTCGGGCCTGTAGTACTAACTCCTACTGATACAAAACCTGTTGGGTATAAATGGGTATTTGTGCGCAAGCGAAATGCAATGAATGAAATTGTGAGATATAAAGCTCGCCTTGTAGCTCAAGGTTTCTCACAAAGACCTGGCATTGATTATGAGGAAACATATTCGCCAGTAATGGATGCAATTACATTTCGATTTTTAATTAGTCTCGCTGCTCAGGCTAATTTAGAAATGCGCTTAATGGATGTTGTTACAGCATATTTATATGGATCACTTGATAGTGACATATATATGAAGATCCCTGAAGGATATCATTTGCCAGAAACAAATGCAATGAAACCCCGTCATATGTATTCACTTAAATTACAACGGTCTTTATATGGATTGAAACAATCTGGCCGTATGTGGTACAATTGTTTAAGTGATTACTTATCAAGAGAAGGATATATCAACAATCCCATTTGTCCGTGTATTTTCATTAAAAAATCAATAACTGATTTTGCAATTGTTGCAGTATATGTTGATGATCTTAATCTTGTTGGAACTCCTGAAGAGCTCAACAAAACTGCTGAATACTTGAAAAAATAATTTGAAATGAAAGATCTAGGACAAACAAAATTCTGTCTTGGTCTTCAAATTGAGCATTTCCCAGAAGGAATTTTTCTCCATCAGTCGGCTTATACAGAGAAAATTTTAAAGCGATTTTATATGGATAAAGCTCATCCACAAACGACTCCGATGGTCGTTAGGTCACTTGATGTGAAAAAAGACCTTTATCGCCCTCAAGATGTTGGAGAAAAATTACTAGGTCCAGAAGTACCATATCTTAGTGCAATTGGCGCACTAATGTACCTTGCTAATAACACAAGGCCAGATATTGCTTTTTCTGTTAATTTATTAGCCAGGTATAGTGCGGCTCCAACTCAAAGGCATTGGAATGGAATTAAACACATATTTCGCTATTTGCGTGGAACATCAGATATGGGTTTATTCTATTCAAGACAATCAAGATCTTCATTAATCGGTCATGCTGATGCTGGTTATCTATCTGACCCTCATAAGGCAAGATCACAAACTGGATACGTATTTCATTTTGGTGACACTGCTATATCATGGCGATCCATGAAACAAACTATGACTGCTACATCTTCAAACCATGCTGAGATTTTAGCAATTCATGAGACTAGCCGAGAATGTGTTTGGTTGAGATCTGTCATCAAACATATTCAAGAGTCATGTGGATTAACCTCTAACAATGACAGTCCAACCATACTATACGAAGATAACACAGCATGTATCACACAACTCAAAGGTGGTTACATCAAAGGTGATAGAACGAAACATATATCCCCAAAATTCTTCTACACACATGAGCTACAAACAAACGGAATTGTTGATATTCAACAAGTACGTTCAAGTGAAAATCCAGCAGATTTGTTCACTAAAGCATTACCACCATCAATTTTCAAATCACATGTTCAAAGATGTGGAATGCGTCACCTGAAAGATTTATCATCATGACTCATGTCACCATGAGGGGGAGAAGTTATTTCTGCGTGCACTGTACTCTTTTTCCTTCACCAAGTTTTTTTATCCCACTGGGTTTTTCTATGGTAAGGTTTTAACGAGGCAAGCCAAATAAGAATAATGTACTCTTTTCCCTTCGTCAAAGTTTTTATCCCATTGGGTTTTTCTTGACAAGGTTTTTAATGAGGCATATTCTTAAGCAATAAATATCCAAGGGGGAGTGTTGTAAAAGTATGGATATTTGTTGACAACGTTTTGACAGAAGTAATGTATTGTTGACTGTCGGCTAACGTTTAAGAGAACAATTCAATGTTGAATTGAATTGCAAAGCCACGCGTAAAAATATTGTTGTGATGATACATTAGTTTAAGCTTAGTGTTTTGATTATACATTAGTTTAAGATTAGTGTTTTGAGTATACATTAGTTTATGACTAGTGCTTTGATTATACATTAATTTAAGACTAGTGCTTTGATTATATTATGCAATAATATAACTTTTATTGTATATATATATGTAGTATGCGAAAGATGAAAGATAGAGAAAAAGAATCGAGTTCAGAGAATTCTCTCAGTTTTATTTATCTTCGTTATTATTGTATTTCATAACATTTTCATGATTTATTGGTACTTGTTCATAAGAACTTTTCTTCTTCTTTAACCTAAATATCCTAAAGAAAATTGCTATATATCATCAAAGTGATATTTCATCCCACTAAGTGCAGTAAGAGTTCATACTCTATAAAAATAGATATGACATGTAATACATTAATTTTTACCGTCCAAAAGAAAAGTAAAGTATCACCTAAATGACGTATTGCTCTATCAGAAAATATTGTTCCTTCAAGGCCATAGGGTTCTAAACCAAAAAAAAAAATAACGAAGAAGTCCATACAGTTTGATTGTTTTTCTTTTCAAAACTTTATCACTGTATATAAAAAAGAGTAGATGATTGCAACAGCCAAAATACTAAAAAATGCTAGCTAGGAAGTGTCATTGATACAAGTATACATATATTATTAAATCCATATATCACAATACAGCAATGAGCTGCTGCAAATTCAATGGAGTCACATACTGCTGTGAACCACTGAAAATGAAGTCAACTAGAATGCGAGCAGCTGCTTCTGTTGGATGGTATAAATCCCAAAAGACATGATCCTTTCTGTTGCCACAGTATTGGGAGATTGGCGTGCAAGGAATCTTGGCTCTTAGTCTCCCCAGTCCACAACATGCAGCTTTAACCTCTGTGAAACCTGAAAGGGCAACAATATCTTGAGTATTTTCCAAGTGTAATTTTTTATATCATCTGTAATTATTTCTTTTTTACATTTTTCCGGTCTAGTACATATAAAAAATTTCGTACATCGAGTTATCTTATGAATAAACAATGCTTATACGTAGCTAGCCACCACAATAGTTGTGGTGACTAGTTCTTTTATTTTATTTTTTAATGAAAAGAATTTCTCCTAAGGTGTCAAACCGCAAGACATATGACTTTACAAGAAGGGGTATAATTCAAATTAGTCAGGTACAAAACTTATTAGAACTGATTCGAACTACAGATGTGAGCAAAACTTCAACTAAGGACGGAGTCATTTACGGGCCAACAAATGCTGCAACCCCTATTGATTCCAAGAGCAGAGATATTAAAGAGTGAATTGAAGTTACATTTTTTTGAAAATGTGTGTACTTTTAATGTATTTTTAGACTGAAAAATCAATTTAACTCCTACTAAAAAAAATTAATCATATTCGAGTGTCAAATTATGTATTTTGATCAACTCCCATTGAATCAGTATTCTAAATCTACCTCTATCTCCGACTCACTCTAAACGTTACATTAGTAGGCAAACTCCTTTTTTTTTTTTTTTGGCTAAGCCAAAAAGAATATTTCATTCAACATCAAAAAGAACAAGAACAATACAATGGAACCAAAAAGGACAAAGCAAAAGCTCAAAATTATCTAAGTATCGTACAAATATTTCAATAATTACAAAGCGTTTTATTGCTATTGTTTCTTATAAATTGTTTTTCTCCGAGCATCTTGAACCTAACATCTTCACAAATTTTTGCCATGATTTGAT
Source organism: Ehretia macrophylla (assembly GCA_037974665.1). Classification (NCBI taxonomy): domain Eukaryota; kingdom Viridiplantae; phylum Streptophyta; class Magnoliopsida; order Boraginales; family Ehretiaceae; genus Ehretia; species Ehretia macrophylla. The sequence continues at coordinate 25,012,471 of CM075772.1, forward strand.
ATTTATTACGTCAGTGGATATTTATGACGTTGGACAATCCTTCTAAGTCAAATACTATTTTGTTACGTACCATTTTTGTGTTCTACTAGGGAACAACGACAAAAAAAAAAGGGTCAAAACCATTTTAGTCTCTGAAGTTTGCTCTAAAGACTAAATTGGTCCTTTAAGTTTACAAAAAGACAAAAAGATCCCTCTAGTTAACTTTTGTTAGGCAAATATTAATACTCAAAAGGTTGACTAGTTAAAAGACCATTACATCCTTAGGCAACATATATTATAAAAGAAAATTACAATAAAAATCTAAATCAGTCTAAAAAAAAACATAATTCACATAATTCGCGTAAGAAAAAAAAACTAAAAAATATCAGTTCAAACATAAACAAATTAAAGTTAGTAATATATCGTTAAAAAATGAACAATCATGATTCATCCTTTTTTTTGGCTGGTACCTCGCTGTTAATTATGCCGATGATGATTGTTTATTTTTTAACGATATATTACTGAATTTAATTTGTTTATGTTTGAATTGATATTTTTTAGTTTTAGTTTTTTTTTTCGTGAACAATTGTTGTGAATTATCTTTTTTTACACTGATTTAAACTCTTATCGTAATTTTCTTTTATAATATATGTTGCCTAAGGATATAATGGTCTTTTAACTCGGTCAACCTTTTGACTATTAACATTTGACTAATAAAAATTAATTGGAGAGACCTCTTTGGTCTTTTTACAAACCTGATGGACCAATTTGGTCTTTAGAGCAAATCTCAAGAACTAAAATGGTTTTTGTCCAAAAAAAAAAAGATCGACTAGGAGACAATTGAGTTTAGCATAGTACCGTAATTGGATGGTTGGTTAACCAGGTTGGATAGAGCAGCATAGGTGTCAAAATAGGAGTAGTTGATGTCACCAAGCTCAGATTTCATTTGCACCAACATGATTTTGAGTTGTTCATTGTACTTATTTGCCCATAAATTTGTATTTTTGTTGCATTCATCAGTTTGTGTCTGAAATCTTTGCGATGGACAACACCCAATTGCTCCCACACCAACTATCACAAACTTTCGTGCCCCTAGCCTATGCAACCACTGAAACCACAAAAAGGGGGAAAAAAACAAAAAATTGTGATTCAGCAACTGTTCGACCATAAACTTAAAAAAAAAGGATTTTTATCGGGTCAACGACCTTTCATTTTCCTCTCACACATAAATAGACCTCATGTTATGTGAGAATCATTATTTGTTTCATAGCCAGAATGATCGTTAACCTAACGTAAAATTTTTTACTTCTTATGAAAATAACTCAGTACACGAAATACTAATTTTTGAAATCCTTCTTTACCTTTAAAATAACTTGGAGGTTGGAAACCATTTCGTCAACATACTGTTGAGGAGAGTCTGTCCTGGGCAACGTGGAACCAGATTTAAAGTAGCCAAAGAGATCATTGCTTCCAATCACAACAACGAATAAAGACGTTGATAAATGCTGCTGAGCACCAGACGCCATTTGTGTCACCAGTCTTTGATGCACCTTGGTGAATAGTTCCACTTGTCTAGTCAATGGAATTGCTCGATGCTGAAAAAAATGTAGAAGAAACATAATTAACATTTTTTTTATATAAATTAATCAACTTTGGCAATACGTATAGATTATGAATCAACATTTAATTTTACCTTAGTTTGGTAGTATTATTTCATGGTCTATACCGTTATTACTTTATCTAATTTTTAGATCAAACTAAATCAAATCTCGTCCTATTCTATTAAATGAGATTGACTAACTTATACGTAATTTTCATTTTTTTGCGAAAATGCAAAGAAAAAAGAAAAAGTGGGAATGTCTCTATTAAAGTTTATTAATTAATTTAGCTAATAGAATCCGATTCCCAGATGGAATATGCTAAAATTTGCTGACTTCTTTTTGAACTTTTGCTGCCCAAATTAATATCTAACATTTTGCTGACCTCTGAGAGCCCCACATGTATGCACTAACATATCATTCCTTTATTTATATATTTATTTTTTAATAACGAAGAATTCATTTTAAGTATAGGATCACATCGAATCCTTTCATCGGTAATGTTATAAACTCGATAGTATAGCGGCACCCCCGACCACTAACATATATTTAGGCATACCTTCGAGGCTAAGCTACTCAATCAGATGTATCATGTCACTAGTTTTTCTCACTTGGCATGAAGATTCATTTCCTCCAAATGGAAATAATCTAGTGTACTTATACTTAAATGCTCGCGATGCATGAGATTGCCTTTTTCTTCCGATGAATCTCCTAATTATATCAATTCTCAACTTTAAAGTTAATGAAAGAAATTATATGTATATGTTGTTTATTATTATGCTTGCATGTGTAGTCAATTGAAAGACATACATAGACCTAACAGGCATTTGGTCTAGTGATATGTCCCTTGTTGTGAGTGTGAGAAATTGTAAGATTAGTTTTAATAAGTGACCCTTTTAATATATATTGTACGGATTAGATCTCCTTTGAATCAAATAAAGACATTCATAGAAAAATATACTAAGTAAAAGTAAAGATAATCTTACAAGGTGTCCATCATTTGTCATGTTAAAAATTCCTGCTCCTCCTGAGGCGAAGCTTACACCTTTGAGGAACAAATCATTAACGTTGTAGAGATATGGAGGGGCTGTTGGTAAACCCACTTTCTCAGCTGCCAAAAATTCCATGAAATGAAAATTTTGTAGACGACAAGTTAATGTAAATATGTAATAAGCATGCCATCGTCAATAATAAACTTCAAGGTATCTACCAAAAATTGTTTGCATACTAACAACTAGACATGATTTTCAGTAAATATTGTGTTTAACTAATTTAAATTATATCTTTTTTGAGTGATCAATTATGTAGTTCGAGGTTTAAAACCCTAGCTTGAATTTGAATGGCCTCAGTTCACAAAGTGACAATGGAATGGCGGCAAGTCTCCCATGGATAAACTTCATATCTAACGGAACATGACTTTTTCGTACAACAGTTTATATACCCAATGAAAGGGTAACTTAAAATAAGTGACTAAAAGAAAGATGTGATTAGGTAACAACAATCAACCATATTTCCTTATGATGACAGAATGTCGAAAGCTTTTAGACTCACATCAAATGTGTCAAATTTCAAGATAATTGACTATGCTTAGAAGAGTAGTAATCAAGTCAATCAATCAATGGTTTTTTTTTAAGGAAAATGTGATATGAATAGTTTTACTACTACAATATTTACCTAGAAAATCTGCAGCATTTTTGCCGTTGCAAAATCTTCCAGTTGATTTTCCACCAAGATAATCAATACCATTGTGAGGAAAATCAGCCTTGAGAATGGAGTTAATGTAATTGTTGTTTCCTACATCTACAAGAGAGTCTCCAAACACATACATGGCAGAAACATTATGAGCTTTTGATTGAGCAAAACAAAATACAAAGAAAAGTAGCAGAAAAGTTAAGAGAAAGCCATTATAAGAAGCCATTGTTGAAGTATGATGCTTTCTCACTACTCTCTCAAAAATGGAGTGGAAAAATGGGCTCCAAGAGTTTGGGTTTTAAAGGTGGAGAGAAAAGCCAATGGAGGGTCTAATGCAAGTGTGAACAATTTGAAAATTAGATTGTTATATATGTGATGTGATGGAACAACTCTTTCAAGTACGCATTGATTGGATTGTCATATAGAACTTTATCTTGGATTTTTCTTATTTTATTTTCGGGAAAATTATCATAAATATGTTTTCTCTATATTTTTCTGCTCCATCCAAATTTCATGTTTATGAACACTAACTCCCGACATTAATTTAATACCTCATCTAAAAGTTAAAGTGATTAAAAATAAATTTTATTATATTTATTTATTTTCTTTCACATGTTCCTTCACATGTAGAAAAGAGAGTGTCGTAAATATTTTCGTTTTAAATGAGTGACCATCAAAATTAAATGCAATATCATTTTAGTATCTTGAACTCTGATATTATATTAGTTTATTATTTTATTTAAAAATTTAAATTTATTTTTAAAAAATTATTGACTTATTTATCGTTTTCAACACAAATATCACTACAAGTGGGGTGCTTGGATATTTGTACATGGATAGACATATGTGTGAAAATTTAGGAAGACAATTGTCTTTCTTTGTTCTTTCGATTGTTTGTTTCAAGAATGGAGAGTATAACATTGGGACCAACCCATATATTGTATTTGCGAGGTGAAATGATGGATTGGCTTATGAGATGCCTATGCACATTTGTTGGCACACAAAACTTTAAATTCTAGAATAGTAAAATGTCGCTTTACACTGCGAAGATCCCTTGAATCAGATTCACACGGCTTTAGATCAAAATCAAGGCCAAAAATAATTTAATCAGATTCCCAGCCATAAAAGGAAAAAGAAAGTTTACACACAAATAATTTAATCGTGCTTTATGCACTTCCCCTAAATATATTAAATTATTTGTATGTAAACTTTTTTGCATATAAATCAATTGGAATTGATCGATAGATTTCTTGAAATAAACAAAAAGAAAATGAAAGATAAACTCGTCTTGTAATCGTTAATAAAATGAAATTTGATTAGAGGTGTTTAGCTTGAATTTCTGGCACTTGCACCAAAGTGATAAGACCACATACTTTTTTTTTTTTCATTTTTAAGGAGGTTAAAATTGCGTTACAAAAAAATAATTCTTGAGAATATGACACCTTTACGATCTTTCTTTACACAAGGTAGAAGGTACTCTATAGTAGAATGCACTTCCCCTAGATATATATATCTAGGGGAAGTGCATATCTAGGGGAAGTGCATAAAGCACGATTAAATTATTTGTGTGTAAACTTTCTTTTTCCTTTTATGGCTGGGAATTTCCTTTGCGAACCCTTCACTCTTGCATTATTAGAGTCCTAGGTCAATTAGACAACAACTTCTATTAGTTCAAAGAAAATTAATTTTATAGCTAATTTGAATTAGAAACGTAAATAATTTTTCAATCTATTTTAAACATTTCACTATTAGAGTATCCTTTTAATTTATTGTCTATGCAAACTTGATTAATGGTCATTGTTGTACTTCAGTATAGTATAAAGTTATAGTCATGAATGACAGTTATAGTTTATTCTCTATGCAAACTTGGTTAATGGTCATTGTTGTACTTCAGTATAGTATAAAGTTATTGTCATGAATGACAGTTATGGAGTTGATTTTGATCCCCAACCGTGTTTCTAGAAATGGAACTTCTTTTTCAAAGTAGATTCTCCACTAGTCTGTCATGCATAGCTCAATACTTTGCATTAGAAAAATGAAGATTTGCCAGCACCAAGATACTACCCCACACCCAAATATGAAATAAAATAATAAAATAATAAAATAATAACTTATTATAATAAATTTAAATCACGACTTTAATCTTTATAGTAACAATAAAAATAAATACCGCCCCACACTCGACCCACATCTTCATATTTTTTCCTTTCTATCTTTCCATTCCAAAAAGGTACGAGAAACTTTTTATTAGCAAATCAAGAGTAGCTTTTCTATAATGCAGTACTAATTAGCACTAAATGAGGACCTATCTATATTTTAACTCTGCTCTTTACACTTTTTTCCTTATAGTTTAAGGTATTACTTTCTACTGATATCGCATAGCGTAGTATTTTGGTGTCAAAATTTAGCGAAATGGAAAAGAGAAGAGGAATTGTGGATATTCTCCGTGTTAAGCAGTCAGACAAGATTGGTAAGTATCTTGGCTTCCCAGCGGAATGGGGCAGATCTAAATCGGAAGCCTTGAGTTGGGTTCAAGATAAATGTGCGTCCAAGTTGCAAGGATGGAAGAGTAATCTCCTCTCAAATGGGGGGAAGGATGTTCTTATAAAAGCTGTCTTGATGGCCCTCCCGTCGTATGCCATGTCATCCTTCTTATTCCCCAAGAAGGTTTGCAACTCCCTTTCCTCAATGGCAGCTAGATTCTGGTGGGGAAGGAGTGGTGAATCTCGATCGCATTGGCTCCAGTGGGATGAGCTAAAGAAACCAAAGATGGAAGGGGGTCTTGGATTCAGAGATCTTTACTGCTTTAATTTGGCGCTCATTGCAAAACAGGCATGGAGAATTTCCATTAAACCTGACAGCTTGTCTGCAGCTATTCTTAAAGGAATTTATTTCCCAAAGGACAGATTTTGGAATGCAGGGATTAAAAGGCATTCTTCATGGTCTTGGAGGAGTATTGTTCAAGGAAAGGATTTCCTTAAAAAAAGAACCTTGTGGAAGATTGGAAACGGAAAGTCTGTGGATATTTGGAAGGATAAATGGATTCCAACAGAGGAGGTTAGTCGGCATAGAAGCCTTAACTCTCCAATATGGGTTAGCGAGCTGATTACTCAGGATCAGAAGAGATGGAACGAGGAGATGATTAACCACGTTTTCGATAGGTCAACTGCCCAGGAAATCCTTGCTATTGTTCTTCCGTGGTTCGAGAGAGAAGACTGCGTGATCTGGAGTCCAAGCAAGAATGGGCAGTACTCTGTTAAAGCAGGTTATTTTGTGGCGAGAGAGGTTTTGTGCAATAGGAGCCCAATTGATAGTGACAGAGCTAGCTCGTCCTTCCAGACCCTTATTAATGTTTGGAGACTTGTGTGGTCCTTGAAAGTCCCCCCAAATGTGAGGTTTTTCATGTGGAAAGCATGTCGTAACTGCCTCCCAACCCAAGAGAATCGTTTCTTGAGAAAGTCTGCTTCGTCCCCTTTATGTTCTTTGTGTAATCAAGGCGTTGAGACGGTTGAACATTTGCTGCTTCTTTGCCCTTGGGTTCAGAGATTCTGGTGTGCCTCTCCTCTACAGTGTTCTAATAACCTTGTTGGTTCAGGAAGGTTTAGTGAATGGTTTTTGAGGTTTTCTGAGAGATGTTGTGATGTGGGTTACTGCAAGGAGGAAACAACGACAAAGATTACATTTTGCTGCTGGCAGATTTGGAAACAGAGGAATGAGAGTTTTATTAATGGGAGAGTCGTTGATATTCAGAAGACGGTGTTGAGAGTGCAGTGCGCATTGGCAGAATGGTTCAGCGACGACAACGCGTGGAGGAACAGGGGTGTCAGAAGAGAAGCTGTCAATAGAGAGCTGTCAACACAGTGGGTTCCCCCGATGCTAGGAACGGTTAAGGTGAATGTTGACGCCTCGTGGGAGAAGAATGAGAAAGCTGCTTTTGCATTTATTGGTCGAGATTGGAAAGGTTCAATGGAGTTCGGTCAGGCTGGCCAGTTTCGATGTTTTTCAGCAGCGGAAGCGGAAGCTTATGCGATTCGTAATGCGTGTTTATATGTTAACCAGATTCAGCAGTCTTGCATTATTATTGAAAGCGATGCACAGGACATTCTTAAAGCAATCAGTGCTCCGGTGACTGCTCTTTGTTAGAGAGCGTCTGCCATTGTGGAGGACATCAAGAAGATTGTTGCTGAAGACTCGAGGGTGAGTTTTCAATGCATTAGAAGAACGGCCAACCAACCTTGCGACTGGATTGCAAAATGTAGGCGTAAGGAAGAATTGCCTGTTAATTGGAGTTCATGTAGTCACCCGCAATTGTTGTATCTCCTTTCGCACGATATCCACCCCACTGGGGTTGGTTAATCTGTGTGTTTTTATGATATGATTTCTTGTTTGACCAAAAAAAAAAAAAAAGAATAAGAAGATGCAAGAGGGTATAATCTCATTCACTGGGCCAAAACATGTCACTCTTACTTAGGGTTTGTCACGTCATCAATTTAATATCTACATGGTGCACGAACCTAAGCAATGCAATGAATGCCAACAGAACTCAAAATTAGGTAATGAGACTTGATATCAAACTTCTCTACTACTAGATATAGCGATCTCTCGAATTCCAATAAACATCATTAAGCATTTCCGAATGTCCGACGCCTCTTGTGTCATCTTTCTCTTCCCAGTACACGCAATGCAGGATTTCAATGCACTAAGACAGGCCATTGTCCCTTGGAGTTAATCATCGGAAAAGATCGTCATGACCTAAATTTAGTGACTTTTTAAATTTGAGTGTTTTAAGCCTGTTTTTAGAGCCCCTAAGCCTAAAAAGTAATACTATTTATGACAAAAGTACTTGGGGTTTACCACTTTTGGCTTAAAAGATGTCAAAATAGAGCTTCAATCTAAATTTTGGACTCTAAATTTGTTGAACAAAATAGAGTTTAGACTCTATTTTGGCATCTTTTAAATCAAAAGTGATAGATTTCATGTATTTTTGTCATGAATAGTGTTACTTTTTAGGCTTGGTGGCTCTAAAACCAGGCTTGAGACACCCAAATTTGAAAAGTCTCTAAATTTAGAACCTCTATTGAGGATGACCTAAATGACTATAATACTAGTTTAGGCTACGTTTGTTTGCCGTAAAATAACTTACTCGTGAAAAATATTTTTTTAAAAAATAAAATTTTTTTTGGGCTCTGTTTGTTTGTCATAAAATAACTTGTTGGAGGAAAATATTTTAATAGAAAATAGAATACTATAAAATATTTTCTGGTGTTTGGATGTACAGTGAGTTCCGTAAAATGTTTTCTTCTCCCAAAGGACATGAAAATATTTTTCAGAATTTTGTAATAGCCGCAATTGTTAACCGGAAAATATTTTACCGTTGACCAATTTTTCAGTGTTATCAAACACCAGAAAATTAAGCAAAAATAGCCGCAATTGTTGACTAAAAAATATATTTCAATTGACTAATTTTTCGATGTTACCAAAAACTGAAAAATTCAAAAAATATTTATGGCAAACATAAGGAGCCTTCAATCAGTAAAAAGTACGACAATCTTTTAATTGACATACTTACTACTATATAAAAATTTCATCACTTTTTGTTGTTTGCTTTTGGGCTTTTCTCTTGTTAACCCACTTATATCACTTTGAGCTCGCTTCTCTTTACGAATAGTGACTTGCATATCTGACCAGGCATGAAGCAAGCATCATCATCGATACTGTAGATGCCAAAATCTATAATTACGAATTCGGAGCCACTAGCAACCTGCAAGGACAGAAAGCGAGGAAAGCGGCGTGAGTCTTGGGACACCGGTGTGGTGCGGGCCAAAGATAATCCGACGCTCAAGTCAGTAGGTTATCGGGTAAAACTGAAAATTAAGAAAGTAACGTAAGTAGGGCGGAGACTGCCGTAATTCGGGCGTCGTTTTTGGAAGTGTAGGTCGTAAAGATGTGGTGGGGAAAGGTGAAGTAAGGCTAGTACTCGATACCCTCTCCTTACGTAGGTGTGGCCTACTTTTAGGTGCGGTCAAGCCGAGAGTGACGGACCCTTAGGACTTGTACCCTCAAGAGACTACCAAATCACTTATTGCGTAGGATTGAGGTAGTCTCTATTTCGAATCCTTCATCGATTATCCGTTTCTCGTGGGCTAGGCGATTGCGATAGGTCGGGAGTCGCTTATCCCCTAAGACTTGCAATCTTGAGCAAATTACTTCGAAGAAGCAGTTACTTATCTTGTAAGATAGGCCTCTGTCCGAACTTGTCGGTCACCATTCACTTATAGTAGTCTAGTCCCTTAAGGTACCCTTCGCGGTCGCTTATCTGCTACGGTAGGCTAGTCCCTTAGGACTCTTCCTTGGTCGTTTATCCGCTAATACCTGTCAGGGCCAGGGGTCGCGCCCGAGTCCATCGTCAATTACCCATATGAGGTAACCCGATGTCTGGGCTTAGTGTAGAGCTAGGAGCCTTCGCATGGGCTCCTTCGGTAGTAGACTATAACTTAAGGTGCTATATGTGGGTCTTGGCCCAAGCATTAAAGTCGCTTTGACCTAAGCGAACCATCGTGATTGGACCTAAGGTCCAAACTCATTTTTTGCATTAACAGATGCTAATTCGAGCTTTGCTCAATTTTGCTTACCTTGATTCAGCGAGATGTTTGGACTTCCATATTTCCAAGTTAGATAAATTTTAGCACATTTTTTACCTTTTCTACTTTTATTTTCTGGTCAAAGCTATATTGTCATTGATAGAGGATGGTGAGTCATTAGTTGATTAAACGTGCGTGTGAGATATTTACAATCCAATGACAATGACCGCTATAGAATGATGGAGCTGTGAGAATATATGTAAACCCCACATGAGTGGTGCCACATACACACTCGCGGCCGCAATTGAACACAATAATTTTTCCTAGAAATTCAGCCTTGGCTGTTCAGATTTTGCACTTGGACAGCTAAGGCTTTCAATAGTAGCAAAGGTCAACTATGCATCGACTTACTAATCCTTGTCCATCCATCAACTATCAACAATGATTCAATGTGAACTTGGAGATTGAAACTTTTGATGTGTTCAGCGGATGTACGTTTGGGACAATGGACCTTTGAAAGAACGTTAAAAATTTTATATATTTAATAAAAAAGAGTTAAATATTTATATATTTTTAGTAAAAAAAATAATTAGTCCTCATTAAAAAAAATATACTCATATAATTAAAAATTTATATTTTTTGGTACTTGTTGAGAAATTTTTTTAAATCCGCTCTTGCGATATTTGTCTGTGTCTCTCCAATGATATAGCTTGCTTGTGTGGTTTCAATTGTTTTCAGTGGATTGATTTTTGACCATATACATCTGGTTGGCCTGGTATATCACAATTCAGCATCAAAATGTCCAAACAATCCTGTCTATATCGTGGGTCAATAAGTGCATTTTCATGCTTCTCTAGCGAAATCGGTTGACAAACTATGAGAATATGCTCGAATTAATTATTACAAACTAACCTAAAGGCTTGACCTAATAGTGGAACGTTTGGAACAAAAGAGGAAGATTGCTAACATCTCGAGTTCAAATAAAAATAATACTTTTTTTAAAAACAATATCTGTAGACCTTATACTTGAAATATGTTTATTCGAGATAAAATCATGTATATCAAAATTTCACATCCCTAATGCGAATCTTAAAGATTTTTCCAAAAAATTCCCCACCATTTAAAAGAATTTCTCACAAAGTTTAAGACCACCGTCCCCCTTAAGTTTTCATGTCGGCTTTGGGCCTGCAACTAGTGTAAATCGTCTAATAAGTCTAGCCCTTATTTTCTATACTTTTGGGTTGGGCTGATCTGGAACTTTTGCGGCCTTTTTTTTTTTCAGTTTTGGAAAAATTGCACAAAAAGTCTTTACTGTTTTTCTAAAATTTTAAATTCGACCATAGTATTCAAAATTAATCAATTTAATTATTATTATTTTAAAAAAATAATAATTTAACCCTTGCTTAAATTGGCTAAATTGAAATTTTTTAGAACAATAAGGACTAAATTAATTTTTTTTGAAAAATAATAAAAATTAAATTGATTAATTTTGAACAAAAGGACAAATTTAAAATTTTTGCAAAATAATAAAAATTAAATTGATTAATTTTAAACAATACAAACGAATTTAAAATTTTAAAAAAATAATAAAGTCCATTTGCACAAATATCCCTTTTGAGTTCTTACTAAATTTCTCTGGATTTTTACTAAATTAAAGTTAATCGTCAGATAATCTCCTTCAGATTCTTGCCAATTATGACAATTATAACTAAGTTTACGAGAACTACTTTTTCATCCACATAAGTGCATATATTAACATGTTCCACCAAAGTCCTTTTCCAAGCCGATCGATATTATATATATCAATTTGATAAGATAGTGAAATCATTTTAATCAATTCGATTGTGACAAGTATAAGAAGTCACTCAATCGCTATATTCTACTACACACTACTAAAGACTTAAGTCAAATTGAAGACTAGAATAAGTTGTGATACAAACCATTAAAGGATGACACTCATATCTAGCAGAAGTTTACACATGTTGATAGAGAAGACTCGTAAAATGTAATCTCACGGGGTTAGCTTAGTGGTGGAACGTCTTGGAACTTGGGCTGGAAACTTGCTCAAGTCTCGGGTTCAAATTAGTCAGAAAATTAATTTCCTTGGAGTTAGTGCTGATAAGCCTTATACCTAACTAACTCAGACCGTGCCTCTTTCCATGTTCAGTAGGCAGTTAATTGGGTAATATGTTTGAACAATCGTGCAAAGAACGCTTGATCAATCTTGTCATTGTCAATGGTGGTTCTCGATCTGTTGTATGATAGACCAAGTAACCTTGCTTGGCTTCAGTATGGCAGTCCGTGCAGATAGAGAATACGGTCGTGCCATTCAAGACGTCTTCACTTCCCAGATGGTCAAGAATACGCTGGAGAGAATATCAATCAACCTGAGTACAAGATTAGAAGCTTTACTTATTATGATGCTTGTGATGAGTCAGAATAGAAAGTTAGAAACTCTTTCCAGGCTAGGAATAGAGATCTTTAAGTCTAGGAACCTCAGTAATAGCACTTCGGACGACAAAAGGCAAGTACTCAGACCTGATCATCCAAAGCATGACATCACCACCGAAAATTCTAACTGCTACATGATGAAGCTTGCTTCATACTTGCGCGTGATAGTTTTATTTGAGACGCTGCATGAGGCACTTCATAAAGTCTTCCTCTGTGCTTCCTTTGACGGGTAGAATTTGCAAGTGAGAACAAAGCAGCAATACTTCAAAAGGTTCCAGAAGTCTTAAAACAGCAGGATCTCTATCATAGTCCTGGTAAGATAAGAGCACGATGTATAGACAACAATTAAGACATTCGGTAATGAAACAATTATATATGCATAAATGATTGCCCTGTCCAAAAAATGGTAGCATTTGTTGTAGTACACTCCTAAAATAGAGTATGGAAAAACGCCTCAACACGTATTACTATGTCAGATTCTCGCTCACCTTTTCAGTTACAACCACCACTGGCTTCAAAGCAAACTTGACTTGAAGTCTTTGAAGTCTCTTTCTCATCACGTCAATATCCTACAATGGTTGGTAAACAGAAAATTATTGCATTAAATTTATCTGCCACTCTTTTAATTCCTATGAAAAAGAAAGTGAGATAGAAGAAGAGCAACAACTATACAAGCCGAGAAGATTCTGAAACACAACTAAAACTGATGCATCATGCGATCAATTGCAAGCCAAAAGAATCTACTTGATTTTAGATCTACCTTCGTGAGATCAATATAATTGCTTCTTGTATTAGCATGATGTAAACGTGAATACACTTGCATGATATGGTGTCCTCGACTTTGATTCATGAGCAAAGAAATGGTATAAGTAGGAAATGAAGGATTAATAGAAGAAAGAGGTACCTCAATCTGAAACGAATGATGATCGCTAAAGTCTAGTCGATCAACATATATTGGCCCCATCTGCAATGAGTTAACGACCTTTAGAATAAAGGTAAAGTAGAACTAACAACTCAAACAAAAACGAAAAAGAAAAGGGACAAAATTAACTATAATTTGCACTCATAGCAAGATGTCCAAGAAAAGCTATAAATGTAAACGCTAAACATGGGAGTGGCAGAAATGAAGGAAAGTAATTACCTTCTCAATTGTCTTCACAAAAGAGTTGGCGGAACCAATAGCAGAAACACACAACACAGCCACATTACACACAGTACTCAAACATAATTTAGCGGACAGGTTGCCAGCTTTCAGAAAAAATGACGGTCCCATTTTACTACAAAATATTGGAATAGAGTCTTTCACTTGTCTAATTGTTGATTTAATGTCTTCAATATTCTGTTCTGGTACCTGCATGACTCCAATGTGTCAATAAGCACGCAGCACAAGCAAATGAAGACAGGATAAAAGTACTACAAGTTTTCATACCAAGTCTGCATGATGGATTACAACAATGTCTGCTCGGACAAGTCCAGTCAGAGGTTCCCTTAATGGTCCAAGTGGAAGTAATCTACGGTTCCCCCACGGCATCATTCCATTGACCATTACAATTTCTAGGTCACGTGCCAAACCTAGATGCTGTTTTTAAATGTGTAAGTTCATATAAATGTTGGTCCAACTTTATATAAACAGTGAAATCATGTTAGAAAATGTGTACAGATTTTGGTTTCCAAAGATTACATTGACATGCTCCGTGGCTTCTTGAAAAAAATATATCTAGTGTAGGGACCCAGTGTGTCCATAGAAAAGATGCATGTAACATCAATGTGAAGAAATCAAGAGGCAATACAATTACCTGCATTCCATCATCTAGGATTGCAGCTCCAATTTGGTCCGAGTAAGAATGACTCCCAGATCTCTCATTAGAGAGAAGACTCTTGGAGTATGAACTACCATGACGATTCATGTAACCATATCTTTCAATATAAGTAGCAGCAGTGACAGCTCGGTTTGCACCAATACCAATCTTTGCAAACGTCCCACGTAGGTGCCTTTCGAGCATTTTAGCTTCATCTGCACCGCCATATCCCTGAAATACGACACCTCCAGATTCAGACAACTAAAGTGCATATCAACAAAACCTGCCATGCTGTCTCCATTTTCTTGCAGCAGACATGTCAACTGTTATCAACGCCATAGATGACGACTAGAGGAGAAATCTTCTATATCTTCCATTCCAATGCAAAACAAACACCACCTCAAACTAATCAATCGCAACATAATCACAATTCAGAGATAACAAACAACGAGGCATCCACGAAACCATATTTCAATGAAGGGTAGAATACAACAAATAGACAATTGAAGTAGTCAATTGACTCTTTTTACGAATTAACATTTTGGTTCCCTTTATCCTGTTTAGTCACTTTTCATCCTTCACGCTTTAAATGAGGACACCATTAGTTCAACTAGTATTTTTGATCAAAAAACAGAACTTCACCTTCTAAATAATGGACCCTTTTTAGTTCAACCAGTATTGATACACGGTAAAATACAGGTGTCTCTTACCTCAAATCACGTCAATATTACTAATATTTTCCGGATTGAAAATTCTTGTAGTCATAAAATATTGTTTGGACTACCCGAGTCTTTGAAAAGTACAATCTACTTATCCAAAACAAAGTTCCAGACATAAAGAACAAACGACACAAAATAAACTATCAGAACCAAAATATCATTTCTTAAAAAGTTAACGAACACGAAAACATAAAAAGGGAATCAAATACCCTTGTAAGAATGAGAGGCGAAATGCCAGAATTGGCCAAGAAACGTGCAATGTACTCCACCATAGGAGTCTTCCCATTTCCACCCCATGTCAAATTCCCCACACTGATCACTGGCACCGGCAACCTAACAACACCCACAAATAACAACTAAATATAAGAATATACACATATAAACTGAGAAATTGAGCTTGGCACGACGTTAGTATGACCCAGGTTACCGGTGTGAGTCGGGCAAACTGCTATTGCAAAATTGCTAAGTTTAAGTATAACAAATACATGATATTGAAGACAATTAATAATATAACAAAGCCGCTCTAACAACTTAAACTTTTATATCATGCGGTGAGCCCGTCATGGCTTCAACTTTCGTCGCCACCCATTTAATAACATTTAAAACTATTAAACGTACAAAGCTAAAAAAATAAATCTCACCTGCACAAGCAAGCACGAATTTAAGATGATAAATAATATAACACACTTCCTAAAGTGATAACTAAATAGATGGACACTTCTCGGACCCCGCGTATGGGGGGAGCTTTTGTACACCGGGTGCTTACACACACACATATATATAGAAACATAATTTGCAAATGTAGTTTATTAACTGATTATGGGACTACAAGAAGTACCTGTGCTGACGAAAGAGAGATAGGCGGTAGAGGTGGTGGCGGAGGGAAAAGGCGAGGCCATAGAAAGTGGAAGCGAAGGAGAGGAGAGGGATCAAAGAGAGTTGGAGAGGGGTGAGAGTTGAGAGCCATTGACAAGGTTGTGTGTATGCTATTTGGTTCACTCTTCTCCTTAGTTTCTCCATTGGACGACAAGAGACCACAAAAAGGCTTCAGTGGGGCAGCTGTTGCTACTAAGAAGAGCACGGCTGAAATCTGTAAATGGGCTTCCCCCGCTCTAGGCTTTAGGACGGTACTAACCCGTCACTAAATTATTTTTAAATATTGAGAAATTTATTTAGATGAGATGATATTAGAATCTAATCCTATAAATTCCGCAGAGGCTGTAATATATACCCAAAAAAGACAGTTAAGAGGCTATAATATTTGTGGTGAGTGATTGTAGAAATTTGTAATCATAATAGATTATTACTCAATTATTTCGCTTACGTTTAGAAGATTTGAGTCAATTTTAGCTTGATCGTATTTGTTTATATTATGAGCAAACTCGAGTTTATTCTAAATTTTAGCATTATATTTTTGTTGGGTCAATCAAATCAACAGTAACTAAACTTTCATCAATTAGCATTAAATAACTCTACGACAGTTTAAGCCAATAAAAAACCAAAAATAAAAGCTGTTGTCTCAACTCCCAAATCCTAATTCCGCTTGATTTGGAAAGGATTAACAGCTCAAATTGTCCAGTAAATATGGCTTATCCTTGAGAACAACAAATGATAATTGAAGTGTTGATGAAGCTCAAAACCAAAAAACGTATATTAGGAGAAAAACTCAATAAAAAAGTATGCATTAAAAATGATGGTAATAAGATAACAAAAGGACTTTTGGAACTTTAAATATATATATAGAGAGATAAAAATCTTTTGATCCCTTAGGTTTTGGGAAAAAAAAATTTTGCTCTCTTAACTTTTAAAAAGTGATCATTTAGTTCATTTTAATATTAACTTTTTGTAAATTTTATATTTTATCCTTTGACCAATTTTTTTATCTCCTACATGACATTAAAAACACGTTTGGAATATCACAAAAAATAAGAAAAAAATTATCAAAAATCACCAAAAAATTCACAAAATATACCTGTCCAAACCAAAACAAAAAAAAATACAATTTTTACAAAATATCTTCAACATCATCATCCACCACAATTAAAGAATAATAAACGAAACAATTATCAAATTCAAAAATATGAGATGTTATTGTTGGTCAAAAGCAACTGTTCGTAAAAATAAGTTATAATTTTTGAACTTGATAACTGTTCATGAACAATTGGTTTTGACCCACAATAACATCTCCTATTTTTTAACTTGATAACCCAAAATGGTCATGAAGGAAATATCTCAAATGTATCTTTAATCTCATTTTGTGAATTTTTTGGTAATTTTTTATGATTTTTGGTGATATCCAAACATGTCTTTAATACCATGCAGGAGAGAGAAAATAGTCAAAGGATAAAATAGAAAAATTATAAAAATTAACATTAAAATAAACCAAATAGTCACTTTTTAAAAGTTAAAGGACTAAAATATTATTTTTCTAAAACTTGAGAGACCAAAAAGTTTTTATCTCTATATATATAATGTGAAAATAGCTATCCAAGTTCCATTTCTTGTATCTAGAGTGAGGGATATATTTTGAGTGGGAAAATTATCAAGGTGCCAAAGATAAATTGAAAAACTTGCAAGGGGCCAATGAATAATTCGTGCCTTCGTCCAATTCAAAACCAAATATTTTATTTTATTTTTTGGTCAAAAACATGTTTATTAATAAATAAATAAATAAAAACAAATACACCAATTATTCAATGCTAGTGGAGTATAAGTCATTCCCCATAAGTTCATATAGTGATGACGGGATATTAAAAAACTCAATTAGAAGGCAAATTTCCCCTTGCAAGGCAAAACCAAGTACATCTGTCCATAATACGAAGGAGAAAGTCATGATCCTCGTGCAATTACGAAATTGCGTAGTAACCTTACACCAATGGAGGTTTGCTCTGGTTGCACTGCAAACTTTGTTCCCCACCACCATATGCTAGAAAGAGACCTATACAGTTCAAATTTTAGTAGGGGCCACCATTTTGTTAACTTAAAAAACATTCTTACTTCACTAATTTACGAGGCATAAATTGAATTAGTTACCACCTATTAATATTAGATAGGACACATCAACTTACTTTTGTTGACCTAACGGTTAAATGTGAACTAAAATCCTCATAATGCAGCGTCCCAATCTAAAATATTTATCAAGTAAGTCAAAGTATAATCTCTCTTCACAATTTATGAGAGCTCTAAAATAGGCAAATAGATAATTTAAATTTTTTTTAATAACGAATAACTCATCTAAAACATAATCAAGTCGAATATAATTTAAGGTTATAAATTTTGTGGTATAATGACATGTCTTAGTACATGTTACAAGTTAGTAAAAGAACAAGGTGTATTTTTGGAAAGGATAGAGATTTTGAATTGGAGATTTTAGTTACGACAAATTATTTTTTTATCACTCTACTCAACTCTTAATAGTACATTTTTATTACGTTTTTTTTTTTTTATGAGGAAGAATTCACTTTAAGTAGGACTATACTGAATTCCTTCTAAGGTTATAAATCTTATGTTACAACAATGCGCTTCAACGTATTTTTATAATATTTGAGATATCTATCCACAATCAATTACTATCCGATAGTGACGGAGATAGATATCGAAAGTCATGAGAGACACTACAACTGTGGAGTCAATAACTGAGAGCCAAGGTGGAAAGGGCACTACTTTGTGATTGTTAAGAAGCCAGAGGTTCCAACTTAAAACCAATTGGTATCAAGTAGAGTAGCCCAATATCTTATAAGGTGGTCTTAGAGTTTCTGATTTTCTGATATGGGACAAGTGTTATATTCTAACATTCCCCCTCACGTGTGACCTGATTTGAGAGGAGTCACACGTGGAAGAGTTTCTGATTTTCCGATGTGGGAGGAATGTATATTCCAACACCCCCCCCCCTCACGTGTGACCCGGAGAGAACTCGAAAACGAGAGAGAACCTGAAAACGAGAGAGAACCTGAAAACGAGAGCTGACACTGTCAACGAGAGCAGATGGGTCACACGTGACAAGACATGAAAGATGAACAATACTAGACCATGGGCCTAGCTCTGATACCATGTTAATAAGCCTGAGGTTCCAACTTAAAATCAATTGGTATCAAGTGGAGTGGCCCAATATCTTATAAGGTGGTCTTAGAGTTTCTGATTTTCCGATACGAGACAAGTGTTATATTCTAACACCAAGTGGACCCACGTGTGACCTGAACCAAGTATTAGAATATAACACTTGTCCCATATTGGAAAATCACCAACTCCAAATCTGTCATATAAGATCTTGGGCCACTCCACTTGTCACCAATTGGTTTTAAGTTGGAACCTCAGACTTCTTAACATGGTATCAGAGCTAGGCCCATGGTCTAGTCTTGTTCATTTTTCATGTCTTGCCACGTGTGACCCATCTGTCTCTTTCGTGTCGCTCTCGCTGACAGTGTCAGCTCTCGTTTATGGGTTATCTCCGGGTCACACGTGGGCGGGGTGTTGGAATATACATTCCTCCCATATCGAAAAAGGGGGGGTCGCATATTGGAAAAATCAGAAACTCTAAGACCACCTTATAAGATCTTGGGCCACTCCACTTGATACCAATTGGTTTTAAGTTGGAACCTCAGGCTTATTAACATAGTATCAGAGCTAGGCCCATAGTCTAGTCTTGTTCATCTTTCATGTCTTGCCACGTGCGACCCATCTGTGTCTTTCGTGTTGCTCTCGTTGACAGCGTCAGTTCTCGTTTCCGGGTTCTCTCCGGGTCACACGTGAGGGGGGTGTTGAAATATACATTCCTCCCATATCGGAAAATCATAAAATTTTCCACGTGTGACTCTTCTCAAATTAGGTTACACGTGAGGGGGAGTGTTAGAATATAACACTTGTCTCATATTGAAAAATCACCAACTCCAAATCTGCCATATAAGATATTGGGCCACTCCACTTGTCACCGATTGATTTTAAGTTGGAACCTTAGGCTTCTTAACAGTGATCTCGTGAATCGAGTAAGGTTTAGGAGGTTTCTTTTTTTTTTTTTTTCAAAAAAAACCTGTGAGATTATGAAAGTACCCTTCATTTAGTGAGGATTATTATAGGGTGTGTCTCTGAAAAGTTTGGAGTGCAAGTAACTCCACCACTACTACCTTATTATTTTATTTCACCTTTAGAGGTAATTCGTTTTTATTACTTATTTGTGATAATTTGTACTACTTTTAGTCTCTAATAATCGAAATTACATTAGATTAATCCCAATAGTTTTTTTTCTGCTAATTAACTAAGCCAAAAAGGTTGGCATAGACAATAGAATAAGCGAGAACAAATTCAGCCGTTGAGCTAATCCTCTGTTCTATTTTCGCCATCAAGAAGGAACGAATGCTGCTGACAGGTGAGCTGTTTTCAACAGGACTGCCCATTCAAAATTCAATAATCAAAAACCTCATGATTCACATGGGTCCCATGTTGTCGGAATGCACTATGGTAAAATCCTTGAGAAAAAAGAAAAAGAAAAAGAAAAAGAAAAGAAAGATCATTAGATTTTCATTTATATTTCCCAAACAGAATACTTAACGCATTAGTCACGCAGTGAACCCGTCAATACACACAGTAAATTAACTACAAAATTGCACAATCTTTTAGACAAAATCTCACCTTTAATCCTTATTATTTGTAAAAAAATTTAGTTTAGTCTCTATTATTTAAAATATTTCAATTTAATCTCTATTATTTTTCTAAAAATTTTAATTCCATCCCTATTATTTTAAAATGCTTCAAATTCATCCTTATTTTTTCTATAAAAAAAATTAATTTAGTCATTGAATAATAAAGACGAATTTAAAACTTTAAAAAAATAATAAAGACGAAATTAAAATTTTTTAAAAATAATAGGCACAAAATGAAAACTTTTTAAGAAATAATAAGGACTAAATTGAGACATTTTAAACAGTAGAGATAAAATTGAAACTTTTGGTGAAATAATAGGGACTAAATTGAGATATTTTAAATAATAAAGATTAAATTGAGACATTTTGTAAATAATAAGGACTAAATGTGAAATTTTCCCTAGCTTTTACGTACCATCGATTATAGCCAGGATTATTGGGATATTTAATCAAATTTCTCCCTATAGCTTTTGTCTCTCAGAATAGTAACATCAATCAGTGGCGGACCCAAGAATTGGGAGTCAAGGCATGTACTACAGTGATGCAGCAAATAATCAAGAGTTTAAGTACACTAATTTATACATAAACTAATACATATTAAACATATTTTAGCAATTAAAAAAATATAAAACATATAAAAAAAGATAGAATCAACGACAATAAGTGATAAAAAGTTATGCTAAAAAGAATTTGTAGAGTTATATTTAATACTTTTTATTTTGCTTCAAATGTGGTGGTTGTCATATTGGTTATAAGCATCTTGGGTTCCCAAGTCTTAGAAAACACTCATAGGCTTTTATTTTGTTTTGAGTGTAAGCATTAAAAACTCACAAGAAATAATTTTAAACCCATCTCTTTAATTATTAAACCAAATTACAATTTGTTGAGTGTAAGTACTTGTATACACTATGTTATATGTAGATTACATTACATGTAGGTTCGCCCCTGCATACAATAGAGCGCATCTATTGCTGGTATTTCTATTAATTTTTATAATCATCTGATAACTTGATCGTAAATTCAAATTTATTGGTGTAGTATCGTGTTTGTAAACTTAAAATTTAAAGACTAAGATCTCTCATAACACGATGAATGAGGCGATTCTTGCACAATGACCATTCACGATTTCACCTTTCTGCACAGAAGAATGCATTAGTAGAAAAATTAATGTAAAACTAGAATCAACAATTGTAAAAATCCCAACTAAAAATGATAATTATTCATATTTTCACATATCTTTAAATTAAGCACAACATTGTGTATGTCCTGTCATTTTATATCATCCATGAGAAGAGAAGCTTAATTCATATAAAAGAAGATTTATACGAGAACATTACATGTCATTATATTCGTCGAGTCAGCATTCTATGAACTTGTAAGATCTTTACAATAAATTGTTCATCTTTATCAATGCTCAGGACAACACACTTTAGTTTGACTTATGCGATGTGTTATGTTCAGACTTCAGTCCGAGGTGATAATTGGCTTGTCGACATGTGTTTTCTTTCTTTGTTGGTCGACATGAGTTTAGAATATTTAGAATCTTAGTATAAGTTCTTTGAATTATGCAAGTAACAAAATATAACTTGCTAATTGAAGCTTCTGTTATATTCTTCTATTTTTTATGACGAGAATTACATTAAAGCTATTACAAAATTATGTATCACGTTATATAATGCTATACTCTGATATATTATTTAAGTCAATCAAAGATAGAAAAATGTTTATTATAGAATAAAAAAATTTAAATTTATAATTTTTTATTACAAGGAATGACTATTCGATCACTCTACTAATCTTTAAAACAAAGCTTTTTTGTTTTATTCTTTTTGAAAAGTTAATCGAAGCTTTCGTAAAGCAGCCCATGTTAACTTAGTGTACCACTACAGAAGCCTAGTTTTATGATCAATAAAGAAGAAGCACAATTACTAACAAATAATGCAATTACCATCAAAAGCTTAATAACAAAAATATAATTACTTTTAAAAGCCTAAAAAAACATTTCTTAATACTCCCAACATTTATTCAACTTTGCCAACCACCAAATGAAAGAAAGGGCGACTAATCATTATATTTTCGTTGTACTCTGTTTCTTTAATCATATTTTCCTTATAATTGTCTCTAAATTTAATCTTAGACAATGATATACAATACAAAAAATAAGACTTCTTTAACTCCGTTGTGTCAGAAATTTTATTTTTGGTATTATTAATCTAGGCCTCAATAAAAAGAAAAGAGATTAGGCAATCGACATTTAACATAAATTTTGTCAAATTTATCTTATAAAATTGAGATATTATCTAGACAAGTGATATTATTATATTCATATAGTCGACCTTAGTTAGTAAAACAAGAGTTATTTTGATGTGATTACCAAAAATGGGACTTGTCACTTGTTTAAGAACTGAAAGTGTATGCTTAAAGCAAAATATATTGAAACTACGACTCCGTTTGTTTGTCGTAAAATATTTTTTTGAAAAATATTTTTAAAATTTTTCAGTATTTGGTAATATCGAAAAATTGATCAACTACAAAATATTTTTCAATAAAAAATAGTGACTGCCTTTTTTCAATTTTTTCGGTGTTAATTGATCAACTGAAAAATATTTTCTGGTCAAATATTACGGCTAATATAAACTTTAAAAAAATATTTTCATATCATTTGGGAGAAAAAAATATTTTTCAGAACTCAAATATTAAAAATTATTTTTTAATATTTTATTTTTTAGAAAAATATTTTCTCCTAATACCAAAAAGTGTTTTCCAAAAAATGTGTGCTCACGGGAAGAAGGAAGATGAAGAACAGGAGGGAAGGAGAAAGAAATCAAGAAAAAAGAGGAAAAGACAAGTCAAAAGAAAACGAAAAGATAAATCAAAAGACAAAAATACCCACATTAACTAACAGTTTCTTAACACGGTTAGTCATCATAGGAAAAAGTGGGCATTGTCAAGATTTCATGAGGCATTTTAAATTTTTTTACCCATAAACTCATGGGGATAATAACTTTAACTCGAAAAAGAGAAGAAGTATTATTGTTCGGCTAACAAAAGTCTAATGTTTGAAAAAAAAACCGTAAGAAACAAACAAAAACACGTGAGCTGTCCTCCTTTTGAAGGAAAAATCAGCTCTCTCCCCGAACGTGGTTCACACCAAGCAGCTTAAACTCTACAGTTAATTACACGCGCAAGTAATTAATGGTCTGGGTTGACGTGATCACGGGCAGAAGTCCCTTGGACACGTAAACATTTCGGGCAACGGGCAGCTCCTAACGCCGTCATTCTCAGCCACTAACGCCGTTTGTCTCTCTCTTTTTTCTCTTTTTCTACACACTAGATAATGTAGTAGGCAAAATCCACCATTTACTGCTCAAAGGCAAAGCTTCAAAACCCTCTAGTACATACCCCTACCCAAGGCTCAGGTTCGGAGCTAGGTTCGGAGCACAAAAGCGAATCGAAAAAAGCCAAAGAGCACACACCTCACAGAGCAATAATTGAGTAAAAGTAGATAGAGAGAGAGAGAGACTTTGTAGAGAGAGAGTTTTTCTAGAGAGAGAGAATTTTGTAGTGGTGAAAAGGATGGGGCAGATCGTGAGGAGGAAGAAGAAAGGGAGGCCAACGAAGGCGGATCTCGCGGCGGAGAAGAAGAAAAAGAAGGCTGCGGCGCAGGATAAGGAGGTGCGGCGGAGTGGACGTCGCCGGAATGTGAGGTACACCTTCGATTTCGACGATTACCTCTTCGATGACGACGACGACGAGGACGTGCGCCGTCGCGAGAAGAAGCTCAAGCTCCTCCTCAAGCTCCACTCCGCCGCCACCGATTCTCCACCAACTCACGCGCCGTCATCCTCCTCCTCCTCCTCAGCCGACGACGTCGATAACAATCCCTCGAAGAAACGAAAACTCGATGGCGGCGATGATGAAGCCGATTACGAAAATGATGATGTGGACGATGATGATAATATAGATAACAATAATGACGATGTTAATAATGTTGAGGTAGTCTTAGATTCTTCGGATCTGAGTCATAATTCAACTTCAATTAGCTCAAAAATAAAAAAAATACTATAGTTGAGCTCATAGTTCATTTGTTTGCTTTGTTTCTTTCTCTCTCTATATAAACAGGTTATATATATATATGTATGTATATATAGATGAAAGTGTGGAGTTTGTGTCGGGGTGATTCACAGACACACACACACATATATATTTGTAACGGTCTGGTCAACTGTCAAAAACTAACCCCCACAGAATCTGATCACACTGGCTCCCCACCTTTCTCTCTCTCTACACACAATTCACTCTCTTTCTCTCTCTATAATGCACGCAATCACAAGCATCAAAACCATATATGTATATATATATATATATATAATACACGCACACACATGTACATATATGTAAAGGGGACATGTACTATAATGCTATGTTTTCTCTCTCTCTTTGTCTGCTGTCTATAATTATCTGTCTTTATCTGATGGAAGATGACTTTTGATAGGCGTGTGCTTAGCAGTACTAGCATTTATTTTATGTGGGTTTGTGTTGTTTAAGGTTTTCTTTAAAGGTTTTTGTCTGTTGATGGTGACAGGTTAAAAGGAGAAAAAGGGTGGAGGCAACAAAAGATGTGGATTCTGCACCAGGTATATTATTTGATTTGTGATTTTTTGATGACATTTTTCATGGATCATGGTTGATTTGTGAAATGCCTTGTCTAATTGTATCAATTTGTTTGTGATTTTGTGCGTTTTAAACAATTCTGTTAGTGATTTTGTGTGCGTTTTGATACGCAGGGATGCTGTTGGAGCCGCCGTCTGGGTCTCTGTTGCCTGATAAGAAGACTTTGGAAGTAATACTCGATAAGCTTCAGAAGTGAGTGTTGCCGGTCTTAGTTATGTTTGGATCGAAATTTTTTCGTTACTTGCTCAAATAAGGCGATTTGATGTGGCAGGAAGGATATCTATGGTGTTTATGCAGAACCAGTTGATCCTGAGGAGGTAGCCTTTTATAAGTATTTCATTGTACGTTATGCTAAGGAAGTTCTTAAATGGTGATTCTGATTCTCTACCTCTTTTTCGTTTTGGGCTATGTTTTTGTTTCCAGCTTCCAGATTATCATGATGTGATTAAGCTTCCGATGGACTTCTCCACCATCAGGAGGAAGCTAGCAAATGGCTCATATGCAACCTTGGAACAGTTTGAGGTGAGTGCCCAAGGTTTGAGCCTGTTCGTTGGTTGCTGTTCTTATTTGACCCGAAATTTGCTTTTTCTGGCTAATCTCATTCTCTTGCAAGTTTCTGTTTTCACCGGCATCTTTTACTAGCATACATGCTATGTTTGTGCTGCGTGTCTTATATGGAATATGATCTATTTTAACTTACTTGATCATAATGTCCATGCTAGGAAATAATGGGCTACTAATGGAATATAAATTCGGCAATCTTATGTTCTTGAATTATATGTTTGAGCTTCCTTGGAACTCTTCAACTGATCAAATTAAAATTGAGGAATGGGGTCCAGAGTATTTTTAGACTCTTTTGTTAATGCTTGGTTTCTATTTTGTAGAGTGATGTCTTCCTTATCTGCTCAAATGCTATGCAATATAATGCACCAGATACGATATACTACAAACAGGTAACCATCTGGCTTTTCGCTTAACTTCTGCTGCTTGGCAATTTTCTTGGGGCCGTCATACTCCATTTATACTTTATTCATTTTTATTTATTTTTTTGTGAAGGCGCGCTCTATTCAAGAGCTGGCAAAAATGAAATTTGAAAAGTTAAGGATTAAGAATGAAAGTTCAGAGAAGGAGCTGTTGTTGGAGCAGAAGCTGAAATCGGTCTCTACTCTTAAGAAGCAGATAAGAAAACCGCTTAGCCGGACAGTGCAAGAATCTGTTGGCTCTGATTTCTCATCAGGAGCCACTCTTGCAACAGCAGGCGATATCCAGAATTGTTCAAATGGAGTGCAGGCTGGTGGGATTGAAAGACCTAGCAGTATTGATGGGCTTGTTGAAGGGAATGCTTTCGTGCTTGATACCAGTTTAGATAAAGCAGAAGAATCACTCCCAGGTACCAGATACATGGGTACATTTTTGTTACCTGTCTGCGTACATAAGTAGGTCCCAAGTTTGTAGATTTTTTTTTTCATCAACACTGAACTACCCCATATATTCCATTCTCCCTCGCGATTTTTCCTCCCTTGGACCCCTCTCCGAAATCTATCTATGTAGCAGTGGGTGGTGGAAAAGAATAAGTAATATGAATCCCCATATGTAATAGTTTTTTATTCTAGCAGCATTTAGAGCTTTGCTTCCTTGTACTGGTGGTGCTATCTTCTGATCTCTCAGCTTGTTTTTCTGTTGTAGGGAAGGGTCCTCTATCTAGATTTGGAAGGAAACCGACCGTGCATGAGGAGAATCGACGAGCAACTTATAACATATCAACTCAACCTGTAACCAGCTCAGAGTCCATATTTTCAACCTTTGATGGAGAGAACAAGCAGCTAATTCCGGTATATAATTGCAAATTAGTCCGCCTCTTTTTGTTAGGTGGCCTTTTATCTTATTTCTTTCTTGTTTTACTGAATCAGGTGGGCCTTTATGTTGAACATTCCTATGCTAGAAGCCTTGCTCGATTTGCCGGTGGTCTTGGACCTGTTGCTTGGAGAGTTTCGTCCAAGAAGATTGAGCAGGTACTGCCTCCAGGTACTAAATTTGGTCGTGGATGGGTAGGGGAATATGAACCACTCCCAACTCCAGTTGTAATGCTCGAAAACTGCATCATAAGGGAACCAGCTTTCTTTATGAAGCCCCAGCATACTGTTGATACTAGAAAGGATGATAAGTACACGACCTCAGTTTCTTCCAAGGATAGTTCTGTTCCTGGTCCCACATTAGAGGGGAAATTACCATTTTCTAGCCCCGCTGGAATAAAAGTGACTCCCTCCTCCAGTGCCACTAATCCACCTCTTCCGAAGGAGCCACCTCCTGTTAGGGGGACTCATTTAGAGGGAAAACAATCCTTCTTCTGCTCTCCTGGAACAACTATTACTGGATCTGCTAGTCCCCGTCTGCAGCATCAAAATTCTCAAACAAGACGTTTAATTGATTCCGAGAACAAGGTTCTAAAGCAAGTTGAGTTGAATCATCCACCGGCAACCAATCAAAGCTTAGCTCATTTAGCAGTGGAGGGGCAGGTTTCTAGTGGTATGGAAGTACTGTCCCCCAGGTCAGTTGAGATGCCCTCGATGAATAGGAATCTAGTACCATCTGGATCTTTTAAACAACCAAATATGAGTGCAGTTGCTATCTCAGCTTTGCCAAATGGGAAAGTGAAAAGTAATAGTTTGGATAGTAGTAGGGTGCCTAGTTCATCATCTGACATGGGCAAGGTAACAACCTATTTTCCTTGTGGACAAGAGCAGGCTCTTACTGACCCTGTCAAGCTGATGAGGATGTTAAATGAAAAGAATCAGAATCAACAAAAGCTTGCAAATCAATCCGCTGTTAATGCACCTCCAGTTCCATCTCCAGCTCAAATCTCAAGTAGAGAAGATTCAGGCAATGCTGCTGCCACCGCTGCCCGTGCATGGATGTCAATAGGGGCTGGAGGATTCAGACCTGTTGGTGAAAACATGAGCGTCCAGAAGAACCAGATTTCTGCTGATGCCTTGTATAATCCAACTCATAATCTCCAGTCACAAATGTCACGATTTCGGGGAGATTCCCCTGCTCCTGCATTGCACTTTCAGCCCGATAGGAACAACTTTCCATTTCATGGATTTGTATCAGAACCTGCTAGAGTAGGCAACGCAGCCCAGTTCCAAAATCGGCCAATGGTTTTCCCTCAATTGTTACCCACCGATTTGTCTAGGTTCCGGATGCAGTCTCCTTGGAGGAGTCTCAGTCCTCAAACTCAGCAAGGACAGAAACAGGAAATACTTCCTCCTGATTTAAATGTTAGTTTCCAGTCATCGGGCTCCCCTGGGAGACCGTCATCAAGCGTTCTAGTTGATTCTCAGCAGCCAGACCTGGCTTTGCAACTATGACAAGTTGGGAAAAGTGGACTAGTTTGAAAATGTATGACAGGCTTAGGTCACGTCCTTGGACTTGGCTGTTGTAATTGCAAGTCGGGCACCACATTAAGAAGTATCTTGTACGAAGTAATAAGTTCTTGTTTGCTGGGCAATGTCAACAATGTCTTAGGTTCAAATCTCGGAGATGGTGTTAGATGTATGTATTCTGGGCATCAACATGACTACTATATTCTTGTGTGATTGAAATTAGATTTAGAGTAGTCTGCAGAGACAATATTTGCATACACTAGGAGCCATGCAACTTCATTAGATTTATATTCTTGTCCCGATGTCCATGCAACTTCAAAGGAGCCACCGGATGACACTAGAAGATTTGCTTTTGGTTTCTTGAAGTTGGTTGATTTTTTTTGATGTTGGTTGGTTTGTATTGGCTCCTTTGAACAGTTACTTGTTTTTCCTTCACTCGTTGATGTTGCCTTTTGTTAGGCTAATTAGGGGTAAGTTTCCGTGCGGGAGCAGTTTGCTTGTATCATGATTAGGCAGGCTGGTATTGTTGTATTTGTTTTCTAGCTCGGGCGTTCGGTAGTATCTTTTGTTTTGGCTAGATGTTTTTATTGGCTTTATTGTATTGGTCCCTCGGACCCTCCTATGTACTTTTCTTTTCAGAAATACAATCTTTGCATGCTTACCTTGCAAAAAAAGATGGGACCGAGAGCCGTAAGCAGATTTTTTGGTATCAATTGTATCAGGGATGAGGATTACTGACATGTTACGACGACTGCAGGAAGGTGAAGCCTTGGGAAGAGGTGGTTTGACGATATCTTCGTAATAAATACTTAGAATCGCAGGTTTACACGTGAAACAATGCTGATATTTCCTTGTATATCAGTTAAAGAGGATTCTTTCAGATTTTTGTTATTTGATTCGCGTTATGTATATGATGAGACACAGCAGGCAGAGTCTGCATTATTTATTTTCGTTTTCTTTTGCTGTGTCTTAGTGATTATGCGTCCCTTTTGAAACTTCATTTGTGATCAATCCAATCATCCCGCTCTAACATGTTTTGGGCCCAGGCCCACCCCTCATCTCACAGTTGGATGACGTTTTGTAGAGTTTTTCTTTGTGATTAGAAACGCAAATGCCAGTGAGTAAAGCCATCGACGTCCTTAATTATATATGGAAGTCTATAAATATTCTCCTCTTGAGTTCTCTAGGATGAAAAAATGTAAACTTTTTCCCGTAATTTGGCTGTCTATTTTCTATTACTGGTGAATTTTATCTTGTAAATCCTCCGTTGTTGGCTAAATCATTTCGCGGGCGAATGTATCTACGCCCTTTACTGTCCCAAAATGTTTTATATACGGGTAGTTTAAGGATATCCCAAGTTTATTTTAATATGAAAAACCAATTGGACTTCATAGAAAAAAAATTATATGAGTGTTGATTGTGGAATATATTTCTCATTAAAACACAATCTTAGATCTGCCCTTGAATCATTTAGATGAATGGAAAAGTTTACACAGCTTGTACTTACCAATATACATTTCTTGGTGATTCCTCAAAAGTGTCTAAACACTAAACAGGCTAATGACCTTTTACCAATATCCGGAGTCCAACGATATTTTGTATTAGTGAGACTCACATGATGTGGATTTATATCATTATGTTGTAAGAGTCATTGGGTTCGGCCGAGCAATCCTCAAAGCAGATGATGCTAGTAGCGATCACTGTAGTTTCTTGGCGACGGGCAATTTAATAAGCAGCATAATAGCCTCTACAACTGTTGTGCTATTTAACTTCGAGTTTTGACAAAATAAGGCAAAATCAGTCTTGTACATGATTTCCCTTTCGATCTAAGTATTATAATATCAAGGAGATGTCTTCATCACTTAAGACCATATAGATCAATTGGACTGAAAGATCAAACAAAAGGAGCCATTGGTCTCAGCGACGGAGCTAATTTACACCATATCTCTTCACGAGAGAGTTATATATTTCGAGATTTGACACCTTTAATGTGAGTCCCAATAACTTCCGAGGTGAGAAACTAAAACAATGAACAGATGGTCTTTAAGACACAACAGCCTCTTTTTCTTTCTCCTACAAATCTGAAAGCAAATTGTTTGGAGGAGATTGTAATACAAACAGGGAAAAGAAAAAAAAAAAAGAGAATTTTAATCAGGCATGAAATAGATTTTTCGTATTCAGTATATTCATAATTACAAGAGAGGGTAATCCTTATCAAGTTATAACGTTATAGCAAGATCAGTGGCGGTAAAGCCCATATCATTTTTATCATAATTGCATCATTATTTTACCACCACT
Organism: Ehretia macrophylla; assembly: GCA_037974665.1. NCBI lineage: Eukaryota > Viridiplantae > Streptophyta > Magnoliopsida > Boraginales > Ehretiaceae > Ehretia > Ehretia macrophylla. Next base: position 25,043,281 of record CM075772.1, read on the forward strand.
GATTTCTTTCATGACTGTAAACCCGGTAAAAGGAGGCCTGTACGTTCTAAAACAATAGACTATAACAATTCTGAAGTAAAATGCAGTTTACAAGATGTCAAGAACGGGAAACTCTTCATTCAATCTAAATTGATATCAGTCTCGTATATATGGGTCTCACAAACCATGTTAGAGATTGATGAATCAATCTAGATTGACCCAAGATTTTCCCGTTAAGAACATCACAGGATGCAGATCTCAATCCTTTCGTGAAGAAGACTTTGAAGATGGAATCCGAAGCTTTTTCTTCAGACTGCTGCTGCCAGGGGATGTCTTTCGATCGCGCAAAACACAAACATCGCCATTGCATACATATCGGCTGGACTCTTGTGACTCAGAAAAGCAGTTCAAGAAGTTGAACAGAGACATGCCTTCACTGCCCCGTTGTGTAACTTCCCTTTTATCGTCCGTTCACGAGGCTGTTCTATAACTTCCCTTCTTTTGTCCGTCCACGAGGCTATATAACGAGAGAAAGATTGTTGCTCTTAAGAATCAGGCCTCGGCACCTTGTACCTCCTCTTGCTGATGATGCTACAATACGTTCCTCGTCATAATATATACGACTAAACACAACTGCCAATGGGCAAAAGCATTGAATTATTCCAACAATTACACATGAAGTCTTCAAGGGAAATATTCAGGTCAACAAAAGATGGCCATGACTATAAATTGTTAATTTATTATCACGTTGTTACTTTTTTTCTTATGATATCGTTACAAAGTTGTTCACGCTTACATCAAATTCTAAACTATAAGACATAATTTGGATTAATTAGACAAATACAAAACGTATCAGAAAAAAAAAAAAAATTTAGGGTGAAGTGTACCAGATCTCTTTATACTTTAGCAAAAATGCACAACACCCCCTTATAGTTCAAAAACTCCCTGAACTAGTCCTTATATTTTTTAAAAGTGCACAACACGCCCTTACAATTATAAAATCCGTCATATTTAACGAATTTTATAAAAAAAATAAAATACCCTCATTTTTTTTCATTTCTCTCTTTTGCAATTTCCTCTTTTGTTTAGGCAAAAAAAATGGTAATTTAGTCAATTCATATAATTATTTAATAAATAAATTCGTTAAAAATTAAAAAAAAATCTCACTTAACGTGTGTAAAATACACTTTCCGTTAAATTTAACGGATTTTTTAACGGTAGGGAGGTGTTGTGCACTTTTGAAAAACTACAAGAACTAACTCAAAGGGTTTTTAAACTATAAGAAAGTATTGTGTACTTTCACTAAAGTACAAAAAAATTTGATACACTTCACCCAAAAAATTAATTAATTCAAACTTGAAATATCAATAAATCGCTCAGAGTTTTAGATATTATAGTACTTGTGTATTCCACAAGTAATGTTGACTAGAGGGCACACGTTTTTCAACTTAGAACCATTAGTTGTAATACACGTGTGGACATAGTGCAGGGCCTGCCAACAACTTGAAAATGAAAAAGATCTTCCATATGAATACACAAAGCCAGAACTCTATTTGTGCTGTTGTGCATGTTGTGTGGTCAAACATATTGTCCCAACAGTTTGCGTCTTTTTGTTGTTTGTTTATTCAAGTGGTCTCCATCGCCTAGCGAGACAAAAAGTAAACAAATACATGCATGGAAAATAACATTCAACTGCCCACTAACTCAATTAAGTCCAACAACACTAAACGAAAATGAATTTTTTTATGAGATTACGGGTTTAATATATTTTATTATTTAATTTTTTTTTAATTGATTTAATATTTGTATAAAAACGTATTATTATATCCAAAAATTTACTAATCAATGGTCGGACTTCACCAACAAATTCCCACGTCATTTAAGAAAAATCTTAATCAAGTTCTTAAACATGGTTCGGAATAATCAAGTTATTAAACATGGTTCGAAATCATTGCAAGTAGGTGCACATCTAAGATTTTTATTTATTAAGGGTTAAAATATAAAATTTAATACTTATATATAAATAGTTTTTTTTGTGGGGATTAAATTAAATTTTTAGATTAGAAATACTTAAAAAATAGTCATATTTAATAAAAAATTAGAATGAGTTTCACCATTGGCTGGCTTGCCATTGATTTGGAGGGACCATTATGGTTTGTCAACATCCTGAATATACACTAGTATGTTTTAGCATTTCAATTGCAACATATTGCTTAATACACGTTATATTAAAAAGTGAAATATCACTCAGTGTTAAGCGTCAAGTAGGCAAGTATAATTAGTGTTATAATTTTTTTTTTTAAATAAATAATATTTTATGTCACTCTTTTACCCATTTACCCATTTATCTACTTTTTTATATTGTATATGATAAAAAATTAATTATATAAGGAAGAGTGAATAAGTGAAATGATGACATATAACAATGTTCAAAAGAATTATATTGACTCTCAATTTTATTTTATTTTTTTGGTAGAAGGGTCTCAATTTCACTTTGTCCAAACCATTAACATGAATGATTATTTAAACTCATAATAGTCACTAATAAATTATACTTATGTCTTGTGTCTCATTCATTAAAAAATAAATAAAGAAAAGAAAATTTGTTACTTTTAACTTGGAACCAGGGTTTTGCTATAGATAGTAGTAAACCTGATAACTACATATTCTTTTCTTTTTTGGTCAATGATAACTGCATATTCAACCAACTGAAAAAAATTTATTATTTCTGTAAATCCTTAAAATTAGCGACAACTGTTAATTGATCTTACTCCACAACAAATATAACAACGAATCTCACTCCATAATATACGGTAGCAACTGTTAGTGAGTTTCACTTCACAACAACTCATATAAAATAATATTAAAATAATATTGACCGTTTTAAACAATAATAGCAACGTTAGTGAGTTTCATTTCACAACAATTTATATGTGTAATTTTTTTGACACCCTTGTACTTTTAATAAGTGTGATTAATTAGGTCCCATATTTTTTAATATATAAGTGTTGTCCCTTAATTAAACTTAAGAGGGGGGTGAATTAGGTTATATAGATATTACTACTACTTTTTCGATTAGACAATATACTAGCAATGATTAATCAAAAGTAATCCTAAATAGATTTGCACTCTAGCAATATAAAATGTAAGTGAGGCAATTTATCAAACACTTGGTGTGCATAAAATAATACAAAGAGAGAGTTGAGAGAAAGAGATTGCAAATCATTATTTTAGCGTGGTTCGGTCCCCGCCTAAGTCCACGACCCAAATTCCCCGCTTAAGATTTCAACAATCTTTACTATGGCGACTCTTCAAATGTTGGTGAGTTCACAAACCAACTACAATGGTAGTTCAAGCTTTTACAATAGAAATAATCATTCTCAATTCAAAGATTTAACATCCAACACCCTTGACAAGGAAATCTTTCATTTCAAAGTGTTTAACTCTTTCTGTTGATAAGTGTTTGAAATTCACAATAAAAGCCCTCTTTTAGGGTAGATGAATACAACGAATGCTTCTCTCTCAATATTGCTCACAAATTCTTGCTTAAGTATAGCATAATAATAATTCAAAGATGAAATTAGTGTAAGAAATCAAGAGTAAATGCTTTGAATTAATGCCTTAAGATTTTGCAGTTGAGAGAGATTAATAGAGCTGAAAAATGGTGTAATTAATGCACACAACGTTCACAAATGGCTATATTTTGAATCAGTATTTTGGCCCGACCGGTCGAGAGACCCTCGTCCTGTGGACGGATCTCAAGCGGACGACTCTTTGGCCACCGCTTGCCGTGGGGTCGTCCGGTGGAACCAAAACTGCTAGAGTTGGGTTTTAAAAGGTGTTTCTTTTGAACACTTTTTGTAAGACATTTTTCAAATGTTTCAACGCAATATTTGAGAATCAAAATTGAACATATATCTTTTTACAAGACCCAAAACCCCAGTCAAGTCCCAGCTGATACCCCTTATGACTTCCGTCTCCATCCTTATAACTACATCTTCTTTCTTCCAGTCTTTTATTTGAGTTGATGGATGTTCTTCTTCCTTCTTCAGTTTGATGAATTTGGAATCAGAGTCAATTTTGATTCATCTCTGCTTATTGCATCTTAACAAACTCATTAAATACATTTATGATTTGTGATCATCAAAATCAAGATTTAGAAGCCCTTTAGACTAACAATGAGTGTCACACATCTTTCGTTAGTGGTCTATTAGTTTTTCCGTTAAAAATTTAGTAAAAGAAATTTTAACATTTACCATGCGAGAGAATCAATAAATACCCAAAAATTCTCGTTTAACTATTTTTTATTTTTTTATATTCAAATCATCTAACTATGCAAAAACTCAAAATAATTAATATTAATTATTGACCCTTTAAACAGCTATTGTTTGAAGAAAATTCCTTCACATAAATGAAATGCAATTTTTTTTTTTTAAATAACATGAAAATTTAGATGACGGAGCCAAACCATCAAACTGACCTGAGGAGATCTCGACTTGAGAAAATCGGATTTGACAGCATTCTTATTGGTCAACTGCCCAATATAACTAATTCCATCTGGCTGCTGATGTCATTTCATATCTTAAATTTCAGCAAATGTATGAAAATAAAACCTTTGACCAAAAAAAAAACTAAAAATAAAAACAGAAAATCACCATCTAGTGCGAACTGCTTTTACGTTATTATTTTTTGTCAACATGCATGCAAAATGTACGTTATTTTCCCATAATATTTGCTTTTTAAATAATAGTAGCTAGCTTAATTAGCATGCAAAATATGAGATAAACAACTCATTTTTTTTCTTTTATTACACATATTTTTCTTTGTCTCTGAGCTAATTTAGTCAAAGTTTGTATAGTTTGAACGTTGCTTTGCTGTAAAAATATGTGAAGAAGAACCAATGGTTCATAAAGCTTTTCAATAGTTGGATATTTTGTTTTTCATTTACTTTTGGTCAAGTCAATATTTGGATTTTGCATGAGTGTTTAGAGGATCATTTATTAGTAAACAGAGAAGATGATCAAATGGTGTGACACAGTGTCGTTGAGATAATGGAAGCTGGTGGGCTCTTGACGGAGCAAAATTGCAGCAATGATGACGGATGTTTGCTGGAACTAGGTGGCGATGAGGACGGCGGCCGTGAAACTGACCGTGAATTCATGTTGGACAACTTGTTTTGGGCCCTTGAGGAAGGTGAAATTCTTGAAATGTGTAATGCCGTCGGCGACGGCGGTGGTGGAGAGGGCAGCAGTGAGTTGAAGGAAGACCCAGAACCAGCGGCTGCAATGGAGATTGAGGCGGTGAATGGGTGTGATGATGACGGTGGGGAAGATGGTGGTAGCGGGGTGTCAAAGAAGGGTGAAGCGATGAAGGAGTGTTATGGTGACGGCGATGGAGGTAGTAAACAAGAGCTAGTCATGAAGAAAGGGTCGTGGACGGCGGCAGAGGATGCATTGCTTATAAAAACAGTGCAGAAATTTGGATTGAGTGAATGGGTAACGATAGAGAAGTATTCGGGATTGGCCCGAACGTCAAAAAGCTGTAGGCTCCGGTGGATTAACCATTTACGGCCCAATTTGAAAAAGGGTGCTTTTAGCTTTGAAGAAGTGAGGCGTGTTGTAAGATTGCATTATAAGTATGGCAACAAATGGTCTCGCATTGCCAAAAAGGTATTATTTGTATAAAATATTATGTTTGAATGTTTACTTATTTGGTTACTCAATTATTTTCTAAATTTTTTTATGTTCATGTAATTTTCAATCTTTTTTCTTTCTCTTTTATGGGTGTTATTGTGTGTTTAAATGTAACATATTGGCTCGGTTTGAAAGTTGTTGTTCCTGTTATCAACTTCGGTCATTATTTACTTGACTAATATAATAGTTAGTAAAGTGACTATTATAATTTTATGAATCTAAAAATATGAGAATGAAAGGAAAAGTTTTTTGGCTCGCCCCTAAAAATTAAGATAACCTTTGAAGCTCTTGCTTGCTGCTTCCTTGTCTACTTCGCGACGTGTTGTGTACATCCATTTTATATCGACCTCGGTACATGTTTCTTAGTTTGTTTGATTATTTCTACATTAACTGACATTTTATAGGAAATTCATGAATTGACATTTTGCTTAAAAATGACACATTGTTCCTACATAAATGACATTTTGATGTGAACTGATTATATTGTTTTGTTTTTCTGGTGATTTAACATTCTTGACCCAGTGGGATAATGCTCGATTTAGTTTCGTTTGTTTTGACATTCGACATCCTATCCTAATTGCATTTGTTTGGTGTGTGTAGCTGCCAGGTAGAACAGACAATGAGATCAAGAATTTCTGGCACAGTTTGGTCAAGAAATGCAAGAAACAAGGCTTGCCTCTCTACCCAGATTGGTGCAGAGAAGAGAAGCAAACCTCCACAGATGATGATAGCGGACAGTATAATGTTGATGATCAGCAAAACCTCATCTCCATCCCCATGGATGACTCCAGCGCTAGCTCTCTGTTTGCTCGTGTTTCATCGCCCAAATTTCTGTTTGTTTCACCACCTCCTCACAGCTCACAAGCCCAGAAAACTCTGCCAATCTGCTCAGATCAAAACCTTGTGTCAAGTTCCAGTCTATTGCCTCAAAACCATCCATACTTCGCGCACGAGCCGAGTTCTTCATTTCAAACAGATCAAGTCCCTCTTCTGGAATTCCCTTCGCCTCAAGCTCATATCTCTTTATCATGCCAACAACCTCTTATATCACCACATGACATATCCCATCATCAAACCAATTCGACATTTCAGTTACCTGAAACACAGCTTTGCACACTACAGGAAGAAGACTTGTCCGGTCCACATTACCTTCCATCCTCACATGAACCAGGCCTAATGGATCAATCAACCGAAGCACCTCTGGTATCTATCAATCCACCTTCTCAGAGTTGTTTCCCGTCATTTCAGAACTTCCTCTCACCTAGACCAAAACACGCGTACTCATCAATTTCCCCTTCACTGTCAAGTTCCTCTGCACCGCCTCAACTCTTTTCGCCACAGCAAAACCGCGGCTCCTCAGCTCAGCAACCAAGCTCCATATGCTATGCAAATAACTCAGTCAGCAACTCCAGTTTTAGTTCTTTCCAACCTCTCCGAGCTCCCCCAATTCTTTCCACTCCATCAAGTCAATTTACGCGATTTCATAGAGCCACCTGTGAATTACCTCCATCAAGAAATGTGACAGACTTCCTATTTCCTGAACAGGCCGAGTCTGTATCAGCTCCAGCAGCTTCAGTTTCTCCTTTCTACGCGAAGGCATCAAGTACATTGCCTTATACTTCGGCAGAATTGAATTCATCAACCATGGAATCTCCAATATCTCCCCTCAAACTAAACTTATCAACAAAAGTGCCTACATTGCCTTCTACCCAGTCGAATACATCGTCCATAGCTCCAGTTTCATGTCCTGAAATAACTTCATCAACCACAAACACTTCATGTTCTGGTATTCACTTGAATTCACTGACCATATCATCTCCACATTCTTCTCCCAGACTAAAACTATCAACCCCAACTATCCCAGATTCAAATGATCAAACGAATCCTTCCATTACAGCAGCAAGAGGTTCTTCTCCCGAAAGAAATTCAACCTCAGAACTGCCAGTTTCTTCTCTGCAGTTGAATTCATCAGCCTCTCCAAAATCATCTTTCGTAGTCAAATCAGAGCCCCCTTCAATCCAATTTTCTAGAACAGACTTCAAATCAATCCCGGATATGAGGCAGAATTTAGAGAAAGCAAAATCTAAAATGTATTCTGAAGTATTGGATGCTCTACTACAAGAGACTCAAGCAGAGGCAAGCTTGTTTGACTTGCAGCTGATCAAAGGATTTTTGCTGAGTAAACGGTTGAAGACGAAACACCTATATGGAAACATCTTAAGGACAAAAATGATGCAGAATATTACCTGCAATAGAGGAGTCGTGCTAAGAAGCAGCCCAGGCTTCTTGAGTGGAAGTTTGAGAAAAATAGATTTATTGGGACAAAGCCAGACAAGAGAAGTTATCACGAGGAATAGGCTAGACACCCAATATTTACCAGGCGATTACTTATGTACACGCTTTGGCTCGAATAACAACTCAAGGACAGGAGTTCTCTTGGAAGAAAACACAAGAAAAGTTCGGCTGAGGAAACTCCTGAAAAAAGAAGGTCTTTTGGATTTGAGCTCACAAAAGGAAGTTTCATTAAGTGAAGGCTCAATGCCAGAAGATTCAATGTTGATTGAGAGCTTCGACAGAGAAAACTCGCTCAGTGAAAGCTCGTTCAGAGAAAGTTTGAAGAGAAAAGGTCCTATGACTGAAAGGTTCTCGAGAGAAAGCTCGAAGAGAAGAGGGCCAGTGTCTGCAAGCTTGGAGAAGATGTGGTCAATGAGTACAAGCTTTAAGAGAGATCAGAATTCAAGACACGTATTGTCAGGAAAAAATTTGTGGAGTGAAGACTTTTTGACTTCACAAGAGCGAGCTTCAGTACCAGGAGAACTTGATCATCTAAATTTCATGGCATCTGAGGTTTCGGGTGGAAATCCGCACTCTGCTCAATTTTCTTCTGTTGATTTCTTGGATTCAATGCACGAAAGCTCAAAAAGAATATGTTTTAAGGACGAAAACTTAATTGGAGAATTGTTTGGTGAAAGCTCTGGAAGAGAAGGTTCTTTAGCTACTAACGGACAAGTGTACGTTTCAGATGCACTCGGTCCTCTCTTTAGCCAAAGCACTGCAATCACTCCACTGAGATTCGGTGATTTCAGTGGGGAATCATCAACCAGTGTGCAATCCTACAATGGTGGTTGCTTGGCTGAAAGCTTGCGTGCAGAATTTACAGAGGATCAAACCTTGATGGATCATTTGCTAGCTGAGACGGTGAGGGAAGAAGGATCATTGGAATCAAAGGATCAACTGTATGGTATATGTGAATCCAGTTTATTCCGTTGCCAATATGCTTCCCCTAGTCTGATAAGATCTAGCCATCCAGGCGCTGAGTTAAGCTCACCTCGAGCATCTACATCTGAGCAGTTAGACAAATGTGTGAAAACAGAAGATTCTTCACGCAAAAGCTTGGAAAAGAGCAATTTCTGTGAACCAGTTTTGGCTTCAATAGAGCAGAAGCAATCAGAAAATGGAATGGTTCCAGTCATTAGCCAAAGCACTACAGCCTACTTGTTGAAATCTCGAGGTCAGAAAGGCGAATCAGGCTCCGGTGGTTGCGGTTTAGGTGACTCCGAAGAAGTGATGAGAGAGCTCTCTCATGAAGGAACAGAATTGGTTTCATTACAGGAGAAGCCATTGCAGAATCAGGCTCATTTCTCTGCAGGTGATTCTTGAGACATATTCATGTTCTTTCCTTATCAGAATATTGAATCGGAAAACTAACAAGTTGAACTGAATGGCTAAAATGCTGCTGTTATTTAAAATGAGATCATGTTTCGGGTTTAACAAGTAGGGCTTCTGGAGTTTAGCTAACTTTATCTGAAATCTTCTTCTAAATAAATTTTAGTGATTCTTGACTATCGCATGTTTGTATTGAGTATGTTTTATGTAACACCTTCACACCCTTAGTGTACGAATTCATGTATTGAATATTTAATCTCTGATGTATATGATAAAATTCTTTATGAAATGGATGATACATTACAATACTCAGTATCTATTTATAGTAATGCTGTGCAAGCCTCTCCTTGTACCTTTCTGAACTAGATAACTGTTATTTAGCAATTAATGATGTTATCATTCTGCTTAGAACTTAGAAGGTCGACATTAATGCCGCAGCTGAGTTCTTAAATCCCTGCTTCCATAGCTGCCTTTTTTTGCAACTACTGCCAAACAAATATGGCAGAATGGGTCAGGCTGCTGAAAGGAAGCCACAAGCCTTTGAAGAATGATGGTGTTTGAATAGCATGATACAAGGGATAACTCTTTCATTAGACTAATTTAGTCAGCCAAGGACTCCACCAGCTGTGGTGCCTTCGGTGTCCATCCTCTTGTTCTGAGCCTCCAAGCCTTAGACGGCTTAAGGCCGAACAGAGCCTTTCGCTTAAGGCGCGCTACCTAAACTCTTAACATGCATTATAGTCATATGCTTGTTTTCCGAGTACAAATTTCTGAATTAAGAACATACAGATCTGATATAATAGGTCCCAATACGAGGAATGATGAAGTAATCGACAATATCCAATTATATCAATACATTGCTTGATTCAATGAAAAGCAGTTTATCTACCTTCTTATATGCACAAACCATTAAAGTAGATATTAATAGAAGCATCAAAACATTATAAACTGCACCTCAGATATGTGCCATTAGAGTTGCTATCAATCAGTGTAGACTGACATCGGTCCTCTCACATAAGTGGACTCCACACATGCGGGACTCACTTCTTTTCTTACGGAAAAATGTCGGTCCAAACGGATAGAAAAGTTTTCTATGCCATTATGCAGAATGAGTCATCAGTAATCTACATACAGATACCTTTCCAATTGGTCAAGTCAGAAGAGATCAAGAGAAACCAAATATCATATAACTTACATATATCTTCATATCAGAAACTGTCAATATGTTCGTACGAAATAAATCGAGAACATCCAAGAACAAAGCGACAAAATTAGATAATTAAAAAGGGATTTACAAGTTTCAACTAGAACTATTTACATATAATGCAGCTTCACTTGCACTTCAGCACAATCCGAAAGTATTCTCACCACTGTAAGTCATGTACATGAAACCATCCTCATCTTTATGTTCCTCATATATTGCAGACATCATGGCGGCTGAAATAACAGAGGCCAAGTAAGTTCTATGAGAAAGAAAGATAGCTTCTGTAATGAAAAGGAATATTGTTGCATTTATTTTTCCTCACCAGTGGGAGGGAGAATATTCTTCACAAAGATGAATATGGCCTTCTCAGCACTTAGCTTTATCCTCTTACGAACCACATAGACAAATTGTCCAACAGTCAGATCAGCAGGAACCAGATATCTACACATTGACAACATTACAATATCAGAATGATGAGGATTTTAAAGAGAATGAAAAGGAAAAGATCCTAACCAGACGGACAATGAATTAAAGATCATCCACAGTGGCAACAGGAATTTGGATATATGCACATAAAAATCAGTAGATAGATAGTGCAGCAGCCAATATTAAGATGTCTCCAGCAAAGGTGTATCCCAATGTTTCTCAATGCGGTTCTGTTTCCTGTTTTCTCTCCATCGTTTCAGGATCACCATATTTTTGACAATTTTTACTCTCGACATAAATACTCAATCAGAAATGACTAGATTAGGGTTTCAAATACTAAGCTCATCTGCTTCAGTATAGTCAAAACCAAAATATACCCACCTCCACTTGCTCATAAAGAAATCATATTCTAAGAGTCCCCATAAGCATAGTCTAAAGCATTGCCATAACTGCTCAAGATGTTGTTTGTTGAACTGAGTGGCTTTAGTTCAGACAGCTGAAACTTTAACAAATGACAATTCTTCAATGTTACATTTATGAAGTAGGAAGTCTAAACCCTTGATAATTGAAAAGGTCAGGGATTATAAAGAGATGCAACTTCTGCCTTGGCAGAGCAAAACCCAACAAATTTGTGCCTCCGGAATTGCATGCAGAAAAAGCCAAACCAGAATGCTCTACTTTATGGGAAAGCTTCATGTTTACTTATGAGCTCTCTTCCGAATTTATTAGTATAGATAAAAGCGATCTTCCTCAAAACTAACAGACAATAAGATCCCACTTTAATCTAATTTAAGATAATATAGATGTTTAATAATTTTAACATAATATAGAAATGATGAAGGACTAAATATAAAAGCTTATAAAGTTAAACTAACTTCTTCTTGTCAATGTCAGGTATATCACTTCTTTCAGCCTTCTCCACAATAACCTATGAAGCAGAAAACGAAAAAGTGAACAATATCAAACATGAAGGGAGAAAAAAAGAGTACATATCTAACATACAGAAATCAAAATCTTGCAGATAAACAGAAAAGAACTCATTCTTACCGGAATCCTATCAGGGTACTTCTCCCTAATACGAGCAGCTTCGGCCTGTCGCCTCTCTGGCATTCTCAAATTACATTATTAGGATCGACCATACATTAATAGAAAGGAACAAAGGAAGAGGGAGGGGATGGGGATTCAGGAGCCACAGAGAGTGAGGGGGTGGAGGGATGGTTGGGATAGTCTTCTTGCAAACTATTTCAGGTCTATTGCAATACTTCAAGATAAACCAAGCCAATTTGTACTCTACCACGAACCACGGTGGATACCATGTTAATCAGCAGATCATCAAGAATAAGCATGAATCTTTCCCTCTTTCCTAAGCAAGGCTACAAGAGTTTATGAAGTACTGCCTCGAAAATTCCCTTTATTGATTTATGCAATTTAAACTAGTAATAACAAACGAAAGCTCAATGGGACCAGTCACAACTCCCCTCTCCCTTCTCCTATTTCTCCTTCAATGCAAGCAAACAGAGCAACAGATATCTAAAGCAAACCCCACTAAACACTCGACAATGCAAACAATTTGAAAACTTACACAACGCACTAAAATCTACAACAATTTTCTTCAATAGAAAAACTCAATAATAAAGAAACAAGAATGTTATAATATAGTTTCGTACTCCAAATACACTGCAAACCGAACCAACAGAAAAACTTGTGAAAGTTCTAAATTTCACTAACAATCAACGCATACTATATTTTCATCCCCGAATGAAGAAGAATAACAATTAAAACATTTTCTTTATGCACCTTTACTGCAATACATAAAAAAGTATTTTGCACAAGTTGTACGTTTACTGAAATAATAAAAAATTCTGTATTTTGCCGAAAATCCACGTTTTCTGTAATAATCTAATAAGCCAGTATCATTGCTAATCCTCTTACGACTATATAACGTGCAATATTGACAAGACACATTCAAACTTTTTTGCAGTTCACCGACAAAAGCTTTGTCCAATTTGGGGGGGGGGTGGTGCTGGGGGGCTGTTGAAGCGAGAAAAAAGAAAATCAAAACTTACCAAGTTGATGAAACATTAACAGAAAGGCAAAATCGATAACTTTAAAAGCCAAATTCAACACGAATAAAAAAAATAAAAAAGCAGAAAAATATCCCTAAATTGTAAAAGATCAAATAATAAAAACAACAAAAAAAACCAAAAAAGTCACAGATCAGGGTCAAAGTATCAACTATGTAAATTACCGAGGGGGTGTTCAAGCTTGAAGGAGCTTTTCGCCATGGTGATGATCACTTAACGCTTCAACTGCAATTGAAAAATTCAAAAAGAAAATTAGGCCTTTTCTTTTTCTTTTTAAAAAAAAAAAAACAGAAACACGGAAAAAGCAGTAAAATTTAAAAAAAAAAGAAAATTTTAAAAAAAGGATTTTACCGAGAGAGCTATGAAGAGAAGGCAACTGAGAGAGAGAGAGATGGCTTATCTATGCTTTTTGTAGATGATAATAAACCTGTGAGAAGCTGATGACGTCATGGTAGTGTTTGATTAGTATAGTGCTAGCGTCATTCGCAATACGGCGACGTTTAGATGGAAATTATTTAGGAAAATACTTTGCTTTAACCTTTTCTTTGGGAAATTCCTTTCTAATAGGAGCAAGGAATGGTCCGAGTCAAATCGTTTATAACTATATTTGTATTTCATTGATCTTAATAAGGAATATACTTTTTCTTTTTTTGGAAAATTGAATATTTTTCTAGATTTTTTGGGTTAGATCAGTAGGATCCTTTTTGGAGTATTTATTTGTTTATATTGATCATCACAATCAAGAAAACAATTATGTTGAAGGTTTTTCAATTTCATATTTTTACTGAAATTGATCTAGGAGAGCACTATAGCAACCAATAATTTGGTTAAGAAATACTTAAAAATGTAATTCAATTTAGGATGAAAGTCACATAAATTTATTTTCAAATCGAGCTTGAGATTAATATTACCAAGCTTTTTAAGCTTCTGTCAAATATGTGATTTAATTTAAAATGGATGACATATATCAATTGCATTACAAAAGTCTTTCATTATTTTAATGAAAATATCATGATGTGAACTAATTTATTATGTCTTATCTACACTTCGTTTTTATATAACATTTTATTTTCAAACATTGTAAAATTTTCTCTTTTTTAATGAAATTTCACTCTCACATAGTAAAAGAAAATTGCATTATTTATGTGCAATTTGGATTATTCTCGACTAGTAAAGTCGATTCTCCAATGTATGAATCGTGATTATGGCAAAATTTGAACTTGAAATTGACAAATAAAAGAATTCCCAACTCTTATAAAGCTTAATATGATCTTGCATTCATATGCGAATTTGTGATCTCACAAGTTTTTATGACAGTCCACGAATAATCCAGTACATGATAGACCGGCCCAAGGTTTTAGTGAGCCAAAGTTTATACTATTATAATTTGGAGTTTGGGCTAAGCCCATAACTATATTTCCGTACCAATTAAACACTGACACTAACCTATCTGATTGGGCCATATATCATAGTCCAAGCTGTACTTAGACCAGGTCAAGTCTTTTTCTTGCATATCACATCTGGTCTTGTTCTTTTTGACAAGAAAACCCACTCAATTAACAAGTAATAAAAAGATTTAGGAACTTCAGATGGTTCTATATAATTAATAATTTAAGTCAATCATAACTTAGTTAGGTACTACTTCACTAACATAGAGCAAACATGATGTAACTTCTTGTTAGATTGGGTAGAATGATCGAGTAATGATTTGTTATGATTAAAGATTCAAATTTTATAATATGTCCTCTTATCACAAATATTATTTAGCCCTTAACTGATCTAAAACATGCATTTGTTCGTATTGTTACATCATAGAGTTTCTAACCTTATAATAGATTTAATTAGATATTATTTACAATGAACCCTTCGTTGGAAACAAAAAAAGAAAAAAATTATTTACAAGTTGCTGACCACAAGAGAGTGTCATGATAGCTTGTCCGTCTTTGTAATTGACTTTTCACTTGATACAATTGGGAGAGCAGAATATGACGGAGGCTATAACATTCATTTCAGGATGGAATTAAAATATTTTATCAATGAGAATTGAATAACTAAATGGTAAAATTAACAAGGATATTCTCAAAAGCCTAATTAGTTGCTTTGAGCATATTGTTTGACTGAGAAATTTCATTTTTTGATGTGGAGAAACAAAGAAGCCATGAAAATGAAACTTGGCCTCTTATTCCTTTATTTTTCTTTTTTTCGAGGAGGTTAAGTTATATTACAAATTAATCATTTTAGAGAACATTTCCTTCCTCTTATTTTTTCCACAAGTACCAATAAAGATTTCGAAAGACTCTTTATCGTACAATATTCGAATGATTGTTTACGCATAAAATTTAGAGATCAATTTATACAACGATTTGCTTCTTCGTAAAGGAGACACTTGGTACCCCACATGTTGACAAAGCACTCTTTTGCACTCTTCTTTACTTACCATGCTATCTAGTGTTTCTTCCATTCTCCTTTTCCTTCTTTCCATGCGCAGAAAATGTACCTTTCGGTGGTAGGTAAAATGTGGAGTTTATAGAGAAAAAAGGCATCACCACTTTTTTGGACAAAAGTGAGATTTGTCCAACTATCAATGATTAGCATTAACTTTATCTTAAATGTCATAATTTGAAGACAAAATTAGTCCATATTACAAGGACAAGAGTCACCCGGTTGCGATATTAAGATAAAGTAAATGCTAAATGCTAAATGCTAATTCTGAATTGACCCTTCTCAATTGTTCAAAACACGAAAAAAAATCAGAGAAAATAATCTTGTTCTTATACCAAAAACTGATGCTCACTTTCATTGCATTGATCAACAGATAAAGCACAGTAGCTATGAACAATAAATCTTAATCGAGTGAATCTTCAACTATTCGTTCAGTTTAGACGGAGAATGTGAATTTCGCTAACATGTGAAATACTGATTGATATATCAATCTAAACTGATCCAAGAATTTTCCGTTAAAAGAAAGAAATATCTAATTTCTTTCTTCTTCAGCTTCTTTAGAAGGAACAATAGGAGCCTCAAATCTGCTGAAAAGCCTATATGCTGAAATTACAGCCAGGAGAAGAAAACAACAAAAGACTATGATTTGTAGTGCCAAGATTAACTTCAACCTCTCACAAAACCTTCCATAAGAACTACAGGCTTCACTCCATGTCACCTTCTGATCACCATTATAGGCCAAGTAATGAATCTCCCACAATGAAGCAAATGATGTCACCATTAAGTATGCTACAATCTGCATATACACCACCCATGAAAAAGAAAACAATGGTTCAATTAATAAAGTTAGAGGGTAAATAAGAAAATTTTATAGGTCGAAAGTTATACTCTCTTGTACAATATGCGAGTGATACGACGCCCTTATTTACCAAACAAAATTATAATTGCTTCGACTTATTTTCTCTTTCCCTTTGGTCTAAGGTGAAACTTTTTTTGATATAATGAAATCGAAATTGTTATTTAAACGTAAAATTTTAATTATAACATGTCGTTATCCCACCATTTCGTCCAATTCTTGAATGTAGATAAGGTGAAACTTCAATAAAATTGATTTCAAATCGACTGCCTATTGAATGCTTTCACTCCGACAATGTAGGACAGGAGGATAGATACTTGTGCAGCCACCCACCCACCACCTAACAACCTCAACCAAGTTTCATATGCTAATTTACTGCAGAATCAATTGACAACAGCTTGTAATGCTAATACCAAAACAATGGCCATGTGGTTTTAACTTTTGTTTTTACTGTTTAAGTATTAGATTTGGCTATTACGTAATACAATTAGTTATAAAATGACAATATAATTATTTAACCTTTATAGTTTATACTTAATGGTTTAATTATGTTATCATAATTGTATTGTTTTTTGAAAACTATTAGTCTTCCTAATAATGTGAAAATGTTATTAAGGATCCAAATCCACAAGTATCAATACCCAAATTACTATGTTAAATTAAGCTCATCAAGTTTATACAAGATAAAAAAACCTGGTCAGAAACAAAGAACACCCATGCTTTAGATGCTAGGCATTTTATCCACAAGGAGACAGCTGCAACAATGGCATATACTGCTGAAATCACACTGATGCAAACCAGGTATCTGCAGAAGAATCATAAGATAAACAACACCACCACATGTTTGATAGATTAAAGTGTTATGAACATGAAGGCTACACACACAAACACACACACATATATACATGTATGTATATCTTACTTGAGGCCTGTGAGGTTACTGAACTTCAAGTCACCATAGTCACTATTGCTTTGCTGGTTGGTAGCAGTTAACCATATGGATGCAACAGTGAAAGGGATGGCAAACAACCTAAGAGAACAGTCTAAGAATTGGAGGGTGGGGATATTATAACCAAGAAGCTCCATCCTTTTGTGCACAAAGCAAAATACAACTAAAACTGAGGTTGATGTAAGAGGTTGAGCAAGAAAGGCTTTATAGTAGATTTATTACCATTTAGTGCCCATATCTACTAATGTACTATATTGACAGAGATAAAAGAATTTTTTTTTTTTTTTTGTTATAAGATGTCGTTACTCCATTATTTTATCCGATATTTCGGGTGTGGTATTTTTTTAAAGAAAAGCTATTCAAGTATGATTAACTTAATTAATGTGATTGTGATACAAATAAATAATATTTTTTTATTACAATACATTGTTACTTGACTATTTCTCTCGAGGTTTCAGGTGTGGTATTTTTTTTTTAAAAAGCTATTCAAATGATGATTTATGAGAGACTTAAGATCGTATAATATAACTATCAAAACTCGTGCTCACAACTTCTTGTATAATAACAAATAACATTACTACAAGACCAAAGCACAATTAGCTTAGTTAATGTGATTGTGATATAAATAAATAATATTTTTTTAATTATAATACATTGTTATTTAATTATTTTACCGAAATTTGATATTATTTTAAAGGAAGCTATTAAGAGGATGATTAGCTTAGTGGGAAGAAAGATGAGGTGTGGACTAACTTTTCAGCAGGGAAATGATGACAGGGGGTGGTTGGATTTTCTCATATTTAGCAGAGATGGCATGCTTAATTCCACACGGCTCTCCAAGGCTTGCATTTTCATCTACCACACTAATTTTTTTAAGGATATTGACTTGCCTTCACTTTCTCAAGGTGCATTGTCTTTGCTTCCAGTGTGTCTTTTGTGTTGTTTTTCTCTCTTTGGCTCATTACTACTTGTACACTTTTCTGCCTTTATTAGAATTTTTTCCTGTGTGAACTAAAAGTTATGCGTGTGGCTTAGTGCTTCAAGAATATTACGTCAAACGGTTGTTCAGATGTTCTAGATTCACTTATTATTTCATGTATCGATTTATTAGAGATTTTTTTTTTCATTATAAAATCGAAAGTTGTCATGTCTTTATATTGAAAGAATCTGTTGGGTCTGATTTGCGGGACACTAACAATTTGAAGATGAACTTGGATTGTGATGAATTCAACTAAATACACAGTTGCTATAACTATTCTCTGCTGGATACTAGATTTGGGTTTTTTTTTTTTTTTAATCAAACTCAAAAGGTAGTTCGATGCATAATTATCTTGCTATGTGCGAGATTTAAGAAAGAATCAAATTCACTTTAGAGTTTATTGCGTATATTAGTGTCTCGTTATTCACGAGATTCAGGAAGCAATCAAATCTGTTTTAAATTTTATTGTAAATGATTTTACCTTATATTTTATAAAAAAAAAATATTTTCACGACTAAAACATTGATTTTCAATTAGAAAACAACACTTTTACTGTTGTGTTAGAAACCCACTCATCCATCCCACGATGTAAAGAGAGGATTAAACACCACTATGAGACATACACCTCAACGACGGGCATGCTGGCGTCCAAAACCTGGGGGATATAGCAGCTTGATTCAAAATATGTACTAATTCAATTAAAAGTATAATCCTCAATAATAATAAAAAAGACTCGAACTCACAACTTTTTACTTACCACTAAAGCGGTCCCTTGGGGTCATGATGATGCAATACTTACGGAGACAAGACATTGATGCTTTTCATCAACACATTGGCCAACACGCATAATTCCACTTATCAGTCATTATCTACTTCTCCAAACTTACTCATGGCACTCACTAAATTCAATGTTATCACTCTTCGATCAAAAAACCAAAAGAAAAACCGACTCACTCTATAAAAAATTGCTTCAAAATGACTCAATTATTTAAAATAACGGAGTTAGAAGTGTTCATAGTGTGTTAACTCCACATGACACTAAAGCCCACACACCTTTAATAGTATGATCGTCGAAAAATCTTACTCCACTATACAACAGATGTTTCATTAGAAATTTTCCCTCTTTCTGTAATTGCATTTAAAATCAGACAATTCAATTATCTTATACTACAATTGTCTGATTGATAATAGCACCCCCAAATTTCAACAACCAACAATTGATGGCCCATTGATGTAGGCAAGTGATTGCGAGATAATAGTGTAGTCACTTACAATTTTAATACTGCATTTGTCATCTATGATGTCTAATTATGTAGGATGTTTCTTAGGCTACCAAAAAGAAGAAAAAACATTAAACCTACTGTATTTGTCATCTATGATGTCTAATTATGTAGGATGTTTCCTAGGCTACCAAACAGAAGAAAAAACATTAAACCTATCAGTCTCTCGTCCGTAACTGCAAGATATCAGTACATTACAACAACCTTAACAAGATTTTTACCTGATGCTTGAATTCTTTTGTATTATTATAACGTTATAAGAAATATCTAATAATAATGATATATCTATATAATTTGGATTCTCTTATAAAATATTAAGTTATGAGAAAAATTCATTGCTAATGAATTGGCCAAATCATTTACAACAACCTTAACAAGATTTTTACCTGATGCTTGAATTCTTTCGTATTATTATAACGTTATGAGAAATATCTAATAATAATGATATATCTATATAATTATGACAAAATGATTTGGCCAATTCATTAGCAATGAATCTTTCTCATAACTTCATATTTTATAAAAGAATCCAAATTCGTATTTAACATACCTAAGAAACCGAAAGATCCGCAAAAGCTGAAAACCATTTCCATTATCTCCACCAAAATCTTGAAAGCAAACGAAAGCCATAAAGAAAATGAAAGATTTCTCTACTATACAAAGCAAACACTTCGCTGAAAATGCTAGCTAATAAGGGGCATAGACATGAGATATTTATTAAGAGTTTCATAGCTTCAGTAAGTGCATGATCCTCCAAGTATCCAAAGAACGGCTGTTTACACTTGCTCTGTTGTCATGTTGCTGGAATGATCTCTCCTGAGCTAAAATGGAGCAGATTTCCATGGCAACCTCTCTATATCTCTAATATATATTATAGCTTAATGTTATATCACACATTCTACAAAACTATATCATAGTACAAAGTCGTCGTATGACCTACTAGTATCCTCCAGAGATTGGAAGAGAAACCGCGACTTTCAAAAGGCTGCACTCCACAGAGCGTTATCCCCTTCTCCACATCTCCGGTGAACCTCCTTCATTCTATCAGCTGACCTGCAAATCCCGCTGCAGGTCCAATCAAAGGAAGCAACACAGATGTTGCCTGCTTGAGCCTTCCACTCGCAATCTGTGTTCACATTGGCAGCCTTAGTTAAACAACAATGCACTAATTTCTGTTTAAATACCTTAACAACAATTTGTTACTTAATTTGTATTCATTACTTTGCAGTTCCATTCGTTACTTGAAAGAATTGCTGGATACAAATGTCAGTAATAGCAACCCAGACTTCAAAAACCGTATACTAATTAGTAAGCTCATGCTAGGCGGATAGGTCAACGGCGTTATTTTTATGTCATGTAAAGGTGAAGATTCAAGTCAGTTAAGAGCTTGGACAAGGGTGATGGAATTTTGACAGAGGGTCTTATCGTTAACAGGATCATTTGTTGAAAATCCCTTGATTGTGTCACGCATACATGAAGCACATGACTAAATTTACATGTGCAATATCAGTTTTATGAGGAAAAAGAAATGGGTTTAGATTGATTAAAACGTGACAATGCCATGTTACCAGGTGGAGTTCCGCAACATAATCTCCTGTCGTCTATATGGTCAACATCCAGTCCAATGAACCAGGATCCCAGTGAGACATCTTCATTCGCATACTTGTGTAGCACATGCCTTATATAATCAACAATAGAAAATTAACAAAATCTTACTGGAAAGAAAGATATAAACCAGCATCTATAAGGAAAGCAAAACCACATCCATTAAAATATCTAATAATACTTACTGATTTATCGATATATATGTCGCCAGATCTTTGGAAATAGCATATAGTTGACCTGTAGCATGACGGAAATATCTATTTCCTGCCTCACCGAATTTCCAGTGCTCAGGTTCGTGATATCTCACTCCTCTATTAGTGAAAATGCAAAACATTGAATGATGAAAAATATTTGAAGTAGGAAATAATTTCAATAACTTACTCTAATTTGCAGAAGACCTATCTGACATTCATTAACAGACAAAATTAAAATATATATTTCTTACTTCTGAGTAAGAACAGGACCAGATTTCATGCATCCAATATACACTCTGGGTTTTGAGCGATGCCTAGATAAAGTTGCTGCTAGTGTCCCTGCGAGTAGAATAATGCAAATACGAGATCAATAAGAAGAAGAAAAAAAAAAAGAAAGAAGATACATATAATTTTTGGTTTTCCGAGGTACAGACAAATGTTTATTGTGCAAAACAGTTTTGAAGAGCTAAACAATTGGCAGAATATGAGTCAAAGAACAATGTGTCACTTTCAGCTTCTTTTTTCGTAACAACAAAACTAAAGGATCTTTGTCATAAGATAGTTCTAAAATGACATGAGAACAGAATGATTATACTGTGCACCAAGTTTGTTATGAGCAGACAGAAAGGAAATTTTACCTATATTGACATGTACATCATCATCCACTTTGACATAAAAATCAGCATCCCACAAGGCAACGGCAGTGGTAAAATAAGACTTTGTCTTGGCTGATAGTTCGAGGTATCCCTCAACATGTTCCTATACATGATTACAAGAACTGGTCAGTTGAGTAAGCGCTTATGTTCTTGATCTATGCTGGAAGCCGCTAGATACAGAAATGCAGTTTTTTGTTAAATTAGGCTCAGACGAGCTCATCTGCCATTAAATTCTGCAGGGGCTTGTTGTCAAGAGGCAGCCTGCAGGGGGACCCGGAGGGAGGGGGTGGGAACATGGTGCTAAAATGAATACAAGGAGATTGTAGTTACCAGCCTTAAGAAGTCTCCATGTTTCTTGTCTTCTGCTTCAATGGCTCTATCAAGAATGCCACCGGATGTAGCACTGCCACCAGAGGTTAAATAAAAGGTAGGAAATTAGACTCCACCAATTTCATGCTGTTTATGTAAGCCATGAACAAGATTCATTAAATTCTGACCATTAGAGGTACTGTATTTCTCAATGTCTTATTTCCAGAGGCAGAATGGCATTATTATAATCTAGTTCCCTGTCCTTATTGCAAGACATGTATGTGACCAGACCGAAACAAAGTCACCCCCACCAACCCCCCCCCCCCCCCGCTTCTCTCCCCTTCCCCTTTTGTAAAACTCAAGTTCTCAAACTTAAGATAATATGGAATTGTAGATAAGTAATAAAATTGTTTCCCAACTCACATAGAGAGCTTGATCTTTACAAAATGCTAGATCAGGTAAAGACGATCACAAAATGATGAAGCAAACTTGACTGTGACTCACCTGTGACCTATTACAAAGCGCATGATAATGCCTTTTTCTTCCTCAAGCTTCTTTCTTTTCTCACCTTTGACAAGAAAGCAAAGACAAACTTAATAATGGAACAAAAGTAAACAGAAGAGAAATCATGAAGAGCACATATAAATGGTGCAGTATCAAGAACCTTGTGGCATCCAAGTAGCACGAACAGAATCCCTTCTCTTTCGGCTGCTAAAAGCAGTATTTACGCCTATTACCATAACATATTTTCTCTTCTTTGGCAATTCAGGAATCTTCAAATCGTCACCTATAGGAGAGCCACTAAGTATAGAATCTTGCAAAGCCCTTGCAGCAGCTAATTCCATCTCTAAGTTTGATATTGTTTTGTCCAGTGTTCTGCACTTGTAGACAGCCGTAAATTTTGCATCCTTTCAAATGTAGAAGACATGATGAGATTCAGATGTGATGAGCACGAGAAACTTACTGTATAGCGTGATGAGTCTTAGATACTTCCCCCAGAATATCTTTAGGCTCACTTCTTGTATATTTCTGACAAAAGAATAGCAAGATCAGGCCAAATAGTTAACTCCCACGAGAGTCCACAGCAAAATGTGTGGTAACAAATATACTAGAATGAAGACATCAGCATGATCTGGCTTTGTTCCTATTAAAAGCTCAAGAAAAGCCTTCAGAAGTTTTTACACTCACAGTTCTCGGGTCACAACCATCTGAAACCAACTTCAGCTTCTCATCTTCAATTGATGAGGTCCTTGATACATTTTTGGCTTCTGGCAATGTCCACATCCTATCACGAAAATATACCAATCAATATGGCATGCATATGTAAGTAGGAAATATTTGAAAAGTAGTATATAATGCTGAACTAAAATGCAGTCGGATTACTAGAAGTTACAAACTGTAAAACGTACAGATTACATGTTCAAGTACTTAAATTGCTAGTGCACTGGTCTTATGCTTCTGCAGCATTGAAGGCTTATAAAGTCTTTTCTTTACTTATTATCTCTTTTATGGAGTTGAACAAGTCTAAGATCTTAGAATTGAATATTTTTTCAATGTCTTCTTAAAATCAACATCAAGCCACCACTAACTAAATGTATCAAATAGCAATGGAAGTCATTATCCCAAGTCCCAACCTTCCTTCTCAGATGAAAAAATTCACTCAGACCAACTTAAACCAGCAAAAGACTATAACGTCCAGTCAGAAACTATAAAGGCCTGCATCAGCTGCAAAATTTTTAAAGTTATTGGAGAGGTGTACCATCTAAAAATAATGGACCTCCAGCGGGTCAGCTAATCGTTAATGTCTGATTGGATGTACTTTGTTAAAGTAGCCTCCTTTAACAGTATGGAGGGGAATATCAGTTTGGAATTAGATAGAAGGCGGCAACAATAGGAGGCACAATATATCATTCAGGAAACAGGACACCGGTGAAAACAGGGAAATATCAAATGACTGTTTCCTTACTATCCCGGAAAAAACACAACTTTACTTCAAGGGACAAAGAAGGGCCAATTGCGCCTCATCATGTAATGAAATACACTCCAGGGTATTAACTACATTGATAATAAGGGCAAATTGAGCCTCACAATGTAGTCAAATACACTCCAGGCCGTTAACTACATAGCTTCTAACATAAACACAAATGAAAATTCCATCATATTCCAAAGCAGGAATTCGAAGGGTCATCGAATGAAATTCTCTTATGCCCATTTAAACATTATCTGGAACCAAATTCAAATAAAATGCAGAAATCCATATCCAAATATAACAGCAAAACAAAATGTGGGGGCTATAGGATCAAAATGAGCAATCCTTTTTGTACAACATACATTATTCATTTGATCAAGTTGCAAGATGAGCTCAAAATAGCCAAAAAAAAAAAGAACAAAATCAGAGGGCATTAATTCCAAAATTAAATTGAAAGAAAGATCAGAATACAAACCTATCAGTGAAGAGCATCCCAGCACAGAAGCATCCAATGCAAAGGAAAATAGCCAGTTTTCTAGACATCAAATTCTTTGAACTTGACTCTATTCCTCCTCTGCTCTTCCAAGACATTGTGCTGCTGCTTCTTCAACTTCAACCAATCAATCTCCCAATTCAAGCATTACCAATCTCCTAACCAAGTCAAACCCTCCCAAAAATAACAAAAACTGATCCAAAAGCTCAAATCTTTCCCTTCAAAACCATTCGATTATACAAAAGCTCTTAGCTTTATTCTCACATGCCACGTCCAATATCTAAATTCAAGCAATACTCGATTCCTATCACAATTCAACCCACCCAAAAATCACAAAAACTTATCCAAAAACTCAAAATTTTCACCTCAAAACCATCAAACTATGCACAAAGCTCTTAGCTTCACAACGCACATATAGTAATCAAAGCTCAATTCAAGCAATACTCATTTCCTATCCCAAGTCAACCCTCTCAAAAAAACCCAAAAATTAGATCCAAAAGCTCAAGTCTTTTCACTTCAAAACCATCCAACTATACAAAAGCTCCTAGCTTTAAAACACACATGCAATAATCATAATCTAAATTCAAGCAATACCCATTTCCTATCCCAAATTAACAATCCCAAAAGCTCAAGTCTTTCACTTCAAAACCATCAAACTATGCACAAAGCTCTCAGCCTTAACCACACGAACACATTTTTGTAATAAATTTTTCTGTTTTCTAGGTGGACTTTTATTGAGTATTTATTTATGTGCGAGTATAAATGGTGTGGACGGAGAAGGGATTGGTGGTGTGTGGAATTTGAGGGAAGTTAAGAAAATAGGCACCTAACTGTAGTGCCTATGCCTTGAAGCTTTGAAGATTTTCATTATTATGTATTGTACATTAATTTAGTTTAGTTTTTTTTTTTTTTGGTCGAGATTGTACATTAATTTAGTTACTTGTACAAAAGTACACGTATTGGAAATTCAATGTTAAAAACTGTCGGTGTGGCAGGTAGTGGATGTTAGAACTTTGAGAAAGCGGTTAAAAATGACACGTTTTCAGTTCTCACGTTTGTTTGTCTATGTGACTTTTTAACTGCATCGCTCACAACATATAACGTTACAAAATTAATAATTAATTATTTAAAATTATTTTATCATAATTATATATAATTTATTTCTTTTATGGTGGATTAAGAAGGTGTTTAGCTTGAGTAGGTGTTTAAAGAAAGTGTTTGGCTTAAATAGGCGTATGTTTAAAGAGGCTGTTTGGTCTAGGTTTTTATAAGTAAAGTAAGAAATTGGTTATTGTATTTGTTATGCAATGGATTTCGATTTTTTCATGTTCTCGATTCTGTTGTAATTTTAATGCTATGAGAAAGATAAATATTATAGTGATATAATTATATAATTACTATTTTTGTTGGTCAAAACATAATTATATTATTACTATTGATCTCTTTCATAAGCTATCTAAATTGTTTATGAATCAAATCGAATGTTTGACGGTTGTGATGTTTTCTAATAGTTTGATCATGACTCAATCCAGTGTTAAATGCTGCATGGTTTTAAATAAGATTGTTTTGAGTTTTAGGTCTAGAGCAAATAAACAAATTTCTATTTGGGGTGTCCTTAATTATAATCTATTTCACTAATTGGCTCTTGTAATTCAACTTACAAGAGAGATTAGATGTAAACAAATTTGGACACGAGAGATACTTGAAACCTTGGCATTTTTTAATTTAGCATAGGATTTGTTACTTTTGTTAAAATTTCCAGATTTTAGAGTATCGTGTAAGTCTTGAACTTTTTTTTTATTACTGTGGTTCTCTTTGTGGTTATGAAAAATCAGATAAAAAAGAGAGAAATTCTTGATTTAAAGTGTTTATAATGTGAGTGTCGAAACACACATTTTATCCATTTCCATAAATATTTTAAATTGTCTCGAGAGATCATTAATCCTGTTAGAATCAAGCGGTTATTTAAATCCACAATCAACTAGTTGCATTAGCCTCACAAGAATAATAATAAAAAAAAAAAAGTCTTTATAACCTTTGTGGTTTTTCATGAACGAACCTCTTCTTAGATTTTTTTTCATTAGGTAAAACTCTCATTGATTAAAAAAGAAAAAAAAAAGAAAAAAAAGGTAAAATTCTCAACATCGAAGGAAAAAAAAAAATGTAGACCACAATAGCCAAGCACCTTATTGATTGCATACGATATTTGTTCCATCTAAACCACCTAAACCTTGGTGTCATATCGCTATTATAATTGTCAATTAATAGGGTAGGTTCATTTGGTAGGTCGTGGCACCTAA
This sequence comes from Ehretia macrophylla, assembly GCA_037974665.1. NCBI lineage: Eukaryota > Viridiplantae > Streptophyta > Magnoliopsida > Boraginales > Ehretiaceae > Ehretia > Ehretia macrophylla. The sequence goes on from CM075772.1 coordinate 25,070,365, forward strand.
TTATATGGCTGTCTTTTTTATTTTCTCTTGACTTTTGCTTAAGAGGGTGGAAAGTGAGAAAACGTTTTAGGGCTTCTTCAAGATTTAACTTTCTTTTACTTCTTTTTTAATTTAAATAATGAATACACAAAATATATTGTGATAGTTTTTTTTTTTATAATTCCGTACGGAGAGTATTTTTTTGACAAATGATTCACATGAAATTATATAGTAAATATCAAGTTTTTAACTTGTTCAATTTTTTTTCAAAATCATTGGATCGTTTTCTGCATTCGAAAATCTTTATCAAGTAATGGGATGCATATATAAATGAATTTTCTTTTGACTGCAGATGATTTGCATGAAATTATATTGTTAGTATGATACTTCTCTTTATATACAAAATTGATATACTATATTTTTATTATCCCTTGTAAGGGCCAAACTAGTGAGTTGAAGACATGGACGCTTCGCTTGCTAAAGTAGTGCACGTCTTTCTCTCACATAATATCTCTACTTGAAGCAACAACAAATGCCAACAGCTAAAAAAGACACATTTTCGTCCTTGTTACAAGGATATATGGTAATGTTAACCAACGACAATTAGACAAATTCAGTTGTTATGCATGTAAGTTTTATACGCAAGTAGAGTTCACAGTCATTCTTTCACACACCCCTTGATCATTTCAAAATGATCGTACGTTTTGTAGCAAATTCTAAAATATATATATACATCTGAGATATTACTCATTATGCCAAAATGATTGTTGCTCTATCAACGTACGTGAAGGTGTTTAAAATTCATTTGGCCGTATATACTTTTTATCAGCAGATAGAATTAGGTCCATCATATGATGGTTGGCTATCATTTTTGGCAATGTGGCATTTGCATTACTTGGCTAAAAAAAAGTGAAAGTGATCAAACTCATCATCTATCCATATTTGTTCTTATTCAGCAATAACTAGGATTATGCCTGTGAGATGCTCGTGATTACTTCACTTTCACTTATTTAATCATATCTTATTTTCTGTCATTTAAAAAAAAAAAATAAAGATATACCCACGTGTCAATCAAAATTCTCACAACGAATTCAAAATTTTTAATATGTGATTTCATATGGACCAATATTTAAAGTAATTAGACCTTGAATGATTGCTGGCACAATGCATACTAAGACAAAATACCTTATATACGAAGTGTCCACTAGTATAAAAAATTAATGATCTTTATCTTAGGAGGATTAAACATTGTTTTGAAGTTGTAATATGCAACAATATAGGTAGAAGTACATTGTAAGTGAATGATTTATAAGTAGATTCCTTACAACGATATAACATTAAGAGTTAGGGAGATTTAATGATGGTGAATTATCATATTTATACGGTTACGATAAAATAATTTAAACAGTTCACTACCATTGAATCTATCTAATAACGTTATACAAAGTTACGAAAGGATTCAAATCCTTACAATAGGAAACATGGTGAAATAACAATCATTGACAGGAAGAATTGCAATAAAATGCCACACAATTCACATGAAAGTCATTTTAAATGGTTTACTATTATTTGTATGGCCATCACTTCGATTGAGACTAAGCACAGAACGATCTCTTATCATAGCATGTGTTACATGAGGTGCATGTGCTACACGAGGTCATTCATGGGAACACGGTACAGAAAATGTTAAATCAATCAAAGAGAGGGCATAGAAACTGGCTTCCTTATAAATCTCCTGCGTCCTAGTCTTCCATTTATTCAATCAAAGCATAGAAAATGCCAGGAGCACTTTTCAATCCCAATGTGAAATTCATTTTTCCCAGCCTCTCAAGATCAAATTCTTGCAGTTTATCAACATGTAACAGGCCCATTATAGTCAACATGGCTCGACATGAAGGTTATTGGGCCTCTATCGAAGATGAAATTGAAACCCATCTAAAGAAGGCAATTCCAAATCGGCCTCCAGTATCTGTCTTCGAGCCCATGCACTACTTGGCCTTTGCAGCTCCAAGAACCTCAGCACCATCCTTGTGCATTGCAGCGTGTGAGTTGGTGGGGGGTGTCCGAGACCAAGCCATGGCTGCAGCATCAGCTATCCATCTCATGCATGTTGCAGCATATAACCATCAACATATTTCATTGACAAAAAGGCATAATTCTACAGTTCAACACACATTCGGCCCAAATATTGAGCTACTCACAGGTGATGGAATGATACCATTAGGGCTTGAGTTGCTAGAGAAATCTATGGACCAGGCCCAAAACAATTCTGGTAAGATCTTGAGGGTAATTATTGAGATTACTCGTGCTATAGGCCCACAAGGCATGGTAGATGGCCAATTTAGCCAATTAAAAAGTGAGGAATTAAATGATATAGAGCTTATTGAATGTGTTGCCAAGAAAAAAGAGGGTGGACTACATGCATGTGGGGCTGTATGTGGAGCCATACTAGGTGGTGGAAGTGAAGAAGAGATTGAAAAATTGAGAAAATATGGACTCTATAGTGGAATTTTACAAGGCATGCTATATGGAGTGGGACGAAATAAGAAGGGAACAGAGGAAAGGGTGGAAACATTGAGGGTGTTAGCCATTAAAGAACTCGAAAATTTCAGAAGTAGAAAGGTTGAGACACTTAAAAGTCTCGTCGAGCCTAATCTTCTCAGTGTTTAGAGTCCCATATATAATATATGTACCATATAAATAACACGTGTAGACGTTAAATTTTATAGTTCTATTTCTCCATAAATGAATTTTTAGTTGTGCCTAAAATTCAAGATATAAGACTCTATCACAAAGAGACATGATGTAAGTTAGTTAGATATAAGATTTACCAGAACGAGCTCTAAAAATGATTTTTTTTGTCATTTTCAAGCTGAGTGTAAGTTTTCTACTTACGTCCTAAGCGCTTACCACTAGATTAACCTCTTCGAATTGTGTAATTTTGTATTTGTCTCTTTTACTTTTTCAAATATATAAAATCATTCAATATTGAATATCTTCAATGACGGACACCGAACTCGCACATTGATGTGGAGCACACACCACGCAAGAGCTGCCTTGACTTGAGATGTTTGACCTTCTTCTCACCTTATCACAATTACTGTTTCTTCCCGAACTCCCATACGCTATAATTCATTTAAACATTATTTTCACCCGTATAAAGAAAAAATCAACATTGTGGAAGTAGGAAAATGATAAATTGATGTAACACATTGTAGCATATTACTAGCTGTCTATGATTACATAGCAAATCATGATTAAGCCAACAGACATTGAGCTATCATGATCTAAGCAAACTTGTTTAAATAATTTAAACTTTTCATTGATGCATTCTTAATGTTAATAAGTGATGTTGAAATGATGACTAGCCTTATAGGCAAAGCCTCATAAGTTTGAGGAGACGTCGGAAATTATGACCAATAATTCAGAAAATTGCACTATCGTGTGGAATAGGGCAGCTCGAGGGATGGGCTAAGTTAGTTAAAGCATAAATCATGTTAAGTATTATAAATTTTTATTTTAAAATTAATTAATATCAGATAAAGTAGTACATGATTTTACATGGTAAATTTGGGGTTGGAGGTTGATAATTTTTTGATGTAAGAGAAATATATATTTCAACACCCGTCACGTGTGACCTGACCCTACTTTGATAACATATTAAGTATCATAGATTTTCATCTTAAATCCTATATCTATATTGGCTTTAAAAAATTAGTTTATCGATTAATTCGAATAAGACGTGAATAAATCTTTCACCAACACCCCAAACATTCCATCTAAACCAATATTTTAAAACAACCGGATGCAACTATTAAAAAGTCTGAGATTTTATCTTAAAATTAATTGATAAAAAGTAGATTAGTTCATAATTTTATATGGTGGTTTTGAATTTTTTTTTTCCTTTTTCTGGTGAATGAAGTACTCATTAGATAAGCAATAAAATGGTGATTCTGAAAGGTTTTGGCAGATTGCCTCAATGGTGGACCGGCACAAGCCAACAGTGAAGAAAGTGAAAGGAAAATTGACATTTCCTATTAAGCGAAACCCCCCAATCCAATTGAAAAAATGTCTTTACTACAAAAATAATTGAACTAGGTGAGACATCTTTTTCCATTCTACATACTTTCATTCTGTGATCCACCTAGCTAGAAAATATATTACATTTTGTCATGTAGTACCTTTTTCAAGTTTGCCTTTTTTTTTTTCCTTTTAACGAAAACTTTAGGCTGTCTTTTTTTTTTTTTTCCCTCTTTCGATAACTTGAGAAATATCCTTACACGTCAGCTCACAATTTATAAGTTAGCACCATATTAGAATTGAACCTCACAATCATTTCTTTTTATATTATTACAACTTTATAGTTATTTTTTACTAAAATTCCAGTAATACAACGATAAATCTTAATACATGTACCAATTTACTCAAAAATCTATCATTATTAACATTCAAAGTGGAAGACCCATGAGGCCAACCGGTTTAGGCTGTCTTTCATCATTGAAGATGATTATCTTGGTTTTGAATAATGCAAATACCATTGTTTCTATTGGTGCCTCTGTTGTGCACTAATGCGAGCTCATCATATGCTATCAGTTGATGTGTTTAGCTATAAACAGCAAAAACAAACTGATGTCTTTTCATTAGAAAGATGATGCAGAAATAGTATTTAGTGTCGACTTGCATGTAATAAACCCATTCTTTCCAACAGGCTATCTTACATCGATAAATTATGAATTTTTAGATCACAATTTACTCATTTTAATATAAAATAGAACTAATAATTTTTAACAAGATATCAGAATCTCAATATTTTTAAAAAAGTCTGTCGATTCATATATAAGAGGAGAAAAAAAAATCAATTGTTGACGCAGGAGACCATGTATAATTAATGTAGTTGGTACAATGCTTTTAAAGCTCTAATAAAGGCATATGTGATTGTTTCCCAACCCTCCAAGAGAAGCTTACCTCTTGAGTTTCATAGTTAGATGTTCGCTTGGTACATCGGCTCATTTTATTCTCCTTTTTTGGTCAGTAGCACATTACTAATTCAAAATTTTTGATTATAACATGTCACTACTCGGAAATCTTTGAAAATTACTAGATTAATCAAAAAAGAAAAGCTCAACTGTCAAACTACAGAAATATACTTTCATTGGAATCTTCATTCTTAACAACAACAATACAGCTGAATGATCTCAGAAGCGGAACAAGCTTATATTGAAACCAAATGATCTTCATAAAATTGGGGGGAAAAAAAAAAACAGATTATATATATACACATATGGAACCACATCCAACATTGTTATATGACCATAGATGATGCATGATGCCAATCATACTAATTGATGACATAAAGTTATTCAAGAAAGCCAGTTTTAGTTAATACAGCATTTCTTACCCTGCTTAAATCTCTACCTTTAAGTGTTCTTCCAACACCTTCACACATGGAAAAAGAAAACATTTGCTTCCGAGCAAGCCTTCTGGCACTCCATTCATGTGGAGGCAGCATACTCCCATCATCGTCTTCTTCTTCCTCTTCGCTATCCCGGCCACTTTGATTAACGCCATTAGCACCACCACCACCACCACCACCACCATCATCGTCATGAATCCATGACGCGTTCTGGGAGGCCGTCTTTGGCCGGCCATAAATCTTGGACCAATCAGGTATGTTAACTGGAGCTGAAAGTTGAACTAACTTTGGTTCATGAACATTACTGTTATTAGACCTCGGAATCATCCTTGCTGCAGTTGATGATCGTCTAAGAGAAATATTCGACTCCTTAAACGTGCTAATTCTTGAATTAGAATTTTTTTGTTCTTTAAAAACACCCCATACATCTTCTTCTTGCAATTCTTCATCTCTCATGGATGATCTATATAAGCCATACCTGTTTTCTGTTGATGACATCTTCTGCAAGCCCGGACGATGAAAGCAAGTTCAATGAGATAATTCATTAACCAAATTGCAGATAAGCAATAAAATCTGACATAAAACAATAAGTTAAGGGGACATTAAAATACCACTAGATCGAGCAACGGGGGGAAATGCCCTGGATATGTCAGAGAGACGAAAAATGGCAGAAAGCTCTCCGTTTCTGGTTCTTATATATCTGTGATGTAGAGAGTCAAGAGGAAGATGATGTGTTGGAAGTTTTCTATATGTCCAAGAAAATACATATATCAATAAACAAATGCATGTATCTTGCCAACAATATTGTTTCGATACGTTTCAATGAGGGTGGGGTTGTGAAACTCGGCAAAAAACACACACAAAAGCAAGAGGACACTGATCAATCAACAACAACAACTTTGTCTTTGAAAGTATGATTTTATTAGATATGTGGCCTTTTTGTTGATAGAATGCTTTGACTATTTTGATTGGCAAAAGGTTAACAACAATAAAAATTTGCCACTATTTTCACTTGTAACTTATTGGTTCTTGAGTCAATTCTCTTCCTTGTATTGAACTGAAACCAGTGAGAAGAAATCACATTCAAATGGTTATAGAATTGGAGAGTAAAAACAAGTCAGTAAAGTATATGAATAAATGATTAACTATGGATGCACTTGTTTGTTGTATGTTTCGATTAGAACTAAAGACGATAATGTGAGAATGGTAGTCTTGATTAATTTATAGTCTCCTAGGCCCTAGCAACATGATTAATTTCATAGAAGCTAATCAATCATTTGACTGATTCTAAGGTTATAAATTCTCTACTCTAGTTAATAGGGACGGATCGAGAATTATTATTTAATAGAGGCCGAAAATACATAATATAATATTTGTATATGGATAATTTTTTTTTTTTAATGAGGGCTAAATTAATTTTTCAGTTTAAAATTAAAGTACTTTAAAAATATATACGTTTTGAAAAAAAAAAGCAACCACAACTCACTTGTTTATGGCTCCGCTCTTGGACAGTCCCCACTAACACGTGAATAGCTCTACACTTTGGTAATTGCATGTCCAAATGTATCCTCCAAAAGATGTAATATTTGTGATAGGAATTCATAGGTCAAAATGAATTGCTACTCGACCAATCTATCTAACCCAGAGAAGTTGTTTGCCTTTGTTGTTTCTCTAAGGAAAAATCTCACATTTAGTCCTTATTATTTGCAAAAAAAATCAATTTAGTCCTTATTGTTTAAAATTTCTCAATTTCGTTCTTATTGTTTTCCAAAATTTTCAATTTCTTCCCTATTATTTTCAAAAAATTTCAAATTTGTTCCTATTGTTTCTCAAAAATTTTAATTTAGTCCTTGAATAATAGGGACAAATTTAAAATTTTTTGAAAATAATAAAGACGAAATTAAAATTTTTAAAAAATAATATGAACTAAATTGAGACATTTTAAACAATAGGGACTAAATGTAAAATTTTCCCTTTCTCTAAGTTGGGACTTTATTTCAAATCTTTAACATTTAAATCAAGGCTCTCAATATTGCAGAGACCATCTGCTGAGTGCAATGCACGTCTATATTTGACATAATCTGCATCACCATCCGAAACTAAACTTTGTTTTTCATCTTCCTTCAGCCGTCATTAAACAACACCATAGTGTTCCTGCATGCTGCTTTGATAATGGTTCCAAGAAGTTGATTTATTATTCCACTTTGCAATGAGTGAAAATTTATTGATATTCTCTCATAGTTTCAAATTTTTATGTTTTTCCTGTTTTGTTTCGATAGGATGTTTGAGGCTTGGCCTCCTTGTGTTTTTTTGATTGATAGTAGAATGAAACTGATACTTGCTGATTTAGCAAAAAAAAAAAATATTAAACTTTCTCATATTAACGAACTATGACTTTCTAAGACTTTAGGCACAATTCAAAAATGAGCAGCCATTTATATAAATTAAGATATTTACTCCATCGTAAATATTTCTAGAACCCTTTTCATTTTTCTTTTGTAACTTGATTCCTGTGTTTGGGGCCCAATTAAATTTTATTTCGTTTCGACAATCTCATAATCAGTAGCTCAAATTTAAATTCAAACATGAATTAGATTCATACTCATCTTTTGAAAAATATTTCGTTGATGATATAGAGTAGGTTAACAATGGTGCATGCATATATTCTCTAGATTTTGTAGTGACACTGACTAATTTTTCCTCTTTTCTCCTGAGAATTTGACACATCATTACTTTTGAGTAGATTCTCCAAGCGCATAGATGCATGCACATACGAATGACACAGGACAAGAAACCACACTACTAAACCTGAGCACATAGTATCGATAAAATATATAAATAGTTCAACACTTTAATTCAAAAGGATAATCTTGAAAATATAGAAGAAGATTACTTTACAAGTATAATAATTAATCCAAGACAAAATATAGAGAATTTTTTAAAATAACATCCGTTATTTTTAAATATTTATAAAAAGTAATATGAGGCTCACATGCCATCAAATATCGACAATTAAATAAACGTTTTAAGAAGACCAGACGTTAATTTGCTACTTTGTCCACCCGATGTGACCCACAGAAAGCATTGCCGTCTTTCGATGAATTCGGTCATCCCTAGAAGACATATAGGGAGACCGTGAAATGATAAACCAATTAGACTCTGCAGTTTACATAACATTTTTCAACCTCTCCACTTACTTCATGTGGAAGAAGTGAATCTCAGCAAACAACACATGAATTTTATATGGATTGTAAGGCCTGATACATGTGATTTATCTTATAGTTTGGAATCTAGAAGGGTGGCGGCTCACAAACATATAGTACAAAAGTCCACAAATTGAGGCTGAAAAATATATATAGTACAAAACAACATGTGAAAATCCTGCAGCAATTTTCATGTAAACCAAATGGATCTCTTTTTTTTTTTTTTTTTTTTTGGGCAAAGGAAAATTCATTGATAATATCAAGGATACAATAGATTAGCCAATTTCCCTCGGCTCACTGTCTTGTTGGCTTATCCAAAGTCTTCAGCAGTTTACTAGCTGAGCAATTGTGGTGAAGCAGGGTCGTGCTTCTGCGTGGCATCCGACAATCCGGTCTACTAATACATATGCGGGCCTCATATTTGTATCTCACAGTTAGATGACCATTCTGTCACAGAGAAGAATTCCTTGGTGAAGCAATCTTCTCAGACCTTCCTTCTTCAGTGTTTATTTCATCCATTGAACAAATGTAACTGGTGATCTAAAAACACATGCCAATAAAAGGGTGCCCGTTAGTGATGCTCAATGGTGAATGCATTTGTAACGTGAACAGGATCTTTCATTGTTGGATAACTAACAGAGAATCACGTCTTTCAATTTGAATTTCTACACCGGGCTTAGACCATGTCTTCCAAACAATCTTAGTAATGAAAACTTTTCAGGTTTTATTAGTTGTTCACCCCTTTCACCCAATGTCAAGAATCAACTCTTTCAACATTTTGCAAAGAAAAATTGAAGTCTGCTTCTGCGGTGAAATTTCGAAAACTATCAGAATGAAGTGAGGACCTTCTTTCTAGTGACCAGAAGAATCCTACGCAGCCAACATGAAGCTATATTTGCTTGTTTTCCAATATGCTTATCTCCTCTGAGCTGAAACTACAGTTTAACACTATCAGCAATTCAACAGAGTACTATTCTCTTAAGCCAACAAGTCTAATTGCCTGATCACAAGGAATGCTTAGATCTATCAGAGAAGCTTAAATAATCTGAATTCCAGATAAACAGTGAGAAACTACATTAACATGAGCATTTATTTGCTCCTCTCAGCTGAATTACACCTCCTATCACTGTCCGAATGCTGTCTTAATAATCCAATTTGGCGTCTCCTAATCTTTAACATGATGAGCCGCATCCATGTCTTACTATTAATAAAAAGTTGTAACACAACAAGTTCGCACTATTCCAATTCTAGTAAGCACAGAATCGAAATTATGTAGACTCAATCGACAGAGTGCACCAAACTGAGGTTGAAGATTACTGATCTCAGAGAACTTAAATAAATGTAACTTACTCAATGATCAATGGTGCATGGAGCCAGAGGAGGCACCACAGAATGGACGATAGATGTGAGATGGTAAACATACTACTCAATAAACAGAAAAAGCCACTGCTTGTATGACGTTTCGTACTAGAGTTGCTAAAATGTTTAAATTAAACAAGAACATGGGTTACTGTTAGGTAGTAAAATCTGTGAAGCCGTTAAGGTACATTATATGTCGAATGATTTCTTAAGAGACTAATGGTGGAGGCTGCTGTTAACGGTCGGAACACATAATCAACAACTGCAGTTTGAGTCATTCTAAAATAGGACAATGTGAATAATGCAACACAAGCATAAAGATGCACTATATTTTAAGTCAATAACTAGAAACATGTTGTATTATCGTCTCATTTCAAGTTTAAGCAAAATTCTCAATATGGTAGACTCAAGCTATAGATGTATTCCAAGAATTTGTGTTTAACCTAAACTATGCTCTCTCCAAAAATCGTCTTGAAGAATTACAAGAGGATATCAAATGGAAATAGGAGCAACTGATGAAAACCCGAACAGCCAACGCCAATGAGCTATAACAATGCCTCCGCTCCAGCAACAATCTCTAATATTTCCCCAGTAATCTTTGACTGCCTCTCCCTGTTGTACTGAACTGAAAGATTCTTCTTCAACTCCATTGCGTTATCAGTAGCATTACTCATCGCATTCATCCTAGCAGAAAGCTCACTCGCAAAAGATTCCTGCAACGCCTTCAAAATCTGGCTATTCAAATACAAAGGCATCAATGCATCAAGAATCTGAGCAGGGTCTTGCTCAAACTCCATATTAGGCAAAAACTTCCCCCTTTTCACCTCCATATGATCCCTCTCCACGGTCAATTTCCCCCCCTTAGTAGTCAACCTAAAGAACTCATCTTCACTAGCATCAACACATCTCCCATTCACATCAAAAACCTCTCCTTTACTACTCAATGGAAGCAAAGTATGTATAACCGGATCCGATTTAATCAAAGACACAAACTTTGTATACAAAAGCTCAACTTTATCAACTTCTTCAGTTACAAACAATGAAAAAACATCATCAGCAATCACTTGAGCATCTTTAGCACTAGGAAAATTTCCACATTCAATAAACTCGTCAACATTTATAATACTATCTCTACGGCGAAAATAAGCATTACCCTTTTTGCCAACACTGATTACAGTGTGATCTAAACCAAGATTCTTCAATTCTTGAATGCGCATCTCGGCTTTTCTGATTATCGAATTGTTGAAACCACCACAAAGGCCTCTCCCACCTGTGACAACAACAAGTGCAACATTTCTAACAGGCCTAATATTAGTTAATGGAATCTCAACATCTTCAAGTTGGAGCTGTTCATTAATAGTGTACAAGACTTCAACAAGTGTCTCTGCAAATGGTCTGCCATTAATGACTGCTTCTTGAGCTCTGCGTACCTTGGCTGCTGACACTAGCTTCATTGCTTCTGTTACTTTTTGGGTGTTTTTCACAGTTTCAATTCTTTCTCTTAGCTTGCGAAGCCTGCAGAAAATGAATGGTTTTTTGAAAGGTTTAGGAAGATTTTTGGTGGAAAATGTTTGGGTAGGTGAAAGAAAAAGGTCTTGATTTGAAAGTTTCGAGGACAGCCATGGTGATATCTTGGTGCAAGTCATGGTTTTGGATTATAATTCTATTTGGGTTTTATGCAGAAAACATAAAAATAAAAAATAAATAGAAAAATTGATCTGTTGAAGTGTTATTGGTGATGATTGCTAAGAAAGTTGAAGGCTTTTCGAGATTTTGATCTGTGATGTCGAGAAGAGGCTAATAGAATACTTTTTTTTTTTTTTTTTTTTTTTTTTTTTTTGTGTTGCTAAGTTGGTGTCGTTTTGATTCTTTTGTTTGTGTCTGGAGCTTGTGACAATTGTTTTTCCTGGGGTTGGGTTGGTCAACCTCGAAGGGTCAAAGAATTCCAACTAAGCCTTGTTTTCAATTTCTTTTTTCGCCGAGAGTTTCAACAAAGATCTGGACAAGAGCCCCGCGGCATGACTCGAATGGTTAAAATATAGAAAAATATGTAATAGATCATAAGTTTTAATTTTTACTTTATTTTGAAGTTTTTTTTAAAAACTTATTTGGTGTATTTTTTGAGTGAGGTTTTGCAACAGGGGTTTACCAATTAATAATCGGATTATATCGAATATTTCGATAATTAGATTCCGCCAATTGAGTTTCCTTATCAACAAAAAAAAAAGATATGGACAAGTGACCTTTTGTTGTTGAGCAAAACCAAATTATTCGAATTTGAATTTCTCATATCATATAACGTTATTTAAGAGTTATTTAAGAGTTCATTGATATGAGGATGAAATAAAATGTGAAGAATGCTGTAGAATGCCAGATTTTGCAGGCCATCAAAAGTTTCGTACATCATCTGAATTATGGGAAATTTTTCAAAAAGTTTAAGCTAACCGGTCAGTCAGATTTTTACTCACTCGAGTTACAAGCCAGCGTCCAAAGGCTCACCGAGTTAGACTCCTATCTATGGGATTATAAACGGAATTCAAATGTTGTAAAATTTCGATGTGGGAAGTTTTATAGTTAATTTCCCGCAAGTGTCAAGGACAACACAACTAGTCCTTTTCTCATAAGCTTTCAGCTTATACATCTGAATTTAACATATACATCAAATTTAGTGTAATCTATTACATGTTATGATGTTGCATAGCGTGAAATATGCTGATCAACTAAAGCAAAAAAGTTTTAATTAAATATAAGCGTTATTAATGACCGTCTTGTATTGTTGTTTCATTACATTCATTCACATAGTGAACATACAATATATTTTTTAGCTTAAGTGGCATCGACAAATTCTTAATGTTGGGTTTTACTTTTAATTGTTAGCTAATACGCTTCAATTTGTAGTACATAACTATCGCTTAATGTAATATATGTAATAGAAACAATGAAAAAACATGAGAAGCAATTTCTTTTTCCTCTTGCCTCAAATATGACTACTTAATATAATATCTTTGAATAAATTAGCTGAGAATTTCACCTGTTGAATTTGATCCTTTGTTGTCAAGTGCCAAAATTTTCCACCCTCCAAATTAATATTACAATTCAAGGAAGAAAAAGAAGTAGAAGGAACAGAAAGTGGTCACCACAAAATCTTGATTACAGCGGTGAATTTAGGATTTCTTTAATTGGTGTTGTAATATGCAATTTGAAAATAACACAAATAAATTTTTTCAGTGAAATTAATTAGTTTTTCAAACTAAAAATATATATGTATAAAAAAAAATAGAAATCAGGATAATTGGATCCATGCCTGGCTGGTAACTGGATCTTCCCCTGATTGACCACTTTTCTAATTTTCAATGGTAGATATGCTTATGATCAATTTTAAAACTTATGATTTAGAGGATTATATCTGAAATTCCACAATACACCTCATCTTGGAAACTAGAGGATATTTTTCCAAGAGCATTGGACCTGTTCGAATGATCTTGGGCCTATATTGCTCCAAGCCTGCAGCAATTTCCATGTAAACCAAAGGGATCTCTTTTTTTTTTTTTTTGGTTGGGGGGGGGGGGCAAAGGAAAATTCATTGATAGCATCAAGGATACAATAAATTAGCCAATTCCCTTCGGGAGAAAATCTAAGTTCATAACTTGATACAACCTAAATAGGATATTATATGTCCAATCAAAAAGTTCATAACTTGATACAACCTAAATAGGATATTAGATGTCCAATCAAAAGGTAGCATGTCTTTAAGCTTTTTCTTGATGACCCAATCTACAAGTCTATTAACAGTTCTCTTAACGCAACAAATCCTACACAATGGGATTCCTGCTATAATATTCTTAATGTCCTCCACAATGACTCTTGCTCTCCCATTGAGGGGCAGTACATGGAGAGATAATTGTATTGATCACTTCTTCTGCATCACTTTCGATGGTGATGTAAACATCTCCGATCTACTTAGCAAAAAGAGTGGCTTGTCTAATCGCCAATGCTAATGCTTATGCTTCAGCAACAGATTTGCAACGGACACGACACACGTGGCTAGAAACTAAGACACCTTCTCAATTTATGCATATGAAGGCAATAACTGCTTTCTTTTCTCTGTGGAATGAGGCATCAACATTGAACTTGAGCTCAAATTAATTAGGAGGGGTGCAACACTGTAAAGCGAGATTCTCTCCTCCATGGATAAAACCAAATGGATCTCTGTCCATCCATTTTCATTCTATTCACCTCATCTGTTTATATCAAGTCCCACAATCTCATCTTTAATATATTTGATCATTTTTTGAAATAATTCGGGAAAAAAATATCAAATTGGATTTCAAATTAACGCATTAGTGCGAGTTAATAAATGCCGTTAGGGGGCTTTTGTAAATTTTGAAGATTTTTAGGTATTGAGATCAAGAACTCGTATTTAAAGAAAAATAATCTAACGACTACGTTGGATTTTTTCGCAATATATAAGCCATGAAACACACCACTATTGCTACAAGGTCTCAACATACAAGCATTAACAAAATAATTTTTGCATTAAATGTCAAATTTATTTTATATAATAAGAATTTTTATGACATACTCGAATGATATATAAGAATGTTCTAAACTAAATTACTATATTTTTTCCTCATTAAAGGTTTTCTTCCTTTTACTTTTATTATTAATGAGGAAGGGCTTAATGATATTAGGAAGCCAGTAATAAATCAATATAAATTATTGAAGATCAATTAATAGGAGTATTTAACAACAATTCAATAATATCAAAGTACGTCAAAAATTATCTTTTTCTTTTTGAGAAAATCATTGATATTAGGAATTTTAGACTGAAGTTTTATATAATTAGAGTTTCACATATTAGTATATTAATGTGAAGCACTTAATTGCATAAATTAGTTGGATTTGTAAAAGGATGTGTAATATTTATTTTCATTTAAAAAAATAACTGATTTTACAAATTTTAACACAAGGATTAAAGTTTTCATAGACTGTTTGAGATGAAATCCATTTAACATTTTGACCTCATAGATAGTATAAAATATTTGTGCTACTAAGAATTGTTTAGGGCCAATAAAATTAAATAAACGATCCAAATTCGGAAATTTATGGACCATTTATTAAATCCTATTAACACATCTTTGGCGTTAAAAAATAAAAATAAAAAAGGTTGGACATATCGTATACATTGGACGGCAAGAAAGAGAGTGAAAAATTTTCAAAAGTGATGGTCCAATTAGGGACAGCCCATCAGGTATTAGTGGGCCCATGTAGCACCGGCTTGTTATCCTTCCACTACAGAAAGCGGGAAGTTTTCGCTGCTCTGTGAAACCAGCCTTGCGCTATACCCTCAACTCTAAGAGCCACGAAATTCAGGCCTTCGCCCAAGTCACATGGCCCAACTCCTTGCTTGGAACGGGCAAGCCATGAAATAGCTAACCAGCACCCAACCATCTGGGCTAACCCAAAGTCCCTTCACATTATTGCCCTCACTCGAGTTACAAGCTCGTGTTACCGAGCTCGGCGAGTAGTGCTGCTCTCTTATGATTATATAAAGTAAGCTCAAATGTTATAAATGATCGATGTGGGAAACTATATAGGAGCTGGTGCAAGTGTCAAGGACACACCACAACTAGTTTTTGTATCCGGAGCTTTCTCTATTCTTCTTCCAGAAATGGAAATCAATTCTTGATCGACTTTTAGGTACTTCTTTATCGAGCAGAGGGCTTGCACATCAGAATTTAAAATTTCGATTATATTCTATGCAATCACTTTATTGATACGAAGTTGTATAGCGTGAACTCTATTGACCAACTTTGACCAAAAAAAAAAAAAAAACTCTATTGACCAACTAAAGCAGAAAAGTTGTAATCAAATATAGTTGTTGGCAAACACCATTTTATATTGTTGATTCATTATATTCATTCACATCAGTGTCACACTGATTGGGTGGAATTCCAAAGAAAGAATATGCCGAAGGCATGAGATATATTAGAAATCCAATTAATTATTAATTTATCACTAACTTTGAGTTATAACACACAATCAGCTGATTTTTTAGTTATTTGTTTTGAGTACTTATAATTGTCCAATTTGGAGTTTTACATGTCTATTACTTAACGTAAATATGTAATACAAACTACGAAAAGGAGAGACAATATCAAATCAGAATTTAGATCTTTTGGTGAAGTTATACATTAACGATTATCTAACAAAATTATACCATGTCTTATCTTACTAGATAAAATTAAATATACAAAATTGATGATACAATTTATTTTTGTTGAGAGTTCTCTACTTGAAAAGTTTATGTTTGCAATATAGCGTTTACTCATTGCTCGAGTAATAATCCCCCAAAATTATATATTTTTTTTCTTAAAGTCCTTTCAACTTCTAGAAAACAGGAATCATACTCTAATTTTTTAGAGTAAATAACTTAATATTCTCTTATGTTTTGTTAAGGGGGCGTTTGGTTCGTAGATTCATACAACATTATTGGGAATGTGAAGTTTGAAATATGAAATTCTCATATTTGATTTTCGGAATAAAAAAATATTCTTGAAAATATCACATTCTTGGAAATACATTATTCCCATAATTTGGTCAAATTTTATTTCTATGTGAGGGGGTGAGAATATGATATTCCTGAGTTGTGAAAATATTTTAAAGAGAATAAAACGACAAAAATACCCCTAACTAAACATAACATTCTCTTTTTTCTCTCTGATACAATCGTTGTTTTACCTATGGCATCCTCCAACATCTGTCGTCGTCTCACCTCACAATCTCAAACTTTCCACACTTCTCAGTAAGGTACGAGTTCTTATCAGACCAAAAAAAAAAGGTACGAGTTCTTATCATTCAAATATCTCTTTCATCTATGAATATAAATACATACATAGTACTTATATATATATAAAAGTCCATGTATTATTTTTTTAATTGATGACTGCATGTACTACAATGCTTTCGAATCACGCTTATAGATATGTTCATGTGTTACAGTGACTTTGAATACCATGCTATTGAATCACGCTTACTAAGAAACCGAATAAAAGTTGAATGTTGTTTTCTTTGTAAACAGTTGTCGTACTTCTTTTTTTGGTTATTTTCCTTATTGATTTGGTTCTTTGGTTTATTATAATTCTGTGTATCGCGTATTATATTGTTTTGTTGTATTGGTAAATAATTATGAAGTTTTTTTTGCCTTGTGGCATGATGATATTTAAGTTTGTATTTTTTTTACACGATAGTTTTGTCTTTTTGAGTTATGGGTGTTTGCACTTTATTTGAATTAATAAGAAATTCAAATTGATTAATTGATACTAAGCTTTCTATTGTTTAATTTACTATTAGATTGTATATATATATTTTTTTAATGATTTTATTGTCACATTGTATATTTTTTGATGGCATAATAAATTGACTGAGTAGAGATAATGCATGCCTTGATGTGATATTTTACTCTTTTTCAGTTATGGGCGCTTTGGAAAAATTGTTGAAGATTTCCGGAAATGTTAAGTGTAAACCAAACGCAATAATATAATATTATCAGGAATTTGAGAAAATATTCTCATAAATATTTTTGATATACCAAACAGTTTTTCTTATATTCACAGGAATCCCAGAAATGTGATTCCCAAGAATAAAAAATCAATTCATGAACCAAAAGCCCCCTAAAAGTGCAAACAATAGTCATTGTGTTTTAAAACATAGCTGATTATCTTTATATGTTTTATAAAAGTAGTTTAATACCCCTTGTATTTTAAAAATGTACCTAAATACTTCCCTGTGCTTTAAAAAATGTAGCTGAATACCTTCTATTAAAAACACAAGATTTAGAGTTTATTTTTAAAATACAGGGGGATATTCAACTATAGTTTTAAAACATAGGGGGTAATCAATTACATTTTGAAATATATGGGATATTAAATTATTTTATAAAGCAGGAGGGGTAATCAACTATGTTTTAAAAATATAGGAAATATTGTGCACTTTTGACAAAATACAATACGGTATTAAGTCATTTGCTCAATTTTTTATAAAATAGAGATATACATCTTCTACTAGGGATATGCATGTTGAAAGTGTAATGAGATTTATCAACTCCTCAAAGGAAAATTAATTAAACCCAACAAAAGGTGTTTATATCTTTTTTTTTTTTTTGTCATATAAGGTTTTTATATCTCATTTATCAAAATAGTACATATATTGGAAAACAAACAAGAAACAATTGTGAAACTAAAATTGATAATCACATATTTGTTGGTTTTTCTATACACATGGTGATAGTTTTTTCTCATAAACTCGGTTTGAGCCTTAAACAAATAAAAATTTAAACGGGTTTCAAGTGAAAGTACAAAAGGTGAAGAAAGAAAATTTTGTACAAAAAGGTTTGCATTCATTCATATCAATGAGAGAGATTTTTTTTTTGTCATGAAGAGGGTTCAATAGTGAGTAATTGTTATTTTTTTTTCAATTATAACTGATGAGGGGGCCCCGAACTGAGGTAAGATACCACACCGAGCTGAGGCGGGCTAATCCGAGCCAAGCCCAGCATATTCAACTAATGCCCAACCTGGATGCCAATCCGACCTTACTCCGACCCAGGAAAATCACGACCTAAGTGCCAGCTGTTCTGATGGGACATAAAGCTGCACCGCATTAAATGCTATCAGGTCCGAATTTAGTATAAATAGAGCTCCACCCCTTCATTTCAGAGGTAACTTGTCATTGAATGCTCTCAACTATTTTACCAGCTCGGACATACTAATCATTCGCGCGCCCAAAGGGAAAATCTGGGTCATCACCCCGTATTTTCCTTCATTTTCCTTGTGCAGGTCAGGTAGCCGACCCAAAAATCCAGGTCAAGAAGCCGACCCAGAATTCCAGCTCGGCAGGAGTAGCTTCCCAACCTCAACTGCGAGATTCTGACCTCGACAGTTTGGCGCCGTCTGTGGGAACGAGTTCTTTCTATTACTCTTCTCACCGCCCATTGAGAAACCATCATGGTACAAACAAGAAGTCACAGCGCGCCGGTAGAGGACTCGCCCAACCCGGATAAGGACCTCGAAACCACGCAGGTGCCTAGCCAAGACCCAACCCAAGCCAACGTTGGAACGAGCCAACGTATACACTTAGCCTCGCAAACCAACCCTTCAACAGACGAAAATCTCAACTCCAGCATGTCGCCAGAGATGAGGATGATGTTCAGGATGTTCGAGGAACTTAAAGAACAGGTAGCCCGACTAGCTGCGGACCCCCTTGCTGCACAGCAGCTACGCCGCGGCCCGCTCGTCCACAGTTCCACATCCCAGCCCCAAGGAAAAAGCGGGTGCAAGAAGAAAATGGCTTCTTGGAGCCGATGGCGGGATCCGTGGAGGCGAGAGGAAAAAGGGCGGTATATGCCGACCCCGAGCAGGCCAAAACCGCGGCTGCCATAGCCAAGGTCATTAACTAGCTCGGTGTAAGCCCACTCTCATCTGAGGTACTGGCCACGCCACTGCCCACCGGCAACCGGATGCCCGGTCTATAATGGGGATGGCGACCCAGCCAACCACCTGCTCAACTTTGATCGCCACATGACTCTACATGATATGTCTGACCTCATGAAGACGAAGACATTCCCAACCACCCTGGTTGGCAATGCCTTGGACTGGTTCCAAAAACTTTGTCCCGGCTCTATTGCAAGTTTTCATCAGTTGGCTGAGGCTTTCCTGTCCCGCTTCGTGGGAAGCCGACGTGCAAGCTACCACACTTCAACATTGCTGTTAGTGAAGCAACACATAGGGGAAAGTTTGAGGGCTTACACAGCTCGATTCAATGAAGAGTCCCTCAGAATCCCCAACCTGGAGGATTCCATGGCGTTGATGGCGTACCAGAGTGGGCTCAGGTCGGGCCCCCTTACATCTTCCTTGGCCATCGACCCCATGGATACTGTAGTCGAGCTGATGGTACGAGCAGAAGGGTACATACACTTGGAAGAAATCTATCAGGCGAAGAGGGATGACGACAAGGAGAATGAAGCCAACAAGAAGGGAGAGACCTCCCGAGCCCAACCTGGGGGTAAAATCTAAAACGACCGAGGTAAGCAGCCGAAGCAGAATCCCCGGTTCACTATGTTCACTCCCCTTAACACCACAAGGGAGCAGATCCTGATAGAGATCCAACACCAGAACCACCTGCCTCCAGCACCGAGGATGAAAGACCGACGTGAGAAGCGCAATAGGACCAAATATTTCCGCTACCATATGGACTACGACCATACCACCGAGGAGTGCAAAGACTTGAAACATGAGATCGAAGCACTGATAGCCCGAGGTCACCTCCGGAGGTACGTAGATCAACAGTCGACCTGGAGTCAATATTAGAGAGACAGAGAGAGAAGTCCACCCAGGCACCAGGCTGGGGGCGGACATCTGGCTGTAATTGAGACCATCGCAGGGGATTGGCGTCGGGTGGGGAAACCTCGGCTGGCAGGAAGGGTTATGTTCAAGCTGGAAGGGAGTTTGGGCTAGCGCGGGGTCCGGTCCCGGAGATGGAGGAGCTCACTTTCTCCTCAAAAGACTTGGAGGGTGTGATATTGCCCCATAACGACCCACTGGTGATCAGCACTGAAATAGCCAACTTTACCATGAAGAAGCTGATGGTGGACACCGGGAGCTTGGCAGAAGTCCTATTCTTGAAGGCATTTGAGCAAATGGGGTTGGACAGGAGCCGGCTCAGGCCATTGAGGGGAACCTTAGCTGGATTCACCAGACATGCCCACCGAGCTGAAGGAGTTACCAACCTCCCACTGAAGCTGGAAGACGGAGACAAGTGGCTGTCGATACAGGCCAACTTCATTGTAATAGATTATAACTCCACTTATAATGGGATTTTAGGTCGGGTGGCGCTCAACCATTTCAGGGTCATTCTTTCAACTTACCACCAGGCCCTGAAATTCCTGACCTTAGGCGGCATGGCTACCATCCGCGGAGCCCAGCTCAGGAATGTTATGAACACTCTCTCCGTCCCAAATATCAGGTTGGCTGGGGACCAGATTTGCCTGATGAGAAGAGGGATGTGAAGCGGGGAAGCCCAGCTGAAGACCTTCAAGAGGTGGAACTCTCTGATGAAACAAATAGAGCAAAGGTCGGGATTGAACTCTCTGACAACTTCAAGGAAGATATAAGCCAATTTTTCCTGAAAAATGAACACATATTTGCATGGTCTGCTTCTGACATGACAGGTATCGACCCGGCTGTGATTGAGCATCACCTGAATGCCGACCCAAATCACTATCCGGTAAAGCAGAAGGGCATGCACTTCCATTATGATAAGCAACAAATCATAGCAGAAGAGGAAGACAAGTTGGTAGACGCCGACCATATAAAGGAAATCCAATACCTAACCTGGTTATCCAACATGGTGTTGGTGTCCAAGTCCTCAGGTGGATGGAGACTGTGTATTGACTTTACCGACCTCAATAAAGCCTGCCCTAAGGACTGCTTTCATCTACCTCGGATTGATCAGATGGTGGATGCCACCTCCGGGTTCGAGCTGCTCTCTTTCATGGATGCCTTCAAAGGCTATAACCAGATCAAGATGGCTTCCGGAGATAAAGAGAAAACTGCCTTCACCACCGATAAAGGTCTCTACTACTATGAGGTCATGCCTTTTGGCCTCAAGAATGCTGGAACTACCTACACTCGGATGGTGAACAAGGCTTTCAAAAATCAGATTGGCCGAAATATGGAGATCTATGTAGTCGACCTAACTGAAGCCTTCGCCGTAATGGAGCACTTTAGGATAAAACTGAACCCGAAAAAGTGCGCATTCGGTGTCAAGGCAGGAAAATTTCTGGGCTTCATGGTCATAGCCCGTGGAATAGAAGCCAACCTGGAGAAGGTTCAGGCGATACTTGACCTAGCGCCACCGACCTGCGTGAAGGACTTCCAGGTACTCGAGGGCAAAGTCGTGGTGCTAAGCAGATTCATATCCATGTCGGCCGACAAGTGTGCTCCTCAGTTCAAAATATTGAGGAATCTTAAGAATTTTGAATGGACTACGGAATGCCAAAACGCCTTCCAAGAGCTGAAAAAGTATCTAGCTTCGTCACCCTTGCTATCCCGACCTGAGGTGAGGGAGAAGCTGGTACTATACTTGGCATGTTCAAGGACAGCAGTGGCGGCAGCACTACTCCGCGAATAAGGGAATGAGCATAAACCAGTCTATTATGTCAGCAAAACCTTGCAAGGGGCCGATGTGAGGTTCCTCCTTGGAAAAACTCGCTCTCGCGCTCATCACGGCGGCAAGAAAGCTGAAGCCATACTTTGATACTCATCCAATTAAGGTCGTGACGGATATCCCACTCAAGTCCATCATGCACAAGCCGGAGGCGTCAAGTAGGCTGTTGAAATGGGCAGTTGAGCTGAGTCAATTTGACATCACCTACCAACCCAGAACAGCTATCAAAGCCTAAGCCATCGCGAACTTTGTGGTAGAATGTACTGGCTGAGCCGAACATGACTCGGAGGATGTGTGGAAGGTCCATGTGGATGGGGCATCAGGGAAGTCTGGAAGCGGAGCCGGAGTGGTCATCCTTAACCCAACTCGTCATGAGCACCAATACTCCCTCAAGTTCGCCTTCCCGGCGTCCAACAATGAGGCTGAGTACGAAGCAGTGATCGCGGGATTGAAAATTGCGGCTCAGCTCGGGGCACGAACAATTGACCTGAACACCGACTCTCAATTGGTTGCTAGTCAGATATCAGGAGAGTTCGAAGCTAAAGACAATGCTATGCTGGCCTACCTCAACAAAGTTAAGGATTTGACTTCAGGGCTCAAGAGGCTCACGGTGCAGCAAATCCCGAGGGAAGAGAATATGAAGACTGACGCTCTGTCCAGGTTGGCCTTGGGCGAGAGCCGACCTGCACTGGTCCATGTGGAAGAAGTCTCCAGACCAAGTATCCAGTTGGGGAGACAAGCCGTAGTCGAGCTCAATTTAAGCCCATATTGGACCAAACCAATCATGGACTACTTGGATGGGGGATGACCCCGGATGATGAAAAGGCAGCTCAGAAACTCATGAAACAAGCCTCAAGGTTTGTCATAATAGCCGGGCAACTTTACAAGAGAGCTTACACTTGGCCTCTCTTAAAGTGTGTCGGGCCCAAGGAGGGAAACTATGTACTCCGAGAGATCCATGAAGAAGTATGTGGAAACCACTTGGGAGGCAAGGCTCTGGCTCGGAAGGCATTGAGGCAAGACTGTTTTTGGCCAACCTTAGAACAAGATGCCAAAGAGTATGTAAAAAAGTGTGACACCTATTAAAGGTTCGCCAACATACAGAGAAAGCCTGCGGTAGACCTAACAGTAATGGTAAGCCCGTGGCCATTCTATCAATGGGGTCTAGATATCATCGGCCCATTGCAAACCAGTGTTGGCTAGAAGAAGCATGCCTTCGTAGCTATAGACTACTTCACCAAATGGCTTGAGGCTGAAGGTGTTGCTAGAATAACAAAAAAGACAGCTTGGTATTTTGTATGGAAGAATATCATTTGTCGATTTGGGGTGCCGAATGTCATCATTACCGACCACGGCAAGCAATTCGACAGTGCATACTTTCGAGGCAAATGTGCTGAGATTAGGATCGACCTCAGATTCTCATCTATTGCTCACCCTCAAAGTAATGGCCAAGTTGAAATTACTAACCAAATCATTTTGCAGGGCCTGAAAACCAAGCCGGAGTAAGCAGAGGGCCAATGGGTATCGATCATTCCCGAGGTGTTGTGGGTTCAGTGGACTACCACCAACTGGGCAATGGGAGAATCGCCCTTTGAGCTGACCTTCGGTACTCAAGCGGTGCTGCCAGTGGAGATCAGGTCTCCTACTAGTAGGATCTTCTACCATGATCCAGGAATAAACAGAGCCCTGATCCGTGAAGAGCTCGACCCCGCTGAAGAGCTCCGAGCTAAAGCTCAAATCTGAATATTGGCCAGCAAAGCTGTCATGCAAAGAGCCTTTGCCAAACAAGTCAAGCCTAAGCCTATTAAGGTTAGCGACCTCGTACTCAGAAAGGCCATTTTTTTGCCACGCTCGGGTAACAAGCTCTTCCCGACATGGGAGGGACCGTACGAAGTCGTGAAATAAGTCCGACCTGGAACCTTCTATCTCCGTGAAAAGTACGGAAAACTACTGAAGAATGCATGACACTTAGAACACCTGAAGCTGTATTTTGTCTAAGGCCCTCGAGCCGAAATCTCTTGTAAAGGCCCCCGAGCCAAAATCTCTTGTAATGGCCCCCGAGCCGGATATTTTGTAACAGCCCCCAAGCTGAAATCTCTTGTAGAGGCCCCGAGCCGAAATCTCTTGTAAAAGCATTTCTTGTAATCGGCTCCCGAGCCCAAGTACTTCATGTACAACTTCAATACAATGCATTTTGTAAACCAGTACAAAGCCCGACCCGGGTCCAAGCGCCTCAGCTACTAAGCTGCTACCAACTTGGATTAACGCGATGGTCACGCTTAATTACAAGCTAATGATTAAGTAAACCAGCTCGGACTAGGTTCGAGCTCGGGTATAATCAATAATAATTTGGTTAGCTTTGCCAGTTCGGATTAAGGTCCAACTCGGTATAATACGGCTTCAAGTTGGGATGTTAGTTTGGGTCTAACTCGAACTCAACATTTGTCAACATTAGTTTGACCAATTTTAAATCGGACTGACGAGTCCACGTCGGCAACATTAGTTGTCCAATTAACCAGCTCGGATTAGGATAAAAATTCATTAATCGCGTCCAGCTCGGTTCCTTACATTTAAATTAAGTTTGAATGGTCCATTATATTGGTCTGACCCCACTTACTTGAGAAAATTTGCGAAGGAAAAAGTACATTTGTACGAACTCGAATAAAATGCAAAATAATCATTTCATTAAATTGAAAATTCAAAATTACAATAGCCCGATCTGGGCAAGATTATAAGAGCCCGACCCGGGCGAGTTTACAAAATTCACTTAGGCGCAGCGGCGGAGGTGGTAGTATCGGCTTCATCACCAACCTGATCCATACCCTTCTTCACAAACTCGATCACCTTCTGAGCTTGGGACGTCAGGTCGACTGAGAGCTCAAGAATGTCCCAGAACTCCGGCAGTGGAGCCTCAAAGATTTCGATATAGTCATTCTTGGTTCTTGGAGGCGGGAATAAAGGTCTTCGCTCGCTCCTGAGCTGCGACTTGGCCCCAAAAGTAGTACTCCAGGTCAGCGTACTTGGCCATCGCCCCACCTTCCGTGGCCAACCAGTCCACTGCCGCTTCACTGGACTTGAAGGCTTCTACCGCCTTCTTCCCTTAGGGGCCGACCTGATCTACCAGCTCCCGGAGCTTTGCCTCGGCTTCGCGCCTCTCCAGCTTATAGCACTCGACGTCCTTGGCCGCGGCCTCGTATCGAGACTTCTCCGCCTCGAGCTCCTTTTTCAGTCAGTCAATCTCCGATGCGTCCACTTTGCGTCTCTGGGCGGCTTCTTCCCTCAGGGCTTCAAGCTCGGCTCGGGCATCGATGTATCGCTATTCGAGCTCGACGCAATGAGACTGGGCCCTGGCAAGGAAGTTGGGTGCTGAAAGGATGTGGGATTCGGCCTGCGCAAAAGATAGCAAAATGATAAGCCAAGCTAAAAAACATAACCATATCAACATGGTCAAAGATGCCTCACCGGACTATGGTCGTTCTCAGGTCAAGCGAGAGCTGCTTCGCCGAGACCATTGCTAGCTTGGGGTCGTAGGCGACCTTGGTTGCCTCCACAAAATCCTTGCTGGGAAGGCTCACCTCCTTGGCCTTGCCTTTCTTGGAGTATTCGGCCCGAGACCGTTTCTTACTCTCAGGGCGGGACGCTGAGCATTTCGGGATCGCCACCCCCGAGCTCAATCTTTTAGGTAGGCGAGACCCTGTCACGCCCCAACTCGACCCCTCCTATAATCAGTCAGGACGCAACGAAATTTCGGCAGTATAACGACAGTGAATAGGATACCGAGGCTCTAAACCAACCTCAATAGAACATCATACATCAACTCCATAAACCATACAACAAACAACTCCTCAATAAAATAACAACATACATCATGACCATATTATAGCATAATCATTCCTCGTTATACGCCTCCGTTCCAACATAATTCATTATCCTTAATATACATTACCAAGAACATATTGAGCCAATCTAGCAACCTAATCATAAACAAAGGAAAGGCTACTAAGACAGCATCAACTAATTCATTAACTTTTCAACATCTTATACATATAAACTACAAAGCATATAAAAGTCTACTAAGTTAATTTACAAGATAGGAAAATAGTACAACATCAAGGATAAGACTCCGGAACATAAGACTCATCCACGTAAGGCACATTTTCCACATTCTCCTCTTCAGGAGGCACGTACCCGTAATCTTGCGAAAGAACACCTGAAAGCATGCAATAATAGAGAGTGAGTTTATATAAAATAAGCCCAGTGAGGATCCGATAGATCTCTACGGTATTCACTATGCTCCTTGGATTTAATCCTTTAAGCAAGTAAACACACAATAACATCAATAATACTATCATCACATAATCTATAATGACCATTCAATAAATGATACACTAGTTGGTGTAGCTCCAATCACCATCACGATCATAACAGCCTTCTTGTGACTCCCATAAACATACGCACCCGAGGTACCCCAATAACCTCTCCCTCCATGACACCTCCGTCATGCGAGCTTGATGCAGTCTCTGGTAGTCATGCCGTTATCAACCCGACAGCCCAATGCTGCCCGAGAGGTGGCACACACATACCAAAGACTCAGTAATAATAATAAACATCAATCATTCACAGGAGAACAGTCTAGCAGAACTGCCTACCTCCCGGCATCAATCATCAATCAATAATCATCAATCATCATCAATAATCATATTATCATCATAATAACATCAATAATCAATTTAACAACAAATAACTAAGTTAGATGACAAAGTAGGTCATCCAACCGAACATGCATTAAACACACAATCAAACCCTAGTTTACCCATTAATAACTCACAATTCAATCACTCAAACCACACCCGATCAACTAAGGCTCAATTCAATAATTTAAAGAAAGATAACATAAACTTCAAATAATCATATCTTACATTCTACTAATCCAAACAACCCCAAATCAGTTTCAAACACTCACCCATTCGATCAACTACATTAGCCATCTTGGAAACCAACCAAGAGACCTCAAAATCAAGCCCAGCAACCCT
Organism: Ehretia macrophylla; assembly: GCA_037974665.1. Taxonomy (NCBI): domain Eukaryota; kingdom Viridiplantae; phylum Streptophyta; class Magnoliopsida; order Boraginales; family Ehretiaceae; genus Ehretia; species Ehretia macrophylla. Next base: position 25,097,577 of record CM075772.1, read on the forward strand.
AAAACTTCAAGTCACCTAGGCTGAAATTTCTGAACTTTCACCCAAACATCGTAATCCAAAATTCGGTATTATAACGGCGTTACCACGTAATTAACAAACTTTTAGAATTCGACAACAATCGATTCCAACCATAACAACTCAAAATAATCCTCAAAAAGCCATTCTATCAACTTTAAATACCCGAAAATAAATAATTTCGCTACAATGGCTCAAATCTCATAGTAATACACATAAACGATCCCTAGCATGCATGGTGCAAAAATCTATCATCAGATTAACATTCTAACGGTTCAAAATGCAGTTATGAGCAAAAACATAAAAATGAGTTTTGAGATCCATAATTTTTCTCTCACCTTTGATGCGATAAAAGCCTAGGAATGCATGCAATGCATGCCCAACAAGCGGAATCCAACTCGGCACGAAGTTTTACGGACAAAAACTAGATTTTTCTTTGAAAATTTGCTTTGAAAACCTTGAAAACTCTTTTCTCTTTTCTCTCTTCTTCCTCTAGGCAATGTGTGTGTAATTGTGGGTGTTTTTGTGCTTTGTGAGTGTGTGTTGGTGATATAAGCTTGAAAGTCAACAAGTTAAATGAAAGTCAAAGTTGAAACTTTAGTATTTTTAGTGTTTTCTTGACTTTAAATGCATTTTATTGATCACCAAAGTTCAAAAAAATTATTCAACACCCAAGATAGCTCAAGTAGGTTATTTTTAGGTGACAAGAAGTTTTACAATCGAACAATTTCACCCGAGTCGGCTTAAAACTCGATTTTCGCAAAAGTCGGTGTAAAAACCCTAATAAATTCCTAAGCCGATTTTAAAACCGTTTTAATCAAACACTGGTCTATTAAAGTCCGTGAACTAGGTCTAGAAGGGTTAAAAGGACCAGTTTCAAAATTTTAGCGGACGTGTTTCGAAAACATTATTCACTGAAAATCGACGATAAAATTTCTGACTCCGTTTTTTATGAAAATTTCATGAATGTATATTTAGCATGTTCTAGGAGTATTGATACTAAAATTACCACATTCTAAGTCACATAGCACATAGACAGGTTAATTCACGCAAAATGATATAAAGCACGCAAAACGAGATAAGATAGAAAAGTGGGGTTTCACAGACCCCGACGTCCCCTTGGAAGAGACCTCGGCACCGACCTCTCGCACTTGGCCACCGGGCTGCTACCTCTGCCTTTGAGGGACGGAGCCCAAGCCGGATCAAGCCGAGACTTCGCCACTGGCCTCGGTCTTTCTCCTCCTCTGAGCATACGCGTGTTTTACCGTATTTGCCATATCTGCAAAAAATAAATAAAAAAGAGGTGAGAAATGACCAAATGCAAACTGAAAAGAACAACGGTAGACAAGGAGACGGGGATTTGGGCATTGATCCTGCGAACTGACCATCTTCTGAGCCGGACTCCGCATTCTCTTCGGGCTCGGGAAGTAAATGGGGATGCTTATTTCTCAGGTCGGGTTCTCTCCCAAATAACTTTGATTTCCAGATTCTATCCGACCTAAGGACGCTGTCAATGTCAATCAGTATACCCGGCTCGGGTCTCAGTACCCCGACCTTGGCGAGTTTCGCTTCTGAAAGCTTGGGGTCGTCGTTCACATTCTTTTTTAAAGAGGGATTCCAATCCACTCTGCACCCCGGGTTCACAGCCGCCTCGACCCAATAGTAGTCGTTGTGCTAGCCCTTGTTGGAGGAGTGCCACTTGGTGAATATGGCATTGTTGGCCCGAGCTGCGAAATGAAACCACCCTGGCTGCTTTGGGTTGGGCTTGCACACAAAGAACTGCCTGAACCGACGCAGGGTCGGCTCTATTTCATTCTCAAGGCAGAATACATAAAACGCCACCATTACGGCTCAACCATTGGGTGACATCTGACCCGGGCTAAGCTCAAAGTAATTTAGAATGCCGGTGATGAAGTCGGGAAGTGGAAGCCGGATGACATCGAATGCGAGGTCATAGATAGTGAAGTGATCGGGTGGAGGATAGCAGACGAACTCGTTCCGACCTAGAACCTTCAGCTTGTGGTGTCAGTCTACCGACCAATCCCTTAGCCTGGCGTTAGCCATCTGGATGGTAGAATGGCACTCGCGCTTACAGCTAGCAAACAGCTGCTCTATCCTCTTCCCCCGAGCCGACGAACCACTGGCCGTAGCTGAGCTTCGAGGTTGGACTGCCTTAACCGAGACCGCTTCAATTGGCTCCGACGTAGAGGCTCCAGCTAAGTACTCCTGTGGTATCTCGACTCCCTCTAACTAGTTCAACGGTTCCTCATCTTCCCTATCTCCCAAATCTCCCAGGTCGGCCAAATGATCATTCTCAGCCTCCTCCTGCACTTGCCTGACCCCGATCACTTGGCAATCATCATCACTCTCCCTGGGCCCAGATTGCCGAGCTGATCCTTGAGATGCACCGGCGCTGTCATCACCGTGACCTCCATCTAAGGTAGATTCCGAGCTCGACGGATTCTCGTCCCCTCCATAGGATCTTAACTCCATCACTTGGGAATCTTCCGACTCCGACCTCCCCATCCTGTCTACAAATTAAAATATATGAACATGAATATCTAAAGGGAGTCGGGACGTACCTACTACTCTAGTTGTCGAAGATGACCCGATCTAATTGCCTCCGACCTAACTGGCTCCGAGCTAATGGATCCCGAGCTGAACACACCGAAAAGATTGCTTGCCGAGCTAAAATTGTCCGACCACCCTGGTTGCCGACCAAAAGCTCTTGAAAATTTGTAAGCAAAGTGTGAAATGAATCTCGGACATCAGGGCCCTATTTATAGGCAACTCCTGTAACTGCCTCGGGAATCCTAAACGTCGCATCTTGTCATAACTGCCAGGTGACGTGTCAGCCATCTGAAGGCCAAGCACTGCTGACATGGCCATCCTCACTTTGCTGGGGTCGGGCACCTCCAACTTGGGAACAACTCCCAAATATAGATCTCACCCTCTCGATCTCGACTTGGGGGGAGGGGATTGACGAAGGGGACCTCGAGCTGAGGTAAGATACCCACACCAAGCTGAGGCGGACTAATCCGAGCCAAGCCCAGCATATTCAGCTAATGCCTAACCTGGATGTCGATCCGATTTCACCCCGACCCAGGAAAACTCCGACCTAAGTGCCAGCTGTTCTGATGGGACATAAAGCCTTGATGGGACATAAAGTTGCACCGCATTAAATGCTGTCAGGTCCGAATTTAGTATAAATAGAGTTCCACCCCTTCATTTAAGAGGTAACTCGTCATTGAATGCTCTCAGCTACCTTACCAGTTCGGACATACTAATTATTCGCGCCCGAAGAAAAAATCCGGGTCGTCACCCCGCATTTTCCTTCATTTTCCTTGTGCAGGTCAGATAGCCGACCCAAAAATTCAAGTCAAGAAGCCGACCCAAAATTTCAGCTCGACAGAAGTAACTTCCCAACTTTAACTGCGAAATTCTGACCTCAACAATAACTATATAGAAATATTATCACCTTAAATTTCTACATAGATATATAACATCGTTAATTAATTATCATTATAACTAAAATTGCATGTTTAGCTAAAATCCATGTTTTAAGCATACCCGTCTGACCATTTTGCAACTTTAGTAAAAAGAACGCAAGAAAAGTCGCTGTCTACAATTCGCCTTCATTTAATTGAACATTTTTCTCTCTCTTTTTTTTGTTTTTTGCTTCAAACATTTTTCTCTTTTTCCATCACTTTACCTTCCTTCTCCATGAGCTGGTCTTCAATGTCGAGAACCATCTAACACACACACTCAAAAAACACGCACAAAGCGAGGAAAGACGACATGAGGACATTGTGGGCGCGGTTCGCAGGGCTATTCAGCAGCAGAAATTTAGCAGGCATGGACAAAGCAGGCAATCGTTACTTCGCTCGAACCGAAGAGACCGATGGTATCAGTAAGTGGGTCTTCTTCAATAAGGTTAATTTTAAATTTATTTACTTTTATTTTAATTTTTTATTGTTTTTTTCTTCTTCTTAATTTTGTTTTTTATTATTATTATTATTAATATTATTTTAGCTAGTAATTAGGTAAAATTTCTATGATGGTATGTGTGTATTCATGTATCAGTGAAAGAGAAGAGATGGGTTGTATTCAAAGAAGAGTCAGAACCGACATCCATACCGGGTAAGAATGTGGCAAAGAAAATCTCGCAGTTCAAATTCACGTGGGGCAATGAATTGCATTCTTATAAATCATATGAAGTTATTAAGTTATCACAGTAGCTCATGTTTAATGTGCAAATTTGATAAAACACGGGTTCCTTTTGCGCTTCATGAAAAAATTTGTTAGTTATACTTGTACAGATAGTTCTTTTTCAAATTTGGCTGTTCTTTTGCTATTTCTTGAATTGTACTCATCCTCAGCTTGCACCTGTTTGGTGCCTATCAACGACGTTTCTAATTTGTTATAGGTTAGTTATTGAAAAGAAACAAAATGGTTGTCGTATAGAGTGGCGTGAGGGCAAATTTTAGCACACTTCAAAACACCTCATTAGCATCCTCATGGTAGCAAAGCACATTGTTCTTAACTTATGGAACATATTTGCGAGTCTAAGGTTTTTATTTTTTACTAATTAAGTATACCTATAGTATGTGAACTTTAAATTTTTTAACATTGTAGTTGAATGGATATGCTGGCTGAATGGACAACGGAAAATGGCACCAACACCGGAGGTAGATTATAACTGATAAAATGGATTTCTTCACTATTCTAATGCTAATTTTTCTGAAGATATCTTTACTCGAGGGATATATTTATTTATTTAGTCGAATATGAAAAAAAAGCTTTGGCAACAGTTTTGTTTGTTTCTTAGGAAATGGCTGCCCTGGAAGCAAGGCGGGAACAAGTTCGGCAAAATGTTGCTCGTAAGTTTAATTAATGCTCTGCCTTTCAAGTTCCATTAATATCTTTTGTACTTAGATGCTGCCTGAAAGGTTGATATAGGTTTATAAGGTTAATAACACAGTTAATTCACCGAACTCGAAATCATTTTTAGTGTTCCCCTTTTCAAATTATTATTATTATTGCTTTGGAGAAAACAAGAAATCATTACTAGGATGTTCTGACTGAGGTCATTATGCGTATGAAACTTTTGAAGGCTGTGAGCGCCTGAACTCTGTATGAGAAGCTACTAACTAAAGTGGCTTTGAGTGCTTGATCTGCAGAAGAACTTAGAGTTAGATGCTAATTAGTTATCCCCACATATAATTTTTTTTTTTTTTTTTGATTATCAATGTTTTGTTTGATAATAGTTTACTAATTTTTCTTTTTGTCTGGGTTTCTATAACATAATATTGTTGTAACGTTTAGTAAATGGTTCTGTGAACAAGTTCTGCACTTTCACAAAGTACTTAACAAACAATTTTTTGTTGCGACTAGTTCTCAAGAAACAAGAAGAGGAAGAGAAAGCGAAAAAAGGCACTACTCAAAAAGTTGTGGGTGCTGGTAAGCTGTTGGGCTTTTTGTTTTCGTTTGTCCTACAGAGAAAAATGTAGCAGAAGTATCTGTTAGTTCATCATGACCTGATTGTGATTATTCTTTGCTATGTTTATATATAGGTAAAGTTGTTGGGCCGGACTTAAAAAGTTTCATTCAGCAGTTTCCCACTGATTCTGAAGGTACCACATTTTCTGGCTGGTCTCCACTAGTTGTTTATTGCATCTGAAATTGAAAGAAACATTCAAGGAAATCTATAAAGGAACTCCAGAAACTATATTGCATCTTCTCATCCATTTGTTGATACTTATTGCTGGCCGAAAGCATCATACCACATGTAGTTTATACCAGAACATTGTGGCGATCCAAAAGTTTTATCTTTTTAGGCAAATAACTTAATAAGGAAATGGTAATTTTCAGATTCACAAGTAAAGAATATAATTTTTTAATACAACATGAAGTGCTGCCCTGCACAAAGTTAAACAAGTAAGGATTCCTTTTATAACGAAAGCACATCTTGATCGTGCAATTTGGCAATAGCCTTTATCTGCTTTTCCAAAATGTGAGGCTTAGCTCTTCTATGTAAGATCTACCTTATTATATCAGTACATCTATATATGGATATGCAATGGCTAATGATTTCCCTGGTTTGATTATTAGCTGCTGCATTAGACATTCAACATTTATAAATTCACCTTCATTGTTGCTCTTGTCGTGTAGCTGTTTTCAGACCTAAGGTTCCTGGTTTTTGTTCTCATCATTCTTTGCTGCACAATGTAACCCATCTCTCACATCTTAACTATCCCTTTGCTGTCTTGTTCTTGAAGGTAATGAAATCAAAGAAGCATCAGAAGGAGTGGGTGGCATGAGGTGAGTTTGTATGTTTCACCAGATAATCTACAGCAACCATACACAATAGCTATCGAGGATGTCACTATAAGCTAATAGTATGTTGTCAGACATTTAAGTAAGTTAATTCTAGATTGTTTGTTGGAATAGAAAGGGGAACATAAAGGAAAATCAATAGGAAGGGTGCTATTCTTAGTGCAACATAAAAATTTTCCTTTTCATTTTTCTCTTTGGCTTTTATACTTTAGTTCTAGCTTTTCAATTTCACTTTCCTTTTTATGTGAACATCTTCTGCACGAGAAATTAACATCTTACCTCACAACATAGAGAGAGGAGCTCCACAGAAGCTGAGACAGAGAAAAAGGACCCGTTTAAAGTCAGACAACAACAAGAGTAAGTTTGATCTTACTTAAGTCCATATGCATATCATAGTCTGATCAAACTTAAGTTCATATGCATATCATTGTCTGGATATCTGCTACTGCTTGTGGATGTTTTTATTCATTATCTTAAAAATATTTGACATGTTGAGGAGAAAATCTTAAATTTCGTAGTACAAAAAACTTGAATTTGATGATTGCATTTCCAAGACATATGCGCCATGGTTTTTGTTATACATTGATTGAGCAACCTTCTTTACAGATCTTCGGAACCAACTGGATCGGGTGAATCTTTCCGACCTGGAACTTGGCAGCCACCAACATGATGATTGTCAGAGACTTCACGAGAAAGAACATCTTTAAGACTTGGTGTATGGGTCACCTCAGAGACAACAATCATTTTGCAAGTTTATATAGAAGTCACAATTGTTCAAAGCTAAAGGCAGCTCATGTAAGCGGGCACTATTACGTACCCCTTTCGGTTTTACACTTTTTGAATTGATTTCTTCAATGACTTTATACAACTTTTACCATGCTGAAGCAAATTTTGTGGACACCATTTTTGTCAAATTTATAAGAATGGTATGTATTTCCTTTGTTTGTTCCGAGTTATGAACATATCTGATGAAATCTTCTACTTCTCTCATCTTGTATCTCTTAATAGCGTTTGCGTTAATGGAGTGTGCAACAGAGACATTGTTGAATGTGAATATAACAAGATGTTTTACTATTTCAAATCAAAAGGAACCTTTATTGCATCAAGAAGTTGAAAGTAATTGTAGGTTAGGCTCCAAAACAATAAGCCTTTTTTTTTCGCCCTTGCATTTTTGCTGTATTATAACTTTATCCCTTGCACTTGGGCTGCTATTGTACCTGCTCGGCAGTCGGCGGCTTTTGGATGTATCTAGACTGTTATTGAACTTGTCTGGACAGTTGTTGAACCTGTCTGAATAGTTCAATAGTGGCCAAAATGTAATTTTAGAAAGTTGTGTCTTGATCATAAATTTTCGTTACTGTAATATGTTATAATATCTTAACCAAGTGTTTTGTCTGATTATTGCATCTCTATTGAATAAGCAGTCTCCACATTTGCTGACACTTGGGCTCATGTACGCTTGTTAATTTCTCCGAAGCCATGTTTGCTCCGTTTTTGATCCCTTGTAGTGGACTATAGCTTTACAATTTGTAAAAGCAATCGTGCGCTTGACACTCCTTGACAACTATTCGGAAGCGGAAAATTGTATAAAAGGTCAGTTTTCAAAATAGTTAGTATATTTAAATTCACAACTCGTGTGAGGATTTCACATTTTTAATAATTTTCAATCCATCCTAGCACAAGATCTAAATGTTTTTGGGATCGAATAAATTATATCTTTGTCATTAATCGAGCAATTTCTAAAAGAAAAAAAAAACATAAGTTCTTTATGAAATTTGGTTTTAGGAGGTGCAGTGAGCACCATGTCGAGTTCTCTACAATTTTTTTCTCTTCCACTTTGACCAATAAAAGTTCACCTGATACTAACAGTTTTATTGAGGAACTTCTCATCTTAATAGGAGCTTCTCAGCGGTTAGAATGATTTTAGGCGCAATCTATTCACTTTGGTTATTTAGGTTGTCAAAAAGTGTCCTAGGTTGGTGGGTGGATCTTACACAGGAGTTTTCAAGGAGGTGCACGTCGCCTTTTGTCACCATCCAACAACAAAATGTAGCAATTCATATTATTGTAAGAGATGGATAATGTGCTTTAAATCTAGAAACTATACACGCACAGGTCCTCTATGATACATTTGGTCCCATACTCGAATGATATTCATTTCGTCCTAATAAAAAATAACACGATTTTTATAATGATTTAAATTTGCTATTATTAGTAATATAAATTAAGAATTTTAAATCAACTGATTAAAATTAATACATTATCATACTAATATTTTTAGAGCAATTTTTTAAACTACAGTTGAATTCATGAACATGCTAGAGATAACCTAACAAACTAAAACAAAAAAAAAATCATATTACTTTAATAATTTGAATAAGTTGTCCAATATAAATCGAATATTCATCGAGGCGAAGTATGAGATTACACAAAATGAATGAAAAGGTAATTTTATGAAAAAAGATTTCTTAGTCAAGTTACTAGTGAAGACCAAATAAGATTTAATTGACTATGTCTAATTAAGATATTTTTTTTAATTGTTTACTCAATTTTGACATAAATGAAATGAAAATTTATTCAGTAATTTACTTCCTCTAGAAAGAGAAAAAATTAATTTCTCTTTTTTGGTTTTTATAGTTCTATAGTGGGGAGGTCAGCCAAAATTCATAAGATACACCATCTTTTTTACAACGTATGTAATTATATACCACAAAGGACATTACGGCATGGTCCATTAGTCATGGAGGTAAAATTACTTTTATAAAATTATGAATTTGTCATTTTTCATTATTTTACATTATGCTCTTAATTGATAACACAGTGTTACACATAAAAATTTTATTAAGTAATAATCAAATTTTAACAAATAATTCGACACTTGAATTCAACTAATTGAATTTTCGCTTGATCTAAAAATTATGTACCGTAAAGGCTGGCATATTCCGAGCATCGACTATCCAAGGGAGAAAAAGATGGTTCGCTTTTCACCAAAAAAAAAAAAAAAAAAAAAGAGATCGCTTTGTAACTTTACGGTCTGGGCGTTGATACTTGATACCTATTAAATCGCCTACTTTATATGACCAAGTCAGCTTTTCACCTACTAGACCATTCTAGATATTTGAATCATCATGTGCCCACCACGCGAACAAAACAACACAATACAAATAGTTGGCATCATAAATGAGAATCTCATTATTCATTTATTCCCACCTATAAACAAAATAATAATATGTACAAAGCAAATCAAACGAATTGAATAATCAAATCAAAAAGCCATAACGTTTCGTCACCTTACATGAGTTACATTTCCCTCCCTCAATAATTCTAGAGTCACGCTTCTTAATTCTAATCCTAAGATTTTAATATGTCCTTTATTTTAAAATTTTACATTCAACTGTTATTATTAAATAAATAATAAAGAACGTTATTATATATTACGTCATATTATTATTATTTTTGAATAAATTAATTCATCACATGCATTACTTATCATGTAAGATTTTGATTAATAAATAATACTAATTTAGATAATATACATTATCAATATGGTACATATATCATTTGCCTCTTTTAGTATCTCATGTTTTAAATAAAATGACTAGTTAGCTTTCAAGATTTGTTATATCTGTCTTGCCATGCAAAATCATGTATTTTATTATTATTTTTGAAATTTTAAGATATTATCTGCATTAAGAGACTCGAGGCTAAAAGACATAAAAAAAAAGAAAAAATACAAAGATCAAAATATGATTTTGTAGGAGTTAAAACCAAAAGTTACAAAAAAATAAGAAAACACATAAAGATCGTATCATCATTTTATAAAAAATTAGGAAAATATTCATTGTGTTAACAAAATAATATATGAAGAGTTAAATAGGATAGTCAATTAGTATTTTGAATCTAAATTAAAAATTAAAAACAGAAAGTGCCAACCGCTATTTCACGTATATTCTAGATACTAATTTACTGTATATAGAGACCCCGTAAAATATGAATATCCCTCCGTACGGGTACTTTTCTGACAAAATCTCAAAAAAAAAAAAAAAAATCAAATTTCAACAGCGTAATGCATATGCCCACTTGTATTTCATTTTCTTCATCATCCGCTATTCTCAGAGCGTCTAGGTTTCGTTTCGCTTCGACTCTCTCCATTTCTTCTTCTTCATTTTCAGCTGCTTCTTCTTCTTCTTCTTCTAGAAGCTTCGCTAGCTCGCTGTCTTCACGGACGTCGTCTTTGAGCTCCCGATCGTTGAGTTTTTCGTCGGCGCTCCGATCGCTTCGCTGTTCCGTTCCGAGGTCGAGTCACGGCGTCGAGTGGCGATCGCCTGTTAGTTTGACTTCTCAGATCAGAAATTCTGCTGCTGCTCCTGTTATCCAACGCTTCGAGCGCAAGATCGCTACTATGGGTAATTTTGTCATTTCATCTCCTTTTGGATTTGATTATTTGCTAGGATTATAGCTTTCTCGATTGCTTTGTGCTCTCCTTGATGTTTATTTTACCATGTTTTTCTTTTTCTTTTTTTTTTGAAAAAAATATGATAGCCTATAAATTTTTAACTTTGCGTGTGATAGTAATTTAGTGTTATTTTTCGAGTTTCTTTCATTATATTGATGTTTAGCTGATGATTTAATTTAAGCTTAAAAAAATTTAAATTATTTTTTATTTTTTTATTTTTCGAGTTTCTTACATTATATTGATGTTTAGCTGATGATTTAATTTAAGCTCTTTTCTTCAAAATTTAAATTATTTATTTATTTTTCAGTTATGTAGCACAGTTTAATGTGTTGATTAGTTATTATAAATGTAGATTATATTCTTGTGAGGATTTAATTGTCGATGCTATGTGTTAAATCGGTAATTGGAAAGGACTAGTAGTTTATTTGGACTTTTATCTAATTTTATTAGATTTATCGTTACTGATAAACAGCTGAAATGCCTTTTAGACTTTGATTAGACCCATGTTACTTTCTGTACATATTTAAGATCTGCTTTGTAGATATGAAAACTTTTTTTTTCCTCCCCCCCAAAAAATGTATTAATTAAGTACAAGGAGATGCTGAAGTTGGGAAATCTCATAAATACTAATTTAGTTGTTTGTTTGAACTGTACTTTTCTATAATTTAAATATTCTATCGTTTAATATTTCTTCCTTGAGTTTTAAATCATGTGATCGCGTCCTGATTCAAGAATGAGGAACAGATGGCTTTAGTACCAGCACTTTAACACCTAGCTGACTAACTGTTGGAATTGAAATCTGCTGTGTGCTGTTTTATTCATATTTGAAGTTCCTCTTCTCCTCTCTCATATTTGTTTTGGCATCTATTTCATGTTGTTGCAGCATTTTGTTAGTTCTTTCACTCTTTTGTGTAATCCTCGTGGATTTATGAGATCATTTTAGTAATTTGCAAAACTTGAGGCAAATGCTAATTATCTTTCTTCTTGCCAGCTCCTGAACATCCTTTCAACGGCATTTTGACTTCTGTGTCCAAACCTGGAGGTGGAGAGTTTGGAAAATTCTACAGCCTTCCTGCTTTGAATGATCCTAGAGTTGGTATGAACGTATAGCTCTAATTTGTTTTGTAGTGTGTATTTAATTTTGCTCTACACAATTTGACTTGAGAAAGAACTTCTTTCTTTTAACCTAAAAAAGCATGCTTAAGTGAGAGCTGATTTTAGTTAAAATCTCAGCATTTGTGTTTTCTGGTTCTTGTGTTCCAGACAAGCTCCCGTTCTCTATAAGAATACTTTTGGAATCTGCCATACGTAATTGTGACAACTTTCAAGTTACAAAGGATGATGTTGAGAAGATCTTGGATTGGAAAAATACAGCACCTAAGCAAGTTGAAATTGCCTTCAAGCCCGCTCGTGTTCTGTTGCAGGTGAGAAGCGTGCCTTTTTTGTAGTTAAATTTGCAACATCTAACTTATTTCCTAATACGTATTGGTTGCTTATGCAGGATTTTACTGGAGTTCCGGCAGTGGTTGATCTTGCTTCCATGCGAGATGCAATTAAGGAACTTGAGAGCAACCCTGAGAAGATTAATCCCTTGGTAGATCTTTTTCTCTAATGTAGAATTGGGTTGCTGGATTTTAGTGTGAATTAAAAAGTCTGTAGATAGTTTTTTGCATTCCTTATTGGTTTCATCTCCTTTTAACAAATGAATAGGTACTTGTGTGGTCAGCAACAAGCCTAATAAGAAGTATAAGTTCAGGACTGAAGTAAAATATGGCGCTAGTTCCTCTAGACATTTATATGTCTAAATTGGTCGATGCTGAAGTAAAACATGTTGCTACTTCTTCTTACATTTATATGTCCAAAATTGGTGCGCACTTTGTTTTTTTTGTTGCAACATGTTGTGAAGCAGTTGAATATTGAACTACTTTATAGCTTGTGGTCATTTCTATCACTAAATCTTTTTTCTAATGTCATTTGTTGTCTTAGGTGCCAGTGGACCTTGTTGTTGATCACTCTGTTCAGGTGGACGTGGCTAGATCAGAAAATGCCTTGCAGGCCAACATGGACCTTGAATTCAAGAGAAACAAAGAGAGATTTGCATTTCTTAAATGGGGGTCCACTGCCTTCCGTAATATGCTTGTCGTGCCACCTGGTTCTGGTATTGTCCACCAGGTAAGAATTCTAGGGTAAAAATAGAATTTGTTGGAGATTTTTGATCCAGTGTTCCAAATGTCAGATTTGTTCTCTAGCATGAAGTTAATGTGAGTCACTGTACATGACTGGTTGCAAGGAAATTCTGATTTATGTGACATCTTTTAGCATAAATGTTTCTGTGCCAGTTTCTAATATTACATTGCTTTTGAACCAAACTTGTACTACTATGAGCTTAGAAATGTCATAGCTAACTACGATCTTCTCCCCTATGTTGTCTCTTTTCTCCCTTGATTTTTCAGGTTAATCTAGAGTATCTTGGACGCGTTGTTTTCAACACCGATGGCCTTCTATACCCTGATAGTGTTGTAGGCACTGACTCTCATACCACCATGATTGATGGACTAGGGGTTGCTGGATGGGGAGTTGGAGGAATTGAAGCAGAGGCTGCAATGCTTGGCCAGGTAATTGACTCCTCCCTTCTCTTAGTATGATTTGCCTTATTTCTTAATCTTATTATCCTAGCATGGAGGAGTTGGAGGTTTTTGCCTTTACTTCTTTGAACTAGTATTATGATTCTTTTAGTGCGACTTTTCTATATGAACTCAGAGATTTTTGTGATTTGCTTTAGGTTTGAGTCTTTAGATAATAGTCTCAGTGTGCCACCAAATTATATAGGATTCTACCCCAAGTGGAAGATGTTTTTCACATGCTTTACTACTGTCTTCTAGCCAACTTCTAGCCAACTGATAGTAGTAAAGTTTTACCGGAGCGTATCTTTTGTTTGTTGTTTGTCCCTTCTCCTTTTCATTTTGAAAGAGAAAAAGCATGACGATTCTGCTGCTATACTTCAGCTCTTCAGTCTTTTGTAGGATGGTAGAGCCAAGCCTCCTGTAATGAGAGCTGAAATTGTTAACACCAGCTTAGCTATTATATAACTGTAATGTGCTTCAGAATTCAACTTAAGTCGCTGGATCAATTCGTAGCTTTGGTTTTCAATTTTCCTTATCAAATAATTTTTCTTATTAAGTAGTGAAAATAGTTCTCACTTCTGTTTTTCTTATTCTACCTTGACAGCCCATGAGCATGGTTTTGCCTGGTGTAGTTGGATTTAAATTGTCTGGGAAATTGCGAGATGGTGTTACAGCTACTGACTTGGTTTTAACTGTTACCCAAATGTTGAGGAAGCACGGTGTTGTTGGCAAGTTTGTTGAGTTTTACGGTAATATGCCATGACTAACTTGCTAGGATCATTTATTGCTTGTATCTTTGATATTTTGTTATCTCATGATGCTTGCGGACATAGGTCCTGGTATGCAGCACTTATCACTGGCTGATAGGGCAACTATTGCTAATATGTCTCCTGAATATGGAGCAACTATGGGCTTCTTCCCTGTTGATCATGTCACATTACAATACCTTAAGTTAACTGGAAGAAGTGATGAAACTGTAAGTTTATTTTGAACTTTCTCTCTACTTCTTTGACTGTGCTAAATTAAATGGTTCAGATTAGTAACCAATGTCTTGCTTGAATGACTATTCTTGCTTAATGTATTAGGTCTCGATGATCGAATCATATCTCAGGGCTAACAAGATGTTTGTTGACTACAACGAGGTATAACTTTCACCTTTTGTCTCCTTCTTACATATGATGATCTGTACCAGTTAATTAGGTTAGAATCTTTCTCTTCTTGTTTTAGCCTCAACAAGAGCGAGTCTACACCTCTGATCTGGAATTGGATCTTGCTGATGTGGAACCTTGTGTTTCTGGGCCTAAACGGTATGATGAGTCATTTTCATAGCATGGTTTGCTTTCCGTTTCAATTCATTCTTTTTAGATTGTAAGATTTTTTTTATATGTGATCAGACCACATGATCGGGTTCCTTTGAAGGACATGAAGACTGACTGGCATTCATGTCTAGATAACAAAGTTGGTTTCAAGGTGAGGTACTTAAATTCGGTTACTTCATTGATGTTTCTCTTCAAAAATTGATATATCAATATTTCTGATCTTAAGATCATATGAGTTGCTATTCTTTACATGCACGTCTAATACGGATTATGTTTTATGATTCGATTTTAAGATCATATGACTTGCTATTCTGTTATACTTTTTGGGAAATGTGTATTTCAGTAAGTAAGAAATTGGCTGAAAATAATTACTTTATTGAGTAAGGTTCTAAATTGATTTAAAAATAAGGCGGTGTTGTTAATACCTGATGTATATTGTGTTGCACCCCCTTGGTGCCTGTTAATAAATTTCTTTTTCATTTCTCAAAAAAAAAAGGCGGTGGTGTTAATACCAATATGAGTTACATGGAGACTTTCTGACTATAATGTGGCCTTTTCCTGTTTGTGTTATGATGGCTGATATTTATTATATTCTCATGAAAAACATTTTGTCCTTTTGATTTTTGCAGGGTTTTGCTGTAACAAAGGAGGACCAGGATAAAGTTGTAAAGTTCACATTTCAAGGACAGCCTGCTGAGCTCAGACATGGGAGTGTTGTCATAGCTGCTATCACAAGTTGCACAAATACATCAAACCCAAGTGTTATGCTTGGAGCTGGTCTTGTTGCCAAGAAGGCCTGTGAGTTCGGTTTGGAGGTTAGTGTTGGAATCTTAGTGGCTGAACTACAACATAATTCTATTTAGAAACTCGTTGTTTAGATTATTATTTTTTTCTTTGTTGATATAAACCCAACAAAGGTATAGCTCAATGAATAGTGATTATTGTCCAAGTTTCTCTTAGATGACCTCAGCAGAGGCAGTTGATTGCCTTGTTTCCATCAGACTAAATTTGATATGTGACAATGATTTTTTGATGAGTTTCTTCTTTGATTAATTGATAGGTCAAACCATGGGTGAAAACAAGCCTTGCCCCAGGTTCAGGAGTTGTAACCAAATACTTAGAAAAGAGGTACTGATTCTAATCATGAGAAATTAATATTCAAACCCTAAAAAACAATCGAAATAAAAGTAAATAAAGGGATGATTGTTACTGAGTTTTATTCCTTTTCTTTGGGTTGCAGTGGCTTGGCAAAGTACTTGAACCAGCAGGGCTTCAATCTTGTTGGCTATGGGTGCACAACTTGTATTGGAAATTCTGGGGACCTTGATGAGTCAGTTGCTTCTGCAATTGCAGACAATGGTAGTACTGTTTATTATGCTTCTTTTTTCCTTCTATTCTTAGAGAATGCTGTCTCTATTTGGCCTTGCTGCGGCAGATTTTACACCAGAAAAGCTTTTTGTGCTCTAATAAATTTTGCAGATTTAAAAGAATATTATATTTCTGGTTAAGGGTTTGAACTAATCATGGCCTTCCAGTGACCTTTTTTTTGTTTCAAATGTACACCTTGGAATCTTAGTCTGTTGGAATTTATTACCTTCCAATAGCTGCAATATTCATTGCTTGATCACATAAACTGTTTAGTCTCTTGTTGTTTCACATTAGCTGGTTGTCGAATGACAAAGATACTTGGATGCATGGTTCAACAAGCTTTTTAACAGTTTCTATGAGAAAATCACTCGTCTGTCCCATTTTCTGTGAGATATTTTCTGACAGTACTGTGATGATGAGGAATGGAATCTGTGCATGAGGTCAAATTAAAATGGACAGTGCAAGTAAAAATATAATTGTGATGTTTTTAATGATTAAAATGTTTTGGGCATCCATAACAGGAAGTATATTAAATCATATGGAGCTGGACGGAGGTTTTCTTTTTAAATTTTTTTTATGACATACAAGGCCCTCTATCTGCAAGACTCGATACTTGCTTCCATCTGCTATAACGTCAAATCTTTAACATTTTCATGGTTTCCTCCATAGATCTTGTTGCTGCTGCTGTTCTTTCTGGAAATCGGAACTTTGAGGGTCGTGTCCATCCACTCACAAGAGCAAACTATCTTGCTTCTCCTCCATTAGTTGTAGCATATGCACTTGCTGGCACGGTAAGTGAACTAATAATACATGTCCTCCTTTTTACCAAGTAGTTTTCACCTTCATCTTTTCTTCAACGTGGAAAAGGAAATAATTTATCCAAAAATATACAGTTGCTGTGGGCCTGCATTTGTTTAGTAGAACTGTCCTTTTTATTGATCGGGAGTGGGGCGGAGTGTGAGGAAAAGTTGGAGGGGGTGGGAGTGGGGAAAAGGTAAAAAATGGGATAAAAGGTCCTTATCATGACATAGCTTGTATATTTGAATGATTTGCAATGTGAATGCTTCCTCGTCTACAGAGTTCCTGTGTATGTGAAAGTTATTTTTATGTTAACTGCTTGATACCCGACGACATTGGTTGGTGTCACAGAGTGCATCATTATGACCTTTCATCAACATCTGAGGGTTGTAATTGTTGTTTATCTATTTAATCTTTTAAAGAATTTCTGCATTTACTTATCAAAAAAATTTCTGCATTCACCACGCACTTTCTGTGGAGGGGTTTGTGAGCTGTTACCAGCTTGAGATCACTGATTGCATGACATGTTCGAAAGCTAAGGGGCTTGTTTCTGGTTGTGCAAGTATCTGTTGTAGTTCTTGCTTTGTTCATAACCTTTTCAATTTCCTGCTTCTCAGGTTGACATCGACTTTGAGAAAGAGCCAATTGGAACTGGAAAAGATGGTAAAAGTGTTTACTTTAAAGATATCTGGCCTTCTAATGAAGAAATTGCTGAGGTAGGAACCTTATAGTTTCTCAAGTAGTTAAACTGTGATCCTTGTAGGAACTTAATTGATTGAAGGATGCAATTACAGGTTGTTCAATCAAGTGTACTTCCTGATATGTTCAAGAGCACATATGAAGCGATCACCCAGGGCAATCCATTCTGGAATCAACTGTCAGTCCCTTCATCCAATCTTTATGCATGGGATCCAAACTCAACATATATTCATCAGCCACCATACTTCAAGGGCATGACCATGGACCCACCAGGTCCTCGTCCAGTGAAGGATGCATACTGCTTGCTCAAGTTTGGTGACAGTATCACCACTGACCATATCTCTCCAGCTGGGAGCATCCACAAGGATAGTCCTGCTGCGAAGTACTTGATGGAGCGCGGTGTTGATCGCAGGGACTTCAATTCTTATGGTAGTCGTCGTGGCAACGATGAAGTGATGGCTAGGGGCACTTTTGCTAATATCCGTATTGTCAACAAGCTCTTAGAAGGTGAAGTGGGTCCAAAGACAATTCACATCCCAACAGGAGAGAAACTTTATGTGTATGATGCAGCAATGGTAAGGTTTCTTTCAGTGCTTTGGGTGTGCGTTTGTTGACATATTAGTTGTTTTTAAGCATTTGTAAATTATATATTGCTATATCATCTCCATCCATCGTGGTATTAGGAGCTTTTACAATTTAATTTTTTTTTTTCCAGAGGTACAAAACTGCTGGGCAGGACACAATTGTTCTGGCTGGAGCAGAATATGGAAGTGGCAGTTCAAGAGACTGGGCTGCCAAGGGTCCAATGTTACTGGTCAGTATTGCTTGGTACTCGAATGTCGGTACAATGTCTTATTATTGTTTTTCTTCATTATTTTTCATATCTTACCGTTTTTTCCTGCATAGGGAGTAAAAGCAGTGATTGCCAAGAGTTTTGAGAGAATCCATCGCAGTAACCTGGTCGGAATGGGAATCATCCCACTCTGTTTCAAGCCTGCTGAGGATGCGGACACCTTGGGCTTGACAGGTCATGAACGCTACACAATACACCTTCCAGAAAAAGCCAGCGATATAAGGCCCGGCCAAGATGTGACTGTGACTACTGATGATGGAAAATCTTTCACGTGTGTAGTCCGCTTTGACACAGAGGTATGTGCAAGAACAAGGCTTCAACTTATTGATTATTGTGAACTTTCTCGTATACCACGTTTTCTTACCGGATCATCTCATTCAATCTGCAGGTTGAGCTGGCATATTTTGATCACGGTGGTATCCTCCCCTATGTCATAAGGAAATTAACCAAAGCGTGAACAGCGCCAGAGCCCAAGGCATGGTAATGAACAGTTTGTAACGATGTTATCAGCTGCAAAAACTTCATCAAAATTGTTCTCCGAAATGAGAAATCTCATTTTTCTGTGTCCATTCTCTTATTTCTCGTCGAGTTGTTGTGTTACAGAAACTCGCTAGGAAATGTCATTGTTTGGTAGCCTCTTGCTTGTCCTGTCGTAGTACAATGAATTTCTCGATCTCCATAATGCAAATACTGGACCTAGCTGTTGGCAATAAAGGAAATATTCAAGAAAAAATTGTTCTTCAGTATTTGTTTGGATGGAAGACACTTGTGTTGGTTTCGGATACAGGTATCTATTTGCTCATAATCTTTCAGGTTTTTCTTGGAAGTATGACATACAATTTGCTCTTTAGGAGTAGATTCAATTTGGATGTGAGAAAGATTCAATGATGCTTATCTATCCAAATTATTTTATTATAATTGCATTGTTAATTTAATATCGTTGATATAACGTTATGAGAGTTCAAATTCTTTAGCACGGCTCGTGAGTGCTGGTTTTCTGATTATACTACAAATTTACTTGTATTTGTGTAACAACTTATAGTGATAAGGAGATGAATTTATCCTATTTCAATTTAATCCAGAACGCCTCTCTATGATTCTTTCTACAGGATGAACCTGTCCAAGGTTTGTGCACATCAAAATTGATTAGCACGCGAGGGGCTCTCTTACGTTTTCGTTCTTGATTTTGTTGTTGAATCCTGCAAAACGTTTTAGTCATTGATTTTGTCATTGAATTCTGAAACACCCCATGGCAGCCCTTTTACATACACAACAAATTATCAAACTCAGGTATAACGGTACAGTCTAATATATACTTTAAATCAATTAAAGGACTCAGCTGGTAGCCAAGGGGATTCGAAACCACTCCGAAACATGCGAATTACCCTCTCTTTACCAACTAAAAGAACCCCTTGGGATAAATTTTCAAGTTTCTGGCACTCAAAACTGCTCAAATGGGATTGTGATGCTGGGAGGACAATGAGGAAACAGCAGACATGCGAGGAAAGAGCACTCAAAGCTCCATGTGATTTACACAATCTAACTTTCTTACGAATGCAAATATTTGTTTCACTCCTAGCAAGTTCGCCAAGTACTCTTTGTACTTCCCCCTCTCTTTGGTTCTAAAACATTTCAACAAAAAAGCGAGTACACGTATTAGCAGAACACAAACCAGATGCACCACGAGCTTGGTTTGGGCACAAATGGCTCCCCTCTGGCTAGTTCTTCCAAAATTTTGTGAAATACAACGTATAGCACCTTCCACAACTAGCTTCGATGGTGCAGAGATTTGGTCGCACGTGAGGCAAGAGCTATTGCCTTTGCACTTGTACTCGTCATTAACCACTCTTTCTCTGCACGTCTTTGATGTTGTCTTGCATTCTTGGCTCGCTTTGGGGCTAACCGATTGTCTCTCTCCAGAAATGCAAGCCTAAACTTTTCAGCCATAGATAATTCATTCGGGTTCGAAACTGTCCCTGGTGCAGCCTGAGATGGAAATCCAGAAACTGCCCAAGTCTTTGGATCAACATTTTGAACAACGAAATCATCCAATTGAAGATTCTGTAACGCCCCTCGAGGAACTTCAATCCCTCTATAACCAAGAGGTGATGGTTTTGGGTTTACTATGATTCGCGGGCACTCCATAGATAAACTCTCCAATGAATCTTTGTCAACTTTTGGCTGCGAAAGAAAAGGATAAGGAAGAGACGTTAACGGACAGAAGGTAGGGCATTTCTTTCCTTTTCTTCTTCCGAAACCACAAAGGTAATGTAGATGAGACATAAAACCTCTTGTTGAAATAAGACAACACACACGAGGATGGGAAACGAAAAAGATAGCATACCCACACAAGCCAGCGGAGGGATGGTGCACCATGAGCAATCTCAGTTGTATCAAGCTCCTCCCATGAATCTCCATCCACATCTTTCAGATGCGGTTTCAATAAACTCAAGCTGCTGCGTGCAGTGCGTTCACTCCTTGGACACCCACTGCAACATTAATATGGGTTCATTCCTGTTATGAGGTTTATACCCTTTGTTAACACCCAATGGAAATGGGTCATTTCCATCATATGAGATGACACTGGCGATTGATATATGAAACTGAAAAACAAATCAATGACAAAAATTCGACTACTAAATAGAAGGGATTGACAGCTTATTTGAAGGAAGCTCAGGAGAAGATCAGACTAGAGTACTAAGGAGGCTATGTAGCTGCACTGCAGCAGACATACCAGATACCAATTAAACCTCAGATCGGATGTGACAATATTGACAAAAGCCTATTCCATCATTTGCGCTATAAAAATAATACTGAAATATAGAAAGTAGAAACAATAATAGGCACAGACTATTCCATACGGTGAGACGAGACTACTCTTTCTTGAGTTCGAGAGAGGACCATAAAGATCTCGCTGTTAGAAATAATGACAATGTACACCACAAATATTTGTTTTGTTTCGGCATATTAATATGCTATAAAAGTATAATGGGCACAAATCTCTCCATCTTTAATCCTCTGAACACATGGTTCAAATGTGACTTAGATCCTACTACATTCTTAAGTATGACAGCCGTTCACCATAATGGGCATAAGATACATTCAAAATGGGATATGATAAGTGTGTATTCAAAGACACGGGTAGAATCCAGATTTGCACCTTCAGAACATATTCCATACTTAATTAGAGCTCCATATTTAAATGATTATTCAATTCCGGAGTGTACTATCCATAATATATACCATAACTACGAACCAATTCCTAAAACATAATCTAGCATAAGCATTTAAAGACGACAAAGTCGCATGAAGAATATTTTCTTTCTCTGTTACTTACATTGTAATAGTATTCCCTCTACTGAAAAGGAAGTACAACACTTTTTAGGCACAGGAATAGGCGTGAGTGCTGGAATATATCTGCATGCAATTTTGTGCTTCGAGTTTTCATAACAAACTATATTACTTAGAGGGAAGAGACTGTACCCCCATCTTAATATCTCCAATGAACTACAATTCTGCAAAAGTTCAGAAACACCAGCTGATGTGAGGTTGCTGCATCGACTGCATAAATAGCCTCAATATAAGTGACAACTTCAATTATCCAAAATTATTGAAACCAAATCACAGTAGAATGGACAAAACATGGAGCTGGTCAGTCAGTAAGAAAAGTAATAAAGCAATTTAACCTATAGAAGTACAATCATCATATAAATCAATTGCTATTTCATAACTATAATATGTGCATCTTAATATCCATTTACACGGGCAAGTATTTTAGTTTTGTAGGTGTAGCATGATCAGTTGGATATCAATTCAGATAATAGATATATATATCATAGATGGGATTACTTCTAATAGGAGCGTGATTTCACTGATTCATGTCTATCTTGGGAAATTGACTCAACTGAGTCGATATAAAAATCACAAGTTGATACCTTATGTCTACTGCTTTTAGATATTTGCAAATCTTCACCACTTCCAAAAGGCCAAAATCTGAAATGTCTGAACCCGAAATATCAAGAATTTCCCAGGAACTATCAGCCAATGCAAGAATAACATTATCATTCAGTAGCTTCCTTCTTTTGGCAATTGCTGCCAGTGCCATCTGCAGTGATGTGAAAACAAGGATGCATCAGATATCACAATAAAATCCTCCTAACACTATGCCTATGTGTGCTTATCACATGCAGAAAGTAAAGGTGTGCATCAGTGATGTGAAAACAAGGACGAAGTGATGCCAGCATCCTCCTCTGTAAGAGAAAATATGGATAATGAGTTTGAAAATTAGAATATGACCAAAAAAAAAAAAAAGAGTTTGAAAATTACAATATTTTGTTTGTTTGTACTTTGACATTAAGATGTATTGTCATTTTTCGTTTCTCCTTCAGCAGCTCACCACATCTCTCTTATCCCTCTTGCAGCAGCTTTTGGCTTTAAACCATGACTCCCCAAATTAAGATTATTAACCGTGTAGTACAAACCAATTACTGCTTTAAAAACAGTATTCCTTTTCCGAAATCATATGATACAAATGATCTTCCGCACTATTAGTTTTGATGTTAGTTATAATTATTCCACAGAACTGGTTGACATGGCTATCGGAGATAAAGAACTCCAATCTGAAAAAGCTAAAACGTTCACTAAATTATAGAATACTATGCAACATAATTCTTTGACAATTGATTCGGAAAGTTGTTATCTTTTGCATCATGAGAACTAAGAGCTGACAAATATATTAACATTAGTTAAATGCACCAATCCTTGCTTTGAAATACAGCATTCCTTCATTGATATCATATTAACATAAATGATCTGGAGTACTATAGTTTAGATGCAAATAATGAACTCCAAGTCTCAAGAAGCTAATATCAACACTAAGTTACAAGCTACAAAACACAACGTTTTTGGCAATTTAAAGCAAAAAGTTGTTACCTTTTGCATCATAAAGAACTAAGAACTATAAAAAATACATATAACAACATTGAACAAGCCAAACAAAGCATATTTTTAACCTTAATATCAGATGGGAAGCTCGTGGCAACCTCGGCCAGATCATCAATAATATCCTCTAAATGCCTCCCAACAACTCCAAGACACAAGCTTTCTAACCTGGGAGGCTTTGGCTTCTCAAATGACAGCACTGTAATCCCAAAACAAGCTCAAGAAAAGTCAATTCACATACCCAAATAAATAAAAATAAAAACTTTATTCATGAACTATAAAAAATTAAAGAAAAACTTGAGTTGGGTTTGCAAAAACTGTGATTCATCCAAAAATTATAGACACCCTTACTCATAATGGTTATATAACATGTCTATATATATCGGATGCCTACAATAAATCCTAAACTGGTACATCCCTTCTGGACAGGCGCATAACATGAATTTCGTGCATCGAATTGTACCCTTTACGATTGTTATTTTTTAATTCAATGGTGAAGAGAGAGAGAAAGACTTACAAGGCGATTGAGAGGTGGGGTTGATGTATTTGTTGGTGGGTTTATTTGAATTAGAAGAATCAAGATTTATATTGAGCTTCTGCAAACAAGTGCTTATTGGCTCCTTAGCTTTTGCTTCTTCCATATATTTACCAAATTTGTTAAACTATAAATATTTTTGTATATAGAGAGGAAAATCAACTGGTTTTGGGTTCTTTGTGGAGTAATTTTTTCACTTCTGCCATGGTTTGAATTCATTTGGAGCTTTTATGGGCTCGTTTTGGGCTCGCCGACGTCAATGTCAGAGGGACGTAAAAAGCGTGCTCGTAAGCACGTTTTGAGGTGAAAGCGCTACTGAATCTCATTCGGGTTCTTCAACTTCACGAGAAAGCTAGAAAACAAGGTCCTTTATTAACGTATTATAGTTTGATAAATGATAGGGGGGCCGGCTACTAAATGCTGTACGTACGAAATTTGAAGGGTAGTCCGACCGGGGTAAAAACTGTTCTTATAAAATTGTGAGTTTGATATTTTTTATTATTTTAAAATTTTTATTTTTAATTGATTTGTTGCATATTTAAGGGGTACACCTTTGCATTTGATATGTGCCGGTTAAGTAATCATGTCATCCTTAAAATAAAAAAAATCAAATTGCTTACCTACTAAATTGTTATTTTAAACTGTCTATTGAACACATGTAATTGTTAAAAAGTTTAACGATCAATGTGAAAATTGTGTGAGTTGTGGCATAGTTGAGCCTTAACAGTTAAAACTTAAAATATTTAAGATTTTATTACAAAAATTTTCTTATTAATGTTGATTAATATGTCTAAAAGTCATATTACAAGATTTTAATATTTGTCATAAGTATTCGAATGAATTATTACAGTTTAATCGGTTAAAAGATGAAAAAATGACCATATAACTCCTTTACAGACCAATTTTTAAAGATTAAATATACAAATTGAAAAACACCTTAAATACCAACTTAAAAAATGAGAAGAAAATTTTACTAGGTGCACTAGAAATTTTGTAATTTTCTGGTTAATTTGACAAGAAGATGAGTAGGACTGACGTCAAAATTTTTGTGAAATATTGAGACTAAAAAATGTAATTTTTATAACATTAAGTACTAACTTGGAAAGTCAATTAAATACTAGGGATCAGTATTGAAATTTCGGCTTTTCTGTAATCAAACGACGTCGTAACAATCATCATGCTTTTTTTCTAAACTGAAAAAGACACTGGACGAGTATTTCAAATTTCAAGTCACGAAGAAAAACAACCTCAAAACACAAATCGAAACATTTTCACTTGTAATAAATAAAGCAAATTTTCACTTGTATATATATATATATATATAAACAAAGATGGCGAGAGCACAAAATGTAGCAGCTGACGTGGCACAGGTGATGGATCAGATGGAGCGGCACTGCTTGGCGCCTGATGGATCTCTCGTCTCCAAATCCACCTATTATGATCTCCACCACGTAACACTTTTTTTTGGAAAAAAAAAAACTATTTGAAAATTAACTATTTCAATTTTGCTTTTTATTTTTTTGAATTTCTTATTTTGGTTAATTTGTGGTGCAGGCGAGAGAAGAAATGTCGAAAGAGAGGCAGCGTTATTTAGAATCCTTGGTACAATTATGAATAAATTAATTTGTTAATTTTTTTAGGGTTTTGAGGCTTTTTTTTTTAAGAATTTTTATTTTTATATGATTTGTTCACTTAGGCTATATATATTGAGGCGACGGCGATGGTAGAAGAGTATCAGCAGGCTGTTTCTGTGGTTAATTTAGGCGGCATTCGCGATATTCAGGGGCTTGGCCTCAAAAGCTCACCTCAGGTTGTAATATATAGTTACGTGTGTGTGTGTTTGTGTGTACGAATGGAGATTATTTGGTGATAGCTTATGAAGAATTTTGACATGTATGATTGGAATTTTGATTACTGATATAGACATTTTAGTTTAATTGAATGTGACATTGCTCGAGTATAATTTTTTGATCTTTTATAGTGGCGTTAAGCATCAATTGCGATTTTGTGTGTTTCAAATAGGTCGATGAATATAGTTTTGGAACTTGGAGATAAAGCTAGGACGGACATTTGTACGTTTACAAGATTTGTGTATGTTAGGTTGTTGTCCAGGAATTGAGTAGACATATGACGCGAATTAGTTGGGATATAGGAATGTTGTGTACTTATAAGAATCTTACAAGTGTGGGTACTTAAATTTGGTTGAAATGGCATTTAGGTTTATGAGGCTTTGGAGCATCGGATGATGGTTGCAGAAGCAGCTCAAAGATTGAGGCTTCCACTTATTTCCAAGGATGGGGAAATTCACGAGGAGGAAATTGAGAAATGGAGCTTAATGTCGCGAAGTTCTCTTGATAGTACGAGTACTGGTTTCACGATAAGCTCAAGCTCAAACTCGACTAACTACACTAATCTTTCATTGGTTGGTGCTGGTGCTGGTGCTGGTGCAAATAGTTTTCCCTCTGGCACTGGAGCTGATGTATCAGAACCAGAAATAGGTGGTGTTCCTAATAGATACCTTGGATTAACACCTGCTTATTTATGGCAAGTTCAACTCCATCAGACACCATTATCCATGGTATGATATTCGGAGGCTGATATGAATATCTTATGCGCTTATTAGGTTTCTCTTTTTGCCTAATCTGGGGCAATGTTCTGTTCTTTATTTGTTGACAATGCTGGGAATCTAGCAAAATTTCTATTCATGTAGAACCCTTGGTTATTCTGAACGTATCTCTAGATTTTACTCCAACAGAGGAATCAAATATTTTTTTTTTTCTAATTATAGGACATGGCTGATTACCAGATATTGCTCTCACGTGAGATTGGAAGTCGTTTAGATGCTAAATGTGATAAAGTAGCAGATGCCATTGCCATAGATGATATTGGTCAGTCCAAATGCTACATCTATCTCATTATCATGTTATCAGATTGCATCATGGGTTGTTTCTGATTTGATTATGACCACCTTTTACAAGTCACTGACAAAAGCATGAAGAATTTGTTTCAACATATCAAAAGCTTTATGCAAAAGATAACCTGATGTTAGTTTTGCAGATTCTTCTACTGCTAATCAAATTTCAATTGCTCGACTTCCAGAAAGGTTCGTCTTGCCCAGCACTTAGCTTTAAAGTTATAGTGTAATCGTTATGTATTATTTTTAATTGGTATATGAGGTTCTTTCTTGGTTTGCAAACATTAACACCATATCCATTTTTGGTTAACAATTCGGCATTATACGACAAATTTTATATTCTATCTGCTGTCCAATAGACAACATAAGATATTGCAATTAGGACTGTAATTAAGTCCTTAGCTGTTTAGAAATAATACACCAGAAGAGAGGTAGAGGTAGACCTAAGATTACTTGGACGGAGACAATTAGACAAGAGCTTGCGTGTATGGATCTCATAGAGGAGATGACTCTCGACAGGAAGGAATGACATCGCATGATCCATATAGCCGACCCCACCTAGTGGAACAAGGCTTAGTTTGGTTTGGTTTGTAATTTAATTTTTGGTTTTGCCAGCTCTTTTGGTATTGTATTTGAGTTATAGGTGAAAATATTGGGTGATTGTCAATCACCTTTTGAAATTGATTGATTTCATACTTTCATATAGAATTTAATCTTCATGTTAAATATATATATTTTTTTATTTATAGAAAAGCTAGGATTCTAATTTGTCCTATCAATTACATATCATCATTACTTAAATCAGTCAGTGCAATTCAAAATGAGATAACCAGACTTTTGTGCTGGCTACTGAATTTCTTCTTTCAAGGTAATAATCATGCAGTATCGTTCATTTTGACACTTCTCATTGCTCATTTGAACAGGGTAAAGTTGATCATTGAGGAAATTGAGAGAGAAGAAGCAGCCTGGCGGGAGGACCTTTATTCATCTGATAGAAAATTTGCGGAGTATTATAATGTAAGCAAAGAGATTCATCTAATTTTAGAGTTGTATGTTACCCTGAAACTTTTATTTATTTATTTTCCCTCAGCCCAGTTCTTCTTGAACTTTTGTAGCCTGTTAATATGTGACTCTTGAAACTATTTATTTACCCAGGTTTTGGAGCAGATACTAGGTGTGCTCATAAAGCTTGTCAAAGATATAAAGTTGCTGCATCAACATAAATATGTAAGCTTGCTGTCATTTAATTAATTTGTGATATCCAAGAAAGAATTTCAAGCAAAGGAGAAAAGCCTGAACTGTATCAGATGAACTTACTTTCGAACTGATGATTATCCTACTACTTAACAGGGTGCTTAAGTTGTCTCTTTCTTTTCATTTAAATAGGATGAACTACAAAAGACTTGGCTAAACAAAAGATGTGAGACCATGAATGCCAAATTGAGGTTCGTCTCACCTGCTAATGTTTTCTAGTCATTGCTTTACATACAGTTGCTTTTTTTTTTTTCTTTTCTTTTTCCTTTTCTGTTGCTTAGAGAACACTTGAGCAGGTTAATTGGAATGCTTCATGCTTATTCAATTGTAGAAATTATCAAACGGTGTATTTCATCAATTATTTTAATAGGTTTTGATGTATCTTTTTGGTTTCTTAGAGTTCTGGAACATATTCTCCTACTGGAGACCTATACAACGGAAACTATTCAAGCCCTTCACAAAATAAGGTAGAAAAACACTTCTCTCAATCCAAATTCAGTTATCGTTCCAAATTCAGTTATCATTCATACATAGATCTTATATTAGCCTACATTTGTTCCAGGAAATATTTGATTGAATCAACAGAAGAAGCTTCACTTGCTTATAACAAAGCGGTATGCTTCTGAGCACAAAACTTGTAACTATTGTTGACTTGCAGATAAATGCAGGCTTTAGATCCCCCACCCCCAACCCCAACCAAGCACTTTCTTTCATTGTAGTTCTGTATGTGATGCCAACTTAGCAGTATGTACTGAATCTCATTCCATTTGAAGAAAGGTACACTGATAGTTTATCACCAACTTTTTCATCTGCCCACACGTTGAGAAACCAAAATGGATAGAAGGTTTACCCTCTTTGTTTCTACTACATAAGTAGGTATTTCATTATGTAGCTTCTGTAGCACATTAACCTGATCTATATTTGACATGTAAACTATCTTCCAGGTTACCCGCCTTAGTGAATATCAAGGTGTTGATCCTCACTTTGATCAAATTGCCAGGCAATACCACGACATAGTGAAGGTATCAAAGAAAAGGAAAAACTCGGATATATGCTTAACAGTTTTAATTGAGTTTTCCGAGTTAAGCTGATGTTGAAATTCCCTTTGCAGAAATTGGAAAATATGCGGTGGACCATTCACCAAGTTGAGATGGACCTAAAACCCTTGCCTGACCATCCAAGCAACTAATTCTCTACTTTTGCATCTGGAGCATTTCTATTCAAAAGAAAGAAAGCAACCCTTGCCCATGGCTTTATTCCCTTCAAACCCCGTTGTCTGATTCAGCAGGTTCCGTTCTAAAACTCAAGCCCCGTAATTTCAGAATCTTCCTGTCGAATGGAGCAGTTTGTTTCGATCTTGTATTTTTTGACATACTATATAATGCAGATCACACCAGCATCATTAGTAAAGGAATTGACGTTGATTCCTTCTTGTATTATGTGGTAAAAGAATGCTTTGACAAAGTGTAGTGATTGTTATAAGGTTATGTGCTTTTGCTTTTCTTTTCAATATTACTTTTCAAGATTGGGTGGGTATTCAGCAACTCTATGTCTGCATACTACCAAGAGAAAAAGTTATCGAGTCCAGTTGGTTAAAATCGAACAAATCTTTATACTGATGGAACTCACATAATTTGCACTTTATCAATACCGTAGGGTCTAAGAGTAGTTCTCCCAGTTCACGCTAGAATTTGTATTCCAAGTTTGAAAATTTAGCAAATTTTTTCATCATCTCTAGATTTGTTATCCAATCAATCATCAAGAGCTAATGGATGTATCTTCACTCTTACTCCTAAATGATTAATAAAATTGCATTTTATTGCGCTTATTTTCAAACTTCTCTAGGCAAGTAGTCCGAACATTTGTTTTCATAGATTGAAACTATGATCTCACTTATAATCTAAGTCAATTAATTTTTATCACATTATCGTCTTCACATGAGTAATATTTTCAGAATTATGAAAATGATTGATGTGGTAAAAAATTATCGTCTCATATGAGATCATGATCTGTGAAGTATTATTCGAAGGTGCGAAAGTAGGAATGTAGAATATTAGTAGAAGAAGTCCTAAATAGCTGGATGAAAACATTTAAGTGAGATACACCATGTAGGAGTTGTAAAAGAAGATTTAAAATGAGACACACTATGTAGGAGGGGTAGATAAAGATTTAATAACCTGAATAGATACACGCAAGTGAAATACATGAAGGATAGAAGAAGACCAAAATAAATTAGATAGAAACACTCAAGTAAGATATCACGTGTATGAAGTTAATATATAAAAATACTCTACATTATTATATTTATGTAATTAACTTTATCTAATAGAATAAAACTTGATTTGAATTTACAAGACCGTGATCTAAATTTAGGCAAGTTGACCAACACAACCCGCCACTTGGACACAATATCCAAATAAGTTCATGGTCATATAAGTAGGACTTGATTCATATAACTAATTTTATTTAAAGGGATAAGCGATATCATAACCTAAATATAGGCAAATTGACTGACACGAGCCGCCACGTGGTCACTATTCAAACAAATCCATGGTAATATAGGCAAGATTTAATTCGTATAACTAATCCCACATACTATACTTGATTTTATGAGACCGAAATCTAAAGGGTAAAATGCAGCAGAGGTCCCCATTGTTTACTCAAAAATCAATATAATCCTCATTGTTTCAAAATACTCAAAGAAGTCCCCAATGTTTATAAACATGCTCATTGTGGTCCCACCGTTAAAAATCTAACTAAAAATGCATAAAATGACTAAACTACCCTAACTGAATCAAAAAATTACAAATTTATCCTTCCCTTCTTCTTCCTCTTCCACCCCACCCAACTCCACCACCACCCCTACCAAACAAACGCCGCCGGTCAACACCACCACCACCTACTAGCTGCCAGTCAACACCATCACCACCTACCAGCTGCCGGTCAACACCACCACCACCTACCAGCCGCGGGTCAACACCACCACCACCTACCAGCCGCCGGTCAACACCACCACCACCTACCAGCCATCAGAACAACGTCTCCCACCCACGCGAGCCACCATCCCCCACCCACGTAAGCCCACCGCAAGCCACCACCCTCACCCACACCGCCAATCACCACCACGGCCAGTCACCACGACACCGCAAGCCACCACTCTCACCCACACCGCCAGTCACCACCACACTGCAAGCCACCACCATCACCCACATCGCCAGTCACCACCGCAAGCCAACACCCACGCGAGCACCACCACCCGCGAACACCACCTCCACCCACGTGAGCACCACCACCAGCCAACACCCACGAACACCACCTCCACCCACACGAGCACCACCACCACCACCACCCGCGAACACCACCTCCACCCACGCGAGCACCACCACCACCACCCGCTAACACCACCTCCATCCACGCGAGCACCACCACCACGACCACCCGCGAACACCACCTCCACCCACGCGAACACCACCTCTACCCACGCGAGCACCACCACCACCCTCGAACACCACCTCCACCCTCGCGAGCACCACCACCACCACCACCACCCGCGAGTTTGTGTATTTGTTTTTGGCTTTGTGTGTGTTCGTGTGTGTATAATGTTTTTGTGAATGTTTTGGTGTGTGTTTTAGTGTGTTCGTGTGTATTTTTGTGTGTTTTGGTGTGTGTATTCGTGTGTGTTTTTGTGTGTGTTTTTGTTTATTTTAGTGTGTGTTTTTTGATATTTTTCGTGTGAAATTTTATGTTTTTTGTAATTTTTCAATTTTATCCCTGAGATATTATTCACATTTGTTAAAACTAATCAAAATTTTAACGATGAGAACCACAATGAACATATTTATAAATATTGAAGATTTTTTTAAACATTTTAAAATAATGAGAATTATATTAATTTTTGAGTAAACAATGGGAACCTCTGCTGCATTTTACCCTAATCTAAATATGGGCAAGTTGATCAAAATGGCCCGCCACGTGGACACAATACCCAAACAAAATCTCACATCCATATACCGACCTATCTGGATTCTTCACATAAAAGAAGTGGTGACCCAACAAGTGGGACCCACACAAAAACAATAACCCCATCCAGAACACGGAATATTAATCCGTGTCTTATGCCTGTCGTCAGTGCGTTGAATCTACGCGTTCTGACGTCAGCGCAGAATCAGATGCAACGCCATCAAACACATCACAGCCGTCGATTTCCTTACTCTCAAACCATGGTTAGAATAAAACCTTAACCATAATTAGCAACTTGTGGTCATCACCGCCTCTCTCCTTTTCCTATAAAAAACCACCCCAAGTCTCCTCAACCCATATCATATTTTCTTCTTCGAAGCATCAAAAGACCAAGTCTTTTAAGGTATGTTCAGCTACAAAATCTCATCTTTCTTCTTAAAGATTCGTTCTTTTATTGTTTTCTCGCTATTTTCACCTTGTCCTTATGCTTCAAAAGCTTAGAATTGATTTATGATATAATGATAATGAAAAAAATGTTTTTTGTGTAAGTTTTTAGCTTGAAATTAGTTCTAATAGCTCTGCCTAAAGACTATGAGAATTTATAGTCAACTGAAATATAATTCTTCTGTTCTTGTGTGGTTGTCTTGTCTATTTTAGTGAAATCTCATGTTTCTTCTTAAAAAATTGATCTTTTACTCTTTAGACCTTGTTTTCTTGCTTCAAAAGCTTAGAATTGATCTATGATAATGGAAAAAATGTTATCTGTGTAGTTTTCAGCCTGGAATTCGTTTTTTCTAATAGTTGTGCCAAAAGGGTATAAGAATTTATGGTCAATTGAATATAATTCTTTTGGTTTCATGTTTCTTCATAAAGATTTGATCTTTAATTGAATTTCTTGTTCTCATGCTTGAGAAGCTTTAAATTCATCCATTATGATTGTTTTGTTTTCGTGTAGCTTAGTAATGAAACTGATTTCTAAAACACGGGTCATGTATAAAGTCTTTGCTTTTATTTTTGATTTACAATCTCTGAACATGGATTGTGAAGTATCGACATATCCGAACAAGGAGGAAAATAATTGGAATTTTCCCTTAGTTCTTAAGTTCTGAATGGTATTTCCCATTGGGGTTAAAGGGTATGGTATTCTATATGTTTCGAAAAGCTTGTGTTGGAAGTTGCATCTAATAGGATTTGAGCCTGATGATTGTTTGATTAGTATCAGCTTTCTGCTAACATAGCTATGATTTTAATGTTCCTGTGCGCCCCTCTGTGGAAAGTATTGATCTTGGGTAGATTTAAACGGAGAAAGTTATGATCTTGGAGGGGAATATATATATATATATATATATGATCCGTTGGTGAATTCTTTGATTTGTATCTCCTGTGAAACAATATAGTCTTTGCTTGGTTTGATAGTGAGTATTAATGATGTGATGAGCTTTAGTAGTCAAAGGCTAAAGAATACTAATTTGATTTATAATCTTGTTCAGCTCTCGCATTTCAACAGCTCGCGTTATCTGTGTTTCCAAGTCCACATCCAACAAATACATGGTTGATCTCGACGTCCAAATTCCAGCTGCTTTTGATCCATTTGCCGAGGCTAAGGACTCAGGTGCCCCTGGAGCCAAAGAGTATGTTCATATCCGCATTCAACAAAGGAATGGAAAAAAGTCTTTAACGACAGTTCAGGGGTTGAAAAAAGAATATAGTTACGAGAAGATCCTCAAGGATCTCAAGAAAGAGTTCTGTTGCAACGGTAATGTCGTGCAGGACAAAGAGCTGGGCAAAGTGATACAGCTACAAGGCGATCAGCGCAAGAATGTTTCTCAGTTCCTTGTGAATGCTGGCCTTGTGAGGAAAGATCAGATCAAGATTCATGGTTTCTAATATCTTATAGCACATCTTTCTTGTTGCCTTGAGCTCAAGATGATGATATAGACATATGAAATAAGTGGTGTGGTTTCTACTTTCTATTGATTGCCTATAGGTAGTTGTGTGTTATAGGCATCTCAAGATTGCCTTCTGTTGCTGTTGTTGTTTTGATTTCCTGCAATTGATCATGTCATGGGATTTCCATTGATTTGTAAACCCATCTCATTTGGTCATAATAAAGATGTTAAGATTTCTTGTGACTTCTTGTTGCATATTCTCGCGTTTCCATTCGTTCGATATTATTGTAATATGCCGATTTGTACACGGAGTAAATCCTTAACCCTTTCCTTTTTCGAGGAATTTTTCTCGGACTTTGACTCGCTCGCTCCAGTCGTTATTCACGTGTTTGGTGGCCTGTCTATTATGTATTGTTGGTGATGGAGGTATTTGTGTGGTGCTCGATTGTGGAAATAGGTGGAGGAGATGGTGAAATGGTGAGAGCGGAATAGGTGGTGGTGTGTGCCATGCGCGAGTGTCGGCAGACGCGGCTGATTTTTGGAGTTCGTAACGATTTTCACATGTATCTTAATGAGAATACACGTTAAGAAACGTACAATTTTTTTAGAAATGACTGGATGCACTCTCCATGTACATAGATTTCTTTCTTTTATTTTTAATTCCTTTTGGGTCAGAGGAGTAGCAACTAGTCTCGTTTCTTGATAATAGGTCCTATTATGTTAGCCTCTTTAATTTTATTTGACAGTCGGGTAGTTATTATACAATTCGTGCATTATTTATGCGATAAAGAATCCTAAACTAAATAACCAAATATATATATACACCCACAAACATATATTTTTGGGGTCGGGGTCGCAACGGCAGGTGAAGTGGAAAATATTTTTTGATTAATTTTTTGGTGGTAACAGGTTTTGAATTTCTTTCTGTTGTTTTTTATCTTCTGCTTTTTTCTTTTTTTCTTTTTGCCGGAATACGTTTCTCAATTAGTCAATAATTTAAATTTTTGGAGAATATCATGATCGTCCAATGATGAGGGGTATTAGTAATTGTTGGATATTCTTTATAAGCATGATGGCTGTTGCTTATATTCTGTAAGATCAATAGCAAAATTTGTTGACAGTAGTGGCATCCTATGAAAAACTATTACAGACAGACAGAGGGGACGTATCCGAGATTCATGTGAGGTAGGTCTCACACATATAAAAAAGACAACAGATGCATGTTTTTACAAGACTCTTTTCTTAAAAATCTCGTCCAGATTGCAGACAGTGTTGTCAAATCTACATCATGTGTATTATTCTCCCAAAGCTTTTGCTTTCATGAAAGAAAGCTTGTTAGCCAATTTAATGGAGTTCCAGAAAAAAAATCTATTTGGAGCACTTTTTTTTTTCTTTTTTTTTTTTCTGGGGAGCTGAGGTTCAAGGACATTTAAGCAGATCAATGTCTAAGCATTCAAGCTTTTCTCATTAATCTTTATAAGAAGTTATCTACGATCGCGTACGATGCTTCTACGGCACTACCAGAAGATAATTAAGAATAAACACTACTCAGTAAGTATAATCAATATACATGGAAAGAAATTTGTAGCATTTCAACGCGTAAAGCAGAAACACGTAAAATGCGTGTACATCCTTTGGAAGTAAGCACAAGCACCAATAGTGCATGAAGAAAACAGAAAAAGAAAAATCTACAAATTCTCAAGCTGAAACCCGGGTGGTTGCAAAGCGAAATCATTAACATACTAAAATTCGAACTGAGATTGCTATCGGTTAAATAAGTGACCATAAGAACATATGAAAGATGTGTCACGGCTAGAAGAGCTTGCCTTGCTGTTTGGTTCCGCTTCTCATCATCGTGCAGAACTCTTCGTAGTTGATTCTTCCATCCTGGATATACAAGAGAATTAGCATACACGCATCACGATTATGAAGTCATACCTAAATCTTAATTGAAAATTTGAAACTCACATTATCTGTATCCACTTCAGATATGATTTCCTTTATAGTGGCTGCATCGCCAATGCCATACTCTTGCATGGCTGTTTCGAGTTCATCTCTGGTAATAAACCTGCAACAATTTGCAAGAATTCACCGGTCAGTTAATGCTCTATACGGACAACATAAACTATTTTCATTAGACTAGATGCTGCACCATAGTCACTTACCCACTGTTATCCTTGTCGAAATACTGAAATGCCTTGTATAGGTGCTCCTCCCTTTCTAATTTGTGTCGATGCATCGTGGCAGTGATGAACTCAATGTAATCAATTGACCCATTCCCATCCACATCAGCCTGTAGAGCCAAAAAAATTGAAATCACATGAGAACTCTTGAATTTGAACTAGAAGCACTATAAGAGATAGCAGGTTCTTGGGTTAGTTATCTTACAGCTTCCATTAGCTGTTTAACTTCAGCCTCAGTAAGCTTTGACCCAAGTCGAGCCAATCCAGCCTTCAGTTCCTCATAGGTGATTGTACCACTGCCATCAGTATCCATATTTTGAAACATTGCTTTCAGCCCTTGGATTTCTTCCTTAGAGAGATTCTCGGCAATGACCTAGGATAAAATTGAAAGAGTGTTATTTCACTACAATGGAAATATAGATGTATAGTACACATACGTACCTTAAGTAGTTTTACGAGATATAACTGATAATTAAAAGGCAAACATGTTCAGAAAAGCAAATGCAAGAGTTGATGCACAAGTATCATGAAGTCTGCAGAGACAACCCAATGAGGTGAATAAGGAAAATTGCCTACTGAAGATATTATAGCTTGAATTTGGAGCAATGGATTGCATCACATGTTAAAACATCAGATCTGGTTTTTAAATAACAAGTTTATCTAACTTCATGACTTAGATTTTATGTTAAATCCACGAAAGAGGAAAAGGGTGACGTTGGTACCATTCAATGCCTTACGGTAACAACAATATCAGTGACAACATATAAACTTACGATCTTAAATAACAAGGTATGCATCACCATGTAGGCGGAACAAGCTTATTTTCATGATCTGTTAGCATATGAGTGCCTGCTTGATAATTCATGGCCCTAATATGATTTTCAATTCTTTGAACAAAGATGAAATGATAAAATATCCAATTGGCCTAGAGGTGCTACCTTCAATGCGAGCTTTTTGAGTTTGTTCATTGCTCTGAATTGCTTCATCCTGGAAAGCACTGCACTGTCTATTGGTTTGTCTGATGCTTCTCCACCTTCTCTGATCCACGGGTGCTCTATTCAACCACAGACATGTTGAAAATTCATTAGAAAGGACAAACTTATGGTGCAAGGCACTAAGAACCACTACGATTGCAGATGGAAAATATATCGTCAAGGACTAGTTCTGCATGAAACTAAAAAAAGGTAGTAGAATATGATAAAAAATTGAATCCTTCAGTCTTAAATGTTCAGTTAAGCAGGGAGAAAATTGTAATCCTGCAAGATATTTGCTTCAGACCAAACACAAGAGGGGAGGCACACAGAGAACCTTGACATTATTGCTTAATCATTACAATTTCCTTTGTGCATAACGATGTTCTCTTCAAAATTTATCCAAATAGCAAAAATTCCCCCGAGAAATTTTATGGTATGAGATGTCCGTGCAAACAATACTTCATTTCGCTTTCAACTATTGTATCCAACAGAAAGGCTGCAGAATAAGGAGTGCTTGAAATTGAAAGTGCTTATTCTTTAATTCAACTTTGCAGAAAGGCTTCATTTTGATTTTCAGCTTATCTTGTGCTTTCTTTGCAATTTTCTAATTATTGGGTGGCAAAATGCAAATTTCCCACAGAATCAACAAGTAGAAGATATATAAAAGGTTACAAAGCAGAAATACCACATTGCAGCATGTAAATTTAGGAAGCATAACTAGGTCATGGAAAAACGTTTAGCTTGTTATTCATGCTAATCACAACAATGCTTCAAAAGTTATCAGTCTATACGTGTCATGTTAAAGTGATGCATCAAATGACATATTAGGATAAAACCTATAGAGATATATATTCTAAACATCTCTTCTTGCACATGTAACCTTGATTATTTATTATGCTATGTGGCACATACCAAGAACTTCAGCAGCAGTTATACGTTTCTTTGGGTCCTGTGTCAGCATCCTGCGGACCAGGTCCTTAGCACTGCTTGATATCGATGGCCACGGTTGACTCTCAAAGTCAATGTCTCCTTTTAGTATGGCATCAAATATTCCCCTCTCATTTTCTGCAAAGTCAATTTTCCAAAAACTCAGCTAAGATGATGTGCATACCACAAAAAAATCTGAAAGTTGAGCTCATTGATTATCTTGTTACAGGGAAAGAATATAATTTTAATGACTTACCGGCCCAAAATGGGGGCACACCACTGAGTAATATGTATAGCATAACTCCTGCACTCCAGATGTCTATTTCCTTTCCATATCTACGCCGTAGTACTTCAGGAGCAACATAGTAAGCACTTCCTACTATATCCTTGTATATCTTTCCTGCACAGAGTAAAGCAAAAAAAAGGCATAAATGCAAATACCATCATCATTATGCAACATAGTTATGATAATGATAAAATATCATATGGCACTTCATTGACTGAACTAGTTTAGTCCAACTCAAAAAACCTTGAAAATAAAAAAGTCAACCCCATTTGGTTAAGTTTATCCGATGATTTTGCAGTTTCTCAAAATCCTTTTTTTCAATCTAGTCAAGCATAATTGAGGAAGAATACGATGAGAGAAATAATAGAAGTCAGCAGATCTGCAACTTGACATAAGTATGAGAACCCCAAAATGAGCTTGCAAACAACTCCTTGTAGAAGCAAGAAAACTTTCTTCAATAATAGAATCAAGAAAATGTGGAATTCAAATAAGGGACAAGTCAAAAACGTCCAAATTTGTCTAAGCAAATATAGTGGCATCTCAAATTCCATAAGAACTTGGTGTTTTCATGTTGTACACTTCCGGATATAAACACGGGACAGTTGAAAGTTCCAGAATAGTTACACGAGTATCAGATGTGCCATAAAAGCAATCAAAAGAAGGATTCTGATCATCTGCTCATGATTCTTTTTGCAATTCAAATCATAATTGTTGGCTTTCTTGCAACTAGATAATTTTACATGCCATAGAAGCATTACATCTATGGATCACCATGAAACAACAAGTCTATAATCAACTACAGACACAAAATCTAAAGACAAATTAGATGAACCAGAGATAATAAAATTTATAGGTGAATAACGTTTTGAATCTGCGAGAATTAATCATTTTAAGATCTTGCAAATGCATGACATAAACTAATTCAAAAGTTAGATAATAAGAAAGAACATGAAAAATAGGGATTTTTTTTACCTTCTTCAATGAATACAGACAATCCAAAATCTGTGGCCTTCAAGGCAGCATTTTCACCCTTGTCAGACAACAAGAAATTCTCAGGCTTGAGGTCTCTATGCAACACACCCATAAAATGGCAAACATGAACAACATTAACAATAGCCCTGCAGAGAGCAGCAGCAGCTTTTTCACTATAATGCCCCTTAGCAATAATCCTATCAAAAAGTTCACCACCAGCACACAACTCCATCACAAGATACACATTATTCTTATCCTCATAAGCACCTTTAAACTCAACAATATTTGGTTGTCCACTCAAATGCTGCATAATCTGAACCTCTCTTCTCATATCATCCTTATCGCTCCTTGTTACAAGCTTTTTCTTTGATATAGACTTACAAGCATATTGTTGACCACTTGAAATTTCAGTACACAGATATGTAACCCCAAATTGACCCCTACCCAATTCTTTGCCTAGAGTATAAAATGCCTTAATGTCTTCATAAGGCTTTCCAAGAATTGTATCAGGCCTATGAACTGGCCTAGGACTTTTTGGTGGCTTCAATGGCAATTGAGCATTATCAAAGCCTGGAGATTTTGTGTATTCAATATGAATTTGATGGTTGGGTTGTTGATGCACAATACCTCCATTTCCATCACTTGATCTATGATGGCCATCAGCCTTTGATTCCAAATGCTTACTCTTGCTTAAACACACACCCATTTCTCTATTTTTTCACTCAATTCACAAACAAATAGATGCTAAAAAGGTTTAATTTTTAGCATCTAAAAAAATGTGAAGACAAAACAAGAAAATGGTAATATGATGAAAAAGATTGCTTTTTGAGAGATGGGTATGGCTTAGATTTGGATCAGAAGATAAAAGGTGAGAAAAAGAGTTGATTTTTTTTTCTAATAAAAAATTGATGATTTTTCTGGGTAGCTAGCTAGACAGAGATGAGATATACAATGTAATGCAAGTACAGGAATATTAAAAGGTTCTAATTATTGAGGAATGATTCAAAGGTTGTTTAAAAATTTTGATTTGTTTTTTTTGTTTCAAGAAAGTGTTGAAAATTGAAAAAAAAAATTGCAAATTGCTTGGTCAGCTGCATTGTTTTAAGACCGTGACAAGCATAGGAGGAGGGAGAGGCAAGAATCTTTAGCTGCATAACGTAGCCAATAATATGGCGCCGGATGCTTTTAAAACACTTAAAACTCCTGAATTTTAGTACACTATTTTTAGGAGTTTGTTGTTTGACGAGTTTTTTTATACATGCTGTACCGTTAGATATATGTCTATAAAAAAATGTGATGAACTTGTACACCACTAAAGGGTTTGTCTATTTTTTTTCTGGATTTTCTGCAATTTTAGAGCATGTAGATAAAAGTCCTTTTTGGTTAAACAAACTTTATGTAGGAAAATTAAAAGCCAATTATTCTTCTCGACATTGAGGAAATAACAAATAGGATAACTTTGTTTAGTCAACAAGGTTTTGAATCTTTCTAAGGCTTAATTATTAGTGTAAGATATTTAGTTTGTTTAATTTTTTAAATTAGATACTTAGAAATGATCGAAGTAGTTGAAATAGAGAATATACACACTTTCTATAAAAAATGATATAGTATATTTTTTCAATGTTCATTAATAATAATTAAGAAATTATATGGCCTTATATCGAATTTATGGTGTTTTACAAATTAAGAGTCTTAGATTATTGTATCAATTCTTAGAACACTATTGTGACCTAAATTAGTGGAATCTCACTTAAATTTCTTTTGTATGTCAAAGCATTTTATATTTTTCTTTTTGATGTTGAAGTGCAAATGATCATGTGAAAAATGAGAAGAAAAGAGAAAAAAGGGAACAAAATCGTGGAAAGTGTTTGGACCAAGCTCCTACCCTCTCTGTTTTGGCCTGTTGGGAATAAGTCCAATTTTGAGACCATAAATTTGCTTTATTTGTTCGTCTCTATGCTTTTCCTTGTATGTATATGGACCACCTCACCCATTAAAGTGGTGGATGTAAATAATATACCTCACTTTGATAATTTACGGTGTTTTAGAATATAATTATCTTATTTTAATAAATTATAAATTTAAAATCATCATATAATACTTCACCTTATATCAATTAAGTTTTTTATTTAATAACATAGTTACAGAAATAGTTATGTCTCTTTAATAAAATTATAAAATCAAAATTTTTATTTAAAATAATTTATTACTCTCTTTAATAGTATTTAGTTTTAAAATTGAACCTATATTTCTCTTAATCGAAGTTAATATTATAAGATCAACATTTTTTTCGTCTATATCATAGGATTCACACTTATATCAAATATTGTAATGTCATAATTTGGGCAAATTTTACAAATAGTCTCTATTGTTTACAATTTTTTGATAAATAATTCTAATTATTTTAAAAGTCACGTAGTTAGTCTCTATTATTTACAAAAATTTCACCAATAGTTCTCATTGTTTCACAAGTCATTAATTTAGTCCATATTGTATGTAAAAGTCTCTTCATTAGTCCTCATTATTTGCAAAAGTCTCTTCATTAGTCCTTAATGTTTACAAATGCATTTGCAAATATTGGGGACTAATGGAGAGACTTTTGTAAACAATAGGGACTAACTGAGTGACTTTTGAAACAATTAAAACTAACCGCATGACTTCTAAAATAATATGGACTATTTGTCCAAACTTTGTAAATAATAAAGACTATTTGTCCAATTTCCCTCATAATTTTATTTAAACCAAACCAGTATCACTAATTATAAAAGCATTAATTCTCCCCATAAAACAATGCAAACTTATATCAGTTTTTCACATGTCTAAGTCTTGCTAACCACGTAAGAGATTAATCTATTAATCTGAACTGATGTAAAAATTCATAAATTATAAACACCACTCTTCTTTTTTTTTTTTCTTCTTTTTTTTTTGTGGTCACCAATTGTAATTTTCTTTAGTCATAGCACCAAACAGATAGTTAACGGATGGCCCCATTTAGCCTCGAACATTATGACAAGACACTAAGTTGTGAGCCTTCATACAGATAAGGACACGTTGTCCACATGAAAGTTGCCGTACAACGTGCTAAAAACAAATGACGTTCGACGGTTGTTGCAGTTGGTGATGTTTATCGTACGCGGTTTTGATTCGTGAAGAGCACATCTCAAGACGGCCAAGTAAAATGATGAAGACGATTATTGTACCGGATTTGTAATTTTATGATGAATTTTCTGTATTTTTACTTAAAGAGATTTTCTTGTTATAAAAAGAAAATGATGGAACCGGCATACATTATTTTCCATAAATTAAGAGTCGGTTTTATGTTCGATTTGATTGTGATTAGTGACAAAGTTATTTTAAACTTAGAGTGTGCCTGTGCATATTTTGATTTGGGATTTTTTTTTCTTTTTTAATGTTAAAATTATGATAAGTGATGGGAAGTGTCTTATTTTTAATTTTTGGCGAATGAATTTTTCAAGTTAGAATTAACATGTTTTGTACTTCTTTGAGTGAAGAGAGAGAGAAGAGAGAGGGAAAAAAAAAATAGAGAGAGAAATAAGTGAAAAATATATTTTTTTAAAACTGGGCAAGTTTTCATCAAATATAAAATTGAACAATAATTTTTTACCCGATAGAGCTAAAATTGGTGAGCAAGTTCGGACACAAGCTTTTATAATTTAAATGGTACAAATCGATTTTGGAGCTCTTTAAGTCCGTTTTCTGCTACATGTACAGTAACCGATTTTCTTGTTATTTTTATGTATAATTTATTGTTCTAATTTATACTTGGAATTTTTTTAATCTCAATTTGAATTGGATTTGTAATTTGTTATTTGTTAATAGGGCAACATTTTCTTATAATAAATTTATTTTGTAAGTAACAATTTTCCTACATCTAATGAAAGGGACTTTTTCTATTTACAATTACTATAATTATTTATTTTTTTCTCTTTTGTATGTGATGTCATTATTATCTAAGGGAGAGTCATGTTTTGAAAATTTCATTTGTGTTATAATATGTTTAAATTAATATTGGTTTAGTTATAGTATAATGTGATCTTTCATCATCACAAACATAATTTTAGGCATAAAACCAACACTTCTTTTATAATTTACATAAAAATTCCATGCATAAATGAGCGTCACGTAATTACTAACTTCGCTATTATAATGCCCACTTTGAGCTCGAGTGCTTTACTTTGCCATTGACTGTGACACATTGTATTTGGTGTAAGACTCACGTGTACACTTGCAATTGCAGGAACGTTAAAATATTTCTTGAAGGAAAAAAATTTAATTTAGTCCTTGAAGTTTAGTATAAAGATCAAACATGTCCCTATATTTTAAAAAAATATGATTTTACAGGGACTATTTGATCTTTATGTTAAACTTTAAAAACTAAATTGACTTTTCCCCTTCTTGAACTAATAGCTTTTGAGAGTTGACCAACAAAAAAAAAAAAGGCTTTTGAGAAGAAGCTTTGAATATATCGACACGATAATTCAGCACGGCCAAGTCCAAGTCTTCTTCTGTACACATATATAATCTATAACCTAACGTTAGTTGCGAAGATGGTGCGTCCTCAATCCTCGTCTTTCTTGTGTAGTTATATGGATGTGGACATGAACAAATATCAAAATCTCACCAATGGCAGAAGTCAAGAGTTCATCGTCCCCATGATGGATGTAGCACTTTCAAAAGAAAATATATGTGATTTGTCGAAATTATCCGCTAATTCCTATAATATTATTGAAAATCAAATATTTTTTATAATTTATTAAATGTAGTAAGATACATTTTATTGTCATCAAATAAGGGGACAATAAGGTTACAGCTTTATACATCACAATGGATTATTAAATTATTATACTAGTAAAGAGTTTAACATCCAATTTTAGCAAAACATGAGAAGATATTTTATATTTTACCGTAAAATTAGAAGCATATAAAAACCATTATATATGTAGAAAGACACATTTATTGCACTTGGCTCTTCTGGCGCAAATAGAAATCCAACGAAAAGAAGATTTATTAATTGGGGCCTTCA
Organism: Ehretia macrophylla; assembly: GCA_037974665.1. Classification (NCBI taxonomy): domain Eukaryota; kingdom Viridiplantae; phylum Streptophyta; class Magnoliopsida; order Boraginales; family Ehretiaceae; genus Ehretia; species Ehretia macrophylla. The sequence continues at coordinate 25,141,924 of CM075772.1, forward strand.
AGTGGATGCTCGTTGTGTTTTTTGCAAATTGTATATTAAAGATAGAGACCATCTTTTTTTTCAAAGTAGTTTTACACGCAGAATTTGGATACGGGGAATGCGATTAGCGAAAGGGCCTCATTGGATTTATTCATGGGATCACATTATTTGCTGGCTCAGAAGGAAGTGCAATGATTCTTCTCTTCACTCTTCCTTTGTCTTCTTTTTTTCCAGGCTACAATTTATGTTATTTGGCGTGAAAGAAATAACATCCTCCATGAAAATAACAATCTTAACGAAGAGCAGATTTATGACCATATTTGTTTTTGTATTAGACAAAAATTGTATAGGTCTAAACATTTTTGTAACAATGAGTTGAGTAGAAGACTGTGTAGAGTATGTAACTTAAATGCTAATATTCTTAGATAGACTGTGCGGAGACTCGTTTATATATAAAGTTTTACACATATTTTTGTAATTAATACAAATTCTTGCTTACCGATAAAAAATAAAAAATAAAAAGAATGACACCACCATGAGAAAGATATATTAACAGCTCAGAGTATTCGTATTATAATTAAGCTTCTACTGTGATGCAGTTTCAATAATTTCGGGACACTCACAGAACTTTGAAAAATATAGCATTAAGCTTTAGTTTTCTAATAATCTTATCCTAATATGATAACTTGTTGGTAACAAGAATTAATATTCCATTCTTCATTCAACTAAACACACTATAATATTTTAACCCTTTTTTCAACACTCTAATCAACAGATGAAAAGTGTTTATTTAATTGAAATGGTTAAAAAATAAGATTTACCACATTTTGTTAATAATTTTTCATGAGATTACTTTTTCACAACAGTTTTAAATTATAGTTTAATTGTTTGCTTATTATTTACAAAAAATAAAAAAACAACCGTTGCAGTACAAAATTAGATTCAAAATTATCGTTTAATTGCTTCCTTATTATTTACAAAAAAAAAAGAAGTTTTAATGCAAAATTTACAACTGGATCATATGCAACAATTAAAGTCAGTTATAACGTTTTTTTTAGTATTTTTATAATAGTTTTAAATTTTGCAACATATAAAAAATGTGATATGACAACTCAACATTTTAGAGCAACTCTTAAAAGTTAAATTTGTAACTATACATTTTATCAACACTAACTAGTTTGGATAAAGACTTAATTTGATTTTGGTTCATAACTATACATTCTACAGAATCTTTTTTTTTTTTTTGTTCAACTACAGAATCTTCAATGAGCAATATTTTGTAAACGCCACAGGACACCAAATAGTGATTTGTCTTTCAACTTTCAAGAGTTACCAATCCAGTACAAATTATTGTATATGTGTTACTAAAATTATATACAAAAATATTACATGTGCCTTGATGAGCATTACAGTTCAGCCAATTCAATAAACTATTAAAAAAAAAGAAAAGAATTAAGAATCGCTACAAAGCCACAAAACAATCTCATTATTGAATTTTCAAGATCTAATTAAATGGTACTCATGAATAACGTTCGAGTTAGGAATGTAGATAATAATAATAGAGTTTCGTGCTACAAAATGTATGCCCTGACACAATATCTAGAAAAATTATTTTACTACACATTCTCGCAATTGATGTTGCAAATATATTGATGAAATAAAATACTAAAATTTCCCCTTATAATTATCGTCTATATTTCACAAATATCCTTTGTCCACTCTAAGTGGATGGACATAATCGTATATCAAGCTCCCAAAGTCCACATCCGTTGCCAAAAAAAATAATAATAATAATTAAAGGTTAGTATTTTTGCCAGAAGTGTCAAGAACAATTTTTGAAAAGGTAATTCGAATAATTAAATTGGATTGTTTGTCAATTTTTTAAGTAAAATAATCTAAAATCTTGTACAATAATATTAAAATTTATAATTTATTGATATAAGAGAATACTATTAACAATATCAACACCCTTTAAATCACAAGTTTTCTATCAATGGAACCTAGTGGGAATTAAAAAAGCCACTACTATGTAGGTCACTATCCTTCACTTGCATAAAGCTTATGCTTCCAAGTTTCAATCCATCTCTTTACCAAAAAAAAAAAAAAGTTCAATCCATCTAGGATACCTTACCAATCCAAGTTCTAGATCTTGGATAGATACGTGGTTGAAAAATTTCGCCCAAGTCCATTGTATCGAATCCTAAACAAAACAAGGGCGTTAGGCTTCGTCCATGTCAATGGTCTCATCAACAAGACTAGATAGGATCTCATCAAAATGGTCCATAACTTTATGTTTGCTCAATAATATTATAAAAATATATACATGTTAAATGTACAAAGTAAATACAATAATTTTTTCTCTAACAATTTATATTTTTAAATAAAATAGTTAATTTACTTAGTATCAAAGTCTAAATACTAATAGAAAGTTTTGAATTCTAAAACTCACAGGTACCTATTTAAAAATATCACATGCACTTGTAAGGCTCAATCAATCTACTCATAACGTTATAATATTATAAGCATTGATGAATTTATGTGTGGGCCCCCACTAGCAAAAAAGATACAAATACTATGTATTTTTAAATTTATTTTTAGTATGTATGTGTTTTCAGTTAAATAAATTAATTAATCCCCACTTAAAAAGATTAAATTCCTATAGCTGAAAAAGTATGTGTTTTAGCTTTCACTAAAGATAACTCTTAGATTTATCCTGACTATGAGTAAAATTCAATAGTTATAAATTATTGATATATTTATAATAAAATAATATAAATAGTTCAAAACTATTTAATTATACTCATACTGTTATGATATTATGAAAAAATCTTGAGTTCGAAAATATTATGTATTTATTGTTCACATATGGTTGGAGGTCGAGAAATTTCCAGGCTTACAAACATGTCCCACGACTAAAATTCATGTTGGGTCGTATCCATATAGTGTAATGCCTTGGGAAACTTCTAGGTGAAATACAACATTAAAGATTAAATCCCAAATCCCATTACCAACTCGACCAACAAAAAAAAAAAAAAAAAAAAAACCCATTACCAACCAAAAGGCTCCATACAATAATCAAGACGCTTTAGTGTTTACTACAATTAAAGGGCATATTTAAGATATTTTTCATCAATGGGTGATGACTACCGAACTTACTAGAACAAACTAATAGTCCACTATAAGAGTTAAATGACTAACAACCAAAGTTAAGGGAACCATAGGACTAATTAATTTTTCAAACAAAAAAATGGTATGCATTAGAAACATATTATGAGGTCAGTAAAGTTCTAATTTCGCTAAGGACTAGAATACAAAGTTTTCTCTTAATGGAGAGTTCCTGCCTGATTGTGGTCCGCTATGTTGATTAGCCGAACAAGAAAACCAGCTAATACAATCTCTTATTCATCTTTCTGCATAAGGAAAAGGAAAGGGAAGTTGAAACTGGGCTTTATTTCATTTGTTCAGGAAAAAAACTAACGAGTATTATTAAATATCATCTTATTTTTATCATATTGTATACAAATACTTATTTTATATGTTAAAATAAAAATAAAATTACGTCTAACATTTCTCAAAATGAGCTTACTGAGTATGAGCAATGGGATCCACATGTAGGATGCTAGAAAAAATATCTTAGTTACTATGCTTGTAAATGAGGGGCCATTCCTCAGTAATTAAGCACAAGCTCCATGCCTCCAAATCTCTATATCATCCTTGTCAGCAGCCCACAGAAGCCAAAGCAACAGCCCATTGTTCCAGCACCCGGTTTTGAGCTTTATTGCAAGACGTAACAAAGCTTTGCTCCTCAGTTGCGTAATTAAGTGGAAAAGACAATTGTTTGTTAAAGAGTAATAACTCTGTCGCCTAGGTCCTATTATTCTGATTGGGCATTTGTTGAATCAATGACAGTATCAATATAATGACAGTATCAATATGCTCGTTTCATTTTTACGATAAAAAACTTTTTTTGAAAAACTTTTTAAACTTATATTAAGTTTGTTAAATTTTAATTCGCATAATTATGTGTGAAAAACACATAAAATTTAATCAAATATAAGGGCCAAGGATTCTCAGGGCACAAACGGGAGCGAACACAATAAGGCAGATAGTCTCATAAAAGAAAAAATGAGAACAAGTAGGGACGACTTTCGAGAAAGTCTACAAAAATTATGTAAAAAAATACTTTCAGTGCCTGAGAACGAAACCTAAGAAATTAATAAAAAAAAAATTTTTTTTAATTAATTTAAATTCAAAATGTGAACAAGTTTTCTACCTACATTCTAAAGGACCACTACTACTAAATTAATCGTTGTGGTTAATATGCTCATGTTTGGTCGAGCTCAAGCACCTTAAGACTAATTAATGAATAAATTAAATTTCATCCATATTCATAGCAAGTTAAGGATAGTGGGTCACTCAGGGCACTTGAATCATTTAGATCATTTGAATCATTCACAACTAACTAACATGGAAAAATTCAATTGTTCTACATAAATAAATTACAATTTTCAATATAATATATACATTATTTAGGGTGGAATTTCTTGTTTCATTATTTATTCATGTGAGTCAATCAAATTATTAACATTTAAGTGTTTTATTTTTAATCTAGTGACAACATCATAACTAACATAGACAAGAATGGAATTTATGTATGGGCCAGTAAGAATTGCAGGTCTTTTAACCCTGAGAGCAGAGTCATTATAATAAACTTCTTTGTCATAGTTTATTTGGAAACTACAATCAACTTAAAATTATATTTTATTTAATACAGAAAAAGAAATATGATAAATTCATTGTTGAGTTTCACCATACCTTGGAAATTAATACAGTGTTGGGCCATTGGCCATGACTGACCAGTGCATGCATGAACAATTATGAGTGTGGTTAGCTCAGAGAGTTCCAACCTAGCTAGCTACTAAATGCTCTCTCAATGTCCCTCCCTATAAATGCTCGTAATGCTTCACCAGTTTTCTTAAAACGTATTCACAAAGCTAGCTAGTCAGTCTAGTGTTGCTTCTTGCTCAATATATATTACACCCCCAACAAGCTTAACTCTTCTGCTTTGCTGATCTGTTTTTCCATTGATGAGAATGTGGTTTTCTAGCATTCAAAGAATGATACTGAGGGGTAAAAAGAGTGTTGTTTGTGGGATATCTCAACAATGGGAAGCTTATTCTGAATCTTGTCTCTTGTTCAGACTGATGAAGAAAATTGGTTTTGCTCTATTTATCTGCATTCTTGCATTAGGTCAGTTTCTTCCCAGTTGCATCTTTCTGCTATACTTTTTTCCTTTTGGTGTAGGGAATATCTAGAAAGTCTTTCAGGCACACATCAAGTCCAAATTCCGGGACACGTAACATGGTTTGAATTAGTTAAACATAAAAACTATCTCTTCGCTTTTGCCTGAAGTTTTTTTTTATTCTGATTTTTAGGAGGAGCAATAGTAGGAACAATTACAGGAGCAATCAAAGGCCAGACAACTGAAACTGGGATCGTACGAGGGGCAACAGTTGGTGCTGTGACAGGGGCCATCACAGCCGTCCAGTTGATGGAACTAATGGTTACTGGAGAGCCATTTTCAAAGGTAATTAATGAAATGTGCTCTATAATTGATATCTAAGTAAATAGAATAAATGTAAACCTAATACCATGTTATTTTCATGAGTAATAAGTAAAACAGCTGTCTTATGAGGAACAATGTGGGTAGAACTACATATATTATATACTTCCATAATTTTCTTCTTCTTCTTTTTTTTTTTAATCGTTTTTCGGGTAAGTAAGCATATTTTATCAATGAAAAAGAACATGCAGCGTGTTTGGATTGGGGGAAATGGGAGGAAGGGGGTGGTTAATAAAGGGAGGGGTTGAATCCTTACCTTATTTGGTTTGTGAGAAAATGGGAGAAAGAGGTATAGAAGGGAATAATCCCTCCAATTTGGGATAAAATGGGAGAGTGAAAAATACTGTTTGGTGTAATAATAATGTTGTCTTTTTTTTCTCATCAAATCATAAAAGTTTAATATAAAATCAGAAAATAGTATAAAAGTTGTTTTACACAAAAAAAAAAATTCATCTCTTCTATTTTCTTTTTAATCTAAACAAAAAATACTTATTATTTTTTATGATATTTTTTTTTATAAAATTATGCAATTCAAACATAATTTGACCCCTCCACTTATTTTTTTTTATGATACTCTTCTTTCCTTTATTTTATTAAATTTCCTCCCCTCAATCCAAACACACCCGGATGAAGAATAATATGAACTTTAGAAGACGGTATATCTCTTATACATTGTACAAGAAGGTAGTGATGGAGTCAAAATCCTATAATCAACTAGACACTCATTAAATATATTTAATAGGCTTTTATCTTTTTTAAAAAGAAAAAAAATAAGGTTTTTAAATCAGGGTATAATTATATACACACTCAACTATACGTGACTTAACACTACAAGAAACTATAACCTTTTACCAACAAAATGCTATTTCAAATCACAAAAGTATATGCAATGATGCATGTACTCGCTATATATGTATATATGTGCATTGCTTAATAAATGTTTCGCTAACATGTGTACAGAATTAACATGTCAAGTTCTTCATAAAAATGTTCAATCATTGTTGTATTTGTACAATAATTGCTTGTTACTCACATGGCAACTTTACTTTAGGTTGCACTCTTATGTAGTCTCATAAACGGGAAGATTTTTATGGAGTGGGTAAGCCCTGCAGTGCTAAAAGCTTATCAATGGCAGGTAACTAATCTCACCTATATATTTTTTATTTTCTCTATTTTGAGATGATGAACGCAATAAATATCATAGTCTGGATGGTCCTGTATTTAAAATTTACCACCATATTTATTTGTAAAATTATGTCCACATGTAAACTTCAATAAAAAAAACTACCTAGCTTATACGTGAAATGACGTGTTTAACATGAAAGAACAAATCGTACATGGTATTAGTTTTGCTTTGAGCTCATTACATTTAATTGTTAGTTGGGCAAATAAATTTTCTCAAGTAGTTGTTGTTCTTGCATTAGTAGCCGAACCTACCTATAGTGTATTTTGTGCTTACATTGCTGAACTTTAAAATTGCAGATAAGCACCATGGAAACAAGTTTGGGAGATATGTCAGATATTTTTGAGCTCAATGCAATCAAAGGATTATCAATGGATAGCATTGAAAAGCTACCAAAATACAAAATCCATTCCCCACATACATTGATGGGCTATCATGATATAAGTTGTGCAATTTGCTTGCAGGTGAGTTCCCTCTGTATTGTTGTACAATTACAATTAATGGTAGATAGAAGGGATCTAAGATTTTTGTTCAGTGTAGGTTAAAGTATACAGTTTGACACATGTATACGAATAATTTTTTTAAATAGGGGTTAAAATAATTTTTCATACTAAAATTACATTAAATATATACATAGTTTTAAAAAATAATTGGGGTGAGTGGGGCTGAGGAGTGAGAGTACTAGTGCTTCGTTTGATCAAACTTGTTTGGTGCTTTCGTTGCAGTGACCTCTGCTTATGATTGTTAAAGCGGATGTAGAATATTTTATAATTAGGTAGTGACAAAAATATTTGAGGTTAAGTAGGTATACATACTAAAAATACTAAAAATGTTAATTCTTTTTTTAACAATTTATAAGGTTATGGACCTGCAACTTATATTATAAATTCGTCCCTCTACAAGAGGCTTATATTAAATAGAAATTGTGTTACCTTATGGTGCTAATGTTTTGACTTATGTTGTCATTTGCTTTTTCTCATGTAGGATTTCGAAAATGGAGATTCTGCAAGGACCCTACCCAGTTGTAGACATCATTTTCACTTGCACTGCATCGATGAATGGCTCATCCAACACGCTTCATGCCCAATATGTAGAGAAGATGTAAATGCCATTTAAGAGTAGGAGGACATGCACAACTTCATTTGTTAAGAGGAAAATCCAAGATTGGTGTAAGCATAAAATGTTGCTCGAGGCAATTTGATTAAGATGTCAAACAAGCCTTTCACTTGTATAATCAATTCTTGCAATATGAAATGAAAAAGATCGTCATGAATGTCTTTCAACTTCTGGGCAAAAATCATTTTAGTCTCTGAGGTTTGTTCTAAATACCAAATTGGTATCTTAAATTTGTAAAAAGACCAAATTGGTCCCTCTAATTAATTTTTATTAGTCAAATGTTAATAGTCAAAGGTTGATCGATTTAAAAGACCATCATATCCTTAGGCAACATATATTATAAAAGAAAATTACGATAAAAGTTTAAATCAGTCTAAAAAAAATAATTCACAACATTTGTGCAGAAAAAAAAAAACTAAAATTAAAAAATATCAATTCAAACATAAACAAATTAAATTCAGTAATATATCGTTAAAAAATAAACAATTATCATCGACATAATTAACAACGAGGGTAACGCCCAGAAAAGAGAATGAATTATGATTGTTCATTTTTTAACGATATATTAGTAACTTTAATTTGTTTATGTTTTAACTGATATTTTTTAATTTTTTTTTTTTACACGAATTATGTGAATTATATTTTTTTTAGACTGATTTAGACTTTTATTGTAATTTTCTTTTATAATATATATTGTCTAAGGATATAATGGTCTTTTAACTCAGTCAACCATTTGGCTATTAATATTTGGCTAACAAAAGTTAACTAGAGGGACCTTTTTGGTCTTTTTGTAAATCTGAGGGACCAATTTGATCTTTAGAGTAAACTTCAGGGACTAAAATAGTTTTGACCCTTCAACTTATAGTATTATTATAAATCACCTGAACGACGTTTCACTTCTTTAAAAGTTTTTAATATAAAGAGAAATTAAAGTTAAATACATAATTTTTTACTGCGTAAAAGAGGAGGAAAGTACCGGGTGAGGTAAAACATTACCTTGATTTGAGAAATTGCAACAAAGAAACTGTTAAATTTTTGTTGTTGAAGCTCGTTTAATCTTTGTCGTTAAAGCTCATTTTTTCAACTTGTGTCTTCCATCTGTGGAAGGAATGCAATAGTGCGATACTTAGATAGTTTTGAATTTTTGCTTTGTCCTTTTTATTTCCATTGCAAGTGTACTTGCTATTATTGAAGTTGAATGAAAATTTTCTTACTGACTTAGCAAAAAAAATTACCTCAATTTATGATACCATACTAGCCTTTACATTTTGTCATTAACTCCTCGAGGATGAATGGAAAAGATTGCTATATACCCTTGTGGACACGGATATATGAATATTCACCGGGAGGGCCATCCTAGTGTGGAAATCTCTGCCTAAAGTTACAAGGTTGGCCTAATATTTTCCAACTCCTCCATTTATGACACGACAAAGTTTGGCTAAAGTTGAATTTGAAGCATGATAGAATGATATCAGATTTAGGTTACTAGTAGGATATGGGAGCTGAGGGCAAAGTGATACAACAAAAGGCTCTCAGAATGACTTCTTAATCTCGTATAAATCACCTCTAAAGTCCTGTATTGCTTAATTAATCTTAAGTGTCCATTATTTGTGCTTCTAATAAGGATGTCAGGTCTTCAATTGGGGTAATTGTAATATTCCACATTAGTTGGAAATATATTAAGTAAGTGGTTCATGTGCTGTAATTTTAAATATAACTTGGTTTAACTATTTTTTGAGGGGAAAAATTTGAGGCTTAAGTAATTATGTTTAAGTCTATAAATATCAATCTCGTCTGTAAGTTTGCAGTTTTGAGTTTAAAATGTGACATTTGAGTTTAAGCTATGACATGGATCTTCTCTTGTGATGATATGAGATATTGTCTTATCACGTTATGAAAAAATTCGTTGAATTTTAAAATTTTGAGACAATAAATATTAGGAAAGGATCAAAATTTTTTAAACCAAACCCTTGGCCGTAGTATGAAGTGCAAGTCGCCTTTTCTTGACCGGGTGCCGCAGTCGTTCGGTAGAGTGAAAGAGAATATCAAATCTTTTTAGTTGTGGCCTTGGATTATATTCCTCAAATATATTATTCCTAAATAGTCATTAAACTTGTGAAAAAGTCTCATTCTATGGCCTAGGATATATTTATTAAATAAAATATTCCAAAATAGTCATTAAACTTTTGAAATGTCTCTATTTCATTCTCTATATTCCATATTTTAATCTCTCTCAACCAGAATTGGTTTTTACGATCTCCACCACACCTTCAGATGGAAAAAAGGCCAAAATATGGCCCTAACGTGACTATTTTTGCTAAAAGTTATATAAATATTATGGAAAAACTAATAAAAAAACTACCGGTCATTTGGGCTAGTGGTATGATTATTGCTTTAGTGTGAAAGGTTTGAAATCAATTTTCATGTTTAATATTTAAGTGATGTAAAATAACTTAGATATTCCTTAAAACAAAATAATAATAGTAATAATAATAATAAAAGAATGGTTTTCGGACTTTGGACATCATACCACGAGATTTTAGTCTTGGAGCTGATATAATATGACTTTACTGATAATGAATTTTTCATTATAGAAAAAAAAAAAGTAATAGAAGCATAAACCAAGCTGAAACCCCGCAAAATTATAATTAATTGCTTGTGGACCTATAGTGGGCTAATAACAGATCAGATCCAATTTAACTAAATTGAGCCCACAATACTAAGGCCACTTTTCCAATTGACAAGCCCATTACCATAACCGAAATAATGTAACAATGGAGGGGCAAAACTGGAAGAATAGAAGAACAAAAGATTCCAATAAAGGCAGCTGTGATGAGTGAGTCAGTGAGTCAAAGAGTGTGTGTGAGAGAAAACTATGGGGTGGTCCGCCGCAGCAAGAAGCTTCCATGTGCCCGCAGTCGACGTCGGCGCACTGCGCAGCCGTGCTCCACTAGCCGTCGGCTTCGGCTGTGTATCGATCGCCGGCGTCAGCCTCCGCCGATCATCATCGTCGAAGCCCTTCGCATGCTTGGGCATTTCAACTACTGCCACTGCAAGTCAGTTTTTTTTGTTTTTTAATTTATTTATTTTTTCATAGAATCAAATTTATTTATTTTTTCTATGCTTATTTTTAAGTTTCGAGCTGAGTTTGACTCAGTGCCGACTCGCTTTGGAAATATAATGTCCGGAGCAGAAACTTTAAGAAAGGTTGTACTTTGTTCTGTAATAGTTGTACCTTTATCCTGCATTTGCAAGGAGTTGAACTGATATTGTCCTATACTTATATTCACGTGTGTGCATGTATGCTTTGAAAAGTGTTTGTACCCTGTGCTTGAAAAGTTGTACCTTTGTCCCTTGTTATCATTTGAACTGACGTTGTCATTATGTGTGCATAATTGACGAATATATATATATATATATATATATATATGTGCTTGTGTTTTTGTGGATTGCTAGATATGTATGAGTGTGCCTCTGTTTGTGTACTTTATGCCTGAAAGATTGTACCTTTGTGTTGCATTAGCAAGTTATTGATATTGGATTGTCTATGTATATAAGAACATAACTACAACTACATATCTGTTCGTGTAAATAAGTGTGTATGTTTGTTACGCTATATGTGCACGTGTGGGCCACAACTGAGAACATTCCAATAAAAATTTCTGGCATTGTTGGTGTTCATTTTCACCTAAAAAAATTGTAATTTTCTTATTTATGTGTTATATATGTATGCATGTCATGAATATGTATTTGAACCCTGTCTTTAGTTATATGCTTATGCAAAACATGTTAAAGTTGTTTATTAGGTGCTGCAACTAAAACAAGTGCACGATTTCTAATACGGACTAGGCTTTGGAAGTGTTAAGCTAGAATGATAATCGGGTTTGGGAAAAGAAACTAATGCAGTTCTCTTTTGTTCATTTTCTCTTTCCCGGTTGTGAAATTCAAATGTGAGGTAATGCAAAGGATGAATTGGTTGTGAGGGATGAATGATGCATTGAGTTGGTTGTAGGTCTGATTTTGATTTAGCGATCACAAGTTGCTTGCTTGACAATGTTATGCTGTTCCTTGTGGTTTTTGTGTGCTGATGGGTGTTCTCATTGGTGGTGATGTCGGTCTGATAATCGTAGGTTTGAAAGAGGCTGTTCAAACAGATAAGGCTCCGGCAGCATTGGGGCCATACTCTCAAGCCATTAAAGCAAACAATATGCTTTTTGTTTCTGGCGTTCTTGGCCTAATTCCAGAGGTTTGTATCACCCCTTCATTTATTGCAAATCCAATTTTTCCTCAATTTTTGATACACTTATGTGCGGCACTCCATCTAGATGTTTGCAACATAGTCATTTAGTCATATACTGCCTTTTGATTGAAATGCAGACTGGGAAGTTTGTCTCAGATAGTGTGGAGGATCAAACTGAGCAGGTATGTAGTCTCTGAGTCTTAGAATTACTTCCGTGTTAATGTCATTTGTTATTTTAAGAGTAGAAGGAGTAAGTTTTTCATGTATTTCCCAATGCACTTACTACATTATTAATTTTTCAGAGCTCTATATGCTTTAAAGAAAGAAATTAGATATGACTTTTCCATGTTGCAGCAACTTCTATAATTATTTTGAACCTCTTCTTCTTTTCAGATGAATTGTTTCAAAGTAGAACTTAGTGACTAATACATGTACCCCTAAAAACTTTATCTTCCAATTTTGACGCTTATAGTTTATACTTTGAATCATTGCTTTCAAGAACTTATATTCGTTTCACCTACCAGGTCAGCAAGTGGTCAAATTATCCTTTTTATGATATAGGTTTTCTTTTTGGAATAAGAGTTGAGCTTCTTAAGTGTGTCATGCTGAATGGGTGAGAGTGATTGCAACCTTCCATTTGAATAAGGAGAAATATTCGTTTTCTCAACTTTTCTAGTAAGAGTCAATGGTTCATCATATCTTATAAGCTACTTCCAATTATTTGATCTTTTTGATGAGTAATGCACAAGTTTTGAGCTAGTTATATATCTACTTGAAAGCTGACTCCTTATCCGTGATGAATCTCTGAGGCAACCTCTACTTTCAATTAATTTACAACCTAGAAATACCTTGTACTCACCAGTCAACTTTTGCCAGTAGTCGCGATCTAGGTTTGAGCTACCTATCTAAAAATGCTTTTGGACTAAGCTATTTTGGATTCTCTTTTGGTCGTATGTATCCTATTGTTTAGGTACTGATGTCTCACGTCCTTGGAAAAGAAAACAAAGAAAAAAGGACCATTTACAAGTATTACACTATTGGCACTTGTTTAGACAGGTTGCAAAATAAATCGTGCAGTAACATATTTGGGCTTGTATAAATATTACCAGGTCCTCAAGAACATGGGGGAGATACTTAAAGCAAGTGGTGCTGACTATTCCTCAGTGGTGAAGACAACAATCATGTATGTCAATGATCAATGCCCTTCCCTGCTCTCTCAAACGCCAACCCACCCCTACACCCCCAACAAAAAAAATGGAGCTAGTTCTTGGATCTTTGAAATTTAATTTCTTTTTTACTACCTCACAGGCTAGCTGATCTGAAGGACTTCAAGAAAGTGAATGAAATCTACGGTAAATGTGAGTTCATGAATTTGAATTTATTCTTTTCTAGTTTTAGTTTGATGATTTTTACCAGTGTTTTCTTTAACTGGATACCTCGTTTCTTTTGCCAAAAAAAATGTCAGAAAAGATAAATTGCATAACAAAAGTTACTGTGTGGGATTGCTTTGGGATGGCTTCTTCATAAATGACCAAAGTTGATGAACTTGCAAAGTACACTTTTACCAATAGCAGGCACTTTCCTCAGACTTACCCAATTATGTCTCTAAAACTTTTCTCATGGGTCGAAAACCAGTAGATTTAGAAATAAATCCTCTAACTGGAGGTGGCATCTTGATAACATATATGCTAATGAATAGCTTGTAATGTCTGCAGTAGCTCTTTGTACTTCTACTAAGATAGTTATAGTTCAGTTAGTAAGAATCAGTGGAGTACAGCTGGAAATGATCAGTGGAGTACAGCTGTCATTTCCAGTCAACTTCCACTAACTAGCATCTGTAATCTCTATAAATAGAGACTTGTACTGCAGAAATCATTCTGAATAATAAAATGCAATTTCAGAATAATATCTTTTCTCTCTCTATTTCTCTTCTTCTTCATGGTATCCAGAACATGAGATCCTACCTGTGATCTTTAATTTCCGCCATTTTTTCTCGAAATCAAGCTTTTCTCCGCAGATTTCGAGCTCTGTTAAAGTGCGACTCCATTGGAGATTACTTTTGAAGCTTCGCGATCACAAATCGAAGACTTCTCTCACTTCGCAAACACACTAGGGTTTCTATTCAGCTTCAATAATTCATCTTCAACAATTACACCTCAATTTCAAACCCTAGGTCCTCAATTCTACAGTAAATCAGTTTCATCACCATAACTAATCTCTGTGAAGCTTTTCTCATCCATATAATCATGGTCTTAACTTCGGATCAAGATCTCCCTTATGGCTTGAAGCTGCTTCTTCAAAATTTCAACTCTCTAGTTAAAATCCAACTAGAGAACACCAATTATATGGTGTGGAAAGCTCAATTAGAAGCTGTTCTACAAGCTTATGATCTTCTTGAATATGTCAATGGAGAACAACCTTGTCCACCAAAGGAGATCACAAGTTCAGATGGCAACAAAACTCCAAATCATGAGTACAACAATTGGTACACTATCAACAAACATCTCAAAACCTGTTTAATTGCTTCCATTTCTGCCACAGTCTTGCCACAAGTACTCCACCTTACCTCTGCTGCTGCTATTTGGAAAGCTCTAGCACAAAGGTACAGCTCAGTTAGTAGAGCACATGTTCATCACCTCAAGAACAAGCTCCACACTTTGAGCAAAGGCCATCAAACTATGCAGCAATACTTAGATCAAGTTAAAAACCTAACAGATAGCCTTGTTTCTGCTGGCACATCAGTTGAGGAAGAAGATCTTCTGCTCTACATACTCAAGGGACTTCCCATTGAGTATGAAAGTTTCAGGACACATCTCAGGCTCAAGTCTAAGAGAATTGGTGTTACTGAACTGACTAGTCTTCTTCTCACAGAGGAATTGAATCTGCAGTTTCTTCATTCAGCCAACATCAACTCCTCTTCTTCAACTGATTTACCAACTGCCCTCTATACCAAAACTTCTAATAACACAGACTCATCTAATAGGGGCAGGGGCAGAAATAACAAAGGCAGGGGGGGCAGAGGCCACAGAAACTACCAGAATGGCAACTTCTCTCAACAAAAGACCAACTTTTCTAATTCTACAGTCTCCTCCCCAACTTCCTGCCAAATCTGTAGCAAACCCAATCACACAGCATTGGAATGTTGGCACAGATTTGATGCCATCAACTACTCAGTCCCTAAACAAGACAAAAAGGTGATGGCTGCTACTGCAGGACCTTCTACTCCAACAGACAGTCAGTGGTACCTGGATTCAGGAGCTAACACCCATGTGACTCATGACCTAGCACAACTGAATCAGGCCCAAACATATGAAGGACCTGATACTGTGCAAGTTTGCAATGGTAATGTCTTACCCATACATAGTATAGGCACTGGCACATTGTCCACACCTTCTTCTTCCCTTTCCCTTTCCTCTGTTCTTTATATTCCTCACATTTCCTCTAATTTACTTTATGTCTCTAAACTCACTTAAGACAATAACTGTACTCTTGTTTTTAATGCTAAGGGTGTTACTATACTGGACAACACAACCAACAAGGTTTTGTTCCAGGCCCCCTCTAGACAAGGGTTCTATCCTTTACCTTGCAGTCCATTCCACTCTAATCCACCTGCCAGGAAAATCCTCACATGTACATCTAAGACTGCATCACATGTTACCAGCTATCAATGGCATCTCAGGCTTGGCCATCCTTCAAGTCCTGCTGCTTCATTGTTATCCTCATTACTACATGTTCAACTCCCTAGGAATACTTTAGAATGTAGTTCTTGTTCTGTTACAAAAGTTCATAAACTTCTGTTCCAATTGTCTAGTACTATTACTGAGTTTCCTTTCCAATTAGTTCATTCTGATGTTTGGGGTCCAGCCCCTACACCATCTTGTATGAATTACAAGTATTACTTGATCTTTCTTGATGATTTTTCCAGATTTACATGGTTGTACCCTTTAAAAGCCAAATCTGAAGTGTTTTCTGCCTTCTGTCATTTTACTGCTTATGTCAAAACTCAATTCCATACAAATATTCACACACTCAGGACTGATAATGGTACTGAATTCTTGAGCCATCAATTCAGTCAACATTTAAAGCAATCAGGAACAATTCATCAAACTTCCTGTCCTTATACTCCTGAGCAGAATGGGAGGGCAGAAAGAAAGCACATACATATCATTGAGACTGCAAACTACCTTATTACTGCCACCAAAGTACTGGCTAGAAGCAGTGGCCACTGCAAACTACCTTATTAATAGATTACCCACACCCACTCTCCACAACCAGTCCCCTTTTGAAACTCTCTACTCTGTTAAACCTGACTACACACTTCTTAGAGCTTTTGGTTGTTTATGTTACCCATGGCTGAGACCTTACACCAAGAATAAACTCGAAGAGAGATCTAAACCTTGCATTTTCATTGGTTACTGTCCAAATACAAAAGGATATAAATGCCTGGACATGACTACACAAAGAGTCTATGTCTCCAGGCATGTTAGATTTGTAGAACATATTTTCCCATGCTCTACAAACACATCATATACAGTTCCCACTGAAACCTCTACTACTACAGTCCAACCTATTTTTAACACAATACCTGCACCTCACACAAGGGCAGTTCCCACATCTGCAGCTTCTTGTTCTGAAGACTGCAACCAAAACAGTCACAATTTCGTATCTCCTCAGTCCTCTAGAGGTTCAGAACAGTCTGCCTCTTCACAGTCACAATTTCTTAACACAAGGAACTTGGAGGGTGCACAATCTTCTCCTATTTCTCATCTCCCACCTTCAGCTTCCTCCCTAGACACACTCTTACCAGAAAATCAGGAACACAACCATATTTTTGCCTCTCAACAGTCTAATATACCTTCTCCCACCTCAAGTTCTACACAAGCAGTCACTAGTTCTAAGTCATCATCTCAGTCTTTTACTAGCCTAGCTCCTGCTTCTCTACATCCTATGCTAACAAGGTCAAAAACAGGGTGTCTTCCTCCTCCACTCTATCACCTCAATACTTTGATTACAACACCACCTACAACAGAACCCTCTACCTACAAAGAAGCCTCCAAATACAAACATTGGCAGCAAGCTATGCAAGAAGAATATAAAGCTTTGCTTGACCAACACACATGGACTCTTGTACCCTTACCCCAAAATAGAACAGCCATAGGTTGTAGGTGGGTCTACAAAATCAAAACACATTCAGATGGTTCTATAGCCAGGTATAAAGCAAGGTTAGTAGCCAAAGGCTATAACCAAGAACAAGGCATAGACTATACTGAAACATTTAGCCCAGTGGTCAAAGCTCAAACTATTAGAGTTGTTATTTCTCTAGCCCTACACTACAATTGGCCACTACAACAACTAGATGTGTCAAATGCCTTCCTACATGGCCTTTTGGATGAGGAAATTTATATGACTCAGCCCCAAGGTTTTTCTGATCCCTCCCACCCCACTTTTGTTTGCAAACTCCAAAAGTCTCTTTATGGTCTCAAACAAGCCCCAAGGGCTTGGTATCATAGACTGTCTTCCTTTCTTCTTAGCTTAGGTTTTCAATGCAGTCAGGCAGACACCTCTTTATTTGTTCAGAAAACTGCCTCTCATACTCTCATACTCCTAGTTTATGTTGATGATATCATCATCACAGGCTCCTCAAAATCAGCCATTCAACATCTAATAACAGCTATGCACTCCAAGTTTGCCATGAAAGACTTAGGCCAACTATCATACTTCCTAGGAATAGAGGTTAACACTCAATCTACAACCCTCATTCTCAGTCAAACTAAGTATGCTTTAGATCTTCTTCAAAGAGCAGGCCTTAGTGATTGTAAACCAGCTGAATCTCCCACTTATTCTAAAAACTCCTCACCTACAACTCCCTATGCTAATCCCACCCAATTTAGAAGCCTAGTAGGTGCCCTCCAATACCTTACTATCACCAGGCCAGATTTGCAGTTTATTGTCAATTCTCTCTGTCAACACATGCACAAGCCCACTATTGCTTACTATGCTGCACTTAAAAGGGCCCTCAGATATGTGAGAGAGCAGGTTGTGGCTCAGCAATTGAAGGTATCCTACATATCCACCACAGAACAGTTGGCAGATTTATTCACTAAGTCTTTACCTATTCAGCAGTTCAAGTATCTTCTCAGCAAACTGCCTCTGTGCACTACCCAGCTGCGTTTGAGGGGGGGTGATAACATATATGCTAATGAATAGCTTGTAATGTCTGCAGTAGCTCTTTGTACTTCTACTAAGATAGTTATAGTTCAGTTAGTAAGAATCAGTGGAGTACAGCTGTCATTTCCAGTCAACTTCCACTAACTAGCATCTGTAATCTCTATAAATAGAGACTTGTACTGCAGAAATCATTCTGAATAATAAAATGCAATTTCAGAATAATATATTTTCTCTCTCTATTTCTCTTCTTCTTCACATCTGGATAGATGAACAAGATACCTGAAAAGATATTTACTGCCGAGCTTTATATTGTTGCATGTGCGAAAGCCTGCATTGTGTTTGGAACTCATTCTAGGATCTTACTGTGAAATGATAGGGTATTTCTTGAAATCTTAGGGGATTAAGATTTATACCCCTTTGCCACAACTGTTTAAGTATTACAAAATAGGTCGCTTTGGATGAGTAGTCAACTTTTTGAATTGTGTGAGAGCAGAATAAATATTTACTATTGCTCACCGCCCAACTTAGTTTTATAGATGACTTTTTCATCTTAAAAATTGCTTAGCAGTTTTCTTGGCTTTTGCGTTTGTGTTCTCTGGATTTGTATATATGAGCTAGATGATATGTCCACAGTGAATCAACCTTCAAACGATCCTACAGATTTTCTTTTCCTCATTTTGAGAACTTTTTATTGTCCGTGATTATTGTTTAACTTTTGCCTATCAGAAACCGAAAGCAGGGATAAACTCTCTTCTTTGAGAAAGAAAATGGATCTTACAATCTAGTTTGCATATTGGCTCATTGAAGATATGGATGTTCCATGTTCGGTTCCGTTCTTAGCAACATTAATTTGATATTGTGCATTTGGTTTGCAGATTTTCCATCGCCCGCCCCAGCGCGTTCAACTTACCAGGTCGCAGCTCTACCATTGGCCGCAAAAGTCGAAATTGAGTGCATCGCTGCATTGTAATTGCCCTCGTACTAATATGTTCGACTTAACTGTCAAAATTATTAGCAGACTCGAATAAATTGAATGGTCAGAGTCGATCTTATGACTTCTCTTAATGGAAAATTGCCCGTCTTAACAGTTCAGTTATAGTTTTGTTTAGAAACACACTACTTATGTTTCAGTTGCATGCTAACAAGGAGTTTGAGTAAAACGGTTGATGTTGTGATAGATAGTGTCTTGTGTCTCCCGTAGTCATGTATTTTGGCTATACTATAGTTGTTCGGTGTTTTTCATCGTATGCCATTGACATGGATCACGGCAAACATTGACAGATCTTCAGCTCTCACAATGATGTGTGGCTCACAAGTCCGTCATAACGGACGAAAGAGCAACCCCATGAATCAAATCCAGAGAGGTCACTAACTCCATTAGACATCTAAGAGACTTTGCTCCAAAATTTTTCTTTACACAATTCTCAGTCATATTCAATTTAGAAAGACCTCCGAATTGAAATATAGCTGTTACACCAAAACTAGGCGCAAAAACACCAACCATACTGACCTAGTGGACGAATCAGGAATACAAAAACAAAAACAACAATTGGAGCAGAGAATCAATTGCATTATAAGGTCACAATTGAACATATCAAGCAAGCTCGAATTGATGTAATAACTTACCAACTGTCAATATCCTTGTTACTCAGAACATAAGATACGCCCCATTGTGAGGTCACCTGTGCATTTCTAGATGTATACATGTTTTACCATTGTACAACAACTTACGATCAACAAAGTAAACAGACAACTTATGGGATATGTTCTAACAATCAATGAGGTAAGTTTTCAACAACAATGTACTTAATTGGAATAAGTTCTCTGGACATAAAATTCTTGAGCTTTGATTTATTCTCTCACTTAAACTCCTGGAAGTTAACATGGCCAGTTGCTTGTGCATGCTCCACAGCCTCCTGGGGATTGATGTATCGAACATAATGCGTGAAAGGAAGAACAAGAGAAAAGACGACGGAAAGGTGGTAATAATGTGTAGAAACGAGATAAAAAAAAATAAAAAATAGAAAAGAAAACCTTTTGGCCTACAACTCCAATTTGGCAGACACCACATCGTAAAGTGAAGTTAGCAGTGTCGGTATAACTTCTTTTCCTGCGACATGGTAAAAATGCAATTCAAATTGTTCCTACTGGAACATGTGACCATAAAGCATAGTAACCAAATCATTAAGCAACGAGCATAACAACGTAATCAAGGCAGCAAACACCTATTGTCCAACAAGAAAAATTGACTTTAGGTATGTTAGAAAGTGATTAGGAGGATCAACTAAATACTGCCTGAGCAAAAATGTCTCGAATGACAAGTGCCCATTGGCAAAAAAACCATATTTCATTTGCCTTCGTCTACTCATCCACCTCAGCACCCCTCTGTATCCTTCGCAGTCTCCTACCCCCTTTAAAAATTTCCAGTTTTGGCTCCATAAGGTACCCAATATATCCGGTATCTTAATTCATAGAAGGTCTAACAAAAAGGACAGATATACGCAAAGGAGAAATTAAGTGGGAAGCAAGCTAACTGTCAGTGAAAAATAGTCACAATACTTGTTTTCTTCTTCTCTTCCTTTTTCCTATTGTTGGGAGGAAGGTTTAAGTCATCCTATACAGCATGCATGACCATGATTTCCCAAAGGAAAAAGAGAATACTTATGTTTAGTTAAAGAGTGAAGTTATTCGATATTCACTATAAACCTAATGTGATACCTTTGTTGCTCTTTGACGAGGTTAAGAGCAATCCCCTCAACTGGCCCTATTGTCCGATCCTTCTGTACAGTAAATATTGTCTGATCAAACTCCTCAGGAGCTCCTTCAAAGGGAGACATCTGTGCATGACATTAGGCATCACATTATATGAAATATATAAACATGGTACATATATTATATATCCTAATTATATCAACAAGTTCCACCTGCACGATCATCATTTCTATATATGATAAAGAACTATTTCAAAAGCATTAACTTCCTACATTAATGTCGTTTTCAATGCCATACAAGCAGGAGTTAACCCTAAGTACAAATTCCTATCACAATAATTGGCACATCATGAAAATCGTAATAAATGTTGACCGAGTAAGAGAGAGTACACATACAGCCAAAGCATCATAATGAAGCCCATCATAAATGAGCATAACTCTTTCATGATAGTTCTTTTCCTGTTAAACAGTAACCAGAAAACGAATTTAGAAATACACGTAAAAAAATTAAAAGCATGTAACTCAAGTACAGAGATATAGATGTCATGTTGCTAACGCTAACCTGTCCATATAAGTCGCATCTTGTGGTCTGGATGTCATAAGCTGCAATTTCACGTCCGTAATAGTCCGCCAGTATTGAAAGCTCAATGGCACCTTAAGAAAGACGATTAATTCAATGTTTAGAAAAGTAGATCAACAAAGTCACCTCAACATGTTGTAAATGATACAAGGAGACCACACAAGACTGAAATTTAATAAAAATCTGGCTAGCTTAAACAAATGGAAAATGAAACCTGGAACAATGTCTAGAATACACGTAATTAAGCACTTCCAAAACCAATTGATTTAAAGGATTTAAATGACTGGCTGAGATATCTATGCGCTATCGTGATAGCTAATCTATCAACGGGTAATAAATGTAAGCAGCTCTCCAGTTTGCCAGGTGTCTGAAACAGATGAGTGCCACTTTTCTAACTAGGTTTATGTTAGATCCGGTCTGTCTCAATGAAAACTGGAGAACAGTAACTTGAGGGAAATGAATCCCTCCTAGAAACTTTAAAGGGAAAATTTTTCCATATGAAGGCATTGCGTTGTGCCTTCTGGTTGGTTCCTGTCTTTTGATATCTAGAAATTTATTCATCAACATTCCAAAATTAATATTTCCCCGCTTTTCCTTTCTCCAATATATTCAATGTACCAAATGAGAAAACTTTAACCCATGATTATGGAATCATTCAAGAGTCAAGCAACTATATTCAGTACAACGCTTAATAAACTTCACATGAATGCAAGATAACCAAAATTCCTTCCCCCTAATCGCCGCTAATGTTAGCCAGCTTATCAGGAAATTGCTGTGCGCAGGAATTAAACTAGACACAGACTTATACTGTTTTTGCCCAATATTCTTACAACTCCAATAAATTGACTCTACAAATGGACAACATTCAAATCTCCATTTGGCAAATTTAAAAGAATGGATCAAAGTGGAAGGAAACCTTTATGAGATATATCTGTTATTATGTAGATTTTCCAATTCTTCATGACTTTTTGATCAGTAAAATGACTTGATAATTAACATCTCAAAGCAAAAATAATTATTTATATAGTTTTGTGTTCTACGATGTAAACATACAGTAAATGACTTGGCAGTAGACAGCGCAAGGGGAAAATCACTTAGTAATTTATATAAAAAATTCTGTCCGAGGATGGAAACATTTAGTGCTTGAATTGGTAAAAGCAGTGTTCGTGAGAGAGAGAGAGAGAGAGAGAGAGAGAGAGAGAGAGAGGTGTTTCAGCAACTTAGGAAAGATTATATTGATATGAAAGAAAACAAACACTCAAATATACGACAAATTACTTCCCCATGTAACACCAAAAAAGTAGAGATACAACACAGCTTTTCCAAATCCCATAAACATATAAGGAAACCCCATAATGGCAAGAAAATAAATCACTCCAAGTTAATAAACATCCATGAACCAACTGCTTCTGCGTGTCCCAGTAAGTTCTACATCTAGACAATAAGGTACTTCTTGTACAACAGTTGCATGCTGCTCTAAGACAATAAGTAAAATTCAACATCTAGCCCTAACATAATTTTGTCCATTATGAGAAAATACTGTGATAACTGTCTTCTTGTAGTTCGAACAACGGAAAAATCTGGTGTCTAGACCCGGAAAGGCCAGCCAGAATTGACAAGAAAATTTTAACAATCAAGCCACTAGATCTCAGCAAGATAGACTTAGAAGCGTAACAAACCTCCCCACTTCTCTGGATTAAGAATCCAAGCACAATACTCTTGGTTAGATTTCCCAAGGAATGCCTCGTTATATTTTTCTGGATCACTCACCACGGTTGCAGCAATTACCTACAATTATTTGAGACTGTCACGGAAAGGATAAAAAGAAAGAATGATAAGCCAAGAAAACAACATATATTTCTAAAGATTTTGGGCGTTCTAGAGTCCATGATGTAATGTATTGTGATTCTCCATTTAGTTATTTCTCACCGAGATGGATAATATAGCATAGCATTAGCAAATAGATAGAACCAATATTAATACCATATGGTTTCAATCTGCATGATAAGCCTCAAACTTCATATCTAATAACTTCCATAACAACTAGAGTAACAACCTAATAAGTACCGATCACTTAAAAGGTGCTCAGAAGAGTGTGACAACTATATTTCAACAAAAGCATAATACTAACTGATTATGCAGTAATTTCATGTATATATACTTGAACATTCATGAAACTAAATGAATGGTATACATATGCAAAGTCCGATGAAGCATAACCTGTCTCAGCTCAGGCGCTTTCTTTTTGTCATGGTCCATAACATACCTGCATGCAAAGAATTAAAACCAAAATGGTATATTCACACATCAGATTGTATTCCTATAGCATTTTCAAAACTCAAGATGACAAAAGATTCGAGCTTTACCCGACAGCATTGAAGAGGCAACTATTGTCTGATGGAATAACCCTCCTAACAATAATACCTTCCATATTATACCACCAAAAGTTACCTGTGAACAATCACAACATCAATTAATTTCCCTTTTACTAATATCACATAATCTCAATTACAACTAAAAAATGAATAAACAGATTCCACAATTCAAAAAGCAGAATTCAGAGCTTATACGTATCCATCCCGTCAAATTAGTATCTAAAATCAAGAAAGCTATTAAACTCACCAAAAACATAAACCAGCATAAAAAATAAAAAGAACAATTAAACACCAAACCGAAGGTGAGAATGCGAAAATTGAGAAAGAAAACTCATATAGCCTAATTAAAAATATTAAGCACTTATTAAGGACTCAATTGAAATAAGCACTTGAAGCTAACCTCCATCCACAAATTAGCTCAAAGTTGCTAGCTTTTCACAAATATTCCCCAACCCAAATTCCAAAAAATAAAAAAAAATACAAAAAAACCTCTATGCAACACGAATCAACTACTTTATTGTTAGAATGAATTAAATCAACACCCAGAAAAGAAAAACAACGAACAAAACAAAAAGATATCAAAATTGAAATGAACAGTAGAAATCTAACCTCTATTCAAGAAATTAGCTCAAAGCTGCAAGCTTTTCACCAAAATTCACCAACCCAAATACAAAAAAAAAAAAAACCAATTTCAATGCAATAAAAATCACTGCTTTATTGTTAAGCCAAATGAGCTAAAATCAATACCCAGAAGAGAAAAAACAATAAACAAAGCAAAAAAGAACAAAAGTAATCAGGAATGAGATGAAAGGTAAAGTTGTAGATCTGTGTACCAAGGATTGCTTTAAAATGAAGGTAACTATGGGAAGATATCAAAAGTATCAGAGGCCACAATGAGAGTGTGTGTGTGTGTGTGTATATGTATATATTTTATTAAAAGTGGGGTTGGAGAGGATTAAGTGGGTTTAAATGTTACTTGTTAAAACTTTGGAAATCTAGTGACTGTTATAAACAGGTTTTTTTTTTTTTTTTTTTATAAATAATTTTTAAATGTTATTTCGTAAGTTTTAGGTATTGAGATTTGGTATTTGACGACAATTTGAGCTCACTTGCGAGAAATAAAGGTGTTTAATGTTGAAGAATAAGTTTTGATGATTACTGTGATTGAAGTATAAAATTTGAGATAAAATAATTGAAAAACAGTGAGAGTGTCTAAAATTAGTTATTTTTTATTTGTGGTGAATTAAATGATGTGTAAATTAATAAAAATATCGAGTGATTTATTGAAGGATAAGTAACTAGATCAAAGTCTAATCCGATACTAAATGCAAATTAACAAGATCAAAGTCTAATCCGATACTAAATGCAAATTAACAAGAATATCGAGTGATCTATGAATAATCTCATATGTAAAACGAGAATCATGTCGTTACACTAAATGGGCAGTGATGATCTTTTCCTTTTCTTGCTTATTCTTTTTGTATTTTCTATAAACTATAAATCCTTTGCCTTTCTATTTTAAGTAAATCTATTGGAAATATCAGATATTTTATAGTGTTGCTTGGTGGTGATCTTAAAAAATAAAAATATTAAAAGATAATTATCGTGATAGATACGGATTATTTTTATTTGAAGTACTCAAGAATTATGTGTTCATAGAATTTTACACAACATCTAACTCTTAGAAAGATATTCTTTAGATTATTTTACTTTATGTTTGTGTATGATATGAAGATGTTTCAATTTATGGGGTCTTTAAATCGTCCACGTCCATATTATTAATAGTGTGTAAACTCCACGGCATGTAATTCCATGATCCACACACAAAAGTCCGGAAGTCTTGAAGATTCTTCCTTCAGTTTACTGACTTGCTCTGATTACTTGCTGAGTGTTTGACATTTCTTTATCCAAGAGAAATGGATTTTCATTTTGCCAGACTTGCTTTATAACTGTTGCAAAACCATTTAAGATGTAATTGGAAAATCTCAGGATACAAGAAGAAAAAAATCATAACCTTTTTGCTTTGTCTAATTGAGAAAGATATTCTACATCATGTCAAGATATAAATATGCCACTAGATTGGTGAAAATATTATTATCAAATGCATCTTACAGATACTAATGGCTAAAATAACATTTAAGGACTAGGGAAGCACACATTACAGAAATTGATATGCATGCTCCCAATTACAATAGCATATTTGACAGTTATCAAGATGGTACATTTTCTTTTCAACTAGACTCCTCTGTTTGCGGGCTATGCCGTTTTGTCTGGCTTCATCAACAGCATCGTGGACCACGATTGGTCTGAACTTTCCGTCTCTAAATCTTCTGCTTCAAAACTTGGCGTAGTTGTACCTTTTGACTTTCCATCCTTGCCTCCAATAGTTTTGCTTTCAAACTGCTCTTCTGTGCACTGCGTGGCCATTCGATGCACCCTTTCATCCCTCGACTCATGTGTGGATTCCCAGGATCTGGCGAGTCCCACTGCCCAGACAAATCTGGGGGGCTAAGCCCACCTTTACCTGAACCATAATCTGGGGAATGGATAGCCCCGTTAGAAGAAAGCCTTCCATTTATTCCGTCTAATGAAATGATTTTGTAATTTTCACCATTGCCTGTTGACCTCCAGAGCCTAGATATGGAAGACGTTTTCTTGAGTTGGCGGTTTGGCACAGAGCATACTTCACTGACCTCAGTGATTGGTGTCCCCTCACCTCTATTTCCTTCCCATTCTGATCCACTTCTTGATACATTACTATCACGGTGACTTCTGTTGACTGATGGATCGCTGGCTCCAGGAGAATAACTTGAACCCTGATCCTCGAGATGGCTCACAGTTTCCCAATCACTCCCGTCATCCTCTAGATCACCACTCTGATCAACAAATGCATTTGAATGTCTCTCCATTTTGTCTTTGTTAAATGCATTAACTTCAGGACTAACCATATGAACTTTGGAGGCAAGGCTAGCAGGACTTTGCACGGCACATGGTTCAATCTGTCTCTCGTTGGGTTCACAATAATTGACATCTTCAAAAATTGAGAAAATATCATCAGGATTTGGTGGCTCGTAAGTCAATTCCCTAATGTCTTGAATATTCAACAAGGCAGCCGCTTGTCGAAGTAGCTCCGCTTTTCTCATCTCCTCGTTGCTTGGGGTTGCACCTCTTGAATACACAAAGGATTCAAGATCAGCAATTAGCCTAATCATCAGGGCATATTTGTCTTCAAGCATCACCTTTGCATCAACTAGCTTCATCTGAACTCGTTCCTCTCGCCAGACCTCAGCCATTTGTAACATCTTCCTTTCTTGTTCTACTTCTTTACGAAGTCTCATGGAGTCCCTTTTTAACTCTTCAATCTCACCTTTCTCTTCTCCTATTTCTTTAGCTAGTTCATCACATACTTCCTCGATCAATTCTCTGGCCTTCCACTCTTTCTCATAGTCTTGCATATACCGCTTTGCTGATAATTTGGCATCAGCCAATTCATTGACCAACTTTGAATTGACACTCTCCAGTCTCTGGCGATTTTTCCTCTGTCGATTCATGTGTGATTTCATGTCATCAATAATTGCGCGTATTTTCTCATGCTCTCTGCTTCGCCATGCAGCCCTTTCTTCACTGAGCTTCCTTAAAAAGTGCTCCAGTTTCTTTTTTGAGGACCGCCCCTCAGTTTCAAGTTCTTGAATCCGAGTCCGAGCCTGCTCAAGTTCTGCCTCAAGAGAAGATATCATCAAAGCAGATCTATCTTCTTGGTCAACACGTTTCGTGTGGCCATAAAGCTGTTTTACGTCATCTGATGTCTTCCAGCCAATAGGATCCCACTTGGTTGCTCCCTCCATTGCTGAGTTTGAAAATTGTAAGGAGGGTTCATCCTACACAGTATTTTAAATACTTTGTATTCAGACAAGTGAAAATTGAAACGGTAAAGAAGATATGTTAAAGCAGAATAGCAATATCTGCACCGGAGTGACAATTCATAATTCAGCATTTAAAAGCCATTTAGAGGTCCTGCTGATGGGCAGTTTTTCTCCATCACTTTTACGAGACATTCTAACAAAAGGAACAACACTTTGCCATATAGCTCTACTTCTTCCTTGATTAATAAAAAGCTGTATCTATCGGGTACTCAATCTATTCTACCAGCATTAATAGTTGCAAACATCCATCAATTTACACACCTTACTCAAGAGTCCATTTTTTGGGCCAGAAACAGATGCAGGACTGTGTACCAGATCCTTGTTTGGCGAAATATGCGCTTTACAGCTATGATGACCGTGGAAGGGGACTGCAATCTCACCAACTCTGGACTGCAAAAAGAGAGAGACGACATACTAAGTCTCACTTCTCCGCAACTGGCAAAGCAAAGATTTAATTGTTCCCTACACTCGCCTACCATCTTTAGATCCGAAACAACATACACAAATCAAGATATCTTCTCTTGACAAATATGACATACGGAAAAATAAGGGACAACCATCATGGTCCCAAACATGCTAAAAGCTATACTTACAGATGAATGAGAAACAAGAACTTGCATGTTTTAATGGCTCACCAGCTCATATCATTGACTGTACTAAAAGAATATGTAATCATATGAACAACCCACGATAATTTTTCACAACTATACTAGTGGACCAACATAGTCAACCTCAATGCGAATTAAAACCGAAGCCAATTAAACCCAATTTTCCTATTATTTTTAAAGAATCAAATCATAATTGCTCTTAATGTTAAGTCTTAATTAACAAGCCATATTAATGTATTCAAGTATCTCCAAATTAATTTGACATTTATTAATTTTACTACTTGATCCATTCATTATAATCAAATAATTACTCCACAAGATCACACATTTATCCACATACAATAAACTTTGTTAAATAAATTAATGTATATATATATACTTAAATTGAAAAATATTGAAAAAAAAGCTTTAAAAATGAATATAACCAACCACACCTGAAACCCTAGCCCATCACCGCCGCTGGTGGGCCCCTCCGGCAACTGCATCCTCCACAAAGCAGCTCCAACTTTCCTCGCCGACATAGCAACCCTCACTTTCCGACCATTTCTCCGGCCATCCTCCGACGGAGTCTCCTTTTCTTCTTTAACCCCATTCTCCTTACTATCTTCACCAAACTTCCATCTCAGAAGTGGGGTCTCCGGCCTGAATCCTCTTCCGGCCAGAGCTCCACCGGCTGCTTCCTTCCTCAGCCGCACTCCCCCGCCGGAGTTCTTGGTTTTCCGACGAGGCGGTCTTCGAGCTGGTAAAAGATCTGGGCCTTGTGTTGGGCCTCGGACTGGGCCTTCTATAGCTTTTGACAATGAATGCTCTAAAGGGTCTGTTGTAATACTAGTGATCTTCATTTTCTCCGCCCAGTTTCAGCCATTGTAAACTGTTTCTTCACTTAGTGTGTGTTAGCGTGTGAAAAAGTGTTGAAAGACTTTTCGAGGGGAGCTAAGGAGAGACAGAGTGTAGGGGTATACGTATATATGTATAGATTTTTGTACGGTCAACGTCTCTCGTTACAGTAAAAGCTTGGGTTGTATTAGGAAAGAGGGTTAAAACGGTGACGTATTGAGTTCGGGTTTTGGATGTGAAACGGCGTCGTAAGTTGATGAAATGAAGAAAACTGCAGCTTCGGTCAGAACTAAGAAGTGGTTAAAAATTACTGTCCGCCGCGAAATTTACTGGACCGTCACACATGCGCGTTTCGAACGTTGTCCTACGCCCTATCGCAGCGTGTGTCCTTCTAGCTGAGTTATTTTTTAAAATTTTCATGACACTAAAACCGATTTTCGACAAGATTGTCAAACTGTATAATATATGACTTAGTTCAAAAAATATATAATTTAAATTAATTAAGTATAATATTTACAAAGATTAATCTAAAAAAAATAACTTTTTATCAATTTAAATTCGAGACGCGAGAAAGTCTACTAGTAATGACCCAAATGGTCCACCGCTAAATTAACCTATGAAAGTTAATTTGCTTTTTGAAATATCGCATTTTCTTAGCTAACAATCAAAAAAATTTCATTATTACGATTGGAGTAGTATTTATATTTTTCTTTTGTTATCACGTCTTGATTATGTTGAAAACAACGAGAGAATGTATGATAATAATTGGATGAGATTAATAGAGCTAACTATAAACGAATATTATGCAAAATAGCCTCAAATATTAGATGGAGTAATAAAGTATCGATTGATCCCTAGAATATTGGATAGAGTAATAAAGTATCAATTGATCGATAACCACTCATTTTACTCAAGTGCCTTGCGGTGTCTTTAACAATGAGAGAAGATAATACTAATTAAAGATAATAACTCAAGGGTACTAGTCACTCCATCAACTCAATTTTATCCGAGTTTAAAACTAATATCCCTTGTCGCTCTTGATTAAAATGCTGCATATGTATCCAAATGTTTTAACACTGTACAAAATTTATAAACTTAGGCTCCGTTTGTTTCCCGTAAAATAACTTATTTGTGTAAAATATTTTCCGTGAAAAATATTTTTCTAGAAAATAAAATATTTTACAGGACTCCGTTTGTTTGCCTTAAAATAATTTGTTAAGGGAAAATATTTTTCCTAAAAATGGATTACTATAAAATATTTATGGTGTTTAGATGTATCGTGAATTCCTTAAAATATTTTCTTCTCCCAAAGTCCCGTAAAACATTTTACAAAATTTTGTACTAGCCACAATTATTGACCAGAAAATATTTTACGGTTGACTAATTTTACGGTGTTATCAAATACAGTAAAATTAAGAAAAAACAGCCGCAATTTTTTATTGTAAAACATTTTACGTTAACCAATTTTTTAATATTATTAAATATCATAAAATCCAAAAAATAATTTTCAGAAAAATATTTTACGGCAAACAAACGGAGCCTTAGAAGAATTTTATTATGTATTGCCAATTGAGTTCCTCGTTATGAAAAAGGGAAAGGAAAAGTCATTTTAATCCTTCCACGTGGAATAAAGATATGACGTACGCGCTCAACAGCAGGTGGCCCGTGGTATCCAACTTAATGCTTTCGTGCCGTTGGTCATAATTTGCAGCAAACCAGGAGAGATTTTTCTGATTAAGTAGTAGGCTTCAGAGATCTAATTGGGCTATGCAATTATTTAGTGCACGAGAAAAGGCATCCGAGGGGATATTACACGTGACCGCATGTTTTCCTTTCTTGCATGGCACCGGCTTTCGGCTTGTTTTTTAGGCAACGAGACCATATGTACCAAGATGATCAGGGTGTAATTCTACGGTCAAACGGAAGTTTTGTTCTTGATTAATTTGATGTATATGTAATGATGTACTATTATATTTATAGGTTTATAAATTAATATTTAAATTTAATTGAATAATTCAATTATTGAGTATGTACCAAAAGGGCCAAACAGTAGGAGCTAAGATAATATACAAGGATTGAGCTATGCTACCTCTATATTACATTGAATCTGATCTCTTTGGTCTTTCTATGTGTCTAACGTGGACGTGGGAATCCAGATCAATGGAGCAAATTTGGTGATCACACTTTGACATGTAAAAGTTCAGGTTTAGTTTGATGTCTTCCTTGCACGTGCAGGCGAAATTTTTAAGTTGTACATGTGATAGATGAAATTATAGTGGTGAGACTTGTGTCGCTAATATACACCTTATGTAGAAGAAAATTTTAAACTATGCACGTAACAAACGGATGAGAGAGGCGAAAGTACTTGATTTCAAGACCTTTTAAAAAATATGGCTTTAATACCATTTTGAGCGATTATTTTATTTAAAATTTAAAGCGTTAAATAATGTACACGTAGCTAGTTTGATAATTCAAACAAATAGTATATATTAAACAAAAACAAGAAAAGAAAAAGTCTTCACATCAGATCCATCTCTGCAATTGCATTTGTCAGGTTTGCCCATTCTTATAGAACAGATAGTGCCACTATTTTTGTTCCTCTCGATCATCTTGTACAATTGATATATACCACTTATATTTAAGTAATTTATGTAGACAAATTGCATGACTCAATAACATGGTATCTAGAAAGTGGAACATGTATTGATCTTAATTTGTTTCCTTTATGTTGTTTGTAAGCATCTCTGAGTGAAACAACTCTTAGGAAAAAATTTAACGTGATATATGACGTGTACAAATTAAAATTTGATTAAAGAAAAAGAAAAGCTCTCTTCATTTCTCATATCAAATTTTGAAGTTGAAGTAAGTGAGAGACTTCATTGTGTCACAACATCAAGTTTCATGATCCTTTATGTATGGGAAATATGAAATTAATTACTAGCTTCATATAGGGTCAATAAAGTTTATCGAGGGATATATCTCGAGATCAATTATCGTGTATTATATTTTAAGTGATTCAAAATAATTTAAATTTACTCTTTTTAATTTTTAAAAATAAAATAAAATAATACACAAAGTTTATCGAGGACTAATTCATTTTTCATTTGTCGGATATTTGACACCTCATGAAAGATGTGGTGGCATACTCTTCCTTCTGAATTCTTTTGGAAGGATGAGAATCCGATATGTTGCTTGAGATGAACACGAGACCAACTTATGACTTATCCTTATGGTAATATATATATATATATATATATATATATATATATGCAGATACTAGATAAATACTTTTTGGCCAGCTTGGTATCGATTCTATTTTTATTTCTTAATAATCGTATAATTTGAAAGTCATGAGTTCGAGCATGAAACAATTTTTATAAAATGCAAGATAAGATATATACAATAAATTTGAAAATGAATCTAGCCTTTTTTTGGCATTGCACACAACGGGAGTTTCATATATTAATTACCATTTTAATTGACTCGATACTAAACAAAATTAATGCTAATATATCGTTCATTAATTTAAGTTTTCATAACTAGATAAGCCTTAATTTAGTTGAATTTATATGCTAGGTATAATAAAGTTTTCAGTACCTAATATGTGTAGGTTAGACATCGATTTCTATCCTGCAGAAAAGCATCCGAGGAATTGATGACTCAACATGTTGGCTTGTGATGCTTATCTAGACTATAATATTGGTCAAACATGCAATGAATGTTAGCAGAAAATAATGTAGCTATTGATTAGATCCATTCTAAATCTTACATAGTATTTTAGGGATCATAAGACTAAAGACCCAATGATGGATATTTAAGAAGGAAGTAATACAAGTAGAAGCATAAGAAAATAAGACCCTATTTGTTAATTGTTACATAGGTAAATTGTACCACAGTTCTCTTTGATATATCAAAATTGCATCTGATCATCTTGTATCCGTGTAAGCATTAAAATGTTTCCTATGTTTAATTGATTGTTGCACGTTATCCTCTTCCATCCATATATTCGTTAATTTTGAGTTGCATGCGCTTGAAATGCAATTTCTTTTTTTCTTTTTTTTGTATTTTTGCTTAAATAGTTTTTTTGGGGGACAAAATTGCCTCTTATTGGGCATTAGAAAGTAGGATGTTATATGCAACTTAATTGGAACATTGTTGGGCATTGTTACACAGCGGGATCACATTTGTTATATTAATTAGGGTAAATAGCACCACAACTCTCTATGATTAAGCAAAAGTGCACGGGACTTCTTTGTGTTTTTAAAAGTGTATCAGAACCCCCTATGATTTTAAAAACGTGCACATGCACCCCCTCCTTAACTTTCCGTCAACAAATTTAACTGAATGGTGTAAAAAGATTTAATTGCCCCTCTTTTTTTTTTTTCTCTTGTACTTTTCTTTTTTGTTAATACATATTTAGTCCAATATATATATATATATATACACCCACGGCCGAAAGCATTTTCGGACGAAATTCACGCAAAATCATAAGGATAAAATGCTGGAATTTGCTGAGAAAGTTGGGTGGAAGATGCAGAAGCACGACGAAGATTTGATTAGTGAGTTCTGCAATGAGATTGGTGTTGACGAAGATTTAAAGGTGTGCTAAAGGTTTGGTTGCACAATAACAAGAACACTTTAGGCAAGACAGATCATAACTCTAACATCACCGCCACCATAACTACAAACCTCAACAATGGTAATTCAGCTTTATGGTAATTAAAATTCAGCACATAACTCAAATTATCCAAACATTTCGACACAAAACCATTTTTTTTTTTTCTGGAAAAAAAAAAAAAAAACTTGCTGTGAGCTTCAAGTTCGCGAAGCTTCCGGGAGAAACAGAATCGAAAGAAGCTCGCGAAGCGAACGCCACCGTCTTCACAGCTCCGGTACCAGAAGCTGATCGCGATCGCAACTGATCCAACCTCTTGAAGATTGATAATCCTAAAAGCTTACTCATTTCCAAATCAAATTAATCAAAAGCTTTTTGTGATTAAAATGCAGCAAAAAAAAACCCCAGAGATTTTATAATCGGAGCGATTTGGGGAGGAGGTGCGGGTGGGGGTGGGAGCTGCTAAGAAAAAATATATACATATATATATATATATACATATATATATATATATATAATACAAGGATATTTTTGTCCAACTAAATAATGATTTAAGCCAAAAAAATATGAAAAATCGCACTAAATGCGCGTGCAATGCACTTTCCGTTAAAAGTAACGGTTTTTTTGACAGAGGGGGTTATGGTGCTGCATTTTTAAAATCATAGGTGGTTCTGGTACACTTTTAAAAATATAGGGGGGTCCTGTGCACTTTTACTTAACTATAAGGGGCTGCAGTGCTATTTACCCCATTAATTAAGGTCTAATAGAAAACCTAAGCTCTTGTTGGGAATTAAACTAAACTAAATCAAACATTATATCATTAAACGGGAACAAATATATGAATCTAATATTTCAAATTTATATGAAAATTTATCGTGTTTATTTTGACTGTTGACTACCCAACTTCTCATATTATCTGCTTATAAACAAGACAATGCTAGGAATAAAACGATAATGAAGTTAAGCTTCGATCCTCCAGTCGAATGAGAAGGTATAAGCATTTGATCATGCTGAATTTTTATTTCGTTTTTTCATTGTTCTTTCTTGTTTTTTTTATTTTCCATTTTGATTTCGTAAAATGGTGTTATGGGTGATTCTATTACTGATGCATCATGGGCCCAAAAAATCTTATTCTTTAGAAACGAACAACGTAAACTTAAAGCCTGTTTACGAGGTAAAGTGGCCCATGTAATAAATGGGGTCTCTAACGTGATCTGATGTCTACTTATCTTAGACGGCCCTTTATTTATTTATTTTTTGGGTCAAAAGACGGCCCTTTATTAATACAATGAAGTTTCTCTTCTTTTTTTTATTTTTTATTTTTTTTATTTTGAGAAGGAGAAACTCTATTAATAAATTCAACCATAGACAACCCCATGGACTTAGTCCAGTGATGAACTGATTGCAGCGTGAGTTGTTAACTTACTTACGTCTAAAGTGTAAATTAGTTAAAAAGTTAATTTTTTTGGGATCAGTTTTGATATATTTTTTTGTCTAATTAAACTAGACCGTATATACTTTACACTAACTTATGTATCTCAAAATTGAACACTTCTGATGTGAATTCAAAAAATTATGAACATAAAGTTCTTTTTCATTAAAAAAAATAAAAGAAAACTCAACCATAGACAAGTCTTGGGTCATAATATATATATTGATTATGCTTTTCCTAGTGTTTATGGATAGGGGTGTGCATGGGTCGATTTGGGCGATTTGAGGGATATTTTCCGAATCGAACCAATACATTTGGTTTGAAAAAATTGAAACCAAAATCAAGTTATACATTTATCAAAACCACCCAAAGTTGAGCGGGTTCCAAACCATTACAATGGTTTGGTTCGGTTTGATTCGGTTTGTCGGGTTGGTATTTGTCAATACCTGCTAATGTAATTGCTTATATTAAAAATGTAAATAGGAATAACAAACAAAAAAAAACAACATACGTGTCTATGTCAAAATACCACAAACTAATTTTTACATTGACCCAAAATTTAAAATAGTACTTCTCATGACATAAAATAACCATAAGATATTAGTAATCCCCAAAATAACAAAACATAGCCAAACACAAAATGAAAAAAATCAGCACTTGAACCAAAGGAAAGTGCAGCAATGGAAAAAATCAGTACTTGTATTGGGCGGTTTGGGTTTATTAATTTCAATGCTAAAAATCATAAACCAACCCATATAGTCGGTTTTTATAAAATTTTAAACCATAACCAATGAAATATTTAAAAAACCACCAAAAGTGGGTTAATTTGGATTGGATTAGGCGATTTGAACGGGTTGACGGTTTCATTGCATACCCCTATTTATGGATATCTCCTTCCACTAAATCCCTTACAAAATTATTAGTAGTCTCACAAATTTGTTCGCGTTTAGGGATGGCAACGGGTACCCGTTGTACTCGAAACTGATGGATAACCGCCCGATAAAAACCGATAACGAAAACCGATGGGAAAACCGTTAGGTTTTCAATTTTATAAAGCAAAATCGACGGATAAACCGATAGGTTTTGGTTTTTGATATTAAGAAAAATCGAAAACCGAAACCCGTTTAGTATTTTATTATTTTATTTTATATATATATATATATATATATATATTATATTACACACATGTATATAATATATATAATAAAATAATATATTTATTATTTATTTTTTTTTTTATATAATATAATTTTATTGTCTTATTGTATGATGGACGAACAGTTTCTCATTTTTATTTTTTTAGAATTAAATATTTACAATGATATAATATATATATTTTTTTAATTTTATTATTTAATTTGTATAGATTGTGATTTATTGTATTTTTAAAATTTTTTACATTTAAATTAATATTTTTTTATATAAATTTGGAGCTTTTTTCTATTTAAATTAATTTTTTTAAGTAATCGGTTTCGGTTATCCGCAGGTTTTTAAAAACCCATCGGTTACGATTTTGGATATGAATTTTTTAAACCCGTCGGTTTCGGTTTCGATTTTCAGTTTTCGATTTTTGATTTGCTAAACGGTTTCAGTTTTGATTTTGCTAAAAATCACGAATAACCGACCCGTTACCATTCCTATTCGCGTTGACAGGAATATTTTTGTTCTTGGGGTCAAGACCATAAAGGAGAAGGTAAAAAGGTCCAACATATATGTAGAAATGGATATAGGATCTACAGCAAGAAATGTATAGGATATATAAATGAAATTTAGTGATGACCACTTCTTGCAATTAATATATCGAAAGGGATTGTCGATTTCAGATTACTTGACTAATTAATTCAACACAAAGATCTACTTTTTTTTTCTTCCTAATTTAAAAAAAAAACTTAAACTATTTTACATAATTTAGTTTAATTCTAACAGTTTTTCTATTTTTTCGTTTACATGAAAAAAATTTAGGCCATTTCTCAACATGTAGAAATTTTTTATTTAATTTCACTTCAACAACTTCTCTACATTTAATCAATTCCTTATTTCAAGGAATCTATATTATAATTTCACTCTAACAACTTCCCTATATTTAATCGATCCCTTATTTCTGATGGGTTTAGGGGTTTGTGTGAAGATGCTGAAATTAGATGTAGGGATTCACTATAAAGTAGAGAATCCTTAGGAAAGTTGTTAAAAATTTCACTCCAACAGTTTTCTTACATATAATCAATCTCTTATTTTGATTTATAGGATTGTTTCATGTGGAGATGCTAAAATTAGATATATGGATGTTCTAGAAAAAAAGAGAATAGGTAAACTGTTAGAGATGACCTTAAAATTACATACAAGAATTGATCTTGATACACTTGACATCTAAAACGAAAAACATACTACTAGACTAAATGACCTGTGATATATACTTTAATCAACTTTTAAATAAATTGTATTCAGTAATTATAACTGTAATCGATTTTTGCCTAAAAAATACTTATATTATAGACATTTTTCTCTTTTATTTTTGACGCAACCATATCCATGAATCATCAGAATACACGAAACCCAATATCCAAATTCAAACTCAACATTGGAGATTAACATGAAACTCGTCATAATTATTTTATATCATATTTAATAATTCAAATAATAATAAAAAAACAATTTTCATAATCCACACCAAGTGGCGCCCGTACCGTTAGACTTCCTTTCTGACGGCTAGAGATATCTTGACCGTTAAACTAGTCATTTTGGTCATCTACTTTTTTCATGCATGCAAGTGATCCAATTTTAGTCCCCCCCACAATTATCAACTAGCCTTTACGAAAGAGTTTAGACCTTTCCTTTGGCTCTATTCAGTGTTAGATTTTATTTATATGTTTTGTCAAGCCCGCTTGCTCTGACGGTTGCCTGATTACAAAATGTACCAAGACCAGGAAGTCAATAATTAAGATACATGGTTATCCCCAAGAAGTTAGTTTGTTGATGGAGTGTCAAGTGTGAGCACGAGATATATGTTTACTTTTCATGAGATAAGTTCTAATAAACTTGTAATTAACTCAATGACGGAGTCATTTATGAGCTAGCGGGGTTGTAGCTTAACTGATCTTTAATTATAATGAAGCCATCAAAAAATAATTGGCTCTATATTTTTCAAAAATATATGTAAATTTATACTATTTTTAGGTTGAAAATTAAATTTAGCCTCTATTGAAAAAAGTTGTTCATATATTTATACAAAATTATATATATTTAACCCTCAATGAACAATAATTCTAAATCTGCATCTGACTTAATTACCTCAAATCTTATCCCTTTCAAGCTTCGTTCTTTTTTTTTTTTTGCTCTGTCAGCATGTAAAATATTCATTCCACTATCAAAAAAACGTTTGTCAAAGCCCTTACAAGAATGATGCCAAAAACAAAAAACCACAACTAAAACTACATAAGAATGTCACTAATATTCATTTGGGTGCAAACATCTCTATTGCGCCGGTTGTTCCTATATTCAAGCTTCGTTCTATATATATCTAGAATCAAAACCCTAATGTAAATTCGGAAGAATGACGGGTGATCCTCCTCATCAAAAAGATAAGGTGCATGGTCATCACACATCAGTTTGAACCCGTTTGGCACAACAATGCTTACTGATTTGTTCTTCTCTGTTGCTCTTTCGGCAGCGTTAAGACAAAGCCGTCGTGCTAAAAATTTGTAAAAATAATTTATTTTTAATCGTTAAGTTCAACTTGCAGATGCGTATTAAAATGAACTTTCATATCAAGTTACACGTGCACGCATTTGCATGTTATTTGCCGTTGTCTTGTAATACAATTCCCAGATTTAGTACTTCTTACACTTCTAGAAAAATTGACTAATTAATCCTCAGATCATAAGGAATAATTTTGGTAATCATCTATATATTAATCAACTTTTTAAATGCCATATGATATTTTTCAAGGCAGCTGTGATTGACTAGATTTTTTCTTCACAAAACCATGTGATCAGATATAATCTGTGGCTGCCATGCATATAAGATAATGTGGATTAGTTTATAGCATATGCATAATTATTAGAAGAGAAGAAAATAGGACATGGTCCATAGTTGTCACGCCAGCAAATTGACTAAGAAAAAATTTAGCTAAGAACGAGACTGTCGTGTATTTAAAAAAATTAATCTTTTTAAACCAGCAATGCTTTAAATCCTCAATAAACAGAGTATAAATCCATCTAATAATAAATAGAAAATTTAGAGTCTCTAATGTCTATAGCTTCAATAATATTTTCTTTGAAAATCTGATATGTAATTGTAGATGCTCTGAATTATTTATTTATATTATTTATGGATTTATAGTTTTTTTATTTTTTATTTGAGGTTTTAGAGCGTGACAATAGCAGGAACCTAAGAAGAAATAAAGATGCATAAGGTCTTCAAACGTGGCAAGCAAATCCATAATTCAAGGTAATGGATTTGAATTATACATTAATCTTGAAGCTTAAATCAACCCTTGAAAAAGACTGTGGTTGTTCATTGGTTAAATTTGCATGAAAATTTTCAAATTTTCTAGATCAAATGCCTATATTTCATCCCATAGAAACCCATTGTATCCCATAACATTATGACATTGTATGAACGTTTTCAAATTTTCTAGATCAAATGCGTGTTTTCATCCCACAGAAACACAAAGTCTCCCGTATTCTATCCTAACATTATTACATTAGGAGAAACTAAAAATGATTATCGTGTGATACAGTAATAATAAAATAATAATTTATTCTAATTGATTGTTCGAAATCAAATAATAACACTTGCACTAAATCCCTAATTTATTTTTGTTGAATCCATCTCATAATATTATTGATCAAGCATATATATAATTTGGTAAGGGTTGTAGTACAGGCCCGGATCTAAAATTAGTGGAGATGTAAAACTAAGTGGGAGCAAAATTGTTTGACAAACTAAAAATAGAAGGTTATTTTAAAATATTTATTTGGCTGGGAGCTACAATCCCCACAATCCAAAAAAAATATATCTTCATTGGCATTTCGAAGTAAATTATGAATCCTTCAACCAGAAAAAAAAAAAAAGAGGCATAAATTATGGGATTCAAAATCCAAATTTCACAAGATTCGACTTATCCAACTGCATGTGCTGGAGCTCTATGACAATAGGAGAAAGTTTCTCATTTTCCAGCTTAGCTTCAGGTCTGTAATATCATTGAAATGTTGAAAAATTCAAAATCAATAAAAATAATATTCAAGACCAATAATTATCAGTATATTGACTAAATCGTATCAATTCTTTTAACTTCTTTTGTTCACTATATTATTCTTTTATTGGTCAAAGAACAAATAATTACAACATTAGGTACTATATTATTATACTCTTTTTTTTTTCTTCACGATAAGAACATTAAGGGTTGCTATTCAATTTGGATAGTTAGAGCTAATGGCTATTATAAGGGTCTCACCAGTATAAAGAACTGTTTGGTACCGGTAATTATTACTCCTAGCTGTTCAAGTAGTTCCTATTTACATAATTCTGCTTTTATTGGTTCGATTGAGTTCGTGAACTTGTTCAGAAATGAGTACGAAATTCGCTTTTGATATCTTTCGGACTATCGACCCAATAATTATGTAGCTAAACACGATTAATTATTGTTGGAAAAAGGAAAATACTCGTGTAAAGCAATTAGTACATAAAAACAGTTAGGTCAAAGTTCTGAGATGAAGCCAAGTAGCCAACGACCAACTGCAAGGAGGACCACTTCCACCCCCATATATATATACATACATATATATATATATATATATGCATGTAGTAATTTCGTCCAAGTCGCCTACTTCCGACAATAAAAATAATATTTTATATCATTTTTTTATTCATTTATATTTTTTTTATAAAGTAAAATTTATATATTAAGTGTTAAATACGTTGTGTATATAGTAATGTTCAATTTTAACAAAAATGTGTGAAATTAAGAATGAAACAAGAGTATATATATAACAATGCTCACAAAATAGTTTCACCAACTTAACATTATCTTTTGCTATATATACGTCCCATAAATGATACAAAATGATTCTTATATGGTCAACAATAAACATTATTCACCATAAAAAGTCAGATCACAGATGTATAATTTTAAGATTTCCGTAACACCTACGAGCAATTGCATAAATGACATGAAAAAAAATGATGAATCTATTTATTATTTTAAGATAATATTCAGCTCTTGTATATCTTTTAGTTGATCAAAGACATTGTTAGCTAACTAGCACAAACGAACAAAACCTTAAAGAGTTAGCTTAATAGTAGAGCGCTTGAGGTGTGGGGATAAATTTATCCATATATCTGTTTGAATTAGTCAAAAAGTTATTTTTTTTAAACTAATCGTAATAGGTATTGTGTTAACTAATCCGAACTATGTCTCATCTAAGATTAGCCACTCAAGCCTCAACATTAAATTTCACTCATGCGACTATGCCTATACAATGGCATAGGAGGAAGGAACATGCTTATAGATGAGATTACGAGAGAGGGGTTTGTATCGACTAGAAGGCATTAAATAATTAGAAAACTTCTTGGATTACCTGACCTATTTAATATGAATTTGAATGACTTCTTAATTTTTATTTTTTTTCATCACTAAAAAAAAAAGAAAAGAAAAACTAACAAACATTAAGGATGACTGTAAATAGATTCTTAGTGGGCCCGATTCTTAATATACCATTCAAATCGATTTCCACACGTAAAAGAGACAATAGAGGTTGGTGTTGTGTACATTGTGGGAGGTACATATAACATCACATGCCCCAAGGCCACATGGGTGACAATGGCAAAATTTGGTGGATTTGGATGGATTTTATTAGCTTTTGATCATCGTGAGGATATGTCCTTGTCATGCAAGAGTAGGAGCCAACTTAGACTCGCAACCACCACTCCAAAAGCGAACCACTTTTGAGTTTTATATACTCCTAACTCCTAAAAAGAAATTACAACCTCCAACTATAACTATAACGGCAAATGGTATACTCCAGCAAAGCTTGATACTAAATAGATTAACGTTACGATAAAAGATGAATAGATATATGACTAATTGTTGTAGGTCTCATTATTTTACCATATTAATATTTCTTAATAATATTATAATACTGTAAGAATTCCAAATATTAGAGTCATTAGACCTGAGTTATAAGTTTCTCATGACTTGATAACACATCACGCTTTTATGGTTTGTCCGATTTGTAAACTAGACCATGATGTTTTTGGTAGAAAATCATTTCATGCTTGTTGAAATATACATTTCTTTCACATGAAAAAAATATAAATTTTAAAATTATTTTATAAGATATTAGACTACTTCACCTAATATCAATTAATTTTAAAATGAAACTTTATGATTCTTAACATGATATTAGAGCTGACCTTTAGTCCAGTCTCATTAATTTATGTGTGACCCATTTGTTTGTCTATTTCACTCTTGTTAACTCATTTGTCTCAATATCTGCTCTCAATTCTCGATTGTCGGTGAGTCATATGCGAGGGGGTGTTGGAATATGCGCAGGCTAGATCCAAGATTTACGTTCAACGAGAGTTGATTTTAAAATTTAATGGGATATATGAGTCATTCTTTTTTTAGTGAATGCTAAATTGATATTTCAGTCTAAAAAAATCTTAAAAATACACATATTTTCAAAAAATGCAACACAATTCACTTTTTAGTAATTCTGCTATCGTGATCAGTAAAAACTACAACCACCGCTAGTCCAAGTATAAGTCCACCCATGAAAATATATGTCTAACACATAAAAAAATCACAAATTTTAATACCACTATATACAATCTTAAAATATTTTATCTAGTACCAATTAATTTTAAAAATAAAACCTCATAATTCTTAAACGTGCTTTCGAAAAGATTACAAAGTTACAGCATTTTCTTTGGGTACATCGTCTAGTGTCTAAGAATATGTACAACAGAGTGTGTAAACGAGTAATTCGCGGATCTAATAAGATGAAATGTTAGTGTTTTGATGTTGATTCTTTGACTAAACAAGGGAATATCCCTTGTTTGAGACAAGGTTTCACATGCTACTTAAACGGATAAACATTATTTTTGAATGTTGGAAAAATTTAATTGACGAAACTTAATTATTAAATTATTTAATAGAGTTTGACTATTAATTTTTAAATTTTTAAATATAATGGTGTATTCATCCATTAATTAAAAATAAAATTTTAAAATAATAAAAAATATCGAATTTAAAATTTTGTAAGAACCATTTTCCTATATTACTGCTGAATCATGCATCGGATGGCAATTGGATAAACATTGTTAAAAAGCAAGGGGTTAAGCTAACTTTAACACAAGCTGAATAAAAAGACAAAATCATTAGATAACAGAGGAACCTCACGTGAGTTTCCACGAGGGTTACAGATTCCATTTGGTTTTTTGCGTTCACACCTGTCGTTAATGTTTAAGATTCGATGCCAAGCTCTTTTCACACCTGCTAAAGTTTCAATTAGTTGGCTGAATATTTTTTCCCGGCTAAGCCGCGGCGGCTTCTTTAAAGTAATCCCGAATCCATTATGGCATCATTAAAAATAAAAGATACGGCTA
This sequence comes from Ehretia macrophylla, assembly GCA_037974665.1. Taxonomy (NCBI): domain Eukaryota; kingdom Viridiplantae; phylum Streptophyta; class Magnoliopsida; order Boraginales; family Ehretiaceae; genus Ehretia; species Ehretia macrophylla. The sequence continues at coordinate 25,185,921 of CM075772.1, forward strand.
AATTTATACTTTGGATTGTAGAAGCTATAACCCCACCCCCAAAAAAATTGTTAGATACTTTTATATTTTGTGTTTGAATATTCATTTTGTCTCCACATGTCCACTAAATCCAAATTTCAAAATTATTTAATCTCTACTAATAAAAGTATTTTAGATTCAACGCTGATGGAAGACACTCTTCATTAATGCAAATTATAATATTACTATTAATATCACAAAGGATCAAACGAAATTAAAATCACAAAGTTGATAAAACAACATGTTTGGTTATATCAGCAAGCGAAATACAAGAATATATGTGTGTGTGGAATAATTTTCTATTTTAAATTTGTAGAACAATTTTTTTTTTTATGACAAGGCACTCGCTTTAGGTAAAAACCACAATAAATTCATCATAGTTCTATATATTTGATAGTATAGCAATGTATTCCAACACATGATTCATGTCAGTAAAAGCGAAATAATATTTGTAAATGAAATGTAATTATTGAAAGATACTCATATTTTAATTACAACAAATTATTATATAATCGGTTCTTGTTGTTTGAAAAAGTAATAATCAAATTCTATGTTGGATATTTAGCTGAGTGATAGCCGAGCTGAGCCGCCACTTCCCTTGAACAACAACAAAGTGGCACGCGGTGGCGTCACAAAACATTGCCTTGAGCTAAGACCAAATTAAAAATAGGTGAGAGAGTGGGTCCCAATAAAGAGGTCAAACCCTCCATCACCTGCCATGTAGGACACCCATTGCCATCCCTCGTAGCAACCTTGAATGCTTTTGACCCACCACCAACTTTGCTCCCAACCCCTCATCATCTTATTGCCTACCCACCCTTTGTTTTTTTAAGTGAACTCAAAATTATGGTTCAAATTTAAAATTATTATTATTATAAATTATTATTCGATCATTTCATATTCAACCTCTTGAATTATTCTTTTTTTTTATAAAAATTTTTCTTTTATAATTTATAATAAAAGTATACATTATAATTTAAATTCAGAATCTTATTGCTACCTCACCATTTCACACCCTCTGTCTTGGATTACCCACCTTTCTTCTTTCTCCCTATATATAGCACAAACCTCTCCACTATCCAAACCTTGCTTTTATTGAATACTAACAAACACTACAAGAAATTTAATATAAACTCTTTAAAGTATATGGGTAATTGCATCAAGAAAGAGTCATCCATGCATTGGGGTGGTGAAGATTGGAGCTCAGCCACGTCTGAAGGTCATGAAAATGGCTATGGCGGCTATGGCAAGGTTGTGAACGGATTAGAAGAAGAAGAAGATGGACTTCTTGGAAAGAATAAGAAGGCTATGTTTTGTCCTTTTGATTCGAATACGGGGACGGAAGTGAAGATCAAGATCACGAAGAAGCAATTAGAGGAGCTTGTGAGTAGAGCAGACCTTGAAGGCATGTCGATTCAACAGGTGCTTGCAAAGTTGATGAATGTTAGTGACAAGTTTGACACACATCAGAGGTCATGGAGGCCTGCACTGCAAAGTATCCCTGAAGCTGAGGTCAATTGAGCTGTTTTTTCTTTTTGTTTTCTGGTTTTTTTTGGTTTTTTTTTCGGTTGAGCTCAATTGAGCCTTTTATGTACATGATTGTAGTGAAAGCATGTAGATTTAGTCTGTGTATAAAGATCTTTTTGCCTCCATTACTGAAATATTGAGTTTTGAAATTCAATTCTGTTGCTGCTACCTTAGTAATCAGGACATCAAAGAAATGTTGATATGTGGGCGGAATTAGGACCTTATGGTTCAGCGGTTGCGATTACACAGTAAGAGGCGACAACTATACTTATACAGTAAGAGAGGTTCAATGTAATTAATTATTTTTTACCGAAATTTTATTTTTCTAATTGAGGCACACCATATCAAGAATATTTGGCTCTGCCAGTGATGGTGGTGGTTTGGTTCTTCTAGCAAATTACATGGAAGGGGTGCACAGAAAGTCTGTGCTATCGTGATGAACTAGTTATTTGAAGAAGATTTTTCGAGTAAAATGTTAATCAAGCAATAACCAGTCATATGTGATAAAAATGTTATAATGTTCACGTTAAATTCTCATGCTTTGCAAAATGTTGCATTGAAGTTCTATAATGTGCGCATCGAGTGTTTTCATGTCAACTATGGCAGATCCATTGTTCTATATTCTATAATTGCGGGTTATAACTATCACTGAATTTAATTTTTTATTAAAAATATATGTATTTTAAAGATATTTTTAGGTCAAAAAATTAATTTAATATTCACTAAATATAAATTCTAGATCAGACCGTACATGTTAAGCACATGGAGTGTTGTGTATTGCGAAATGATTGTGCTACAGAAGATTTTGATATTGGGTGCACGATTGTGATAACTTAAAGGGCATTATGAAGGTGGTTCACTGTACATAAGCCATACGAAATTTGTAAGCTATGCAGAAACGTGGAACAAGAAATGTTCAAACTTCTAAAACATCCCCAATGGGGGGAGGGAAAGAAAAAAGTCAAAAGATTGAGACGGCAATGATTTATATAAATGGGAAATTTAAGATCTTTGTTCTTGATGCATATCCATATTTTATATAATTATCATATACGTCACAAACTCCCAATTTCTTTCGGTGTTTACTAATTCTTCCTAATGAGGTAAGAAAGAACACTTGATTCTTTACTACAATGATAAATAAAATAAGACTCGTTCTTACTTTTTTTTTTTTTTGAAGGGAATATTTAAATTTGAAACACATAATTCCATCTATAAAATATATAATATTTTGAGTTAATTAAATAGAAAGCTTAATGAAAGTGGTCCCGAAGAAAAAAACTTGTTCCTACTTGCTATATAGAAAGTTTTTTACACATTACTCATGACATGAGTGAAAATCATATAAAGTTGATCAAGTTTCTTACTACTAATTCCTTAGTAAATTATGAACAATGGTGTGAGATGAGATGGGGCTGGTACTGGGTCAATGCGACCCATATCGGACCATTTCAAGCTTTAATATGTCAAGAGTGATTCGTTAATGGTGACATGTTTAATTGAGCAAATTTAGTTTAACAAGTGATATGTGATCCTAAAGTATTCTCATGTACATTTAAGAATTAGGTAAAATAGTTACGTAATAATCTCTTATACTAAGAAATTTTGAGTTTGAATCATAGTTTCATCTTTAATTGTACTATATATACACCTGGTTTTGTAACGTTAAGTTTGTTCGATTCTCTGAACTCGGGCTCCTATCAAGCTAGGTCAATTCAGGCTTCGACGCACTCCTGCCTCCTGTTTTCGACAGAATGTTGTGCCATACTATATATATATATATATATATATGTTAGGGTAAGCGTAAGGCTATTGGCGCTTATAGAACACCTTAGATAATGGAATTATGAATAAGCACTCGAGTAAAGGCGGAGCTATTTAAAACCCCTACTCACTCTAAATTCTTTTAAAAGATGTTTATTTTTATAATATTTTTAACTTGAAAAATCTATTATTGTGCATTTTTAACACCTACTAAAATAAAACTTCTGAATCCGCCATTGAATTCGGGCCCACAGAACTCTTATGATTTCAGTGGCGTTGCATGGGCTTATTCACATCATAAGTACACTTATGAGTCAGGCCCATGGGACTCTTGTGAATTTAGTGGCGTTGAATGGGCTTAATGGTAATAGTAGCAGATTGAGTCTAAATATCGTTCTCTCTTCCCCAATTATTTATTTATTTGTTTATTTTTGTCAATATCCACCCAAATTCATTTATCAAACTTTTCCAAGTGCTATTTCATAATAAATTTCACTTTAAAAATTAAAACTACATGACCAAAAACTATATTACGAGTATGACAATAAAAAAATTTTGCAACTTACAAATTCACAATAAATTATCCCCAAAAGTCGTTTATATTTGACCTTATGAAGTCAAACTAGAAGGTATTTTTGGCCAAAGGGAACAATATTTATCCAACTCAGAGAATTGTGGGGAAATTATAAGGAAGTAGAGAGTGTTGTTCTAATCTGGATGCTGACATTGAAGAGTTTTCATTCCAGGAGGATAATAACAGATGTAAATTTTCATTTTTCTTTAATTATTTGGAAATATATTAGTTTTATTTTTGTTGTATTTTGAATTAGATTTGAGATTTTTTTTTAAAAAAAATTTATTAGCTATGTAAAATTAATCTAATTTTTTTAATATTTTCGTCAACAACCAAAAAAAGATTCGATTCTTATTCATTACGAAGTCATATCAAGTGCATAAGCTCCTGCAAACAATAGAGCCTCAAATGGGTTTAAGCTATAAAGGCAGCTCGATGAATGAAATTCTCTTTATGTGCATAGTTGGAAAAAAGGTTGGACTTATTGGGTGTATGGTATGCATGCTTAGCTTGTATTTATGTAAGGTGTTGGTTCCGTGACTTAAGATCGCGACTTCTTTACCGTCTTAACGATACTCGCTTGTATTTAGAAATATAAAAACACTAATTTAATGGCTGCATTATTTTATTTTTATTTTTATTTTTATCTTTAAAAATCTTCTTGGTTTTGGTTATGCAAGTTTTAAATTTCTGAATCATGAATCATTCTAGAAGTTTCAAAAACATGAGTAAGCCCTGCTTGTATTCCTGCATATGAGGAGACCTTTAAAAGCATGCACAAAGAAAGAGTTTATATGTTATGTTCATATATGTGTGCTCGTTTATTCACTATCAATTTTTATCCATACAACATTCGAAGAATTTTAAAACTATTGTAAAATGGTTAAAAAATTGTTATAGATAATTTTAACGATTGTATATGATCTCTTTGTAAATTGTTTATTGTAATAGTTTTATAAATGATAACTAACATTTTAAAACTATTGTCAAAAAAGTAATTTCATGAGCATTTATTAGTAATTAATAAGTGATTAAAAATATTTGAACTGTTACAAAAAGTTTTAATTTATATAACGATTAAAAATTGTTAATCGTTATAATAAGACACTTATTGTAAATATTTTTTTTTTATTTTTAAATAAAAATATTACAAAAAAATCTAAAATATTATAATGATTGTTTAATATGTCGATTATATTTGACATCATGAGATGGATTCTAGGAAAAGTCCTTGTCGTGTACGTAGTGACACAAAGTTTTTGAAAAATTGTGCTCTCCTACGATGATCTTGATATAGAAGAGCTTTGTTATTGGGTGCACGATTCAGAAGTCGGTCCATTATACATAAGCTTATACGAAATCTATAAGTCATGGCTTTGGTATAATATTATTTTTGTATGTCAGAAATTATGAGTTCGAGTCTTACTAATTACATTGTATGATCTTGGAGTCTCCTTGAATTAAAAATAAAAAATAAAAAATCTATAAGCCATGCAGAAACATGTTATAAGAAATGTTCAAACTTTTAAAACACCCCAATGGCGAAGGGAAAGAAATAAAAAATCATTAGATTGAGACAACAATGATATGTATTTTACAATTATCATGTACGTCACAAGCACCATTTTTTGTTTTTTTGGGTGTTTACTAATTCTTCCCAATAAGGTAAAGAGGAATACAATTTTTGTTTATGCCGATGAATTCACATTAAATAGGAGTACATTATATTCATACCATAGTTATAAATGATATATTGCAGTGATGCACCTTAACGCATGTAATTTCAGTCAATATTCAAGGGTCAAGTAATTCTTGTGATGGGAAAGCGAGTTTAAATATGGGATCTTTAACTATAATAATTTACTATCCGAACATTTTATTCAATTCTTGGAGGCTAGAAATGAATATGTTTGACTCTTTACTGCAATGACACCAAAAAAAAAAAAAAAAGATTAGACTTGTTCCTGTTTCCTATATATAAAGCTATTTTAATGATCATCCATTCCATGATTGAAAATCATATTGACCAAGTTTCTTACTACTAATTCAAGTAGTAAATAAATATGAATAATGGTGAGATTAGATGGGGCTGATACTAGGTCAATGAGACCCACAACATACGTTTCAAGTTTTAATACGTCAAGAGTGACATGGTGATTTATTATATTTCAGCTGATTTTGTTCACAAAATGATAAGTTCGGAATACATCATTCCACTCAAAAGAGTTAAAGACACGTGGACAGTTTAAATCTAATATCATCGCAAAGTAATCCTAATAGGATACGTGTAGGATACTTGTCTAATTAATAATAATTTCTGCTAACAAAGTTATAATTCTAATATTCGCGTGTTATATGTGTTCTCTGATCTCAGGTAGATTCTAGTAGAGAAAACAAAAATAAAATGGTCAACGCAAAGGGCATTGAAATTCCAACAGTTGAGGGAGTTTTAGAATTCAATTTTGTTGCTGCTACCTTAATAAGTAGGACATGAATATTGAGAAGGCATGTGGAAGAATGGTTCTTGTAGCCATTTTGAATCCATGTATATAGTCGGGTCCTTATGTGCATATTGTTTTGAGCTAGTTGTGTGTACGATAATGATCTCATTAAATTTTCATGCTCTCTAAAGTTTTACATAATTAGTTCATTACTTTTTTTTTCGTTAAACGACGAGGTGGTCCTCACACCAAAGGTGTGGGACTAATTCCCGTTCGGGGTTGGAGGATGCCCCTGGCCACGAGCTGCTTCCAGTGAGTTTCGAACCGTTGACCTTTGGCCAAGTAAAGTCCGTCCATATAGTGATCTATTTACCATCTGAATCATAGCTCGTGATTAATTAGCTCATTACTTGCTCTATGTAATAATCTCATCAAAGTCTCGTACTACTTTTTATTCTTTTGTGTCTAATAAGACTTATATTAACAATATAAAATGGATTCTTAACAAAAAGAAAAGACATTTAAAATTGTTTTTGTAGCTTAATTTTAACCAAAATTAAAGGAATGACAATTAAGTGAATAATTTATTGAAAAAAAAAAATATGAACATCTAAAGTAAGGTGTTGTAGCAAAATGTTGATCTGCACATCCATCTATTGATAATTTTTTTTGAGTTTCTTAAAGTGAAAAAAGCAAGTCAAAATCGACAATTCGAAACCCTTCCATTTATAGTTTTCACATGCATAACTAATTTAGTTCATATATAGGATGACTTATAAGTAGGCCATTCAATGGCCAATGACATTCTGCAGTGGAGAAATTGAATGACATGTTAACCACTGGTCATTTGGTCAAATCTAATGGCATGATCATTTCGTTTTAATTAGACACGAAAGTCTCAAAATCCGTTCTCGTGTATAATGATACAGAATATCTCTCAGGGAGCTCGATCAAAGGGCTTGGTATCATTGTAGCAAACATCCCAAACAGCTTCCATGGCATCCTTAGCAGCAGCTGCATCGGAGCAGTAAGGGTTAGCCATCACTGACTTGATAAGTCTTCGCCTTACACATTCTTGTTCATGACCTCTTATCTTAAAAAACCCTCGTAGCAACTCCCGCTTGTAATGACAGTCACCACTAAGATGGGAAGCTCGAATCTCACTACAAGCATGATGAGCACAATTAGTCCAATCCAAATTGGCGGCACGACATTCATCATATGCATAAATGAGATTGTGTATAACCGCTTGATTTACTTCGTCTTGCAACCTCAAATGATTACTGCATACAATAATACCTCTGCCTGGTAAGTAACCGCCAGACACCGCCTGCTTGCAATGAACGGCCTTAATAAAATTGTCCCCAATTCCACATCCCGATTTCTCCAAATGCTCCCTCAAAAATTTCACCATTGGAGTTCTGAGGGATTTTTGGATCATTCTTTGACATTCTTTCACTGTTGACCCGCCGTTGACATTATCATTAAACATATCTAGATACCCTTTTTTTTCACCAATTTATCATACCCAAATTTAAATAAAGCCTTGAGAGAACTTACCAATTAGAAAATAATATATGCTTAGTAGGTGTAAAGCCATTGTTGCGTGCATTGGAGCAAATTAAGCTGCTCGTGCCACACCTTTAGTATGAATGCAAAGCTCATGCGATATGTAGTGGCTGTTTGGTAGAGTCACACATTAATGAGGGTGTATATATAAGTACACCTTTAATTAGAAAATAAAATATTTTTTGGTTCAAAAACTAAATCATTACATTCAATATTTGCATGAGGTCTTAAGCTCCGTCACCGACGAGATGCATCATGGTTGTAATGTAGAAAATTAAGCTCAACTTAAAAAAAAAAAAAAGAAGAAAATTACAAAGAGACTGTAGCCAAGAAAAATACATGCATATGCGGAATTTGTTGATTTAATAACTACTAGCCAGTTCAAGTTTAAGTATTATTTATTACTTTGTCCTTCAAATTTTTAAGTGGCATTAATATTATTTTCGGAAGAAAATATACAATTTCATGTAAAAATTGACTTGTTAATCCTTTCAGGAACGTTTTATTTTCCTGAATCATATATTAGTAGAAGTTCTTTCATGGTCCTGCTAGTTCCAAAGACATTTTTCAGAATTAACATTTTGAATTCATCATATGAAATGCATTTCTTATAGAAAATATATAATGTTTTGAGTTAATTAAATAGAAAGCTTAATGAAAGTGGTCCCGAAGAAAAAACTTGTTCCTACTTGCTATATAGAAAGTTTTTTACACATTACTCATGACATGAGTGAAAATCATATAAAGTTGATCAAGTTTCTTACTACTAATTCCTTAGTAAATTATGAACAATGGTGTGAGATGAGATGGGGCTGGTACTGGGTCAATGCGACCCATATCGGACCATTTCAAGCTTTAATATGTCAAGAGTGATTCGTTAATGGTGACATGTTTAATTAAACGAATTTAGTTTAACAAGTGCTATGTGATCCTAAAGTATTTTCATGTACATCTAAGAATTAGGTGGAATTCTCACGTAGTGATCTCTTATATCAAAAGAATTTGAGTTTAAATCACAGTTTTACTTTTAAGTATACTATATATACACCTAATTTTGTGAATATATGTAAATGTGTATATATATATATATTCCCATGTTAGGGTAAGCCTAAGACTATTGGCACTTATAGAACACCTTAGATAATGGAATTATGAATAAGCACTCCAGGAAAGGCGCAGCTATTTAAAACCACTACTCACTCCAAATTCTTTTAAAAGATATGTATTTTTATGAGATTTTCAGCTTGAAAAATTTATTATTGTGCATTTTTAATCACTATTAAAATAAAATTTCTGAATCCGCCATTGAACTCGGGCCAACAGAACTCGAGTTCAGTGGAGTTGCATGGGCCTTTTCACATCATAAGGCTATCCTTAGTAGAGGTAGCAAAATAAAAAACATGCCAAATTTAGAAATTTTTAGAGACCCAAATATTATTTTTAATTTAAATATACATGGGACCCACCACTTTTCATAACTTTTGATACAAAATGGGTCTCTAAATTATATTTGGGGTGCTAAATTTAGAGCCCCAAATGTAATTTAGAGACCCATTTTATCTCAAAAGTTGTGAAAAGTGGTGGGTCCCATATATATTTAAATCAAAAATAATATTTGAGTCTCTAAAAATTTCTGAATTTAGTATGATTTTTATTTTTTTACCTCTGCTAAGGATACCCTAAGTAACTTATGAGTCAGGCCCATGGGACTTTGTGAGTTTAGTCGCGTTGGTAATAGTAGCATAGATTGAGTCTAAATATCGTTCTATCTTCCCCAATTATTTATTTATTTGTTTATTTTTGTCAATATCCACCCAAATTCATTTATCAAACTTTTCCAAGTGCTATTTCATAAAAATTTTCACTTTAAAAGTTAAAACTACATGACCAAAAACTATATTACGAGTATGACAATATAAAAAATTTGCAACTTACAAATTCACAATAAATCACAATAAATTATCCCCAAAAGTCGTTTATTTGACCTTATGAAGTCAAACTAGAAGGTATTTTTGACCAAAGGGAACATTATTTATCCAACCAACTCAGAGAATTGTGGGGAAATTATAAGTAGAGAGTGTTGTTCTAATCTGGATGCTGACATTGAAGAGTTTTCATTCCAGGAGGATAAAAACAGATGTAAATTTTCATTTTTCTTTAATTATTTGGAAATATATTAGTTTTATTTTTTTTTGTATTTTGAATTAGATTTGAGATTTTTTTAAAAAATTTTCTTAGCTATGTAAAATTAATCTATTTTTTTAATATTTTCGTCAACAACTGAAAAAAGATTCGATTCTTATTCATTACGAAGTCATATCAAGTGCATAAGCTCCTGCAAACAATAGAGCCTCAAATGGGTTTAGGATATAAAGACAGCTCGATGAATGAAATTCTCTTTATGTGCATAGTTGGAAAAATGTTGGACTTATTAGGTGTATGGTATGCATGCTTAGCTTGTATTTATGTAAGATGTTGATTCCACGGATTTCGCATTAAATCCTCTTTATGTGCGTTGTTAGAAAAAGATTGGATTTATTGGGTCTATGGTATGCGTGCTTATCTTGTATTTGTGTGAAAATGTTAGTTCCGTGACTGAAGATAGTGACTTCTTTACCGTGTTGACGATACTTGCTTGTATTTAAAAATATAATAACACTAATTTAATGGCTGCATTATTTTATTTTAAAAAAAAATCTTCTTGGTTTTGGTTATGCAAGTTTTTAATTTCTGAATCATGAATCATTCTAGAAGTTTCAAAAAACATGAGTAAGCCCTGTTTGTATTCCTGCATATGAGGAGACCTTTAAAAGCATGCACAAAGAAAGAGTTTTTATGTTATGTTCATATATGTGTGCTCGTTTATTCACTTTCAATTTTTATATATACAACATTCGAAGAATTTTAAACCTATTGTAAAATGACTAAAAAATTGTTATAAATAATTTTAACGATTGCATATGATATTTTTGTAAATTTTCTATTTTAAAAATTTTATAAAAGATAAGGAACATTTTAAAATTATTGTCAAAAAGTAATTTCATGAGCATTTATTAGTAATAAGTGATTAAAAATATTTTAAACTGTTACAAATTTTTTAATTATATAACCATTAAAAACTGTTATAATTAATAAGATACATATTGTAAATATCTTTTTTATTTTTAAATAAAAATATTACAAAAAATCTAAAATATTATAATGATTGTTTAATATGTCGATTATATTTGAAATAATGAGATGGATTATAGGAAAAGTCCTTGTCGTGTACGCAGTGACACAAATTTTTACCTACGAGGATCTTGATACAGAAGATCAGCTTTGTTATTGGGTGAACGATTCTGAAGTCGGTCCCCCATACATAATCTTATACGAAATCTATAAGTCATGGCTTTGCTCCAGTAATAATATTGTTCTTGTATGTCAGAAGTTATGAATTCGAATCTCGTTAATTACATTGTATGATCTGAAAACCTTCCAAATTAAAAAAAAAAAAAAAATCTATAAGCCATGCAGAAACATGTATTAAGAAATGTTCAAACTTTAAAAACACCCCAGTGGGGAAGGGAAAGAAATAAAAAATCATTAGATTGAGACAGCAATGATATGTATTTTACAATTATCATGTACGTCACAAGCACCAATTTTTTGTTTTTTTGGGTGTTTACTAATTCTTCCCAATAAGGTCTAAGGAATATAAATTTTTGTTTATGTCGAGAAATTCACATTAAATTGGAGTACATTATATCCACATCAAGATTATAAATGATATAGTGTAGTGACCATCCTAACACATGTAATTTCAGTCAATAAAGGTCAAGTAATTCTTGTGATGGGAAAACAAGTTTAAACATGGGACCTTTAACTACAATAATTTACTACTCAAACATTTTATTCAACTCTTGGGGACTAGAAATTAAATGAATATGTTTGACTCTTTACTGCAAAGACACCAAAAAAAAAAAAAAAAGATTAGACTTGTTCCTGTTAACTATATATAAAGCTATTTTAATGATCATCCATTCCATGAATGAAAATCATATTGACCAAGTTTCTTACTACTAATTCAAGTAGTAAATAAATATGAATAATGGTGAGATTAGATGGGGCTGATACTAGGTCAATAAGACCCACAACGGACGTTTCGAGTTTTAATACGTTAAGAGTGACATAGTGATTTATTATATTTCACCCGATTTGGTTCACAAAATGATGAGTTCGGAATATGCCATTCCACTCAAAAGAGTTAAAGACACGTGGACAATTTAAATCTAATATCATCGCAAAGTAATCCTAATAGGATACGTGTAGGATACTTGTCTAATTAATAATAATTTCTGCTAACAAAGTTATAATTCTAATATTCGCGTGTGTTATATGTGTTCTCTGATCTCAGGTAGATTTTAGTAGAGAAAACAAAAATAAAATGGTCAACGCAAAGGGCATTGAAATTCCAACAGTTGAGGGAGTTTTAGAATTCAATTTTGTTGCTGCTACCTTAATAAGTAGGACATGAATATTGAGAAGGCATGTGGTAGATTAATGGTTCTTGTAGCCATTTTGAATCCATGTATATAGTCGGGTCCTTTTGTGCATATTGTAATGAGCTAGTTGTGTGTATGATAATGATCTCATAAAATTTTCGTGCTCTCTAAAGTTTTACATAATTAGCTCATTACTTTTTTTTTTCGTTAAACGACGAGGTGGTCCCCACACCAAAGGTGTGGGACTAATTCCCGTTCGGGGTTGGAGGATGTCCCTGGCCACGAGCTGCTTCTAGTGAGTTTCGAACCCTTGACCTTTGACCAAGTATAGTGATCTATTTACCATCTGAATCATAGCTCGTGGTTAATTAGCTCATTACTTGCTCTATGTAATAATCTCATCAAATTCTCGTACTACTTTTTATTCTTTTGTGTCTAATAAGACTTATATTAACAAATTATAAAATGGAGTTTCACACGTACATCCAATGCCAGTAAGATGGAAGTTCTTGTGCTATTATCAATCCTTCATCTCAATTACCATATAAAATTCCAGCCTTTTATTCAGTCATCTTCCAAGTTCCATCTGCCACGGTTCAAAAAGAAAGAGGAAAAATGAAATTGTTGAACAAAAAGAAAAGAATATTATAGCGTAGATGTTTCAAGTTTCTTAACAAAAAGATAAGACATTTAAAATTGTTTTTGTAGTTTAATTTTAACCAAAATTAAAGGAATGACAATTAAGTGAATAATTTATTGAAAAAAAAAAATGAACATCTAAAGTTAGGTGTTGTAGCAAAATGTTGATCTGCACATCCATCTATTGATAATTTTTTTTGAGTTTCTTAAAGTGAAAAAAGCAAGTCACAATCGACAATTCGAAACCCTTCCATTTCTAGCTTTCACATGCATAACTAATTTAGTTCATATATAGGATGACTTATAAGTAGGCCATTCAATGGCCAATGACATTCTGCAGTGGAGAAATTGAATGACATGTTAACCACTGGTCATTTGGTCTAATATAATGGCATGATCATTTCGTTTTAATTAGACATGAAAGTCTCGAAATCCATTCTCGCGTATAATGATACAGAATATCTCTCAGGGAGCTCGATCAAAGGGCTTGGTATCATTGTAGCAAACATCCCAAACAGCTTCCATGGCATCCTTAGCAGCAGCTGCATCGGAGCAATAAGGGTTAGCCATTAATGACTTGATAACTCTTCGCCTTACACATTCTTGTTCATGACCTCTTATCTTAAAAAACCCTCGTAGCAACTCCCGCTTGTAATGACAGTCACCACTAAGATGGGAAGCTCGAATCTCACTACAAGCATGATGAGCACAATTAGTCCAATCCAAATTCGCGGCACGACATTCATCATATGCATAAATGAGATTGTGTATAACCGCTTGATTTACTTCGTCTTGCAACCTCAAATGATTACTGCATACAATAATACCTCTGCCTGGTAAGTAACCGCCAGACGCCGCCTGCTTGCAATGAACGGCCTTAATAAAATTGTCCCCAATTCCACATCCCGATTTCTCCAAATGCTCCCTCAAAAATTTCACCATTGGAGTTCTGAGGGATTTTTGGATCATTCTTTGACATTCTTTCACCGTTGACCCGCCGTTGACATTATCATTAGACATATCTGGATACCCTTTTTTTTCACCAATTTATCATACCCAAATTTAAATAAAGCCTTGAGAGAACTTACCAATTAGAAAATAATATATGCTTAGTAGGTGTAAAGCCATTGTTGCGTGCATTGGAGCAAATTAAGCTGCTCGTGCCACACCTTTAGTATGAATGCAAAGCTCATGCGATATGTAGTGGCTGTTTGGTAGAGTCACACATTAATGAGGGTGTATATATAAGTACACCTTTAATTAGAAAATAAAATATTTTTTGGTTCAAAAACTAAATCATTACATTCAATATTTGCATGAGGTCTTAAGCTCCGTCACCGACGAGATGCATCATGGTTGTAATGTAGAAAATTAAGCTCAACTTAAATATAAAAAAAAGAAGAAAATTACAAAGAGACTGTAGCCAAGAAAAATACATGCATATGCGGAATTTGTTGATTTAATAACTACTAGCCAGTACAAGTTTAAGTATTATTTATTACTTTGTCCTTCAAATTTTTAAGTGGTACTAATATTTTCGGAAGAAAATATATAATTTTATGTAAAAATTGACTTGTTAATCTTTTCAGGAACGTTTTATTTTCCTGAATCATATTTTAACAGAAGTTCTTTCATGGTCCTGCTAGTTCCAAAGACATTTTTCAGAATTAACATTTTGAATTCATCATATGAAATGCATTTCTTAATTATTTTTTTTTTCTTTTGTAATTTGCTTTCTGGGTTTTGACATGCATTTAGTGCTTTTACACTACATGCTTTATATCATTCTTTTTTATCTTTGTTTTTAGCACAAGTAACATGCTATAGTACATATACATAGAAATTTTGTAATCTTTGAAATACAAAATAAATCAATAGAAAGCTTCCCCAAAAAAATGGTATTTTTGGACGTAGGGAATTACAACCATTAATTTAACCATTACGAAGATAAACAGAGTGATATTACATGTGTGTTTTCTTAAAAGTGTGTTTGAGAAACACTCATTTTGAAACTTTTAAAACCTACATTTCAAAAGCTAAGCATAGAAAAAAATAATTTTTGGTACATTTGCAGACCAAGCACGAGTGTGAATATAAACATCCAATCACTCATGAAAATTACTACCATTAAAATTAAAAATTTTAAACACATCAAAACTTGGATAACTCACACCCTAAGATTTGAGAATAGTAAATTTTAATAGAAAAAATATATTTTTTTATTAATTAAGCAAGAATTTTATTAAGGCACAAAAACCAAGGTACATCAAAAGGTTTACTTGGAGAAAAAATTTAGGCAAATTTCATTATGTATTGATCCCTAATGTTCGCACTTTTTTTTTTCTATCAATTTACTCATCAATATTACAAGAACGGCACAATCAACCCCCAATATTTGCAAAAAATAGCACAAATAGTCATATTAGATAAATAGGTATTAAAAATAGATAGAAAATATTACTGTTGATGTGGATCGATTATTATGCCCTTAATTAATTAAACGAAAATCCCTAGATAATTCTGATAAATTATTTTTCTTTTGTTTCTCCTTTATTAATTCCCTTCATTCACCTCCATCACACACACAATTACATACTCACACACCATGCACGCACACAACGCCACACCCTCAGGCATACACAAAGCACTACAAACTCACGCACATTCACAACATACAACACACACAAACAATACCACACACTCACACAAGCACACAACACACACTCATGAAAGCACAATCCCATAGAGGGATTGGGGGCTTAGCGGGTGAGGGTAGGGGTTTTGTTCGCAAAAGGGAAGGTGACTCATTGGGGGAAGAAAAGAAAAAAAGAAAAGTAAAGGTAAAACCTTTCGGTATTTTTTTGGTAGTTTTTTATAGGGTAAAAAGCAGCAGTAGTCCCCATTGTTTACTCAAAAGTCAATTTAGTCCCCATTGTTTCAAAATGCTCAAAAAGGTCCCCAATGTTTGTAAACATGCTCATTGTGGTCCCTACCGTTAAAATTTTGGTTAGTTTTAACTGATGTGAATAGTATTTCAAGGGTAAATTTGAAAAATCACAAAAAACACAAAATTTCATACAAAAATACCAAAAAACACCCACTAACACACCCACAAACCCACACACTCACAAAAACACCAAAAAACACACACTAATACACACACATTAACACACCCACAAACACACACTAACACACACACACTGTTCGCGCGGAAGGGAAGGGGGGAGGGGCGCTGTTCGCGCAGGGGGGGTGGGGGGGCGCTGTTCGCGCAGGGGAGGGGGGGTGGGGTTCGCGCAGGGGGGGTGGGTAGTGTGCGCGCGGGGAGGGGGTGGTGTTCGCGGGGGGGGGGGGGGGGCGGGGGTGGTGGGTGGTGGTGGTGTTGTTTCTCGCAAGGGGGGAGGGGGGTGGGGGGGGCGGCGTTCACGCAGGGGGGGGGGGTGGGGTTCGCGACAGTGGGGGGGGTGGGTGGTGTTCGCCGGGGGGGGGGTGGGTGGTGTTCGCCCGGGGGGGGGTGCGTGGTGTTCGCCGGGGGGGGGTGGTGCGTGGTGGTAGGTGGTGGTGGTGCTTGGTGGTGCTTGTGGTGGTGGGTTGAGAAGTTGGAAGATGAAGAAGAAGATAGAGATATTTTAGGTATTTTATTTTTAAGTAAGGGTAGTTTAGTCATTTTATAAATTTTCTGTTAGATTTTTAACGGTAGGGACCACAATGAGCATGTTTACAAATATTGGGGACCTTTTTGAGCATTTTAAAAGAATGAGGATTAAATTGATTTTTGAGTAAATAATGAGGACTACTGCTGCTTTTTTCCCTTTTTTATATAAACTTAACGATAGGGACCAATCGCACATTTTTTTATATATAAAATTGAAGTCTAATTGTAATACTTTTACAACATTGGAGGCTGAATCCAAAAACAAACACTGAAAACTGTTTATAAAAATTTGTCCAAAATTTTAAACTAGTAGAGGGCTTTCTCGTAATTATGCTGAAACATTCTACCTCCTATCCTAGTCCTCTTTCCTTTTATGCTCATCACTCCCATTCTTATATAAGCTTCCGCTACACAAATTTTTTGGCGCAAAACAATCTTGAAATTTAACATCTTTCGCCACTCCTCCCCCCCAAATGGCAGATTTCGAGCCTCCATCTTTCTCATTAGGCCTCGATTTCGATCTCGTTTCGGAGCCGCAGCCCGATTTCCAACCCGTCCCAGATCCGGACACGGACCCGTTATTTGCCCAACCTCAACCATCTTCATCGGCCGTACAACAACACGATGACGATGATTTCGAATCTCCCCCAATGTGCCCGGGCCATGATTCATCTGCTTTAGACCCACCTCGAGCCCTTAGACGGCTCCGGCGTGGGCCCACATTGTCAGCCCAAAAAGGAGTGGCCCAAGGGGATTGTTCTAATCTGGATGATGACATTGAAGAGTTTTCTTCTCAGGAAGATAAGCCCAGTGGTAAATTTTTCATTTTTATTTTTTGGAATTTTATTAGTTTTAATTTTTTATGTTGTTTTTTTAATTTGCATTTGAGGTTTTTTTTTTTTTTTTTATAATATTTTTTTCCAGTTATTGTACTGGTAGCTTACTTGTTTTGCTTAAAGAAAAATAGAAAAGCTTAATTATGTTAAAAAAGGGAAAACTTTAGCTGAAAATTGTTATATTTTTCTAGATAACTGAAAAAGATTCGGTTTTTATTGGTTATAAAGTCGTATCAAGTGCACAAGTCTCAACAAGTAATAGCCCTAGAACGGGTTTTGGAGAATGAAGCAACTGATTAACATATATACTGGCTGTTCGGTGCACGAAACTCTCCAATGTGTATGGTCTGGTTTAGGGTCGGACACACTTTGGGCTTGCTTTGCATTTTTGTAAGATATTGTTCCCACAACTAGAAATCGTGACCTCTGGTTCACACTACTTCACTGTTGTGACAATGCTCCCTTCATAATATATATTCTTGAAGTTTTAATGCCTGATAATTATTAGCCCCAGTAGTGTGGATCCCTGTGCATCCATACATTAAAATGCATAGGAAGAGTTTAGTATATGTTTTTCGTTCGATATGTCATGTATATTTGATGTTGGATAGATACTTAATTGTATAGGAATGCATTTAACGGTGTCACTTATGTAAACCTTAATACGAGTGAGATGAGCACGGAAGAGGACTTGCTGTTAGGGAATGTCACCTTGAGTACTGCCATCCGTTCATATACGGTTCTGATTTTCCCATCCCATTTTGAATTGATCTCCATGATTAACCTCGGCCGGGCATATTAACCTAGAATACTAGTGCTCTTCTTTTGCTTTGGTTTTAACTATTCTTAGACAACCCCCACCCGAATGCTAAGCTATACATTGGAACTAGATCAGTTTTTTCAAAAATAACTGGCATTCCACATTCAGTGTCAGTAAAGCTAAGGATCACCACGGGAACTGCATTCATTTATTTTCAGGTCATCAGTAATTTCCAGTAGATGAAGACTGACAAATGCCCGGAGAAAGATGACGGGCAAGCTCGGTAAAAGAATGCACACAGATGCACGTACACCAAAATACACGCGAGGAGGGGGAGCGAGAGAGAGAGAGTTACTTGGATTTTCTCACTCTCTTTCAATGGGTTTTGTAGAGTTAAGAGTTACATAGAGTGACATTGAAATATGCTAAGAACGTAGAAAGGAAAACACGAAATACTAGTATCAAAATTTGTGGTCCTTTTGCCTTGGGGATTTCAGAGTCTGTTCATGCCATTTAGCTATAGTTTCTAAAGATTCTTGTACACGTAATTTCTAAACCTACTCTACATGCTTAATTTTGACTTGCCAAATGCTAATGGCTACAGTTTTTACCAGTTTTTTGCCACCTTCTTTTATCTGATACTTTTTTCTTTTGTATTGATTAATTTTGTATAGTTCATGTTTTCTGCACGCCAGACGTAATAGAAAGATCAAATATGTGATTACTTTTGGGTTGCCTTATGTAACCCGTTTGTGTGAAATTTGCCACTAGATTAGTAGAAGCGACCCATCAGTGGGCTTGTTTGCATGTGGGCAGTGTTTTATTTTGTCATTATTTGGAATCTTCTCCATATAGATTTATCAAATGTTGACTTCAGTTGCAGATGATCCTGCAATGCAATGCCACTCTCTCTCAAGCAGTTCAAAGTTACCATTACATGGACTTGGAGTTTTGACATCACAATCAGCAAGTCAGCGGAAAATGAGGAAGAAGAAAGAGCTTCCAAATTCTTTGGGTTCTGCAAATATGAGATCAAGCACCGAGAGGCTGATGTTTCCAGAAATAACTGTGAGTCCTCTTAGAAGGTTTCAGTTGATTGATTCTGATTCTGATGACTTTTCTCTTGATGAAGCTGCAAACAAGGAAGTCAATCGGGTAGTTTCGCCGGGAAATGATGAACATTCTCATCCTAACCGAAATCTAGCTGAAAAGAAAACAAAACAACTGCCAACTAATAAGTCTGACAGAGAGGATTTATGGAAAGATTTCTGCTCCAAGAAGAGTCTTCACATTCCTACACCTGCTTTGGATGAGGTGTGTGAAGAATATTTCAGATCTGTAAAGGACAATCATCAAGCTCAGAACAACAGTGGAGGACGTTTCCAGAGCAGCAATATTGACAACAAGAGTGTGCAACATTGCAATCGGGATCTACTATTCCCTGCTCATCGTTATTTTTTCCATGATGATCCAAGGATCCAAAAGCTAGTCCGAGATCGTTTGCCAAATTTTTCTCCCTTGGGCACAACAATCAGCCAAGGATATCAGCAGGATGATGCTTCAGTTATTGATTACATGTATTACATTCACACACCATTCTTGTTATTGATTACATGTATTATGTTCTCACACCATTCTTGTTATTTCTTAAAGCATTTGATACATAATTTTCATGGCACTTCCATCATTTGTGTGTATTTTGGGTCTTCAGAAGCCAATTTAGTCATGGGGAAGGTTCTAAACAAGCAGCTAAGAGACAGAAGGCAGAATCAAACTCAACAAGGGGCAGAAAGAATGCCAAAAAGACAACTGGAAAAGAAATATCTCAAGAATCGGAGAATTGGATTAATCCTAAATCTTGTGCTGGAATTCCCAAAGATGCTGGCAAAAGGAGGGTACATGCTGTTGGTAAATCTGCAGGTCACTGGTACACAGATGCAGATGGAAGGAAAGTAAGTTATCTTAACTTTTCTGCAGATAAATATCTACTCTCTCCGCCCCAATTTCAGTTCCTCTTTTGGAATCAAACTTTTTGAGGAAGTTGGAATTCTATATTTTGAAATTGACTGAATTGCCAAACTTTGCCCTGTAGTACAATAGTACAATTCAAACATGAGTACTCTCATTTTGGGACAAGAGGTAACTTAGGAATAGGAGTTGAAAAGAATAGCTATTTTGGGAATGGGAGTCCTTTTTTTGACTAATGGGAAAAGGAAAGAGGGTCTTTAATTATCGGTATATAGAGGGATTATTTGCTAAGCTTTAGTTTAGTCTTGCCTTGTAATATTTACAGAAGCCATATAGAAGTTCTGCTTGTATATGACATGGTCTGAATTCAGGTTTTTAGCATATTATTTGTGTTACGGACAGGTCTAACTAATATTATATCTGACTTTATGTAACTTTTGTATTAAAATTTGGTGCATCCTTTTCCGTTTCATTCTTAACATCTAATTTCTTTCCCACTTATGTTTACTTGTTCTCAAATAATCGATATTGTGTTCAACTTGTTATCTATTAGTGATCTGACCAATTTATGCATCTCTTGTAGGTTTATGTTACAAGAAATGGGCAGGAGTTGACTGGTCAACTTGCTTACAGACATTATAGAAAGGTATTTCTTTTTATTATTTCTCCAGTGTGCCATTAGCATTATAGGCATAATATAGAACTTCTTTCCCAAGATGGGGGGGGAAAAAAAAAAAAAACAAATTGGTTAAATAAGTTATCATCTATCCTGTTTCCATTTACCTTTAACATGTTAATCTTTTACAACATCGCAAAGACTTAAGTTGTATGTTACAATCTCCACCCGGACTAAAATTTTGGGATTCTGTATCTCCGAAATACATAACCCCTTTTAAGTTAGCAGTGCTGGGAATATCTACATGATAGTCAATCGGATTTTTCATAATGTGATTACTTTTGGTGACAGGAGAGTGGAGCAGGGTTCAAAGCATCGAAAAAGAAAACTACTTCTAAGAGAAAAAGTGCTGCAAAGAAGAAATAAAAGCCTTGAGCGCATGCTAGAGAATATGCAACGCTTATATCTGCCATTTTTCTGTAAATATTCCTTTCTGATAAATGATTTCACTGTATACTAGTAGTCAGGCTTCTTTGTCTCATCCACATTTGAGAAATATAGTGAACTTGTGTTTTCCTATTAGATCTTGATGTTGCAGTGAGGGTTCTGTGTTTGATTTCAAGAAACTAGTAAAAGAGTTGCACCATATATGGGATTCTGAAAGCTATTTCTTCTGTATTTGTCATGGAAATTTGGGGAAATTTTAGCATCCAATTGCCTCGGATGTTTTGGTTGAGACAATGTATGTGGGACCCACCCTCTCCTTTCTTGTTGCATCCAGCTACCGGAGGCTAGCATTTTTTGGGCTTGCTGCAGCCTGCAGCTCTATTTGTTGGTCAAGGATCAATAACACACTTATCATTAGATATGCACTGTGTCAAGATCCTCTAATAACTTCTTTCACTTGTTAGGAGTCTAGAGGAGAGTTTTGAGCCCTTTGATTTCAAGTTGATGGCTAAGATGCAGTGTCTCCAAAAAGGAAAAAGGAAAAGAAAGAAGAAAATAAAAAGAAAAGAAAGGACGGGTCTTTTAAAACTTCTGTTTGTTTCCTAATTTGTCTCAATCTCTTACTTATTTTCCTAACCAAACTCAAAGGCAATTTAGGTTACAGAAAATACTTGTATAAATTTGGACTGATAGGTCAGTTTATCATATAGTTGGGCATAAGTCTTATTAAAATGTGAGAAATTAATATTAATTTAAATTAATTGAAGAGGTTTTTTTTTAGATTACAGGCATATATAACTCGTACAGTTAACAAACTTGAGCCAACCTCAATTAGGTTATAAACTCTTCTGTCGTTTGATTGACTCTTTGACGGTACCAATAAGAGAAACCCACAAAATGACCAAAAGTATAAAAAGAAGAGAATTCCATAGAGAAGGCGGCCATCCTAATAGAACGAAATCGAATCTTTCAAGAGCGATTCATTTTCATGAATCTTTTTCACTGGAAATCGATTTTCCGTAAAATCGTTATTGCATTTAAGTGTGTTTGCAAATCATAGTACGCTCTTATCACTAGCCCTGATTTCATTTCTATGCACTTTAAGAATTATGCATCAAACTACCTCCTTGTGGAAAACATTGACAAGAAGGTCAATAGAGTTACTATAGGCACGGATTTTTCTGCCACAAATCTGAGTTTACCAACAACATTAGAATTGAACACGACGATATATAGTCATGTAAGACTTTATGGTCCATGTAATGCCATAGATTGCTTATATAATCGTGTGGATCAGATAGTTTTGTGGAGCCCAGCAACCAAAGAATTCAAGTTACTCCCACTATCTAAAACTTCTCGTTTGACTTTGCACGAGGATTTTTACAATTCTGAAGTGGGATTTGGTTTCCACGCAAAGATCGATGATTACAAGATATTACAAATTGTGATGTTCAATAAAGTTGATGTCCAATTCGAATTGTATAGTTTGCGTGGTGATTATTGGAAAAAATTAAAACTTACTACTTACGTGCCTTTTAGCTATAATAGAATGGGAGTTATGAGTCTCTCATATCAAAATAATATTACATATTGATGAGGGTGGATCTCGAGTTGAGATAAGAAATCTCCACCGAGCTGAGGCCGGCCAACCCGAGCTAAAGCCAACGTATTCAGTTAATACCCAACCTGAATGCCAATCTGACCTCACCCCGACCCAGAAAAATCACGACCTCTGTGCCAGCTGTCCTGATGGGACATAAAGCTTTGATGAGACATAAAGTTGCGCCACATTAAATGTTGTTAGATCCAAATTTAGTATAAATAGAGTTTCACCCCTTTATTTCTGAGGTAACTCGTTATTAAATGCTCTCAGCTACTTCGCCAGCTCGGATATACTAATTATTCGCACGCTTGAGGCCAAAATCAGGGTCATCATCCCGCCTTTTCTTTCATTTTTCTTGTGCAGTTCAGGTAGCCAACCCGAAAATCCAGGTCAGGAAGCCAACCCAGAATTCCAGCTCGGTAGGAGTAGCCTCCCAACCTCCGCTGCGAGATTCCCAACCTCGATAGTTTAGCGCCGTATGTGGGAACAAGATCTTTCTATCACTCTTTTCACCACTCATTGAGAAACCATCATGGTACAAACGAGAAGCCACAGCGCACCGGTCGAGGACTCGCCCAACCCGAATGGGGACCTCGAAACCACGCAGGTGCTTAGCCAAGACCCAACCCAAGCCAACGTTAGAATGAGCCAACGCATACACTTAGTCACCCAAACTAACCCCACGACAGATGGAGACCTCAACTCTAGCCTATCACCGGAGATGAGGATGATGCTCAGGATGTTCGAGGAACTTAAGGAGCAGGTAGCCCAGCTAGCTGCGGACCCCCCGGCTCCGCAACCAGCTACGCCATGGTCCGCGCGTCCACAGTTTTGCATCCCAGCCCTAAGGCAAAAACGGGCGCAAGACGAAGAGGGCTTCCTGGAGTCGATGGCGGGACCCGAAGAGGCAAGAGAAAAAAGGGCGGCTAATGCCAACCCCGAGCAGGCCAAGACCACGGCTGCTATAGCCAAGGTCATTAACCAGCTCAGTGTAAGCCCACTCTCACCCGAGGTACTGGCTACGCCACTACCCACCGGTAACCGGATGCCCAACCTGGCAGTCTACAATAAGGATGGAGACCCAGCCAGCCACCTACTCAACTTTGATCACCATATGACTTTGCATGATATAACCGACCTCATGAAGACGAAGACATTCCCAACCACCATGGTTGGCAATGCCTTGAACTAGTTCCAAAAACTTCATCCTGGTTCAATTGCAGTTTTCATCAGCTGGCTAAAGCTTTCCTACCCTGCTTCGCAGGAATCCAACGTGCAACCCGCCATACTTCAACATTGTTGTCGGTGAAGCAGCATAGAGGAAAAAGTTTGAGGGCTTACATAACTCGATTCAATGAAGAGTCCCTCAGAATCCCCAACCTGGAGGACTCCATGGCATTGATGGCTTACCATAGTGGGCTCAGGTCGGGCCCTCTCACATCTTCTTTGGCCATTGACCCCGTGGATACCGTAGCCGAGCTGATGGTACGGGCAGAAGGGTACATACACTCGGAAGAAATCCATCAGGCAAAGAGGGACGATGACAAGGAAAAAGAAGCTGAGAAGAAGGGAGAGGCCTCCCGAGGCCAACCTGGGGGTAAGGCCCAAAATAACCGAGGTAAGCAGCTTCAACAGCCAAAGCAAAACCCCCAGTTCACTATGTTCACTCCCCTTAACACTACAAGGGAGCAAATCCTGATGGAGATCCAGCATTAAAACTACATACGTCTAGCACCGAGGATGAAGGACCGACCTGAGAAGCGCAATAGGACCAAGTATTGCCGCTACCATATGGATTACGGCCACACCACCGAGGAGTGCAAAGATTTGAAACAGGAGATTGAGGCACTGATAGCTCGGGGTCACCTCCGGAGGTATGTAGATCAACAGCCGACTCGGAGTCACGATCAGAGAGATAGGGAGAGAAGTCCACCCAGGCGCCAGGCTGGAGGTGGACGTTTGGCTGTGATTGAGACCATCGCAGGAGGATTGGCATCGGGTGGGGAGACCTCGGCTGGTAAGAAGGGTTATGTTCGGGCTGGAAGGGAGTATGGGCAGGTGCTGGGTCCGGTCCTGGAGATGGAGGAGCTCACTTTCTCCTCAGAAGACTTGGAGGGGATGATATTGCCCCATGACGACCCGTTGGTGATCACCGCTGAAATAACCAACTTCACTGTAAAGAGGCTGATGGTGGACACCGGGAACTCGACAGAAGTCCTATTCTTGAGCGCATTTGAGCAGATGGGGTTGGACAAGAGCCGACTCAGGCCATTGAGGGGCACCTTAGTTGGTTTCACAAGACAAGCCCACCGGGCCGAAGGGGTCATCAACCTCCCACTGAAGCTGGAAGACGGAGACAAGTGGGTTTCGATGCAAGTCAACTTCATTGTAATGGATTGCAACTCCACTTACAATGGGACCCACTCAATCATTTCAGGGCCATTCCTTCAACTTACCATCAGGCCTTGAAGTTCCCGACCCCAAGCGACACAACCACCATCCGAGGAGCTCAGCTCTCGGCTCGGGAATGTTATAAAAATTCCCTCCGCCCCAAATATCAGGTTGGATAGGGACCAGATTTTCCCGAGGAGAAGATAGATGGAAAGAGAGCAAGCCCAGCTGAAGACCTTCAAGAGGTGGAACTTTCCGATGAAATAAAGAGAACGAAGATTGGGAGTGAACTCTCTGACGACCTCAAGAAAGGTATAAGCCAATTTCTTCTGAAAAATGAACATATATTTGCATGGTCTGCCTCTGACATGACAGGTATTAACCCGGGAGTGATTAAACATCACCTGAATGCCGACCCAAATCACTATCCGGTAAAGCAGAAGCGCAGGTACTTCCATTATGATAAGCAACAAATCATAGCAGAAGAGGTTGATAAGTTGGTGGACGCAAGCCACATAAAGGAAATTCAATACCCGACCTAGTTATCCAACGTGGTACTAGTGACCAAGTCCTCAAGCGGATGGAGAATGTGTATTGACTTCACCGACCTCAATAAAGCTTGCCCCAATGACTGCTTTTCCCTACCTCGAAATGATCAGATGGTAGATGCCACCTCCGGGTTCGAGCTATTCTCTTTCATGGATGCCTTCAAAGGCTACAACCAGATTAAGATGTCTCCCGGCGACAAAGAGAAAACTGTCTTCACCACCGATAAAGGTCTCTACTACTATGAGGTCATGCCTTTTGGCCTCAAGAATGCTAGAGCTACCTATACTTGGATGGTAAACAAGGCATTCAAGAATTAGATTGGCTGAAATATGGAGATCTATGTAGATGACATGTTGGTCAAGAGCAGGAGGGCGGGAGACCATGTGACCAACCTGGCTGAAGCCTTCGCTGTAATGGAGCACTTTGAGATAAAGATAAACCCAGAAAAGTATGCGTTTGGCGTCAAGGCGGGAAAGTTTTTGGATTTCATGGTGACGGCCTGGGGAATAGAAACCAACCCAGAGAAGGTTCAGGCGATACTTGACTTGGCACTGCTAACCTGCGTGAAAGACATCCAGGTGCTCGCGGGCAAGGTTACAGCGTTGAACAGATTTATGTCCAGGTCGGCCGACAAGTGTGCTCCTCTGTTCAAAATATTGAGAAATCCTAAGAATTTCGAATGACTACAGAATGCCAGAACGCCTTCCAAGAGCTGAAAATTTATCTAGCTTTGCCACCCTTGCTATCCCGACCTGAGGTGAGGGAGGAGCTTGTACTATACTTGGCATGCTCAGGGACAACAGTGGCGGCGACACTGGTCCACAAAGAAAGGAAGGAACAGAAACTGGTCTATTATGTCAGCAAAACCTTGCAAGGGGTCGAGGCGAGGTACTCATCCTTGGAAAAACTCGCCCTCGTGCTCATCACGGCGGCAAGGAAGCTGAAACCATACTTTGATGCTCATCCAATTAAGGTCATGACGGATGCCCTACTCAAGTCCATCATGCACAAGCCGGAGGCGTTAGGTAGGCTGTTAAAATGGGCAGTTGAGATAAGTCAATTCGACATCACCTACCAGCCTAGAACAACCATCAAAGCCCAAGCCATTG
Organism: Ehretia macrophylla; assembly: GCA_037974665.1. Taxonomy (NCBI): domain Eukaryota; kingdom Viridiplantae; phylum Streptophyta; class Magnoliopsida; order Boraginales; family Ehretiaceae; genus Ehretia; species Ehretia macrophylla. The sequence goes on from CM075772.1 coordinate 25,212,868, forward strand.
CGGACTTTGTGGTGGAATGTATTGGCCGAGCCGAGCATGACTCGGAGGATGTGTGGAAGGTCCATGTGGACGGGGCATCAGGGAAGTCTGGAAGTAGAGCCGGAGTGGTCATCCTCGACTTGACCCGGCATGAGCACCAATGCTCCCTCAAGCTCGCCTTCCCGGCGTCCAACAACAAGGCTGAGTACGAAGCAGTGATCGGAGGATTGAAAATTGCGGCTCATCTCAGCACATAAACAATTGACCTGAGTACCAACTCTCAATTGGTTGCTAGTCAGATATCAGGAAAGTTCGAAACCAAGGACAATGCTATGCTAACCTACCTCAACAAAGTTAAGGATTTGACCTCAAGGCTCAAGAGGCTCACGGTGCAGCAAATCCCAAGGGATGAGAATATGAAGGCTGATGCTCTGTCCAGGTTGGGCTTGGGCGAGAGTCGACCTGCACTGGTCCATGTGGAAGAAGTCTCCGAACCAAGTATCCAGTTGGGGAGGCAAGCCGTAGCTGAGCTCAATTTAAGCCCAGATTGGACCAAACCAATCATGGACTACTTGGAGAGGGGGATACCTCGGAAGATGAAAAGGTAGCTCGAAAACTCATGAAACAAGCCACAAGGTTTGTTATAATAGTTGGGCAACTTTATAAGAGAGCCTACTCTTGGCCTCTCTTAAAGTGTGTTGGGCCCAAGGAGGAAAATTATGTACTCCGAGAGATCCATGAAGGGGTATGTAGAAACCACTTGGGTGGTAAGGCTCTGGCTCGGAAGGCATTGAGGCAAGGTTATTTTTGGCCAACCTTAGAACAAGATGCCAAAGAGTATGTAAAAAAGTGTGACACCTACCAAAGGTTCGCCAAAATATAAAGAAAGCCTCCGGTAGACCTGATAGCGATGATAAGCCCGTGGCCATTCTATCAATAGGGTCTAGATATCATTGGCCCATTACTAACCAGTGTTGGCTAGAAGAAGCACGCCTTGGTAGCTGTAGACTACTTCACCAAATGGCCTGAGGCTGAAGGTGTTGCTAGAATAACAAAAAAAGCAGCTTGGGATTTTGTATGGAAGAATATCATTTGCCGATTTGGAGTGCCAAAGGTCATCATTACCGACCACGGTAAGCAATTCGACAGTGTATACTTTCGAGGCAAATGTGCGGAGATCGGGATCGACCTTAGATTCTCATCTATTGCTCACCCTCAAAGTAATGACCAAGTTGAAAGGACTAACCAAATCATTTTGCAGGGCCTGAAAACCAAGTTGGAGGAAGCGGAAGGCCAGTGAACATCGATTCTCCCCGAGGTACTGTGGGCTCAACGAACCACCACCAGCTAGGCAATGGGAGAATCGCCTTTTGTGCTGACCTTCGGTACTCAAGCAGTGTTGCCAGTGGAGATCTGGTCTCTGACCAGTAGAACTCTCCATCACGATCTAGTAATAAACGAAGCCCTAATCCGTAAAGAGCTCCACCTCGCTGAAGAGCTCCGAGCCAAAGCTCAGATCAGGATGTTGGCCAGTAAAGCCGCCATGTAAAGAGCATTTGCCAGACAGGTCAAGTCTAAGCCTATTAAGGTTGACGACCTCGTCCTCATAAAGGCTATCTTTTTGCCACGCTCGGGCAACATGCTCTCCCGACCTAGGAAGGACCATACAAAGTCGTGAAAGAAGTCCAACTTGGGACCTTCTACCTCCGCGACAGATACGGGAAGCAATTGAAAAATGCATGACACACAGGACACCTGAAGAGATATTTTGTCTAACGGCGCCTGAGCCGGAATCTTTTGTAACGACCCCAAGCCAGAAACTCTTGTAACGGCCCCCGAGCCGAAATCTCTTGTAACAGCTCCCGAGCCAGAATCTTTTGTAACAGCCCCTGAGCCGAAATCTTCTGTTGAGGCCCCAAGCCAAAGCTCCACCTGTAATTGGCTCCCGATCCCAAGTACTCCACGAACAATTTCAATATAATACCCGGGCCCAAGCACCTCAGCTATTCAGCTATCGTAAACTCGAATTAATGCAGTGGCCACACTTAATAACGAGGAAAAGATAAAGTAAACCAGCTCGGACAAGGTTCCAGCTCGAGTAAAATCAATAATAATTTGATTCACTCTACTAGTTCGGATTAGAGTCCAACTCGGTATTAGTCGGCTTTAGGTCGGTATGTTAGTTTGGGTCTAAACTCGAACTCAACATTAGTTTGACTAATTTTAAATCAGACTGACGAGTCCAGGTTGGCGACAATTATATGGTTGCCCAGTTAACCACCTCGGATTAAGATGATAACTCATTAGCCACATCCAGCTCGGCTCTTAACAATTAATTACTTAAGTTTGAAAGGTCTATCATGTCGGACTGACCCAACTTACTTAAGGAAATTTGCGAAGGAAAAAAGTACACTTGTACGAACTCAAACAAAACGCAAATAAAACCAAAAATATTCATTTCATTAAATTGGAAGGAATACAAATTACAAAGCCCGACCCGGGCGAGATTACAGAAATCATTTAAGAGCAGGAGCAGAGGCAACAGCGTCGGCTTCTTCCCCGACCTGGTCTATGCCATTCTTGACAAAATCCATCACCTCCTGGGCTTGGGACTTAAGGTTGGCTGGAAGCTCAGGAACCTCACAAAATTCTGGCGGTGGGGCCTCAAAGATTTCGATGTAATCATTCTTGGAGGCGGGAAGGAAGGTCTTTGCTCGCTCCCGAGCGGTGACCTGGCCTCGGAAGTAGTATTCCAGGTCAGCATACCTAGCCATGACCCCGCCCTCGTTCTCCACCCAGCTCACCTCTACGTCGCTGGACTTGAAGGCCTCCACCGCCTTCTCTCCATTTGCTCCAACCCGGTTGAGTAGTTCCTAGAACTTCGCCTCGGCCTTGCGGACATCAGTCTTGTAGCATTCCACGTCCTTGGCTGCAGCCTGACGTTGGGACTCTTCATTCCGGAGCTCTTTCTTTAGTCGATCGACCTCCGCGGCATCCTCCTTGTATCTTTTGGAGGCTTCATCCCTTTGGGACTCGAGCTCGGCTTGGGCATCAGCGCATCGCTGCTCGAGCTCGACCCAGTATGCCTGGACTTGGGAGAGGAGGCTGGGTACCAAGAGAACATGGGACTTTTCCTACACAAAGGGCAACAGATAAGGTCAACTGAGCTGACAGACTTATAATGTACATAATCGAGCATAACTCATTGTGGCGACGACCGTCCTTAGGTCAAGAGAGAGCTACTCTAGTGGAACCCTTGCCAACTTCGGATCACAGGCCACCTTGGCCGCTTTCATGAAATCCTTGCTAGGAGGTCACATCAATAGCCTTGCCTTTTCCTGAATATTCAGCCCGAGACCGCTTCCTGTTGTCAGGGTGGGTTGCCAAGCACTCATGTATCGTCACGCCCGAGCTCAACCTCTTGGGCAAGGGAGACCCCGAAGTCCCTTTGGAAGTCACCTCGGTGCCGACCTCTCGGACTTGGCTGCTAGACCGCTGCCTCTGCTCTTGAGGAACAGTGGGACCAAAACCAGACCGAGCCGAGCTGTCACCGCTAGCCTCGGCCCCTTTCCTCTTCCTCTGGATGTAAGCGAGCTTCCCAGTATCAGCCATGTTTGCAAAAAAAAAAAGGAAAGAGAGGTGAGAAATGACCAAATACTAACTGAAGAGAACAACGGTAGACAAGGAGATGGGGAGGTCCGGCATTGATCTTGCGAACTGACCCTCTTCTAAACTGGATGCTACATCCTCTTCGGGCTCGGGAAGTAGGTGGGGATGCTTCTTTCTCAAGTCGGGTTCTCTCCCGAATAACTTTGATTTTCAGATTCTGTCCCACCTGAGGACGCTGTCAATATTAATCAGCATACCCGGCTCAGGTCTCAATACCCCGACCTCGGCAAGTTCCGTTTCTGAGAGCTTGGGGTCGTCGTTCACATTATTCTTTAAGGAGGGATTCCAATCTACTCTGTACCCCGGGTTCACAGCCAGCTCGACCCAATAGTAGTCGTTGTGCCAGCCTTTGTTGGAGGAATGCCACTTGGTGAATATGGCATTACTGGCCCGAGCTATGAAATGAAACCACCGTGGCTGCTTCGGGTTGGGCTTGCATACAAAGAACTGCCTGAACTGACGCACGGTCGGCTCTACTTCCTTCTCGAGGCAGAATACATAAAACGCCACCACTACGGCCCAACCATTGGGTGACATCTGGGCTAAGCTCAAAGTAGTTCAGAATGTCGGCGATGAAGTCAGGAAGTGGAAACCGGATGACATCGAATGAGAGGTCGTAAATGGTGAAGTGGTCTTGAGGAGGATAGCAAGCGGAGTCGTGCCGACCCAAAACCTTCAATTTATGGTGTCGGTCCACCGACCAATTCCTGAGCCTGGCGTTGGCCATCTGCACAGTGGAATGGCACTCACGCTTACAGCAGGCAAACAACTGCTCTATCTTCTTCCCCTGAGCTAAAGAAACACTGGCTGTAGCCGAGCTCTGGGGACGGACTGCTCTCACTGGGGTCGCTTCAATCGGCTCTGCCGTGGAAGCTCTAGCTAAGTACTCTTGCGGTATCTCGACCCCCTCTAACTGATTCAAAGGTGACCCGTCCTCTCTATCTCCCACTTCTCCCAGGTTGGCCAAAGGATCCTTATTAGCTTCCTGCACCTGCCTGACCCCGATAACTTGGCAATCATCATCGCTCTCCCTAGGCTTAGATTGCCGAGCTGATCCTTGAGACACACTGGTGCTTTCATCACCTTGACCTCTATCCGAGGTGGATTCTGAGCTCGACAGATTCTCATCCCCTCCATAGGACCTCATCTCCATCACTTGGGAGTCTTTCGACTCCGATCTCCCTATCATGTCTACAAATTAAAATATATGTATAGGAATATCTAAAGGGAATCGGGACGTACCTACCGCTCTAGTCGTGGAAGATGACCTGATTTAATTGGCTCCGAGCTAATGGATCCCGAGCTGAACACACCGAGAAGATTGCTTGCCAAGCTAAAAGTGTCCAACCACTCTGGTTGCCGACCTGAAAGCTCTCCAAATTTTGTGATCAAAGTGTGAAATGAATCTCGACCTTCAGGGCCCTATTTATAGGCAACCCCAGTAACTGTCTCGGAAATCCCAAACGTTGCATCTCGTCATAATTGCCAGGTGACGTGTCAGCCATCCAAAGAGCATGTAACGCTGACGTGGCCATTCTCACTCTGTCGGGGTCGGGTACCTCCAGCTCGGGAACAACTCCCAAATCTAGATCTCACCCTCTCGATCTCGACTTGGGGGGGGGGGGGGGGAGGGGGGAAGGGAGGAGATTGACGAGGGTAGACCCCGAGCTGAGGTAAAACACCTGCACCGAGCTGAGGCCGACCAACCCGAGCCAAAGCCAACGTATTCAGCTAATGCCCAACCTGAATGCCGATCCGACCTCACCCTGACCCAGGAAAACCCCAACCTCTGCGCCAGCTGTCCTGATGGGACATAAAGTCTTGATGGGACATAAAGCTGCGGCGCATTAAATGCTGTCATATCCGAATTTAGTATAAATAGAGCTCCACCCCTTCATTTCTGAGGTAACTCGTCACTAAATGCTCTCAGCTACTTCGCCAGCTCAGACATACTAATCATTCGCACGCCCAAGGAGAAAATCCAGGTCATCATCCCGCCTTTTCCTTCATTTTCCTTGTGCAGGTCAGGTAGCCGACCCAAAAATTCAGGTCAGGAAGCCGATCCAGAATTTCAGCTCAACAGGAGTAACCTCCTAACCTCCATTATAAGATTCCCAACCTCGACACATATTATTATTTATTGGCTTGCTGTGGACAATAAACATGGTCGTGGTCATGGTGATGTATGACAGATGGTTTCATTTAATATGAGCAACGAGAATTTTAACCTTATACGATTGCCTTCAAACATCACTATATATATTATACTCTCTTATAGTGAAGCTTTTCACATTCAGAGAGTCCATAGCTCTCAGCGGTTTTGACTTTGAGTGCAAACAATTGTTTGACATATATGGCGGAGTGAAAACTTATTTGCAACTTATGGATTAAATTGATGTCTGTCAAGTTTATGGTATGTCCCATGGGATTTTGTGAAGATGGACGAATTTTTTTTCTAGATTGGATAATGCAAAGATAATTCTTTATGATCCTCTTTTTAAAAAGTTTACAGATTTTGGAATCGACCAATGGTATTTCTCATTCAAGGCCTTGACTTTCAAGGAAAGCCTAGTTAAAATCTCTCTGTCATAGCTTTATTTCATGACTGGCATAACAGGAAAAATACTTCTATTCAACAACCAAAACATAAGTAGAGATATTTATAATTTGGGATATTTAGATCAACTGCGAAGATTTTATCTGAGGTATTGAATTCTTCAATGATTGAATTCTGATTTTTTTGTCGGCTTCATGGTATGTAAGACATTTTTCATAATTATAAGTGTGTTTTTTCGCTCATTAGATGGAATGGTTTTCCTATTTAATTTTTTTTTTCTTTTTGTAATTCGATTTCTGGACTCTTGACATTAATTTATGTTAATTCTATTTTCTTTTTCCTTTACTTTCCATTTTTAGCACAAGTAAAATGCTATGGTTACATAAATAACTCACAATGACCAACCAAGAACATCTGTTGAGATTTTTAATTTTTTTTGTCCAAATGTGGTGAGATCATAGAAATATTGTTGTGAGTACACGAGAAATCAATACATATTGCTTCTCATCTTTTTTTTTATTATCTATTTTTCTTTTTAACTTTGTATTGTCGGTTGACTCTTTTCATAACACGTTATTAAGAATCTTTATATTAGTGATCAATTATTAAAAGTATTGCATACTCTATTTTTGTTCGAGGAATTGTTAATGTTATTCATATTCAAAAACATAAACTTGCTCGTGCTAACAAGGGTAAATGAAAATTAAACTTAGACATCAATGAACTAATGACTGGAATTTTTTCAATGGAAGAATGCAAAGTGCTTATTCTTGGCAATGTGCATTCGTAAAATCTCTAAGCTTGAAATATTGGTTTTAAGAATTTCTAGCCGTGATGAAACTGACAAGTAATGAAAAAATCACAGGTAACTGAATTTGAAATCGATAATTTTTTTTAAAAATATATATATATTAAAATTTAATTTAAATGTTAAAAAAATTAAACATAAAATAAATCAAAATTGATACACCATAAAACAATAAAATTAGAAATGTATTACGTAATAAATATAATAGAGTAATGCTATATATCATCTCTTTAAATATCACCTCTGATGTGGCATCCCACTTGGCATACCAACTAAATCTCCATTTTATTCCCTCTTTAGATTCATATTTTTATCTTTCCAATCACCTTTCAACCCATTTCAGCATATTCTCTGTCTCTCCTTTAGCTTCTCTTTCGTCAGTCTCAACCCATTGTCTCTAAACCTCCATTATTTTTCCTTCAAGAAATTTAAATTGTCTTTGTGTACTATCAAATGCTCAAATCTCTATAAAAAAAATAGAGAGTTTATGGATATTTATTGGTGTAGAACATAGGTATTTGTAAAAGCTTAATTCTCTTAAAAAATTTCTTGGCTAGCTCCGGAGAAGAAGATATGTGACAATAAGCCAACCATGGAAACAAGAAAACTCTTGGAGCAATATGGTCTATATCCATGAGATTATGGGGGGTATGTATAGCGAAATCATATTTGGTAAAGATTTATATTGGGAACAAAAGTGATCAAGATTAGGTTGAGAAGATAGATGATTGTTGATTCTTTGCACTTGTGTCTTTTTGATTTGTTCTAATAATTGTTGTACTCTATTATAAGGCTAATTTTTTTTTTTTTTTTTTTGTGATAAGGTTGATTTCACCATGTTCAAGTTCTCGTAGATATACAACCAAAGTAATCAGTTTTGCACATATCATTATAATCGTTGTCAATCAAATTAATTTTAGGTTTAAGGAAATAGAGAAGAAAATAATTAATTTTCCAGTATTTTGAAAGTAAGCAAAGATGAATAAAATTTTTAAAATGAAAAATAATAAAATTTAATATGAGGTTGTGATAAAGAGAGTAATGACGAATGAAAGAAATAATCTATTGAATATCATTCAAAAGTCATTGGAGGGAGAAAATTAGTTAAAAGAGAGAGTAAAAACAATTGAGATCTAGTTGGCATGCCAAGTAAAAAAGATGATATTTGAATGATGCTTAAAGAAGTGATATATAGCATTACTTAATATAATGTAGGTGGTTCATAATTAAACAATCATCACTTCACGCTCTGTGCTCAATTGTAATGCTAAGCCTATTGTGCACCACATTAATTAAGAAGAGTTCTACTGAAATTAATACTGATAGTAAGTGTAGAAATTGTTTTAAACTATCATACCACTAAAGACAAAAGAAAGTTCTAAAGAAAATTAAGTGATGTACCGTACGAAATAGCGGAACTAAAATGATTGTTGTGGATACACTTACTAACCAAGGGTCCAAACTTGCCTTGTCCAAAATTTTGGGGATGCATAGTTGTTAAGGTTAAAAACTTCAGAGTATAATCTTGGGTTATATCTGAATCTCAATTTCTTTAATTGGACTTGAAGTGAAGTTCTGTCAACGAGCAATCTGCAAAATAAAGCCTATTGGGGGTGTGTCTCGGGAGACCCATCCAACGATCAAGTTAGTTTGGAATCTAAGATTACTCATGAGCAAGCAAAAGAGTGGAGAGATAAGAGAGAGAAGTTAGCATTATAATGTATATGCCTTCTATTTGTTACCTTCCTTGTAAGGGATGCCCCTATATTTATAGTAGTCTTTGATTTATTATAGACTGTCAAGTGTCCCATTATTAGAGTGTTCTACAAGCTTGTAGGGTGTAATATGTTATAATTATATCACCCGAGGTTTATGATAGACCTTGGGATGGTGGACCTCGGGCACTGGACCTCGGGTCTCAGGTTGATAGACGTTAGCCTCGGCTTGGTGGGCTATTTAGGAGTATTTTGGTAATTGTTCCTAGAGCCGAAATTTTATCTCTTATCAATAGCCAAAAAAAAAAATTATTTAGATATTGCCATTTTTCTTTCTTTTTTTTTTTTTGGTCGGAGATAGAGCCAAGAGTTGTTAATGTAAATAATTGTGTTTCTGTCAAAGCTTTAGTTAATTAGCAAAATATGATCGGTCGCCAGGAAAATGGATATTTCCAGAAAAAAATTTAAGTTCAATTTTTTTTTTCTCCACCCGGACCAATTTAATGCTCCTAAGAAAAAAAAAGTGGTCCGCAAGTTTGAATTCAAGTTTTTATTTCCAAAAAAGAGAAAAGAAGATAAAGAAACACATAAAGAAAATAATATTTGTCGATACTTCTTTAAAAAAAAAATTTGTGGGACACCAATCATAAAAATTGATAAGAATAAAATAATGAAATGGCTCTGACAAGTATATTAAAGAAATGAAAAGACCGTTTTGCCAAAATGTTAAAATTAGAGTGATGTCTATTATAAGCTTTGAAATTATATATTGATCTAAGACCAGAGTATATTTTTGCTTTGAAACTATTTTATAATATCAAGTATCTAAATAGAGTATCAGGTACTGATACAATATTATAAGTGTAAAAGTTTCAAAACTATGTTGTTAATTTGGAATAAAAAAAAGATCTAAAATTTTATATTAGTGAAAAATCTAATATATTATTTTAGTAAAACCTAAGACACTAATATTTATTAGTGGTGGTTAATTAATATAACTCTTCCTACTTTGGTTAATTAATATAACTTTTCATACTCAAAATATAACTAATATAAAATAGAAGTTGTTGAAATTAATATACTAGAACGATTGTGAGTTGTAGAAGTTTGGAATTGAGTGGAAGCAGGTGAAATTTTATTTATCCAGCTTTAATCAACTGGGAATTGATTGAAGTATTACGACCGAAAGTAAGATAACTAGCCGATTTCGAGAAGCTCACTCTCCAATTACAAAGGAAAAGACGTAAAAGACAAAATAACAATTTGTAACAAAAGGTTCAATGAGCTTTCATCTATTGTTCTTCCTTTATAGCCGATGTCTTGGGGAATAAGTCGGTGCGCACAAGTTTGTTATGTGTAATCTTTCAGGTGAGCAGGTGTAGTCCTCATGCAAGCCCAAAGTTAGTTATTCCTTCCTTGTCAATGTTATGTGCATTGCATATACATATAATTGTAAAAAGCTAGCAACAATAAAGTTGAAGTTAAGTGTTATTCCGATGCTTTTCAACTCATTAACAATGAGTTTCCTGCTGGTAAGAAGGTGTTCATGGAGCCGCCGCCACCTGCAAGCTACCTCGAGAATCAATACACCAAAATACAACACCTAAGCAAGTTGAAATTGCTTTCAAGCCTGCTCGTGTTCTGTTGCAGGTGATAAGCATGGTTTTTTTTGTAGTTAAACTTGCAACATCTAACTTATTTCCTAATACATATTGGTCCCTTGTGTAGGACTTTACTGGAGTTTCGATAGTGGTTGATCTTGCTTCCATGCAAAATGCAATTAAGGAACTTGGGAACAACCTTGAGAAGATTAATCGTATATCTTTTTCTCCAGTATAGAAAGTTTATTGAATTGGGTTGCTGAATTTTAGTGTGAATCAAAAAATCCGTAGATAGTTTTTTCCATTTCGTATTTGTTTTAGAGTAAACGACATATTACCCTCTTGTGTTTTGTTAAAGGTGCACATTACCCCCTTGTATTTTTTAAGTGAGCAAGTTACCCTATGTGGTTTTAGAAATGAGCAGGATACTCCCCTGTGATTTTGAAAAGGGAGCTGGATACCCTCCTCAGTTAAAAAAAACGTCTATTTTAACGGTGAGTGTTTTGCACGCGGCTGACTTGCAAATATTTTACCATTTACATCACAAATATTCCAATATTTTGACCAAAAGACCCTTGTTTTGGTCTTTAAAACATGGAACTGAAGAACATCTGTAAGAATATAACCAATTTCCCAGAAACGTCTTAACAATAATCAAGTAGAAAGACAATACTACTCTTTATAACAATTCAATATAACACTTACAAGATAATTGTCCCACCGTGCACTCTCAAGATTTTCAATGGCTTCTGGACTTACAAGAAGAATACAAGAAAGAAAGACTAACTTAGGATTGTGTTTGGAGTTGTGTTGTAGATAAAAATGATGAACTAATGCATGCCTATTTATAGAATTCAGCTAGCACGCCATAGGAGACTTTCTCTGAAACATTTTCCAACTTGGTTGGTTTTACCAACCATGTTCAAAGTATTGACCACCCATATTTATCACATGAGTGGCTACAATTGATCACATGAGTGGCTACAATTGATCGCATGGGTGACTAGCATTCAACTCAACTTCTAGAAAGCTTCATTTGGTCAAATTTGTTGACTTTAGCATTATATCATCCCGATGTCATCTTAGGTAACTCCAAATTCCCGAACTTCTTTCTTGTAGCCATCGCGGTCTCTTTTGACCTCATCGACGTTTATGTCAGAATCGTTAATTTATGCTACCATATAATTAACGATACTTATTATGAGGTGGACATTGACATATACCAATACCCCCCTCAATGTTCACCTCATGTTGACTAAGCTATTGGGCCAACACCTAATGTTTGAAGATGTTTGCTCAACTGGATGCTCCCTAACGCTTTAGTGAAGATATCTGCACAATTATCTTCTGTAGGGAAATACTCCATGTAGATTTCACCTTTCTCGATCAGTTCCCTCACATAGTGATACTGAATCTCTATGTGTTTTGTTCTAGCATGAAATACCGGATTCTTTGACATGGCTATACAACTCTGACTATCACATTTCAACATTGTTACTTCCTCTATTGGAATGCCAATATCAGTCATGACTTTTCGTAGCCAAACAGCTTCACAGGATCCTACACAAGCAGCCTTGTATTTCACCTCCGTTGATGAAAGTGCAACGGTGGGTAGCTTCTTACTAGACCATGAGATGATTCCACCACCGAATATGAATACGTAACCTGTTACAGATTTTATTGAGTCAATATCACCAGCCCAGTCTGAGTCACAGTACCCAGATAAAGTATCTCCAGACTTGTATGATATGTCATACTCCAACGTGCCTTTGAGATATTTGAGAATCCGCATCCCTGCTTGCCAGTGACTTTGTCTCGGTTTATTTGAAAACTGACTAAGAACTCCCACAACATAACTAATATCAGGTCTTGTGTTACAAAGGAAGATTAAACTTCCCACCAACCTTCTATAGAGTTTGTTATCAACTTGTTTTGAAGGATCGTCAATTGATAACTTTGTATTCACTTCCATAGGGGTGACAACTGGTTTACACTCGGACATACCAAATGTTGTCAGGAGCTCACGAACATATCGTTACTGCGAGATAAAGATAGTATGAGGTTTTTGCCATATCTCGATTCCCAAGCAATAATGAAGAAGACCAAGATTTGTCATTTCAAATTCTTGGTTCAACTATTCTTGCGTCTTCCGAATATTATCTTCATGGTCACCAGTAATTATAAGATCATCCACATATAAGACTATAATTACCTTCTTTCCTTGTTCACTTAAAACATACAAGTTGGCATCTGATTTGCTTCTATAGAAACCATGTTGTAAGAAGAAAGAGTTTATATGTTTGTACCAAGGTCGTGGTACTTGCTTTAACCTATATAAAGCCTTTTTCAATTTGCAGACTTTTTATTCTTCACCTGGTATTTAGAACCCAGGGGGTTGTGCAACGTAGACTTCTTCTTCAAGTTGCCCATTAAGGAAAGCTGACTTGACATCCATTTGATGTACAATCCATCCATAATGTGCGGCAGCAGCAACAATGAACCTGATTGTTGTCATTTTTGCTGTTGGAGCAAAGGTTTCATATACATCGAAACCTTCGACTTGCGAAAATCCTTGTGCTACAAGGCGTGCCTTGTATTTTTCAAGACTTCTATCTGCCTTGTACTTCACTTTCCAGATGTATTTGGTGCCAGTGATTGTTCTACTCGGGGTCTTTTCAATGATCTTCCAAGTATCATTTTTCATGATACTATCATACTCGGCTTGCATAGCTACTTTCCAATTTGGATCTAACATGGCTTCCTCCATAGTTACCGGTTCTTTTACCGTCTTGATGATTTGGGTCATCAAAGCCATGTTTACTAGCTATTGTCTTGATCTGTTCTGGTCCTCTATTCTCTTTGATTGTTTTAGTCCATCAGGACGTGGACTATCATCAGTAACTTCTAGATTTCTTTCGCCAAAGAGCTGTTGGAACCACTTCGGTTGTGGCTTCCTTATGGGTACAACAGGTTGGTCTTCAGTCTCCTCATCATTAGAGACTTCTTCATTGTTCAACGGTCATTGTTCAGGCATTTGGTGGATTACTTCATCGGTTGATGACGAAATGGCAAGACCGCTATCTTCCATTGAGTGTGGTCGCTCATTAAACACCACATCTCGGCTTATGATCACCTTCTTGGCCTTTATATCATAGAGTTTGTATGCTTTAGACTCTTTACTATATCCCAAGAAAATGCCCTTCTTTCTCTTGTCATCCAATTTCTTTCTATTTTTATTTGGGACGTGTACAAAATACTCACACCCAAATTTTCTTAAATGAGACACATAAGGTTTCATACCATAATAAGCTTCATTAGGAGTCTTATCGTTGAGTGCCCTGGTTGAGCACTGATTGAGGATATACACTGCCATGTAGACCGCTTCAGCCCAGAATGTGTCAGGTAGGCCAACACCTTTCAACATGCATCGAGCCATTTCTACAAGTGTTCGATTTCTTCGTTCCACAACTCTATTTTATTGTGGTGTGTATGGAGCAGTCAATTGGTACTAAATTCCAAGCTTGTTGCAGTAGTTGGTAAACTCTGTAGAACAAAATTTCTCCCACGATCGGTACGAAGTTTCTTCACCTGAGTTGTGTTCTCATTTGTCACAAGTTTGTGCCACACTTTAAACTTTTCAAAAGCATCAGTCTTGTCCCGAAGGAAGTACACCCACATCTTTTTACTATAATCGTCGACTAACAGCATAAAGTTGGAAGATCCTCCCAACGCTGTGGTAGTCATTTTTCCGCATAGGTCAGCATGTACCAACTCTAGAGGAGCCTTTGATCGGTTATGACTCTTTTTTGGCAAATGACTATCTATGTTGTTTGCCCAACATACAAGCTTCACATGGTCCTTCAACTTCTTCAATTGAAGGCAAGTCGGCCACCATCTTCTTCTTTTGCATTTCCTTTAACACAGGATATGAAATGTGCCCGAACCTTTCATGCCAAAGTTGACTTGTTTTGGCATTCACGACAGCAGAAAGATAGCTGATTTCATAAAGGTTATTTTTGCGAATACCTTTACTTACTATATTTTGATCCTTGTCAAGAATCAAAGCTTCCGTCTTCTTGAACCGCACTTCTAGATCATTATTTATAATAGCAGCTACAGATAGCAAATTTCTAGTGATCTGGGGTACAAAGAGTACGTTGGACAGCTTCTTGCTTCCTTCATCTTTAGACACGAGCGAGATGGTTCCAGTGCCCTCAACGGGACACCTAGCATTATTCCCGACGACAACATTCATTGGTTCTTGTAGAGGTTTTATGGAGTCATATAACTCCTTCTTGCTGGTCATGTGTCGGGAAGCTCCACTATCTAACACCCATGCACTTGTTTGATGTACATGTGCGATAGTACACATTTCCTCCGATACATCTGTTACAGTAAACAGATGCACTTTTGTTTCAGCCGTATTGGCAGATTCTTTATTTCTCCAATTTGGCTTTAGAGTTTCGTTCTTCTCGTCATGGATTTGTTTCCTACAATCTTTGACAACATGGCCTTTTTTATTACAGTAGTAGCACGATCCAGAGAACGTTTTCTTCTTTCCTTTCTTCTTGGCTATTCCTCGCTTTGGCTACAAAGGCAGAGTCAAGTTGATTTTCTCTGCTTTTTAGCCTCATCTCTTCCTCCATCAACATGGCAGTGAATTCTTCAAATGTCAAAGGAGGAATGCGAACTTGTGTATTGAGTACTGTGACAAGGCCGTCAAATTTTAGAGGCAACACTCTAATGCACCTTCGAGCTAGTTCCTCTGTTGATTTGGCAATACCAACTGCAGCTATTTGATCACGTAGGTTTTTCATCCTACTGATAAATGACTCAGCTGCTTCATCTTCACTTAATCTCTCAGCAGCTAACTGATTCTCCAAGTTCTGAATGAAAGTCTGATTCCTTGTTTCTTACTGATTTGTTAGTATGTTCCAAGCTTCAGTTGCCTTGGTTGTGTGTTGAATTAGAGTAAGGACGGAATCCTGAACACTTGTTATAATTGCACAAAGTGCATCAGTATTTCGTCTCTTCCATTCTTTGACAAGCTGAGGATCTCGAAGTGTGACCTTTTTTGTATCATCTTCAGCACGGTCTGTAACTGGTTCTACATCTGAGCCTAACACTGTATCAAGAAGTTCGTAGGAGTCCAGAACTATAGTGATTTTGAACTTCCACAAAAGATAGTTCGTGTCATCAAGCTTTTCTTCTGTGAAGGTAGGGGGACGGATACGAATTGTCTGTACTAAACCGGAACTAGAACTGGTAGAAGAAGAACAAGCACCTTGAGTAGTCATAGTTGTTGAGCTTTACTAGACAAGATTGTTGTTAAGAGCCCCTTAAGCTCTTGATACCATGTAAGAATATAACCAATTTTTCTTAAACGTCTTAACAACAATCAAGTAGGAAGACAATACTACTCTTTATAACAATTCAATATAACACTTACAAGATAATTGTCCCACCATGCGCTCTCAAGATTAGAGCTTTAATGGCTTCTGGACTTATAAGAAGAATACAAGAAAGAAAGACTAACTTAGGATTGTGTTTGGAGTTGTGTTGTGGATAAAAATGATGAACTAATGCATGCCTATTTATAGAATTCAGCTAGTCCACCATAGGAGACTTCCTATTAAACATTTTCCAACTTGGTTGGCTTTACCAACCATGTTCAAAGTATTGACCACCTATATTTATCACATGGGTGGCTACAATTGATCACATAGGTGGCTAACATCCAAGCCAACTTCTAGGAAGCTTCATTTGGTCAAATTTGCCAACTTTAGCATTGCATCATCCCGACATCATCTTAGGTAACTCCAAATTCCCGAACTTCTTTCTTGTAGCCATCACGGTCTCTTTTGATCTCATTGACGTTTAAGTCAAAATTGTTAATTTATGCTACCATATAATTAACGATACTTATTATGAGGTGGGCATTGATATATACCAACAACATCAACGTTTTTGCAAAGACATAAAAAAAAGGGAGTGAATTAATGTGAGCTTTGTTTTGGTCGTTAAGGTACTTGTTCGTTGTGTTGGTGCTGCACTTCTTTAGTTCGTCGACATTGTTGCGGGAGGAGCTTATCAACGTGAGCTTTGTTCACTGGTCAGGTGGGTCACTTTTGCTTTTATTTGGGTTTTCTAATTTTATGGGTCTATCAACATGCTTGGTTAATTCATAGCTAATGCGTGTAATTTTATGGGTTTTTTAATCTTATGCACTTTTTATGTGATTTTATGTGCACATTTTTTTTGCTTTTATATGTGAACTTTTATTTTTATTTTTTGCTTTTATATTTGCCATAGAAATCATGTAAGCAGCATGAATATATCAAAAGTTAAGTCATGAGGGCATGCGTTGCAAACTGATTTGGTAATTAGGCAAAATGTTGCATAACTGATTTGGTATTTGAATATATCATAAAATGTTGGGTACTGATATTGGGCGAGAAATCACAAAATGTTGCAAACTGATTTGGTAATTAGTTTCGTCTAAAATGAGGGCATGTGTTGCAAAATGATGAATAAGATTATGATTTTCCTAATCTTAAATGTTTTGACAACATGTTTAATTAAGCGAAGTTTTTTTTAGCTATGCATCTTATTCTCCATTACAAGTTGTGTCTATACCATTTTTCATCCCATTATCTCCATTTTGCGTCTCATTTCTCAGGCAACAAACAGTAAAATACGTCATTTCTCCAAAAACAAACATTAAAGAACTTCGTGAAGAATGGAAGCAAAATACTATTGTGGTATCGCGACCAAGCTAAGTACGTCATGGACTGATAATAATCCAGGTATGAGGTTTCTTGGTTGTGAGAAATTTGACATTGGAGATTCTTGTAGGTATTTTGAATGAGTAGATCCACCTATGTGCGGGCGAAGCAAGAATATCATACCTGGATTGTTGAGATCCCTGAACAGGAAGGAGTCCGAGTTGTACAACTTACGCGCAAAGCTGAAAAAATTGTACAAAATGATGAAAATTATGTTCATTGTGCTCTTGGTTCTATGTTTGGTTTTAGTGCTTCTGGGTCAAAGGTATTAATGTAACATTCGGGTTGTCCTTTTTTGGGTTTTAAATGTGATGTAATAGTCCGAGTATTAGTAGTACAATGTAATATTCAAAATTTTGTTGTAAAATTCAACCTTATTCAGTTAATGCAAATGTTATTTTGTAGTATTTTACTACTCGCTAAAAATTATTGGTCTTCACTAGGGAAAGTTATTTGATTTGTCCTTGAGTATTTTCATTTCAATTCTTATAGTAGACAAGAAAAGAGAATAATAATTAAACAAAAAAAGGGAATGGTAAATAGACACTGTTATAAACTTAGTCAATGTCATACTTAAAGTGATGCCTTAGCACATACATGTCCAGCAAACCAAAAGAGAATTACATGTCCAAACTTGTCTAAAAACATACCAAAGTCAAGTACAGTAGCAGTCAATCCAACCAGAAATACATATGTCCAATAAGTGCAGTCAAGTACATCATAGTGAAATCTGCATGCATCAAAAGTCTTCAAGGTTTCCATGTTCTCATTATGTTTCTTATGTTTGCTAGAACTTCATCAATGCTTGATGTCTTTTTTTTTTTTTGATGTTCCAATAAGTGCATCATTGCGAAAGCTCGTGTATATACCCTATCAGTTCCCTTACCATTGCCTCCAACAATGCCACCTTCAGTGTTAGCACCATTATCACCTTTGTCAGCACCACCAATACTTGTTGCAATATTTTCAACTCCATTTGGGTCAGTCTCATCATCAGAATCCTTTACACTTGTCAAATCTTCACTTTCAACATCACTATACCATTGTTCTTCAACATTAGCAACAGTCTCTTTATCTGGCCTTCTATTCCTATTTTCTTGTTCATTTTGTTTATGTTGAGATTCAGGATATACAATTATATTTGAATTTATAACTGCATCATTATCATTCTTACATTGTGGCCCATTATCATTTAAGTTACCTGGATCAGACTCATTCCATTCAGTTACATTATCTAGCCCACCACCATTCAATTCTTTTGGCCCACAATCATTCAAGTTCTCTGCCCTACCATCATCCAAGTTCTCTACCATCACATCAATTAAGTACCTTGCTACAATATCACTCTTTATATCAACACTATCACCATCCATTCTGATATTAAAAATATAAATTAATTAAAAGTCGGTCAAAAAAGAGCAGTGCAATTAAATATTGTTGCAGTCAAATAACAAGTTGGAAAAAAATAAGCAGTGCAATAATAAGTTTGTAAAAAGAAGAACAGTGTTAACATAAAGCCAATTATCAAGATTAGATTTGGTGGCTTAAGGAGACTTGTTCTGGAGGCTGTGACTTTTGGTTCTTTCCTCTAGGATGTCGAGAGCTATGTTGACTCAAGGTATCAATTTTTTTTTACAAATTAAGCTTTGTTGAGATCTCCGTAGTGCAACCAAAATGTGGTAGATTCTCAACTGGCCTTTTCAAATGCCAAAAGATTATATTTTGGATTAAAAATACTAATTGCCTGTACTGATTGGTCTGTATATAGAAGTTAGTTTTCCAAGATTAATGTAAAGATCTTATACATTTTTTCATAATTTTCTTGCATAAGAATAAATTGCAAGTCAGACGCATTTGACAAAAAAAATCTACAATGGAGTTCTTTTTTTAAAAGTTTTGCAGAGATCGAAACAATACAATTTGTTTCTTTACAATTTTTTTCAGATAACAACAAAGATATTGAACCCCACATGTTCACCATATCCCAAACAAGTACAATAGAAAACATATACAAGGGACCATATTATACAATATCATATACAACAACTCAAGAATAAAAAGCTATGACAAAAAAAAGAAAGCGATAGAAAGCGAATGATGGAACATAAAAATCGGATAAGAATCTTACCTTTTGACAAGCGAATAAGAATCTTTAATCAATTGATGGAGACTTCATGCTGTAGAGTTTTTGATTTAGGGTTAGGGTTAAAATATTTGGGGGAATCGTGCATTGGTTTGGGAAAAAAAGTTAAAAGTAAACTTTTAAATGACTGATAAAATAAACATTGTAAAAAAAATTAAAGCAGGGCATTTTAGACTTTTTACATATTCTGTTTGTTTTTCGGATGAAAAAGGCACTTTGGACTGCGTCTGCTCATTTCTAAAAACACAGGGGGGTAACTTGTTCACTTAAAAAACAAAGGAGGGTAATATGCACATTTAACAAAACACAGGGGGGTAATATGTCGTTTACTCTTTGTTTTATCTCCTTTTAACAAATAACAAGGTAGTTGTGTGGTTAGCAACTAGCGTAATTAGGAGTATAAGTTCAAGACGACTGAAGTAAAACATGGTGCTAGTTCTTCTTGACATTTTTTATGTCTGAAATAGATAGACGTTGAAGTAAAACATATTGCTAGTTCCTCTTACATTATATGTCTAAACAAAGAGGAGCTTGGCTTTGGAGGAATTGGTTGTTATTGGTTTTTGGCTTGGGTATAAATTTTGGAGGAGCTCATATTTATAGCCTTCCATGGAGATTTTTACGTACAAGACTTTTATATAAAATATTCAAGAATATTTTTCCTAAAAGTCTATTAGATTTTTTAGTGGAAAATTCTAGGAATCCACTTTCCTAATTTTTTTTTTTGAATTATCCTAGAATTTCTAACATAATAATCTCTAAATTTTTATCCTTGAAATTAATCTCTAAAGTTTGGGCCCTAACTTGGATCATATAATTGGGCTAGCTAATAATTTCTTGATCCATAATTTATCTTGGCCCCAATGAGCATTAACCCTTAATGCTCATATGTGTAAATCCAAGCATTCCTCATAGTATCTCAAACTTTGGTCTTGATAGCGCCTTCGTGAAAATATCTACAATCTGTTGTTCAGTCTTGATATACTTGAGCTCAATTTGATTCACATCACAATGAAAGCATGAAAAAGTTAATTGAAAAAAGTTTGAATATCAAGTCTTTCACTTCACAAGGAACGCATGCAAAAGTCACTTATTTCATATAACCAGAATATCTGTACCATGTACGTATATGATTTTGTCAGAGGACGACATAAACATTTGATTAGTTAGAAACAAAAATTAATATTGGGACAGAAGTCAGCTATAGATGTCGATATATGGAAAAAAGTAGTGGTTAATTAATTTTACATGTATAGGAAAAAATCTTTAACCAACTCTTTTTTCTTCTAAACGCGTATATATGTTTACATCCAGCATTCTTGTAGCTGTTTTTAGTAAATAACACATACATCATTAACAATATACTGCTTAAACACAAAAATAACTCTTTAAAGAAATTATAATTTTCAAATGGAAGCAAGTAATAAGAAATTCTAAAACATAAAACGAGAACAATAAAACACAGAATTCTTTTAGATTTTCACTTTCGTGAATTATCAGGAAAACATCCTCGATTCACAATTTCCAAAAGAAGAAACAACACAAACACTATGTCAGAAGCTCCAAATTGATGCTCGACACAAAGTTGTACTATAATAATAATAATCTTCTCCTATACAAAAACACATATACAAAAACACGAATAATTCGTATATTTCTGAACCGTATAACATATAACATATACCTTGAATGCTACGTGAGACTTGCTGGTGTTCTTAATCCTAACAGCACTCCGCACCTGCTTGGCTGGTTCATGATGTTTTGAAGAGTTTTTCTTATATTAGGTTACTACTCAATTATTTCACAATTATTGAATATAGCATATGAATTTCGACTCATAAATGAGCTATTTCAGAATTAAAAAAATGGGTCCCACTATAATGGGACATGGCATAACTTTCTCACAGCGTCTTCACTCTCACCAATTTTTCACATCGTTATCTTCTTCCCGACAAAAGAAAAAAAAAATGTTCTCTTCACATCATTAATTTCTTTTTAACCCCAAATATCTCTTTTGACTTAGTTTCTCTCGCTGATTTCAAGACATTGAAAACCTAGGGCTCCATTTTTTCTCTTTCAACTTCACAAAACCCCCAATCAAAGGTACAATCTAATTTCACTTCAATTAGCTTTAAGATTCCATTAATTTACACTTCTGTGTGTCTGTGTGCATTTTTTCTTATTGGTGCATTTTTTCTTATTGATTCTTGGTTACATATATGTGTGTCTGTGTGCATGTGAGTGAGTGAGTTAGTACGTACTGTGTCAAGTATCCTCTGAAAACTTATTTGACATGTTAGGACTCTAGAGGAAATTTTTTAGCCCTTTGATTTCAAATTGATGGCTCAGATGCAGTCTCTTCCAAAAAGGAAAAGGAAAAGAAAAGAAGAAAATAAACGGAAAAGCAACAACGGGTCTATTAAAATTTATTTCCTACTTTGTCAAAGGCGGTTTAGGTTACAAAGCATATACACCTCGTATCTATACAGAAACTTGAGCCAACCTCAATTAGGTTAAACTCTTTTGTTGTTTTTCTATCAACTATAACGATGAGAGAAACCCACAAAACAACCAAAAAGACAAAGAGAAGAGAATCCCACAGAAGGGAAGGCCATCGTAATAGAAAGAAAGTCAAATCTTTCAACAACGAATGAATATTACTGAAAATCCTCTTCACACTTTTCGTAAAGTCACTGCTGCGTTAATTTCAAGTGCGTCTACAAATCGTGGTACACCCGCATCATTAGCCCTCAGTTCATATCCATGCACTTTAAGAATCATGATCAACGTACGTCGTCATAGACAGATCTATCGAGGTCTATAGAGTTACTATAGGCACAAATTATTCTACCACAATTTTGAATTTACCAACAACATTAGAATTGAACCCTAATATATATAATAATGTAAGACTTTATGGTCCATGTCATGGCATAGTTTGCTTACATAATTATGTGGACAAGGTAGTTTTGTAGAACCCAGCGACCAAAGAATCCAAGTTAGTCCCACGATCAAAAATTCTCTTCTGCCTTTGTATGAGGATTTTTACAACGCTGAAGTGGGATTTGGTTATGATGCAAATACTGATGATTACAAGATATTACAAATTGTGATGTTCAATAAAGTTGATGTTCAATTCGAATTGTATAGTTTGCGTGGTGATTGGAAAAAGTTGAAACCCGCCAATTACGTGTCTCCTAGCTGTGATAGGAGGGGAGCTACGATTCTTTTGTATCAGAATAATATTATTATTTGTTGGCTTGCTATGGATAATGAACGTGGTGATGAATGGCAGATAGTTTTATTTGATATGAGCAATGTGAATGTCGAATAAAATAGAGATGCAAAGAGAATAGTCAAACGAAATAGAGAAATACATATTGATTGTGTTATTGATAAGAATATGATTCGAGTGTATATTGAATCATGCTTACAATGGGTGTTTATATAGGCACTAATGGAGCTTACCTACTTTAGAGCACTAAGCATATAGAACCATTACATCATTAGATACATATTCTAAAGCAAACCTAACATTATTATATCAAGATATTCTAAGATATGCTAACAGTGAATTTTGACTTTATACGATTGACTTCAGATAACGCTGATGCACCAGACTCCTATGTAGTGGAGCTTTTCCCATTCAGAGATTCCATAGCTCTCAGTCGTTTTAACTTTGACCGGGAACAATTGTTTGACATATGGGTGAGTGAAAATCTGTTTGCAGGACCCAACTTATAATGGATTAAATTGATGTCTGTCAAGTTAAATTCCGTACGTCCTATGGGATTTTGTGAAGATGGACATATTTTTTTTCAAGGTGTGGATGATTTAGAAATGATTCTTTATGATCCTTATACTGAAGAAACTACGATCTTAAAATCTACAGATATTATTTCTCATTAAAGGCCTTGGCTTTCAAGGAACACCTAGTTAAAATCTCATTGTCATATTTCATTCCTGGCATAACGTGAAAAATACTTTTATTCAGCAACCGAAGCATAAGTAGAGATATTTGTGACTATGGATACTTAAATCAGCTGCTGAGGGAGGTACTGAATGGTTCAATAATTGAATTCTTATTTTTTGTGGTTTGTATTGCATTTTTCATAATTATAAGTGTGTTTTTGAGCTAATTAGATGGAATGTTTTTCCTATTTAATTTTGTCTTCTTTTTTTTTTTTTGTAATTGGCTTTGCAGGCTCTTGACATTAGTTTCTTAATGCTTTTACATTACATTTTACATCCAATTCCTTTTTCTTTTTCCCCTTTAGTCTCCATTTTTAGAACAAGTAGCTTGCTTATGGTTACATAAGTAAATCACAATAAACAAGCAAGAACATGTGGTGAGATCACAGATATGTTTGCGATTATAAGAGAAATCGATCCATATTACTTGTCATCCTTTCTCTATTATATATTTTTTTGAACTTTGTATGGCTTGTGACTCAGGGTCCATTAATCGTCAATCTCTAAAATTTAAAAGTGTTGCATACTCTATTACTGTTTAAGGAATTGTTAATGTTATTCGTAATAGAAACAAATCAAATCTTTCAACAACGATTGGTATTCATGAATCTTTATTACTGGAAATCCTCTCCAAACTTCCCGCAAAATCGTTATTGCATTTCAAGTGTGTCTGCAAATCATGATACAACGTCATTACTAGGCCTGAGTTCACATCCACGCACCTTAAGAATAATGCATCAGCTTACCTCCTTATGGATAGCTTTGACAACAAGGTCAATAGACTTACTATAGGCACAAATTTTTCTGCCACACATCTCCTTAGTTTACCAACAACATTAGAACTGAACACTAAGATAAATAAATATGTAAGACTTTGTCTTTATGGTCCATTTAATGGCATAGTTTTGTGGAATCCAGCAACCAAAGAATCCAAGTTACTCCCATGATCTTCTCAAATTTCTTGTTTGCCTTTGCACGAGCGTTTATACAACGCTGAAGTGGGTTTTGGTTTCGACGCAAAGATGGATATGATTACAAGTTATTACAAATTGTGATGTTTAATAAAGATGATGTCCAATTCGAGTTGTATAGTTTGCATGGTGATTATTGGAAAAACTAAAACCTACCACTTATGTTCCTCCCAACTTTGATAAGATTGAGGGAGCTGAGTTTTCTTATATCAAAATAACATTATTATTTATTGGCTTGCTGTGGACAATAAACATGATTGTGGTGATGTATGGCAGATAGTTCTTTTAATATGAGCAATGAGAAATTTGACAATTATGCCTTCAGACATTGCTATACTGGACTTTCATATAATAAAGCTCTTCACATTCTGAGAGTCTATAGCTCCTAGCCATTTTGACCTTGACCGCGAACAAATGTTTGACATATGAGTGAGTGAAAACTTATTTGCAAAACCCAACTCATGGATTAAATTGATGTCTGTCAAGTTTATGGTATGTCCTATGGGATTTTGTGAAGATGGACAGATTCTTTTTCAAGGTGTGGATGATTCAGAGATGATTATTTATAATCCTCTTATTCAATCCCGGCCCAAGCTATGGGCAGCTTGAGCCGGTGCCCAAGGCCCCCTTAGATTGGGGGCCCCAAGTTAAAAAAAAAACATTAATTTAGTAAAAAAATGTCAAACGGCTAGCACTTAATTGATTTTTAAATTATTGAAGGTCAGTACTTAAACAATTTTTGTTTATTGTGATATTAATTTTGCATATAATATAAGAAAATAAGGTTGGCCCAAAAAAGAAAGCATACCGGTATACATTTAACTATTCTTTTTATTTTTTTATATGATAAATTTTGATATTGTTTACATACTTATATATATCTTAACTTGAAATAATTAATTTTTTTTACTTATATTCATTTTTTTATTAATTTTTCTTACATGTAATAGACTTAATAAAGGTTAATTATTAAGGCTCAAAAAATATGTTGAAGAAAGACTTAATAAAGAGAAAGAACATTGGAGAAATGTCCTTTTATTTGTAGTGATTATTTTAGTAGAAAATTTAGAGTTTTTTTTATTAAAAAAAACTTAATTATTAAAGCCCCTATTTAGATGATTGCCCAAGATCCCCAAATTATTTGAGACGGCCCTGCTCTTATTGAAAAATTTACAGATCTTGGAATCCACAGATGGTATTTCTCATTGAAGGCCTTGGCTTTCAAAGGAAGCCTAGTTAAAATCTCATTGTCATACCTTAGTTTCATAACTGAAGTAATAAAATGCTTCCATTCAGCAGTACTATAGATTCTTGCAATTTTAGATATTTAGATCAACAATTGAGATTTTATCTAAGGTATTGAATGATTGAATGATTGAATTATGATATTTTGTGGGCTTAATGGTTTGTAAGATATTTTTCATAATTATAAGTGTGATTTTTTTAGCTCATTAGATGGAACGGTTTTCCTATTTAATTTCGTTTGTTTTTTCTTTTCTTTTTTTTAATTTGCTTCTGGGCTCTTGACATTGATTTTATATCAATTCCTTTTTTTTTTCTTTTTTGTTTCCTTCACTCGTCATTTTTAGCACATGTAGCATGCTATGGTTACAGAAATAAATCACAATGAACTAGCAAGAACATGTGGTGAGATTTTTATTTTTTATTTGGTCAAAATGTGGTGAGATCATAGAAATGTTGTTATGAGTACAAGAGAAATCGATGCATATTGCTTCTCACTTTTTCTCTATTGTATTTTTTTTCAACTTCGTATTGCTTGTTGACTCTTTTCATAACACATTATCAGGAGTCTCTATCAGTTGTCAATTATTAAAAGTATTGCATACGCTATTTTTGTTTGAGGAATTGTTAATGTTTTTTTTTGCTAATTGAGGAATTGTTAATGTTATTCATATTCAGAAACAAAAACTTAGATATCAATTAACTAATGAGAATTTTTTTAAATGGAAGAATGCAAAATGCTCATTCTTGGCAATGTGCATTCGCAAAATGCCCATTCTTGGCAATGTGCATTCGCAAAATCTCTAAGCTTGGACATACCAGCTTTATGCTTGTCCTGACAAGCATGAAATACAACATTGTAAACATACATGCTTAAAGAATTATTTTATTCTAAAGTAGTACATTTTCAATTCACTACAAAAAAACTGCTCTTTTGTGACGACAATTGGTGAATGGTTAGGTCAGTTGGTTTCTCTCGAGGGTGTGCATCCCTACTCTGGATATACGTTTTTTTTTTTTGGTTACTCTGGAAATACGATCTTAATTGAAGGAGATGAAGATGTGCAGATGCTATTACAATTGTACCTATCAATTGGGAGGACAACAATACTTGACTGTGTGGACGTATACAAAAGGACATACCAGGGAATGATAAATCCAGTTCCTGATTGATACATGTGGCCTCAAGTTAGTTGTGCTCAAGTAAATCCTCCAAAGGTACTAAAGAAAACAGGTAGACCTAAGATGAATAGAATCAAAGAGGTAGGGGAGCTTGCAAAAGAGCCCAGATCTATCCATAAAAGATATAGCATATGCAGAGAAATGGGGAATAATAAAAATTTATGTCCAAGAATAGATAAGGTGGCACCCAAGAAATCGTCAAAAAATAAGTATAAATCCACTATACAACATGAAGAAGCTAGACAGATCAATCATGCAACATAATATAGCAATCATTGATCTTATTTTCTCAGGTATAAGCTTAATTGTTTTTTTAAAATGATTTTTCTAATTTGAATTCTCAAAGCTTTCTTTGGTTCTATGTAGGCTCCACAACTTCAAGATGTGGCACATATAATGGTGATATATTAATGCTTATACGTTAATTGATTGGCGAGAGTATGTGGGTGATGTTTTGTGGACTTATTGAAGTATTGGTATGTAATTTTTTGGTAGTGGTAGTGTTTGGTGGATTTTTATGAATTTTTTTATTGTCTTTTGAAACTTGGTGGACTTTTATGAATTTTTTAGTTATCTTTTTGAAGCAATAGTTTGGATGAATATTGGTTTATTATGAACAGATTCTGCAGTTCTAAGCTGATTGGGTGAATAATGGAAAAATGTAATTGAAACAGGGTAATAACTAGTTTGTTACTAGCAGATTCTGCAGTGCTTGTACAATCAATTGTTTACTTCCCCGGAGCAGTCATATTATATTACAATGTGACAGAACTTTTAGCTTAGTTTTTTTATTTTAGTCTAATAATGTGATATTATTGTCCATTTTGTTATGAAATGATGGATATTCACTATGAAAAACCATGTGATGCTTATCTATATGATCACTTATTGTGATATATAAAGCATTCCTTTTAGAAAAGTAAAGGAACATGTTATAATGATGATAAGTGGAGGATGACATCACTTGCGATGTCATCAAGTTACTATATATGCCTATAAATAGGAAGAGATTATGTAGCAAAATGTACCAAGAATAATTCAATAAAATTCTCTTCTTTCTTGTCTTCTTTCTATATTTTTTCTTTATTATTGTATTTGATAGTTATTTTATAACTCGTTATCAGCACAATTGTTATTGTATAGTTTTTACAGAAAGATTTTATAAATTTTCATAGGCAAATCCGAAAAGGACTGCTACTAGTACTGCGTCCCACTTCAGTACTGCTTTGATATTCTTTGTTGCCTTATTTTTGGTTGTAATGTGTTTGCTTAAATGAGGAATTTTCCTCAAAGGAACCTAGTTATTAGCTCAGTAAACAAAATCACGGATATTCTAATTGGTGGATGCATTAGTCAAAAGTCTGGCCATAACGTAGATCATATGCAAAAGAAAGTAAAATAACATGGAGCAAAGTTTCATTCGATTTTGCAAAAGGAGAAACTATTGACTATGTCGAGAAGTTGATCCGCTCTGCTCTTCAGGTTAGATACTGTAACTCATTAGAGATCTACTACATGTATTCTAATTTAACCTGCATATGACTACTTGATGTAGAAATACTATACTTGGATTTACAACTTTGGACACAGTTTAGTTGACTAACTATATATCAAAAACGATGTTGGACATAATTTTTGATACTCACAGGAATGGAAGAATGGCTCCATAAATTATTATTAGGATATAAACAACAATATTGATTTTATTTCTATATCGCTTTATTGCTTTGCGTATTATTATGTTATCCTTTAAAGGATATGTTAACAAGAATTTTTATTTGCCCAGACGTGTATATCATTTTATATATATATATATATATATATAACTCTGTGACTATGGTTAAAGATGATTTATATATTAGAGCTATGGGATTTCAGTGCATATGTTATACCTAGCTTGTGGAGTTGACCTTTGATTGATCTTGAATCATGGAGAGAGACTCTCTCCTATTCGAAAAGAAACAAAAAAATGTCCGAAAAGGAGCCATGCCTTACTGCTTTAGACATAGATCTTGAACATAAATTCCACCACCTCATGTACGAGTTTGCATAATATTTATGATCAATTTTTTTTTGATAATTTGGTGGCACTAATTAATTTGCATAATATTTTATGCTAGATAATATTTGTATCCATCAGTTTGCATAATATTTATTTGCACAGGTGAGAGTGAAAGAATTACAAAACATTAGTCAGTGCTTATAATCATCTTGCCCAAGACATGTATACTAACATATGCTTATAAATATAGCAATTGACACAGTTGTTACTACAATTGTAATATTGGCATGATGCTAGAGATATTGTCAAAAAAAATAAATAAATAAAGGAGTGAGCTAACAAGGAGCTGCACTTTATTGTAAAATGCCATTATAATTTTTTGATAATGGTCTCATGGGAAAGACAAACTTTTCATAAGCAAAAGTATAACCAAACAAATCAGTGGGCCCTACTACAACACACTAATGATATTATTTAATTATTACATGTTAATGCTTCATAGTCAAGTTGTTTGACATATCTCACCATTCAAGTTTAATGCAAATTTTCAATACTACTTGGACCATATGTTGAAATCATTTTTAGCTTGACAATTAAAAAAAAGGAAAAAAAAGAAAAAAAAAGGGGGATTTGACCGAGCGAGTAGGGTTTTTGACCCAATACTCTTTTTATTCTCCCTTTCCTCTCTTGTCGCATACTCCATCTTCATTCATCCATTATTTTTCTCTTTCACTTCATCTTCTTCATCCGTAACACTGAGAAAAAAAATATTCAAAGGTTAGTAATGGAGGAGTGCATGGATGTGGTTCTAATTTTTATATGTATATTACTTATGATCCTTATTTTTTTCTGCGTTTTCGTCAAGTTTGTAATTTTGAATATAAATGTGAAACTTGATTAAAATAAGGATATATATCATAGATCTGAATCTTTTGGTATTTTAGATGGTTGAATTTTGAAATTTCGATTAAAATCTTGTACTTTAATCTTTATTTTATTTGTAGCTCGGTAACCGTTTGGAGCTATTGAACGGTGTCATATTATTCTCAAGATCCACTTGCAATTTATAACTTGGAGTCATATGATTTTATGTTCTCATATATAATTTATTATGGTATGATGAACAAAATAAATATATCTTACTAGATGAATGTATTTTTAGTATTATTATTCCTATGAATATGAGTTTTCTAATACAACTATATGTGTAGTTGAAAAATATATATATAGTTATCCTAGTTTTTCCATGCGTTGAAATGATCACTTGTGTGGTATGGGTTTCACGGTAATGAAAGGACTTCATAACAACTTCTTATGAATACCCATTAATGAATCATAGGATATTAGGTTCAAAGTGTTCTATACTTTGACATGATATGAGAAGAATTATTGCAAATTCATATGGGCACCGATTAAAGAATCAAAGGATTCTGTTACCAAATAAACTTTCATGTACTACTTGTGCCCAAAGAAAATTGATTAAAAGGCCATCCCGTATTAAAATTGATATAAGAAATTCTATATTTCGAGAAATGATTCAAGGGGATATATGCGAGCCTATTATTCTATCATGTGGATCATTTCAATATTTTATGGTATTAATCGATACCTCAATATGATAATTACATGTGAGAATATTATCTACTTCGAATGCGGCATGCAAGAATACATTATTGGAAGATAAATAGTAACCCGTGTGAACAGTATCGTGAATAGTACTATTTAAATAGTTGTGTGTCGGGTATTGAACAAATAGTGACACGTAAAAGGTAATGGCATAGTCACTATGGGCACAATTTTCGAATAATACAATCAAGATAACTCATCTTGATAATGAAGAAAAATTTACATCCCACTCATTTAATGATAATGTATATTGGAATTTGTGTTGAGCATTATGTGACTCACACACATATGGTCTAGCTGAAACCTTTATTAAATAATTGCAACTAATTGCTAGACCAGTATTATTACCGACTAAGTCTGGTCCTGTTGAGGACATAGGTATCATATGCTGCAACATTTATTCAAACAAAGCCAACAGTTTGAATCATATACTCCCCATTATTCGAATCTCATCTAAGGATGTTTTGCGTAATGTATGTTTCTATTATTCCCCCACAAGCGCTTAAAGATGGGTTTATAAAAGAAACTAAGAATTTATGAAATTCCATCAAATATTATATTGGGACATTGAAGGGATCAATTTCAATAGCATATTTTGCCAATTAATGAAATGATATTCTCAGTATTAGGGGGAGAAAAACAAAGGCTGGAACAATAAATACTTCTATGACAAGTTTATCATATTGATCCTTGTATAAACATCAAATGCATTCCCGGATGCAAAGATTGTGATTAAAGTCACATATACCAGTTTTAATGCTCCACATATCAGAATTGATATTTCAATTGAGAAACAAATAAAGAAATAACATCTACTATACACCGAAAGGGTGGTAGACATATCGGTTCTACAGATAAATGAGCAAAATATGTAAGTTGGCATTTTTAAATTATTTGATCTCTTGAAGATGTCAAGACAAGGAATTGAAAAGATAACTGAGAAATATTACTCCACAAGAGTATCAGGTACCTGAATATGATATAAATATTGAATGTAAAGAGCTATCACTCAGTTATACTACTTATGGAAAAGAATAGAACTGAAAAGAGAAATTGATCGTGATTAATCAATTAAAAAAAAATACAGTAGCTACTAAATTTATGAAAGAAATTGAGGATCTTGAATTGAAGTCCATATACATAAAAATGTCGACAAATACATGATTGACCAACATAACTGATGAGACGCAATCCAGGCGTAAAATAAGTGCACATGAAATATGTATGGTTGTTGAAATGTACATGAAATATGTATAGTTGTTGATGGGATTAAGGAGAGCATTGTACAAAATCAATCCCACATCACTATGAGAAATTTCAAAGAATTAATCATAATAGTTGTGTTTCCCTTAAATTGTTTAAAGGCAAACAAGGAATGAGTTAGTACACTTTGTGATTATACCTTGGTGTATATTCTTCGGGAAAATCATATTGATATTAGCCTTGTAATTTTTGAAAAATGACTTTGTATGCGTCTTGTGAATATGGTAATAATTTACCTATATAAATCACATGATAATATTATTGAAGTCTTAGAAGGACTCCATATGCTTGAAGCATATATTTATGTGATAATGATATTTAAGTCTTGGAAGGACTTTATATGCGTGAAGCATATATTCACGTGATAATAATATTTATATTGAAGTCCTGGGAGGACTGTATATGCTTAAAAACATATGAATGAAAATATTGAGAAATTTATTTGATTACAAAGATCTTTGTATGGAAGAAAACATTCTGGAAGAATGTGATAGAATTTTCTTAGAATATGATGATATCATGACATATTTGCTTTTGATTATCATATGCATTTGTTATATATGTTGATAAATACTATAATGACTCACCAAGAGTTATTTGGTCCTGGAGTACCATATTTGAGTATAATTAATACATTAATATATCTTGCTGATAATACAATATAGTATATTGTGTTTTGGTTAATTTGTTAGCCAGGTGTAGTGCAGCTTCAATATGAAGGATCGTGCTATATATATATGTGAAATATCACATATGAACTTATCTTATCCAAGAACATTGAAATCATATATTTTGGCTCTACAGATGCTGACCATTTATTTGAACTCCACAAAGTAAGATCACTGACAACCTATGTATTCACTTGTAGTGACAAGTATATCGTGGCGATCCATGAAACAGATCATGAATACTTCATTTTGAAATCATGCTAAGATTATGACAATTCATGTGGCTGGTTGAGAATGTATATGATTGAGATATATCACCAATGAATCATGTTACAATGACGGGTAAAAGGTATTTGTGCGCTGTACTCTTTTTCCTTCACCAAGGTTTTTTCCCACTGGGTTTTTCCTGGTAAGGTTTTAATGAGGCAGACCAAATACAAGTATGTCACACTGAAACTCTATTTGAGCATGAAACTTAAAAAGGACATGACATAAATGCTCATCAAATTCAAAGTCAAACAAAAACCACAAAAGCATTGCCAACGATGAGCTAGCTACCAAGATAGACATGTGTTGACTTTGTGATCATTATTAATATGTCTACATGAGGGGGAGCCTTATATGAACTGTACTCTTTTTCCTTCGCACAGGTTTTGTCCTACTGGGTTTTCTTGGCAAGGTTTTAATGAGGCAGTACAAGAAGCATATACAAAGAATATTGTACTCTTTTCCTTCATCAAATTTTTATCCCATTGAGTTTTTCTTGATAAGGTTTTTAAAAAGACATATTCTTAAAAGATAAATATCCAAGGGGGGGTGTTATGAAATGATGGATATTCACTATGAAGAACCATGTAATATTTATCTATGATCACTTATTGTGATATATAAAGCTTCTTTTTAGAAAAGTAAAGGAACTTGTTATGATGATGATAAGTGGAGGATGACATCACTTGCGATGTCATCAAGTTACTATATATGCCTATATATAGGAAAAGATTGTGAAGCAAAATGTACCAAAAAGAATTCAATAAAATTCTCTTCTTTCTTGTCTCCTCTCTATATTTTTTCTTTATTATTGTATTTGATAGTTATTTTATAACAAATTTCAATTTTTATTTAAGTGATTATTTACTTCGTAGCCCACTTTGTGCCAAAATCAATTGAATGAGCTGCACAAAATGAAGGTTTGCCAAGGTCAAGCATTGATTGGTTGTTGATTCTCTTCGGATCAGATAAGACTCTCTTTATTAAAGTGATAAGTCTACTTTGTTTCTCTATTCTTATTAGATTAAGGTAAGGTTTGAATCTTTGCATACCAATTTATATGTATTCACCTTTGCAAACATGATGATGCATTTGATCTTTGTTTAAGTTTCAGAACAAAAAGGAAAAAAAATCTATTAAGTGATGCTACATATTCTTGCTGTCAGTTTATGTAAAAATGGGTTATGCTCAACTAAATTGTAGATCTTGGAGAGACAAACAAACTCGTGAAATTAATTTGCTTGTTGCATCTTCTGTTGTATTTTGAGAATCTGTCTCTCTAGTGTTCCTTTTAAATATTCAATCAGTTGTACATGTTGACTAACAAGTAGTGATAGCATTGTTGCATTTCTTTATACCTTTTGATGCAGTATCAAAAAAGTTCAATGAAATGACTAGCTTATTTAGCAAAAATATTTCAATTCTCTGCCACTGTTCAGCTAGAAAGGCCCTTAACACAAATATACATTTCATTTCTTCATACCTGCTATGAACTTACTTATCCTATTTAATTTGTTAGGTCTTACCCCATGGACTTTCCACGTTTTCCATGATCCAATCCCTTTTAAGTGGTCAAGGACAAATTTACATATTTATGGTTCTTTTCTTGGAGATCACAACTCCCTTTGTCAAACTATTACTCATTTGTTTGCATTTTAACTTTTTGTTGCTAAAGATACAAAAGAATGGAAATTGCAGTTATGGTGAAGAGAATGGTTGGAGGTGCAAGAAGAAAGATGCGGACTATATTTGGGTTTTGATCCAGTCGATGGAACTAAAAGTTTTATAACCGGTAACTTTGTCTTTAATTTTCTCACTGATTAACATTCTATTTTTTCAACCTTTTGTTTTACGATTTTTTTTCTTATTGAACTTATAGGAAAATGTTTTGACTTCCCCATTCAACTAAATAAATCCAACTGTTACTTGATGAAGATTAATCACATCCAAAATGAAACAATAGTTCACCCTGTTGCTTAACATACATAAGGACTCATTTTTTGTTGTATTAACTTTGAGAAGTTTTAAAAGTATTTATTGAACAAACTGTATCTTGCAAGCAAACTATATGTGGAGCCAAAATGCCATTTAAACTTGAAAGGGAATCATGTTATGATTTATCTTTTTATACTTTTGTGTATTAGTTTTTTCCAAGGTATTAGGATCTAATTCTGCAAACGGTCTATTCCTTTTCCTTTTACTTTTGTGTATTAGTTTTTCCAAGGTATTAGGATCTAATTCTGTATCTGGTTTAATCCTTTTCCTTTTATTTCATGGAGCTGTAAGTAATATATCTCAATGTGATACAGATCTTATCACTATTATTCTCCTGCCATCCTATGTTTTTATCACTATTATTTCTCAAATTGCTCATTACTTGTGGGAATTGAAATTATCCTTGATACTTATTCAAAATGGATTAAATGCTGATTTTTCAGGACTGCGTTGGATTTATACTTACTGCAGCTAAACGGGCCACCCAAGTTGCACTTCAGGTGAAGTATATCACCTTTAAGTTGAAATACTTTTTTTTATCTAATACCATTTTATACATGATTTCTCTCTTTTCTTATACATTCAGATATAGTGACTTTAATAAAGTCAACCTCCTATTGGTCACAGTTAAATATGTATACGTTGGTAGATGTGTAAACTCATATTCTTTTCATTTGTGACTGCAACCAAAATGCTATTTATCTATAGGAGGAGGAGAAAAAGGAGAAAGAGATACAGAATCAGATACTAAATGAAGCTGAGGAGTATAAGTGATATTCTTATGAGAAAACGAAGCAAAATGTAGAGACTCATAGGCCTCAAAACAGAGAAAGAGAGAAATCCAAAGGAAGTTAAGAAAGAACAATATAACGAATTCTACAAGAATTTCAATAAGTTCTTGGATCTGCTTGCTTACACTCATTTCACCACAGAGGTAGTACTCAATTTATTTTTCAATGAACCTCGTCTCTCATTCTCTCAAACAAAATTATTGTTACATAACCATATTAATTTTGAATTTTTCCTTATGCAGGGTGAAGTGAAGTTTAGAAGTATTCTCTACATACTTGGGATGGATGGGGGAAGGAAATGCTACTGTTCTCACACTCTTTGTTTGCCTCTACAATGGAGAATGTTGTAAACTTTTTGCCTACAATTGTCTTTTGAAACTTATCATAGCAGGACAAACAAACTAGATGATGTTATGATAAATGTACATTTGGTATTTCATTTTAAATGTATGTTTAAAGAGAGTAACTTTGTTGAATGGTGGTTATTATGTATACTTAGCTAATTTGGTGTAGAAATTAACTCAGATTCAATTATGGGGTTATTTTTAGAAATTACTTGAGATTCAATTATGGAGGTTCTTTCGTAATTTAGCAGGACAAACAAGATGATGGTACAAACAAACAACATTAGAAGAGTGGATTTGAAAATTGTCACGAATTTGTGACAAAATATTGCCACGATTTTGCGATTAAAACACATTGTGACGAGTTTGTGACGAAACATGTAGCCACACATTTGTAACGAAAAGTTTGTGTCGAGTTTGCCATGAAATTGCGTTAACTACGTTGCCATAATTTTGAAATAATTTTTTGACGTTTTCCAGTCGTAGCAGATTCGTCGCAACGTGACGAATTTGTAACGAAATATTTCAGCTTTACATATCATCGCAAATTTGTCACATTGTGACAAAATGCGACGAATGAGGATTTAGCCATGCCAAGCTTATTTGTGACAAAAATGCGACGTTTTGCTACCATCACAAACAGCTATTTTTTGTAGTGATTATAAGAGTAGATAATTAATTCAGAACAATTGACTTAACTTAAATATGATGGTAATACGTGTTATTATTTCTAACACGGGTTATCTTTTTTATAAGATTTACATACTCTTTTTTAGGCTAATTTATTCTTTAAAGCCTTTGTAAAGACAATAAGAGAAAATAAAGTTGAGATATATCTATAATGTGTAACCTTTATTTGCACGCATGGTAAGTCCCTCTGACTAGGCTAACTATGTTTTCTTGTTTCGAGATTCCAGGTTGTGTGTCCAACATTTTCAAATAAATAGCTCATGTGAGTTTTTTTTTTCTTTTTATTTTTTTATAGGATTGAGGTCAAAATCATAATTTTCCTCTTTGACTAGGCTAATTCTTCAAAACGTCAAGATAAACATCTTACGATGAATTTTAAAGAAATGAAAAAAGTACTCTACCAAAATAGTAAAAATAGAGTGATGTAGATTATAAGCTTTGAAAATATATTTATCTAAGACCCGAGTATATTGGTATTTTTGCTTTGAAACTATTTTATAATATCAAGTATCTAAATAGAGTATCAGGTACTCATACAATATTATAAGTGTAAAAGTTTCAAATTATGTTGTTTAGGATAAAAAAAATCTAAAATATTATTTTCATGAAAAATCTAAAATTTTATTTTAGTAAAAACTAAGACTCTAATATTTATTAGTGGTGGTTAATTAATATAACTCTTCCTACTTTGGTTAATTAATATAACTTTTCATACTCAAAATATAATTAATATACATATAATATACATATAATTGTAAAATCATTCCCGCCCACGCTAATAACTGAAAATCAAACTCAACTCATGTTTTTAGCTATTCTTTTGAAATATAAAACTAAAAATTAAAATCGAAAACCCGAGAACGCAAACCTCTATATAAAGCCATCAATTGTAAAAAAGAATCACAACTCCGCTTTCAATTTTCATTGTAAAGAAACGATAAGAAGAAGAAGAAAAATGAAAACTCTAGAAGAAAAGCTAGCAGCAATGGAGTTGGATTTAAGCGTTGTTCTGTACGATGCTTTTCAACTCATTAACGATGAGTTGTCTGCTGGTAAGACGCAGTTCATGGAAGCGGCGCCTGCAAGCTACCTCGAGAACCAAGACTCCGTTTGTTTCCGCAAGTTCATTGTTCGTGTGATCGCACAAGTACGTGTTTCGTATGCATACACTTTTATATGCATTTGTTCACACACACACACTTATATATAAATATATAGATGATATATACATATATATGGATGAATATGTATATATATAGACGAGAGTATATATAATATATATGTATGTAATGCATTTGTTGTTCAATGTTTTGTTGCATGTATGAAACTATTTGTCACACCCTAACTCGACCCCACCTATAATCAGTCAGGACGTAACGGAATTTCGGCAGTATAACGATAGTAATTAAGACACCGAGGCTCTAAACCAACCTCTCAAAACATCATACAATCAACTCCTCAACCAAATAACAATCAATTCCTCAATACCATAAACAACATACAACATAACCATATTATACAATAAACATTCTTAGACGATCCATCCATAGTTATATGCCTCCGTTCCAACATAATACCTTAACTTTAACATATATATCAAAATAGATTATAAACCAATTTAGTAATCTAAACAAGGTCAAAAGAAGACTACTAAACCATTATACAAAAGTCTTTATACTAAGGTAGGTTTTACAATACGTCATATTACAATAACTATAAATAATCTCATGGCAAAGACTCCTGCACATAAGACTCATCCACGTAAGGCATATTTTCCCCTTCTGGAGGCACGTACCCGTAATCTTGCTCAATAACACCTGTATGCATGCAATAATAGAGAGTGAGCTTATATAAACAAGCTCAATGAGGATCCGATAGATCTCTAACAGTATTTACTATACTCCTTGAAAATGATCATTTGAGCAGTAAACACGCAAATGAAACATCAATAACAATGTAAATACATAACTATAATGACCAATCAATAAAGGATACTCTAGTTGGTGTAGCTCCAAACGCCATCACGATCTCAACCATTCTTCTTGTAACTCCCCATTACTCACGCACCCGAGGTACCTCACTAGCCCTTCCCTCCATGACACCTCCGTCATGCGAGCTGGGAGTAGTCTCTGGTAGTCATGCCGTTATCAACCCGACGCTACCCGAGAGGTGGTACACACATACCAAGACTCAACAATAATAATAAACATCATTCACAGGAGGACAGTCTAGCAGAACTACCTATCTCCCGGTTCATCAATCATTAATCAATAATCATCAATTATCATCAATTATTATCAATATAACATTAAGTAATCAATTAAACAATAAATAACTAAGTTATATGACAAAGTAGGTCATCCAACTTAACATGCATTAAACATGTAATCTAACCCTAATTTAGCCATCAACAACTCACAATTCAATCACTCAAACACCACCCAATCATCTAAAGGCTCAATTCAACAATTTAAAGAAAGACAACCTAAACTTCAAATAATCATATCTTACATTCTACTAATCCAAATAAGTACAAATCAGTTTCAAACACTCACCCATTCAATCAACTACATTAGCCCTCTCGGAAATGAACCAAGACACATCAAAATCAAGCCCAACAACCCTAAAACCTCAATGCACCTAGGCTGAAATTTCTGGATTTTCACCCAAATATCGCAATCGAAAATTCGGCATTATAACGGCGTTACCACGTAATTAAAAAACTTATAGAAGTTGACGATAATCGATTCCAACCTCAACAACTCAAGATAATCCTCAAATAGCCAATCTATCAACTTTAAATACCCGAAAATAAATAATTTTGCTACAATGGCTCAAATCTCGTAGTAATACACATGAAAGATCCCTAGCACGCACTGATCAATAATATAACTTCAAATTAACATTCTAACGGTTCAAAATGCAGGTCTGAGCAAAAACATAAAAAATTAGTTTTGAGATCTAGAATTTTTCTCTCACCTTTGATACGATATAAGCCTAGATATGTGTGCAATGCGTGCCCAACAAGTGGAATCCAACTCGGCATGAAATTCTACGAACAAAAACTATGTTTTTCTATGAAAAATTGCTTTGAAAACTTGAAGAAAAGATTTGGTTTTTTCCTCTATGGCTTTCGGCCATGTGTGTGCTTTTTGAGTGTGTTTTGTGTTGTGTTTTGTGTGTGTTGATGAAATATTATGCATATAAGGTTTGATCAATTAAAATAAAAGAAAGTCAAAGTTAGTTTATTAGTCCTTTAATTCATTCCTTAGTCTTTTAATTCATTTCTTGAGTATTTCTTGCTCAACTATTAAATTAACACTTAAATTAATTCTAGACATTATATTTTAGATGACAAAGAAGGTTACATTAAAATAGTTTCACCCGAATCGGCTTAAAACTCGTTTTATTGCAAAAGAAAGTGTAAAAATCTTTAAAATTTCAAAACCGATTCCAAATCCGATTTAATCAAACACGGATCTATTAATACCCGAGGACTAGGTTTTAAAACATTTAAAACACCTCCGTAAAAATTTTAGCTGACAGGTGT
This sequence comes from Ehretia macrophylla, assembly GCA_037974665.1. Classification (NCBI taxonomy): domain Eukaryota; kingdom Viridiplantae; phylum Streptophyta; class Magnoliopsida; order Boraginales; family Ehretiaceae; genus Ehretia; species Ehretia macrophylla. Next base: position 25,252,688 of record CM075772.1, read on the forward strand.
TCAAAAATACTATTCACCAAAACCGACAATAAAATTTCTGATTCCGTTTTTTATGAAAATTTCATGAATGCACACTTAGCATGTATTAGGAGTATTTATCACATAATTATCACATTCTAAGTCATATAACACATAAATAGGTCAATTCACATAAAACGAGGTAAAACACACAAAACGAGATAAAGCAAAATATGGGGTCTCACATTTTTCCCCCTTAAAGAAATTTCGTCCCCGAAATTCTTACTTGCTGAACGGAAAAGATCTGGATACTGTTGCTGCATCTGATCTCGCCTCTCCCAAGTAACTTTCTCGATACCGTGATGCTTCTACAACACCTTGACCATCGAAATCTTCTTCGACCTCAACTCTCGTTCCATCTGATCAAGAATACGAATCGACCGCTCGTCATAAGTCAGATTCTCACGAAACTGTAACGGCTCTGGCTCAAGAATATGAGAAGGATCCGGATTATATTTCCGCAAATTAGACACGTGAAATACATTGAACATTAGAGAAATTCTCCGGTAAAGCCAACCGATTGCTAAGTTACCAACTCTGCCAGTAATCTCAAACGGCCCTAAAAACCTCGGACTTAGCTTACCACCTTTACTATAACAAGCAAACCCCATTTTCATCTATTTTGTATCATTTTAGCGGCATAGCCGAGTGGTAAGACGGGGGACTGCAAATCCTTTTTCCCCAATTCAAATTCGGGTGTCGCCTGATCAACAAAAGACTCCTTACGAGGAGACAATCTCAAGAAAACCCAATCTTCAACTGCAAACTCCAAGTCCCGACGATACTTATCAGCATAACTCTTGAATCTACTATGCGCCGTAAGCATTCTCTGCCTGATCAACTGAACATTCTCAATCTTCTCTAGAAGCTCTAGCATAATAGTCGGATCAATAGTCTTCATCTCCCCTACTTCATCCCAATACAAAGGTGAACGACACTTACGACCGTAAAGAGCTGCAAAAGGTGCCATCCCAATAGTACCTTGATAACTATTGTTATAGGCAAACTAGGCAAGTGGTAGATGTTTCTCCTAGTTCTTCCCGAAGTCCAGAACACAAGCTCTAAGAATATCTTCCAGAATCTGAATAGTCCTCTCAGGCTGACTGTCGGTCTGTGGATGATACGCTGTACTGAAATTCAGCTGAGTACCTAAAGTCTCCTAAGGTTTCTCCCACAAATGGGAAGTAAATCGAGGATCTCGATCTGAGACAATACTAGATGGAATCCCGTGAAGTCTAACAATCTGATCCAAATAAAGATCCGTCAACTTTGCAACTTCATCTCCCATCTGCATCGAAATAAAGTGAGCTGTCTTCGTCAAACGATCCACGACAACCCAAACTGCATCGTTACCTCTCAGTGTTCTAGGCAACCCAGTGACGAAGTCCATCATAATATGCTCCCATTTCCACTGTGGTATAGCCAACGGCTGAAGCAAACTTGCAGGTCGTTGATGCTCGGTTTTCACTCGCTGACAAGTCAAACATCTAGACACGAACTGAGCAACTTCTCTCTTCATATTATTCCACCAGTAATGTTGCTTCAAGTCCCGATACATATTGTTTCCACCAAGATGAATAGTATACTCAGAATTATGAGCCTCCTCCAGAATACCTCGCCTCAAACCCAGTTCATCAGGAACACAAACCCTGTTCCGAAATCGAAGAATACCATCCTCGTGTAATTTAAAATCAGACTGATTATCCGTGATCTGATCCTTGATCTTCTGAAGTTTAACATCAAGTTGTTGAGCTTCTCTGATCTGAGACAATAATAAAGGCTGAATACGGAGATGTGAACACATCACCCCAACCTGAGTCAACTCCGATCTCCAATAAGTGCTAAGAGCGTCTGCCACAACATTTACTTTCCCAGGCAGATAGCTGATAGAACAATTATAATCTCCGAGAAGTTCCATCCACCTCTGTTGACGCATATTCAACTCCTTTTGTGAGAATAAATACTTAAGACTCTTATGATCAGTGAAATTCTCGAACTTATTGCCCCACAGATAATGACGCCACTTGTTCAGTGCGAAAACAACATCTGCCAACTCAAGATCATGAGTTGGATAATTCACCTCATAAGGTTTCAACTTCCTAGAAGCATAGGCAATAACCCGACCATTCTGCATAAGAACACATCCCAAGCCCTCCTTGGATACATCACTGTAAATGACCATATTATCTGTCCCCTCTGGTAGAGCAAGTACTGGAGCAGTAGTCAATCTCTTTTTCAACTCCTGAAACCCACTCTCACATTTCTCATCCCAAACAAAGCTAGTCTGTTTCTGAGTTAACTTAAAAAGTGGGCCTACAATCTTAGAAAAGTCCTTGACAAACCTACGGTAATAACCTGTCAAGCCAAGAAAGCTACGAACCTCTGAAACATTCTCCGGACGTTCCCAAGACATCACCGACTCAATCTTAGTGGGATCTACAGAAATACTGCTCTGTGTGATAACATGACCAAGAAAAGATATGCGTTGTAGCCAAAATTCACATTTGCTGAATTTCACAAACAACTGATGCTCCTGCAGCTTCTGTAAAACAAGCTGTAGATGTTGCTCGTGCTCCGATTCAGTCTTAGAATAAACAAAGATATCATCAATAAAGATAACCATGAACTGGTCCAAGTACGGCTGAAAAACCCGACACATAAGGTCCATGAATGCTGCCGGTGCATTAGTTAATCCAAAGGGCATAACTACAAACTCATAATGCCCGTACCGAGTCCTAAAGGCAGACTTCAGAACATCCTCCGTGCGAATCCAAAGCTGATAATACCTCTGCCTCAAGTCAAACTTAGAGTAGACTTTAGCTCCCTGAAGTTGATCAAACAACTCGTCAATCAGTGGCAAAGGATACTTATTCTTGATAGTCACCTGATTCAAACCACGATAGTCAATGCATAACCTCAAGGTACCATCCTTCTTCTTCACAAATAAAACAGGAGCTCCCCAAGGTGAAGAACTTTGCTAAATGAAACCCTTCTCTATTAACTCCTGTAACTGAGTTTTCAACTCCTTCAACTCAGCTGGTGCCATCCGGTACGCTGATTTAGAAATAGGTTGAGTACCGGGAACAAGATTAATCACAACCTCCACATCTCTCTCTGGAGGTAACCCTGGCAACTCCTCGAGAAATACATTAGGATATTCCCGAATAATAGGAACTTCCTCCAGCTGTAGCTTATCAGATGGCTTGTTGATCAAATAAGCTAGATAACCCGAACACCCCTTACTCACCAACTTAACGGCTTTAGTTGCTGAGATAAAAAAACTCATCTTAGCACCCCGGTTCCCTACTACCTCAACTACTGGCTGATCTGGCAAACGAAACTGTATTACCTTTGTTCTACAGTTCAACTGGGCATCATACTTAGAAAGCCAATCCATACCCAATATAACATCATACCCTCGGATAGGAAATAAGATAAGGTCCAAAGGAAAATTATAACCCTTAACATGAATTATACAATCCTTACATACTAAGCCAGTAACATACTTATTAGTCAAAAAGGTACTAATCTCAACCCATAAGACAGTTTTTCATGTTGCACATTAACACGTTGCACACAAGCAGAAGTAATGAAAGAATGCGTAGCACCAGAATCAATCAACACTTTAACAAGTCGATCAAGTATAAGGAAGTTACCTTCCACAACTGCAGTCTCCTCAGGCATCTCCACTAAGTCAACTGCGTAGGCCCGAGCTTGAACCCGCTGCTACTGAGGTGCACTACTCGCAGGTTGACCTTGATAACCCTGAGTCGCTGCCCGACCCTCAATCCTCTGATATCTAGGGCAATCCCTCGCCCTATGCTGATTGCTATCGCAACCCAAACAAGCCCCTGACTTCACTCTACAGTCGGCCTCCACATGGCCCTGGCGCTTGCAGTAAGTACACTGCGGTGATAATGCACTGACACTGCCCGTGGAAGAACCAAAAGCTGAAGAAGCAACTGTACCAGTCTACTGCTGAGGTCTAACAAAACTAGGCCTCTATTGACCCTGAGACAGGGCTGGCCTGTACTGGGAATGAACCTGATAGGACCCCTGCTGAAACTAAGGTCGATAATAACTCTGCTGACCCTGTGGCATGAAAGAACCCTGCTGAGCTGGCGGCCTGTACACAACCTGCTGTACTGAAGGCCTATATACCCTATGCTGACCCTGCGGCTGAAATGGCCTCTTGCTAGGCTGGCTAGATACAATTTGTTCCCTCTTTCCCTTCTCCAGTCTAGAAGCTGCATCAAAGGCCTCCGTAAGTATATCATACCAATTCAGGGCTATCGCATCCTGAATCTCGGGCCTCAAACCCAACATGAACCTACGAGTCTTATGTTCCTCGTCAACCACATACTCTGGTGCATACCGGGACAACCTAGTGAAAGTGGCCTCGTACTGAGCCACGGAAGCATCTCCCTACACTAAGGCTAAAAACTCTGCCTCTCTCCGTTCCTTCGCGATCCTCGAGACATATTTTGCCTGTAAAGCTAACAGAAAGGTATCCCAAACATACAGAATACCCTGAGTCTCCCAGCTAGTTTTCACAGTGCGCCACCATTCCTCTGCCTCATCATCAATCAATTACACGGCAAAAGTGACCTTCCGCTCATCGGTATAATCAAGAGGGTCAAAGATCTTCTCCACCTTACTAATCCACGCCTCAGCTTTCCAATCGTCCGGCTCCCCCTGAAACCGCGGTGGATAATACCCTAAAAACTCTTTCAGTGTACCACGACCATGGTACCTACCTTATGCATTCAACAACTGATTCTGCAATGCCTGATTTTGGGCAGCCTGCCCTGCCAGTAACTGTGCCTGACTGGCCATGATCTCGTTCATCCTATCAAAAGCTGCACCTATACGATCTTCATCCCTAACTTGGCCTGGTGCCACATTCCTCGGAATCTCATCAGTCATCTCAGGCCTACCTCTGGTCCTCGGTCTACCCGTCATTCTACTAATCAAAGAGTTAGCACAGGTTATAGCACGTAAACAGACTATAGACAGTTATTAGCAAATAAGCAACAATTCACATAAACACATAAATCACTTAAGTATCAATCACATAAACAAATTAATCACATGATCATATAAGCACTAAATCACATAATCACATAATCACTTAACCATATTAACACATAGTTCACTTTTCTATCATTTCATACATACTTTCATGCTAAGACCATTACCCACATTACGAGAATACCCCGGCTGACAGCTAACATGCGCTTTGATACCACTTAAATGTCACGCCTCAACTCGACCCCACCTACGATCAGTCAAGACGTAATAGAATTTTGGCAGTATAACGACAATAATTAAGATACCGAAGCTATAAACCAACCTCTAAAGACACCATACAATCAAACTCCTCAACTAAACAACAATCAATTCCTCAACACGATTTACAACATACAACATAACCATATTATACAATAATCATTCTTAGACAATCCATTCATAGTTATACGCCTCCGTTCCGACATAATACCTTAACTTTAACATACATATCAAAATAGACTATAAACCAATTTAGTAATCTAAACAAGGTCAAAAGAAGACTACTAAACCATTATACATAAGTCTTTATACTAAGGTAGGTTTTACAATACATCATATTACAATAACTATAAATAATCTCATGGCAAAGACTCCTGCACATAAGACTCATCCATGTAAGGTACATTTTCCCCTTTTGGAGGCACGTACTCGTAATCGTGCTCAATAAAACCTGTATGTGTGCAATAATAGAAAGTGAGCTTATATAAAACAAGCTCAGTGAAGATCCAATAGATCTCTAACCGTATTTACTATACTCCTTGGATATGATCCTTTGAGCAGTAAACACGCAATAAAACATCAATAACAATATAAACACATAACTATAATGATCAATCAATAAAGGATACTCTAGTTGGTGTAGCTCCAAACGCCATCACGATCTCAACCATTCTTCTTGTAACTCCCCATTACTCACGCACCCGAGGTATCTCACTAGCCCCTCCCTCCATGACACCTCCGTCATGCGAGCTGGAGGTAGTCTCTGGTAGTCATGCCGTTATCAACCCGACAGCCCGATGCTGCCTGAGAGGTAGCACACACATACCAAGACTTAACAATAATAATAAACATCATTCACAGGAGGACAGTCTAGCAGAACTGCCTATCTCCCGGTTCATCAATCATCAATCAATAATCATCAATCAATAATCATCAATTATCATCAATATAACATTAAGTAATCCATTAAACAACAAATAACTAAATTAGATGACAAAGTAGGCCATCCAACTTAATATACATTAAACACGAATCTAACCCTAATCTAACCACCAACAACTCACAATTCAATCACTCAAACACCACCCAATCATCTAAAGGCTCAATTCAACAATTTAAAGAAAGACAACCTAAACTTCAAATAATCATATCTTACATTCTACTAATCCAAACAACTCCAAATCAGTTTCAAACACTCACCCATTCAATCAACTACATTAGCCCTCTCGGAAACCAACCAAGACACATCAAAATCAAGCCCAACAACCCTAAAACCTCAATGCACCTAGGCTGAAATTTTTGAATTTTCACCCAAACATCGCAATCGAAAATTCGGCATTATAACGGAGTTACCACGTAATTAACAAAATTTTAGAAATCGACGGCAATCGATTCCAACCACAACAACTCAAGATAATCCTCAAATAGCCAATCTATCAACTTTAAATACCCGAAAATAAATAATTTCGCTACAATGGCTCAAATCCCGTAGTAATACACATAAACGATCCCTAGCACCCACTGATCAATAATATAACTTCAAATTAACATTCTAACGGTTCAAAATGCAGTTATAAGCAAAAACATAAAAGATGAGTTTTGAGATCTAGAATTTTTCTCTCACCTTTGATGTGATACAAGCCTAGATATACGTGCAAGGCGTACCCAACAAGCGAAATCCAACTCGGAACGAAGTTCTACGGACAAAAACTAGGTTTTTTCTATGAAAACTTGAAGAAAAGCTTTAGTTTTTTTCCTCTATGGCTCTCGGCCATGTGTGTGCTTTTTGAGTATGTTTTGTGTTGTGTTTTGTGTGTGTTGATGAAATATTATGCATATAAGGCTTGGTCAATTAAAATAAAAGAAAGTCAATGTTAGTTTATTAGTTTTTTATTTCTTTTCTTAGTTTTTTAATTCATTTCTTGAGTATTTCTTGCTCAACTATTAAATTAACACTTAAATTAATTCTAGACATTATATTTTAGGTGACAAAAAAGGTTACATTAATATAGTTTCACCCGAATCGGCTTAAAACTCGTTTTTTTGCAAAAGAAAGTATAAAAATCTTTAAAATTTCAAAACCAATTCCAAATCCGTTTTAATCAAACACGGGTCTATTAATACTCGAGGACTAGGTTTTAAAACGTTTAAAATACCCCTGTAAAAATTTTAGCGGACAGGTGTTCAAAACTACTATTCACCAAAACCGACGATAAAATTTTTGATTCCATTTTTTATGAAAATTTTATGAATGCACACTTAGCATGTAATAGGATTATTAATCACTTATTTAGCACATTCTAAGTCATATAGCACATAAACATGTCAATTCACGCAAAATGAAGTAAAGCACGCAAATCGAGATAAAGCAAAATATGGGGTCTCACACTATCTGTTTCTTGTATACGTATTTGTATATATGTATAGGTGTGTATACATGTCCAGACATGAGTGTGCGCGGAAAGCTTAACGTGTACTTCTTCTGTTAAGTGACCACCTAATCTAAAAGTTTAAGTTGTTAGAGAGGGTTTGTTGTATTATTTATTATGTTCAACATGCCCCCGCAAGTGCAGACAGAGTTAGTTTTAGAGCCTTACACTTGGACAGTTTTAATATTTTTAATGTGTGGTGGTGAGTTTTGAACCTAGAACCTTTTGATGCCTAGGCTTGATACATGAAGAATAGCAAGCAATGCAAAAGTTTGTAATATGTTGTTTTTCGTATTTCACTCGAAGTATTCAGTACATGAGGTGCCCTATTTATATTTACAGTAAACAAAGACATTACAATAGAGACGATTAATTAAGATAGACTAGCTCAATAGAAATTGTTACAATTTAAAATTCAAAAGGTTTGAATTGTTATCAGACCCCCTCAAGCGAAGCCAGATCTTTGATGGTGAGCTTGTGTCGCAAATCCATGCCCGTTAGTCTTCCTTATCCCCTAGCTCCTTTCCTGGTGCAACTCAGACATGGATACCCGATTTCGGTGCTTCATCGCACATGACTTCTGACCCCTCCCTTCTTCAACAAATGGTTCCATATAGTGGCACAGATCAGGTGGTGGTAGGTAATGGTAAGACACTTGTTAGAATATAAAAATTGTCCCACATCAGAAAATTAGAAACTCTAAGATCAATTTATAAGATCTTGGGCTACTTCACTTGACACAAATTGGTTTTAAGTTAGAAACTCAAACTTCTTACATAGTATCAGAGTTAGGCCCTTGGTCCAGTCATATTCATCTGCGTGTGACCCATCTTAAATCAAGTCTATTTGTCTTCAATCTTTCGCGTGTGCATAGTCCACACATCTTCAATCTTCCATATGTGTTATCTATCACATTTGTGTTCAATCTTCCACGTGTGATGAACCTTCTCAAAATTAGGTTCACGTGTGTTCAATCTTTCACGTGTGACTCTTCTCAAATCAGGTCACACGTGAGGAAGAGTGTTGGAATATAACACTTGTCCCACATTGAAAAATCAGAAACTTTAAGACCAACTTATAAGATCTTGTGCTACCTATTATTCACCAATTGATTTTAAGATGGAAATTCATGATTCTTAAAAACACTACTTATTATAGTCACACTGGCTCTTCTTCATTCTCTACTTCCTTTCGTAAATTTTCATTATATTAACATCTTACGAGTTCCCTGTATTATGAAAAATTTATTGTTCGTTTCCAAATTTATGAGGCATTTGAGAATGAGGCTGGTGTTCAGATGGTGAGCTAGGAGTTTGTTGTATTATTTATTATCTTCAACATCTTCTTTTCACATTTTCGTGCATATACAAATACATTAATATAAATATAGCTGAAAAAACATATATCTCGTGGTGTATATAAGTGCTCTTTTTTTTCTTTTCAATATTATGATGCAGATATTAAAATAATGTGTTCTTATATACGTATATGTATGTATAGGCGGCTTATAAATAAATGTATTAATGTATAAGTTTTTTTTTATTTTTCGGCGTATAAATAAATGTATTGATATGAAAATATTGTGTTCTTATATACATATATGTATATATAGACAGCGTATAAATAAATGTATTGATGTATAAGTTATTTTTTTATTTTTTGGTTAATTTCTGAAGCTTTTTTTATTTGTAGAAATCAAAATGTGAAAATTTTGACGCGATGGTGCCATACTTTGCCATGACCTACTTCGATGTACATTACACTACAATGGCGTCGCCAACCAATCACACTGCTCTGCTTCGCCACGTCACTCTCGACCTCCCCTTTCTTTGATTGCATCAGTCTATATAGGGTAAACTTTACATTTATAAATTTTTTTTAGAAATTTTTTAAAAATATTAAATATATCTACATATAGGCGGATCTAGCTACAAGGATGTAAAGTCGCGATGATGGGACCTAACTGGGCATTTACGTACGGTACGAATCATACCATACGTTACGTTTCAAATGATAAGATGTACGAGGACATAGACGAGGAGTTGCTCTGGAGTGGATTTCTAGTGGTGATAATGAAGAAGAACTGTGTAAGGAGCCCAATTGCTCGAGAGTTGGTCTATCAATCTGTAATAGCATAGTTTACTTTCATATTTCAATACTCAATAAAAACCACTACCCTTCTTTCTTTCATATATTCAGTACTTTAGAGATGCCCTTGAAACGGGTTTCGCGACAGCCATTCTCATGTCACAAACAAATACAGGAGCCAAGATATTCCATCAATTCAACCAGAAATAGCACAATGGAGGCATGGTGATTTTCTAACTGTATATTGCTTGGACAATGCTAGAATTTGGCTAAGTATAGAGAGCTGAAAGTATGCACGAAAATGGCAATGCAAATCTGAATCTTATTGCACCAGTCAATTCATATTTATACATGTTACAAACATTGATCAATGCCTATGATCATGTACAAGTGGGACCTCTATGATCTTTACAATTGTCACAACATAATTTTGATGATCAAGATATTTATAAATCTTTTAGAGAAATGTTATATACCACTTTAATTTTTACACTTAAATACCACTTCTTATGTGTATGCTTAGTTGGCACATTAAAAGAAGAAAGAGAAATAAAAAAATTTATTATTTTAACATGCCAACTAAGTATCCATGTAGAAAGTGGTATTTAGATGATAAAAATAGTGTGAGATATAATAATGCTCATCTTTTAACATTTTCGTGATTTCATCCCTAAACCTTGTCGTTGCTGCTGTTCTTTCTAGAAACCGGAACTTTGAGGGTCGTGTCCATCCACTCACAAGAGCAAACTATCTCGCTTTTCCTCCATTAGTTGTAGCATATGCACTTGCTGGCACAGTAAGTTAACTAAATATATATACAAGTTTCTCTTTTTTATCTAGTTTTCACCCTGATATTTTAATTTCTTCAACTTGGAAAAGGAAATAATTTATCCAAAAATATACAATTGTTGTGGGTCTGCATTTGTTTAGTAGAAATGTCATTTCCCTTGATCGGGTGGTGGGGTGTGAGGAAAATGTAAAGTGGGATAGAAGGTCCTTATAATGATATAGTTAATTTGTATATTTGAATGTTTGGCAATGTGAATATCTTCCTCGTCTACAGAGCCCATATGTATGTGAAAGTTATTTTTCTGCTAATTGCTTGATATTACCCGACTAAATCGGTTGGTTTCACAAAGTGCATCATTATGACCTTCGACATCCGAGTGAATGACATGTTTAAAAGTTATGGATCTTGTTTGTGGTTCATTTATCTGTTTGTAGTTCTTGCTGTATTCATAACCTTTTCAATTTTTCCTGCTTCTCAGGTTGATATCGACTTTGAGAAATAGCCAATTGGAACCGGAAAAGATGGTAAAAGTGTTTACTTTAAAAACATCTGGGCACCTGTGTCGGTTTTGGATGAACGATGAACGTTATTATTTGCCTAGCCACCTGTGTCGGTTTTGAATACAGGTATCTGTTTGCTCATAGTCTTTTGGGTTTTTCTTGCAAGTACGACATTGTTATTTAAGAAGTAGATCCGATTTGGATACTCTCAACACATTATGAGAAAGATTCAGTGATGGTTAACTAGCCAAATTATTTATTATAATTGCATTATTAGTTCTACTATATCGTTGGTATAATGTTATGAGATAATTCAAATTCTTTAACACGACTTGTGAGTACTGATTTTTCTGATAGTTGTTCTTGTTCAATGCGGTACACTTCACACCAAGCCAATTTCGAAAAAGAAATTATTGCAACTACGCTAGCTACAACAAGCTCCGTGAACAGACGCTTTATCAATTAGATATTGTGTTATGACTATATAAATGTAATGATCCTACATCAGAATCTCACTTTCACGAGGGGTGCTTCTTAAGTACAAGGAGTTCTCCCACCTAACAGACTAGTCTTTTGAGATAGGCTCTTCCTTTGGGATTGAGCTGTTATATTATTGGGTTTATTTTGTTACATTGGTACTTTCGTTGAGAGTGTACTCCATGGAGGGGAGACTATGTGGTAAGTGTCACACTGAATATTAATAGGTGAGTGTAACCATCAAGAGGAAAGGGCTACCGTCGGGTTAGTGTCGATAGGCTAGCCCGATGTGAATGTTAGCTCTTAAATGGGTAGAATGTAATGATCCTACATCAGAATCTTACCTTCACAAGGAGTGCTTCTTAAGTACAAGAATTTCTCACACATAACAGACTTGTCTTTTGGAATAGGCTCTCCCTTTGGGTTTGAATTATTACATTCTTAGATTTATTTTGTTACAATAAACATATACAATAGTCCTACAAACAGCAATCCGAAAAGATTCTGCTCCTTGTTTAGTTTATGAAATATCGAGAACGCCTTTCTATGATCCTCTCTACAGGGCGAAGCGGTCCAAGGTTTGTGCACCTCAAAATTGAATAACACACGAGGGGTTCTCTTATGTTTCGTTCTCGATTTTGTTGTTGAATCCTGAAAAAGTTTAGTCATTGATTTTGTCATAGATTAATACGGCAAACGTTTAGGGTGTGTTTGGATTGAGGGGAATGGGGGAAGGGGAGGTTTGGTAAATGAGGGGTTTAGTCCCTCCCTTGTTTGTTTTGGAAGGTTACCAAGGGGGAGAGGAATGAAGGGGTCAAAACAACCCCTCATACACCCAATTTTTATTTCCTTCTAATTTGGGGTAAAATGGAGAGAGAGGAGCCAACAAAAATTTGATACCAATTTTGACCTTCTCATCTCTTTCATCTTCTCAACTGAAAGCGTGCAACTGTGTGTGCTTGCTTTGGTGCGTGTCCGTGTGGTTTTATGTGTGCAAACGTGTGTGTAATGTATGTAGTTGTGTTTGTGTGAGAAAGAAAGAAGATGAGTAAAGAATAAAAATGAAACATGGCCATAAAGCTGCTGCAAGTATTTGTTGTTCTTTTTTTTTTTTTTTTTTTTTTTGGGGTCAAAAGCTGTTGCGTGAAGAAGATGGAGGAAAAGATGGAAAAAAATAAAAAGAATAAAAAATAAAGAAGATAATGTTTAAAATTGGTAAAATTTTATATAAAATAAAAAAGGGTTTAAAAGTTATTTTATACATAAAATTTATACATCTCTTCCATATTCTTTTTAATCCAAACAAAAGATACTTATACTCCTTTATAATACTTTCTTTTCCTCAAATTAGCCAATCCAAACATAATTTAATCATCACATCTCCTCTCTTTTATGATACTCTCATTTGCTCTCATTTATTTTATGATACTCTCATTTATTAAATTTCCACCCCCCCCCCCCCCCCCCCCCCCTCAATCCAATCACACTGTTAGTCTTCGATTTTGTCGTTGAATAGTTCCAATCTCCTGTCGTTTCAGATGTAAGAGCGGCGGAGGTCGAGAAATTTCCAAGCTTACAAACAGGTCTCCTTTTTTTTGGTCATAGGCTTACAAATATGTCCCACGACTAAAATTCATGCTGGGTCGTATCAATCTAGTGTAATGCCTTAGGAAACTTCTGAAACTTCTAGGTGAAATACAACATTAAAGATTAAATCCCAAATTTCATTACCAACTAATAGGCTCCATACGTTGATCAAGATGCTTTAGTCTTGACTACAATTAAAGGACATATACATATAAGATATTTTTATCAGTGGTGACTATCAAACTCACTCGAACAAATTAATAGTCAACTATGAGAGTTAAATGATTAAAAACCAAAATTAAGGGGAATGATAGGGCTAATTAATTTTTCAAACAAGAAAAAATGTTTATAGTAGAAACATTATACGAGGTTGCTTTTGTATTTGTTTTCACTTTCAGTATAATAGTTCAAAATATGTAATGTCAATTTTTAACCAATAATATCAGTTAAAACACTCATTAATTATTTTCCGAGTGAGATTATTTTTTAAATTTGTTAATAGATATTTTGCATCATTAATTTTAATCGGCAAAACGGAATTCTGTTCAGTTGATAAATTAAATTGCACTTATGGCATTTTCTGGTTGGCAAATGAAAATCCAGCCTCTCACGGAAACTTTGAAAATTGATTTATGGAAAATACATGAATGGTTTTAGCATGAAAATTGATTTATGGAAAATGCATGAATGTTTTTAGCATGAGGACCACCTAGTATCCTCATACTGACAAGAAAACAAGCATAGACTGGTGGGAATTTTTTTCCTTTTAAAAATAACGTGGGAACTCAGATAAAGGAATTCGATTATTAGATTATTCAGCAGATCCTGATCATTAACTAATAAATTTTTGGATATAGTTTTACGTTCTCAGATATGTACAAAATTAGTTAAAAATAAAACTCTAAAATAATAAAAAATATCAAACATATGATCTCGCAGGATCGATTTCATCACAATACTACTGACCATGCACCGGGCCGGGGGCTGCAGCAACTTTGTTTAACACAGACCGTTCCTCATCCATATTCATAAGAAGTTAAAGGATAGTGGGTCACGCAAGGCACTTGGATCATTTATCGGCTTCAAATTGGTTTAGATCTAGTCACTAACATTGATCAGATCAGTTTTTGATGAATAATTTAATATTCATAATAGTAACTATCTAAACTAAACCAAGGTTCTCCAAAAATCGAATTAATCATAATCAATTCGTAGGGCATTTCTAGTCTGGGGGAATTTTTTATATTTATTTATAGGGCAAAAAGTACAGAATTTAAGTACAATAATATTTTTTTTCTACGAAAGACTAGAAATACATTTAACATATACATATTTTTTTTAAAAATTAGGTGAGTGGGGATTGCAACTCCCTCTTCCAATTGAATGCGTCCCCCTTGTTTTTAGCATAGAAGAATTCAATCGCCTCACATAAACAACAAATTATAATTTTTAATACCAGTATATATGTACCTAACTCAGCTATCCATTTAAACGTGATTAGTTTTACAATGAAATTCTATTTTTTAATTTATTTGGAAACTATAATTAACTTATAAATTGTCTCAAGGGGCATGGTTCAGTGCTAGTGAGGATAAAATAACCCTAAATACCTCTTTTGAAATTTTAATTAAATAACAGGGACCTTTGTGTGATTATTCCACTTTTTCACACCGTTCTTTTTCGCTCACTACTTTTCATTTTACCCCCAAACATCATTAATTCGTTTTTTAACCCCAAATATCTCTTTCGCCTGGATTTTTCTCTCTGTTTTCAAATCAGAGAAAATCTAGGGCTCCATTTTTTCTCACTCAACTTCGCAACTCAAAGGTACAATCTTTCAGTTCAATTAGCTTCAATTTTCCATTAATTTACAGTTCTGCATTAATTTTGCATTATATATATGTAATGCATTATATATATATATGTATATCCATCAAAGGTACACCCTTTCACTTCTTTTTTTTTTTTTTTTGGTCAAACAATCTTTCACTTCAATCAGCTTTAATTTTTCATTAATTTACACTTCTGCACTAATTTGTATCTATATATATATATATTTCAGTTGGGGCATTTTCTTATATGTATATATACATATATATATGTGTGTGTCTGTGTGCGTGTGTGAGTGAGTGTGTACGGTGTCAAGTATCCTCTCAAGACTTTTTTCACATGTTAGGACTCTAGAGGAAAGTTTTGAGCCCTTTGATTTCAAATTGACGGCTAAGGTGCAGTGTCTCCCAAAAAGGAAAAGTAAAAAGAAAAGAAAAGAAGAAAATAAAAGGAAAAGAAAAGACGGGTCTGTTAAAACTTCTATTTGTTTCCTACTTTGTCAAAGGCGGTTTAGGTCTTTACAAAAAAAAAAAAAGCGGTTTATGTTACAGGCATATATACCTCGTACTGTTAACAAACTTGAGCCAACCTCAATTAGGTTAAACTCTTTCGTTTTTTTTTAGTTTAACTGTAGCGATAAGAGAATCCCACAGAGAAGAAGGCCGTCATAATAGAAAATTGTCAAATCTTTCAACAACAATTCATATTCATGAATCTATATTACTGGAAATCCTCTCGAGACTCCCCGTAAAATCATTGTTGGGTTTCAAATGCGTCTGCAAATCATGGTGCACCCTCCTTACTAGCCCTAAGTTCACATCCATGCACCTTAAGAATAATGCATCAGCCTACCTCCTTATAGATAGCTTTGGCAACAAGGTCAATAGACTTACTATAGGCACTATTTTTTCTGCCACATATCTGAGTATACCAACAACGTTAGAATTGAACACTAAGATAACTAAATATGCAAATCTTTGTCTTTATGGTCCATGTAATGGCATAGTTTGCTTATATCATCGTAAGGGCGGGACAGTTTTGTGGAACCCAGCAACCAAAGAATCCAAGTTACTCCCACCATCTTCTCAAATTTCTCGTTTGCCTTTGGACGGGCGTTTATTCCGTGTTGAAGTGGGATTTTGGTTTCGACGCAAAAACTGATGGCTACAAGATATTGCAAACTGTGATTTTGAATAAATTTGAAGTACAATTCGAATTGTACAGTTTGCGTGGTGATTATTGGAAAAATCTAAAACCTACTACTTCCGCCTCATAGTTATGATATTATGGGAGCTACGACCCTCTCATATCAAAATAATTTTATTATTTGGCTTGCAAAGGAACATAAACGTGGTGTATGGCAGATAGTTTCATTTAATATGAGCAATGAGAATTTTGACATTATACCATTGCCTTCAGACATCGTACCATACGGACGGAAGATTCCCAAGCTTTTCACATTCAGAGAGTCCATAGCTCTCAGCCTTTCAGACTTTAGTTACGACAAATTGGCTGACATATGGTTGAGTGAGAACTTATTTGTAAGACGTAATTCATGGATTAAATTGATGTCTGTCAAGTTTTTGGTATGTCCCAGGGTACGTCCCATGGGATTTTGTGAAGATGGACGGATTCTTTTTCAAACTTTTCATCATGAGAAGATTATTTTTTATGATCCTCTTACTAAAGAATCTATGGATCTTGAAATCGTTAGATATAATTCCTCATTCAGAGCCTTAACTTTTAAAGAAAGCCTAGTTAAAATCTCATTGTCATAGCTTAATTTCATAATTGGCCTTACGTAAGTAGAGATATTTGTAATTTTGGATATTTAAATCAATTGCTGAGGGAGGTATTGAATGATTCAATTATTGAATTCTGTTTTTTTTTTATGGGTTAATGGTTTCTAAGACATTTTTTGTAATTATAAGTGTGTTTTTTAGCTCATTAGATGGAATGTTCTGTCCTATTTAATTTTGTCTTTTTCTTTTTGTAATTTGCTTTGTCGGCTTTTGACGTTAAATTTTTAATGCTTTTACATTAGATTTTATATATCAAGTCCCTTTTCTTTTTCCCCTTTAGTCTCCATTTTTAGAACAAGTAGCATGCTTATGGTTACAGAAGTACTGATCCAGATCACAGAAATGATGTTACAAAGTACAAGAAAAATTGATGCATATTACTTCTCACCCTTTCTCTATTATATTTTTTTAAAAACTTCGTATTTCGTAACACGTAATCAAGAGTCTATCTATTAATTGTCTATCATTAAAAATATTGCATACTCCGTTACTGCCTAAGGAATTTTTAATGTTATTATATTCATATTCAAAAACATAAACTTGCTCATGCTAACAAGTGTAAATGAAAATTAAACTTAGATATATTCCACATTCGTCAATATCACAATATGCATTCGTTAAATCTCTAAGCTTGGACTTACCAGCTTTACGCTTGTCCTTGCAAAGCATGAAATACAACATTGTATATCTAGACGCTAAAAGAATTATTTTATTCTAAAGTAGTACATTTTTAATGTCAAGAGTACTTAAATATAATGGTAACACATATTATATTTGATAAGGTTCACATATTTTAAGAGGCTAACTTATTCTTTAGAGATTTTATTATTATGTTATGAGAGAGTCAATTTGAATTATAACGATAACGCATAACCTTAGCCTATATTTGTTCATGTGATTTGCAAGCATGGCAAGTCCTTGATAAATTACTCGAAGCAAATCAGTAAGTTTTGGTAAAATGCCTTCGATATATATATATATATATATATATACTTTACTCCATCACAAAAATTTCTTCTCAATTTCACATTGTGGTAAACTAAAAGACAACTTTCATGACTTTGAATAGGATTTTGAGTAGGAAATGGAGCCTAGATAACGTACTTATTTAGAAACTTGATGACTGTAAGTTGTTGTTTTGTTGAGCTGAGATTTTTTGCTTTTTTAGCCAAAAAAAAAAAAAAACAAAAACAAAACTTTCATGACTTTAAATTTTATCGTAAGAGGTAATTTTAAATCCAACATTTTCAAAGGGAGTGGGGCTAGAGAATCTCTCCTCCCCAATTAGGCGAATTACTTATTCTTGTCCTGAAATTTTAGGCCTGGCATTACTGGTCATTTGGTTAGTGGTATAATTCTCGTTTTAGATGATTGATGTAAAATAGTTTAAATCTCCCTTTAAAAAAAAATTCCAAGTTTGGTGTCCAACATTTTCAAATAAATAGCTCATATGAATTTTTTTAAAAATAAAACTCGAAACCGTAATTTAAATTTAAAAAATTTAATTAAAAACTTTTCAAAACGTCTAAACAAACCTCCTAAGATAAGTGTAGGTGTGGGATCTACATGTATTGGCCCAATCCTCATGTTAAAACTAAGCCGTATGAGTGTGCGTCTACATGTATTGACCTACCCCATCTCCATGTTAAAATGGGGTATCCGGTCGAAATCGTAATTCATTAAGGCTCCGTTTGTTTGCCGTAAAATATTTTCCTAGAAAATATTTTTTGGATTTTACGGTGTTTGGTAACACTGGAAAATTGGTCAATCGTAAAATGTTTTCCAGTCAAAAATTGCGGCTGCTTTTTCTTAATTTTACGGTGTTTGGTAACACCGGAAAATTGGCCAACCGTAAAATATTTTCCGGTCAACAATTGCGGCTAGTACAAAATTATGTAAAATGTTTTCATGTCCTTTGGGATAAGAAAACATTTTACCGAACTTACGGTACATCCAAACACCAAAAAATATTTTTCAGTATTCTATTTTCTAGTAAAATATTTTACCTCAATAAGTTATTTTATGACAAACAAACAGAGTCATGTAAAATATTTTATTTTCTAATAAAACACTTTCCACAAAAAATATTTTACACAAGTAAGTTATTTTACGACAAACAAACGAAGCCTTAAATGAGTATAAGTTTACATATGTTGAATCCAGCCCAAGACCTAAAAAAATAAAAACTATTTCAGTATTAGTAAATGGGTCCCACTACAACGGGACTTGTGGCATAACTTTTCTCACAGCGTCGTCACTCTTAACAATTTTTCACCTCGTTCTCTTCGCGCATTAATTTTCACTTTAACCCCCAAAAACATCATTAATTCCTTTTTTAGTCCCAAATATCGCTTTTGACTTGGCCAAGATTTTTCTGTGTTTTCAAATCATAGAAAATCTAGGGCTCCATTTTTTCTCTCTCAACTTCGAAAATCCCCCTCAAAGGTACAATCTTTCACTTCAATTAGCTTTAATTTTCCGTTAATTTACACTTCTACACTGATTTTTATTCACATGTATTTATTTTTTCAGTTGTTACATTGTTTCTTATTCATTCTTGGTTAACATACATATATATATATGTGTGTGTGTGCGTGTGTGTGTGAGTGAGTGACTGTGTTTGTGTGTACAAATGAAATGAAATTTTGACATAAGTATTGGGTGGTGTAAAGTTGAGTCTTTTTTTTATAGTTAAAATCAGGATTAGTTGTAGGGGCTTTGCTAATTTTTTGAAGAAAAAATTTGGGTTTTGATTATTTTTAAGGAATTATTCAATTGTTGTGTGCCCTAATTAGCATAAGCAATAATGTGCGAGTTTAAAGATTTTGTCCTTTGGTCTGTGCAAAATGAACCCGTTTCTTGGAAGGTTTATGAAAGGAATGGTGTCTAAGGGCAAGAAATGTGAGATGTATTTGCAGTTTGTCCAATTAGTGTGCTCAAATGTAATCTATGCGGTCTATGAACAAGATAAGAGAATGGTGTGTTCGCTTGTGTTCGTTTGTGGTTCTTTCCTTATGCTTATCTCCGTGTTATGATATATGATTCGTGTCTGTAGTTTTAGTTTTGCTGTTCACAGACTGATGTAGATCGTTAAGTTTTTGTTACAGAGTCATGAGCCATTCAGGCTTCTGACCAGAGCGCTTTTAGGAAATGGTTTTTGTAGTGTGCTGTGTTTTTGCAAGGTTTGCGTGGATATGTGTGGCAACACTATACACTCTGAGGATCTAATACTTTGTTTTCTATGCAAAGTGGTATACGTGAGTGCCAAATTTTTGTGTGCATGAAAATGAGGTCATTTTTTAAATGTTAATGGAAGATAAATGATTTATAAGGGCAAGAACGTGTAGGTATATTTGCAGTCTGCATTCATTATTGTGCTTGGATGTAATATGTGCAGTAAAAATGGAGGGGCAGGAGTTTGGTTTATGAGATAAGAGCTATCTGTGTATTGGTTCTAGCTATTTTAGATTACTAGTAAACTCACATTTCATATTTCCTTTCTTTTTTTTTCTCGGGATAATGTAATTTGAGTTTCATGTTATTTAGGATTGTCTTCCAAATCCAAGTAATGTTTTAGGTGGACGAAGAAATTTGCATAGGAAAAACTTTAATTTTGAATTACTTGTGATATGTTGAGATCAGATGACATATTAATGGAAACGGACAATGAGAATTATCGAGCAAATTGTCTCAATTATTGCAATAATTGTTCCTTCTTTTCTCTCTGCTTTCCTCGATTTTGCTATACAGGCTGATCTCTTCTGTCAGCAGGTGCCCAATGCTGTAGAAGATTTTGCCAGGATAGATAGTGACTTTACAGTAATCTCTGAAAATGGATCAAGCAATACAAGGGGATCATTCCAGCACCCTACCAGGTCTCCCTGTTAAGCGTAAACGTGGACGCCCACGGAAGGATCGGACAGTAAATCGTATGGAAATTACACCGATGCCTCCTGGTTTTGAAGGGTTGAAAGAAAACCAACCTCGGAATGCAGATTCGATAGATGATGTGAGTGATGGAATTGTGGGTCAAGCAGTTAGTGGTGTTGTTGAGGCTGCTTTTGATGCTGGTTATTTGCTTAGTGTCAGAATTGGCAATTCTGACACCAACTTGAGGGGAGTTGTTTTTAAGCCAGGTCATTATCTTCCTGTCACCGCAGAGAATGATGTTGCACCTCATGTTCAAATGATCAGGAGGAATGAGATGCACATACATGGAAATAATCGATCCAGAATGCAAAATGGATCGCCATCAGCAAACCAGTTGCGTGGACTTGCACAACGGACAATTAACAAGACTACCTCAAAAGGCAAGCATGCAGCTCCAACAGCCTTGTCTGTTCCTCCAGTTGGTGCAAGAGGAAATGTGGTTCCTGTTGTACTTCAACCTCCTAGTATGTCAAACGGAATACATCAAGCGCCTCGGGATACATCCCCAGATTTAGATGATGATGAAGTACATACAGTTGAACCCCTTGCTATGTTACCACCTGATGTATTGGCACCCACTCGTCAGGTGCCTGTAGCTCAAAACCAACCACTGCCTCCTCAATCCTATGCTGGCCAACAAGTCCCACAAGGAAATGCACAACATGGAAACGGTTCCTTTAATGGAGCAACTAAGGCTGGACAAGAAGAAGAGGGCAAGCCAGCCAAAGCAGCCGAGATACGTATATCAGATGAACTAAGTAAGGGGCTCCAGGGCTCTTCACCAGCATCTGAAATGCATAACAAGGATAACAGGGAGGCCTATAAATCATTGCCTGAGGAGCTTAATGTGCTCCAACAACAGCCCTTTCAAGCTGTACATTCTGGTGTTCCGCAGTCAATATCTGTTTCGCAACCTCTAAAGAGTTATCCGACTGGGAGGATGACTGAGCTTTTGTTGGTAAGATGAACCATCAACTGAATAGTCACCTTTACAAAGTGACTTAATTCTATATATTCTTGATAAAATGCTAAAACTTTCACTATCTTTATATAGGCTTTACAGGAGAATTTGACAGACAACCAGGCACCGCATGTGAAACATCCATCTTCTGGCCCCGGGGCTGACAATGCAGAATATGCGAGAGATTGATCAAGGAAAGGAAGTATGTTACGTTACGTTAGGAATCAGATGTAAACAGATTCAAACATCTGATTCAGGGATGTCTCTGCGCTCAGACGTGTATGTCATTTCCCTGTGGAGCGGTACCTAAGTTTCTCATGGATAGACATTGGATAATTTGCAGACCAGGAAACACCTCAGTAATACTTTGTTGTAGAGCTAGTTGTAGGAGATTTTCACATGGAATCTTATAGATTTAGGCAGCCTAATCTCTTTTATTTATAGTTGCAAGTACTTGCTTTTCTATTTGATGTTTAAGCTTACAGCCTACACATACTACATAGAATCAGGATGTTTGGATCAGAAGCAGCCATTTCTGGCCATTGTTTTTTGCTGCTTTTGTTTTCCTCCCTTGTCTAATGGCATGGTGGAATTTGTTGTTGACCGTAGCAATGTGAGATAGACAGGTGCCTAGACTCCTTGAGGCAGACACGAGACATGTCATGCATATGTTTTGTCAGAACTTATTACTTTCCAAAATATTAAAATTATTACGGTCTTTACTAACCATGTGGGTCCCTCCTTGGTGTAACTAACAAGTCATGTAGATGTTCTCATCAGAGCTTATTACTTTCCAAAATTATGAAAAATATTGCCCCACGTGGGTCCCACCTTGGTGTGACTACTAATTCGTCGAACATAAGAGCAAGCTTGAGCCCAGCCATGATTGTTGAACTTCTACCTGTGGTGTAAATATCAGAAAGATCTCAATTTACCGTACTATCAGAAGCGCTAGATGAACTTCATACACTATAGAATCAGTCTTGTAATTATATGGAAAAACATGTTCTGATTCCATCAACATAGTCCACATAACATAAACAAAAATGTTTCTCAAACATCTGTCTATCCAAGGGATTGAAATGCTATCCCTTGAGACAGAACTTTTAACCTTCTGTGTATTCAAAAGCTGTGAACTCTGCTCTTCATAATGCAAAATCTCTCAATGTCACGAGGGTTGCAAGAGGTTGAGTATCTTCCCATACCCCCAAATAATCAACAAAATTTCATTATAAATCCCGGCTTTACAACTATCGCTTATCTAAAACAATAACTTGTATAATATGGTGGACGATCAAAATTAAAAAGCTTCATATCACATGACTAAACTATAAACCAAAATTTCCAGAGAGAAATTCTCAGCGGTCGTAACTATTCCTGTATAAAAGTGAACTGACTTCATGCAAGCTTGGTGCTTAAGAAACCATTAGGTCCTGATATAGGATGTATGACAGGAAAGGGAGGTGGTGAAATTGGGGAATGGCCGGGCATCACATGTGGCTGCTGTCCACCGGCTATTACAGGGGGAGTCATACACAGCTGTAGTGCCTGGGCTGCTGCACTTCCTGCAGGTTGATTATGTATTGCATGGTTAATGGTTATAGACTCCACCCTATAATCCGAGTCTAATAATTGTTAGACAAGCACATGCATATATACAGATAAAGTATCAGAGAGAGTGGAAGTGGGAAACCAATTATGCCAAAGGCATGGTGCGTGCTACTACAGTTCTCTCTCTCTCTTGTTCTCCTGAAACATTGCCTCTATAATTTTCTTCTTTACTCTTTTCTGGAATTCACCCATTTCTGGTCCTTTTGTGCAATCTTTTTCATGTTTCTGATCTTGTTTCTAGTTTTCTTCTATACTTTTTGCTTTTTCATTTAATCTTTTCTTCTGTACTTCACTGTAATCACCCCTAAATTTGGCACATCCAAAGGTCACACATAGAGTCTGTTACTTTTTCTACGTCAAGTTTCTTGACAATAAGTGTGCGGAAAAAAAAAATTATAGGATGTAAAATACATGTTGGAGTTTACGACCACAAACTGAAAATCAACGGAGAAACAAAACAATCCTCTGGGTTGCCTTTGTATATACCTTGACGCTTAGGGAGATAAACCTGATATGAAGATAGCATAGGACGCGCAGATACTTGAGAGAAAGCTGCTGTACTCTGCACATCCTATAAACAAACATAAGAGGCAATGAAGGGATTAGTTCAATGCACCGAATAGGTACGAAACAGCAGATAAAGGGAGAAAACAAGACAGAGAAAAGCACAAACAAAAGATAACATAGTAACGCTAAAGTGGAATAAAGCCAAGCCATTTCCTCCAGCAAGGTTCATAAAAAGTCAAGCACAGAACCGAAAAACAATAAACTGAAAAAGGGAAAGACAGAAAAGAAGAGAAAAAGAAACTTGCAGTTTCTTAATGCTTCATTACTATATTTAAATGGTTCTTAAGCTCATTTTGTCCCATCGAACTGATGTGAAGTATAAGAATGTATCATATAGTCTACAAAGCCAAAGTTGTTATCTTACATGAGCACGGGGATGCATATAAACAAGTGCTCCCATTCGCCCAACCATAACCTGAGATTATCAGAAAATATGAAAGAGTTAATTGATAACATCTCCTGACCTGATAGAAACACAATTAAATTTCTATCAACAAATAGCAGCAAAGATAGCGCGTTGCTATTCAGCTACATACATTCTGAGAATTTGGATGCACAAAAGCAGGACCTGCTTGAGAATGATGGTACGGACCAGCATACCTGACTGGCTGTATCCTGTTTCCGCCGTGTCCTACTACCTATGGACAGAAAAAAGGGAAATTTAGTGGGAAATATTAGCAGCATCAGTTATCTCAGAGATATGGCAGCAACTGTGGCAGAGAAAGTAGGAAAATACAGATGTTCACAAAGCTTAGTTATTCATAGAGCTGCCAAGACTACGCTTCTTATTTTGCTCCAAAAATATAAAAAAATAAAAGAAGAATTCCTCATCGTAAACAGTCGCGGTATCTGTTAGGTTAAAGGTTTCAGTCCTCCAGCAAATCTTCAAAAGAAAACCACTCATTTCTATGCACTAAACATACTGATGAGATCATTTCTCTCATTATCCTATGCATCTGTTGTACTTGTATCTCCATATGTCGTTTCTCGAGTATAAGTAAAACTTTCACCATTTTATTAACACTTTGTCCATTATAAATGATAATATCCTCACTTGTCACATATTTAGTGTCAAGTGATTGTTAGCACTTGCTAAGTGTGTACTAATTGTCAGTATCAAAAACTATAACTTCTGTCTTTTCATTTTAGAAACTTTCAGAGTTCTGGACAAATGTCAAAGTGTGTCCAAAAGTAATGATGCCAGAAACATGAGGAAGAGGGAGAGAAAGATTGATCTTGTAAAAGGACAGCATCTTATAATTACAAACTATCAATCCAAAGCCAATTGGATTCAATACTTATAGCGTCTTATAATTACAAACTATTGATCCAAGGCCAACTGGGTTCAATATCATAAATATTTAAGATACTGTAAATGCATAGAATTCCATATATTAGACTAAAGATGCCTTCTGTCACTATTTTCTAAGAGAAAAAAGATATGTACAGAAAGAGAGAGAGAAGGAAAATATGACCTAAAGACTACTTGAGTTTCTGTTTTCTCGCATTCATAAGAAACTTATCAACCAAAGGAATAAGATTTTTAATACTACTGCATTACTACAGATGTTGCTCTTTATTGAGAAAAAAATTGTTAAGATCCAAATGACGGGGTATGAATATGTCGTACTGACAAAAACAATTCAGAGTCAGAATCTGATTTGGAATCATAACAAACAACCATGATATAAATCTAAGATATGGCAACCACCAAAAAGGCACTTATAAAGCTATGCAAGAAGTATGCATCGAATTTTGCCCATTGGAACTGTTAACATACATTGTTCACATTTTAAAGTGTAGTATTCAGGACACAATAGCAAATACATATATCTAAAACAAAAGGAATCAAGTGATACATACAGGATGACCATATTGGGGTTCTATGCAGCCATTCCCAGCTATCAGATTATTGTATTGAACAACTTTAACAGGCATAGAAGAACAAGGAGCATATGGACTTATTCCATATTCTGGTTCGGTAGCAGCAGCTGATACCACCAAAGAGGAGTCTGGTATGTAAGCCACAGTTGGCATAGTTGGAATTGCCGGAGTCCCTGATCTATGGTGCAGAAGTGATGGAGAAAATATCTTTGCTCCTGGGTTGAGCTTTGATTCCTATGCAGATAAATTGTCTCAGAAAACTAAATTAAGGAGGGAACTGAATACTCTGCTACACATTTCAGACGGGTTCAAATAGATGTTTTCTAATTTGAACTCATGAACGATATTGCTGATTAATCAGCTTCAGCTTCTAATTGAGAGGAGAAAAAGGAAAGCAGTAATTGCATATGCTGCTGAGAAATGACTAAACAATCAGACATGCTAAAGTCCACCAGAAATCCAGGTAGAATGTCCATTTTCTTCATTAATAGAATGCCGATAAAGGCATTGATGCAAAAGTTCATCATCGTCATGATACAACTTGAAACATCCCAAGTATAAGCTTTACCTTTGATGGCCTATTACAACTTGAAGTTGTTGGCAGTATTGATTCAGTTGAAGCCAATGATGAACTGAGCCTTGACTCTGGGCTGACATCCATAATTGGTGATGCATCAGTAGAAGCACCATGAGAAACAACATTAGAATTTGAAGTCTCTTTCAAAGAGTGCATCTCATGACTCTGATCATCAAGTTTGACAGTAGCAGGAGTTAGACCATCAGAAGACATATCACTTGGCAACGCTTTAAACTCTGTTTTTGAAAGAACATTGTCAACAAGAGTCAATATATTTTCACCAGCATCCCCTGCATGCAAAGAATCCGACTTAACAATCAATGAACAACATTTACTGGGTAAGACAAAAACTTTCTAGGTAGAATGGCTTTTGCATCTAGCTAAAGAGCCTATTATTGTACGACACCATGAATAGGAGTTACTGCTTTCTTATCGACTACCAGCAATAACCCAATGTAATACTGCAGCAAGAAAGGTGTCCTAAAAGAGATAAAGAATATAGCTACTGGAATCATCACCAGGGTGTTCATCAAGCAAACCAAATAACGGCAGATTATCTCATTATAAAATATCTGAACAAGTCAGTGATTCCCCAGCTTTGGTGCTACTTTTATCATCAAAATGCCTTTACCCAAAGAACAAATCCTCCAAAGTGGTTGAACATGCTAAAATCTATTAGTTAATCTGGACATAGTAGTAGTGGGGACCCCTCCCCCCCCTCCCCCCCCCCCCCCCCCGCCCCACACACACACACAAAAAAAAAAAGATACAGATTAAAAAAGTGAAAAGAAAACCATGACGGAAAAACTTGGTTAGCCACAACTGGGTATGGTGGAATTCCACATACACAAGCTTTGCCAGAAAGTATGATTACTTAAACCAAGGAAGAAACTTGATTAAAACTTACTGTCTGAGCTTGAGCCATGAAGCGTATCTGCCTGTAAAGAAGAAAGTGAAATACATGCTAGTAAGAAACTTCAGAAAACACTGAAGCATTCAGCTTAAGTAGGAAAAACATACAACTTTCTCTCCTTCGTATTTAGCTTTCTCCTCATCATGAATTTGTTTTACATCTAATTCATCGCCATCCAATCTGTAAATAATAGTTAAAAGTATTTTGTCAAAAAGACAGTAAACTTAGTTTTGCACAAAAAAACAATAATAAAAAGACATGGTAAAGACTCGGAATATAATCTAATTAAGGATTTTGGGGGCACCAGACAGACGAAACACGGTGTCCAAGGTAAGAACATTTAATCGCTGATAACAATATAGTTTGCATTGTCTAGGAAAATATTATGTGCTTGTTGCTGAGGAAACAAGAAGGCCTGAAGGCTTACGTTATGTCAGTAAACAAATGGACGCCAGGAGGCAACAACCAAACAAAAAAATTTTGAAATTTGAAAAAACTAATTCATGCCAGAGCACATATCAGTAGATTTTATTTAACGAGTACATCATAAAACAAATTAACAACAAAAAATAGGACTCGTGATTCAATACGTCAACAAAGCTATTGCTCAGGACTGTAGAATAAACAAGACAAACAAAAATGAATGACAGAAATTCTACCTCCCATTCCCTGAGATAGTGAAATCTTCTTCCTTCTGCATAAAAAGCAGAACAGCAGAAGAAATTCAAGGACCTCCTAAAAATTTAAATATGAAGCCCACATGACACGGATTTACGAAATAAGGCACATGAGTTGCTTCAAGTAAAATGACTCTGAAGAAAATGTCCGTGGTATTGCTTTCACTTTAATAACAATTGCCATCAGACTTCCCATTTTCATCTTCCTAACTGCTCAAGTGACTAGCAATCCCAATTGTCAAATCATAAGGAAACCCTTCGTCAACCAGAGATGAAGGTCTACATTTTACCATTAGTTACAAATACTGTCCCTAATTGGCTACATACTGAAAGACCAAAATATCATATGTCAGTGTTTGTGTACACCATAATCCAGTATTAATGCACTGCAAATATTACACAAATATAAAATCACTAATACGGCATACTTCATAAGCACTACTATGGACCAGCATGTTTATGATACTATGCCAGACTCAGTAACATCTCAAGGAAAATGAAGCCATTTGAGTTTACTTTGAAAAAGCTTTCCTATATTTTACTTCACAGCATTTAGAATCTTTTCTTATTTTATTTTTCAGTCATTGCAGTTCAAGCCACGATCACAGTGACAGTCTAAAAGCATCAGCCGACAATGCTAAATTTCCCAGAATAACTGCCAATGAGTTAATACCAGGCCTATTGACATACAACAGTCAATTAATTATTATGATACTGACACTTCTATAAAAGTAATACCTTGTCATTTTACCCTGCTTTCTATCCACATTGGACTCGTTATGCTTTGTCGCTTTTGCCTTACTGTCTGGAAAATGAATATTACCGACAGAAGCCGCAACATCATCCCCATCAACGTCTCCAAAAATTCTATTTGCTGGAAGCGGAACTCCCTGGACACAGATCACGACAGATATAAAAAGTTCATCAAACATGAGATCAGACCACCACTATCCAAAACTTAGGAAAAGGCAAGAAACAAACCTTTGCCACCACTTGCACAAGATCATCTGCTTGCACTACGAGTGTCTCTACCAGACTTCCATTCACTACATTTGCGTCTTGATGCCCCTTCTTTATCATCCTCGCTTTCTTCAACACAATAGCTACATCAAGCACAAAGCACAAAGAGACCAATAAGAAAACTAACCAAATTCTTAACATACAAGAAAAAGCTAATGGCCTCGTAATTAACTTCTTCTTCTATTTTATATCATATGTATAATAATCTTAAGAAATCTCACAGACCTAAATAATCGAGAACAACAAGAATCGACATTTTCCCTTTCCCATTTCTCATCAACAAAATAACAAAAATTCCAATGAATCAACAATTAATTGATAAAATAGCCTAGATCAAAATTCAATCCAATTGGCAAAGCAGAAACACATAAAAATAATAATTTTCCATTCAAACTAAAACCCAGATAACATTTTATGCATCTAACAAAACCCAGAAAGGAATTCAAAAAATTTCAACAGATTCCAATAAAATTATCAACCCAAAGCTCACCATAATCATCATCTACACAAGCTGTATAGAATATTCCAGAATAAACTGAGCCATCTTTGACATGCACATCAACTGGTAAGCCAATGATGCACATGGTGGTGAATAGCAAAGCATCACTTAATGAAGCTGACACAGTGTTGTTCTGTTCATCTGGAAAGCCTCTGTTCATGCAACCCATTTGCTTTGTTTTCAATAAAGTTGCAAATTTTATTAATCTTTTTATATGTATATATGTATATAAATTAATCCGTATATATATATATATATATATATAGATATATATATATATGTGATCAAAGTATGAAACAAAAGAATAAGGAGACGGTGTTGTGTGTGTCTGTACTCTGTGTTCTTTTACCAACTTTATTAGTGTGGATTTTACGAGGATGTTTTGTTTTGCTTGCATACCCCTGTGTTTTGATGATTTTAATATTAAAGCCTTGGCTGCTTTTGTTATTCCACTTTTGCCCATAAATAGTCTAGAAAGTTCTCCCTTGTGCAATACTATAGAGTTTTGAGCTCAAAGCTTTAATGTGAATGTTTTAATGATTTAACACGGTTGTGGTTTATTATTGTAAATGTGACAGAAAATTTACTAAATGTAAGGAACGAGGATTTATTGTATAAGACAAAAAAAAAGGATATTATGTGTTGAAATTTGTTTTGTTTTGTTTTGTTTTGTGTATATAGGGGAGAATATGTATTTTGTTGTTAATCATTTGACCGAGTTGATGTTTAATGTCAAAGGTACGTTTTTTTGGTGCTCAAATTAAAATTGGATGGTAATACATATATTGATGATTTACAGATAAATTATGAAGATATACACATGATAAAATTGAGTATGGGTTGGTTGAAATGAAGCGACCCCTAATATTTGATTAAGCTCAATTTTAGGTCTATAGGTAAGTTGTATCATATAATTTGGTAAAACAATTTTTTTCATTATAAGGTTTCATAAAATATAATATTCACATAAAAGAATTAGTGGAGAGACTGATAAATTACAGTTCACTTTATTTTTTTTATATTGATTTAACGCCACATACAATGTTTTAATTTTTTTTTATGAAATGATACATAAGATTTAATGTTTTACGTACTCTCATCCTTTACATTTAAAAAATGAACTTTGTTTTTGGAAAAAAAAAATTTAAGGTTAGATACATTTGATTTGAATGATATGATAGTCCCTTATTTTATTGTTATTGTCTAAAAAGAAAAAAAAAATTGGTACAGGTAACAAAATTCTTTTATGAAAACGTGAATTTCAATATTGAAAATTCACAAAATTATCTCACGAATTAAAACTTTTAGTCGAGAAATTACTTTCTTAAAACGTGAATTACAAAAAAAAAAAGCAAAATAAAATATCAATATTCATAAAAATTAAATGACTATATTATCCCTCTACTTTTGTATATCACCGTTTGAACTAAAACCCTAAACCCTCAAATTTACGTTGCTCATGTATTTTAGGTGGATTGTCCTGAAGATATTGCTGCATACATACAGAGAGTGGGGCGCACTGCTCATTACTTATCTGGTGGAAAGATATGTTTTATTTCTCATACCATCATAAATGAAAATTCCATATCAAGGGTATGATGAACTTCTTAGGAAATTAACTTCTTAATGTGTATATCTCTATATGGATGCTTAATCAATCCCGTCTGCCGCAACAAAAGAGAGACTCCTTTATGTGGATTACTTAATCTGAGAATGGTGCTGGAGATTTTTATTGACCTTGTTGGGTCTTGCTCACAAGTTGACTCTATATTTTCCACCGTGTATACAGGCAAATAAAAACAGATTACGACCTGTTTTAGAATTGTTGGCTGCTTTATTGGTCAAGTACCCAGATGTGCAGTATCTGGCTTAAAGACTTTGAGCCTTTATCACATGTCAAGCAACTATCGATTGATGACTGCTCTGCATTTGAAGAATTATTCATTTGTATTACAGGCAGACATTGCCTTTTTCAGATTTTGGGTCATAATAGTTTCTAGAATATACAGATTTTGGGTCAAAATAGTTTCTAGAATATACGAAAAAGTTATTCAAGTGCATATGTGTTGTTAACCTTCAGCTCAGTCCTCCACGTGAGCTGCCAGTGCCCCTGCCGCTTTAGCTTGGTTCTCAATGGCAGCTTCCAGTACCTCTGCCAGTCGAGCATAGTTAATTTTTCCTGATACGTCTCTGTCAAATTCTTCACGCAAATTTGTTTCATCACCATTAGAAGTCCACTTCAATGGAAAATCAATCTTTCCAGCCAGATCGTCCTCCAGCATTTTGAGACGGAATGCATGTTTTGGCCTCAATAATGCCCACGGCTTAGCCAAGACGTGCCAAGAACATAGTCGACATGCCCGATGCGAAAATCTGACTGAGGCAAATCATGGCCCTCACCCTTATGTTTTGGAACATTCTAGGGCAAGAAAGCTTGCTCAGGAGTCCTTTGGACTGGGAGAGAATTCAGCTGGTTTGAATGGAGAAAATTCTAAAAATTGACTAAGGCAAAAATCTACCAAGTCTGCCTAGCCGGCTGTCCAGTCTGCCCAACTCTGCACAGATTTTTTCAGAATTGTGCTTGTGTCCAAGTCTGGAATCTTCTAGCTAATGCCTTGTAAATATCTTTGATTATCATAATGTAATTGTGACAAATGTAAAGATCATAGAGTTTCGGATAGCCATTTCGTGCATACATTCCAGTCCACTTACTTAGCATATTTTCAGCTTCTTTCAAGCATTGCTCACTTGTTTTCTACTTGCCCAAGGGTAGCACTACACCCAAACCACCCTTTGCAGGTTTATGTGTCCTGATTTGGTTTCGACTAATCAAATGAATATATATTAGTTTTTGTTCAAACTCCTTGTGTTCCTATGTGGAAAAAGCCTCTAATGAGACATATAGGACAACAGTTAATGCCATAATGGAGGGATGGTACTACAAGATAACTGTAAGTTAAAAATCAAAATTAAAATCAATTTTTATTTAAAGAAAAGGTAAAAAGAGAAATAAATATCAACAAATTCAATTAATCTTTCTTTTTTATATAGTTTTTTGGTTTAATTACTCTGTTGATTGTTGATAATTATTCCCCGAATGAGGCAAGTGGAAAGGGTTGGCTGAGAGTTCCAATAAGGTACCTGAACAGCAAGACGGCCATTTAGTACATTCTTGGTCTCGCGCTTATCGAGGGATATACTTTTTTTGCTGATTTCGACCACTATAAAATTAATATATTATCAAATTAATTAAAATTTACTAGAAATTCTGAAAGTTCAAAAGACTTATTTCTCAACTTTGAAGCGAGGAGTGAATGGTCAGAGACGGCCATTTAGTACATTCCTGGTCTCGCACTTATCGAGAGATATACTTTTTTTGTTGATTTTGACCACCATAAAATTAATATATTATCAAATTAATTAAAATCGACCACCATAAAATTAATATATTATCAAATTAATTAAAATTTACTAGAAATTTTGTAAGTTCGAAAGATTTATTTCTCAACTTTGAAGCGAGAGTAAAACACGAGCGTACTCGTTCCAACGGTAACTAGGTGCCGCCTCGATGATCTCCATCCTACCAGGTTCAAGTTCATTGTCAATGAGGACACTAGCATCTTCTGGAACATCGTGTAGCATAAATTCCAAATTTGCTAGCTTTAGTGCTAGAGTTGTCATTTTTTTTTTCTTATTGTTTTCTTTGCGATGAAAATGGAAAGAGGAGTTGTGATGATTCCTTTACATAGATTTTGAAAAAAAGAGTTTTGATTCTTTCCTGGAGTTGTTGCTTTATATAGATTTTAACTCTGATTTATATAAAATGGAAATGGAAAGCGGAGTTGTGTAATGAATATGGATGCCTTTATGAAAATGAAAAGCGGAGTTGTGGTTTTTGTGATTTTAATTCTGATTTTAATTGTGTCCTTAATAAAATTAAGAGGAAGATCGAAGTATGAAAAATCTTTATTTTGCAACGGATCTAGTGTCTATTGTTTTTGTTCTATGTACTCTAAGAAGGTGTGAATCATACAAATGTATGGCCAGAAAATGGATTATGATGCAAACATACATTTTACTGGATTATTTTGCATGTGATATGTGTCAAAGTGGGCATCATCTTATGTGGCGTTAAGCAATCTCATAACCATGTTCAACTCTAAGTAGTGGACCATCAATTAGTGGCCATCATCTTATGTGGCGTAAAGCAATGTCATAACAGTGTTCTTCTCTAAGTAGCATTACTCATTTCATCTTGCAGTATCCGTTGCTGGCATTGCCCGTCTATGATTTGAAAAATATATGAGCACATATGGCTTAGTATCTTCATAGTTTATTGACTTGCCTTGGTGAAGCTTGTATCTGCTTTTCAAATTTTTTGTATTTAACATGGATGGGATGAGGTTCATCGGCACGATCTTTGCAAGTCAGAGAACTAAACCAATTACTCAAGTAGTCATGAACTTGCCAAATGATGCGGCAGAGTTTCTTGGTATGTCTGTCTACCTTTAGGATAATTGTTGTATTTATATGCACACATAGAGAAGAGCAATGTTTCTTGCTGCCTTTTGTGTTTTTACATGAGACTTAGCTCCGTTTGTTTGCTGTAAAATATTTTACCGGAAAACATTTTCTGGATTTTACGGTGTTTGGTAACACTGAAAAATTGGTCAACTGTAAAATGTTTTCCAGTCAAAAATTGCGGCTGCTTTTTCTTAATTTTACGGTGTTTGGTAACACCGGAAAATTGGTCAACCGTAAAATATTTTCCGGTCAACAATTGCAGCTAGTACAAAATTATGTAAAATGTTTTCATGTCCTTTGGGATAAGAAAACATTTTACCGAACTTACCGTACATCCAAACACCAGAAAATATTTTTCAGTATTCTATTTTCCAGTAAAATATTTTTCCTCAATAAGTTATTTTACGACAAACAAACGGAACCATGTAAAATATTTTATTTTCCAAGAAAACACTTTCAACGGAAAATATTTTACACAAGTAAGTTATTTTACGGCAAACAAACGGAGCCTAGTGTATAACATATAGGGTGAATAGTATCAGACCTGCTATTCAGACCTGTCTGTAGTCAGTCATAAGTTACCACTACCTCTTATGGTCTCAAAATCTCCTCCAAACCTCCCTCTACTCCACCCGTTGGTGCACACGACTCCCTCCGTCAAATATTCCGTCACTTTTGACAAGATGTATAGTACACGCACAGTAAGTGCAACTTGGATTAGTTTTCAATAATTTTATCAATAAAATAAATATATTTATTGACCAAAATACCCTTTCATAAATAAAAATAAAAAACTAAAATAATGTCATCTTCTCCAACACACATCTCTCCAAAATAATATCAGCTTCAACAGTGAATTCCAACGCAGCCCAAGCATTTACAAGGTCATCATCAAGCGCATCATCTCTCTTGACCTGACCCATTTTCCCGTCGTATGTTCATCGTCGATGGCGTTATTTTTGCTCAAGTACATTGTAAGCATTCACCGTTGACGGCACACCGAAAATGGCATTATTGGTATGTTATGTGTATAAATAAATAAATAAATAAATATATATATATATATATATATATTTATATTATTGACAATCAACAATGACCAAAGTCAACAACAATGGTGGTCATGAATCCATACAACGACCACCAAGATTTCAAGCAAATCCAGCTTCTCATGTATGTTGTGCTTAAGATATGTGAGCATAACTTGAAGGTGAGTATCTTGCGGCAACAATGGCATTTGGATATCTCTTCAATTTCTCAAATTCTTTCCAAAAAGAAATTGAAAAAATAAAGATCAAATTCAAGCTGATTTGATCAATTTCGCATCTGGGTATGACTTCCCGGCAACCAACAATGGCGGATCAAATTCAAGTTGTTTTCATCAATTTCGCATCTAGGTATGTCTTCTCGGCAACCAACAATGGCGGATCAAATTCAAGCTGTTTGATCAATTATGTATCTGGGTATGTCTTCACAGCAACCAATAATGGCGTCTGGGTTTATATACACTATATATATGTGTGTACATATAAATTTGCTATGAGATGGCTGACGGGTGGGGGGTGGATGGCTGACGAGTGTAGGGGGTTAGCTCTTGGCTGGGACGATGACTGTTTCCGATTTGGCTCATGGTTGGGACGATAACTGTTTCTATTTCTTCTTCTTTTTTAATTTTTTTTTTTCAATTACTACTATTATTTTATTATCAAATACGTTAAAAATTAATAAAAATCACATTTTACGCCCGTGTACTACACATCCTGTCAAAAGTGACAAAATATTTGACGGAGGGAGGTCGTGTGCACCAACAGGTGGACCATAGGAGGGTTTGGAGGTTTTGGAGGTTTTGAGACTATAGGAGATAGTGACAACTTACGGCTGACTACCGGGGATGTGATACTATTCACCCTAACATATATATATATATATATATATTTTTTTTTGGTCAAACCCTAACATATATATTGACTTCTGGAGTTTTTACTATGGTGATATTATTTTAACATTTTTACTGCTGAATTACAAATGGTTCATCAATAAAAAAAAAATATGGGTCCAACTAGGAGTTATATCAGATTTTTTGACTATTCAACTGCGAGTGTGGCTACTCAATTAAGCTTTCCTGGGGTTTAGTTTGACTCAGATCACGATCTGTTTCCTTTTCTGAATGAACTTCATTTTCGAAATTTGTTTAGAATGATAGTTTTTTCCTCACTTCAGAAAATTCATCAGGATAAAAGTTTCTAGCATATGCAAAATGGGAAACTGATGTAGAAAGCGATTATGAGCTTCCCTCCACTTTCTCTTTAGTTAAAGGAAGTAGACGGGTGTAGATGCCAAAATCCACAATTACGGATTGCGGGCCACCAGCAACCTGCAGAGACAGAAAGCAATCGAACGATGTGAATCTTGGGACACCGGTGTGGTGCCGGCCGAAGACACTTCGACGCTCAAGTTAGTAGACTATCGGAAGGGAATATCTAATGAGGATTATAAGGAGGGATAATCGGAGACTACCGTAGTTGCGGCGTTGATATAGGGAGAATAGGTTATGATTACGTAAAGGGGAGAGGTAGGGTATTACTGTGTGTGGCTGATACTCCCTCCCCTCTCCTTGTGTAAGCGTGGCCTACTTATAGGTGTGGGTCGACCAAGAGTCACGGATCCTTGGGACTTGTATCCCTAATAGACTACCTGATCACTCATCGTGTAGGATAGAAGTAATCTTTAGCCCAAGTCCTTCAGTGGTAGTCCCATTCTCGTAGGCTAGGCGATTGTGATAGGTCGAGAGTCGCTTCACCTCCTGAGACTTGTACATCAAGTAGACTACTTCGAGGAAGTAACCACTTATCCCGTAGGATAGGCCTCTATCCGAACTTGTCAATCATCATCTGCTACGGTAGGCTAGTCACTTAAGGTCTCTTTCTTGGTCACTTATCTGTTAGCACCCAACAAGGCCTCGGGTCGTGCCCGAGTACGTCGCCAGTCGCCTATATGAGATAATTCGATATTTGGGCCTAGCGTAGAGCTCGGGGCCTCCGAGTGGGCTTCTTCGGGAGTAGGCCGCGACTTTTAGCATTGCATATGGGCCCTGGCCCAATAACCGAACGGATTAGGGCTATAAGACGCGTCGCGGTTGGACCATGGATCCAAGCCCAATTTTGGCGTTAACAGTTAGTCCCCCACTCCCTAAGTCGAAGAGTCTTCGAGTTAGGGAGTAATTGTTCGTAAAATAACTCCGGTTCATATTCCTCGGGACGAGACGCCTGGGAACGCGCGGCTGTGAGTAGACCTCGAGCTGAAGTTGAAGAATCTTCGGACACAATTTCGCTCTAATCATAATCGTCATTGCCGACTGCGAGAGGATTATGTGTATGAGGTGGAGGGGCTCACTTGGCCGAAACTCGCTAAAAAATAACGTACATACTCAATGTGTAGTGGTGTAGCCCTCTTTCGGTTTGGGCATGACTTCGCAACTTATCGTGTGGTAAGTTCAGAACTTACCACTTGTTGGTGATCAATTCCGCATCCTACCACTCTGTGTATTATGGTTACGCAGCCTACCATGTGCTATCACTCACTCGCCAACTCACTGCTCGCAAGTTGCCTCCACAATCCGCAGCCTACCGTTGCTTTTTGCAATGCGTCAGACTACCATTTCCTCTTGAAACTTCGCAGCCTACCATTACTTTGGGACAAATCGCAGCCTACCATATTTTTTAGCAATTTCGCAGCCTACTATGTGTCGTCACTTGCTTGCCAACTCAGTTTACAAATCGTCTCCCCAATTCGCAGCCTACTAAAAGGGTGCAATTTTGGCAATTCCACGTCGTAGCTTACTTAAACTTTTCTTGGTCATTCGCAGACTACACAGGTTGAGCTCCCAAGTGGTAGCCTGCAACGTGAAATCTTCAACTGCAATGACTGAAGCTTGCATTCTCCCTTTTTTTTTTTTTTTTGGGTGATCGCCCAATGAAAGGGCGAAACGTGTCCACGCGCCAGCTAGGAACTGGCGCGTGGACAGCAGCTAACAGGACAGCCCACGGCTGTCCTGTCGAGCCCCTGAATCCACGCGCCAGCTTAACTGGCGCGTGGTACTATGCGGTCAGGACAACAATTAATGCTGTCCTTTCCGCATAGTAACGGGCGTGGTCAGGACAGCTGCTGTCCTGACCACGCGGGCCACTGCTGGCTGGGCATTTAATGCCCAGCCATCTACGTGGGTCCGTGTGAATTCCCGTCACGACACGTGGCGGGACTCTGCCAAATGCTTTTCAGACGTTCTCTGAAGTGCGATATCGTCGTTTTTATTTTTGAACCACTTCTTCTTCGTTCCAAGCCATTTGACAGACAAAGAGTTTCCATTGTTAGATCTACACCGCAAGACTTCAGGGAAAAGCATCTACCTGCGACTGTGCGCGATTTTTCTTCAAAATCGACGAGGCAACTCTGTTTCCCTTGCTCCCCTTTTTGTTTTTTCCTTTAAGTTTAACGTCACTTGACAAGCTATGGCATGCTCCCATCATTGCTTTGTGCAGCTCCTCTTCAAACTAAGTTAGCCGAAGTGATTCCATGTTCATTCGGAACTTGCCGCCCAAGGTCACGCCTGTGCTGCAGTAAGCTCTTTATTTCCTGTTTTTGTTTTTGATGTGTTCACCATTTTCTTTGTCACTCTTGACCCAAAAACAAGGGCTAAAATAAAGAAACTCATCTTTCTAAGCATTGCTTGCAAAACCCCGGGAATGTCTAAAGATGGCTCACTATTTGTTTTTGTACGCGTATTATGTGCATCTACATGCAGACCTTTGTAAAGAATCCATTGACCTCCCTTGCATTCATATACGCATGTACGTATCCTTTATAGGTCCTTAAGCTTTGAAGGTGGGGCTGGTTACGTCCGTGCGTAGGCTGTGACTTTCTAACAAAGAGGATAGATGGAACTCGTAGATGCCTTTACATAGGCTACGACCTTTGAAACTTAACATGAGACGTGTTAACACGACCATTATCGCCCTACATTTGTGTCTGACGCAGAGCCGTCACACCACAATACTATTGAATAGCAGTCCCAAGGTCGTCAACTATTGTCACCCTTTGTCGCGCACCACCACCGCCATACTAAGGCTTCTTCTGCTAATTGTAGGTAGGTATGCATTTGCGAGAGGGCGTGAACCCACCAATAGAAGACTCCCTAAGTAAGAGCGGGAGAGAGTCGTCTGATAGCACCGGGGAAGTGACCGTTGCGGATAGCTGGTTGTATGAGGGTCGGGTTAACTTAGAGGAGCTGGCGAGCGTGGTGAGTGGGGTAGGGTCCACTACCCTTAACATTTCCCCAGTGGATAACAGAAAACTTGTAGGCTGCCCAAAGAATATACTCCTACTGAACCCTCGTTCGCGATTGAAACCAGAGGATGTTACTCGCATCAGGGTCATTTATAGTATTCCCGAGAGGTGTGACATCCGTTTGCCGGAACCTTATGAAAGAGCGGACTGGGACTCACCCGGGTGGGTGTGCATGTATGAATGTCCGTTTAAGATTGGCCTTCGGCTACCCTTGCCCTCACTAGTCCGACAATTACTTCGTCGTTATGAAATCGCCCCTGGGCAACTGTTACCAAATGCTTGGCGCATACTTCTGGGGTGTGAGTTGCTGGGAGAGCACAAGGGTTTTCCCTTCGGGCTAGCCGAGCTGCTATACTGGTATTGTTTAAAAGAAGCTGAGTCTGGTCGATATCATTTGTCGCCTAGGCCTGGGAAACCCCCATTGGTAATCCTTCCCCCTCATCACCGTGATTGGAAGGATCAGTATTTTTTTCTTTCCAGCGACGTAGTGCTTAAGGGAGAACCGTATATCCCTCGCATCTGGGAACCCACTCGTAAGTTCTTTTAACCAAGTAGTCATCTTTGCTTTACTCGGACCTTGTATTGGTGTCTAACACTTGTCCATTGCATGTGCAGGTAGAATCGGCGTGAACTACTCCATGGAAGGCCCTCACACAAGGGCACGAATCGAAGCGAACCTTGAACTACCTGAAAAAGACCGCATTCACTCAGCCTTGCTCTCTGAGCCCAAGTTACGATCATCCGTGCTTTGGAAACAAGTCCCTTACTCCCTCGAAGGTAGGCCGTTCCCTTCTCTAGTCAATTTCCTATGATACTAGTTACCCGAAGGGCGCTTGAGGGTTTAGACTACAGCTTATCCTTCCTTCCACCTTTACATGATCCGTGTGTCCGTGAGTTCGCAGACAACATCATGTCAGGCAAATACCAAGCAGCAAACAGCGAGCAGGCAATGCAGCGCCGTCTTCAAAAGCGCAAAAAGGCTCAAGTGGTTTCCTCCGAGCCGTCGGCACCACCTACTATCTTAGCCATTCCCGTAATCCAGTCCAGTCAGGGAGAGTCTAGCCAAATGACGCGAAAGCGCCCTCTAGCGGAGCATACTCCCTCGGGGGATCATCTTATAATTGTGTTTCCCCCTGGGGCGTCATCAATATCCAATGCAAGTTCAGTGCTACCCTCGGTGTCAAAACTCCTTCTTGCCGATGATGTCGCCCTTCTAAGAAGGATGTCGCCGACTACTTCCGCTGAGTGGGGTGTGACCCACGCCTTCCAGGTATCTCGGTCTGAATGTTTTGTAGTTGCATTTGCCTGATAATGACTCTAACTCTTGCATTTTTCCCTCCTTCATCACAGGCTCTTGAGGCCCTCCTTTACAAAAATGGGGAAGTGGCGGACCTCCAGAAGAAACTTGACAATGCTGAAGCCTCAAAAGTAGCGCTCAAGAAATCACTTG
The DNA here is from genome assembly GCA_037974665.1 of Ehretia macrophylla. Classification (NCBI taxonomy): domain Eukaryota; kingdom Viridiplantae; phylum Streptophyta; class Magnoliopsida; order Boraginales; family Ehretiaceae; genus Ehretia; species Ehretia macrophylla. The sequence continues at coordinate 25,293,454 of CM075772.1, forward strand.
TTGAGGCAGACGAGAGAGCAAGAAGAGCGGAGGACCACATCTGTACCCTTGAACATGAAGTGGCTGAAAAAGACCGCAACCTAGCTGGGGTTGCCCTGGAGTTGAAGTCCAAGGAGGATGCGTGGGAGGCTGAAAGGAAAGGACTAGAGTCTCAACTGGAGGATATCGCCGATGACGCGACATTAGCGACAGAGGCTAGGTTGATGGTCGAATTCAGGGACGGAAAAGCTAGCAACTGGGATTACCATGGTATCATCAAACGATACGAGGAGTTCAAGGATGCCCTGGAGGCTGGTTCCCCGGGTGGTGCTGAAGTGTCGATCGGGCTGGAGGTGGCCGCTGTTGACGTTCCTGCAGAAGATGCGTCCCTTTAGTCGTTCCTCTGCTGCTTTGGGTGACTCATAATGTGACAGGCGCTTGTTGTGTAAACTTTTAACTTAGCATGTGTAGGCATTGTGCTCTAGCACTTCTTTATGCACGTATATTGTATGTATGATGTTTTGCTGGTACTCTCTAGGTGCGATAGGCGCCAATAACTTACAACTACGCATCGCGCATTCGGTCCGCGCTAGTCGTTGGGCCGCCGGTACCTTTTTGTATGCGCAATGCGACTATGCCTACTCTAGTTACATATCTCTGGCGCGGTAAACGCCAATATCCTGGGACCACGTGTTCTGTGCACCTGGTGCCCTCGTGCCCTTTTGCTATGTGGTTGGCACATCATAACTCTGCTTGTAGGGTTTAGAAGTAATCTAAGTTTTCACCCGTAAACGCTTTCATGTATGCTTTTACCATTTCGCAAATTACTCACCCTTCATTATACTATCGCGTGGACTCATCCATAGTTGCGGAGCGGCCCAGTATCGGTTAAGCTTTAATCGCCATGTCTCAAACTGTCGGTTATCCCATTCGGAGCTCCTCAGGCGTGCACTTGTCACCCCTTAACAACCTTCCGCGTGGGAGGCCATACTATCATTACAAAACCTACCGTAGCAGGACACGACGTACAAGGGGTCAAGTCGACACATTATAAATTTCAAACTTTACCTTAGCGGGTTACTCCGCTTAGGACTCTCTGTCGATCGAACAAGCTTACCAAAGTAGGTTGTACCCTTCGGGTGTTTTAGCTGGTAACTAGGAAACCTGGATCCTACCATAGTAGGTTGCGCCATTTAGGTGTCTTAGTTGACAAGTGGATCACCGGGACCCTGCCATATTAGGCTGTGCCCCTTAGGCATCTTAATTCGGTAGATGGGTCACTTAGACCTTTTTAGATTGGGTTACGCCCTTTAGGCGTCTACCATTAGTAGATGGGTCACTTAGGACCCTACCATAGTAGGTTGCGCCCCTTAGGCGTCTTAATTCGGTAGATGGGTCACTTAGGACCCTACCATAGTAGGTTGCGCCCCTTAGGCGTCTTAATTCGGTAAATGGGTCACTTGGACCCTTTCAGATTGGGTTACGCCCTTCAGGCGTCTACCAATAGTAGATGGGTCACTTGGACCCTACCGTAGTAAGTTGCGTCCCTTAGGCGTCTTAATTCGGTATATGGGTCACTCGGACCCTTTCAGATTGGGTTACGCCCTTCAGGCGTCTACCAATAGTAGATGGGTCACTTGGACCCTACCATAGTAGGTTGCGCCCCTTAGGCGTCTTAATTCGGTAGATGGGTCACTTGGACCCTTTCAGATTGGGTTACGCCCTTCAGGCGTCTACCAATAGTAGATGGGTCACTTGGACCCTACCATAGTAGGTTGCGCCCCTTAGGCGTCTTAATTCGGTAGATGGGTCACTTGGACCCTACCATAGTAGGTTACGCCCCTTAGGCGTCTTAACGTTGCCGCGTAGGACTATATGCTGGTCTTCATAGGACCCAACACGGTCATGTAGGACCGTAGGTTAGTTATAAGGGGCTACTACTGTGAAGCATGCGCTGTTATCACATCAATTGCGTGCGGGTATGCCCGATCAGTTTGCCCCTGGGTAGGGTCCCTATGTTTGAGTTGATGATAAGATGAACGAATTAAACTAAAAAGTGTTTCATTCATTGAAACTACTGCGTTGACTCGCGCATGGGCGTGCCACGAACTACACTGGCGTTAATGAAAGACTCCCACGAAGGGGTAGTTAACTAGAAACTGTCAATCCCATAGGGGGAAACTATTCAACTCTATCAACCCCTAGTGGGCGAGCTAACAATATTCCTAAAAATGGTACTTCTTGAGGTGGACGGCATTCCAACTGTTCCCAATGTCTTTGCCCTCCGCGGACCGGAGCTTGTAGGCTCCATGACCGATCACCTTCGTGATGATATAGGGCCCCTCCCAAGTAGGTCCTAGCTTCCCGACGTTGACCTCCTTGGTATTCTGGAATACCCTCCTCAGGACCCAATCTCCTTCTTTGAATGTCCTGACTCGGATGTTCTTATTGAAGTGTCGCGCTACCTTCTGGTGGTAGGTTGCAATTCGAACAAGAGCCCGTTCTCTTTTCTCGTCAACAGTGTCGAGCAAATGACTAAGTTCCTGACTGTTCTGTTCGTCGGACGCTTGCACAACCCGGAGGGTTGGAAGCCCAACTTCCTCGGGAATGACTGCCTCTGCGCCGTAAACCAAGGAGAAAGGTGTCTCTCCCGTCGGACACCTTGCCGTAGTCCGATAGGACCATAACACTCCTGGGAGCTCGTCAGCCCATCTTCCTTTCAAACTCTCCAATCTCTTCTTGAGAGTTGAGATGATTGTCTTGTTGGATGATTCAGCTTGACCGTTGGCTTGTGGGTAACGCGTAGTGGAGAAGGTTAACTGGATCTTCCATTCTTTACAAAAGTCTCGGAAGTCGCGACTAATAAATTGGGAGCCATTGTCTGTGACGATTTCCTTTGGTACCCCAAACCTACATATAATGTTCCTCCACACAAAATTCTTTACCTCTCTGTCCCGGACTTGGTGGTAGGCCTCAGCCTCGATCCATTTAGTGAAATAGTCAGTCACAGTGAGCATGTAGATGCGCTGTCCCGGCGCGGTTGGTAGTTTACCCACAATGTCCATACCCCACTTCATAAATGGCCACGGGGTAGAAATCGTGGCAAGTGGTTCAGGCGGTTGATGAGAAACTTGCGCAAACCTCTGGCAATGGTCGCACCTTTTCACATACTCTATGGCGTCGGCACGCATGGTAGGCCAGTAGTACCCTGCTGTGAGTGCCCTATTGGTGAGGCTACGTGCTCCGGAATGGTTGCCGCACTGTCCTTCATGTAGTTCAGCCAGGACGTAATCAGACTCTTCCTTGTTGATGCATCGAAGGTAGGGCCCGGAATAGGACCTCTTGTAGAGTTTTTCCTCGATGAGACAGAACCTGGCAGCTTTGGCTTTGAGCTTTCGCGCCTCATTGCGATCCTCAGGTAGGATGTCATCTCGGATATACTGAATGATAGGAGTCATCCAAGATGGCGTATTGTTGATACATGTTACCACTTCCGACTTTTCCTTCCAAACGGCGGGCCATTGAAGGTAGATGACAGGTACCACCTTAGGAGCTACCACTTGGGTGGATGCCCCTAGGGCCGCTAGAGCATCAGTATGGCCATTATCTTCTCTACTCAACTGTTTTATCTCGAACTCCTCGAAAGCTGCCTGTAGCTCTTTGGCAAGTGTCAAGTAGGCTGCCATCTTGTTGCCTCTTGCCTGGTAGATTCCTAGGATCTGGTTGACTACTAACTGCGAATCATTGTTGACAGTTATCCGCTTGACGTTCATCTCCTTGGCCAAAGTGAGTCCCGCAATCAGGGCTTCGTACTCTGCTTCATTGTTGGTGGCTTTGAAACCACACTTGACCGATTGCTCAATGACGTCCCCCTCGGGAGACTGTAACACTAACCTAAGGCCGATACCCTTGGCGTTACTTGCCCCATCCACGCTCAATATCCACCTCCCTTGTTCCGATGTGACACTAAGGCACAACAATTCTTTCTCGGCTAATAAGTGGATGTCAGGCGTGAAGTCTGCCACAAAGTCCGCCAGGGCTTGTGATTTGATTGTAGTCCGAGGCTGATATGAGATTTCATACTCGCTGAGCTCGATTGCCCACTTCGACAATCGTCCAGAAAGTTTCAGTTTGTGTAGTACGGTCTTGAGGGGGAAGGTTGTCAACACAGTTATTGGATGGCATTGGAAGTATGGCCTTAGCTTGCGTGCTGCATTGATGAGGCCCAATGCTAGCTTCTCTAGTTGACTGTACCTAGTCTCGGCATCGAGCAGGGCTCTACTTGTGTAGTATACTGGGTGTTGTTTCCTTCCTTCCTCTCGCACCAGGACAGCGCTTACGGCAGTCTCTGAGACAGCCAAGTAGATTAGAAGGGTTTCACCATCTTTTGGCTTGGAGAGTAGTGGCGGGCTGGTAAGGTATGCCTTAAGTTGTTGTAGCGCCTCCTCACAAGCAGGTGTCCAAATAAAGTTTTTATTCTTCCTGAGGGTATCGAAGAAGGCGTGGCACTTCTCAGAGGATCGTGAAATAAACCTGGTTAGAGCTGCGAGCCTCCCAGTGAGCTTCTGCACTTCCTTGACATTAGTCGGAGATGGAATGTTAAGGATGGACCTTATCTGATCTGGGTGGGCCTCGATCCTGCGCTGGATGACTAAGTATCCCAAGAATTTTCCAGAGGTGACCCTGAAGGAACATTTCGTGGGGTTCAACTTCATGTTGTATTTCTTCAAAATTTCAAACGTCTGGCGCAAGTGACTGAGGTGGTCTTCCGCTTTAAGAGATTTCACCAGCATGTCGTCGATGTAAACCTCCACGGTTTGTCCCAGTAAATCGGCAAACATCTTATTAACCAAACGTTGGTAGGTTGCACCAGCGTTTTTCAAGCCAAAGGGCATGACTTTGTAACAATATATCCCTCGTTCTGTGATGAACGCTGTCTTCTCTTGATCCTCTGGATGCATGAGTATTTGGTTGTAGCCGGAAAAAGCATCCATGAAAGTGAGAAGCTCATGCCCTGCCGTTGTGGCCACCATTGTGTCTATGTGCGGGAGAGGAAATGAGTCTTTTGGGCATGCCCTGTTCAGGTCTGTAAAGTCGATACAAACTCTCCACTTACCGTTCTTCTTCCTTACAACCACCACATTCACCAACCAATCAGGGTAGAGGACCTCGCGAACGGATCCAATGTCAATCAGCTTCTGGACCTCTTCATTGATGATACTATTCCTCTCAGCTGTGAACTTCATCCATTTCTGTTTTACAGGAGGATACGCTGGGTCGACTTGTAGTTTGTGAACCATGATCGCCGGGTCAATTCCGGTAATATCCGTGTGAGACCAAGTGAAACAGTCGTAGTGATGGCTGAGGAAATCCACCAACTGGTCGCGCAGTCCTGGCTTTAACTTTGAGCCAATCTGAATGACATGACCTGGATGGTCGGGGTGGATTTGTATTTCGTCGAGCTCTTCCATGGTAGGCTGGTCAGGGTAACCTTGTGTTGTAGGTTGTTCCACCTGATACAGTACGTCATGGCTAGCCCTCCTTAAGGCAGAGCGGTAGCATTCACGAGAGTCCCTTTGCTGTCCTCTTATTTCTCCTGTTCCCCAACTAGTCGGGAACTTGACTATCTGGTGGTAGGTTGACGGAATGGCTTTCATCTCATGGATCCACGGATGCCCCAGTATGATATTGTAGGGTGATGGACAGTCTATCACTAAGAATCGAGTATTGTGGTTAACACCCTCGGCATAGGTTGGGAGGACAATCTCTCCAATGGTGCTTTTGTGTTCACCGCTGAACCCGATTAGGGTGGTTGAACGACGAGTGACATAGGCATCATCTATCCCCATTCCCCTAAGGGCATCTAGCATGAGGACGTTGGCTGAGCTGCCGTTGTCGACTAGTATCCGTTTGACGTGGCAGTTGGCCACTCTTAATGTTATCACCAGGGCGTCATGGTGCGGATCATCTAAGTAGGCTGCTTCATTATTAGAGAACGTGATGATCTGTTCGGGCTCGAATTCCCTGGGTGGCCGAGGCCTTAAGCCAAAACCAACTGCCTGTCGAACGTGTCTTCTCGCCGCTGAGTGGCTGATACCACTGACCTCCGATCCGCCGGTAATGCAATTCACTGTTCGTTCAAGGGGCGGCGGCTCAGGTAGGGCGACCTCTCGAGCCTTTTGTTTTCCCCCTCGCTGGGCTAGGGTTTGCTTCCCTCTGTCGGTCAAGAACTGGGTAAGGTGGCCTTTCTTTAGCAACTCCGCGACTTCTTTTTTTAGTCCAATGCACTCCTCAGTTGTGTGCCCGTGGTCGTCGTGGAAGTCGCACCACTTAGTTTTATCTCTCCTGTCAGCGGGGGACCTCATCTTCTCTGGCCACTTGACGGCGTTGCCCATTCTCTTCAAAATATGAACAAGCTCAGTCGGAGCTATACTGAGGTTATAGTTTGGCATTCTCCGTATGTCTGGGCTGCGGTCTCGCCTCTGGTCAAGGGGCCTCCTGTCATCACGTGATCGTTTACTTCTTCGTTCTTCTGCAGGGTAAGGCTCGCGTCTTTTACTACGAGGATCAGACGCTAAAGAGTGCCTGCGATCACCCCTATCACGGCGCGGTGGTGAAGGGCGATAGTTTGACTCATCCTCCTCCCACTTAATCTGAGCCCAAGCCTTCGTTAGAACATCCTCCATGGTCTTGCATGGGTACTTGGTTAATTCTTTATATAAGTCAGACTCAGGGATCAGGCCCTTGCGAAAGGCTGAGATAGCCGTGGCCATGTTAAATTGGGGGATGGCTACCTTCTCCTTGTTGAACCTTCCCACAAAGTCGCGCAGGAGCTTGTACAATCAAGTAGAGGTCATCAGATTGTTTCTCTAACTTCCTGCTACTCGCGAATTGCTCCATGAACATGTATGTCAGTTACGCAAAGGAGGCAATACAATTGTTTGGTAGGTTAGTATACCACTGCAAGGCAGGTCCTATCAAACTAGAACCGAATCCCTTACACATACATGCTTCCCTAGAATCTCGCGGGACGGCTACGGTGAACATCCTTTGCTTGAATTGGATTATGTGATCATCAGGGTCAGTAGTCCCATCATAAGGCCTCATGTTCGGAAAGCTGAATTTAGCCGGCATCTCCACCATTGCAATGGTGTCAACAAACGGGGAGTCGGCAAAGCTGTTTACCGCACTCCTCTTAATGGGGGCAGGCACCCCGGGAATCCTCTGGATGAGGGACTCAATCTCCTGGAACCGTCGAAGGATATCACGGCTCGGTCCTCCCTCGTCTGCTGGCTGTGTTAGAGGTCGTTCAGTTGTGACAGTGGTTTGGAGGTAGACTCCACTGCCGGGCGTCTGCTGGGGTGTGGACCCAAGGGATTGCATGGGCGCCACGATCTCACCATGGGCGATTGCCTTCCCACGGTTCAAAGGGGCGGTGGTCGCTGTGAGGGTCTTGACCCTTTCCTCTAGCTCAATATTCTCCTGGCGAAAGGTAGTGTTTTCCGCCTCGAGCTCCTTAAGTTTGTCCTTGCATGCTTCCATCTCAGTCATCAAGGCCTCCATTTGTGCCTGGACATCGTTTTGAATGCTGCTTTCAGTCATGGCTTTTTTCGAAAGTAAGAATGATCGAGAGTTCGTAGCCTTCTGCTCGAGTAACTAAGTTGCTAGGGCCCCACGGTGGGCGCCAAATTGTAGATGTCAAAATCCACAATCACGTATTGCGGGCCACCAGCAACCTACAGAGACAGAAAGCAATCGAACGACGTGAGTTTTGGGACACCGGTGTGGTGCCGGCCGAAGACACTCCGACGCTCAAGTTAGTAGTCTATCGGAAAGGGAGATCTAATGAGGATTGTAAGGAGGGATAATCAGAGACTACCGTAGTTGCGGCGTTGTTATAGGAAGAGTAGGTTGTGATTTCGTAAAAGGGAGAGGTAGGGTATTGCTGTGTGTGGCTGATACTCCCTCCCCTCTCCTTGTGTAAGCGTGGCCTACTTATAGGTGTGGGTCGACCAAGAGTCACGGATCCTTGGGACTTGTATCCCTAATAGACTACCTGATCACTTATCGTGTAGGATAGAAGTAATCTTTAGCCCAAGTCCTTCAGTGGTAGTCCCCTTCTCGTAGGCTGGGCGATTGTGATAGGTCGAGAGTCGCTTCACCTCCTGAGACTTGTACATCAAGTAGACTACTTCGAGGAAGTAACCACTTATCCCGTAGGATAGGCCTCTATCCGAACTTGTCAATCATCATCTGCTACGGTAGGCTAGTCACTTAAGGTCTCTTTCTTGGTCATTTATCTGTTAGCACCCAACAAGGCCTCGGGTCGTGCCCGAGTACGTCGCCAGTCACCTATATGAGATAATTCGATATTTGGGCCTAGCGTAGCGCTCGGGGCCTCCGAGTGGGGTTGTTCGGGAGTAGGCCGCGACTTATAGCATCGCATATGGGCCCTAGCCCAATAACCGAACGGATTGGGGCTATAAGACGTGTCGCGGTTGGACCATGGATCCAAGCCCAATTTTGGCGTTAACAACGGGTGCAAGTTTTGCCTTTCTTCACTTGGTTGATTTAAGGAAACAACCGCTTGATAAAAACTAAAAAATAAAAAAACCGCTTGATAAAAACTATAGAGAATTTTTTGTACCCAATGAAACATGTGAAAACTCTTTGGATCACCTGATATAAGTTATAATATCTTGTAAAACGTAACTAGATCTTAGTAGATTGTTCGTTTTAGATGTTTCTGCTTGCATCTTTTAAATATTGTGCAAATCTGTTGCAAGCAACACCTAAATACTTTTGCTGATACGTCATTGTTGCTTTGTTCAAGTGAGGAGTCTATCATATATTTGTCCATCTGTTTTACTTCAACACATTCTCAAGTTGTTTCGATTTGCCTTTTGTTGAAAGTGACGCTTATTTTCCTCAAAGATATTCTGAGTCGTTTCAATTTCTGTACAGCAACTGCGGCTAGACGCATTTACACTTGCATTTTCGTTTTGGCTCTCATTGTCATCACAAGCAACGAAAAGTGTGATGCTACTTGGCATCTGATGCAATCGACACCCACTGTGCCTGGAGTACCAACCATACCATCGCTGCCGAAGCCTTCATTGTCGCTAATGCCTACTGTTCCTACCATCCCAAGCCTCCCAAAACCGGTTGCCGCCTATTCTAACACTTCCTACCCAACCAACTATACATTCCAGGTATACCTAAACTCACAATGCCACCACTGCCTTCTATGCCTATTATTCTAAACCTGCCTTCTATGCCCACCATTCCAAGCGTTCCATTTATGTCTCCACCACCACCCAAGAAGTAAGCAATAATGGAATCGTCCGTGCTACTTCAAGCCATAACGTAGCTGGCTTAGTTATTTTGCTTTGTATGGAGTCATTTTTGTTTTTGTTTTTGGTTTGAGTGGAGGTCTAACTGATGACTACACAGTACGAACAACACGAAGGGACATGTCCCATCCTTATGTGTTGTATGGAGTCATTCGGTTGGTTCTCTTGATCATAGGTCTAAGTCAAGTATTTTCTGATTTGTTTCGATATTAATTATGCGTGTTGTATGGAGTTGTTTGATCCTTGTTTGGTATATTGAATACAATTTCATAGTTTTAAGTACTTTTGCAAATTTATTATCAATGACATATATATATATATATATATATATATATACAGTCCTTTGAAGTAAACTTTAATGCGAATGTTTTGATGATTTTAATATGGTTGTGGTTTTATTATTGTAAATGTGAAAGAAAAAGGGCAAAAACAATTTGAAAATTTACTATTTGTAACGATCAAGGATTTATTGTATAAGACAAAAAGATAAATGAGGTATAAAGTGTTGAAATTTGTTTTGTTTTGTGTATATACGATAAAAAATTATTTTGTTCTTAATCATTTGATTGAGTTGATGTTTAATGCCAAAGATGTTTTTTTGGTACTTAAATTAAAATTGGATGGTAAAATATAAATAGACAATGTACATATAAATGATGAAGGTATATTCATGGTAAATTTGAGTATGGGTTGGTTGAAATGAAGTCACCCCTAAATATCTAATTAAGCTCAATTTAAGTTTATAGGTATCTTTAATTTAGTAAAACATTTATATATAATTATAAGGTTTCATAAAATAATATTCATATATAAGTGTTAATGTAGAGATTGATAAATTACACAGTTCATTATGCTATTTATTTTGGTTTAATGTCATATTCAATATACTTTTTTTTATTTTATGAAATGATACATAAGATTTCATGTTTTATGTACTCTCTGTTGATATATGTCAATATCCACATCTTCATAATAAGTATCGTTAATTATATGGTAGCATAAATTAATGATTCCGACTTAAACGTTGATGAGGTCAAAAGAGATCGCGATAGTTACAAGAAAGAAGTTCGGGAATTTAGAATTACCTAAGATGACGTCGGGTTGATGCAATGCTAAAGTTAGCCAATTTGACCAAATGAAACTTCCTAGAAGTTGACTTGTATGCTAGCCACCCATGTGGTCAATTGTAGTCACCCATGTGATAAATATAGGTGGCTAATACTTTGAACATGGTTGGTAAAGCCAACCAAGATTGAAATGTTTGATAGGAAAGTCTCCTATGGCGGGCTAGCTGCATTCTATAAATAGACATGCATTAGTTCATCATATTCATCCACAACACAACTCTAAACACAATCCTAAGTTAGTCTTTCTTTCTTGTATTCTTCTTGTAAGTCCAGAAGCCATTGAAACTCTAATCTTGAGAGCGCCCGGTGGGACAATTATCTTGTAAGTGTTATATTGAATTGTTATAACGAGTAGTGTTGTCTTTCTACTTGATTGTTGTTAAGACGTTTCTGGAAAATTGGTTATATTTTTACATGATATCAAGAGCTTAAGGGGCTCTTAACAACAATCTTGTCTAGTAAAGCTCAACAACTATGAATACTCAAGGTGTTAGTTCTTCTTCTACCAGTTCTAGTTCCGATTTAGTACCAACAATTCGTATTCGTCCCCCTACCTTCACAGAAGGAAAGCTTGATGGCACGAACTATCTTTTGTGAAAGTTTAAAATCACTACAGTTCTGGACTCCTATGAACTCCTTGATACAGTGTTAGACACAGATGTAGAACCAGTTACAGTCCGTGCTGAAGATGACACAAAAAAGGTCACACATCCAGATCCTCAGCTTGTCAAAGAATAGAGGAGACGAAATGTTGATGCACTTTGTGCGATTGTCACAAGTGTTCAAGATTCCATCCTCACTCTTATTCAACACACAACCAAGGCATCTGAAGCTTGGAACATACTGAAAAATTAGTATGAAACAAGGAACCAGACTCAAATTCAGAACTTGGAGAATCAGTTAGCAGCTGAGAGATTAAGTGAAGATGAAGCAGCTGAATCATTTATCAGTAGGATGAAAAACCTACGTGATCAAATGGCTGCAGTTGGTATTACGAAATCAACCGAGGAACTAGCTCGAATGTGCATTAGAGTGTTGCCTCCAAAATTTGACGACCTTGTGACAGCACTCAATACACAAGTTCGCTTTCCTCCTTTGACATTTGAAGAATTCACTGCCATGTTGATGGAGGAGGAGATGAGGCTGAAGAGTAGAGAAAATCAACTCGACTCTGCCTTTACAGCCAAGGCGAGGAGTAACCAAGAAGAAAAGAAGAAAGCAAGGAAGAAGACGTTCTCTGGATCGTGCTACTACAATAAGAAAGGCCATGTTGTCAAAGATTGCAGGAAACGAATCCATGACGAGAAGAACGAAACTCTAAAGCCAAATTGGAGAAATAAAGAATATGCCAATACAGCTGAAACAGAAGTGTATCTGTTTACTGTAACAGATGTATCGGAAGAAACGTTTACTAGCGCACATGTACATCAAACAAGTGTATGGGTGTTAGATAGTGGAGTTCCTGACACATGACCAGCAAGAATGAGTTATATGACTCCATAAAACCTCTACAAGAACCAATGAATGTTGTCGTCGGGAATAATGCTAGGTGTCCCGTTGAGGGCACTGGAACCATCTCGCTCGTGTCTAAAGATGGAGGAAGCAAGAAGCTGTCCAACGTACTCTTTGTACCCCAGATCACCAGAAATTTGCTATATGTACCAGCTATTACAGATATTGATCTAGAAGTGTGGTTCAAGAAGACGGAAGCTTTGATTTTTGACAAGGATCAAAATATCATAAGTAAAGGTATTCGTAAAAATAACCTTTACGAAATCAGCTCTCTTTCTACTGTCGTGGATGCCAAAATAAGTCAACTTTGGCATGAAAGGTTCGGGCACATTTCCTATCCTGTGTTAAAGGAAATGCAAAAGAAGAAGATGGTGGCCGACTTGCCTTCGATTGAAGAAGTTAAAGGACCATGTGAAGCTCGTATGCTGGGCAAGCAACATAGACAGTCATTTCCCAAAGAGAGTCATAACAGATCAAAGGCTCCTCTAGAGTTGGTACATGCTGACCTCTGCGGAAAAATGACTACAACGGCGTTGGGAGGATCTTCCTACTTTATGCTGTTAGTCGACGATTATAGTAGGAAGATGTGGGTGTACTTCCTTCGGGACAAGGCTGATGCTCTTGAAAAATTTAAAGTGTGGCACAAACTTATGACAAATGAGAACACAACTCAGTTGAAGAAACTTCGTACCGATCGTGGGGGGGAATTATGTTCTACAGAGTTCACCAACTACTGCAACAAGCTTGGGATTAAGCGCCAATTGACTGCTCCATACACACCACAACAAAATGGAGTTGTGGAACGAAGAAATCGAACAATTGTAGAAATGGCTCGATGCATGTTGAAAGGTGCTGGCCTACCTGACACATTCTGGGCTGAAGCAGTCAACACAGCGGTATACATCCTCAATCGGTGCTCAACCAGGGCACTCAACGATAAGACTCCTAATGAGGCTTATTATGGTACGAAACCTTCTGTGTCTCATTTAATAAAATTTGGGTGTGAGTGTTTTGTACACATTTCAAATGAAAATAGAAAGAAATTGGATGACAAGAGCAAGAAGGGCATTTTCTTGGGATATAGTGAAGAGTCTAAAGCATACAGACTCGATGATGTAGAGGCCAAGAAGATGATCATAAGCCAAGATGTGGTGTTTAATGAGCGACCACACTCAATGGAGGATAGCGGTCCTGCCATTTCGTCATCAACCGATGAAGTAATCCACCAAGTGCCTGAACAACAACCGTTGAACAATGAAGAAGTCTCTAATAATGAGGAGACTGAAGACCAACCTATTGTACCCACAAGGAAGCCATAACCGAAGTAGTTCCAATAGCTCTTTGATGGAAGAAATCCAGGAGTTACTGATGATAGTCCACGTCCTAATGGACTAAGACGATCAAAGAGAATAGAGAAGCAGAACAGATCAGGACAACAACTAGTAAACATGACTTTGATGACCCAAATCATCAAGACGGTAAAAGAACCGGTAACTGTGGAGGAAGCCATGTCAGATCCAAATTGGAGAGCAGCTATGCAAGCCGAGTATGATAGTATCATGAAAAATGATACTTGGGAGATCGTTGAAAAGCCACCGAACAGAAAAATTATCTATACCAAATGGATCTGGAAAGTGAAGTACAAGGCAGATGGAAGTCTTGAAAAATACAAGGCACGCCTTGTAGCACAAGGATTTTCGCAAGTCGAAGGTTTCGATGTATATGAAACCTTTGCAAAAATGTCAACAATCAGGCTAGCTGTTGCAGCTGCCGCGCATTATGAATGGATTGTACATCAAATGGATGTCAAGTCAGCTTTTCTTAATGGGCAACTTGAAGAAGAAGTCTACGTTGCAGAACCCCTGGCTTTCAAATACCAGGTGAAGAAGAAAAAGTCTGCAAATTGAAAAAGGCTTTATATGAGTTAAAGCAAGTACCACGAGCTTGGTACAAACGTATAGACTCTTTCTTCTTGCAACATGGTTTCTGTAGAAGCAAATCAGAGGCCAACATGTATGTTCTAAGTGAACAAAGAAAGAAGGTAATTGTAGTCCTATATGTGGATGATCTTGTAATCACTAGTGACCATGAAGATAATATTTGGAAGACGCAAGAATGGTTGAGCCAAGAATTTGAAATGACAAATCTTGGTCTTCTTCATTATTGCTTAGGAATCGAGGTATGGCAAAAACCTTATACTATCTTCATTTCGCAGCAACAATATATTCATGAGCTCTTGACTGCATTTGGTATGTCTGAGTGCAAACCAGTTGTCACCCCAATGAAAGTGAATACAAAGTTATCAATTGACGATTCTTCAGAACAAGTTGATAACAAACTCTACAGAAGGTTGGTGGGAAGTTTAATGTTCGTTTGTAACATAAGACCTGATATTAGTTATGTTGTGGGAGTTCTTAGTCGGTTTTCAAATAAACCGAGACAAAGTCATTGGCAAACAGGGATACGAATCCTCAAATATCTCAAAGGCACGTTGGAGTATGGGATATCATACAAGTCTGGAGATACTTTATTTGGGTACTGTGACTCAGACTGGGCTGGTAATATTGACTCAATAAAATCTGTTACAGGTTACGTATTCACATTCGGTGGTGGAGTCATCTCATGGGCTAGTAAGAAGCAACCCACCGTTGCATTTTCATCAACGGAGGCAGAATACAAGGCTGCTTGTGTAGCATCCTGTGAAGCTGTTTGGCTACGACGCATCATGACAGATGTTGGCATTCCAATAGAGGAAGCAACAATACTAAAATGTGACAGTTAGAATTGTATAGCCATGTCAAAGAATCCGGTATTTCATGCTAGAACAAAATACATAGAGTTTCAGTATCACTATGTGAGAGGGAACTGATTGAGGATTGTGAAATCTACATGGAGTACTGCCCTACAGAAGATAATTGTGCAGATATGCTCACTAAAGCGTTAGGAAGCGTCCAATTGAGCAAGCATCTTCAAACATTGGGTGTTGGCCCAATAGTTTACTTAACACGAGGTGAATATTGAGGGGGGGGGGGTGTTGATATATGTCAATATCCACCTCTTCATAATAAGTATCGTTAATTATATGGTAGCATAAATTAATGATTTCGACTTAAACGCCGATGAGGTCAAAAGAGATCGCGATGATTACAAGAAAGAAGTTCGAGAATTTGGAATTACCTAAGATGACGTCGGGATGATGCAATGCTAAAGTTAGCCAATTTGACCAAAGGAAACTTCCTAGAAGTTGACTTGGATGCTAGCCACCCATGTGGTCAATTGTAGCCACCCATGTGATAAATATGGGTGGTTAATACTTTGAACATGGTTGGTAAAGCCAACCAAGATTGAAATGTTTGATATGAAAGTCTCCTGTGGCGGGCTAGCTGAATTCTATAAATAGGCATGCATTAGTTCATCATTTTTATCTACAACACAACTCCAAACACAATCCTAAGTTAGTCTTTCTTTCTTGTATTCTTCTTGTAAGTCCAGAAGCCATTGAAGCTCTAATCTTGAGAGCGCACGGTGGGACAATTATATTGTAAGTGTTATATTGAATTGTTATAACGAGTAGTGTTGTCTTTCTACTTGATTGTTGTTAAGACGTTTCTGGGAAATTGGTTATATTCTTACACTCTCATCCTTTCATTTAAAAAGAAACTTAAAAAAAAACTAAGATTAAATACATTTGACTTAAAAAGAAACTTTAAAAAAAAAAAAAAACTAAGATTAAATACATTTGACTCAAACGATATGATAGTAGTTTATTTTATTGTCATTTTTTGAAAAGAAAAAAGTTATCTGTGTAAGTAACAAGATATTTTATAAACACGTGAATATCATTGCCGAAAGTCACAAAATTCCCTCGCAAATTAAAATTTAAAGTTGAGAAATTACTTTCTTAAAACGAGAATTAAAAAGAGAAGCAAATTCCGACAGAAAAAAAGCAAAATAAAATATCAATATTAGTAAAGTGAGTGACAATATTAGCCCCTTTTACTTTTGTTTATCCCAGCTCACGCGGTTGGACAATTTTTTCATTCCCAATACATACAGTCTACGCTTCTTAACATTTCAGGAAACCCCCGTTAATCGACTTTTCTAAGTAGCCTAAACATGTATGCATTGTTAGGTCGTCGAAGAAACTCGTCTCCATATACTGCGTTGATGGCACGACAAAATTTCTTCATCGTGGTTTCTACAATTTTCAAATAATCGTCATTCGCATCAACAGACTTTCTGTAGGCGAGTATACGAAGTGCGAACGTCATCTTCACATGTGGTGAGAAACCTTGTCGTCAGGATGCATCCGGTTTCTATTTGAAGTAATTGTCAAAATGCACAATTTATCCCATAATTTTGAGAAACAATTTGCGCCTCATCCGAAACCTATTTGTGAATTCAGAAGCAGGATACAAAAGGTGATCAACAAAATAATCATTCGTAAGCCTTTTATGGGCACCTACTCGATCTCTTCTTATGGATTGTTGGTGTAACGATGTACCTCCATGTTTATCCGTACTCAATTCATGTGCAACATGCATTAGTGATTGATATTGTGCTTACATCGACACCATCATTGCGTGGCCATCGATGCCATCATCAGATGGGGAGAATATATTGTGCGTACATCGACACCATCATTGCGTGGCCATCGATGCCATCATCAGATGGGGAGAATTGGTTATTTGTTGGGCCATTGTAAAGAGAGTGATAAAGATTGTATAAACAAATTTTGGTGATTGAAAAAGGTTTGAGGACCTAACTTATACAGGAAATTGAATGCATAAAAGATAACAAACGGATGAATAAGATTGATAAAAGAAAATTCAATCTAATAGGTGTTATTTGGATAAGAGATTGAAGATTGAGATAAGATATTGACAAATGAAATTGATGAAAGAAAATTCAATCAAATAGGTGTTATCTGGATAAAAGATATGAGATTGAAATAAGAAATGGAAAGATGAGATTGATGAAAGAAAATTCAATCCAATAGGTATTATTTGGATAAGAAATTTGAAATTGAGATAAGAAACAGACGGTTGAGATTGATGAAAGAAAATTCAATCTAATAGATGTTATTTAGATAAGATATTTTAATTTTAATTATTGTAAAATTTAATTAAGTAAAAGGAAAAAAAAAATAACGTAATTAAACATCATTATAATTCAATAGTTTTTATCGTTATCATAATTAATTAATTTTTTGGTCAAAATATTCGTAAAAGAATTATAATAATATAAATAATAATTTATTAAAAAAAATTAATACACAAAAAAATAACACATATAATAATTAATTTATAAATTTGAATTTAACACGACTCAATTTTATTAAATTCCTTATTGGGGATGATATTTTTAGAGCCCTATAAAACCACAGGGCTCTATATGGGGTTAAAAAGCAACAGGGCTCAATACGCCCACAATTTAGAGCCTTATTGAGCATAGCTAATAAACCCTCAAAATCTTCTTCTTCTTCAACTCCTCATCTTTCAGCTCACCACTACTCACAACCTCATCAATTATCACAGCCAAAAACAAACAAAAAAATTCAGAAAATGAGAAAACCCAAATCCAAATGCTTCAAGCTCCAGACCCGTCAATTAGAGGCCCAAGAAATCGAGCTCCTCGAATCATGGATCGAATCGGGCAAACCCCAATCCGGTTCCAACCCACTTTCCCTCTCTCCCTTGCCGGACAAGTCTCCCATCGGTAGGCTCCCGGATGGCTCCTTTTCGCGATACGCCGGGTGCGAAAAGTTCACCCAATTGCCTTTGTCAAAGAAGACTAAGGATGGTTTAGCTCAAGGCAAGTATAAGAAGATGACTGATATTCAACGAGCTTCCTTGCCCCATTCGCTTTGCGGCCGTGATATACTTGGCGCTGCGAAAACCGGGTCTGGAAAGACACTTGCTTTCATCATTCCGGTGAGTTTTTCCCGAGATTTTAATGGGGTTTTATTGTGTGAATTTTGTTTATTTGAGATGGTAAGAATTGGAAATTAATTGCTGAAGACAATAAATGAATAAAATAATTGATTTCTAACAGGTTAAGCTTTTAGATCAGAAATTCATTTAAAGATAAAATTTTGACATAACCGGAATCTTGCTTGCAGTGGAGGATGTTGAAGACCATAAACGGATAAAATGAATCAATTTCTGCAATATTAAGCTTTTTAGACGAGGTGTTGATATGCAATCAATATTTGGTTTGCTTGCTTTTTCTGGTTTTTTTTTTTTGTGTTGAAAGTGTTGATTAAGGATAAAGATTTGATTTTTTTGTTGAATTGTCGAGTGGAGCACTGAGAAGATGAAACTATGGGTTAGTATAGTGTTTTTTTATTTTTATTTTTTTGCATATATCAATTGTTTGTTTGATGGGAAAGAAGTGGAAAACAGAGAGTTTTAATGATGTGTGTATCGTAAAGTTTAGTGGCGAGAAGTGCACAGTGGTGATAAAGATTCGATTTTGTTGTTGAATTGTTTGATGAAGCACTGAGAAAATGGAATTCATCAGAATAGTGGTTAATGTGTTTGTTTCATGTATGTGGTTGCTCATGCTTTTTTGATGGAAAAGAATTAGGAGATGTGTGGGAAAAATTGGTTTTTGGTTATTCATCATTTTAGAATTAGGTGAAGTAGTGTCAAATTGTTTGAAGTTATATAGCTGGAGTGATCCTGATGATTGAACAGTTTTTTTTTTTGTTTTTTTTTAAGTGAAGAGTTGATTAATGATCTTGACTTTTGGTAGAATTCCTGTGGAGATATGTTGTTTTTCGGTTTTCAGAATATGTGTATTTTGCTTATTTAAATTAGTTACTTGTTCTCTAATTGGTGACAGATTTTAAAAGATGGAAATTACAAATTCAGTTTTCTGATGAGAATGCATTGTGCATGTTTTAATAAGAGCAATGGCTATCCAAGCTCTGAATTCTAGAGAATACTAATATAAATCATGACCTAAAGTTTGTCAATGCTGTTTAAAAGCTGTCTCAACTACCAAACAGTGACATTGCTAGTTAGCATTACTAGACTTTCCAATTTTTAACCCAAACTACGCATTGAAGTAGGTATTTGAATGACAGCTGTTGTAGTGTGCAGTTTAGTGTTTCTCATATCCTAATGTGCACTTAGTTCCTTATATTTGTCACATGTATAATTTTTGTTGGTGCATGTACCTTTTCTCGATCTCCCTTTCCCCACAATTTCTCCTCAAAGGAAGAAAGTAGATTTTTTAACAGCAGTTCCATGTGTTTCAACTGTTCTTTGTGATATTAGAATTATGAATTAATGTCTTCTTGTTCATCAGGTTCTGGAAAAGTTGTACAGATCTAGATGGGGTCCAGAGGATGGAGTTGGGTGCATCATAATGTCCCCAACTAGGGAGTTAGCCGGTCAGCTTTTTGATGTATTAAAATCTGTTGGAAAGTATCATGGTTTTAGTGCCGGCCTTCTTATAGGTGGCCGCAAGGATGTTGACACAGAGAAAGAGCATGTTAATTCACTGAACATCTTAGTTTGTACGCCAGGCCGTCTTCTTCAGCACATGGATGAAACCCCGAATTTTGATTGTTCACAGCTTCAGGTCTAACTAACTCTTTTCTTCTTTAATTTTTTTTTTCTTGTCACTTGGTGCTCTGCTGCCGATACATAGGGTGAAGCATTTTACTTGCAATATTAGCATTTATGGGAATTTTTTTTGGCAAGAAACTGACTTCCGCTGCCTTGTCGATGCCACACATGCATACGCATCTAGGAAAAAGAAAACAAGATGTTTTAGGACTTACATTTGTGACCAAGTGTCAGGACGGCTTTATACTCGTTTTAGATGTCAATAATTATAAATTTGTTTTCTTCTCCATCACAAGGAGATGTTGATTGCCTGTTTATGCTTTTTTATCTTCACTAGTGCTATTGGTTCAGTGGACTCACAAAATAACTAGAGTATCTTTGGACTTATCATTCTTCATTTCTTATGCTTTACTGGATTTGATCGCCACTTAGTGGGATTAAGGCTTGGCTTGGTTACTGGATTGGACAGGCACAGAATGATTGAGGATTTGCTGACTTGGGTGTATTTTTCTGGCCAGGGAACAGGTTCTGGTCCTTGATGAGGCGGATCGCATTCTTGATGTGGGGTTTAAGAGAGAGTTGAATGCTATAATCTCCCAGTTGCCAAAACACAGACAAACCATGCTTTTCTCTGCTACACAGACCAAGTCTGTTCAAGATCTTGCAAGACTTAGTCTGAAAGATAGTGAGTACCTAAGCGTGCATGAGGAATCGGCAACAGCCACTCCCAGTCGCTTGCAGCAAACAGCAATGACTGTTCCTCTTGATCAAAAGTTAGACATGTTATGGAGTTTTGTCAAGGCACATCTTAATTCAAGGATGTTGGTGTTTCTTTCAAGCTGCAAGCAGGTAGCTTTGATTTCCCATCTTCGTTTATTGTGAGATATAAAAGTTGTGTAGGCTGACATTGCAACTTACCCTTTTATTCTTTTATTGCAAAAACAAACCTTATCTTGATGCTTAACACCTCGTCTATTACAAGTCCACAAACCTAGTAGTCGAAATTTGTTACCGCGTCCTTTCCCCTGGGGTATAATGGTGGCTGGTATAAATAAAAATGGGGAGAGTATAGGAGAAGCTGAAAGGACATTTCAATGTGCTAGGCTTTTGTGCTAAGTTAATCCCTCAGCCTCGATGAAAGGTTTTATTTTCTTTGTTCATGTCCGGGTGTGCATTCTTGTTCTTTAGCTTTACATTGTTGGTACGCATTTTTGCAAAGATGAAATGAGATCCATAGTATTTGATGACAAAATCTATTCTATGACCGTGTCAGTGTTGACATTGGTTATAGATATATTCCCCCAGCATCAATGTGGTATGATACCAAAGCCAGGCGGTCCTAGGTGATGCCCAATCCAAAAGAATTCGGGCTATGCATGAGGGGGAGTTCAGAAGACGGTATAGATGAAATAAATAAAATCCAACTGAAAGCTTAAGCTTTTAGATGGAGCGGTCAATTTACTAAAATATCCATGATATTTACAGAGGCAAAAATAAAGTGCCCACTGCCTGCTGTTCACAACAAGATGAAAACAGTTAGAGGCCTATAGTGAAGGACTCACTTGGGCGGCACAACTCACTTGGGCGGCACAACTCAATTGGGCGGCACAACTCACTTGGGCTTACTATTTGTACGAATTATTGAGCCCCTCAGATTATTGTTGTGCATGATGCACAAATGCAGTTATACGTACTTGCTCTGAGACAGTTATTACACTTTCTGCTAAGCTAAATTTAGTACTGCAAAAGTGACTGGTACTCCTTGACCTCCAAGTCCTACCTCTCTTGTCCATATATTTAACAAAACACCAAGCAACTGAGAAAACCTTGAAAGATTAGTATAGTCTAGGATGCAGAATATTGAACTGGGTTTTTGGTTAAATGATAGAGTCCTTAATATCAGCTGTAGAAGCTCCTTGACTCTAACATTTCAAGTGTTAGTGCATCACTTCCTTCTTTGACCTAGTGTTTTAACTATACCTTCCTCGTAATAAAAAAGCGGATTTAGGCTCAGAAATCATGTGGTCGGGCTGCTTTTGCTGTAATTTTTATTTATATATTATTGAAGTTCCTTGTTTGAACCTTATATTGTTAATTGATATTCACTGTCAGATAAATGCCAAAAGCCTGTAAAAGGTTGCGGCAAGGCAGAATTAGATGGTTGGTGTTCTGATGGGCCAAGCAAGACTGAAGAAGATCCCAGTACTTCTATATCTTCTCATTCTCATAACCTCTATTAAAGTGACTTTTCAGATCACTTTCTGTGTTGATTTTGGTTGTGGAACGTGTAACAGGTAAAATTTGTTTTTGAAGCATTCAAGAAACTCCGTCCTGGGATTCCATTAAAATGTCTTCATGGAAGGATGAAGCAGGATAGACGTATGGGAATTTATGCTCAATTTTGTGAGGAGAAACGCTCAGTTCTGTTCTCTACTGATGTTGCTTCAAGAGGGCTTGATTTCAACAAGGCAGTTGATTGGGTCGTTCAGGTTAGTCTTTTTCTAATTACATACAGGAGCAGTTGACTTTGAGATCTTTAACTTAGTAAAAATCCTTGAGTGATTCACTTCTTAAGGGTAATTAAATCGTGTTTGGTGATCATGTATTTTAGGTGGATTGTCCAGAAGATGTTGATGCATACATACATAGAGTGGGCCGCACTGCTCGTTACTTATCTGGTGGGAGATCTGTTTTATTCCTTCTGCCATCAGAAATGAAAATGCTAAACAAATTAGAAGAGAAAAAGATACCCATTAGACTTATCAAGGTATGATGAACTTCTCAGGAAACTAACTTAGACTTATCAAGATATGATGGACTTCTCAGGAAATTAACTTATTACTGTGTCTATCTCTCTCTTGATATGGATGCTTAATCCCTTCTGCCTCAACAAAAAGAAGACTCCTTTATGTGGATTACTTAAATTGAAAATGGTGCTGGAGATTTTTATTGACCTTGTTGGGTCTTGCTCACAAGTTGACTCTATCTTTCTCCACCGTGTATACAGGCAAATAAAAAAAGATTGCAACCTGTTTCAGGATTGTTGGCTGCTTTATTGGTCAAGTACCCAGATCTGCAGTATCTGGCTCAAAGAGCCTTTATCACATATTTAAAGTCTGTACATAAACAGTGTGAGAAGGAGGTTTTTGATGTCACTCAACTATCGATTGATGAATTCTCTGCATCACTAGGTCTTCCAATGACCCCCAAGATCCGTTTCCTCAAACAGAAAAATAAGGGTAAAAAGGCATCTGAAGAATCGCCCTTGCTACCAGAAAGCACTGTGAATAGCACATTGTTGGAATCAGCAACAGGAACGCCAGCTACTGTGGATGATACTTTGTTTGAGTCTCCAGTAGAAAGGCCAGATGTGGGCCGATCTGAGAAAGAGCAAGATGAAAAAGATATTCTTCTGGAGAAAGAGATGGAACATAGAGGGAAAGCAAATGCAACTGAACTTGAAGTGGCAGAGTATGTTACACCTGTCATTTATTTATTTGTTTCATTAATAATAGTTTGTGGTTATATTGAAGAATATGACCTAAGGAAGTATCCTAGTATTATGCTGGTTATCATGTTCTCTTATGAATGGATTGCGTGCGTTGTCAGTGTTGTCACGTATGCTGCTTCAAGCATTTGTGCCTGTTTGGAATTGCTCTGTTGTTTGGGCAGGTGCTACAGTGGAGGGCTTGCGGCAGACACTCATTTGATTACCATTCTTTCATGCTAGAGCTTTTTATTATAATATGACTATTCATGCATTCAATGTATATGTGGTCTTGCTGATCTTTGTCATAATTGTAAGATCTTTCAAACCTTTCCTTTTTGTAGGCCTGGAACAAGAGTTTTGAAGAAAAAGAAGTTGAAGATCAACGTGCATAGACCTGTGGGAACAAGGGTTGTATTTGATGATGAAGGCAACACATTACCACCTCTGGCAAAATTAGCTGACACGAAAAGTGGCTCTGAGTTGGTTCAGGTTGACCAAGACAAAGGTGGGTGTCATTTTTTGTTGCCTTGTGCATTTGTAATACGGGGCATGCATTGCCTCTTCCAGATTTTGTGTGAGAATAGTTTTTAGAATTTATAGAAAAGTTGTTTTGAGTAGATTTTGAAGAATGGTCTTGTTCAAGGACTTGCTGCACTAGTGACTCAAACCCTGAATTAACACGACCAGTGAGATCTGCAGACTGTTAGCAATATATAAGAGAAATGCTTTAACTTGATTATTCCACCCTAATGTGGATTGCAGTAATAGATAAAATTAAACACTTGCGCTTCACATGGTAATTGGTCCAAGCTGCTTTTTTATTACGGCTCTTTAAAGTTTTTGTGATCCCCTTGCTGCAGTGAAACAAAGATATGCAGAGTTGAGGAAAGAGATGAAGCTGGTGGACAATGAAGACAAGGCTCTGGACCGTCTACGTAGGAGGGAAAAACGAATCAAGGAAAAGATGAAGTTGAAGAGAGCAAGAGATGAAGGGGAGGACACAGAAGGTGAAGAAGACCTTTTGGAGTTGGATGAAGATGCAAGTAAAAATAGAGTCAACAAGAAATCAAAGATCTATTTTGATAGCGACAACGATGATGGTGAGAAGAAGAGAGACAAAGATAAAACGGGTGTCAGTGCTGACGCCATTTCTGTGGCAGAGCAAGAAGAACTGGCTCTGAAATTGTTGAGCTCCATGCACTCCTGAGAAGAAATCAAAGACCTATTTTGGTAGCAACAGCAATGATGGTGATAAGAAGAGAGACAAAGATAAAACCGGCGTCAGTGCGGACTCCATTTTCTGTGGCAGAGCAAGAAAAACTGGCTCTCAAGTTGTTGAGCTCCATGCGCTCCTGAGCGCTGCTTTTTTTTTATTTTATTTCTGCATTACAGTTCTACATGCTCTTTATATGATAGGATGATTGATAGTTCTTATAGAAAAATTCAATTTATTTGAATAGATTTTGTTTTGATAATTTTGCATGAAGAGCAGCATTTTTACCTACTTGAGAAACATTTTGTATCTTATCAGGATCATGTTGCTATTTGGCAATGCTTTCATTTCACTGTAAGTTGGTGTTCTTCAAAGCCTAAATGGTCAAGTCTGATAATTCGGAAATACAGTATACGTAATCTTTCCATGCTAAAGGTGAAATCACTGGTTAAAATTTTTGGTATATGTAAGAAATTGATTTGTGTTGTATAATTCATTATCTCATACTAATTATAGAAATTAAGATAGAATTGAAAATGTCATTTAATTCTTAATGCATTCCCACATTTGAATTGCAACCTTAAGTGTCTTTGCCAGGAAAAAAGTATTTCAATGGGTTATGAGAAAGTTGTCTAACAATACTACACTTGTAAATGCTTAAATAATAGGAGTGTTAAGATTTTTTTGTGTTAGATATTAAATAAATTTAAGACTGAAATCTTGAAGTACTGAAAAAAATGTAACCCTTGTGTCATTCAATGATATTTTTACTTTTTAACCTTTCTCGCACGTTAAGAACTCCTATATTAAATATTAAATTAATTTATTATAATTAAATATCTTATTATAATGATGAATGATTTTATATATTTTAATAACATATATTATCACTCGAATAATATATAATAACGCTCTCGAGGCATCTGGCGAGCCCGGCCCAAATTCAGCTTTTACCGACTCAAGGTTATCAACATCCGATATTTTGACCCTTATAATATTTATATGAAGGCCCACCTCATTTCACAACTCTCATTCATTACATTATTCTCTCTCTCATATTCTAAGCTTATCTCTTTCCTTCTATTTTTTGACCCTTTTTCTTCAATTAGGGTTAGGGTTTCATCAATTTTCGCAGCTCAAAAATGATGCAACCAAACGGTGTCGTTCCACCATCAATGGCCCAGATGTCGATGGATCAGCAACACCAGCAGCAGCAGTATCAACAGGCGGCGGCGCCACCGCAGCAGCAGCAGCAATGGATGATGATGCCGCAACACCAGCCGCAACAACCGCCTCTCCATCCTCAAATCCCTCCTTTGTGGGGTCAGCAGCCGTCGCAAGCGGCTCCTCCTCAGCAGCAGCAGTACGCCAGCGCTGCCACTGCCGGTCAAAGCAGCCCCAACGAGATTCGGTCCCTGTGGATCGGCGACTTGCAGTACTGGATGGATGAAAACTATCTCACTAGTTGCTTCTACCCCACCGGAGAGGTATAACGTTATATGTAAGGAGTATGCATCGATTATTGAATGTCATATATGTACAGTTATATATGCTTGTGTATGTGTAAAATTCATGTGTCTTTTTTTGGGATTTTTCTCTGATTGATTGAAAAAATATGCTTTTTGCCTAAAAAATATTTAGGAATTTTACGGTGTTATCCAGAATTACATGCATGATATTGGTCATAATAGAATTTCCGTTCATATCAATGACTTTATGAATTTATATTTTGCTCTGCTTTAATTGCGTGACCTGGATTTGAGTCATGGAAACAATCTCTTGCTAAATGCAGCCTTTGCAATGCAATGTTATGTTCCATAGACACAAAGTGTGGCTGATCTTTCCTCGGACCTGTGCATAGCAGAAGATTTGTGCACAGGTTGCCCTTTGTATTTTGCTTGGTTTTTGTTAATTATAACAAAAATCACGTCTTCATGAACAATCGTTTTATTAGGAGATTTACGTGTGTAGATGTGCCTACTTGTAAAAGGCCCCAAATAGAATAATTTTTTAACTGACCTGGCTTATGCCACCTGGTGTCTTGGTTCGTCAGTCCATATTTTGAATAAACCATGTTATGCATGAGTTTGGGGACATGTGCTTCTCTTGGATACTTGGTATATATCGATACTTTGCCTTAACAACTTGGTTATAACATACCTTAATTGATTAATTAAGGTGGAAAATGGCATGTTTGTGGACCTTGTTAAATTTATCTCATTTGTTGTTTTTGTGTTCAGCTCGTCTCTGTGAAGGTTATTCGGAACAAGCAAACTATGCAGCCTGAGGGTTATGGCTTCCTCGAGTTCAGGACTCGTGCAGCTGCTGAACAGATTCTACAAACATATAATGGTACACCTATGCTAAATGCTGAACAGAACTTTCGACTGAACTGGGCTACTATGGGTGCTGGTGAGAGGCGCGCAGATGATGGTTCGGACTACACTATCTTTGTTGGTGACCTGGCTGCTGATGTCACTGATTACGTGCTGCAAGAGACATTTAAAGGTATGTACTCCTCTGTGAAGGGTGCAAAAGTTGTCACTGATAGG
The DNA here is from genome assembly GCA_037974665.1 of Ehretia macrophylla. NCBI lineage: Eukaryota > Viridiplantae > Streptophyta > Magnoliopsida > Boraginales > Ehretiaceae > Ehretia > Ehretia macrophylla. The sequence continues at coordinate 25,320,257 of CM075772.1, forward strand.
AACACTGGGCGATCCAAGGGCTATGGATTTGTTAGGTTTGGAGATGAGAGTGAACAATTACGTGCTATGACTGAAATGAATGGTGTGCTCTGCTCAACAAGGCCAATGAGGATTGGGCCTGCTGCTAATAAGAAACCTGTGGCTGGTCAGAAAGGTATGCATTGTAGTTGCATATACATTGTTGTTTTAAATATCAGTCATACCTTGTATGAAACGAAGAAACAGAGTTGTTTGATTTCTGTTCTGTTTGTTGCTAGTTTCTTTAAGCTGGTTCATTCTTTTGTTCTATTTGGTCAGACAACTTCGTATTACCATGGATGAGGCAATAATAAGTTCCTTCTTGATGTCTTTGCAAATTTATTTTACGCTGTTTAAGTTTGAATGCCCTTTCAGTTATACACTTGAAGATCGCGGAAATTAGAAAGTTGTTTCCTTCCAGTAAATTCTTTGTAAACTTCGGCGCATTTAATTCTGTTAAAAATTGTAAAAACTTATAAAACTCATGTTGTCTCAAAGCAGGAAACAGAGAGGCTCTCATTACGGGGGCCTGGAACTGATTTCAGCTGAAATGACCCCACTTTATTGGGTGGCCTCCTTTTAGGTCAGTGGATTTGTTTATGTCATAAGCTTTCGCTTATTTTCCGGCTCGTTATATTTACTTTCACCAGTCAAGTAAATTTATTTTCAATTTTTCAAAGATTACATTTCCTTTTCCTTTTACTTTTTTTAGTTCATGTGAATCCAAAGGTATCCTTGTTTACCTCATCAGGGATCAGGGATCACTTTCTTTTGCAACAATCTGCTCTCCTTTCCACTTGCTTCCTGAGTGTCTCTCTTTCGAAACATAGTATTAGAGTCTGAGAAAGAAACTTCTCAAGTATAAGGGTCTATGTGCGTCACTGGTCTCTAGCTTTTGAAAAATTTCTCTTTCATGTGTTTCCTCACTCATCATTTTTCTCCGTTCCATTAGAATAAGTTATAGATTGTTTTTCTCATTTAGAGGAGTCATCTTATGACCTGAGACTGGAATCTAATAAGTATATACATTTCTGTTCATCGGTCTCCAGCTTTTTGAAAAAAATTTCTTGCAATATCTGTTTCTTTAGCCAATCTCTTTTCTCTGTTCAATTGGAGAAGTAATGTATGGTTGTTTTCATTTGGATGCTTTCATCGACTTCGGAAGTATTGGAATATGGAGTTCGTAGGCTTTGTCTAATCTAAAGGAGTGCTTTAGTGACTGATGTTAAAAATGAGTACAAAACCTTTTTCTTTTGTTAGGAGATAATGGAAGAATTGATGGGCAGACTTTAAATAGTTCAAAGTATAAATTATGGTCGAGTTGATATTTAGTTTGATGCTTCTTAAATGGTGCAGTGCTTCAAGAAGATTGACAAGTATCTTCTTTTGAATTGGTTTCCTGGCAATAATTATTTTCAACATAAATAGACCGGCCTATTTTTTAGCAAGAAGTTTGGAGATATCTAAGAATTTAACTCTTTTACTATAGTTGGTTTTGATGTATCCATGCATTTGTTTGACTCGGTGAAACACATCTAAGATAGCATTAGCTAACGTTCATCTCCTGTGAGAATTTATTGCTTTTTTGTTAGTTCTGCTGCATAACGAATTTCTTCCATCACATAATCGGAAAGTAAATTCTTACTATCTTTACCTGATGAGAATTCATTAGAAGTCTTAAGGTTTTCGTTGTTAACATGGTCTTACGAAAATAATTAATCAGTTTTTTGCATTTCGTTTAGCTGAGTTTCTCTTGAATGAATGCCTCCTTTGCTTACATTACCTTTTTTTCATTGGTGTTGACCATTATTTTGTTCAGCTTTGTGATGATGCAATCTGTGGCTGCTGTTTTGTTTCTTCCCTTGTTTTCTATCTTCCATTAGTTGTTGCATATTTGGATGTTTAATGTTCTGTCTATGGGGAATTATACAATACATGTATTTGTTTGGCTATGTTGGAGTGGGAAATCGGGTTTGTTTGGCCATGTTGGAGTGGGCAATTGGGTAAGGCTGGGTAAGGCGAAAAACAATGGCACTTTTTTGACCTTATTGCAAATGGTGGTCTGCTTCTCAAAGACTTCTCACGGGGGGCCTATTTTGAGACGAAGTTGCATCTCATCATGGATGCTTACAACAATTTCATCTCAATATTATTTATCTTGGTTCTCTTCACATGTCATTTGCAGCTACCTACCAGAGTCCTCAAGGAGGAGATCAAGGCGAGAGTGATCCAAATAATACAACTGTGGGTAGTTTGTTTTGATGTTGGAATTCCTTTTTTTTTTTTTTTTTCTCATCTTTATAATAGTAACTTTTCACATTGCATATGCAGATATTTGTTGGTGGGTTGGACCCTAATGTATCAGATGAACATTTGAGGCAAGTTTTTTCCCAGTATGGCGAATTGGTTCATGTCAAAATACCGGTAGGAAAACGTTGTGGCTTTGTTCAGTTTGCCAACAGGTAGTGAAACTGTTGCACTGTTGCTCTATCTATTGTTTTCACAATTGCTTCTAATTTATTCCTTTCTTGCATCTCTTACTGTAGGAGTTGTGCTGAACAAGCTCTATCAGGACTAAATGGTACACAATTAGGAGGGCAAAGCGTTAGACTTTCATGGGGACGTAGTCCTTCTAACAAACAGGTTTGAAGTTATGACAATAGTTGTTAGAGGTGGTGTATATTCTTCTACCGAAAATTGGGTCCTGACTTGCATTTTTGGGTTTGGCTCGATCAACAGGATCAAACCCAATGGAACCCGGGGTATTACGGTTATACACAGGGTTATGAGGCATATGGATATGCTCCACCTCCCCAGGACCCGAACATGTACTATGGAGGCTACCCTGGATATACAAATTATCAGCAGCCACAGCAGGTCTGATAATATTCAAGAATCTCTTTCCTTCTGATGCACTTGAGTACAAGAGAATCGTGGCTTATGTGATGGAAAGACAAGGGAGGGGGCACCTGATTTTTCCAGAGTTGCACTATATCCCAATAATGTTTTGTAGGGAATCGTGGCTTTAACATTTATTTTATAATGGTTGAATTTCAGTATTATGCAGTTGAATATCTCAAGCGAGACATTTATTCTGTGTGCTGAGTGATGCATGCATTATTGTAATTGTCATTGCATCGTTGTTAACCTTGTGGATTTCTATGTTGGGTCGATAGTCAAAGTGTGATCCCTGTTTCCAGGATTAGACAAAACCATGATCGAGTTGCGTCACAAATACTATGACAAACTTCTGCTTCCCAGTCCTTGTGTCTTTGGTATCTTAATTTTTGGTCACTAGTTGAAAAGTAGCTAATCTTGGTTCTTTTTTGATGTTTGTAGTGAGGCATTGCTGTACGCAAAATCTTTTGTATCTTAATTTTTGGTCACTAGTTGAAATGTAGCTAATCTTGGTTCTTTTCTGATGTTTGTAGTGATGCATTGCTGTACGCAAAGTGATGAGCGGAGCTTGGGTGCGAGTTCGTTTTAGTTTGCTGCAGATTAACATACCCCCAGTTGCTTTTACGGGTTGTACAATGTTATGGTTTGGAGGATGATATTAGTGCGGGATCTGTTATGTGGGTCTCTATTAGTTTGGTTTGGTTTGGTTATTTCCTCATTTTATCTATTTCCAGTTTTAATGTCGTCAGAGATCGTGCGAGGGTGCTGAAGTACTTATAATCCTAATGTGTTTCTCCTCTCCAGTATGTACTACGAATCTTGGAGAAATTATATCCAGTTGGTATTTATACTAGTTCTCTTATATATATGCATTTGGGTTAAAGATTGTTTAGCAATTTCATTTTTCTGCCTGTGGTATTTGTGGAGACCTAGATGTCGATCAACCAACCTGAAAAGCGAGTTCTTTCAAGTCAACTCTACAGGAGGAGTTGCACTTCTCCCTTACATACCAGAGTTTGAGACTCAGAGTTTGTCAAACTCTGGCTAGAACTACTTCGTCATGGTTATGATTAAATGATCTGAATAGATATGCATATTTTCATGAAGTTTGGTATGCAGCCTTAACAAGATATTAAATAGTTGTGTAATTGAAATCTTACCTGGAAATTTTGACATTATTTTTGAACAACTGAAAAGTAAGAAGTATTTATGGTATTATTCTCTTTAGAGTGAGTGAATTACTAAGTAATGTGTCACACGTTTGACTTTATTATCTTTTCTAATTTCATATGTAAAATTCGTGTATTACCGAATTTTTCTTGGTCTTCTTTGCTATCACTTTGACTGGTCGGCATTTGGTCTGTGTCTTTTTCTTAGGGAAAATATCAGTCCCGGAAAGATCTCATGTGAGAGGATTGATATCAACTTGGAGTGATTTAATAGCAATTCTTTTTCTATTTTGTATCTGCTAGGATTGATGTCATAGTTCTTGCAGTAATCTTCCATCTAAAGAGAGCTTGGATGGGGATGGGGATGGGGATACTTGGGTGGGGATGCTCTGTGAGCACGGGTCCGAAACGGTTGCAGGCATTAATTGACACCTTATAATTCAATTAAGATTAAGTTTTTAATTAAATTAGCGCATGTATTAGAACAACAAATGCGTTTTTTTAGTTTTTCACCATATATGATGATGATATGTGGGGGTTGTGTAGAGAGAATTTTTTCACCACATAAGATGATGATAGGTGGGAAGTGCAGAGGTGATTGTAGGATGTGACAAAGTGGCATGGCTCTTGCATGGCGTCGGTCCGTTCATTGTGGATTAAGTTATATGGTGTATCTTTAAAAATTATAGAGATTATGAAAGTTCTATATTAAGATTCATTGACATTGATAAAAATTTAAAGAAGAACTTGAACACAGTTTCTTTATATTTTACTCCAAGTTGTAGATTTAAAGTTATCTTATCCAAACTGGGCTTGAACAAAATATACTCAGCTTACATTCATTATTTTTGTGTGTACAATTTATCAATTAAGGCAATAAATCTTGAAGCAAAATGTCAATCCTAAAAAAAGAAAAAGAAAAAGAAAAAAGAGAGAGAGAGAGGGGGAACTAAAGCAAGATCAATCCTGATTTGCACATGTTAGGCAAAGATATTGGCTCTTTTGAAAACAGAAAATAAAGAAACAGGAAAAAGTCAAAAAGAAGGATGATTAATGGTCACATATTCACATGTATATGCGCATCTTCTTGACCAAAAACGGACAAACTTTCTGTCCATCTATATCTGAATTGAACACATCTTTTCTACAAAGTACAATATCATCCATATTAAGTAAAACTACAAAATGTTATGCAAGGTGAATAATTATTTGGCAAATAGCAACTTTTGACGATTATAAGTGCGTGATCCTCACGTACCATAAATAAAAGGATCAATTTGTAGATTCAATATTAAATCATTGCCTATCACGTCAAATACGGCCATATTGGTTATCACATCAAATATGACTATAGTATTGGAATATTAATTATGTAGAATATTAGTAATATGCAAGCTTTTCCTTACTAGGGGAGGGATTATTTGAACTCAACCAAACATTTAGTTTGGATTACTTGAGCTCAAATCAAGTATTTAATATCAAATTATTTATCACTGTTCTAAATAAATAATCAATAATTCACTCGAAAAAAGGCAAAAGAAGTAAAAATTCTTAAAATAATGGTGGATTAATTTTTGACGAATTACACCGTTCTATTTTTATTTTAATCGATTAAACTACTCTTTAAACTTTATCATAAAAAAAAAACAAATAATCACTGGTATTTTTTATTTTGTCAATGAATAATCACTGATTACTATCTGCCATATTGTCCTTACAAGTAAATGACAATTGACATGGTACAATCTGGTTCAGATAGGTACATGGTTGCAAGAAAAATCATCATGGAAGGAAATCTAGTGAAAACTTTAATACTAACAGCAACTATTGCATCATCCCTCATCGCTGCAACAATAGCAGATTATGTTAGGCCACCACCTCGTAAAACTCTGCATCTTCCATGGGATCCCAAGCCTTCCTCTCAACCTCAACAGGTAAAACTTTTCACAAATCCACAATTGAAAATAATGAAATAGTAAAAAATTGCTAATAATTTCTATCTTCAAGAATCAAGATGTCATCTTTCTTTTCAGAAATAAAATGTCATACTAAGAGTTTCAGGCACCGGTTTACACTTTGTATTGTTTTTCATGATTTTCTCTTTATTGGAGCTTTAATATGAAAAGGGGTTTGGAAATAGTTGTGCATATGTGCAAAATTTTAGTGACATATGGTTGGTGTCTTGGCGAGTAGTGTTTGAGACTTTGAGGAATGTGTTTACTGAGTGAGATATTTGAGTTGGAGATTGTTTTTGATGATGGTGCTCTGATATATACATGTATCTCATAGAAAGATGCTACCTTTATTGATAAATCTCTAAATTTAAGTGGAAAATTTGACGGTCAAATCTATGTATAATATGTTGTTTTATAATTATCTCGAATGATGTACCATTGCTTATCCAGTTCGATAATTATGCGTGACTTACGTTGGTATTGTCTGAATTCAATGTCATACATTTTAGCTCTCCAGTAACAGCTGCCAATTACCCTTCGCGCTCCCAATTTTTTGTAATTCGGTTAATCTAGGGGGAACCAGAGGATAACTCGATTGGGAGAGCGAACGGCGAAATCCCATATGGCCCAATATATCATGCTTTCTTCCCCATTGTTGGATTGGTTATTCTTGATGTTATCTTGTCTAGATTTGTGTATATTGTTCTTGTTCGCAACTCTGATATGGAAATTGGTTCTAAAAGGTTGGTTGACTGATGATGCCTTTTATAGGTTCATATTTCCTTGGCTGGTGATAAACATATGCGTGTTTCATGGATCACTACCGATAGATCAGCCCCTTCCTTCGTTGAGTATGGGACATCACAGGGTAAATGCAACTCAATAGCTCAAGGAGAGAGTACTTATTATACTTATCTACTATATCACTCGGGAAAGATACATCACACTGTGATTGGTCCATTGGAAGATGACACTGTATACTACTATAGATGTGGAGGAGAAGGTCCAGAATTCCAGCTCAAAACGCCACCGTCTCATTTCCCAGTCACTTTCGCAGTGGCAGGTGATTTGGGTCAGACTGGGTGGACGGCCTCAACTTTAGATCACTTAAACCAGTGCGAATATGATGTACACTTGCTCCCTGGAGATCTTTCATATGCAGATTACATACAACATAGGTGGGACACATTTGGCAATCTGGTGCAGCCACTTGCAAGCACAAAACCGTGGATGGTGACACAGGGGAACCATGAAAAGGAGAACATACTATTTTTTAAGGAAGCATTTGTATCATATAATGCGAGATGGAAAATGCCATTTGAGGAGAGTGGATCCATTTCCAATTTGTATTACTCGTTTGAGGTTGCAGGAGCTCATGTGATTATGCTTGGTTCATATACAGATTATGATGAGTACTCAGATCAGTATAACTGGCTGAAGGTTAGTTGGTAACAGAAATTCTACTCAATATTTGGTCGAATGCATCTTCAAACCACGTCGTCTAACACACCTTATGGTATCATATTTTCCATGTGCAAAGCACGAGAGATTAGTCTTAATGTATTATCTAGACTGATATATCTGAATCTCTGACATCTACATGGAATTTAAAGATCGCACAAGCTTTCCTGTGCCTTCGTTAGGTATTTTAACTTTACCAGAAGCAAGGTAATATGTGGTACATCACATCCTAATTCAGAAGTTTCATTATTTTTCATTAGTCGTATAGCTAAGCTTGTCTATTTATGCATTTTGACATATAGCTAAAGTTGCTGTTAAGTCAATTGTCAACATCATTTCTTTATCTGTTTTCATTTTACCCCGTATTTTGTGAAATTAGCTAAAAGGATACGAGTACTAGGATTGTGAAAGTGAATGGCTGTCTAGTTATTTATCGGACTAAGTTTCTTCATTACTACTGCTGTTACAGGCTGATCTTGTAGAAGTGGACCGCAAAAGAACACCATGGCTGCTGGTACTGTTCCACGTGCCGTGGTATAACAGTAATGAGGCTCATCAAGGTGAAGGGGACGACATGATGGCGGCAATGGAGCATTTACTTTATGCTGCTGGTGTCGATATTGTGTTTGCTGGCCATGTTCATGCTTATGAACGCTCGGTATGTCTTTGCACACTTCATTGTTCTCCCTACCTTTAGTTCATGAGCGGCTGACCTTAATAACTGGTTATTTGTGGTGTAGCAACGTGTGTACAATGGTAAATCAGACCATTGCGGTGCTGTACACATAACGATTGGCGATGGAGGAAACAGAGAAGGTTTAGCACATGAGTAAGTCTTCCTTATATAAGTTTTCAATAATTGATATGGTTAAAATAAGAGTGAATACATAGTTATCAATAATTTCTCAATTAGATTAATGTTAAGCTGCTGTTTTCTTTTACCGTCTGGAGGTATGATACGCCTTAAACTGCTGCTTCTTCTTCTTCTTCTTCTCCTCTCTCCCTCTCTCGCCCCCTACCTGTAAGAATAATAGTGAATTTTTAAGTGATTTTAAGGTATGATACACCTTAAAAATAAGAGTGAATTCGTAAGTTATTGAAGAATGCTTTCGAGCAAGCACTGCTGGCATTTCCAAGTTCATTTTTTCCAGGAGGTCACGTTTCTTTTTGGCCAATTAAGAGGTCATGTTTTATTAGTCACTATTGCAAGAACAAAGGTACTAATTAGATATAAATCCTCAACAATTATTTACAGGTACATGAACCCCCAGCCAGAGTGGTCAGTGTTTCGTGAAGCAAGCTTTGGTCATGGCGAGCTCGAGATAATAAACTCAACCCATGCCTTCTGGAGTTGGCACAGGAACGATGATGATGAACCCGTGAGATCTGATCAAGTTTGGATTACCTCGTTGGCTGGTTCTGGCTGCATTGCTGAGAAGAGTGAGGAACTGAGAAAGATGCTATTGGCACCTTAAACTTGGCCATTGCCCTATTGTGCCTGCTTTGCAACTATATATGATCTTCATATGTAAATATACAGTTAGAAAATCACCATGCTTCCACTGTGCTGTTCCTGCTTGAACTGGTGGAATCTCTTGGCTCCTGTAATCTGTTTGTGACGCCGAGAATAGCTGTCACGAAAGCTGAATCCTGCTATCTTACAGTGGCATATAGAATAGCCACTAGCTATTCTTAATCTAGCACAACAAAGAGGCCTTCCATTATAACTATCTGTAGTAATACACTTATACTCTGCTGGAGAGGTTGATACATTAAAAACTTTCATCTTTTTGTAATTAGCTTTGTGCTGTTCTTTTCTTTCTTCATGTGAAAATGAATATTATTTAAGTATTATCGTAATTCTCAACAAGTTCAACTACGAATTCAGCATATCATTTTGCGGTTTTACGAGCTCTGCTAATCACTTGTAGCCACAGTAAAGTAACACTGACAAATATTTATCATTGTAATTGCACATTTGATTGATCCGTGTGTATAAAGGAAAGACACGACACAAAATCACATATTAACAACAATTTCATAGCATCTCGCGAGTTAATAAGTTGGTTTTCTACAAGATTTCTGACGAAACTTGCTATCCATGATCCTGACACTAGTAGAGATAGGCAGTCAGAACTAAAACCAGTTCTACATTTTGTAGCTTTACGCAGCAGCCAACGAGGCGCTGAAGGGTGTCATTAGTTTAAAAAACATCTTGAAGTAAGGAGCTCACAGGAAAGTGCATTTCCAGTCTACCACAGGCGGAATCCTCAGCCACAGCTACAAAGAATTCCATTTCACATGACGTGTATTTTCTGTTACCTCTTCTCAGTCAGCAAGAGACAATCTACGCAAAAATTTCTTGTAAACTCACACGAGGTTAGAATTCCTTCATTTGAAGTCTAGCTTGTAAATCGAGAAATCTTTAGTTTTTGGATCACTGAGGGAGTCTGTTTTCGGATCTCTCTTTCCCTTCCACAGTATGATCTGTTCATCCTTGAACAAGATAGGAATACAAGGTACCAGATCCTGCAACGAAGCACAATAATTGAATGAGTTTAGAGATTAAAACCTAGCGCTGTGTGTGGAATGGAATTTAGAGTGATGTTGAGTATCGCAATCATACCCGTAACTTGACACCTATTCTTTTACAATCACTAGTGCCGACATATGAACAGTCTAGCCTCACAACTTCCTCAGTCTCAAATGCTGCTCTCACTCTCTCTACTACATTCACATACACACCATTCCTGGCTGTAGAAAGAAGCAGCAACAGTCAACGAGTACTCATTACGAGTTACAGAACCTGTAAACTTTCTGCAATTAACTGCAATAAAAAGATGTAAAAATCAAATTCACTTACTGAGCTTCATTAGGGGAGGCGAATTCAGTCCTTTGTTTCTCATCTCCTTCATTTCTTCAAATGTGAGGCCATCAGCAACATTTTTCACAAGCTTTGGATATATTGGCGCATATGGCTTCCAGAGCATCAAAGGAATACGCGGTCTATTTTTGGGATCATAATTACGACCTCTATAGAGGAGCAAAATATTTATGTTGCGATAGATAATCTTCCCGCCAGATTTATCCTACAAACACACTGCAATCTACATCAGCAAAAACAAATACTTTGTTTTCATAGAAGGAACTGTACTCTCAAAATACAAAGAACAGCGGTATATAATCTTCCAACCTCGAGATGGAAACAAACATTATCCATGTCAAGAGTCGATACTCCCAAGCACTTAATCCTCACTGCTTCCCCCCGTTTCCAGTGGTTGTGTATATCTTCCAATGTGTTATGTGTAACTCCTCCTCTCCCTAATACAAGATAGAAACCATAACATTATTCAAGGTATACAGAAGCTCAGAAAATTTTACAACATAGAGACAAGTGAACTATTAATTCTCAGCTCAATTGTTCCAAAAGATAACATTTTTACAAATTCTATAACGCTTTTAAGCCAAGACTACCAAACTTTTCACTGCTTATACGTAATAACAATATACTACATTTTCAGAAAAGGATCTTAATAAGCTTCTTCATCACCACTTCCTTATAAATAGCAGCACCTAATCCTATCACTCTTGTTGTTATTTTACGTTGTTCCAGATAGATATCAACTACCTAAATCCTACATTACTCGAACAAAGCCAATTATTATTTCTCAGAAACCTTTCTATGCATCCCAAAATGGCATTCTGTAAATTGCACGAAATTAACTTGCTGAACTTACCCACCCTTGTTAGAGAGTTGTTCCAGATAGATATCAACTACCTAAATCCTACATTACTCGAACAAAGCCAATTATTATTTCTCAGAAACCTTTCTATGCATCCCAAAATGGCATTCTGTAAATTGCACGAAATTAACTTGCTGAACTTACCCACCCTTGTTAGAGTCTCTGTACTTTTTAGAGACTCGGGTTCACTTTTAGTGATTTTAATCTCTACTTTATGAATTTTTGTTACACCAAATGAACTATATTATGTAATAATTATACGATAGTAGAGTCTCTATTTTAGAAACTCTACTAAGGACAGCCTTATATGCAGACTTTCCTTGCAAAATGCAAGACAGGCAATTCTACAATTGGAAGCTTGACCTTCATGTCACACGGTAACAACTTTCAACGAATATTCTAAATACGTAATTAAACTAAAAAGAGGGGGTGAAAAATTGAAATTTTACCCAAATTAATCTGACGTGAGCAATCACTATGCCTATACTTCTCCATCAGCTCAGCAACTTCCTCTTCTGAAAGCGGGTCACCAAGAACCGCTTTCCTCTGCTCAGCCAACTTCTCCAAGTCCATGGGCTGCTCAACCGGGGCACAAGTCCCGGTCCATTTCCTATCCAACCGGCCCGGCCCGAAAGGTGAGAACTTGGGAGTTTCACGATACCCAATGGGCTGAACATCAGGGTTGGTCTCAGAATAAGAGTACCTGAAATCAAATGGTAAATCAGATATTACGGGAAAATTTGGGGCCTTATTGGAATTATTAATATTTGCAAATGAGCCCCCTTGCTTTTCTTTTTCTTCATTTTTCTGCTTATTTTTATTTTTCTTGGAATTGTTTTTTTGGGTTTTTGGAACGGAGGAAAATGGTGGGTCGTATATATCATCTTGTTCTTGAGTGGGGCCCACATGTGATATGCTACTAAGGCGTTTGAGGGTTGAGGTAAGGGCTTGAAGTGGTGAGGAAGAAGAAGAAGAAGGCTTTGAGAAAAGTTTGTTCAGCATTGTGCAAAATAGATATGAATTTCGGTTACTTGTTTTGGGGGGCTTATAAGTAGTAAAAATGAGAGGAAAATAATGGCAAAATTTGTGATTTCGTTTTTTTTCTTGTCGAGAATTTGAGATTTCGTTGGGCAAAGCTCATTTTAGCTGTGAAGCGATTGAAATTACCGTTGAGAATAGTGATATAATTCTCACTTTAATTGTGAGATATATTAAAATTTATTTTTTTTTATGTGACATTTTAAATAATATAAAATAATTTAAGCCCCTTAAATAAAGAAAATGAACTTATTTGCATTTTTTAGTTTGAATTGATTTTAGAATAATGTTTTGAGGCCAGTTATAATAATTTTTGTGTGAATTATATCTTTTTTGAATGAAATAACAAAATTTGACACCTAATGTAAATTTAAAATACTTTCTAAGAGCTATTATTTGTCATAAAAAAGTTCAATTTTGAAGTAAATTTTGGTGATTACATCTCCACATAAAATGTTATTTTCTTTCTTCATTGTTCTCTTCTTCATGAGTTTGGATGAAGTTCAAGAAGGTCCAAATATTCTATCCTGAAAATATTAGTTCACTCAAGAGCCTCACTCAGGGACAACGAAATAAAGTTATAATTATAATAAGGGTAAATTGCAGTGGACCTCTCTGTGGTGAAATTTAAGTGCACCGAATTTTCTTGTGGTGTAAAAATTTTCACCAGACCTTTCCTGTGGTGATACAAAAGTGCACATCACCACCCCCCCCCCCCCCTATCCGTCAATAATTCTGTCCAACTAACGAGAATGCATGACACGCGCTTGTTTTGAACTATGATCGCTATGTAACGTTTTGTTTAATAAAAATATGTGTATTTTATCACCATTATACCCATAATAGCTAGCCACTCATTTGCAAGAAGTACAGTTGTTTGAGCTTCAACATATCCTTCTCGGCTTGAGCTTCATCACCGACGGTGAGCTTCATTTTTTTTTTTAACATAATAACTCTTCTAACTTTTAACCATATTGAGATCTATAATTGTTTAAGCTTGAACATCTCCTTCTCGGTTTGAGCATCATTCAATGAGCTTCATTTTTTTTTTAACATAATAACTCTTCTTGCTTTTAACCATATTGAGATCTATAATTGTTTGAGCTTGAACATCTCCTTCTCGGCTCGAGCATCATCCAGTGAGCTTCATTTTTTTTTTAACATAATAACTCTTCTTGTTTTTAACCATATTGAGATCTATAATTGTTTGAGCTTGAACATCTCCTTCTCGGCTTGAGCATCATTCAATGAGCTTCATTTTTTTTTTTAAACATAATAACTCTTCTTGCTTTCAAACATATTGAGTAACTTTTTTGTTAATAATAACTCTACTTTATTTTCAAACAGTGGTTAGCATTTGTTTTATTACTAATAACTCAATACGTTATTTTGTTACATTAATAAATTTGTTATACATTTACATTTTTTTATTATCACGTAATTATTCCTGTTTGTGAAAAATATTTTGTAACATAAGTGAAAAATGTCAACATCGAGTAGCCGAAGTTGTACGCGTAGTCGAAGTTATGAAGACCCTGCACTTGATTTGCGGTACACTAATAGGACATGTCAAGTTTAATCTTCAAGTTTGTTGCTCAGTCTAATCTTCAACTGTAATGCTTTCCTTTAAGTTTAATGAATCAACATTGTGATGCAAGCATTAATCTTCAAGTTTAAGTTTAATGAATCAACATTGTGATGCTAGTATTAATCTTCAAGTTTAATGCTTTTCAGTTTAAAACTGTGTTTGAAATACCACAAACCAAACCAATACAGTGCAACCCAAGAATCAAAACTGCGTTGCAAAAAAATGTGTCCAAATACAAAAATTTACCACAAACCAACCAACACAATATTTTATCCCATAAAGTCATAAAGTGAGCATGCCTACATACAAAGACATAAAGTGTTTAAAAACTCTAACTAGAAGTCATAAAGTAAGTATGCCAAAAATCAACTAACTGGGACCGCACCAAGTGCCTTCCAAAAACCATCAAATTGGACCACACCCAATTGATTAATAGAAAATGACATAAAGTGTTTAAAAACTCCAACTTGAAGTCATGGCTTCCATATTGTTTTCTTCTTATTCATGTTGTCTACCACTTCATCAGTGCGTTTTCTCTTTGTAGCATATCTACCCATGAGAGCTTAATTGCGGAAGCTTGTGTACATCCTACCCACAACTTCATTATTAGTTGAACCATCTAGAACAGTACGACGCACACCAAGCTTTGTCATACCACCTCTCACAGCCGACCCACTACCACCAACATCAAATCTAGTTTCAAAATGAGATCTGTTTTGGTCAAGTTCAGATCTAGTTTCAAAATCAGATCTGTTTTGCTCAAGTTCAGATCTAGTTTCAAAATCAAATATGTTTTGCTCAAGTTCATATCTAGTTTCAACATCAGATATGTTTTGCTCAAGTTCAGATCTGCCACCATCTGTTGTAGATCTGGCACTAATAGTACCTCGGCCTACAACACTGCCTCGGCCTGCAACAGTTCGTCGAACACCTCTACCTCGACCAACGGCTCTTGGCATGGGTGGTAGTTGATTGGCTAGGTGTGATTCTTCAGTTATGGTAGGCTGTTACAATGAATATGAAATAGTTAGGTTATAGTAATTAAGTTAATAAATGAATTGATATGTTACTTAGATTATAATCAGGAAAGCTTACATTAAATGAAGCTTGTGAGTGCTCCATATTTAAATCAAGATGCTTCATACTAAACTGAGTTTGATTGTTCATTGCCTGCATACAAAGAAAAAAGAATTGATTAGTGTTAGGAAACATTGTAATTTATAATACAATAACATGAAAATGAAACGTCACCTTCAACAGCTTTGAGTTTGGATAGAATTCATTTTTACAATATTTCTTGTTATGACCTTGTTGTAGGCATTTTTGGCAAGTGATTGTCAACCCCTTTCTTGTAGAAATCTTCTTACTTATAGCCATCTTTTTCTTCTCTTCAGCATCTTTTCTTCTTGCCTTTGGAGGCCTGCTAGTTCTTTTAGGCACCAAGGGTGGCTTCAAGACCTCACCACCACTATCAACATAATCAAGTGATCCAGGTACTGGATGTATCACGTGTTCATGTACACTCATGTAGACCTCTTTAGAATAAAAATGATCTACATATGCCTCTACATCTTTGCCATATTTTTGTATGCAACCAAGAGCATGAGAACAAGGAATTCCATTCAACTGAAACATGCCACATGTGCAAGTCTTGGTGGCTAAATTAACGACTTGCTTGTTCGTATTTTGATCAACCTCATATTCTTCATTGCCTGCCCAATTAGCACACCAAGCTTTGGAAGCATTGAATAATTTAGAAATCTTCTTCAATATATTGGTACATATGTTGCCTTCATATTTCTCCATGCCTTGCTTTTTCACCTGCATCCTACTCATCAATCTTGATCTAATCATTTTAAGCATTGTTATAATTGCTTTATCTCTGGCATCTATAATGTAATTATTAAAAGACTCACAGAGATTATTCACCAATATGTCACACCTCGAATTGAATGGAAAATGAGATCTTGCACACTGCTCTGCAGGTATATTTCTTAACCATTCAACAACATTTTCTTTGCCGTCATAATGTGGGTTTGCCTTCTCAATTTTTTTCATGCATCTTTCAAACTCCGACTTGTTAGCTGTGGATGCAGCCTTCCAAAACAACTCCTTTAATTCCATCCCCACAAACTTCTTTCTAAAATTCTGATACATATGACGTACACAAAATCTGTGGTGTACGCCTGGATAATCTTTCGCAAATACATCACATAAGCCCTTCTGCCTGTCAGAAATATAACACCAACCTTTCTCATATGGATCACCAATTAAGTTGTGTAGTTCATATAAAAACCATGTCCATGTCTCTCTATTCTCAATTGGAACCAACCCGAATGCAATTGGGAACATATTATCATTTCCATCTCTACCTATCACAGCTAACAATTGTCCCCCATATCGTGTCTTCAGAAAACACCCATTTAGGCCTATAATTGGCCTACAACCAGCTAAAAAACCTTTTTTCATTGCATCCAAGGAAAAAAAACAACCTTTCAAACATTGGCTCATGAAGACTCCTATCAACCTTTAGTAACACTGTACTACCTAGATTGTGGTGGATAACAGTAGCACAATAATCCCTCAGTCTAGCAAACTGCTTTTCAGCATTCCCTTCTATTAGTTGTATCGCCACCTGTTTAGCTCTCAATGCTTTGTATTTGCCAACTGTGACTTCCACCTTTTTATGAATCTTTTTATGCAATTTAACTGTGGGTCGATTCGGGTTATTCTTAACAGACTCCACAATTCTATGCCCAATGTACTTATAATCTGCCAACCTATTATCATACCTATGTCCACATTTGTGGCTACCTGTTAAGGTTTTTACTTGAAAGGTTGGACCACCATTGATTGGAGATGCATGTAATATCCAGGTACAACCATGACTTTCAGCATGTGTATATTTTGCTCTAACTTTTTCTTTCTCATTTTTCATTAACACATAGTCAATGCCTTTTCTCACAGCCCAATCTTTTAGAACCTTCCTGAACTGATAAACATCACAAAACTTCATTCTTATAACCATATCAAATGTTTCCATATCAACATCATTAGAAAACTCTGGGCAATCACCGCAATTTAAGTTATCATCTTCTACATCACTAGCCCAGTCTTGATCACCCGTTGAACTTCCTTCATTCTCTCTAATTCTTCTCTTTTTAGACCTCTTTCTAAGTTTCTTATTCCATTCTAGGCATCTTTCTCTTTTAGACTGCCCTTCATCATTCTCATGGAAAATATCATCATCACTCAATCCCTCAATATCCTCATAAACTAAGCTAGGTATCTCAAAATCTATATCAGAAATTGATTCATCAGTTTCTACATAATCTGAATCATCATAATCAAAATCTTCAATCTCTTTATCATTACCTTCACTGCCATTATCATTCTCATTGTTGCCGTTATTATTCTCATTGTTGGCTGCCTCATTTTCATTATTTACATTCAACACATTATCATTCTCAATGTCATTTTCATTATGCATAACAGTTGAACCATCACATAAGTCTACACAATCAGTTACAATGTTGAATTGACTCAAGTCAAAATCAGGTCATAACGAATCAAAATGCACTTCACAATGGTCCTCAATGACTTTATCATTAGCATTAGTCATTCTGAAATAAATAATTTATACCATGATTAAGTACTAATAGGTGTCTCATGGCTAATGCAATAATAATCTGTAAGTTATATATCTCAATAATATGTAAGAACCTGCCCGCAAGCACATGACGAGAACTGGTATAGAAAGCTTCGATACATTTTTTTCAGTTATACTAATTTGCAAAATTGAAACGTAATTTACAATACAAAGCCTAAATTGCAGTAATTTTACACTAATATGCAAAACTAATAGCATAAATTAAACCCTAATTAACAAAATTGCAAAGCTAATTCAAAAACCCTAATTTGCAAATCTAATTTAAAAATCCTATTTTGTTCACTACCAGTTAAACCACATCTACTTAAACCCTAAAAAGCCAAAAAATTGCTCCTTATATACAAGGAAACGAGATAAAATACCTGGAAACACTATCGGGTTGTGAATCTTCAACCATTTCAGATCTTACAAGCTTATAGCAATTGTACCGTAGCCTTCAGATAGAGATAGAAACGATAAAAATTTGATTTACAACGCCAATGGAACGAAGGAAACACGATGGAGAATGGCAGAGTGAATCGTTGTGAGTTATCGTCGTGTCGTGAGTGAGAGAGCGTTTTGGGATCTAAGTAAAAAAAAACGATGGAAAATGAAATAGATGTTGTGAATTATATGTTAAAAACAAGGGCACAAAAGTAATTTCGCTACTTTCTGTTAATTAAATAGACAGAAACATTATCTTGCAGTGCGTGTGCACTTTTGTATCACCCCAGGGAGGTCTGATAGAAGTTTTTACACCACAGGAGCGTTAGGTGCACTTAAGCCTCACTACTGGAAGGTCCGATGCAATTTACCCTTATAATAATAGTTCACAGTCACAAAAAACTTTTCAATGAAGTATTTTTGTGATTTTCGTTTTATATCAGTTATGTGCTTGGCTTTACTATTATCATTAGCATAAATGAAAGTATTTTAAATTATTTGATTAAACTTACATATCATTTTCAACCAATTAATCATTTTTAGTATGACGATGTTTGTCGGTATAAAATTTAATGATAACATGAAAAAAAAAAATTCATAGTAATAAATAGAATTTAAATACTATTATTGAGAAAGTTTTTAAACTTGACTTTTTATAAATAGTTCGTAAAATATTTTTCACTTTACACTTCATGCCAACCCACATTCAATCGAGTCACCTCCAGCACGCCACTTATAAATACATGTATCTGTGTAATTTTTGAGTAACGTTTAATATATCTCCGAGAGAAGAAATATAGGTATAGAAAGAGAAAAGGAGGAGTGTGGTGCCCACGCTCACAACTCATTTTTGAATAAATCAAAGGTTAATTTAGGTCCAAAAAAATTAAAGGAAACTGTAGTTGGTATTTGGTAACATGCACTTTTGACCAATAGAAAGCATCCACAACAAACACACCACCCTCAAAAACTCTTATCTTTTTCACTCTTGATCTCAAAAACATTGGGTGAATTCAGCGAAGTTTCAATCTTTTTCGAAAACCCAGTTGGGAAAAATGCATGATTTTTGCTTTACAATCCCATATGGGCTTCTTCTGGTGATTGGTGGCATCATTGGCTATGCCAAAAGAAGAAGCACAGCTTCACTTGCTGGTGGTTTAGGCACTGGATTGGTGCTGATCTTAGCTGGTTACCTCAGCCTTCAGGCTTTCCATAAGCGCAAAAACTCATATTTTGCTTTGATTCTTGAAACAGGTATGACCCAATTCTTCTACTAGATATTTATGTATGTATATATGCTGTAAAAATATTGTATGTTGAGGTGTCTTGTGTTTGTAGCTTTATTGGGTGACCATTAGATGTTAATCGAGTGCCATTTGTGTTTATTTTGTTTATTACTGGAACGTTCAGTTTTGCTGTTCTGTAGTGGATCCACATGTGGGTCCGACCCTTCCTCGGACACTGCACATGGCTGGGAGCTTTAGGCGCCGAGCTGCCAATTATTAGTTTCCGGATTTTGCACCAACTGAGTAGGCAAATAGAAGAAAATTATGTGGAAAAGAGCTGGGATTTTCATTTGGTTCAGTGGACTTCTAGATTTGTAATGAGGTGCTAGTGTTAAGTCTGTTTCTTATCACAATTTCACTTTGATTATTGTATATTTGATGCTTGTCTCGATTGGTTCAGAGTAATTTGTTTCACAGATGAGCTTAGGAAAATAATACTCTAGTATTTGGTTTCATTGTTCTTTTGATTCTCTTGTTTGTGATCTCGCATCTAGAGCCTCCGAGTTCACCAACCAAAAGCAGTTTTATTGTGCTTTTGATGGAATACCATGTTAATTCTTTTACAGGCTTCTTTCTTACAGGAAGCTAGTACAACCAGTACTATTTGGATATTATAGCGTTGCTGTTAGTTAAAACTATTTGTTGCCATAAATGTCCTAGTGAAATGAACCATTCGGGATTTATGATTTCTTAAATTCTCACTCTAAACCATAAAGGACAAACTGGATTTGAGGAACTAACTTCCAATTTTCGATGATCCACATTAGTTAAAGACATAGCTCATTTTAAGACCCATATCGGTGACATAGTAGCAAAGCTGCATAAAGCTAAATGATATCAGTCTGGTATTGTTCATTAGACTTCTTCATTTGATATGCAGGAAAATTGCGAATTTTAGTATTATAAAACAGAATAAAAATGCTAGATATACATCATGTGGTTTAAATTCTTCCCACGAAAAGCAAATAGGAGGAAAGGGTGATGTGATTCTAATTTAGGCATATATTGCGCCAAGTAAAACTGTGTACAAACACATCCTTGCATCTGCCTTATTATTTGTCTGAACAAATGTATAATTTCTTACCCCTTAAAAGTTGTTGCTAAAGTTTTGTTTAAGTATTGCTACCTGTAACGCAGCCTAGAGATACTTGCACAACCAATGGGTCCTCGTATAGAAGATACCACATGATAAGGACCCAGTTTTGTACTTCATACATGCTTTCAAAATATTTTATGAAGAAAGTCAAATGGAAGGATGGGTATAAAAGGTTGCTTAGCTTGTGAGTTATTCATGGTAGTAAATTGCTTAAGGAGTAAAAGGGAACAGGTATCTATGTCCATTTTTTAATATTGTTTAATTTGTCTTCATTTTGTCCTACATGTATATTTGCTATCTATTGCGTTAAAATAGAAGCATCTTCATTTTCTTGTAGTTTGGCACCAGAACTACTGCATGTTACTCTTGAAAGAGATCTAATTTTTAATCCTTATCTGTTGTGTCATATTAGATCGATCCTACCTTTCGAACGAAGGAAAGAAAGGGCATTTGGACCCCTCTTGAGACTTATGGTGGTTTGTTTCCATTTTTAAATTCCAGTGAAACTGAAATTTCTCCTCTTTTATGTTCAAACAGCATGTGCTGCTGCTTTGACATGGATAATGGGACAGCGTTACTTGGAAACTTCAAAGATAATGCCTGCTGGTATTGTTTCTGGAATCAGGTAATCGATGTAGATTAAAGCATGTTCCCTTTTTCTGGAGTTGGTTGTTTTGCGCACTATTGAACTTACATCAGATTAATAAAGTGATAATAGGAATTCATCTGATGCATATGCCCTAGGCTGTAACGAGCCAAGCTGAAGCTTCGATTGCCTTGTCTCTGGTCAAGCTTTTTTTAGTCGAGCTCTAGCTTTCATGCTCACATTCATGTAATGTAGCTGTGACATACAGCACAGAAAATTGAGGAATGATTACATGCATGCATCATTTGATTATTGAATATTGTCAGAAAAGTATCTTTCAGTGGTGATACTCTTTCAACTTCTGTGCCGGAAGTTTCAGTTTTTTGTGCTCTCAATCTTTGCATGTCTAGTTTCAGAAGTAACTAAGCTTGCTATGCTAAGCGAATTTGTGTTCCCATTCTTTTTCAGCTTGTACAATCTCACGTCGGTTTCCATTCTCACATTGCAATATTCTTACTTTTTCCTTTTTCCTTTTTCCCGTCTCTGGCAGTTCTTATTCTTAAGTTCTGACTTTCCATTTCCTATTGAAACATGACGATGAAGAATTCGTGACGATCTCTGTCTTACTCTCTCTCGCAGTGCCCTGATGACTGGATTTTACCTGTACAAGCTTGCCACTGGAGGAAATCATTTTCCATCCAAGGCTGAATGAACGATGGCACTATGCAGTCTTCTGATACCGTTTGCATAATGTATGTACTGACACCAAAGAAATTGAGATACTGTTCAAGAGCTCTATTGTTGTATGCTGAATATGCTGGCTGTGTCTCAGAAGAAAGCGCGTATTATTTTCTTTTTCTTTTCGGCAGAAAAACACATAGGTATTTGTCCTGACTATTGAAGATATTGGTCCCTAACCAAGCTCGCATATCTAACGTTTGCTGCATTGTTAATGCTGCTCCATGGTTTCACTAGATTTTAGATGGATCGAAGTTTCTATACATGCATTAATGGCATGCAGTTAATAGTGCCAATATTAGTTAACGTGTTGTCATATGTAGGGGTGTGCAACAAAACTATTAACCTGTTCAAACTGCCTAATTTAATCCAAACTAATCCATTTTTTTGCGATTTCTTAAAAGTTTGGTTGGTTATGATTTAAATTTTCATAGGAACTTGACCACATGGTTTGGTTTATGATTTTTACTATCAAAATTATAAATTCAAACCGACCCGTATATATATATAGAGAGAGAGAATTTTTCATTTTCTTGCACATTTTTTAATCTATCTCTCCTTTTATTGAAAAAATTAAAAGACACTATGAGTAATTTCTTTATATTTTAGATTTCTACAATACATTTAATTTATTCAAATGTAATTATAAGTTACACCGAATGTATGATTT
Source organism: Ehretia macrophylla (assembly GCA_037974665.1). NCBI lineage: Eukaryota > Viridiplantae > Streptophyta > Magnoliopsida > Boraginales > Ehretiaceae > Ehretia > Ehretia macrophylla. The sequence goes on from CM075772.1 coordinate 25,342,596, forward strand.
GGCTTGATTTGGATGATTTAATTTTTTTAAATGTATTAATTTGGTTTGGATGGTTCTGAGAGGTATATGGGTTGGTTATGGTTTTAATTTTTTTAAATTGAATGTATAGGTTTGGATCGAAAAATATACTTTAAACTGTCCAAATCGACCCATGTATACCTCTAGTCATATGAGCAAAGATCTTTATCATAACATCATAATATTATGAGTAGATTTATCTCCTATTATATGTAACCAGAACTGATGCTTTACCTCCCCTTATGAGGAAAGAACTAACACTATATTTGGATTCGCGAGGAACAGGAAAGGAAAGTATGATAGAGGAAAAAATCATAAGAAAAAAAAAAAAAAAAGGATATCCTCGTTTGAATTGTCTAATCCCTCCCTATCCTTTCTTTTCTAGTGTGATAAAATCAATTCGTTTTCAAAAAACGAGTTAGATAACGTTTCATTTGAAAAGGAAAATCAGCCTCAGTTTTGGAATTAAGTGATCGTTAAAAGGAGGATCCCTCTAGTTACCTCAAGTCAATTCTTTCTAATGTTGGTTTCAATCTGCAATTTGCTGTAAAAAAATTCTTCCATCCGACAGTGTGTTGGCTGGTGTGATACACAAGGGATGAGAATAAGTCCAGAATATTCCTAGTCCTTGTGAAGTGGATCTTCTCTGCTGGATCTTTTGTTGAAGCTAGGGCAACCGACCAAAGAACTCGGAGGTGTCACATCTTTGTCACATAATAAATTAGAAGTTTATCAATAATTGATGGTGGTTCAATCCATAAGTTCAACTTTATTAACATAGATCCTTCTAAAAGTAACAATCAGTATCTTGCACGTTATAGGAATCAAATTATATTACTCTCTGAGGAAACGAGGTGTGTTACCAATACCAGCATTGCAAAAGACACAGTAGAAAGGTTAAATATAATACTTTCAAGAATTAACTGGAGTTGTTGGATAATAATTTATTGTGTTTAAAACTTGTAAGTTTAAATTTATACTATCTCATTACAAATATTTTTTACTTGAAGCGTGCATTGAGGTGAGTTGCGTTTCACGGGTTATGCGCAAACCAATCTGTGTGTTGCTCAAGCTCCAAAGGTGAGGGACAAGACCATCTAGTCACATCGGGTTAACAAGTAAAATAAGAGAAATATAACCAATCCAATAAGGTCAGCAATAACAGATAATACGTAGTATCATAAATATCACATGTTAATAAATCACATGCATAAGTGCATCCCGAATCTTTTAATGCGTAACACGCACTACTTAATGAAAGTTCCTTGTCATAAAAATAAAAATAAAAAGTTTAGATGTAAGAATTGGAGGAGAATAATTTGTCTTGTGACAACGCAGTCAGGAAAAGATACTCCTCAGATGCCAACAAACAGGAATTTTTTATAAGGACTCATACAGAGATGATCTAACCATAGCAGGCTCTCATCTGCAAAAAACAACTAGTGTAAAACCATTTGACTTTCTTTTTCTCAACCATGAACAACATCTTATTGACCCTTCTCTTATTCCTTCCACCTCTCTTCTTTCTTCTAACTAGGAGATGGAGATCATCAAATAATAGGCTCCCACCAGGGTCGCTGGGGCTGCCAATTATCGGCCAAAGCCTCGGCCTGCTGAGAGCAATGAGAGATAACAATGCAGAAAGATGGCTTGAAGAAAGAGTGAAAAAATATGGTCCAATCTCTAAGCTAAGCCTTTTTGGCACACCAACAGCTTTCATTTATGGACAGGCTGCTAACAAGTTTGTATTCACAAGCGATGGCAGCACCCTTAGTAATCAGCAGGCTCAATCAGTGAAGATGATATTGGGTGATCGTTGCTTGCTGGAACTTAGTGGGGAAGATCATAAGCGCGTTAGAGGAGCGCTTGTATCGTTCTTGAAGCCTGAATGCTTGAAGCTGTATGTTGGCAAGGTGGAAGAAGAGATTAAAAGCCACCTTCAAATGCACTGGCAAGGGAAGGAAACTGTTACGGTAAGTTGTATGTTTTATGCTTTACAGAATCCAATTCATATGATTGATATATAAACATGCACTGTAATACAAGACGAGAAACTCTTTAGTCAATTCGTACTGAGATGACATGAGAGAATAGACTGACCCATAATTAAGCTAAATGGAAAAAACTGGCTAAGCTGAGTAGATGGAAAAATCTTGCAAACAACAATCGTTCAAAACGGCCGTCATGTGTACGATGTAAAATGACAAAAACTGGAAAATGGGATAAAGATGTCTAATGAAAAGAAGATGGTTTGATATAACAGCAGCACAGATAATCCAGCTCTCTGTTGGGGGGTTGGGAGAGGGGGTGGGCGTGACTGCCAAATTGGAGACTCTCCCTTAATTCAAATATTAGATAGATATCCCTAGTATCTTTTCAAGCTTTTAGATTCCAAATATGTCTCTCCTGGAGTAGACCTTTAGTTCAATAGAAAAATCTACCATCAGATAGTGTCTGATGATCCAACTCTCAGTCGGTAGTTGGCAGTGGAGTGGGCCTCATTGTCGGATCAGAAACTCTCTCTTAATTTAATACATAAGTTCATGTTCTCTTGGGCATGTTTCTCTTACATATTTTACTCAGTCAAAAAAATTTCATTCTTGTAGGTGTTACCTCTGATGAAGACTCTCACATTCAACATCATCTGCTCAATTCTTTTTGGGATCAAAAGTAGACAAAGAAGAGATCCATTTGTTCAGTATTTTCAACAAATGATACAAGGAATGTGGTCAATCCCTATTAACTTGCCCTTCACACGATTCAACTCCAGTCTTAAGGCCAGTGCAAAGGTCCGGAAAATGGTGAAAGAACTGATGAACGAGAAGAGGATTGAGCTTGAGAAGGGAGCATCATCTCACCAAGATCTCATCACCTGCTTACTCAGCATTCAACAACAAGATGATGAAGATCAAATTTCGGACGACGAAATCATACATAATGTGATACTTATCATGGTTGCAGGGCATGATACCTCATCTGTTGTGATCACATTTATCATAAGACTTTTGGCCAAGAATCCAGCTCTCTATGATGCTGTCGTCAAGGGTACAAAGCAATTCTTCCCCCGTCTTAACACTGCATTTCCAGAAAAGCATTCACTATGTTTTCTGTAATGTGTTGCATCGGTGGGAGATGTGTTAAGTGTGTAGTTATTAGTGGGTGTTGCACGTTTCATTACTTGATCATTACTTCATTATCAAGATCCTTTATCAATACTTTAAACTGCCATTTGTTGCATTGTCATGTTGGACCACAGAACAAGAAGAGATTGGAAAGAGCAAGCTCTCTGGAGAGCATCTTACATGGGAAGATCTAGCCAAGATGAAGTACACTTGGAGAGTGGCAATGGAAACAATGAGAATTTTTCCACCCATTTTTGGAGGCTTCAGGAAGACATTAAAAGATGTGGAGTTTGGAGGCTACCTCATTCCCAAGGGATGGCAAGTAAGAGCAAACTTCCCTTTAATAGGTTAAAGCCATTTTTCTCCGTTAGTTTATGGCTAAAACCCAAAGTCTCACACAAGATCTTAAAACTATTCACTTTTCCTCATCAAGTGCACGAGAATTAGTAAACCCTTGCGTTGTAAGGGCAAAATAAAGAAGTAAAGACACACAAATATACCCTTATAACTTACACTTCACCGGGGAAGTGGGAAATTTAGAAACTTTGAGAGGACTCGGGGGGGAATGACTTTTACCCTTTCTTTAATCGAACTTTAACATTTTTCCCAATTGCCAATCTTAATTGACTATCTTGTGTATGATTACTAGATATTCTGGGCAACATCCATGACTCACATGGACGACAACATATTCCAAGAACCATCCAAGTTTGATCCTGCAAGATTTGAAAACCAATCCTCTATTCCTCCTTACTGCTATGTTCCATTTGGAGGGGGACCTCGTATTTGTCCAGGCTATGAGTTTGCAAGGATTGAAACGTTGGTCACTATCCATTATCTGGTCACTCAATACAAGTGGAAGTTATGTTGTTCTGATGATAGTTTCAGTAGAGATCCAATGCCAGTACCAACTCAAGGACTTCCAATCCAGATAATGCCCAAGAAACTGCTCTGACTTTTATGAATTTGCCGGCATGACTCAAATAAAGCTGTTAACGACTGAGTCCATATCGCATGGTTAACAGATCGGCTTTAAGAGTATAGGTTGTGAGATGCTTTTTTCTCCAGAATTTGTAACAACTACAATGCCAAATGTGTTGGTGACTTTTGAAGAAGCATAAAGCATAAGCATTTGAATCTGATAATGCATGGCAGAATGGCAACAAAAATTAAAGTAGATGATCAGTACACAGAATACTGCTGATCTTTGAACTGCAAATCTGTGTCAAATAGCTAGTATAACGTGCGCCCAGGTGATGCACCATAGTTTTTACCTTATGGATGAAAGTGCTGAATGCAGCTCGAACCGTTAGGCTCAACAATGAAGAAATACTATCAGTAGACAATGGCAGATAGGGCAAGAATAGAAGCCAGAACATCATCTATAGTAGGGAGATTAAAGAAGACGGCAGTACTCTCTGCAAGAGACTATATAGGTACAAGCAATAGGTTGGCCCACTCTTGGACAATAGATGCAGTTTTGAGGAAGAATGATATCAAACTCTCAGAGAGGGCGGCATTACCAAAAGCCTTAGGGCCGGAGCCAGAAGTTGAGTGTTAGGGTCGAAATTTTTTTTTACTACAGTATTTTTTGTACAATAATTTTTTTTGTTAGTAGAAAAGAGAATCAATTTTTACAGTTAAAATTAAAAGTTATATATATTATTTAAATCTAATAGACATGTACATACTAGCAAAAAATTAGCAAAAACACAATTCAACTATAGAAATAAATTAATATTTAGCATATAATAAAAAAAAAACAGAATGCAACTACAAGTTGCAAATTGCAATGTTATAATTATTGGCAAACTAGGCTAATACCAAAAAAAAAACAAAATAGCTATGGTGATTCGAACTCACATTATCCATATAATAAAATTGTGACTTACCACCAAACCAACGCATATCTTAAAAATTTTAACAACTTTTATAATATTTATTAGAGAGGCCAAATATAATTTTCAAAAAAAAAATACATTAAATATTTTTTTTTTGGAGGTCACGGTACCCCGCCTGCCTGCCTGCCCGCCCGCCCTCTCTCCCTCCAACACACATCTGGACGTTTTGTGGATAAATCCTCTCGAAGAACCAACTCTTTCACCAGAAAAAGCAACGTACATAGGTTTACCAACCTTTTCTCTGACATCAAAAAATTCATCCAGCTAACCTATAATAGAATATGCAATCTCATTTAGATATGAATTTTAACTGTATCAAATGTGAAGATCAACTTTACCTAATTTTAAGTATATAGTGTTTTGTATTAGTATCTCAGCTAATTTTACAACTGAGATCAAGATTGTCATCCATTACTGGTCTGTACAACGTAAAAGACTTGTACAGAGAGTTATTATATATAAACCTAAATCTACATCAACAAGTGGTGCAACGACCTCATAAAAGAGGGGAGATAATGGAGAGGACAATTGAGAGGAGTTTCAGCAACCCTTTGGCCTGTAATATTTTGGAGCCAAAGATGGGCATCTTTCATTCATATGAAGGTACGGATCCATACTATTGTATCCAGGTAATTCCATTCGATATTCCCCTTTGATTTGACAGTAAGGAAGCTTCACCGTGTCACCATCGTTGCACCAATGTGGCAATCGGCTTGAATTACTCTCAAAAAACTTAAGAATGTAAGCATCCTTTATCTGCAATTTTCAAAATAGAATTTAGAGTATTCATAGATGATTCACAGAACAATTTTCAAACCATAACGTATGTCAAGTTTCTTTGAAATTCTCATGAATATATTTTAATGTCAAATGATGCCATCAACATTAGCATCATGCACATGAGGCTTCATCAGGAGACCACGGTGCTCTTTGTTTGTGGAGGAGAGGGGCACAGTCAGATTCATCCAAGTCATGTGTCATTAGAACTAGAAACTAAGAACCAATAGCATGCACATAATCAGCAAAATAGATGAGTACAAAATCGTTCAACTCACCGTAAATTCTGTAACTTCAATAGAGTTTGCAAGTGAACCAAATAATCCAGCTGCCTTGTACATCTCAAGAATGAAAGCAATACATGATGCTGATTTTCCATCACTATACACCCAATCATCTTGTTCAGGAACTGCCAAGAGTTCACCAAAGGATCTTCCGCGCTTTTCAACTTCTACTAGGATTTCTGGAAGAGTAAGGTTCTGCAGAAACACAATAAGTTAACAACATATCAGAGATTTTGCAGTAAGTACTAAAATTTATCAAATCCGAACCATATGCTACATGCCTATCCGAGATTCAGCAGCATTCTAGCTTATAAATGTTGTGTCTTCATCTTAAACAGACATTCGTATCTATTGTCATGGAAAGCAGAATATATTGAGACACAACTCCAGATTTAAGTACTAGCTAACCAGTGAAGAGGTTGCAAGCACTCAGTATATGTAAGAATTAGCCAACAGATACCCACACAAATTAAGAAACAGAAAATAAATAAAACCTGAGTTCCAAGTCGCTTGTTCAAGGCTTCAGTCCACAAGTTAGAGGCATATGCAGGCTGTAGTTGAGTGAAAATGGTCATAACAGAAGCAACCTGCACAATGACCAAACTAATAACTAATTAGAGAATGAAATCCTTCAGCAGATATACGGAAAAAGAAGAAGAAGAAGAAGGACGGGGTTGGGAGGATAAGTGGAAGCAATTAGGCGAGATGCAAATCATCAACATCTAAGATTAATTCCTCCCTCCCTCTCTGTCGTTAAGCGAGGGTTATTCATTATGCTTATTCATCAAAAAGAAAACTAGGCATAACTTTCATGAGCTTTAACTTTCTAGCAACCATAGGCTTATTGTAATCTTCAACAAGATAAAACTCCAAAGAAGTTACTTGTGTGCTGCTTATTTCTTGATGGGCAAACTAAAATTATCAGAATCAGAACCAAGGAGACATATATTGCAAGACTCTTGACAAACAACTAAAATCAGTTGGACCATGTTCTGAGTTCTTGTTTCAGCCAGTTAAGATTCAACATAAGCAATTCGTGGAGACTGGTGATCATAATTTAACCACTCGCCCAATTGTCTTTCACAAACTCCCGTGTGTACATTCTAGACCTCTAAGAGGAGCATTTGAAGGATACTTGATATCTACCACCAAATACAAGTCTATGAGAAGGGTGGATATATCCACATTAAACTTCAATCTGAAAAAGATTCTGACACTCCTTCCACTTTCAAAACCTAACTTAGCTAAAGTAAGCTACTAGAGAGTTAAGAATCAATAAGTGCATATTGGGTTGAAAGTATTCACAAAAAGGACGCATCTAGGCAAACACAATACATAGAATTGAATTCATTTTCCTTAAAAAACCACATTCATAGACACACATAATTGAAAATTTAGGAGGAAAAGAATCAGATAAATCACCAATTTTTCATGAACGAAATAGTAAAAGAAGTAAAATATAAAACTAGCTGCATTGGCAATTAGCTTGAAGAACTAAGATCAGAGGAATGCTGGTTTACCACATTAGCATCCCAGGGTGGTGGATAGTTTTTATCAATTGTGTCTATCCAGCTAAATATCAGGTTATGATATCCATATGGTTTGCCTTCCATGCTTCGAACATACTCCCATGCTGCAGTTTCATTGAACTTGGCCCGGAGATCAGGATGCAAAGGAAGCAATGCAATATGTGGATTGTTATTATCTTTTGTCAGCTCGAACTCCCACCACTCTTCCCATGGTAAGATGGCAATAATGGTTTCTCCCTATGATGCAAAGATGAAACCAACTTTGTTACAACATCATACATATATACAGAATGACATCACAGGTTATTGACTACAAGGATTCGACTAGTATACAATATTCACATGTCACCGCCTTCAAATGCACAAGTTTTAATTCCCATTGATTTAGATCCATAGTATATATGTAGCTAAACAGGTTCAGAACTACCAATAGCTAACTTTAAATGCAGAATCTTTCTCCTACTAACACAAACAGATGGCGCCTTAATCAATTCAAGGTGGAAAATGAATCCATGCTTGTTGTTCTTGATTTATTATTTTCTAATCTTTAGAAATGATAATGAACTCAAAAAATGGTCTGAACCAAAACTGTTCCATTTTTACTCTTTAAAGAACCGCTTTTTTTTCTAACATCTGAACTCTCTACACTGTCCGGATATCATGGATAAAGTCAGCATCAATGTCTTAAAAGGTGAAGTTGTTGAGAGAGGCATCTTCCCTTCCACAGGGCCTCGTAAACTCGAGGCATGGGGAGAAAGCCCCACAAATTTTTATTTTTTAGTATAAAATATAAATCAATTTAAAGAAATACAATAAACATCATAAAGCAGAAAAATAGGAAAAGAATAAATCAAGAGAGGATGCGTTGAAACAATAGGAAAAGAATAAATCAAGAGAGGATGCATTGAAACAATCTCTAACAAATTGAAAAGCACAAAATTAAATAAAACGCCAGAGCAAGGCAGGAGGAAGAAGAAGAAATGGAACATAAAATGAAAAGAAAGGAATAAGAACAAGGAGGAGTTGATTGTAACATTAGGGCATTTGAGCTGGCTTTTCTATATGTTTATGGGGGTATATTACACTTAGTTGCCCTTGTTCTACTATGGTTTTGGACTTTTAAAACTCAAAAGGCGCAGAAGGTTCGCCTTAGGCTTAGTCAGTTATATCCAGCATTCTCCTCAGAGACTTGCACCTTACTCCCTGCGCCTCAAGGCATTTAGGCTTCACCTCACAATAAGGGAGCCCTGAGGCACGACTAAATTTTGTCTTTTTAAAAAACTCTGATCCACAAGCCAAAATTGCCCATCATTAACTGAGCACGTGAGATATCATTGACATGTTCCATTCAAGAAACTAAAATACTATAAGTAGAGAAGGAAAAAAGTATTCAAAAATTGTTCCGCTGCCATAAGCAAAGGAAAAAGAAAACAAAACAATAATACCACTAAACGCAGGTGATATCCATATGCTTCAGAAACGCAAAGAGTTAACAATACATGTAAATTTTTAGGAAATTTTGATCTTACCTTCTCATTATCATGTCCTGATTCCCCCACCCATAGCTTTCCTTCAGAATCCCTTAAGCAGACAGCAGTGTGACCTGCGTAAGCTCCAGTCACCCATTTCTCTATAGTCTCAAAAGCACCCCACAAGCCCCGAACTTTCGATATTGCAAGGAAATCCCCAGAGTGTATATCATCAGTGCTGATGTTTGTGACCCATGGTTGAGGACGTTGTTCAAATGTAGCTCCCATGTGCTTCTCAAGAAAAGCAATATTTGCATTCTCACCCCATGCAGTATTTGTGAATAAAGGAAAGACCTCCCACAATGCTGAAAGGGTACCTAACATTCCGGCTTGCATAAGGAAAATCGCAACACCCTTGCGTTTGACCTATTACCATTGAGGAAACATAGACTATTAAAAGTATTTTAAGCTTCAAAATATGCATATAAAGTCCTGCTTAACATTTTGGCTAACTTACATATTCATACTCAGCTTCTGATTCCCATTCGCTGAACTCCACTGTATGTTCACGGGACAAAAAGTAATAGTCCCACGTAACACGATACGGCGTCGCAAAGACATAAAGATCTATGCATGTCCAAATATACGCATTGCTAACCTGCACGAGAAAGGAAAGTTAGAGAAACTGTATTCTGAAGTGTGACAGATCCTTATATTTACCTCATAATAACAATCTAAACAGAAGTAAAATTCAAATCTTCCCATTGCCCATCTGATGATTCTCCCAATTTCTTATGGGCAGAAACTAATAAAGAATTAGAGTCCAGCAACTAACTCCGCTAGCACAAACAATTGATCTTATCTAAGCTCAAAGCAATGTTCTATAAAACCAACCGCCAAATCATCAAATATTCCTATATACACTTAGCTCTAGAAACAAATATTTGAGATCATACAGTAAAACTTTGAATAATCAATCAAAAGGAAACAAAAATTTATAGCACCAACCACCACAAATATTGTACATTGTCTAATTAAGCCAAACACAAATAAGAATTGCAGCTGAAATCAGCCAAGGTCAGTTGATACTAGCCCCTTTCCCCCTAGCCATATTCATGCTCATACACTAATATAATATCGAAAAATCAATTGTGTCACATTCCTTTACTTCTTTTGGCAATTAAACTCTTCAGAAGACCTACCAAGTACTTAATTCTTTTATTCAGCAAAAAAAAAGTACTTAATTATTTGCTACAAAATTCAATAATCATGAAGAACAACATGTCAAACACTCCAAAAATACGTGAAATTACTCAGAAAGATCGAAAACTATTAACTTTGATATAATAGTACACCACAGTATTCACAAATTTCAGAGTAAGCTAATCATATCCTTACATTATAACTTGGTAGCCACATTTTTAAACAATCCCTCGTAAAATAGCTTATTTTAGGCAGTAAAACTGAAATACAATGGACATGCCTCAAAACACCCAATATATGAGATATCACACCGTAGCCCTAGAACAACCGCTAGGCTCACAAGCAAGACTAGTGTGAAAGGCTAAAGAAAAAGTGTCCGAACCTCAAATATAATTGCCAAAAATAGTTTTATACTAAGGTCCAAAATACTCTCTTATAAACATCTGTCACTTCAATCTCACACCAACGTGGGACATTACACAATAACAAGAAACTGTACAATACAGACAATAAAGCAATTAAGAAACAGCAAAAAAACAAAAACAAAAGTGAAGTTTTTTAGAGCTAAATATGTAGAAGAAAACAAAAATAAACAACACCCACATGCCTAAAAGGCCTCGAGAACAAGAAAAAACAGTAAAAATTAAAAAGAAACTATCAAGAATGGGAAAAAAAAAATACTTAAAAAGTATGGACCTTGATATGAAGAGTGCCACCACCAAATTCACTTTGGCTCTTGTTATGAAACTCCAACCAAGCTGTGTTGTTGGAAAAGCAAGCACCTTTCCACTGCAGAACGTTGTTAGAAGCTGAAGCAGCCCCAACAAATGTAGGCAAAATGTCCACTGCACTGTTGAGATAGTTGAGAATAGGCCATGAAACTTGTCTAGGCAGCAGTGGCAATATATCTTTGGGGTGAAAGGGTGCTTGAAGAGCTTGTAGTTGTGATGTGAAGAAGCAAGAAATGGTGATGAAAACGGTGAATATGTAATGGGTGTTCATTATCTTGGTGGGAAGTGGCATGGTGGTTGTTGAAGAAGACAAGAGAGTTTAGATATAAATGTAGAAAAGTTGAGCAAATTCAGTACTGGTTAGTTGGACTTTTTAAGATAGTGCTTAATGTTTCGAAAGTTACGATCGAGAATCGTCTGATGGGATATGAATATATAAAATGGTAGATAGAAAAGATAGAGAAAGAGCTACGAGAAGTTGGATGGAGAAAAATGTTGAGATCTCGTTTATATAAAACTAACAAAGATATTATTCTCGATAAGATGATTAGTGTTAACAAATCATATATCCGGCTTATTTTTAATGAAAAAAGTTTAATTTGATTTAGTGTGGTTTATATAAAGCTATTTTCTATAGTCCTATATTTAGATTTGTGAGGGTAATAATCATGAAAAGGTAGAGGAAATAATTATAAATAAAATAAATGATTTTTCTCGTTGGATAATAAAAGAAGGAGAAGAACAGAACAAAAGTAAAGATTTTTATAATTTAAAGTCTAGAAAAAAAAATTAAATCAAATCAAATTGAATCTTGTCTCAAGTTAAATGGATCAAATAACGTTATTTATTTTGTCTTTTCATATAGATTGGGCCATTCCTTTCTTAGTCAAATTTTTTTTAATTAACGTGGAGAAATTAGAAAGATAATCTAGATACTTGCGTGTTCAAAGTAATACTTATCAACACAAACATATTATTGACCCAAAAAAAGGAAAAACCCAAACTTGTTGGTGGTTTCTTATTTCGTAACCAAAAGAAAATTTCTTACTGAATTTTTTTTGTATATTTGAAAAAGAATAATGACGGGTCCCTCAAGAAAAAAGACATCTTCAATCTAAAACGCCAACAAAATATTTTCTTGTCCAATCAACCAATAAGTAAAGGAAAGGAAAATAAACGTTAATTTCGGCTTCATAAGATACAACATAAAAGTATTAAATTCCTTCTAAATAGTAAACCTACAATCTTATATACCCTTTTCATGAAAAATGGGCTATTATTGATCTTTTTTTATAGGATAATTATTTTATGGCTTTTCCCCCCCTCATAATAAACTTTATATTGTTTAAGATGCGAGTATCATGTGAATATTCCTGTGTGGATATGCCTTGCTCCAAGACTATTGCTTCCCGACTCGGAATATTCCTTTTCTAAAATTCTAATGGGTCAATTTATGCCTTACTTGTTGAGTTGATCTCTACCCCCGTACGGACGGTCGAGTGAGGACGGATTCACTATAGTGCTCGGATCTAAGGGCTCTAATCTTCACTAGCCTTAAGTTGTTTCTAAATATTCGTGTATTTACCACAAATTTTTAGAAAATATGAATATTTGAGTATAAAAAGGTAAACTAACTCTTACTAAAGGAAAAAAAAAAAAATTGTGTTATAGCGCTCATTAAAATAAAATTCTAAATCCCCCCAACCATAACGAGTGATAAGTTGCAATGATTCATTGTCTATGTTTGCTTCATCAGATTCCACTGACTCCATTCATTTCAACGATAAGATACAAGCTACAACAACTGTTTAAAACATCCCACCTCATACAATACCAAACAAAATCAAGTCTTATCTCACTTGGTGTGATCGGCTACCCACCTCATTCAAAAAGGAGACGAAATTTAACGAAATCTAACATACAGTTGGAATCCCACTTGGAAATTTAAAGCTCAGTTACTTGGCCAAATACATACATCTGGACCTGTATAACTACACACAAGTTACAGGAAAGGAGAAGCGTTCTCCCATCTTTCACTACATGCATTTTTTGAAGGGGTTATACCAAATGGTATAATTCTCAAACTGGTTGCATTTTCTGTACAAGTATGGATTTTGCTTGAAGCAACTCCATTGACAAAGAAAAAGAAGAACCTTAAAGTGTATCAGCTCCGGCATAGGAGGATATAGAAGATACACAGGGAAACCAGTATCGCCGTTTGCCATCTGGATGACCATCATCGATCATTGCAAGACCCTCCTGCATCACATGACAAGGTTTAATGAGTTCAAGATCTCACAAAACTGTGCCAAGAACTATTGAGTTGTTGCAGTAGCTTACTTCTAGTAACGCTTCGAGGGCATCAGTTGCTCTACCAGAAGACCAGGAAAGCCGTCTTTGCACTTCATCCACCGTCACGAATCCTTGAGCCTGAAGGAACAACAGAAGAAAATATCTTATTAAGAATCGGAAAAAAAAAAATTATCGAGAATCCTGCAATCCTTTGCTGCATATACAATGACAAACAAAGGGAAAACCTGGGCTAGCTCCAAAATTTCGTTATGATCTTTGTTCAACTCTGTAGGAACAGAGCGGACAAGCTTTCTTTTTCCAATGGAAATCACTTCAAATCCATTACCTAGTACCTGCAAATGCAGTATATCTCATCAATAGAATAAGGAACTATGGAAATTGTAAATTGTAACTTCTATCTGCAACACCCATCACCATCCTCATAGTTAAAGAAATAAATAAAATAAGACCAGAAAACCACCAAAAGGTAAATATATAATGTGGTTGGTGGCCAAAAAAATGAATTTAAAATAATTTATGGCCTGGTATGATATTTTTGTTGACTACTAACTTGGTATGAACTCCATAACTGAAATGTAGAACAAAAATAAAGACGAACAATATATTCAACGTCTGAAGCTCCACAATGAAACATAAGCATCTTTCTGAATTTGATAGAAACCAATACCTTAAGTTTACTTATAGCACGCAAGCAGTCATCCTCGGAAACGACATCACGAGAACCCTTCCGTCTCTGCCCAAGCAGTTTACACAGCTCTTCCAAGCTGATCAAACCTCCATTATGAGGTCTAGTGGCCAAGCAAATATCGATAATTTGAACCCCTGGTTATAGAAATATCTCTTCTTCAGCTGAGGCATAAGAAGGGAAGACAGAAATTTCCGAAAGCTACAAAAAGCTTTGCATCAATAGCAACGAGGCATCATAGAGAAAGTGCAAGAATTGCCTGTATGTACTCATCTTAAGTAGTGAACCCTGACGTGCATATACGTGATATTCACTTAGTTGCAGGGAATATAAGAGTGGAAAACTGGAGCAATTGAAGTTTTAGTTTACCGAGAGCTTGCAATGTTTTAGTGATTTCATCAAATAAGAGCAGCAGGAAATTAACAAGCATACAAGTAAAATTCACGCAGTAGATAAAGTAGAACAAAGTCAGAGATCTCCCCATATCATTCTTGATGGCTACACCAAAGAACTTGTATATGACCAAAAGACACATCAGAGCATGTGGAGCTCGCTTTTTAGTACAGATGCACGAAGAAAATATGTTTATCTATGTCTCTGCACCAAAAAAAAGCTAAAGAATAAGCTTCAAAACATCGTGACAAAAGCAGCATATTTGGACCTTAAATGCACCCAAAATGATCATCCTTCAAGGACTAGAAATAAAAAATCCACTGATATTTACTTTCAAAGGCTTCATTATATTGTTCGGGGAAGCAGGAGGGGGGTTCTGATTCTTCTGAATCACCAAGCAAAAGCAGGGATTCTAGAATTTATTCATTTAACTACCGCATTTCATCTATACAAAATGACACATTTTCCACACATTGGTTAAACTAACAGTCATCAACTATATAACAAATCAAATTCTAAATTATTCTTTGAATACAAAACTGGAACAACCAATATCAATCAGCAATTTCCAGTTCAAAGCCAGTAATAAAGCTTCAAAATATAGGTCTAACAATAAAAGTTTCGACATAATCAAGACATTTGGGCACCTACCAAGCTCATAGTAGAAGTCCCCAATTCCTAACAGCTCCGCCCAGAAACCCTTGTTCGAAGCTAATGGGTCCACTCCCACTTTAGCACACATCTCATGGAATTGAGACCTAAACGCAGGATTCTTCCGAATATCATTCTACATTAACCAAACCAAGAATTAGTACAAAGCTTCAACCACCTTGATCAACTTAAACATGGCAAATACTACAGTCTGCCAATGACAGCCAGCAACACTTTTGTAATTATGGAGACCATTCTCGTAATTTGAGTATTTAGATAACAGCAAAGACTTAAAAAAAAAAAAATTGACCAAACAGATAACAGTCCAGCTATACATGATTGAAACTACTTTTTTTCTTTCCGTCTTTTTTATTTTACATGTGAAATTAAAAAATAAGTACAAAATATCACCTTAAACGTACTTAGGACCGAAATACTAATTATAGCTGAGGCATTTTGTAATTTTGGAGGGTATTTTGTAATTTGGAGTATCTCCATCAAATCCTTCAATTTAAACAAAATAATCCAATAGTTCAACCAAATAATTCACCTTAAACCAAACACCAGCTATATCACACGGGAAATACTTCAATGCGAAAGCATAATTATAGGCAATGCATTTTGTAATTTTGGAGCGTATTTTTGTAATTCGGAGTATTTCGATCAAATCCTTCGATTTAAACAAAATAATCTAATAATTCGACAAACGAACTCGGGTTTAATCCACATTACATTTACATAACTGCCTATCTATCTATCTACATATAACGATATTTCATGAAAGAAAAAATAATAATTCAAAAAAAAAAAAAAGAGAGAGAGAACCTTGTGCTTGCGAGCGAAATCTTCGAGCTGAGAACGGAAGGTGGCGAGCTGTTCCTTCATGAGATCAGTTCTTAGCTTGGCTACATTTTCACCCAGCAGCCGATATTGATCCTTTTTTATTATAATTTAAATACCAAAAAAAAACATTAATCAAATAAATAAGTAATTTTTATTGTAAACTATAAAAAAAGGGGGGGAGGGGGGGGGGGGGGGGGGTGGGGAAGGGAAATAGGAGAGTAACCCTAGCTACGGCAGCGTTCTGCAGACCGCCGATTCCAGGTCGTCGCCTCATTGTTATCTTTCTCGCAGCTTGTAATTTTGCTCTTTTTTGCTTTTTTTTGCTTTCTTCACTGTTCAGATCTATGAGCTTTTATGTCTTATTTTGGCGCAAATTTCACTGGTAATGCTTAATTTAGTCTTTATTGAGTTTTTCCTTTTTCTTTGTCACAAGTAATTCGTTCTCGATATCATTATATTAGATCTAATCATGGCTATGAGCTTTATACCGTAACCGCACATCTTAATATATATTTCACCTTTTCAATATATTTGTATAAAATAACATAAATTTATATTTAATACCTTTGATCTAACAAATCACAATTTAATCAATTCACCCAAGACTTCTTCGTTATTAAGTTGATGTCCAATTTTATAAAAGTGCATTTTATATTTGCCATAGGAGGTATATAAGGTCGAATTTAAGGACTTTCTTATTATTTTAACAAGTCATTGCTTGACTGCTTAATTTGCTCTTTAAATTGATTAAGGTGGTGTATCAATGTTATTGAGGTGCATTCTAAGTTATTAAATAGCAAATAACTTGAACATTTACAGTTAATATTGGTATGCATAATATAGAATTTTGTAAGAAACTATCTTGAAAACTTAATTAAATATTATAGATTCTTTAAGATTAAATTAATAGCTAACCAAAATCGGGTAAAATTCTATTACTTACAAACCAAAAAAAATAAAAAAATGCTCAATGGATTATGTGCATCGGTCAACTAATGGTGGATTCTTTAAGGGTGAATAAATAGCTCACAAAAGTCTGGTAAAATATATTATTTACCAATAGTTTACAATTCTTTTTCCGTCTTTAATTTTGTATTAGTGCTCATGCTTGCACATCCAAGTCCCTATTTGAAGATGCTATTAACTTAAACATTTCATGCAACATCGTGATTGAGCTTTATAGTTTAAATTTTTACAATTGGAGAACATATAGGTAACTTCTCTTTAAATTTGATTTCCGTTCACGTATACTTTTCCATTTTTATGTTTTATGTTACTTCACTTCCTCTTGTTTGGTGCATTTTACATAGCATATCAGTTAATGGTCATAGTCAATAGATATGTTTTTTTTCATCTCAGAGAGAGGCCAAAGCCAAGCTCTAACTGGTGATGGTTTTAATGGTAGATTCACCTAATCTATTTTTCTCCACGAGAACCAGAAATTGATGTGGGAGGTGGTCCAAAGAATGACTGTCTAGAGTTTGAATAATCTCATAAATGACGAATCAATCGGTGCACTTGTTTGCTTCACGATAAACATGAAAAAACGTGAATATATATGTTAATTGCTTTAAGGTTACAAAAAAGATCCTCAATCTTTGTTAAATGTTTAAAATAGATAATTGAATATGTAAATTCAAGTGTTTCTCTTACAAATAATGCAATTTATTTTGGTAAAACATTACACAAAACTTCTTAGTTAAAGCAGTTTGGTTAAAATGATATAACGAATACTGCAATCCAAATTAAAAATATTTACCAACTTAAACCCTTTGTATTGTCATAAGATGTTAATGTTTCGTAATTAAAAGATAAGAGACGTATTATGCCAGTAAAGAGGTAAACCCAATTGAATATAGAATAATTATTAGTAAGGAGGTAAACCCAATCGAATATAGAATAATTGGTAGATAAAGTAAGTACTCTATTATTAAAGGGTTAAATCCATTTCTAAAACTATGCATTAACAATATTCTCCTATTTTGACATATAATTATGAGCTTGCAATAAATCTATGAGCATGGAGAGTTTCTAGCATAACTTCATGATTCAAACTGCCAAATTTGAATTGAAAAATGCAACAAAAGTACAAGCTTATGTGCTTTGACATTATCTTCAAATATATGAAGGTATATATATGTAAAGGGATATTGTGATGCAACAAATTTGTTTACATTGAGATTTTTCTCATTGTTTTGGTTTCCTCATTTACCATTAGACCATGGTAAGGTTTTCATAATTTAGACCAATTGCATTACATTGCAAGATTTATTAGGGTTATTAATGTCTTCATAAACTTCATCCATCCCAACCAAGGCGAAAAAGATAGAAATCATACATAATTATACGACCACATATAATTCTAGCTTACGTTTTCATTGAAAGACAAATTAAAGAAAAATTAGAGAATCAAATTGTAATAAAATATTAGCATTATATTTTGTATATTATTAATTTCTCGTAATATTCGATGCTAAGTAAATAATATGTGAAATACACAATTAGCCAAATTGATTTGCACTAAGTAACTATATCTTCGTTGACTTCGTCTATTAGATGCAATCTCTCGATGATAATTACAAAAGAAAAAAAAAATATCAATGACATTGTTTGAATTATTTGATTTTTCGACCCAAAAAAAACCATACTTTTAGTGATCAATAAACATAACGATTTTACTATCACAAACGATTTCACTATTTTATTTTTATATTTTTTTATTCTCTAAAAACTTTTATTGTTTATTTTGTTCGATAAACAATTACGATTCTATTCATAATCAAAAATATATACACAAATAATTACAAAAATAATCCAATCAGGACACACATGATACGTGTGAGTTTAGCTAGGCAAAAACTCTATCAATAATTCTCCCATTGTAAGTATAGAAACTTCTATGTCATGAAAATAATTGAGTCACTTTTTTCAACATTAGACGGATGTGCCCTATTACACCCCCCCAATTAATACTGAAAGTTTGTAGGGACGTTTTGAATAGTTTTTCATATAATTACACGTGTCATTGAAATCTTTCTAATAACAGAACTTTTCAGCTAAATACAAAATTGAAAAAGTCTTTTCATAACTTTCTTTTTATTTATTTATTTATTTGCTAAGTGGAGTCTTTTCATATAAGTTTACTACAGTTACTAAAAATGCCAAAAAGTCACCCTCGTACTGTATAACGTTGCCATGCTTTGCCTGTCTGCTATGTCTTCCTTTGCTTGTCCTTGATGCTTTTGCATCAAGAAAGCATTAGCCATTAACCTTTTTCTTCACAAAGATTGCACCTTACAGTCAAGAAAACTCAAGGTCTGCCCAAAAACACACACACCCACACACACAAATTATGGATAGAAATAGTGTAGAAATAAGTGTAAAAGAGTGAAAGATTGAGTCTTTATATGATTTTTGATAGTCTTTGTCACTGATATATAACTGCTGGCATGGAGGAATGGTTGGAAGACACCATTATTGAGGAGAGGGAAGAGGTAATGGTTCCACCTACAGGTGGTGTACCATACAAGAAAACTGCCCATTTTCTGAAACCAAATGTTGCATCCATTGAAGGGCCAAGCTTGAAGCTTCCTTCGCTTGCACCTAAATGTAAGTGGCCATTAGAAGTGGCCTTTCATGGCTGGAAAGACCCACCAAGAAAATGGAAAAAATGGGTTGAAAATTTGAATTCTAAGTACCAAAATGTGTGGAAACAAGCTGGTGTTTATGAAGCTATAATGGCTTCAACTTATAAAGTTTATAGAAACAATGAGTTGATTTTCAGTGTTGTGGAAAGATGGTGTTCCGAGACTAATACTTTTCTGTTTCCATGGGGTGAAGCTACCGTTACATTGGAGGATATGATTGTTCTTGGTGGTTATTCAGTTTTGGGTGGCCCTGTTTCACTGCCTCTTCAAGAAAAGGAATCGATTATCATTGAAGAAGAATTGAAAAAAGTGCGAAAAGATCTTGTGAGGCTTAATAATTGTTGTTATGTTCAGTGGTTGAATCTGTTCATGGAGAGTGGAAATCAATTTGAGCATGAGGCCTTTTTATCAATGTGGCTATCAAGATTTGTTTATCCAGGGAATCATCATGATAGTGTTAATGAACAAGTTTTTCCAATTGCGATTCACCTTGCTAGAGGGACGCGAATCGCGCTTGCACCGGCTGTTTTAGCTAGCATATATAGGGACTTGAGTTTGTTAAAGGAAACAATGGCTGCTGCAGCTCGGCTAAGTGCTGAGGATGGTGAAGATAGCTTGTTAGCACTTACGGTTTGGGCACCATTTCACTTGGTTCAGATTTGGGCTTGGGAGAGGCTAGTGTCGTTGCAGCCAAAGCCGAATTTCATCAATGCTAGGGAGCCAAGAGTGGCTCGATGGAATGGTGTGAACCAAGCCGATACTATAAACATGAGGCCAGCCATTGACTCTGCTGGAGAGGCATTTCTATGGAGACCCTATGCTTTAGCTGTGGATAAGTGGTCATTGCCCAAGTTTTACAAGGAAAAAGAAGAGTGGCTACCCATTGGAGAAGGTTTCAATGAAGACGAAGACTTGGAGTCTTTTGCGCGATGCTTAAGGGTGTGTGAGCTACTAGGTGTAGACTGCGAAGAGCCTTATCAGCCTCATAGAGTGGCAATGCAATTTGGATTTGATCAGGACTTTCCTAAATGGATTCCTCGTTCATTTGCTAGTCCTGAAATGGACTGGTACAATTACAGTCGGCCTTTCGAGAATGTTGCATATTTGTTTCTTCCATCTAGGTTGTCTGAATCAGATGTTACTTATAGATACATGGATTGGTGGAGGAAAAGAGTCACGGTTCCAGTTGATGCCCTTCAAGGTCTGGTGCAACGACCGAGAAGTGCTAGAAGGTCAAGAAGATCTGTTAAGCGCACGATTCAAATGGTAGTCAAGAATGAACCTGATGTCCCTCCGGGCTCTCCTCCAAAATGGAACTCAATAGAAGAAGAGAAACGAACTTCTGCACTACCTTGGCATTCTAGTACTGAGTGCCGCAGAACAGAAGTTCTACCGCGATCAATTAAAATTAAAACAGAACCTGAACCTGATGTACCTGCTGGTTTTCCTCCTAAAAGGAAAGGGGTAGAAGATAATTTATGCACTCGTGTGGTGACGTGTAACAAGCGCCATAGCAATGAGGAGAGATCACCCGAACCTGATGTGCCTCCTGGTTTTCCTCCTAAAAAGAAAGAGGTTGAAGAAAATTTACACGATCCTCTGGTAACAATGCAAGCGTGTAACAAGATGCATAGCAATGAGGAGAGAGTATCTTCCAATGACAATCTGTCATTGGATGCTCAGTTTCCAAATCAATCACCTCCAACTGCAGGTACTGAAGCTTCGAGGAGTTTAGAACTATTGGAGAAAGTGGAAGAACAGATTATGCAGAATGAAGCCTTTGGAGCGCAATCAAATGCATTAACAGCTGAACATGTGCATGAGAGTGGAAGAGGGGAATCAGATCCTACTCTAGTAAGCATCAGTCAAAGTGAAGAACAAAAGAATAGCTCTGTCACATTTCAGTTACCCGGTTTAGTGGATCTTGAAGCTCGTATTAACAGAATTGAGAGATTTTTGGCTGGGCTGAAAAGCCACCCAAGCATATGACACGGGCAAATCACAGAAAAGTGTGTTGTAGAAGGAGAAAGTTGCAGTTGTTTGGTCTTAATTATTTCATATTTTATGTTTCTTGTCTAGCTTCATCTAGATAGGTATGGTAGGATGAAATTAGTATGACACATCATTAAGCTCTAATTTGCTACTAACTTTTCTGAGTTTATATTAATGTAATGATCTTCAACTATTTTCTCGCTAGTGTTTTATTTACTATCCATAGATAATCTTGCAGATAGTGATCTTTATGGTGTAGGAAGAGCAGATTAAGAGAAGGACTAGATCTTCTTTCTTTCAGAACAAAATTTTGAACATTCTAATTACCTTATTGCAACCAATCCAAGCTAGAGATCAAAATGTCTTTTAACCAATCCAAGTTAAAGAACTGGCTTCTCAATCAGAAACCATTCCATTTACTGATGTTCAAAGTGTTATCTACGATATGTCTAATACAAGTGAAATGAAAAAATACAGAGTTATTGAAATGCTTAAAGTTTCGTAAATGCACTATGTTTGTGGTGCAACAATATTGCCAAAAATTGAGACTAATGGAAAAATGCCGTGATTATCTATAATCAGTGTGATTTTCATTCCAGGGTAGAAAATATCGGAAAAGATTAGCAAATTCCATGACACAACCTCTCGTGTCTCTCTTCTGGCGTAACATCACAAGTCAGACATCAAGTTGCTCAACTGGTCATGTGGAATCAAGCCTGCACATAAATATTCTCTCTCAGAAATGAAGCCTGTCCCTAAGTGGTAAATTTCCGGCTATATGCAATCCTAACAGCTGCCAAAAGTGGAAGCTTCAATGTTGACGAGCTTATTTGCTCCTTTCTAAAGAGGGAAAATAAGAGAGGTTGATGATGAGAGAGAATATTACTTCCACTTGGCTAAATGGTAATAAGATCTCACTACAACTAACTTCTTAACGTTTGGTTGTCTCTTGTCCATGAATAATTACTAATTTTAGCAAATTTGACTATGTCAAAAGGCCTGTCCCTACACATGTGATTCAAGGGAGAGAAAACAAAATGGTCATTGTGGGGATTTTCCTTAGTTCCCTGGAGGACCAGAAAAGACTGGCACTTTCCAGGACTAATTCTTCTGCTATCTTGGCATAATTTCACAAAATTAAACATTATTATTCAAATTGGAGATCTCTTGTCAATCATATCTGGAATTTTTGTATCGGAAATTTATTTCTAACGACATATATGAAAATTAAATGTTGATGGATTTTGGAATCTAGAAATGATCTTAATGCAAGAAAATGAAGAAGCTGAATTGGTTTCAATGTTGCATGTCAGAAGAGAATATCCAGAAAAGGTCATTGAAGAAAAGCATCAAGAAATATGAAGAGACGAGAAAGTTAGCTTCATTTGCAAATCTTTCTCTCAAAACTGGTAATTTTAACATGTTTCTGCTAAGATAATATCACATTCTTATAGCTCTGACCTCCCATGGTTCTATCCCATAGGACTTCCTTTGGCCTGTTATCTATAATTTCTGTCATTACTTTTTGAATTATGAGATGTCTGAAATTTCTAATCATCTTCCTTCATTATTGTTACATCAAATTCTTGTGATCAAAGCTTATTATATATCAGCAGGCATGTAAAGAACGGGGTGGAAATTATTTAGCAAAAGAAATGGGGGGTGGAAATCTATCTGCAGCTCTCATATTGTTGTTCTGTACTCTGCCATTTTCGTTTTCATTTTTCAGTTGGGGTTGGGGTGAGGGGAGGAAGAGGAGATCAATTTATGTCACAAATTTCATGTTCCTTTATCAAAACAATCTCTGTAAAACTTTAATGATTCAGTCTAATAGAAACCTATTCGGTTTCATGTCGTTTGAGGCTAATTTCGATAAGTCTTTTCCCATCTTGTCCACCATCTGAATTACACAAATTTGAGCAATTTGTACCAGAAGCTCCAGAATACAAAATTAGTCTTATGGAGACGAGCTCTCATTTTAAGAACTTGATTGATGAACTGTATGCACAGATAGCGCCAGAAGGAGGTATATAGCTGAAGAAATAGTAAAGTTTGGAAAAGGAAGTATTTCATCGCAGATTTTCTCATACCGTGATCTATGTGCTGCAACACAAAATTTCCATCCCAGCTCGTTAATCGGTGAAGGTGGTTTTGGGAGGGTGTACAAAGGCCATCTTCAGAGCAAAAACATAGTATTTACAACCACCCTTTCATGTTCTTGTTTTGTCATTTTACATATATTTCAAATTCTTTTTTCGTTCATTTCACTTACTAAATTTTCTCTCTTCTTTTCTTCTCCTCTTTAACAGGATGTTGCGGTTAAGCAACTTGACAGGAATGGTTTCCAGGGGAACAGAGAATTCCTCGTCGAGGTCCTGATGCTAAGCCTTCTTCACCATCCTAATCTTGTCAATTTGATAGGATACTGTTGCGATGGTGATCAAAGAGTACTCGTGTACGAGTACATGGCAAATGGTTCACTAGAGGATCATCTTCTTGGTATGCTAAACTAGGAAGCATATGATTTTTGTTAATATCATAATAACCAGATTTGAATTTAATGTTATTCTCCAATAAATTCTTGCTCATACAACTTCCTGATCATACGGTAATCTCTTTTTTTTTTTTCCAAGAATTCTTCGTAGAATGGTCGTATGGAATGATTGATAGAAGCAGCATCTGTATTTCGTTAATGTAGCATTGTATATATTCTGCTTTGCTAACGATCGCCAAATACTTGAGAAATTGACTAGAGTTCATATATTTGATCCATAAAGATCATATGTGGTCGTGTTTCTGGTTTTCTCTTCGTGTTTCACAAAATATGACCATTTTGCACAAATTTACAGAGGTGTTAATAATATGTACTCTAATGCTCAGACATAGGTCCAGATGTAAAGCCTCTGGATTGGAATACTCGAATGAGAATTGCGCAAGGAGCAGCAAAAGGACTGGAATATTTACACGAAACGACTAATCCTCCGGTGATTTACCGTGACTTCAAATCATCCAACATACTCTTAGATGAGAACTTCAATGTGAAGCTTTCTGATTTCGGATTGGCAAAGCTCGGGCCAACTGGTAGCCAGACTCATGTATCTACCAGGGTAATGGGAACTTATGGCTACTGTGCACCTGAGTATGCATCGACCGGTCAGCTAACCACCAAGTCCGATGTCTACAGCTTTGGAGTTGTGTTTCTGGAGATGATCACTGGAAGGAGAGTCATAGACTTTTCAAGACCAAGTGAAGAGCAGAACCTTGTTACATGGGTATGTGTAAAGCATTCAAAAGTTGCAAAATCAAGTCTAAATTATGAACAAAAAAAAAAATCCTTGATAAAAGTTTAATTTGAGATTTTGAAGTTTCAACTCGATAATTTAACAATTGACTAACATTTTAGTACTCGTCTTCAGATTTTACTATGCTGAAATGATATTTCAGAACATGTGACACTTTCTTCAGCAACATGTTAACTTTTCTGACAAATATACACATTAAGGACTTGATCATTCTGCAGAAAGATAGCATGGCCTAACTTATGATGCCAATATTGGCAGGCACAACCTTTGTTCAAGGATAAAAAGAAGTTCCATTTGATGGCAGACCCGCGCCTCGAAGGGAACTACCCTATTAAGGCACTCTACCAGGCTCTTGCAGTTGCAGCAATGTGTCTCCAGGAAGAAGCCGCTACTCGACCGTTGATAAGCGATGTAGTGACTGCCCTGGAGTTTCTATCTATGGACAGAAGCAAAGAGGATGATTCAGAAGAAGACACAACTGAAGAGCCTCCTGAAAGGACTATGAGTCTATGAGCAATGTTGAAACTGTTGCAAACTGTAAACTAAGTAGCAGTATGGAAAGAAATTAAGGTTCTCCTGCCATTTTGCCAGTGAAGCCACCGGACTTGGATACTCTCTTATCATTATAACGTTATTAGAGGAATCCAATGGTGGTAAACTATATATTCATGCAGTTATATAAAATTATGTGAAATGATTTGGATAATTCACCAGCATTGGATCTACTTCGTAATGTTACTTGATATGAGAGGATCCGAATTCAAAGAGACAAGACTGCAATGTGAAGTTATGTTGTAAAACATTCTAACCAATTTCCACACCCCTTTGACTGTAAATTCATGTGGATTAACTATTCATACTGTAAAGTAAAATTACCTACATTCTGAAAAAAGTTCATTTTGCTTTTGTTCTTGGTGCAGCAATCAGTTATCTTTTTTTTTTTTTTTTTTGTTCAAAAGCAATCAGTTATCTGACAAGATGTTCATGTAATACAATCTTGTGTAAACCAAATTCAACCTTAATTACTTAGGTGAGGTCGGTATATGAATATTTTTAGATGACCTTTCATATTTTCTTTCACTTTTAATTTCTTTTTTTTTTCCTCTTGACCGCTCTTTCTTTTTTCTTTCTCCAAAATGACGATTGAAAACATTATTTGCATTTTTTATACAATGATTATTTTTTTATTGATTTTTTTCTTTTTAGGATATCTAAAAATAATATCCCCGTTATAAATATAACAAACATAACTTGTCAATGTTCTTTATAATATGAGATAAAAATACTCTAAAACAAAACTTTCTATCTTTCGCGTTGTATAAAACAAAGTACTGCATCCCATTATCTCTATACTAAGCATTAATTGTATGTACATATCATATTTTTAGCTCTCGACAATAATCGTCAAAGTCATATTAACACATTCAACTTTGCTCAAATGGATATATAGCGACAAACAACTACCCACAAAAGAGAGAGAGAGAGAGAGAGAGAGAAAACATGTATTTAACAAATTTGCCATCGCCTTATTTCTAAAGTTTGTAATTTGAGTGTAACAGTTGATTGGAGTGATCGAATAACGATTTATTGTGATCTAAAATCTCAAATTTAAACATATATCCTTTTATCATAAATTTGTTCTAACTTTTGACTAAATTAAAAACGAATTGGAGTGCAACTCTACATTATAAAACAAAATTAAAGAGCCTCCTGAAAGGACTATGAGTCTATGAGTAATGTTGAAACTGTTGAAAACTGTAAACCAATTTATAGCATGGGAAGAAACTAATGTTGTGCTGCCACTTTGCCAGTGAAGTGACCGTATTTGGATACTCTCACATTATTTATGTAGTTATTTATTGAAATTATTTGGACAATTCACTAAAATTAAATCTTCCTCGTAATGTTACATTATTTATGCAGTTATTTATTGAAATAATTTAGACAATTTACTAAAGTTGAATAATCCTCGTAATATCACATTATTTATGTAAAATTATTTTGTACATTGGAACATTCTAACCAACGTCCACACCCCTTTGGCTCTAAATTCTGTTGGCCAACTGTAAAGCTCATTTGGAGCTTTATGGCATGGTAAAAAATAGACAACAAATAATAAATAAACAAGGAAAAAGAAAGGGTTATTTTTTTATGAGGCATGTGGTAAATTTGTCATAGCCACATAGACAAAAAATACTTTAGTTAGTTCATAAATATCAATCAATTGTCATAAGTGGGGTATCATAGTAATTTATTTAAAACTCTATAAGGCTAAATTAGTAAAAAAAATAAACTTCTGACATGTCTGCATAATACAGATTGACGTGAATTAATCTAATAAAATAACAACTTACTATATAGTTGTGTCAAATTTACCACATATCTTATAAAATAATTTTCCACAAAAAA
This sequence comes from Ehretia macrophylla, assembly GCA_037974665.1. NCBI lineage: Eukaryota > Viridiplantae > Streptophyta > Magnoliopsida > Boraginales > Ehretiaceae > Ehretia > Ehretia macrophylla. The sequence goes on from CM075772.1 coordinate 25,369,865, forward strand.
AAAATGCAAGGAAAAGTCTGTGCAATAAACTTTGGCTGCAAAGTTACAACACATGCAATGGATGTCAAGACAGCACATGTAATTTTGACAATAAAATGACAGTGCAAAGGAAAAAGGTGATTGTTGCGTGGAAAAATTATGTCTGCGCATACAATTGCAAATTGGTTGCACACTGCGCAAGGAAGACTTTGCACGTTGGTTTCGGATCTTCTACAGAGGAATAAGTCTATAAATATGTGGCTCATTCTTCTGGTCTGTGTGTCGAAAAGCATCATAAAAATTAGAGAGAAAATACATAGTTTCTCCTAATAGGTCTTTATTCCTTGTTTGTTGTCTTATAGTGAGTGAGAATTAGTTTTTCCTATTATTTAAAAGAAAGTAAAATTATTATCTCTTTATAATAGAGAGAAGGTTATTATAAAATACTCCACATCATAGTGAAATCCTTTATTATTTACCCGTAAATTTTTTTTTCGATTTGTTTGAGGGGTTTTCATGTAAATTTTATGTCTCTAATTATTTATTATTCTCATTTATATTTTAACTATGTGATACTATTTATCTCCAATTATTCCGTTGTGCCAATACCTAACAAATTCGGGTGGATTTAGAGTTCACACTGTAAAGTTAAATTACCTTTAAAAAGTTCATTTTGCTTTTGTACCTGGTGCATCAATTAGTTATCTTACAAGATCAGCATGTAATACAATCTCGAGTAAAACAAAATTAAGCTTTAATCCCTTATATAAGGTTGGTTATATAAATTTGATAATATAAATTCTTCATAACGTCTCATACTACACGTAATACAATTTTGTGTAATGGAATTATTTAGAAAATAATCAATATGCAATCCCCGTTATTAGTCAAAAATTAGGGCATTGTATTGACTAACTTGTTTTTTTCATTTTTTTTTTAAGAAAATGAAAGGAAAATTAAGTATAGCATAAAGCTAGGGAGGATGTACAAAAGCCATTTAATTTCATTGATCCTAAATTTGATGACCTTTACTATTCTCTTTCACTTTTAATCTTTTTTTTTTTTTTCTCTTGCTCTTTTTCTATTCACAAAACATGACAATTGAAAACATTTTTTACATTTTTAAGATACATCTAATAGTCAAGTAATTGACTCACTGGAAGCCGTTTATGATCAAAGGTATCCTCGAATTCTAAGTGAGGATTAATCCCATATCTTTGAGTGTGAAAATATATTATACCTTTAACAAAAAAAAAAAAAATAGTCGAGTAATTGTGTTCTCATATTTTCCACCCCCAGATCTTGGACTCAATTCTTTGACGCTGAAAATACAGGGTTTAAATTATCATCGTTGTACTAAAATAAATATTATGTGCATTCTTATGCAATAATTATTTTTTTATTGAATGTTTTCTTTAATTTTATAATATATGAAAAATATTAACATGTTCATAAAATATTAGTGGATTAGATGTGAATGTTGAGATAGATGTGTTGCAAAACTATGAATGATAAGATTATGAACAAAGTGATACGTGAAAGAGTAAGAGTGACCTTGATTGAGGATAAAATGAGAGAAAATCTTATGAGATGGTTTGGCCATGTCATGAGACGACTTGTCGAGGCGCCTGTTAAAAGGTGCGAAGATCTATAAATAGTACACAAGAAGAGGGGTAAAGATAGATTTAAGATGAATTAGACATAGATAATTAGACGAGACATTACGTGTATGAAACTTATAAAAGTGATGACTATCGACATGAACAAATAAAATCGTATTATCTATATAGCCGACTCCACCTAATGAAACAAAATTTAATTTGTTTTGGTTTAATTTATAATATATAAAAAATAATATCCCGTTATATATATAACATATACTCACAATTCGTAAATATCCTTTATAATGTGATATAAAAATAATACTCTCAAACATATTTTTTTACATTGTATAACAAAATAACGCAACCACATGTCTCTATTCTAATCATTAATTGTATTTAAATATCTTATTTTCAACTTTCAAGAATGATCGTCAAAATCATATTAACATTCAACTTTGCTCAAATGGATATATAGGATAAACAACTATCCAGAAAAAAAGAAGAAGAGAAAACAGTGAGAAAATGAAAGAGAAAACATGTATTTAACAAATTAGCAAGTTTGCATTTTAAGTTGAATGAGGTGGTTGGATAACGACATTTTATGACGTAAAATTTTAAATTTAAACCTATACTCTTTTATTATAAATTTATTCTAACTATTTTTTGAATTAAAAAATGTGTTAAAATACAACTTTATACTATGAAATTTATAATATTAAAATACATCCGACGTAATCCTATTCAAATCGAGTTACTCATTCAAAAGACGAAGAAAAAATTACAATACAAGCAAACCCAGTTGGCCATTGTGCAATTTGAAGAAAAATTTCTATACACAAAAGGAGACAAATATTGCCAACCCACACAAAACACTTAAACCCTGTTTTGTCTTTTGAGGTCAGCGGCTGACTCTTTTACCTCTTCTCTCTCTCACTCATTCACTACTTTCTCTCTCTACACAACATGGCCCCTGCTCTGCCTCTGTCTCAACCTCAGAACCCTTCACTTTCAGACAAATAAAATAAAAAACCCCTCTTAAACCCTAATAATATTTTTCACCGCAGAAAAAAAAAAAACAAATTACTTTTCATTTTTTCATTTTCTTCTTTAATTTTGTTGTTTCACTTGAAAAGCTTATCAAAACGGCTTCTTTATCATCATCTATCAAGACTTGCTCTAGCAGCAAGCTTGGCAGCAGAGTTGCAGAAGCCATGGCCATTATGGCTCAAACTACACAACCCTTTAAGCACTCTTCTTCTTCTTCCAGTTTTGCCCCTCCACATTATTTCTGGCTTTGCTCTCGCTCCTTTTCATCATCTTCTTCAAGGAAAATAGCAGCAACAGCCCTTCACAGGTTTTGCCTTCTTTTTTCTTCACTTGGGAAATTACTTATTTTTTAAAGATATTTTGATAAAAATGTAATCTTTTAGGCCTTTGCTATGTGGGTCTCTGTTTTTTTTTTTTTAAAAGCTAATTACATGTGCTTTTTTTTTGTTTTTTGTTTTTCTATGTGGGTTTTATTTATTTGCTTCACTTGAAGATGATCCTTTATTGAGTTTTCTAGCTAAAAGTTTGTTGTGTTTGGTTTTTTCTTTGTTGGGTTTCTTCTTTCTTAAGCTAAAAGTGTGTGCTATTTTAAAAAAAAAAACTATGGGGGGTTATGTTTTTCAAGCTAAAGATGTGTGCTTTTGGGGTTTTTTACTATGTGGGCTGTGTTTATTTGCTTCACTTAAATATGTGTGCTTTTGAGATTGTACTTTATTTTCTAGCTAAAAATGTGTACTCTTTTGGTTTTTTACTATGTGGGTTGCGTTTATTTGCTTCACTTAAAGATTTTCTTTATTAAGTTTTTTCTTTTTTGCTAAATATATACTTTATTAAGTTTTCTAGCGTAAAATGTGTGCTTTTTGTTTTTGCTTTGTGGGTTTCTGTTTTTTTTTATAGCTAAAATGTGTAGAGTTGCTTGATTGAGTTGTAAGACATGGATGTCCGCTTTTTTTGCTAAATTGGGACTTGGGGATGATGTTATTTGAGAGATTGTTCAAAATTAGATGGGAATTGTTGGATGATTGGGTTTGTAATATAAATCTCAGTAATATGCGGAGCATATTGTCATCCTAAGCTGACTCAAAATTAATCATCATACCAGAATTCAGCGTTTATAGCAGTAAAGTTATTATTAGTATTTTTCCTATGATATATTCTACAAATGGTTTCTACTTTATTGCAGGCGAGAAGATTGCAAATCCCTCAATGCGAAGAATCCCGTCTCTAATGCAGTTGTATTTCACGATTCCTTTAAATTTGAGCAAAAATCAAGCTATACTACAATGCAATTTGATGAAAGTCGGAACTATGATCATGTGCCCTCTAAAAGCTGGACAGAAGCAACTGAAGGCGTTAGGAGAGAGAGAATATTTCATGGCTTTTCATATAATACTGCCATGAGAAAGGGATTCCCTGATAATCTTAGAGTTCATCCTGGGGCCTTGCCAGGAGATGGAAGTGTTTATGAAAACCTCCAGGTGTGTCCACCAATTAGATGTTCAACACCAATGCCCATTACTCAAGAATTTGAAAGGATGGATGTCAAGAATGTAGATTGTCCAACAATACTGTCACAACTTCCGCCATCAAGAGGTGCACAGCCTAGTGGATTATCTTCCAAGAATAGATTACCAAAAGAAAATGAAAAAACTTATCCAGTGCATGAAGGTGATGCTATCAATGGGATCCAAACATACACCAATCAAACATCTGTTACCCCGAATATTGTAAATGGCACTCCCAGTAAGCAAGTTACTGGTAATGTTAAAGCTGCTAGCCAGATGGATCCTCGCAAGAGGCTTTGCCACGTCTTTGACAAAGTTCTAGTGGTGGACAACAAATCTGCTGCTAAAAAAGTAGTCAGATTGATTACAAATCAATACAAGCATCTTATTTATGCATGTGATACAGAGGCATGTTTTCTGCTCTGAATAATGTTTAGACATTGTTATTTATTCATACCCAGTTAATTCAGAGCCTGTATTGGTTGTTAATTAATCATCTCATTTATGTAGTTTCCTCATTGTTTTTGAGCTTTTGTTCTATCTGTTTGGTCATGATTAATAGGTAGCCAAGATTGATGTCAAGGAGGAAACACCCGTTGATCATGGAGAAATCATATGCTTTAGTATATATGCTGGGCCAGAAGCTGATTTTGGCAATGGCAAGTCTTGTGTCTGGGTAGATGTTCTGGACGGCGGTGGCAAAGATATTTTAGAGGAGTTTGTTCCTTTTTTTGAAAATGAAGACATTAGAAAGGTAAATTGTTTCACAGTGGATAGATTTCTGAGCATGTCCAATTGGTTATAGCTGCCTTTTCTTTTTTTGAAATCTTAACTAGCAGTGTTCAATATAAGTCATTTTAGCTGGAAACTGATATGTCTCTTGCAAATACTATTGACTTATGGGCTGCCCTGCCCTTTCTTTAGGTATGGCACAACTACAGCTTTGATAATCACGTTATAGAGAACTATGGTCTGAAACTTTCTGGTTTCCATGCTGACACAATGCACATGGCTCGATTGTGGAATTCCTCAAGGCGAATAGAGGGTGGTTATTCTCTGGAAGCACTTACTGGTGATTTGTCTGTGATGTCTGATGCTAGGCTGTGGCCTGGCGAGGAGTTGATTGGTAAAGTTTCAATGAAGACAATATTTGGCAGGAGGAAGTTAAAGAAAGATGGATCTGAGGGTAAAACTATCAGAATTCCATCTGTTGAGGAGCTACAAAGAGAAGATCGAGAATCATGGATCTCTTATTCAGCCTTAGACTCAGTAAGCACGTTGAAGCTCTATGAAAGTTTAAAAATTAAACTGTCTAAACGGAACTGGAATGTTGATGGGGTTCGGAGGGGATCAATGTTTAACTTCTATGTGGAGTATTGGTGTCCATTTGGTGACCTTCTAGTGCAAATGGAGACTGAGGGAATGTTGGTTGATCGTGCCTATCTTGCTGAGATTGAGGAAGTTGCTAAAACAGAACAGCACGTTGCTGCAACTAAATTTCGCAAGTGGGCGTCAAAATACTGTCTTGATGCAAAGTACATGAATGTGGGAAGTGATTCACAATTGCGCCAGCTTTTGTTTGGTGGCATTACCAACAGGTACCCACCTACATATGCTCATCTCTCTCCCAAGACATATATCTAAGGACATGCAGTGGCCAAAAAAGTTGTGATCTTCTGCATTTATCTAATTCATTTTGTTCTGCACTTTATTTAATGTAGTACCTGGACCAGCTTTCCTTTTTTCTTTTTTTCTTTTCTGTCTGTCTCTCTCTCTCTCTCTCTATCTCTTAAATGTAGTACCAATTTGCCGGAGAAATAGTCTAGGTGCAGAAAATGTTTTGAACTTAAATCAGCAATCTGGACAACATAGATACTAGCAATTTGTGAGGTTCTCTTGTGGAGGAGCTTACTTATTATGAGTGTGACTTTCCTTATATCATCCTTTCCTAGATTCCTATGTATATATCTTTTTATTCTGCTTATAAGAGATCTATTTAATTTAGGGAACTGATGAACACTTTACTCTTGTCTACATGTCTGACTTTTTTGATAAAGAAATTTAAGAAGCGCCATGATAGCATGGATACACAATATCTCCAACCAATCTGTGATGACTTGGTTTTTGCATTATCATTTCACAGGAAAAATTATGAAGAGTGTCTTCCTTTAGAGAGAAAATTCAAAGTTCCAAACATTGATAAGGTGATCGAAGAAGGAAAGAAAGCTCCAACTAAATATCGTACAATTAAGCTCACTAGCTTGCGTAGCCATGGTATTGAGATAGATAGTGATATGTACACTTCTAGTGGTTGGCCTTCGGTAAGTGGAGATTCTCTGAAGATCCTTGCTGGAAAAGTTTCTTCAGATTTTGAAATCATAGATGAAACTGCTGAATTACCATTAGAAGACAGCATTGAAGAATCGATGCAAACAGAAATCCATGAAGCCTCAGACACAAAGGCCGGAGCTGCCCGCAAAGTCCCAGATACATCTGCTTATGGAACTGCTTATTCTGCATTTGGTGAAGGGCAGAAGGGAATCAAGGCTTGCCATGCTATTGCTGCGTTATGTGAAATGTGCTCCATAGACTCATTGATATCCAACTTCATCCTCCCATTGCAGGTGACTTGCTGCTATGCCGATTAAATTCCCAGTAATCACTAGGGGAAAATATAGAATAGGAAAAATTAACTCGCCATTGCATATAAGTCCTTGCATTGGTGCATGGAACCTGGTATATATGTCAACCGTCAATCTTATCATACTTTTCATGAATGTTAGAAAAGCATGTCTAGGTGTTTTATGGGCAAGTATGTGATCTTTATTAAGGTTTACACGATAATCTAATTTATCTGTGATTTAATTCGTAGATAACATTGCCTGAGTGAAAGCTTGATCAGAAACATGTTTTAATAATTATTCACGAAAAGTTAGCTTTCAGATATGGAGGCTTTGATAATCCGTAGATACGAGGAAGACTTTGCACTCAGCACTATACTTTGTCGTCCTCCTTTTCTTGGGGGGACTATCAGGAAAACAGACAAGTTAATTCATTCACTTCAGCATGCATCGACTCATTGACCAGAAATGCAGTCACCTTCCTTCTCCCCTCTCTCTTGCAATACCCTTCTCCTGCCAAGTGAGAGATTATCACCCAGAAGACTGAACCTGATATATTTGATGTTTACTCTTGTGCTGGGCCTTTTTCCCGATGTTGAGGGCATGTCTCTTCAGTTGCTCGTGATAGTATCTGTATTTGCTTAGTTTGTTAGTCTTCTGCTGATTTTCCCTGAAAAGAATTCATGGCCATAGCAAGTAAATATTGTTTTACAAATATGGATTTTCGATGCGTCTCACAGAGACAATTTTCTAAAATTTTGTGGCCAATGCATCTCTTTTACCATAACGATGTTGTTTGGCATGTTTATTATTTTCTTCCCTTTTCTTCTTTTAGATAGGATTCTTTTGGCATGTTCTGGTTCATGCGAGTGAAATTAAGATGGTGAAGTATGTTTATTCTTCTTTATGGGTTTCTCTGTCTCAGGGCAGTCATATTTCAGGCAAAAATGGGCGTATCCATTGCTCACTGAATATTAACACAGAAACTGGGCGCTTGTCGGCAAGAAGGCCAAATTTACAGGTAAATGATTTAGAATTCTGGTCTTCGCCTCCTTCCATAATCTAGTTATGACTGCTTTACTCTACATTCTGCAGGGGAGTTACTGTATCTTTTTGCATTTCAACTTTGATCTGAATATTCGATTGTCTTATCATGATCCCCATGCATATTTATTGCTTGTAATGTAATAATTTTACACTACCTTGTGTTGTCATATGGCACTGATTTTCAATGTTGATAAGGGGTCTGTTAACAAGCTAATTGGCCACTTGAACAAACAGTAATTCGAAGTTTGATTCTACATCCATTTTCCTTTAAAACAAACTTCAAAAGGGCTAATATTTTTCTTCCTATAAAACAGAATCAGCCTGCTCTAGAGAAAGATCGGTACAAGATCCGTCAGGCATTTATAGCTGCACCTGGGAACTCTCTGATTGTTGCTGATTATGGACAGGTAATGACCGACTTTACATCATTTTTTTCTTGAAAAAAGTCAGACTGTGATTCTGTATGTTCACCGGGTATATGTAAATAACCAGCTAGAACTTAGGATTCTTGCACATCTTGCCAACTGCAAGAGCATGTTGGATGCTTTCAAAGCTGGTGGAGACTTCCATTCAAGGACAGCGATGAACATGTATCCACATATACGTGAAGCCATTGAACGAAAAGATGTCCTTCTCGAGTGGCATCCTCTACCTGGTGAAAACAAGCCTCCTGTTCCTTTACTAAAGGTAAACTCTGGGATGTTACAATCCATCTGTCAGAAATACCAACGTCTGGATCAACTGTTTAATCCTGCAGTTTGCTTAATGAACTTGTAATCAGAGTTGCCTGATGAATTCAATTGTTAATAAGGGGCAGAAAAAGTCATTTTCTAATCGAATGCTTCTTCCATTGACCAGAGCTTTGTTATATGTAGATTCAATGCCATTATATAGCCAAATATTGGCCTGCTAATATGCAAAATTCAAATTATTGTGTATAGGATGCATTTGCTTCTGAAAGAAGAAAAGCAAAAATGCTTAACTTTTCCATTGCATACGGGAAAACAACAGTAGGTCTTGCTCGCGATTGGAAGGTACACTATTATTCCTCCTGACGTGGCAAGTACTTCCCATCTTGTCAAATTGGAAGTTCTGATTTGTTAGAAATGGGTGGCCTCCATTTGTAGGTTTCTGTGAAAGAAGCAAAGGAAACAGTTGACCGCTGGTACAGTGATAGAAAAGAAGTTTTGACTTGGCAGGAACAGCGTAAAGGTGAAGCGCTTAGGCATGGATGTGTCCACACATTGCTTGGACGAGCACGAATGTTCCCTTCGCTAAAAAATGCAACTTCTTGGCAAAAAGCTCACATTGAACGAGCTGCCATCAATACCCCAGTGCAGGTCTGCCTCTATGATGTCCTTACCTCTCGGTGGAGAAATTGAATGTTTGGGTATATAGAATGTGCATGTTCTGACTCTGTTATTGCCACAGGGAAGTGCTGCAGATGTTGCGATGTGTGCCATGTTAGAGATATCAAAGAATGTACATTTGGAGAACCTCGGTTGGAGGCTTCTTTTACAGGTTAGCGTGTTAGAAAAGCCAAATCAATGATGAGAAAAACACATATATTCAAACACTTTTTACAGGTCACTCGAATTTGCTCAAATTTTACAGAACACTGCATATCTATGCTAAACAAGAAGTGACTTTGTTTTTCCCTGGAACAGGTTCATGATGAAGTAATTCTAGAAGGGCCTACAGAGTCATCTGAACAAGCCAAGACCATAGTGGTTGACTGCATGTTAAAACCCTTTGATGGAACAAATTTTCTTAGAGTTGACCTCTCTGTTGATGCCAAGTGTGCCCAGAACTGGTATTCTGCCAAGTAGATATTTATCCGCACCGTCAAGACTGAAACAGGTTTCCAGGAAAGCTCTTTTCTCAAAGTAGAACTAGAAGTTGAGACTTATTTGTGCTTTGAGGATTGCTAATCTGTCTGCAATCACTGCAAATTGTAGCAGAGAACATTTGTGATCCACTTCTTGCAGTAGATGCGCGATCTGTTTGTTGCAGTTGTTTTGCTGGCTTTTGCTGGTAATCTTGCAATGGAATCCGACATCGATAGTGGATTTGCTACCTTCTGCCATCTTGTAATTTTTACTGATGTAGGTGGTGCTGTGAGAAATTCGTGCTGATGTAAATAGAATTTTCTCTCATGGGGATATATGTATGTATGTCTTCTTGTTTATAGGAGTTCCAAGTATTGCTTCTCATCTTTTCCCTTTATTTCTGTAGTTAAGTGTTTCTTATCTTTGCACATTCTAGTGTCTTTGATGAAACATGCACAGCTGCAAGTGGTCATGATTCATTGTTCCTTAGTCTTTTGTTTCTAGTACTGAACTTCCTATAAAAGTGAAATATTACACTACCTTTAAGTGCCATTTGAACTATTGACTTACACAATTAGAAATAACCAGTTAAGTTTACAAAGAAACCTAAAAATCGATAACTGATCCAATAAAAAAGGCATTTCATAATCTTTTTCTATTTATGATGAGTATTTTTTTCACTCTGTGTCTATTGGGAGAGTGAAAAGATGAGATAATTATGTGGGGTTAGTAACATTCGGATTTTTACTATTACAAAAGTGGGATTTTTTTTCATAACATTACAAAGTTAGGAAAGAGATTAATGGTAGTAATTTACTGGTACAATATTTAAATGAGTTATTAAGTGTAGAGATTAAATAACAGTATTTCATTGCACCACAATTGAATTTCTTCATTGCACTACAAAGAGATTTAAATCTTGACTCAGGTAATTGACATTTTTCCAAATCAATGCTTTTGGGCACATAATGTACACGATGCACTGGACCAGAACCCGTGCCATAAAAAATAAGAGACATTCCCTACACACGAAGATATCATACAAATCAAGACTTATTTCTTTAACACAAATGTTAGTCACTGGAAATGTTGAACTTTCAAGGTAAATATTTGGTTCGATGTTATACAAGGTTGGTATTTTTTTAAATTTTATATAAAGAAAAAGGACTACATAATTGGATATATTTCTCAATCTAAGTACAGTTTTAAATTAGGTGAAAAATACATGTCTCTAACAAAAAAGTGACCTGTCGATGAGTTTATTCAAATTTGAAACAAAATTCATCAGTGACATCTTTAAGGATGGATTCAAAATTTTTACCAAACCAGTGGGTGCTATTAGATTAAACGTAATGGAACAAACCAAATATTGTCAAGTCCTTCCTTAGTAGTGACAATCAACTCATTCAATATCTCAAACTAATAATACAGTAACCAAAGCACTATCCCAAAATAATGCAAAGCCTATATCAATTCGTCAAGCCAATATCTCCATATAAAGTCAATATTTAAAACAAAATCCAACATAACATTTTAACTTACGTAAATAAAAGAAAAATTTGAAGATTGAACATTGTTCTTTCATGAATACCAACCAAATATTGTCAAGTCCTTCCTTAATAGTGACAAGGCGGCCTTAAGTTTCCCCACTCAAGTAAATTCCTCAAACTTCCTTGTTGCCGCATCTTCAACTGATGAAAAAAAAGTATTGTGAGTATAAATTATTTAAAATGCATGATTATCCTTAAAAAGAATAAAATATAACCGAATGACTTTTGAGGATCAAAGTCAAAGAATAATGTAAGATAAATCTCAACAAAAAATTATGAATTATTAGTGAAGTGAATTGAAAGTTGAATCCAATAAAACTGTCTGAATATACTATTGTAAACAATTCTAGTAACGTTTACAATAGTTCATATTCATGCATAAACAGTCATTTGATAATGAAAACAATTCCCAATACTAGGCAGTAAGATATGCGTAACATATGGTGCATCTTAATTAAGACAAACGCAAATTATTGACCACTAATCCTTGTCTGTTGGGATTTAAGTCTGAGTGTTTATCAATCCAAGACTAACAAGTCACCATTCAAAGATATCTATTTTATGCAGGCCATAAAACATTGAATTCATTTATACTAAAAGATGTTTATGAAAACTTGCTTTCAGAAATATAAATAAGACTTAATAAATTCATAAACATTGATTTTTAGAGAAAAATTTATATGTGGTTAAAAAAAAAAAAAAAGCATACTTTGACGTCATTTCAAGACAAAAGATTTATGTGTCGCATTGTAGAATATCAATATATAATTCAAACATCTATGAATAGGAAAAGATAAAAAATCTCTCTCAATCCTTGCTTCGAACATGTAACGTGCATAAATTAAAATATGTTTTTCACAAGCCATGAAATATCTTTGATGAAAATTCAGCAAGTCAAGGAACCTTAAAATATGTAATAAAATAGCAGAGAAAGAGCTGCAAAAGCTTACCCAAGGTGTCGAAAAAGAATGTCACTTCAATAATCTCTCAAAAGTATTTGAGAAAGGGGCGAAGGACATTGATGGAATTGGGATGGTCCCACTCCAATAATTCCCACCATTCTTTTTCTCTTTTACTTATCTCGATCCTTTTAAGAGACGGAGGAGGAGATGGTTGTCCATCGATGAGGGGGAGATAGAGAGGCAGCCTCTTTATCTTCGGACAAGTAGTTATGCGGATATTCTCAATGGAATCGCAACAATTAATGGTTCCCTCATAGATGCTCTCCAATTCTGGCAGTTACCGCAACCAGATCTCTCTCAACTTTGGGAAGGTGGTAATATTTGTGTACTGGTTGTTGTCGTTGCTCCTGCTGCTGCTACTTGGAGAAGAAGAAGAAGATGCTGATGGAGAAGGATGGAAGAGAGGCAATCTCTTTATCTTCGGACAAAGAATTATGCGGATATTCTCAATGGAATCGCAACAGATAATTGTTCCCTCATAGATGTTCTCCAATTCTGGCAGATGAATCAAGTAGATTGTTCTCAACTTTGGGAAGGTGGTAATATTTGTGTACTGGTTGTTGTCGTTGCTCCTGCTGCTGCTACTTGGAGAAGAAGAAGATGCTGATGGAGAAGGATGGAAGAGAGGAAATCTCTTAAGTTTCGGACATTGCTGTATATCGATTTGCTCAATGGAATCACAACAGATACTTTCTCCCTCATAGATGCTCTCCAATTCTGGCAAGGAATACAACGAGATTCTTGTCAACTTTGGGAATGTGGTAATATTTGTGTACTGGTTGTTGTCGTTGCTCCTGCTGCTGCTACTTGGAGAAGAAGAAGATGCTGATGGAGAAGGATGGAAGAGAGGCAATCTCTTAAGTTTCGGACATTTATTTATAAGGATGTCCTCAATGGAATCGCAACAATTAATTGATCCCTCATAGATGCTCTCCAATTCTGGCAGGGAATACAACCAAATTCTCCTCAACTTTGGGAAGGTGGTAATATTTGTGTACTGGTTGTTGTCGTTGCTCCTGCTGCTGCTACTTGGAGAAGAAGAAGCTGCTGATGGAGAAGGATGGAAGAGAGGCAATCTCTTTATCTTCGGACAACGAGTTATGCTGAGATTCTCAATGGAATCGCAACAATTAATTGTTCCCTCACAGATGCTCTCCAATTCTAGCAGGTTCCGCAACTTAATTATTCTCAACTTTGGGAAGGTGGTAATATTTGTGTACTGGTTGTTGTCGTTGCTCCTGTTGCTGCTACTTGGAGAAGAAGAAGAAGATGCCGATAGAGAAGGATGGAAGAAAGGCAATCTCTCAAGTTTCGAACAACTGACTATAACGATCACCTCAATGGAATCACAACAGATAATTTCTCCCTTATAAATGCTCTCCAATTCTGGCAGATTCCACAACCAGATACTTTCCAACTTTGGGAAGGTGGTAATATTTGTGTACTGGTTGTTGTCGTTGCTCCTGCTGCTGCTACTTGGAAAAGAAGAAGATGCTGATGGAGAAGGATGGAAGAGAGGCAATATCTTAAGTTTTGGACATTCACGTATGTAGATCTGCTCAATGGAATCACAACAATTAATTGTTCCCTCATAGATGCTCTCCAGTTCTGGCAGATCCTGCAACCAGAAATTTCTCAACTTTGGGAAGGTGGTAATATTTGTATTGGTTGTTGTTGTTGCTCCTGTTGCTGCTACTTGGAGAAGAAGAAGATGCTGATGGAGAAGGATGGAAGAGAGGCAATCTCTTTATCTTCGGACAATTACCTATGAGGATATACTCAATGGAATCGCAACAATTAATTGTTCCCTCACAGATGCTCTCCAATTCTGGCAGGGAATACAACCAGATTCTTGTCAACTTTGGGAAGGTGGTAATATTTGTGTACTGGTTGTTGTCGTTGCTCCTGCTGCTGCTACTTGGAGAAGAAGAAGATGCTGATGGAGAAGGATGGAAGAGAGGAAATCTCTTAAGTTTCGGACATTGCTGTATATCGATTTGCTCAATGGAATCACAACAGATACTTTCTCCCTTGCAAATGCTATACAATTTTGGCAGCCCACACAGCTGGATACTTTTCAACTTTGGAAAGGCAGTATTGTTGCTATGTGAAATCGAGCCTACACCCTCATCTTCTTCATCATCTGCTATTATCTCCTCCATTTGATCACAATTACTGACCCAAATCATCTCAAGGTTTTGAAGGTTGTGTACCACTAACTTGTGTGGGAATAGCTTCTTCATTTTGTGACATCTCCGAATGGTCAAATATTTAAGAGAGGAAAAGGTGCCACGTGGAGGAAGTGCCTCAAGAGCTCCTGGTTCCCAGTTGATTAACCCAATCAAATTTTCCAAGAACCTTAGTTTTAATTCCTCGAGATTCTGCAAAGGTCCATCACCGTTAGAAGCAGAGGAGATTCTCATAATGCATTCTATTTCGTCACACTCTTCAATCTCGCAAAACCGAAAGTCTTTGGAATCGTATAACGACGGGACATCCTCCAACAAGCAGGAGCTCAAGCCCTTACATTTAATAAATTGTAGGCACTGAATGTTGCGAGGCAGTGGAACCACATCTCCTCCACCTCTTTTAAAATTGCATCCTTCTGATATGATATCACATGTTTTTGTTGTGAGTTCACGTTCAACGATAAGTTTATAATTCAACAAAACCTCTTTCGAAGAATTATCAGCACTTGATCCAATTCGAATTTTATAGAAAGTGAGCGGCAGTGATTTATTGAACCACTTGGAATAAAATATGTCAACATCATCAACACAACCCCAAAATTCTTCTAACAGTTTCAAACTCTCTACTTCTTCTAATTGTACTTTGAAGTGAAAAGGAAGTAACAGGCGCTGAAGACGAGGAAGTCGGGGTAACAACCCTCTTGGGATCTCTTCAAGTTTCTCTACTTTATGCATATTCAAGCATTTGAGTTTGACCAAACATTCCATGCCCTCCGGTACTTGCTTAATTCCAGTCTCACTGAGGTCCAACTCCCTTAGTTCCTTGAGCTTTCTCAATGACGGCACGTAACAGAGTCTCCAACAAGATCCAAGCAATAATGCACTGAGATTCTCCAACTCCGATATGGAGTTTGGTAAAGTCTCAATATCTTTGTTAAAATTTAAATTGAGAACTCGTAAACCATGCATGCGAGCAACGAAAGAATTTGGGATAAACTTCAAACCATTTGTGTTAAACATCAAACCATTATGGCTCAAAATTAGTGTTGAAAGTCGAAGACATCTGGGTGAGAAGCCCTCGGGAATTTCAATCTTATTGCGCATCAAGGAAACCTTATCCAAATCCTCTGTCCACACTTGCTCATTTGGTACTTCACGTAGCTGCACACCAGCTTTTATCATGAACCTAGGCTTATTTCTTGTGATTCCTACTGCCATCTCTCTCAGCAAATCATGCATCTTCACACATTTTTCTCCATTCCAGTTTACAACACTTTCCAATAAGCAGCTCTTAACCAGTCTATTGAGTTGTGCTTGGCCCTGATCAAATTCTGCGGCCCGACTTCCCCTTTGATGCATCAATCCCTCACAAATGAATAGGCTTATCAATTCATCTCTTGGAATTTTAAAGTCTTCAGGATACAGAGAACAATACAAGAAACATTGTTGTAACCTCGGATCCCTCAAATGATTGTAACTATATTGAAGTATTGGCAATACCTCACTTTTTAAATTGTTTTGCCCCATCATAGAGTCCTTCAATTCTTCCAATGCATCCCTCCATTCATGAATGTCATCTAAAATAGCCATGCTTCTAGCAACCGTGATAATTGCAAGTGGCAATCCAGCGCACTTTTTTGCCATTGTCTTGGCAATCTCTTCCACTTCTGGACTAAGCTTGTCACAATCAAGTTTCTCTAAGAATAGTTTCCAAGAATCTTCATCAGAAAGAGGTGGTACTTTTTTAGTCTCTCTGCATCGCATCTCATTACACACATCCTGTGATCGACTCGTTATGATCACCCTGCATCCATCCACCCCAAGAGGAATTCCAACCTTTCGTAAATCAAAAAACTTCCATACATCATCAAATATGAGCACAACATTCTTCATTTTTATCAGTCGTTCATGCAGAGTGGCTGCTTTAATCTCTGAATCATCATTTTTCGAGAGATCAACCTTCAGTTCTCTGGCCAAGTCATGCTGCAATTTCTTAGTATCAGTCTCTTGGGAGACAGTGACCCAGTAAACATGAAATTTATCATGTGTATCTTGAAGATGCGTGTGAATGTGATTGTAAATATGCCTTGCCAAAGTTGTTTTCCCAACACCTCCCATACCATAAATACCAATACTCGGGACTTGGTTAGACTTTGCCTCTAACCATTCGCAGATATTACCCAATTCTTGATTCAACATTTCACCATGTAATTCTGTCGTAAACAATCGTTTCCTGCTGGTTTCACTTTCATCAAGTACGGGATCAGGAAAAGTTTCACTTTGCTTAAGAAGTTCTTCAACTCCATCTTTCAGTTCTTTCACATGATTTCCCTTCCAAATACGATTGAAGAATCCAGCTTGTTGTAATTCAGCATGTAATGTTTCAGATTCTTGTTTGGACTTCTTTACATTCTGCAACCAACTTTGAACTTCCATTCTCTTCCTCTTCTTACCAGATAGTTCTGCATTCTTCACTTTTGTCTCTATGTCAGACGCTCTGTCTGTTAATACTGGCAATTTTTCCTTAAGAATTTGCAGATTGCCGTTGATGTCAAGATAGGGGGTGACATTATCCATAATGCGAGTGGTGAATGGTTCCATAACTCCCTTCACGACCTCACCGAATGCTTCCAAAATTTTTTCCATAGCTCCGTTCACGCGCTCACCTAAAATAATCATATAGTTCATAAGTATGCACAAAGTGACACCACTAAACTTCATCATTGTAAAAAGAGAACAAAAAAGTTTTTCAAAGTACTAAAAAGGAAATATGAGTTCTATAAAGTTTTTAATCAATTCAATTACTTTATCATGTAATATGAAAAGTAAAAAAGGTCAGATAAAACTTTGGTAATTGGTAGATACTAACATATATATATAAATTATATTATCAACCCCTCTCTAACAATTTAAACTTTTAAATAAGATAATCATTTAACATATTATCAAAGCCTAGGTACCAAAAGATTATGGGTTCAAAACTCATCGCTACCTATTAAAAAATATTAAAATTGTTCAAGTGCATAACTAAAAAACTAATTTCGCTTACATTTGTAGGACATGTTGAATATAATAAATGCTCTTATTATAGATATAATAAGTTTTTCAAAATGCGTACTTTGTTATACTAGTTCCTTTAACACGTCATGATGTGTCTTTGAATTTGTAGATATAAACATAAATTCCATCATCTTAAAGAAAAATGCAAAAGTTTTTCAAACTACTAGAAAGGAAATATGAGGCCCATAAACTAATTATATTACTTTGTCACATGATATCAAAAGTAAAAGGTTGAAGATAAATTTTGCAAGATACTAACATAAATTTTATAAATTTTTAAGTATGCTTATAGATGTTTTGGTCATATAAGGAAAATTTTACAATCATCCTTAAGAGTGTGCATATTGTCATTGAAGTCAATGCAATTGGTGAATCTTTCCACCGCAACTTCTTTTACTAAGGTAGCTATTACTTCGAAAATCTGACAGAAAATTGTCTCTAGAATTGCCATACTTCTTTTCACGCCACCACCTAAAAGTATTCATGTAGTTAATTATAACTATGTACCAGGTGATCATATATAACACTAAATTTCATCATCGGAAGAGAAGAATTAATAACAAGTTTTTCAAACTTAACATATTTAATTTATATAAAAACTGCTTCAAAAGAAATGTGAGTTTTACATATTAATTTTAATCAATATAATTATTTTTCCCTGAAATCAAAGAAAAAAGTTTAAGAAATATATTGCAATATACTAACATGAATTTATATAAAGTTTTGTAATTTATTTATTAAAATTCATTAAAATTCGAAAATAGTTATACATTGAAATATAGAGAAACATTAGAAGATTCCAAATAGCATGAAACTATCACGATAGGATAAAAATCAAAACTTATGAAATTATTCGCCATATAGTACGTCCAAAAACTATGTTGTATATATAGGTTTCCATCATAACATAGTATTTACACGCAATAAATGTATTACATACTATATTTGGTATATAATACTTGAATTGTTCAAATTATTAATCATAACCAGTCATTTTTTTCTCAAATACTCTACTGGACTTATTGTTAACATGACACGTGTGTTTGAATTTTTTAGACATAAAAATAATTTTAGTGTTGATTTTTTAATTAGTGGGCTTAGAATCGCATGATTTATGAGTCTTAGTTACAATCATTTTCTCTCTGTTCGTCTGCCAATGGAACTAAGTTAATAAAAGTGATGGATAATCCACATAGCTGCATATAAAAATTGAAGAATATTGCTTTTTAAGTAGTTCTTTGGTCTCAAATATCTTGGAAGGTATGCTATATAGAATGTCTATTTGACACATGATACTCTATGTTGATAATAATATAATATTATTAACATTTAATCCACAATCATTTAAGAAAATAATATTTTTATTTTTTGCTCTCTTATTTCTATTAATATAGTATTTGCCTCAATAAACATAACTACCTTTTCCAATATTATTGTACTTTTAGAAAATACTTTTAAGATGTCTTTGATAAAAAAAAATAGTATTATGTTCACACATTTTACCACCTTTATTAGTGTGATACCTACGAGGGACCCACTATATTTCAGCTTTAAGAGAATGTAATTTTTCACGCATGAATTTTAACTTAAATCCCATTCACCTCTATGAGATTTTACCCTTTTTTCAGATTTTTCCAGACATCAAATTCTATCAAACAAATATTTAAGTTTAAAAGACATTTTGGTCTATTTATTCAAAATTGACCAATTTAATCGTTTTTTAGTGCCATTAAAATTTTCTTTTTTTAATTCTTTATGGTTTTAAAATGTTAACTCGTTTAAAAAATGTTACACATTAAGAGAGAAAAAAGATCTGGTTCAATTTGAGATATATGTATACATATAGAAGAAAAGAAAAGTTTAAAGTGAATCTAATTTTTACTTAATGACTTTATTAAATTATTTTATCTATTATGTTTTAAAAAATAAAAAGATGAAACGACTATCAATATAAGGGTTTGTAAGAAAAAATTTGATGTTATAGAGGAGTATGAGTAATACTAAAATCCCATAAGGAATTTGGGAATTAATCTAATGGTCATGGGAGAAAATGGCGTTCTCTCCAAGTGCTCTATTTTGACATAACATAGTATCATTAACATTTATCCGAGCTTTGTTTAAGATAGTTGAGAAAAACTTTTTTAGATGGTCAATCTAAAAAGTAGATGTGATTTGAGCCAATTTGGAGCTCGCTCATCTGAAGAAGTAAGATTAAAAGCCTTCGATAAATGTCATGAGATGGCTTTTCTGTTTTGATATGTTTTTTTTAGACAAAAATAATCGCACATGAATTAAGTAGTATACTAGTATAATACTTAAAACAGAAAATATATATAATTATCTAACGAGATAATCAATATAACTAAGTGAGATCACCTTAAAGCGATGAACAGGCCGAAAGCTAACACAAGCCTCCTTTTGCTATTGGGCTGGCGAACTTAATTTGATGCACTTCACAAGAATTGTATGATTCCTTTAGATAATGGATAGGCTTCTTGTTTTTCAATTAGAGCAATGCTAAAGAGATGTTAATAGGAAGAAGTTGACCAAGACTTGAGAGGTTGTACAAAACTTTCTTGGAAGGTGCTGGGAAATTAACATGAAGGAGAAAATGTAGTCAATGAGTTGTAGATGAGGTGAGGTGACCGGGGGTGGTTGTGATTAATACACTTGAAATTATTGTACTCATCAACTATATTATTAGTGTGGACTAATTGGCTTTAGTATCGACATAATGAAGAAACATGTACATGTACTCATCAATTGGAAGCGACAAACTAGAAATATTTCAAGAGTTCTGGGATGCCTTGCCAACCTTTATTTTTCATTTTTTTTGGTATGATACATGCGCTGTAATAGTAAATATTGAATGTGCCAGAAACTCAAACTTTGTTTTTTTGGATAAAAAAAACTCGAACTTAATAGGTTACAAGTTTAACCCACATCTTTAGAGATTTAAGGGTGTGACTAATTCTCATGCCTTTCTAATAATATCATGATCATAGGCCTACATTTTACTAACTTAATATTGAATGTGCCAGAAACTCATTTTTTTTGGACAAAAAATCTCGAACTTTATAAGTTGCAAGTTTAACCCACAACTTAGAGATTAAGGGTGTGACTAATTCTCATGCCTTTCTAATTATCTCATGATCATAAGCCTACATTTTATTAACTTAATATTGAATGTGTCAGAAACTTATTTCTTTTGGATAAAAAATCTCGAACTTAATAGGTTGCAAGTTTAACCCACATCTTTAGATTTTTGGAACTCTATCCTACGCGATAAGCGATCACTAGCATTACTCTCCCTCTCCCCTCTACATTTCCACGACCTACACTTCCTATATCGACGCCGCCACCACAGTTGTTGGTGCTCCAAATTTCGTGATTGTAGATTTTGACGTCTACACGTCTCAAGTATCTTGGAAAGTATATATGTTACACTAGATAGTCTATTTTGAGAATAGTATAGTATCATAAACATTTACTTACTACTGTTGAAAATAGTTGAGGAAAACGATCTTCAGAATGGTTAATCTAAAAGATAGATATGGTTTGAACCAGCTTGGAGATCATTCATCTAAAAAAGGTAAGGTTAAAAGTCTTCAATATATCTCATGATCTGTTTCTTTTAGACAAAAATAATCGCACATGATCAAGAAGTAGATTAGGATATAGTACTTAAAGCAAAAGATCTAATCATGTACCGAAATAATGAACATATTGTAAAAGAAAGTGAGAACACCTTAAAAGTGATGAACAAGCTGAAAGCTAACACAAGTTCTCCCTCTGTGATTTTGATGGCAAACTCTGAGACACTGGATCACAAGAATAAATGATATGATTCCTTAGATGAATAGGCTTGTTTTAGAGCAGTGATAATCAGGAAATGTTAATAGGAAGAAGTTGACTACAAAGGTACTAAAAATAGTTATTAATCATTGAAAATATGTTTCATATATATATATATATATCTTGCAAAACAATCACTAGTAAATTAGTAAAAAAGATCAAAAAATTTAGGCCTTGGTAGTAGATAATTGACCAACTTCAACTATATGCAAGATGAATCATACATAGCAAAAATTTGGAAGTAGTTAAACCATCCAAATATACTAGAAATATTTTCAAAAAGTTATGAAAATCATTAAATTAGTAATCATAATGAAGGTCGCCTTTGAACTTTTAAGAGATATCAATCATTTTGATGTTTGTTTTGTAATTACAGAGTCTTGAAATGTATGGGAGGGAAAAAAATAGCTACTTAGTCTCAAATATCATAGAAAGTATATATGCCATATTAGAGTGTCTATTTGACACTTGATGTTCTACTTTACATTAATCGCACATGAATTGAAGCATTATATTGGTATAATAATTAAAGTAGAATCATCAAAGAAGATAATCAACAAAATATGTAAAAGGAGACGTGATCACCTTAAAGTGATATGAACAAGCTGAAAGCTAACACGAGATTTTGCTGGAAAACTTTGATGCACTTCACAAGAATTAATTATATGATTTGTAGCTCAGATGGATAGGCTTCTTGTTTTAGAGCAATATAATGTTGAAGAGATGTTAATAGGAAGATGTTGACCAAGACTTGAGAGTTTGCGCAACACTTCCTTGGAAGGTGATGGGAAACATAAAGGAAGAAATGTAATAATTGAGTTGGGTTAGAGTATAAAGTTACTATTGCGAATGTGATTTTTCTCTGTCCACACATTCCAAGTCCTTTTCTATGTCCTTTTGATTCCCTTTTGCGATTGTCGGTAGTAGACTCACAGTATAAAGCTACTATTGCGCATGTGGTTTTGCTGGCACACTCTGAAGCACTTCACAGTTCGCAAGAATTAATTATATGATTCGTAGCTCAGATATGGATAGGCTTGTATTAGAGCAATATAATGTTGAAGAGATGTTAATCGGAAGAAGAAGTTGACCACGACTTGAGAGGTTGTACAAAACTTTCTTGGAAGGTGCTGGGAAATTAACATGAAGGAGAAAATGTAGTTAATGAGTTGTAGATGGGGTGAGGTGGCCGTGGGTGGTTGTGATTACACTTGAAATTATTGTACTCATCAACTGTATTATCAGTGTGTACCTATTGGCTTTAATATTGATATAACGAAGAAACATATACATGTCAATTCGAAGCGACAAACCAGAAATTTAAGAGTTTTGGGATGCCTTGCCAATCTTTTTTTTGTGTGTGTGTGATGCATGCGCTGCAACGGTAAAAATTGAATGTGCGAGAAACTCAAACTTCTTTTTTTGAATAAAAAAACTCAAACTTAATAGGTTACGAATTTTTAAGGATGCCTTTGAACTTTTAAGGAAATAGCAATTATGTTGAGATTAGAGTGTCTATTTTGAACCCTTGATGCTCTATTTTACATTAATCGCACATGAACTAGTATATTGGTATAGTGATATGAACAAGCTGAAAGCTAACACAAGGGTGTTCTGCTGTGGTTTTTCTGGCAAACTTTGATGCACTTCACAAGATTTAATTATATGATTGCTAGCTCAGATGGATAGGCTTCTTGTTTTAGAGCAATGTTGAAGATATGTTAATACGAAGAGTTTGTTTGTGCAACACTTTCTTGGAAGGTGATGAGAAACATAAAGGAAGAAGAAATGTAATAATTGAGTAGGCCTACAGTGTAAAGATACTATTGCGCATGCTGGGTGATTTTTCTTTGTCCACACATTTCAGTCCTTTTCTACGTCTTTTTGGTTAACTTAAGCACGTGTGTACGACGATAGAGTCACATAATTTTAAGAATGTGTTTATATACCGTAATAGCTCTTAATTGATTTTTTTTTATTGGGTAAAAAATTATTATATTAAATTTTTTTCACTGTATAAGTGTCTTGTAAATCATTTTTATTATATAAATAAAACTATTGTCGCTCTTATCGTACAAGTACATCTATCAACAGCCAACCCAGAGTCGTAGCTTTGGCCGTGTATGTAGGGGAGGGGGAAAGGTTTTGTTGGTTGTACAATCACCCTTACTGTGCCAATGATTATGGCACGAATCACGGGCACCATCCAATGGTCACGATATTTGTGGCACCAATTAGCAATTTGTGAAAAAAGTTTTTTATACATCACCGGCATATAGAGAGTTGAGTCACATTAATTGATTTATGAAAGAATTTCTCCTACGTGAATTTACTTAAATAAGTAAAAATACTGTATTTCTTATTTATGTTATCAATGTGGAAATTTTATCACATTGGATGAAGCAACACAATTTTTTTTTTTATAAGACCATTGAAGACCCTAAAAAAAAAAACAATTAAATGTCATTTATTATCATATTTCATCAGCTAATTTGATAGTTCTTTTGGGTCATATTTGGAATATAGAGGAGCAAAAGTTTCCAAAATAAAGTTTGTCTTCCTTTTAGTAGTGCAATGATTAATTAATCAAATGCAGCAAGATAGTTCTTTATCATGTCTCAAAATGTATTTAGAAATGTAATACATTACAAGTCTAAGAAATTAATTAATTTCCAAAACTTGCAAAACTCTTTTAATTGAATAGAAAAATATAAAAAACTTGAAGAAAAAAAGTACACACAACTAATCCACGATAAATAAAATTTTAAAATACAACATTAAAGGGTACTCCACACAATAGTATAAATCTAACAAAATACCAACAATCATGTCTCAAATTCCCAAGCAAGCATTCCCCATATTTATTATCTTAATTTGTAAAAGGATTGACAAAAGAGGAGTGAGCACAGTTTACTTAATAAACAGGACTTGTTCTGGTCATAACAGACAAAAGCAAACGAAGGTAATTAAGATTTCTAATAAGTTTTGAATACTCGAAGATTTGAAGGGTTTTTTCTTTTGGCTTTAATGAGGCGTGAGCCGATTAAGAAGAAACCACAAGAGATGACGTTTCTCTCTTTTGTATCCTTCTCCAAAAGAACCAAAAGAGATATCGGAACAATATTGTCCATACTGCACAAATCAAATTGTTGCAGAGGATAGCTGGGTTTGGCCTCATTCTGATGTAATGTTTGCCATTATCCAGAATCATTTGAATGGTCTTTGTCCACAGAGTAATAGAGAGGATACTATTGTCTGGGCTAACTCTCCTTCAAGGAAGTATAGATTAGTTTGGGCGATTGATGCTATTAAACCTCAAAGAGATAAACTCTTGTGGAGCAGCTCGATTTGGTTCAATTTCACAATTCCCAAACATGCTGTGTGCACTTGGATGTATTGGTTGAATAAATTACCAACAAAATTGAGACTTTTGAGTTGGGGTATTGACGTAGAACCTAAATATATTTTTTGCTATGTTTGCAATGAAGATAGGGATCATCTGTTTGGGTATTGCTCATTTGCTCGCAGGATTTGGAATATTGGATAGGGAATGTGCAAAGGGCCTATGGCAATTAACAACTGGTATTTGATTAAAGAATGGTTTACTCATATTGTTTCTCGTTCCTCTTTCCAGACGATTATTATGAAATGTTTTTTGGGTGCATTTGTGTTCCACTTGTGGAAGAAACGGAACAGACGTATCCACAACAATGAAATTTTGGCCGAGGAGCAAATTGTTTCTAACATTATTTTTTATGTTCGTACTAAAATGAGTAAAGTGAAGACGGTTAAATATACTCTTTTAAACCAAGCCATCTGTAGGGCTTGGAGTATCAATGACCGTACCTTATGGTGATTTGGTTGTAACTTTGTAAATTTTTTTGTTCTGATTTTTATTCAAGCTTGCCTTTAGCCAAAAAAAAAATAAAAATTGTTCATTAAATCAAAATCTTACAAGCCAATCAATGCACCGTTTAACTTTCCAAACACTTGGCAATCTTAATTATAAAGCAATGTTGACGAAGACTTGCAAGGTTGCGCAACACTTTCTTAGAAGATGCTGGGAAACATTAGGGAAGAAAAGTAATAAATGAATATTCCTACATTGTACAGCGGGTAGATGAGGTAGGTGGTTGTACGTACAGTAGGACTTATTATGCCAACGTAATATCACATGAATCAATGGTATCTAATGTCAATTTTTTTTTTTGTCTAAATAATAGAATTCCATTAAAATAAAATCGGAAACATATAAATGTTTAGCCGACCCCAGTGGGGACACGGTCATGAACAAAAATATCTTTTAACAAATAGGGTACAGATACCCAGTCAAATATTAAGTTATCGTGAAATTTCTGCTTAACCACCCAATCAGTTGTTCTATTAGCAGTTCTATTAGTGTATTGAAATCTAATAAGGTTGATCTCAACTGCAATTAATAAAATATCATCAATAATTGACTTAATCGATCAGTGAAAACCAATATTAAATGAATTGACGACATTAAGGACGACAAGTGCATCATTTGGAACCAACAAACCAGGCACCTTTTAATAGTGTCATGCTTCACTCAATTGCTGCAAGATGGTTCTTGCTTTATTTTTTATTAGTGTCGGCCGCCCTCTGGCATAGCTTGAAAAAAAGGAAAATATTTGAAAACATTATAGTCTATGGATCAACTAAGTGGAAAGAGAATTTTACAAGCGTGTGGGATCCATTCCCACACTTACTTAGATGGATCCATTTATAACATGCCGTAAAGTTTTTTGAGAAAAAAATCATGCGATACAGCAAACACAAAGCCCAAGTCAACATGACTTTTCACTCGCTATTTTCAACATTTTTGGGATGCCTGGCCACTCTTTACTTTTTTTTTTTTTTTTTTTTTTCTGTAATGCATGCGCTGTAAAGGTAAATAATAAATGTGCTAAAAAGTTGAATTTTTTTTAAAAAAATATCTATATAGTATCGTTAAGAAAAAATTATCGCATTCCCCCTAATTATTATTTAAAAAAAAAAAATCTATATAGTATTATTAAAAAAATATTTTGGCCCCCAATGTCAAATTTATAGCTCCGCCCCTGTTAATAGCTTGCAAGTTTAATCATAATCCTACACGTTATTAACTTATCGTTTATCTGAATAAGATTGTGAAATATACTTCTCAAATGCAGGCTGTCCTGATGAAATTGCATATGTCAACAAGGTGTTGAATCTTCAAGTTATAAACAATGTTTTAGTTCCAAAACGGTGCTTTCAGATGACCACCTTCAAAGATCAACCAATAGCTCCTCTAATATCAGAGCTAGACAAAGTTCCACAGTAGTATTTTATAATGGAAAACACTTATGTCTAGAGGAAGGCCATAGTTTAGTTTTGTACGTACATTTTGGCCTTCTTTTATCCCTGGATGGGTGCTCCAAGATCTAACTTTCAGAGCTCTTGTTGAGCACTTGCGAATAGAGTATGTTAAAAATTGATATTGACGTGGAAAATTAAGCGTGAAAGTTCTACTTCTTGCAGTGAATATGCAGTTGTTTTGCTCTTATGGGGATAATTGTATGTGCGTCTGGTTCTTATGGAGCTACATTGCAACAAATCTTCTTTTTCTTCAGCATTGTTCCTCTTGTTTATAAGAGTTCCAAATATTGCTTCTCATCTTTTCCCTCTATTTCTGTAGTTAAAGTGTTTCTTATCTTTTCACTTTTTAGTGTCTTTGATGAAACATGAACAGCTGCAAGTGATCATGATTCATTGCCCCTTAGTCTTTTGTTTATGGCACAAAGGTTCCTATAAAATTGAGAAATGTCTGTAAGACAGTTTGAATTATTGATTTACATAATTGGAGAGTGAATTGTTTGTCGTCCTCTTGTGTTTTGTTGTAAATACTTATTTATTTCTTGTCTTTTTAAAATAGACTCATTACTCCTCTGTAATTTTCAAAGTGTAGTTAACCGCCCCCCTTAATTAAAAAAACCGTCTAATTTAACAGCAATTACAACATACGTGCTTAAAATGCAATTTTTTTATACTTTTGGTTTAAATAAATTCATTGTTGGACAAAAATACCCTTTTGGTAAATTGTTTGCCGCCCTCCTTTGTTTTGCCATAAATACTCATTCACCCACTGTAATTTTAAAATAGACTTATTACTCCCCTGTGTTTTTTCGATTTTAACTTTATGTAAGGGTATAACAATCAATTAACTAATTTAGTAACATTTGTTAATAAAATAAGAGATTTTGAGTGCGTCAACTTAATCGAAAAAACACCGGGAGTAATAAGCCTATTTTAAAATTACAAGGAGTGAATGAGTATTTCGAGCAAAACACAGGAGGCGACAAGCAATAACCAATTTAGTTTGGAACGAAACTAAAGAAATCGATCACTGATCCAATATGAAATGTATTTCATAATTTTTTTCTATTTATGATGAGTATTTTTTCACTTTTTTGTGTCTATTGAGAGTAAAAAATGAGACAATAATGTGGGGTTAGTAAAATTGAGATTTCTACTGTAACAAAAGTGAGATGTTTCCCTCATAACATTACAAAGCTAGTAGAAAGATGAATATGCATATCATAGTTTCACCACTATTAAATTATATTTCTTCATAGCACTATGAAGAGATTTAAATCTTGTGACTCAGGTAATTGATGTTTTTCCAAATCAATGTTTCGAGCAATTATCTTAGTCAATATCTCAAACTAATAATACAGTAATTAAAGCACTATCCTAAAACATAAGATACAAAGCCTATATCAATTCATCAACCCAATATCTCCATAATATTTACAGCAAAATCCAACATAGCATTTTAACCTCAAACATAACAGAAAAAATCAAAGATTGAACATTGTTCTGACCAAATATTGTTAAGTCCGTCCTTAGTAGTGTGACAAGCCGGCCTTAAGTTTCCCCACTCAAGTAAGTTCCCCAGACTTCCTCGTCACCATCTTCAACTGATGAAAAGAAGTATAATGAGTGTAAATTATCGAATACGCAAGATTTATCCCTAAAATGAATAAAATATAATTGGAAGTCTTTTGAAGATCAAACACAAAGAATAATGTGAGACAAAACTCAACAAAAAATTATGAATTAATTGTAAGTGAATTGAAAGTTGAATCCAGTGAATCAGTCTCGGTGTGCCATTGTAAACAATTCTAATAACATTTACAATGGTTCATATTCATACATAAGCAAAGTCATTTGATAATGAAAACAACTAGTATGTGCTTTCTTACAATGGTATAAAAACATGAAAATTCAGCAAGTCAAGGAACAAAATTTGCGGACCTTAAAACATGTAATAAAATACCAGGGCAAGAGATCCAAAAGCTTACCTGAAGTGTGGAATAAGAATGTCACTTCAATCATCTCTTAAATGTATTTGAGAAAGGGGTGAAGAGCATTGTTGGAGTTGGGATGATCCCACTGCAACGATTCCCACCATTCTTTTTCTGTTTCATATATCAAGATCTTTTCAAGAGACGGAGGAGGAGATGGTTGTCCATCAATGTGGATAAGATAGAGAGGCAACCGACTTAGCTGTCTACACCCTCTGATAGAGATACACTTAATGGAATCATAAATCATGATTCCGTTGCTGATGCTTGACAGTTGTGCCAGATTAATTAGGCTCAAATAATGTAATCTTGGGAAGGGAATAGTTGGTTTTTCATCTACAGAGGGATTAAAGAAAGCCAGTCTCCTTATCTTCCCACAATTACTTATGAACACACTCCAAATGGAATCACAAGAATTAATTGGCCCCTCATAGATGCTCTCCAATTCTGGTAGATCATACAACTCTATACTTGTCAACTTGGAGAAGGCAGTAATATTTGTGTATTTGTTGTTGCTGCTGCTACTTGGAGAAGAAGAAGATGTTGATGGAGAAGGATGGAAGAGAGGCAATCTCTTAAGCTTCGGACAAGTACTTATCGTAATCTCCTGAATGGAATCACAACAGATAAATTCTCCCTTACAAATGCTATACAATTCTGACAGCGACCACAGCCTAATAGTTGTCAAGTTTCCGAAGGCGATACCGCTGCTACGTGAAGTCGAACCCACAGTCTCATCTTCTTCATCGTCTGCTATTATCTCCTTCATTTGATAACAGAAAGAGACGTGAATCACCTCAAGGTTTTGAAGGTTGTGTACCACTAACTTCTGTGGGAATAGCTTCTTCATTTTGTGACAAGAAGATATACTTAACTCTTTAAGAAAGGAAAAAGTGCCTCGGGGAGGAAGTGCCGCAAGAGCTCTTGATTTGCACTTGATTAACCCAATCAAATTTGGTAACAAATGTAACCTAAAAAACTTGAGATTCTGTAGGGGTCCATCATCATCGTTACAAGTAGAAGAGATCCTCATAATGCTTTCTATTTCGTCGCAACCTTCAATTTCGCATTTTTGAAAGTCTTTGGAATGGTATAACAATGGGACATCCTCCAACAAGCAGGAGCTCAACCCTTTACATTTATAAAATTTTAAGCATTGAATGTTCTGAGGGAACGAAACCACATCTCTTCCATCTCTTTTAAAAGTGCACCCTCCTGATAAGATTTGACGTTTATAATTGTAGAAGAAGTTGTATCTAGAAGAATTATCAGCACCTGCTCCAATTCTATAGAAAGTGAGTGGTGGTAATTTATTGAACCACTTGGAATAAAATATGTTAACATCAATCCAACCCTGAAATTCTTCTAACAGTTTCAAACTCTCTACTTCTTCTAATTCTACTTCTATGTGTTGAAAAGATCGTACACATAGATATGCTAGGAACACAACACTATTTTTACGTGAACAACCGTTCCATGTTGGTCTCACATGCATCAAATACGAGAGCATGAAATGTTTCACTTTTTTTAATAAGTTCTCCTATTTCTTTCATCAGTTTTTTCAAATGAGTTCCTTGCAACAGACATTTGCAAGTTTTAGGTTTTTGTAGTTTTTCAACTTTGATTTCGAACTTTTTTACAATTTCCAACCAATTTTCAACTTCCATTGTTCTATTCTTTTTACCCGATACCTCTTCTCTCTTCACTCTTTCCTCTATGTCAGACACTTTGCTCGTCAATACTTGAAAATTTTCCTCAAGAGTGTGCATATTGTCGTTGAAGTAAATGCAATTGGTAAATTGTCTCTAGAATTGCCATAAGTCTTTTTACGCCACCACCTATTAGTATTCATGTAGTTATAAGTATATGTACCATGTGATAACACTAAATTTCATCATCAGAATAAAAAGTTTTTCAAACTTAACGTGCCTCATCTGAAAACTGCTATATAGGAAATACGAGTTTTACATATTAATTTTAATCCATCTAATTATTTTCCCTTGAATATCAAAGTAAAAAGTTTAAGAAATATATTGCAATATACTACCATAAATTTATATAAAGTTTTGTAATGTATACATATATTAATACAGTAATATGTGTGTATGTATGGGTTAGTGAAACAAAGAAAATTCATGAGCTGCTCATAAGAAAAACAACACTAAAGTAAATTTATATTATCTAGTATTTTGAGTATTTAGTTAAAGAAAGCTAAATTTAAAAATTATGAAGAATGGTCTCCCTTTCAAACTTTTGGAAAAAGATAATATCTATATTTGAATTACATTTATCGTTATGAATATAAAGAAAGTACTTCATTCTGAAGTAAAGGAAAATTGAGAAATTATAAATCTCATAGCTATTGGTGATCATAGGAAAAATCTTTTTTTTTTTTTGGTCAAATCATAGGAAAAATCAATTAAGGTATCATTTGGAAAATGTCAAAATCTCAAATTTCTCAATAGATTCGGAGATAATAGTCTTTTCTCATATGAATAAATCATGAAACTCAGAACTTCCATATAAGATCTTGAACTACTGTATGTAACATCATCTAATTTTAAGATAAAACCTCCATAATTCTTCATCTACATATGACAGAACTCTCATACACATATATGGGGAGTAGTAGGACACATCATGAATTCCTAGATCACTTTGCATCAATTGATTTTCCGAGTTCGGTTGGAACCCCGTGAGTCTCAACACACAAAAAAATTAAAAAAATTAAAGATGCAAATTATTCAGAATAAAATGATAAAAACAATACTAATTATGCCGGATAAAACACACCAAAAAGAGTTATTAATCCTTAAAAATTGACATATATCTCTTACGAAACCATCCCTATTGCCCAATTAGCATTAAGACCAATTTAAGGCGGATAGTATGATAGACAATTAACTTCAGCATATCTAGAGAAAATTCATTATAATTCGAAAATAGTTTATACTTTGAAATATAGAAGAAACATTAGAAGATTTCAGAATTGAATGATATTATCATGATATGATAAAAAATTCAAAATTTATGAAATTATTAGGCATATAATACTTCTAAAAACTATGTTTCATCTATAATTTTCCATCAAAACATGGTACAATACACGAAATAAATGTATTACATAAAACATTTGGTATTTAATACTTCCAATCATTCAAATTACTATCATAACTAAGTCATTCTTTTTCTCAAACACTTAATCTGCTAGACTTATTGTTAACATAACACGTGTGTTTGAATTTATTAGACATAAAAACCATTTGAGTGTTGATTTTTTAATTAGTTGGGATAGAATTGCATGAATTATGAGCCTTACAAAACATTCTCTCTATGTTCGTCTGCCAATGAAACTAAATTAATAAAAGTGACAGATAATCCACATAGTTGCATATAAAAATTGAAGAATATTGCTTTAAGTAGTTGTCTATTTTGACCTGATGCTACTATGTTGACAATAACATAGTATTATTAACATTTAATCCACAATCATTTGAGAATTTATATTTTTATTTTGTATTCTCTTATTTTAGTAATATAGTGTTTGCCTCAATAAACACAACTACTTTTTCTGTTATTGTACTTTTAGAAAATACTTTTAAGCATGTTTTTGGAAAAAGTATAGTATTATGTTCACATATTTTACCGTCTTTATCAGTGTAAAGGTATTTTATTCAAGCACACCTATGAGGGGCCTCCTGTATTTTAGCTTCAAGAACATGTCATTTTCCCCCTATGAGTTTCTTAAATCTCAAACTTTAATTCCCCTTGAGGTTCTACTTTTCCCAGGCTCCTAGCTAGCTCGATGACATAAAAATCTATCAAACAAAATTTTAAGATTAATGGACATTTTAGTTTTTTTATTTTTATTGAGCTATTTAATTCTATTTTAATGTCTTAAATTTTCATTTTTTTTATCGTTTTAAAACTTTAGGGCGTTGCCAAAAAACGTTACGCAATATCAAGAGAGGCAAAAAGATCAAATTCAATTCGATATGCATACACATATATATATTGTGACTTTATTGAATTATTCTGTTCATTATTTTTTCTTTTTCTTGCTTTTGTTTTAAAAAACAAAAAGTTGACAATGGCTTCAATATAAGGCTTTTTTGGCAAAGTTTGGTGTTATAGGAGAATATAAGTAAAACTAACACATAAGGTGTTTGAGATTTAGGCTAAAACTCGTGGGGAGAAAATGTTTTGTCTATATACTAGCTTCAGCCAATTTATTTGAAACTAGAAGAAATTCCCTAGCTAGTTGAAGAAACTCTCTGGAGATCAAAAACCAAGAGATGAATTAATATCTGCTTTGATCTTTTTCTTGTAACTAAAATAACCGCACACATAAAGTATAGTATCGTTAACATTTATTCGGGTGTTGTTTAATTAGAGGTAAAATTAAAGGTAGATATGCTTTGAGTCATCAATCTAGAAATCAATAAACCTGAGATGATGGCATATCTGTTTTGATCTTTTTCTCTTAGACAAAAATAATTCCACATGAATGTAATCATCTAATGAGATAATCAACTTGATGCATGCAAACAAAAATGCACTCACCTTAAAAGTGATGAACAAACTGAAAGCTAACACAAAGGCCTCCTTGTGTGGTTTGACTAGCTACCGCTTGACAAGAATTGATGTATATGATTTCTCAGACGGATATGCTTCTCGTATTAGAGCAATGCTGGGAGGTCTTAATTTTGTCGAAGATGTTGACGAAGACTTGGACGTTGTGCAAGACTTTCTGCGAAGTAATTAATTGGAAACATTATTGAAAGAAACGTAATTATTGAGTAGGTTTACAATATAAAATGATTCCACTAACCCAACCTATAATTGAAAGAAACACAATTATTGAGTAGAAATTAATATATATGCATAGAGAGAGAGAGAGAGAGATCGGCCATGCCTTTTGGCATCCATATATTTTCGTTTGTGCTCATTAATTCTTCTTTTATTTATAATCTATTGCCGATATATAGTGGCGACTATAAGTGGTAGGGGCTTTGCTGAGACAATTGAAAAACCCAAAAAAATTAAAAATAATTAAAGGTCCTTTTTTTTTTTCACATTTCCCCAGTTACAGTTCTTGTGGGATATTTGCCTTGCAACAATGCCGCCGCACTTCACTGGAAAATCCGGGCTTCACTGGTGGACAGCTGCAAGTGAATTAATTCTCATGGAAAATCAGGCCCTTCACATAGCTTCCCATCCTCAAACGTTTGGAGATCCAGCTTTTTTTAATTCTCCTTTGAACTTTTTTACTTTCTCCAACCAACATTCAACTTCCATTGTCTTCCTCTTCTTACCTGATGTAACATCCCGAAATTTTACGTTTTTATTTATTTGTTATTTATTTATTTTTAAATTCTGGCATTTAAATACTACAATTATGGGATAATAGCATTACCATTTCCTCCCCCAATGTCTTCCATTATCTATCCCACTATCTCACTAACCCACTTTTCATCCCACTAACCCATTATGCATATTAAGATAAGCATTTTTTTTTTAATCTATAAATGGACAATAGTAATACTGTAAAAAGAAGACTGTATTTGTTAATTGATTAGCAAAGAAATTATAGAGGAAAAATAAAATAAGAGACAAGAGAAGAGATTAGAATCTTTATTTGCAATTGTAAAGTTCTTGTAGGTGTTCTACTTGAAGGCTTAAAATCATGGTTTTAACGAGTCATAAGAAGTATTGCTTTGCGAAGTTTAATTAGTTACTGAGGGAAGTAGAATTTACTATTTCTTTTGTCTATCCCATTTATTTATTTGCAATAATCACTCAATTTATCATTACTCCATTCTTTTCATGATTCCTTTTAATTTATCATATCAATTTTTCTAGAACTAAATTATGAGTCACTGATCCAAACCCTATAAACTAGACGGCTGGTAGATAATAAGTTATCATTCGTTATTGACTGTATATTGCAAATTTTGAATTACGTGCGACCTGCTAAGTAGCCACAACTTTGTATGTATTTTGTTAGTGCTTGGAAATATTGTTCATGACCTGTTATTGTTGTGCTTGACTTTATCGACATGGTTATTTTATTGTTTATTGTTTATTGTTTTTTGAGTCTCAAAGTTCTAGGAGTAGATTCTACAACCTTTCTCTTGCTTACTTTTGCAAATGACAAATTTAATTGGGAATTCCTAAGCTAGAAGTTTCATGGAAAGATGCAAGAGATCATAATGAAACTTTAGTTCTTTTGTCTATATTTTAATATCCATTTTGGAGTTTTTTCCTTACGTATTGAAAGATTAGCATTTTTGGTATTTAATTAAAGGATTAGTCTTTTCTCTGAATTATACACTGATATATTTATTTAATTCAGTTGTTTTATTGAGGATTAGAGCCATGTGGATAAAGAAAAAAATTATTTTTTTCAAAATTTGTGATGATCTCATTCCCAAAATTTATATTGATAAATTTTGGTGGCGTGACACCTGATAGCTCTGCATTCTTCACTTTAGTCTTTTCAAACTTAACATGTCTCATATAAAAGCTGCTATAAAGGAAATACGAGTTTTACATATTAATTTTAATCAATCTAATTACTTTTCCCTGAATATCAATGTAAAAAGTTTAAGAAATATAGTGCAATACAGTAACATAAATTTATATAAAGTTTTATGTTTATACATATATTAATACAGTAATATGTGTATGTATGGGTTAGTGAAACAAAGAAAATACATGAGCTCATAAGAAAAACACTACTAAAGTAAATTTATATTGTCTAGTCTTTTTAGTAAGTTTCCAGGATAAAGAAAGCTAAATTTAAAAATTATGAAGAATGGTTTCCCCTTCAAACTTTTGGTAAAAAGATAAGAATAATATTTGAATTACATTTGTAGTTATGAATATAAAGAAAGTTCATGCTGAAGTAAAGGGAATTTGATAATCATAAATCTCATTGCTATTGGTGATCATAGTAAAAACCAGAAATTTAGCTATTATATGACAATGTTAAACATTTGTGATTGCGACTCAATTAGGGTAATTCGAGAAAATGTCAAAATTTCAATTCCTAATTTTCTGTTTAGATTCAAGATGTTAATAGTATTTTCTCGTATGAATAAATCATGAATCCTAAACTTCCATCATGGACAACTCCACTTAACATCATTTGAATTTAAGTTACTAACTTCCATGAATTTTCATCCACATATGGCTAGACTCTCATACACGTACAACGCGTAATGGTGACATGTAATGAGGAGTAATAGGATACATCATGAATTGCTAGACTGCCATATAAGATCCCATATTACTCTATTTTGCATTAATTGGTTTTACAAGTTCAAAATTTACTTCGAAGATAAAACAATATCAATTATATTGTATATAACACACTAAATAGAGTTATTAATCATTAGAAATTGTCATATATCTCTTGCAAAACCATCCCTATTACAAAATTAGTATTTAAGACCAAACTTAAAGGCCCAAAGAGTATGAAAATTCATTATAATTCAAAATTTTTCATAAATTGAAATATAGCGAAACATTAGAAGATTCCAAAATTGAATGAAACTATAACGATAGGATAAAATATTTTCCAAAAATTATGAAAGTATTAGGCATATAATACTTCCAAAAATTATGTCGTATAATTAGGTTTCCATCATAACATAGTATAATACACGCAATAATTGTATCATAATTCACATACTATATTTGGTATATAATTCTTCAATTATTCAATTCATCAATCATAACTAAGTCATTGTTTTTCGCAAAGATTTAATCTGATGGCCTTGTTGTTAACATAGCATGTGTGTTTGAATTTTCTAGACATAAAAATAATTTTGGTGTTGATTTTTTAATTAGTGGCATAGAACTGTATGAATTATGAGCCTTAATTAAAAATCATTTTCTCTCTGTTTGTTTGCAATGGAACTAAATTAATAAAAGTGATAGATAATCCTCAGATATAGCAGCATACAAAAATTGAAGAATATTATTTTAATTAGTTCTTTAGTCTCAAATATCTTGGAAGGTATGCTACATAGAATGTCTGTTTGACACCTGATGCTCTAAGTTGACAATAATATAGTATCGTTTATAATTAATCCACAATTATTTGAGAAAACAATACTTTTATTATTAATATAGTATTGATGCACAACTAATTTTTCTATTATTGTACTTCTAGAAAATACTACTAAGCATGTCTTTGGCGAAAAAATAGTATAATGTTCACACATTTTACAGTCCTTAATTATCAGTGTAAAGGTATTTTATTGAAGTACACCTATGAAGGCCCACTATATTTTAAACTTCAAGAGAATGTCATTTTCCCTGGGAGTTTTGACTTAAATCTCAACCTCCCCCCATGAGATTTTACTTTTGTCTGGGTTCTTTCATGGCATCAAAATCTATCTAACAAAGCCTTAAGATTAAGGAACATTTTGATCTTTTTATTTTTTCATTGAGCCCTTTAACTCTGTTTTACTGTCTTTAATTTTTATTCTTTATGGTTTTAAAACGTTAACTCATTGAAAAAATTTACACATTAAATGAGAAAAAATATCAGATTCAATTTGATATATATATATAAGAATTATGATTATCTATTTGATTGTTGACCCTTTAATTGAATAGTCTTATTAAATTATTTTGCCTATAATTTTTTCTTTCTTTTTTTTCTAATTTATTTTTTTAAAAAATAAAGAAAAATGAAAATATCCTTCAACATAAGACTTTCTTTGATAAAGTTTGAAATGATGAGAAAATATGAGTAAAACAAAAACCTTCTAATTAGGTGTTTGAGATTTGGCTAAAACATGTATAGCGAGGCTCAAGACGCTTAAATTTTTAGGTCAATAGTTGAGTTTTACAGATGTGTGTTAATTAAGGCCATTTGTTCTTAAATTCTCTAGGCTTGCCATAACAAATTGGTATCAGAGCCGATGGTTTACAAATCTTGGCCCGAACAAATTCTTTGGGCTCACCACAACAATACTCTCTTACAAAACCTTTACCTCTCTTATTTTGCTACACCTATTATAATAGCCATAGGGAATATTTATAGGTATTCCCTGGGGTTTTAGGTAGTGGACTT
This sequence comes from Ehretia macrophylla, assembly GCA_037974665.1. Taxonomy (NCBI): domain Eukaryota; kingdom Viridiplantae; phylum Streptophyta; class Magnoliopsida; order Boraginales; family Ehretiaceae; genus Ehretia; species Ehretia macrophylla. The sequence goes on from CM075772.1 coordinate 25,407,550, forward strand.
TATAAGACAATGTACATTAACTACAAATACGCGACATAGTCCAATAGGTTAAAACTCGTGGGGAAAAAATGCTTTCTCCATTAGCTTCAGTCGATTTATTGAAATCTATAAGAAATTCCCTAGCTAGTTGAAGAAACTCTCTGGAGATCAAAAACCAAGAGATAAAATATCTGCTTTGATCTTTTTCTTGTAGCTAAAATAACCGCACCGCACACATGAAGTAGTACCATTAACATTTATTCGAGTGTTGTTTAAAATAGTCGAGAAAAAATCACTCTACAGATGAAAGGTAGATATGCATCGAGACAATTTGGAGATCATCAATCCAGTAATAAGGTTGGAAATGGAATATTTGTTTTGTTTTGTTTATTTTAGACAAAAATAATCTAAAATGAATTGAGTAGGATACTGGTATGGTACTTAAAAAGCAGATCTAATCATCTAATGAGATAATCAACACAATGTAAACGAAAATGAACTCACCTTATAAGTGATGAACAAACTGAAAGCTAACATAAAGGCCTTTCTATCGAAGATGTTGACGAAGACTTAACGTTGTACAAGATTTTCTTCGAAGGTATTTGGAAACATTATGAAAAGAAATGTGAATATTGAGTAGGTTTACAATACAAAAATACCCCACTAACCCACCTACTCCTTTTTCTTTTCCCCTATTCTTTGTCTTTTACTCCCTCTTATATGACTGCAATTATGTCCTGGAATCTTGATGATAATATATATATTTTTTTTTTGTAGGTGTCGACAACTTTTTGTAAATTTTGTATAGATTATTTTGGTCATCAATGAATTACTTTTTAATTAGTAAAAAATAAAGATGGGGCATGCCTGTTGGCATCTATCTTCGTTTGTGCTCATTTTTCTTTTATTTAATCTATTACAGATAGGCCGACTAAGTGTTGGGGCTTTGCTGAGATGTACAGTTGAAAAACCCAGAAAAAAAAAAAATAATAATTAAAGGTCCTTTTTGTTTCACACTCGGCAGCTAATCCAATAGTTCTTGTGGGATATTTGCCTTGCAACAATTTTGCCGCGCTTCACTCAAATGCTGCCAGATGGTTCTTGTTCGACTTATTTTGGCTTTTCGGCTCTAGCATAGCATCAAGAACATCATCCATGATCATCAGGAAATTCCAAAGTCGAAATAACTTCCCACATTTTCTTTTCCTATCAGTTTTAGTCACTCCCTTAGGCTTTCTACAAAAGATATCCTAAACATAGGGGAATTATTTGTCTCAAATAGTTCTCTCTCAGATCCTCTAAAAATTAGGAGATTCTTATACTAATTTTCAATTCTACTTGATTTAGGTGATCAAAATCCATCCCTTGTATATCCCATTCCCTACTACCAACTATCTGATTCCAAACTCAATAAAGAATAACATCAATAAAAAATAAAACATAATATTAGTAATTTAAAATTGAACTTTTCGTGAATAATGAAAAAATATAAATAAATAATAAAATAAAATAAAATAAAGTGTTTGACTAAAATAAGGAGAGATATTCGAGTAAAATAAAAATAAATAATTTTTAGTAAAGTTGGATGATGTATAACGATGTACTTTGTATTTTTAGGATATTTTTGAATGAAAATGGGAATGTATATAGCGATGGACTTTGTGACAAGATTGTCCAAGACTCGAGATAAGAATGATGTTATTGTTGATAGGCTGACAAAATCGACACACTTTTTACCATTTCGGTTCGGGACAACAATAGATAGCCTTGTTGAGATGAACATTGCAAAAATAGTAAAACTTCCGAGGTGCCAAAGGAAATTATTTCAAATAGGGACACGAGGTTTACCTCCCACTCTTGAAAGAGATTTCAGAAAGTTATGGGAACAAAATTGATGATGAGCTTAGCTTATCATTCTTAAACTGATGGGAAAAGTAAAAGAACGATTCAGACCTTGGAAGCCATGTTGCGGGTGTATGTTCTTTTATTTTGGAAATAATTGGCGCAAGTACTAATCTCTTGTGCAATTTGCCTATAATAATAATTATCATGCAAGTATTGGAATGTCCTCTTTTTGAGGCGCTTTATGAAAGGAAGTATAGCATCCTCTATATTGGGACCTTGGTGAGAAGAACCAGTTGGGACCGCAATTGATTGAAGAGACAGAAGAAAAGGTAAGAATGATTTGAGCAAGGATCAAGATCGCCAAAAAAGTTGGGCCGACATTAAGAGGAAAAAATTAGAATTATAAGAAATGGATTGTGTTTGTAAGGGTATCTCAAGAAAAAAAAGAAAAAAAGAATTTGTAAGATTTAATAGCTGCGAGAAGTTGAACCCACTTTATATTAGACCCTTTCAAGTCTTAAAAAGGATACGAGATATGGCATATTGATTTGCCTTGCCACCATCTTTCTCGGGTCCATAATATATTCCATTTCTCTCAACTAAAAAAAATATCTAGCTACCATATTCAAGCCACGTGTTGGGAGACGTGGATGTGACATGTGTAGAAAGCACTTGACCTATGATGAAAAACTGCTAAAAATTTTGGACCATAAGGAACAAGTTCTTAGATGGCTAGCAATTTTTTATGTCAAGATTCAATTAAGAGGTCGATTAAAAAGGGAGCTGATTTAGGCACTAGAAGTCAAGGCTTGCGAGAAGTACCAACATCTCTTCCAAGATCAAGGTACGTAATTTCAAAGACGAAATTATTATTTAAGAGGGTAAGAGGTAATGAACTCAGAAAGAATAAAAAAACATTTTTCTTTTGATACTTGGGTTAATTGATTTGATTAGTCAACTTTAACAAGAAAAATAAAAGGAAAAGACACTTTGGCCATGACTTATGAATAGGGTTAGCTCCCTCAAAATTTTTTCCCAGCAGCCAATACACAAGAAGAGAAGGAGAATATACGTGAAAATTGGAAGACCAACGTGAGAGGCTGAATTTTGGTGTAATTAGATCACCACTACGCGAGTGAGCTAGGGTAATTGTTTTGCAATATTTATTTTATTTAAGATTAGATAAGTTGTAAGAATCACGATTAAATAGGAATGACAACGGGTAACTGTTGTAACTGAAATCAATGGGTATCTGTCTGATAAAAATCCGATAACAAAAATCGATAAGTTTTGGTTTTTATAAATTATAACTAACGGGCGAACCGATGATTTTGATTTTATACGTTAAAAAAAAAATTGAAATTCGAAAGCTGATTATAATCTATTATAATATATATAATTTTTATAATATCTATAAGAGGAAGATCTAGATTAAGGTATTTATAACATTTTTTTTCATATATTAATTTTTATAATATTAAGATTTTAATGAGAATCAAACAATTTTGATTTTGTACAAGACGATTTATTCATATATTGTGTTTTATCTTTTTTCAGATGATTTCTCATAATTGGATGGAAGAATGAAAAAATATGAACACATTCTCTGTAATTTGGTTGATGCTTTGAGTATGAACTTTGTTATTTAGTTGTATTGATGGACAAATAATTTGTCGTTTTTTATTTTTTTAAGAGTTAAATATTTGCAATGATGTAGTATATTTTTAATTTTATTGTCTTATTATTGTGATTTATTATATTTTTAGATTGTTTTACATTTAAATTAATATTTTTTTTCATATTTTTTGGACTCATTTCTTATTTCAATTAATTTTTTTAAGTTAACGGTTTCAGTTTCGGTTATCTGTGATTTTTTTAAATCTGTTGATTTTGATTTTGGAGAATAGTTTTTAAATCCGTCAGTTTTCAGTTTCAATTTCGATTTTAATTTTGACAAAAATTACAATTAACTGAACCGCTACAATTCCTACAATTAAAAATGTATATTCGGGATAAGAATAGAAATTTATGGAGATATCCGCTACTTTTATTTTCAAAGATTGTGAGAGAAGTCTTAGGAATTGTAAAGCTTGGTTAATACTTGTGTAAGAGGAAAGTGGGTGATCCTAACTGTCAAAATATTTTTTGTATTATTTTATTATGATTGCGGACTTTTAAGGATACTTATATGTTGCTAACACTACTTTATGTATGACTCAGATATTTTACATATAATTGGATTATAACATGGGTTTAATTAGATTTGAAAAGAAATCTCGTTCTGTATTTATTTTAAAAAAAGGCCTTGGCATGATTAGGGCAATTATAGTGAATCAGGAACATGTTTTGTGCAAAAGGAGGAAAAAAATAAAAGGGAGTGAACAGTGACTACCGTCACTTGTGGGCAGCAACTTGCCTTAATCAGAGGACATTCAGGCTTTAGCATTCATGAAGATAATGGTCAAAAAATATCATTACTTTATCACAATCATTTAGAAATGCATGATGTCCTTCTTTAAATTATTTATCAAAAATCAATAGCATCCATATGGAATTTAATCTCCTGTGTTATGACATAGTTATTGTACTTTTGCTCGTGATCATGTGGAAGTCAATATGAAGTTTTCAAGCAAATTATCACTAATCGATATATATATATTTTTTTGGTCAAAACTAATCGATATATTAAAACAACAAATTTATGCTTCGTGAAATTTGACATTATGAGACACATATATTTCAAAATGAAATTGTTAAAAGATTAAGAAAAATTTGACCAAGAGTAGCGCTATGAAATATCCTCATGTTGTTATGAAACTAGAGAATAATAAAGAGACAATAAGAAAAATATAATAAAGAAAGAGACACAAGAAATTTGAAATTTCTTGGTATAACTTTAAATGTAGATAACCCTATTTATAACAAAAGAATCAAGAGAAGTTATATAGAACTTGACTTTGTTTGGACTTGAAAGGCAATGCTTAGTCCAATACTATCTTATTTAGGAGTTCATGTAATCATAAATGGCATAAGGTGTTTGAATAATCATCAACTACATTGAAGATGAATATCAACCCATCTTGATATTTAATAACATTTCCAAGCTTATTCCTTGGAAAGAGGTTGTACTTTGAATGTCTCTTTGCAACCCATTTGATTACACACATCCCGTAATCGACTAGTTATGATCACCTTGCATCTATTCACTTTGAAAAGAATTCCAATCTTTTCTAAATTAAAATACTCCCATACATCATCGAATATCAGTGCAACGTTCTTCCTTTCTATCAGTAGTTTATGCAGAATAGTTGCTTTTTCCTCTACATCATAATCTTCTGGAAGATCAAAATTCAGTTTTTTGGCCATGTCATTTTGCAATTTGTCAATATTAGCCTTTTGAGAGATAGAGATCCAATAAACATAAAATTTATCAGGTGTAACTTGAAGATTTGTGCAAATATGTTTGTAAATATGCTTCGCCAAAGTTGTCTTGCCAACACCTTGCATCCCGTAAATACCAATAATTGGGACTTGGTCAGACTCTTCCTCTAGCCATGCCAAGATATTATAGAAGTGTTGCTTCAATGTTTCACCATGCAATTGTGTTGTGAACCCTCGTTCCCTGGTGGTCTCCCCTTCATCAACTACAAGCTCACGAAAAGTTTCACTTTGCTGAATGAGTTCTCCGACTCCTTCTTTCAACTTTTTCACATGACTTCCATGCCATCGACGTTTGATGGATCCACCTTCTCCTAATTTATCATTTAATTCACCACATTCTTCTTTGAATTTTTTCACCTTCTCCAACCAAGTTCCAACTTCCATTGACCTCCTCTTCCTACCTGATAACTCAGCTTTCTTCACTTCTGTCTCAATGTCAGATGCTTTGCTTGTCAATACTTTCAAATTTCCCTCAAGAGCTTGCTCATTATCGTAGAAGTGAAGTGAAGTGGTGATTTTTTCCCCAATGAGACTGGTGAATGGTTCCACAATTTTTTCCCCAGCGAGACTGGTGAATGGTTTCACAATTTTTTCTCCAACGAAACTGATGAATGGTTCCACAATTTTTTCCATAGATCCGTTGACGTTGTTGCCTAAAAATATTCATGTAATTCATAAGTACGTCTAACATGACTGAACTAAAATTTCAACATCTTAAGAAAAAGTTTTTCAAACTACTAGAAAAGAAATATTAGTTCTATAATTAGTACTTTGTCATATAATAGCAAAAGTAAAATGTCAAAAAAAATTTAAAAAAAATTGCAAGATACTAACAAAAATTGTCCAACTTTTTAAATAGGTTTATATATGTTGATACTATCATAGGTGAATGTGCGAATTAGTTAATAAAAGAAATATTTAGACGTCTTCGCCATATTTGGAAAATTTACAATTATCCCCTAGATCTGTAGAAGGCGTGGGCCATTTGGTGACTAGTTCTACACCATTCTTGAAGACAAACACAAGTGAGAATACTGTCATAATACTTAAAAAAACAAAAAAAATATGCTTGGACGTTAAATTCATTGGCCTAAAATAACCCCCAACACGCAACACCCGTTTATAAATCATCGTTTTAACATGTCTTCTACCATCTTGAGACATTAATATGTTAAAAAAATATCAAGTAAGAATATTTTTATACGGAATATATGATTCTTTTCACATATATTTTTCCATACATAATTAGTATCATACACTCGATAAATGTACCATTTTTGTGTTAATTTTCTAATCAAAGAGTTAGGAACTGTATGAATCATGACCAAATATTACAAATAAAAATCCTTTTTCCTTTGTTCTTCACCAATCAAAACTAATTTAGTGAAAGCGATGGGTAATTGACATCTTTATACATAAGATTCTCTATTAGAGTGATTCAACCAGCTACTTAGTCTCAATCTAACGACATAACCAACATAATTGTAAAGGAAAGTGAGATCACCTTAAAGTGATGAACAAGCTGAAAGCTAACACAACTTCTCCTTCTGTGGATTTGTTGGAAGTTCTCCTCAGATGGATAGGCTTCTTCTGTTAGAGCAACGTTGGATAGATCTTAATAGTAAGATGTTGACCAAGACTTTTAGTGGTTGTGCAGCAGTTTCTTGGTAGGTGCTGGGAAATATTACAGAAGAAATAAAATAATTTAGTGGGTCAATATTGTAAATATAATATTATTAACGTTGAATATAATAAATAATATAATAATAATATAATAAATTTTTTTATATTAAATAATAAAAAATATAATAACTTTTTTTTATTCGTTTAAATTTTTAAATGTAATAATTAATTAATACTCTGTGCATACGTTCCAGACCTTTTTTCTATTTCTTTTCTTTTTCCTTTTGCGCGTGTGGATTGTGTGGTTATACAAGAAAACTTACTATGCCAATGCAAAATCACAGGAATCATAGAATGGTATCTACTGTTCAAGAAGTGATGCTTTATTTCTTTTTCCTTGGCAAAAACGTTGCATGAGAATAAGATTGAAATAATTATATTCATCAATTATATTACCAAATCTAATACTTCTTTGTGGATGTACCAATTAGCCTTATTATTGACATAACGAAAAATCATGTACATGACCCAAGAGTTAAGTGGTACTGATTTTGAACTACAATTTCGCTTTCATTGTACTATAAGAAAAAAAATCATGTACAAGTTAATTGAAGCCGACAAACCAGGCACATTTCAGTATGCCATGCTTCACTCAATTGCTGCAAGATAGTTCTTGCCTTGTTTTGCTTAGTGCCCTCTGGCATAGCATCATGTGTGACAGCAACCATAAGTCTAAAATTGACTTTCCACCACTGTTTTTCAACAGTTTTGGGATGTCTCGCCACTTTTTCTGTTTTTCTTTGTTTTTCTTTTTTTCTGTAATGCCTGCTCTGCAATGATGAGGTTGAAACGATTGTTCAAATTTAAAATATTTTATTATAATAAATTACTATGTGATCATTCTACCAACTGTTGAACCAAGAACTCAAATTTAATAGTTTGCAAGTTCAACCCACAGCATCTTTAGTTTATAAGAGTTCCAAGAATTGCTTCTCATTTTTTCCCTCTATTTCTGTAATTAAGTGTTTCTTATCTTTGTACATTTTACGTCTTTGATGAAAACATGCACAGCTGCGAGTGGTCATGATCCATTTCTCCTTGGTCTCTTGTTTAAGTATGGTTTGAAGTATTGATTTATAATTGGAAGTAAGCAATTAAGTTTATAACGAAACTTAAGAAATCAATCAATGATCCATATGAAATGTATTTCATAATCTTTTTCTTTTTATGATAAGTATTTCTTTACTCTTTTTGTGTCTATTGAGAGAGTGAAAAGATGAGACAATCATATAGGATTAGTAAAACTGAGATTCCTACTGTAACAAAAGTGAGATGTTTCCCTACTAACATTACAAAGCTAGTAGAAATATTAAATTTGCAATATCATCATTTCACCACTATTAAATCATATTTCTTCGCAGCACTATGAAGATATTTAAATATTGTAACCCAGGTAATTGACATTTTTCCAAATCATGTTTCGAGCAATTATCTTAGTCAATATCTCAAACTAATAATACAACAATCAAAGCACTATCCTAAAACATAAGATACAAAGCCTACTTCAATTCCTCAACCCAATATCTCCATAATATCTAAAGCAAAATTCAACATAGCATTTTAACCGACATATATAACAAAAAAATCCGAATATTGAACATTGTTCTTTCATTACGAACCAAATATTGTCAAGTCCTTCCTTAGTAGTGGGACAAGGCGGCCTTAAGTTCCCCCACTCAAGTAAATTCCCTAAACTTTCTCGTCACCATCTTCAACTGATGAAAAGAAGTATAGTGAGTATAAATTATCTAATATGCAAGACTTATCCCTAAAATGAATAAAATATAATTGAAGTCTTTTAAAGATCAAACGCAAAGAATAATGTGAGACAAAACTCAACAAAAAATTATGAATTAATACTAAAAATCTTTTAAGAAAACTTGCTTTAAAAAATATAAATAAAACTTACTAACTTCATTTTAAGACGAAAGATTTATCTATTTTGCACGGTAGAATATCAATATATCATTCTAACATCTATGAATACGAAATGGTAAAAAATCTGTGTCGGTCCTTGCTTCGAACGCAAAAATATTAAAAATACGTTCTTCACAAGTCAGAAATTGCTATGGATGTGCTTGTCTGTTAGCTATCTATGATGAAAATTCAGCAAGTCACCGAACAAAATTTGTGCACCTTAAAATATGCAATAAAATAGCAGAGAAAGAGCTGCAAAAGCTTACCTAAAGTGTTGAATAAAATGTCGCTTTAATCATCTCGCAAAGTATTTGAGAAAGGGGCGAAGAACATTGTTGGACTTGGGGTGGTCCCACTCCAACGATTCCCACCATTCTTTTTCGGTTTCATATAGCAAGATCTTTTCAAGAGACGGAGGAGGAGATGGTTGTCCATCGATGAGGGGAAGACAAAGAGCTAACCGTCTCAGTTGTCTACACCCTCTCACTTTGATACTCTTGATGACATCACAAATCATGATTCCGTTGCGGATGCTCTTCACTTCTGGTAAATTACATAGGACCAAATGCTGTAACTTTGGGCAGGAAATAGTTTATTTTTCATCTACTGAGAGATTAAAGAAGGGCAGTCTCTTTATCTTCGGACAATTAATTATGTAGATAGTCCTAATGGAATCACAACAATTAATTGGCCCCTCATAGATGCTCTTCAATTCTGGCAGATTAAACAACAAGATTTGTCTCAACTTTGGGATGGGGATAATATTTGTGTATTTGTTGTTGTTGCTGTTACTTGAAATTGAACCCACACCAACGGCCTCATCTTCTTCATCGTCTGCTATTATCTCCTCCATTTGATCACAATCAAAGACCTTAATCTTCTCAAGGTTTTGAAGGTTGTGTGCCGCTAACTTCTGTGGGAATAGCTTCTTCATTTTGTGACAACAAGAAATCTCCAAATTTTTAAGAGAGGAAAATGTGCCACGTGGAGGAAGTGCCGCAAGAGCTCTTGGTTCCCACTTGATTAAGCTGATCAAACTTGGCAAGGAATATAGTTTCAAACTCTCAAGATTCTGCAGTGGCCCATCATCATCCTTGGAAGCAGAGGAGATCCTCATAATGCTTTCTATTTCACATTTTGAAAGTCTTTGGAATGATATAACGATGGGACATCCTCCAACAAGCAAGAGGTCAACCCCTTACATTTAAAGAAAACTAGGCACTGAATGTTCTGAGGCAGCAAAACCACATCTCCTCCACCTCTTCTAAAACTGCATCTGTCTAATATGATCCCACGTTCATATTTTTCTAAGTAGTAGTCTTTAAAAGAATTATCAGCACGTGCTACAATTCTATAGAAAGAGAACGGCGGCGATTTATTGAACCACTTGGAATAAAATATGTCAACATCAACCCGACCCTGAAATTCTTCTAACAGCTTCAAACTCTCGACTTCTTCTAATTGTACCTTTTTGTGAAGTGGAAGTAATAGGCGCTGAAGACGAGGAAGTTGGGGTAACAACCCTCTTGGAATCTCTTCAAGTTGGTGTGTTCTTTGCATATTCAAGCACTTGAGTTTGGTGAAACACTCCATGCCCTCTGGTACTTTCTTAATTCCAGTCCTACTGATGTCCAACTCCATTAGTCCCTTGAGCTTTCTCAACGAAGGCACGTAACAGAGTTTATAACAACCCTCAAGCAATAGTGCAGTGAGATTCTCTAAGTCCAAGATGGAGTTTGGTAACTTCTTAATATCGGTTTCTCTTAAATCCAGAGTCCGCAAGCCACGTATGTAAGCAAAGAAAGAATCTGGAATCAACTTCAAAGGATTATGTGACAAAATCAGTGTTGAGAGCCGAGGACATCTGGGTGATATACCCTCGGGAATTTCAACTATATTATCAAGGAAGCCTTATCCAGATCCTCTATCCACTCCTCCTCATCTAGTAGTTCATCTGATTGAAATCTAGCTTTCCTTAGGAACTTGGGGTTATTTCTTGTAATCTCCACTACCATTTCTCTAAGCAAATGATGCATCTTCACAAATTTTTTCCCCCCGGAGTCTACAATACTCTCCAATAAGCAGACGTTGACAAGTTCATTAAGTATCATGTGGCCCTGATCAAATTCTGCAGCCCTGCTGTCCCTTTGATGCATCATTCCTTCAGAAATGAATCGGCTTATCAATTCATCTCTTGGAATTTTATAGTCTTCAGGGTACAAAGACCAATACAAAAAACATTGTTGCAGTCTCCGATCCTTCAAACGATTGTAGCTATGTACAAGTTTGGGCAATACCTCGTTTTTCATGCAAGTATGCCTCATCAATTGCTTCAGTTCTTCCAATGCATTCCTCCATGTACGAATGTCATCCACTCTAATCATGCTTCTAGCCATAGTGACAATTGCAAATGGCAACCCATCACACTTCTTTGCAATTTTCTTAGCAACTTCTTCCACTTCTGGACTAAGCATGTACTCATGATCAAGTTTCTCCAAAAATAGTTTCCAAGCTTCTTCCTCAGAAAGAGGAGGTACTTTGATAATCTTTTTACAGCCCATCTGATTACACACATTGCTTGACCGACTAGTTATGATCACCTTGCATCCATTCACTCTGAGAAGAATTCCAATCTTTTCTAAATCAAAATACTTCCACACATCATCCAATATGAGTACGACATTCTTCCTTTTTATCAATGCTCGATTCAAAGAGGCTGCCCTCACCTCTACATCATTATCTTTTGAAAGATCCAACTCCATTTCTGTAGATAAGTCACTCTGCAATTTGATTATGTCAACCTCGTGGGAGACTGTGACCCAAAAGACATGAAATTTATTAGATGTACCTTGAAGATTTGTGCATATGTGATTGTAAATATGCCTTGCCAAAGTTGTCTTCCCAACACCTCCCATCCCTTAGATGCCGATGCACGGGACATGGTTAGATTCTGCTTTTAACCATGCCAAGATATTATCCAATTCTTGGTTCAATTTTTCACCATGTAATTGTGTCGTGAACAATCGTTCCCTGCTGGTCTCACATTCATCAAGCACAAGCTCACGAAAAGATTCAGATTGCTTAATAAATTCTCCCACTCTATCTTTCAGTTCTTTAACATGACTTCCCTTCTTCAAACGTTTGTAGAATCCAGCGTTTTTCAATTCACCAATTAATCCATCTGATTCATCTTTGAACTTTTTACCTTTCTCCAACCAAGATTGAACTTCCATTGTCTTCCTCTTCTTTCCTGATAGCTCTGCATTGTTCACTTTTGTCTCTATGTCAGACTTTTTGGTTGTCAATACATGCAAATTTTCCTCAAGAGTTTGCAGATTGTCATTGATGTCAAAGTAAGGGGGACTTTTTCCATAATGCGAGTGGTAAATGTTTTCCATAGCTTCGTTCACACCTGCACCTAAAAATATTCATGTATTTGCATAACATGACTGCACTACAATTCATTATCGTAAAAAAAGAAGGGTGAATTAATAAAAAGTTCTCAAACTTATCATGTATCATATAAAAACTGCTATAAAGGAAATACGAGCTTTACATATTAATTTTAATCAATATACTAACATAATTTATATAAAGTTTTGTAATCTATACATATATTAATACAGTAATATGTGTATGTAGGGGTTAGTGAACAAAAAATAAAAATAAAAATACATGAGCTAATAAGAAAAACAACACTAAAGTAAATTTATATTGTCCTGTCTTGTCTTTTGATTAAGTTTTCAGGTTAAAGAAAGCTAAATTTAAAAATTATGAAGAATGGTTTCCCTCACAAACTTTTGGAAAAAAGATAAGAGCTATATTTGAAATTACATTTATCGTCATGAATATAAAGAAAGTTCATGCTAAAGTAAAGGAAAATTGAGTAATTATAAATCTCATAGCTTTTGGTGATCATAGTCAAAATCTCAATTTTCTCTTTAGATTCGGAGATATTAATATTATTTTCTCATATGAATCATGAATCTCTAAATCTCCTGATCATGAACCACTCCACTTAGCATCACTTAATTTTAAGATGGAACTTCCATAATTCTTCATCCACATATGACTGGGCTCAGTATTTAAGACCAATTTAAGGCCTCGGATAGTATGATAGACAACTAACTTCAATATAGAGAAAATTCATAATAAGTTGAAAATAGTTTACGAATTGAAATATAGAAGAAACATGAGAAGTTCCAAAATTGAATGAAACTATCACGATATGATAAAAAAAATTCAAAAAGTATGAAATTAGTATGCAAATAATACTTCCAAAAATTATCTGGCATATATAGTTTTCCATCATATAACATAGTATAACACACAATAAATGTATTAAATACTATTGTTGTATTCAAATTATTACTCATAACTAAGTCTTTCTTTTTGTCAAATACTTAATCTGCTGGAACATCCGTGGTTGAATTTTTTAGACATAAAAATCATTTTGGTGTTGATTTTTTAATTAGTGGGAATAGAACTACATAAATTATGAGCCTTAATTACAAAACATTTTCTCTCTGTTCGTCTGCCGATGGAACTAAATTAATAAAAAGTGACGGGTAATCCAGATAGCTGCATATAAAAATTGAAGAGTATTGCTTTAAGTTGTTCTTTAGTCTCAAATATCTTGGAAGGTATGCTACACGGTGTCTATTTAGACACCTGATGCTCTATGTTCAAAATATAGTATTCTTAACATTTAACCCCCAATTATTTGAAAAATAATAAAATTTTATTTTGGATTCTTTTTTAATCCACAATTATTTGAGAAATAATAAATTTTTATTTTGGATTCTCACATTTCTATTAATAAAGTGTTTGCCTCAATAAACACAACTACTTTTTCCATTATTGTACTTTTAGAAAATACTTTTAAGCATGTCTTTGGTGAAAAAACAGTATTATATTAAACTGCTTTTTTTTTTTATCTTTTCCTTTATATATAATTTTTTTAAAAGCTTACCTCATTGCCAAAAAAAAAAAAAAGGCATTGGGTTAGAAAATTAAGAATTGGATTTAATTTGGGATGTATATATCTGTATAAGAAAGATAGATTTTAATATTTTTTTTTCTCAATCTCAAGCATAACGTGATTTTTGAGTTAATCTACTTTTTATCTATTTCTTCATTTTTTATATTAAAAATTTTAGAATTTTCTATTTGATTGTTGACCTTTTTAATTGAATGATTTTATTAAATTATTATTATTTTTTTTTTTTTTGTTTTAAAAAATAAAAAGGTGATGACCTTCAACATAAGGTTTGTTTGGCAAAGTTTAACATCATGGGAGTACATGAGCAGAACTAAAACCTCATAGTTTGTTTGAGATTTTTAGTTGAAGAAAACTCTCTGGAGATCAAAAACCAAGAGATGAAATATATATATGCTTTGATCTGGTTCTTGTAACTAAAATAACCGCACATGAAATAATATCAATTATCATTAACATTTGTTCGAGTGTCGTTTAAGATAGAAGAGAAAAACTATCTTAGATATAAAAGATAGATATGCTCGAGACAACTTAGAGATCACGAATTTAGAAGGCATTTAGATTTTCTTCTAGTCATTATTATCTGTTTTTTTTAGATTAAAATAATCGAACATGAATTAGTATACAGGTATAGTAATTAAAAGCAGATCTAATCATCTAATGAGATAATCAACTTAATGCAAACGAAAATGCACTCACCTTAAAAGTGATGAACAAACTAAAAGCTAACACAAAGGCCTTTCTATCGAAGATGTTGACGAAGACTTAACATTGTCCAAGACTTTCATAGAAAGTATTTGGAAACATTATGGAAAGAAACGTAATTATTGAGTAAGTTTACAATACAAAATACCCCACTAACCGACCTACTCCTTTTTCTTTTCCTCCTATTCTTTGTCTTTTACTCTCTCCTATATGACTGCAATTATGTCCTGGAATCTTGATGATAATATTTTTTTTTTTTTTAGGTGCCGACAACTTTTTGTAAATTTTGTATAGATTAATTTAGTCATCAATGAATCAATTGTTTAATTAGTAGAAAATAAAGATGGGGCATGCCTGTTGGCATCTATCTTCGAATCTGCTGAACGTTCTTCTTTTATTTAATCTGGTACAGATAGTGGCGACTATATAAGTGATGGGGCTTTGCTGAGACTGTGAGACAGTTGAAAACCCCAGAAAAAATAAAATCCAGCTAAATTTTACAAATGGTCCTTAATGTTTATCTTTTTTTTAGTTCGTCCTTATGATTTGAAAAATGGTTTTCTTAGTGCCAAAAATTATAAAAGATTTTAATTTAGTAACTAATATTTATACTTTTTTTTTTAATTTTGTTCCTAATGTTTTAAGCCACGATTAGTTCAACACTTGCAACATGTTTCACTTTAGTCTTTAGCTTGAAATTTCAATTTGTAACTTGCACACAAAATTCTTGGGACTTAATAGTCGAGAAAAAGTGAAAATATTAGGGACTAAAATAAAAAAAATTACAAACTTTAGAGATTAGACATGTCACTTTTGAGCAATAGGGATCTGATGAAATTAAATAAAGTGTAAATATTAAGTACCAAAAGAGTCACTTTTAAAATTGTACGGACAAATTTTTTTTTTTTTTTTAAATTAAGAATATTTGATTCAACTATCTACTTCGTCTCAAGTATCTTAGAATATATATATATATATATATATATATATATATATATATGCTACACTACATTTAATACCTGGTGCTTTATATATGTTTAGAATTGTAGTATCATAAACATTTATTTAACTATTGTTTAAGATAGTTGAGGAAAACGAACTTAAGAATGCTTAACTTAAAAGGTCGATATGGTTTGGACTAACTTGGAGATCATTCATCTAAAAAATTAAGGTTAAAAAGCCTTCAATAAATCTCATGAGATGACTTATCTTTTTTGGTCTGTTTCTTTTAGACAAAATTAATCGCACATGATCAAGTAATACATTTGTATAGCACTCAAAAGCAGACCTAACCATCTAACGAGATAATTAACGTCACAAGAAT
Organism: Ehretia macrophylla; assembly: GCA_037974665.1. NCBI lineage: Eukaryota > Viridiplantae > Streptophyta > Magnoliopsida > Boraginales > Ehretiaceae > Ehretia > Ehretia macrophylla. The sequence continues at coordinate 25,423,443 of CM075772.1, forward strand.
TGATGATATGATTCCCCAATGGATAGGCCTCTTGTTTTAGAGCAATTACAATGATCAGGAGATGTTGATAGAAAGAAGTTGACCAAGACTTTTAGAGGTTGTGCAACACTTTTTTAGAAGTTGTTGGGAAACATCACCCAAAAAATATTGATAAGTGAGTAGACTTACATTGTAAATATAATAATGCTCATGATAATAGAGAAAAGCTGTCATTCTGTATAAACTACTGAGATATATGAAGAATGTTGTATTCATATTACATGATATATGAAATTTTTTTGATTTAGAAAAGATTGAAATTTTTCTCTGAGTGGATAGATATAAAATGATCATAACTAGTCGATTATTAAATGTGTATAAATAGATGTGATGCAAAGAATTTATTAAAGTCATTATTACATTTTAGATCTATCGCAACATTAAAATTGAAAAAAGTTAAAAATCGTTGCCAGTTTATATCTTTTTGCAACGGTTTTTAACCCTCGCATAAATTAAACCTTTTAACAACGTTTATTTAACTGTCACAACATCCAAGTTAGATTTTTTATATCTATATATATTCTCTCTAAAATAGAAAAAGAAAAAATAAAAGAATACGATCGCTCATTTTTTTTTCTCTCTCTCTAAAACCTCTTTTTATATCTCTCTCACTCTTTCTAAACTAAATCACTCTTTCCCTCTCTATAATCAATTGCTCAAGCTGGATCGAACTCTTCTAAACTCAATCGCTGACGGTTGGAAGTCGCATCCAGATTTCACAATTCAGGTACAATTTATCAATTTTTAGATTTACAAACCCTAGAATTTGCAAATTTGGGGTCAAATTGTTGTTTATTACATATATTTACAAAAATTAATTTATAATTGAAAATAATTAGATTGATTTTTTGCATTTTGTTTGGATATTTGTTATATATATTATATATATTTGTTGAATTATTTGATTTTGTGAATTGTATAAAGCTAAGATGTTGATTCTCACGAAAAAATCGCCATTGAAGGTCAATAACTTAATAGAAATCTACAATCTTCTCAGACCTCGCAAAGTGATGCTGATATTTGAGTCTTTAGGGCATTTGAAAAGCTTTAAAAACTCGACATCGGGGCTGATCTTGGTGCATAGATAAGGTTCTGCAGCATCGCAGAGTTCGTTGCTTGTTAAACCATCTTTTTCATCAATGTATAGTGTGATCATTGATGATTTTCCCCTTAATCAATTTACAAGACTTGTGATACCATAGTTTGTTTCTCATATTTCTTTTGAATGAGTTTTTCGTAATTTTACTCCAGCTTTTTCCTTTATGTAAAATGAAGGTATTCGTGTTCAAAGCTTTAAGAAAACACAAACTACAATGGACATTTACTTTAGATGGGGTGGTAACCCAAGCATCATATTAGGTGTTGAAGCTGCAAAAGTTGCTTCTTTTCCTATTCAGGTTGGAGCATCATATATTTCTTGAATTTAGAACATAGATAATGTTAAACCTCTTAAAATTGTTCTTATCTATTTTAGTATGTCCCATACATGGTATTGTTATAGAATATTGCTTTTGTATGACAACTTTGTTTTGGCTGCATTGAAGGATCCTCAGGTTTTCATTGCCACTCATGTCATTTTTTTTTCCTGCTTATAGTATGATGATTTTTTGTAAAAAGTTGAAGTCTTTGCTTCAAAATCTGGTGTCAATATGCAATGGATCAAAGTGAGTAATTTTTACGGAGAAAATATCTTTAGCTGAAATTCATAGATTGGAAATGAGAAATTATAGTCAAATTGGCAATTACTGGTGGGGGTCAGCTTAGTTGAGGCTAAAGTTTTGATCTTTCATTTATTGGGTTTTTTCTTAGTTGTTGACTGTGTAGTTGATTTAAGAGATGCTTATGTGAATTGGGTTGAGGAGTTTTTTACGAAGAAAAGATATTTGAGCCGATATTCATCAATTGGTATTGAGAAATCAAAGCAAAATTAACTTTATTATTAGCTGGGATTAAAATTCTAGTGAAGAAGGTCAAGTTTTGATCTCTTTTATCGTGATTCTAACTCTAAAATCTTGAGCTTGATTAGTTTTAGATATCATTATAACTCGTAATTTTCTATGTTTCTAATCTTGAATGATTCTGCATTGATTGGTATTTTAGTTAACTATTTGAGGATCATAGTTATCACTAAACAGCTATTAAGAGTCCAAGTTTTCTCCGTATGTGTCAAATTTTAGTAGAAATGGCTTTCTCTGATCTGTACCTAATGCCTGTTGATAATAGAAGAATTACTGATGCATATGGAGTTTTATTATCTATACGTAACTCATCTGAAAAGTTTTTCTTTTTCCAGGTTGGAGAGAGATGTGAACTTTGCTAAGCATGTAGCTGGCATATAAGTTGAATTAGGAATTGAAAAAATCCAAAAAGAGTTGAAGGGTAAATTCAGTTGTTATGATTTATTTAATATGAGCTAAATGAAGGGAAGGAAGGAGAGTTAAAGTTATTGTTATGAGTTTTCTTCCTTGCAGGATTTTCTCCAGAGAATAAGTTTCCACAATCTGAGTTTGCTCTTTATCAAAATCACAATTATGAATCCTAATGTAAGTCATGACTGGCCCTGGCAGTACATTAAGCTCTTGCATATCTGGTATTCCTGAAATATGCTTTGATACTGTTGTAGTAAGAATGATAGGTGATTTTGACAGAATTTAAAATGAAATGAACAATATATATGGTATTTATAATTTCCAAGATGTCAGTGAAGGAATTATGTGTACAAATGTTTAAAGCAAAAGGTCAGCAAAATAGAGACTTTTGAAGCAATCTCGGATTTTATTTTGTCATACTAAATGGTTAGGAAGTGGGTTTTCTGGCTAGTGTATTTTGTTCTTGTGGAATAGACATTAAGTAAACTATTAGCTTTCGAAGCAAGTGCCCAACCCTTCTGACCCATAGGACCATTTTAGCTCTTAGACTAACTTCTCTCTCTTTTCTCATCTTCTAGGGATCTCGAAGAAGGCTTATAATTTTCCTGTATTCTTACTCTCTGAAGATGCAACATCAACACTACAGAAGGTATTTATATGTTCATTTGATTTCTTGTGTAATATGATTGCCTATTTTCCAACTGGAAGAGACATAAAGATATTATCGTGCTTTATTCTTTTAGAAAAGTAGGAATGTGCCATATTAACTATGTATAGATGGTCCTATGCAAAATTTATTGTGAGTATTAATGACCGTTAAGTTTGATTGCATGTTTTATATCAATAGTTTAATTTTTTTCTCTTTTCTATGTCATTGTTTTATATTGTATTTTCTGGAAACAGAGTCATAGAGCAATAACCTTTTTTTAACAGAGGGTTGCATCAGAACATATAGTAGACAGATTTTGACATATAGAGAGAGGTATGTCCTTGTTAATATTAGTCTATCTTGATGATACTTCTTGGAAGTTTGAAATAAGATTTCCATTTGTTTGATTGTCATGCTTTTAGAGATTCATTTTTCTTTGAATCCTATACTTTCAAATTAAAGGCTATGTTTGGTTAAGAACAGTTTTCTGAAAGCATTGGTTTATTGATTGTAGACATTGGAACAAGGTGAAATTTGGCTGTTGCTATTGAAAATGCAATTGGCAAGTTGCTCAATGCTTTCATTGTGACAGATCATAAAGATTCCCTTCCTTTAAGAGCAAGTGCTAGGGAAGCAAATTACAATCATATATATTTCTCTCTCTTTTGTCAAGGTATTACATTAGGTGCTCAAGTATCTCTTTTTCGTTCCTATGTTGAATTTCTCCACTCATTCATTTGGAAAATTTTCTGTCTACTAGATTGATGCATATGTGTTTCCAGATATATGTAAGGCTCCATTTGATGTGGATCTTTCTTTTGATTTAATCAGAGAGGGTGATTATGTCATACTTTTTAATTTAATTAAAACTACGGTTAGCTTTTAGTTGGTTGAACAATGTTTTGTTCCAAAATGAGATGATGATCAAAATCTTGCATATGTTGCTAATCATCTCCGCAGTTGCAATTTTATGTTAAAAAATCACCATAATCTATTATTGTAATTTAAAACAAACAGTGCCTAATTTTATATTGACTCATTATCCATTTCAATGTTTTGACTTTCGTTCTGTATTATTATGCAGCCTCATTCTCCTGATAATCGTGCTTTGGCAAGAGAATGCAAAGAAGTTAAGATCGATAGAGCATATATTGGATCTTGTACTGGTGGAAAAACTAAGGATTTTATGGCTGCTGCCAAAGTTTTTCTAGCTGCGGTATGACAATTTTCTTGTTTCTAGCCTTGCACAATTTTTCCCTCAATTAGCTATTATATTTCTCTCCTCACCATCTTTTTGTTAACTGAATCAGAATCTAATTCATTGTCAGTGCAGACCATTCAAAAAAATTATATTCGGTAGGTTGGATATATTTCTTTACTCTTATATTGAAAATTTTGTCTCATTTAATCTAAAAAATATAATATATTTCAAGCTAATATTGCTATATCTGTAATCAGCATGACATCAGATAAGTCTTGAAGATTTATCTGCTGAAGAAAGAAAAAGTTTTCAAAGAGCTGTGGCCTCTGGAGAGTTAAATAAGGTGATTAAGCCTTGGGGTTCTCACTGCCCGATCTTTCTAGTTCAGATTCTGGTTAGATAAAGTAGTTTGTTTGTCTTTTATGATCCTTGTGAATTTACTTGGAGCTTGTTTCTGAATGAGGTTACTTATAACATACATGGTCAACCATAGCATATGCTAGATGTAAAGATCTAATTTGTCATTATTTGCTTTAAATTAATTATTGATCTAATTTCAAAAGTGTCAAAGACTGAAGGTAAAGTTGGACAAACTACAAATGTGGTAATCGGTGGCACAGTGAACGATGACTCGAGCATACGCTGGCAGATTTTCAAAAAATTGTTCATGAATTTTCTCCTAAAATATATAAAATCACTCTTTTCCAGCTTGGGCAAGATTCTTTTTGTTATAAGTGGATATGTACTTCTTTAGCATATATTCCTTCTAGTACAAGTGTAGGCAATTTAGCGGTTGGAATCTAGACTTTGATTGACATGTAATTGTTGAAGTTGTGAGTTATATGAACCTTGAATCCTAGTTGGTTGGTTGTAAACTTGATCTGAAGATTCTTCTAGAGCATGCTTCCGCCAATCGTGTTTATGTCGTTTATGTAGACATTTTTAATTGAATATTTACCTTATAATGAGCATTTCGTGTTGTTTTGGTTGATTGAACTTGGAGGTAAAGGGAGGGCTTGAATATCTATTGCAAGGATACTTAATCGTTGTTAGTTATTTGCAAAAAACTGTTGCAAAAAATATCTATTGTAACAGTTTTTAATTGTTGCTAAACAACTTCATATGCAACGGTTTTTAACCCTTTTGCAATAGTTTTTGAATGTTGCAAAAAGCTTAAAATATGGTAGTGAGTACAACTTCTTTCTGATGAAGAAGGTTGGAAACTATTTTTGGAGAAACTTTATTTTTACTGATGTAGGTGGTGCTGTGAGAAATTCGCGCGATGTAAATAGAATTTTCTCTCATGGGGATATATTCATGGGGATATATGTATGTATATCTTCTTGTTTATAAGAGTTCCAAAGATTGTTTCTCATCTTTTCCCTCTATTTCTGTAGTTAAGCTTCTTATCTTTGCACATTTTAGTGTCTTTGATGAAACACGCACAGCTGCAAGTGGTCGTGATTCATTGCTCCTTAGTCTCTTGGTTTCTAGTACTGAACTTCCTATAAAAATGATAAATGCACTACCTTTAAGTGCGGTTTTAACGACTTACATAATTAGAAATAACCAATTAAGTTTATGAAAAAATCGAAAAATCGATCATTGATCCAATAAAAAGGCATTTCATAATCTTTTTTTTATATTTATGATGAGTATTTTTTCACTCCTTTTGTGTCTATTGGGAGAGTGAAAAAATAAGACGATTATGTGGGATTAGTAACACTCGAATTTTATTGTCACAAAAGTGTGATGTTTTTTTCATGACCTTACAAAGCTAAGAAAGAGATCAATGGTAGTAAAGTACTGGTGCAATACTTAAATTAGTCATCGAGTGTAGAGATTAAATCTCTGCATCTCATTGCACAACTATTGAATTTCTTCTTTGCACTATGAAGAGATTTAAATTTTGACTCGGGTAATTATTATTTTTCCAAATCAATGCTTTGGGCATATAATATACACGATGTAGTGCCATAAATCATAAAAGACATTTCCTACACACGAAGACATCAAACAAATCGAGACTTCTTTCTTTAATGCAAATGTTAGTCACTCAAAATGTTGGACTTTCAAGGTAAATATTTGGTTCAATGTCATACAAGGTTGGTATTTTTCTCAATTTTATATAAAGAAAAATGACGACAATATTGGATATATTTTTCAATCGAGAACAGTTTTAAATTAGGTGAAAAATAAACATCACTAACAAAAGTGACCTCACGAGTGCAAGCATCAATGAGTTTATTCAAATTTGAAACAAAATTCATTAGTGACATCTTTAAGGATAGATTCACGGTTTTTATCAAACCAGTGGGTGCTATTACATTAAACATAATGGAACAAACCAGATATTGTCAAGTCCTTTCTTAGTAGTGACAATCAACTCATTCAATATCTCAAACTAATAATACAGTAACCAAAACACTATCCCAAAATAATGCAAAGCCTATATCAATTTGTCAAGCTAATAATATCTCCATATAAAGTTAATATTTAAAGCAAAATCTAACATAATATTTTAACCTACGTACATAATAGAAAAATCTAAAGATTAAACATTGTTCTTTCACGAATACCAACCAAATATTGTCAAGTCCTTCCTTAATAGTGACAAGGAGGCCTTAAGTTCTCCCATTCAAGTAAATTGCTCAATCTTCATCATCACCATCTTCAACTAATAAAAAAAAGTATAGTAAGTATAAATTATTTAAAACGGATGACTTATCCTTTAAATGAATAAAATATAACCGAATGACTTTTGAAGATCAAAGTTAAAGAATAATGTAAGAGAAAACTCAACAAAAAGTTATGAATTATTAGTGAAATAAATTGAAAATTGAATCCAATGAATCTGTCTCAATCTGCCATTGTAAACAATTCTAGTAAAGTTTACAATAGTTCATATTCATACGTAAACAGTCATTTGATAATGAAAACAATTTCCAATACCAAATTATTGACCACTAATCCTTGTCGGTTGGGATTTAAGTCTGAGTGTTTATCAATCCAAGACTAGCAAGACACAATTCAAAGATATTCATTTTATACAGGCCTTGAAACTTTCAATCCATCTTTACTATAGATGTTTAAGAAAAATTGCTTTCAGAAATATAAATAAGACTTAGACGTCATAAACATTGATTTTTATGTAGTTAAAAAAAAAAAGCATACTTTGACGTCATTTCAAGACAATTGATTTTACTGTGTCGCATTGTAGAATATTAATATATAATTCAAACATCTATGAATAGGAAAAGATAAAAAATCTCTCTCAATCCTTGCTTCGAACATGTAACGTGCAGAAATTAAAATATGTCTTTTCACAAGCCAGAACTTGCAAGCTATGAATTTCCTTGTCTGTTAGCGTATCTTTGATGAAAATTCAGCAAAGTCAAGGAACCTAAATATGTAATAAAATAGTAGAGAAAGAGCTGCAAAAGTTTACCTAAGGTGTCGAAAAAGAATGTCACTTCAATAATCTCTCAAAAGTATTTGAGAATGGGGCGAAGGACATTGTTGGAGTTGGGATGGTCCCACTCCAATAATTCCCACCATTCTTTTTCTGTTTCCCTTATATAGATGTGTCGAAGAGATGGTGGAGGAGATGGTTGTCCATCAATGAGGGGAAGAAAGATAGGCAGTCTCTTTATCTTCGGACATTTATCTATATGGATCTCCCAAATGAAATCGCAACAATTAATTGTTCCCTCATAGATGCTCTCCAATTCTGGCAGGGAAGACAACTGAAACCATCTCAACTTTGGGAAGGTGGTAATATTTGTGTACTGGTTGTTGTCGTTGCTCCTGCTGCTGCTACTTGGAGAAGAAGAAGATGCTGATGGAGAAGGATGGAAGAGAGGCAATCTCTTAAGTTTCGGACATTGCTGTATATTGATATGCTCAATGGAATCACAACAGATAATTTCTCCCTCATAGATGCTCTCCAATTTTGGCAGGGAAAACAACAAGATTTCTCTCAACTTTGGGAAGGTGGTAATATTTGTGTACTGGTTGTTGTCGTTGCTCCTGCTGCTGCTACTTGGAGAAGAAGAAGAAGATGCTGATGGAGAAGGATGGAAGAGAGGCAATCTTTTAAGCTTCGGACAATTATTGATGCCGATAAACTGAATGGAATCGCAACAATTAATTGTTCCCTCATAGATGCTCTCCAATTCTGGCAGGTAAGACAACGAGATACTTGTCAACTTTGAGAAGGTGGTAATATTTGTGTACTGGTTGTTGTCGTTGCTCCTGCTGCTGCTACTTGGAGAAGAAGAAGATGCTGATGGAGAAGGATGGAAGAGAGGAAATCTCTTAAGTTTCGGACATTGCTGTATATCGATTTGCTCAATGGAATCACAACAGATACTTTCTTCCTTGCAAATGCTATACAATTCTGGCAGCCCACACAGCTGGATACTTTTCAACTTTGGAAAGGCAGTATTGTTGCTATGTGAAATCGAGCCCACAACCTCATCTTCTTCATCGTCTGCTATTATCTCCTCCATTTGATCACAATCAAAGACCTTAATCTTCTCAAGGTTTTGAAGGTTGTGTACCACTAACTTGTGTGGGAATAGCTTCTTCATTTTATGACAATCAGAAATCCCCAACCCTTTAAGAGAGGAAAAGGTGCCACGTGGAGGAAGTGCCTCAAGAGCTCCTGGTTCCCACTTGATTAACCCAATCAAATTTGGCAACTCTGTAAGGGACAAATCCTCGAGATTCTGCAAAGGTCCATCACCGTTAGAAGCAGAGGAGATTCTCATAATGCATTCTATTTCATCACACTCTTGAATTACGCACTTCTGCAAGTCTTTGGAATCGCATAACGACGGGACATCCTCCAACAAGCATGAGCTCAAGCCCTTATAATCATAAATTTCTAGGCACTGAATGTCGTGAGGCAGTGAAACAACCTCTCCTCCACCTCTTTTAAAACTGCATCCATCTAACACGATATGGCGTTCAACTTTGTCCTCCAAGTAGAAGTCAGAAAACCTGAAATTACCTGCTTCAATTTTATAGAAAGTGAGCGGCGGTGATTTATTGAACCACTTGGAATAAAATATGTCAACATCAACCCAACCCTCAAATTCTTCTAACAGCTTCAAACTCTCTACTTCTTTTGATTCTACTTTTCTGTGAAGTGGAAGTAATAGGCGCTGAAGACAACGAAGTCGGGGCAACAACCCTCTTGGGATCTCTTCAGATAAGTCTGCATCTTTCATAATCAAGCATTTGAGTTTGACCAAACATTCCATGCCCTCTGGTACTTTCTTAATTCTAGTCCAACTGATGTCCAACTCCCTTAGTTCCTTGAGCTTTCTCAATGACGGCACGTAACAGAGACTCTCACAACCCCCAAGCAACAACGCAGTGAGATTATCCAACTCCGAGATGGAGTTTGGTAAACTCTCAATATAATAGTTATCACTTAAATTGAGAACTCGTAACTCACGCATGTGAGCAAAGAAAGAATTCGAGATAAACTTCAAACCATTTGGGATATACGCGAAGCCATTATGGCTCAAAATTAGTGTCGAAAGTTGACGACATCTGGGTGAGAAGTCCTCGGGAATTTCAGAGATATTATTGTGCATCAAGGAAACCTTATCCAAATCCTCTGTCCACAATTGCTCATTTGGTACTTCATCTAGCTGCACACCGGCTTTTATCATGAACCTAGGATTATTTCTTGTGATTTCTACTGCCATCTCTCTAACCAAATCATGCATCTTCACGCACTTTTTTCCACCCCAGACTACAACACTTTCCAATAAGCAAGCATTTACCAGATCATTGAGTATCTTGTGTCCTTGATCAAATTCTGCGGCCCTACTGTCCCTTTGATGCATCAATCCCTCAGAAATGAATAAGCTTATCAATTCATCTCTTGAAATTTTATAGTCTTCAGGATACAGAGAACAGTACAAGAAACATTGTTGCAACCTTGAATCCCTCAAACGACTGTAACTATATTGGAGGATTGGCCATACCTCAATTTTTATTTCATTTTGCCCCATGGTAGATTGCTTCAGTTCTTCTAACGCATCCCGCCACTCATAAACGTCATCCACTCCCCTCATGCTTCTAGCAAGAGTGATAATTGCAAGTGGCAACCCATCACACTTCTTTGCCATTTTCTTAGCAACTACTTCCACTTCAGGTCTAAGTTTATAACCACAATCAAGTTTCTCCAAAAATAGTTTCCAAGCTTCTTCTTCAGAAAGAGGTTGTACTTTGATAGCCTCTTTGCAATGCATCTTCTTACACACGTCCAATGATCGACTGGTTATGATCACCTTGCATCTATCCGCTCCAAGAAGAATTCCAATCTTTTCTAAATCAAAATACTTCCATACATCATCCAATATGAGTACAACATTCTTCTTTTCTCTCAATTCTTGATGCAAAATGGCAGCTTTTTCCTCTACATCATAATCTTTTGGAAGATTACAATTCAGTTTTTTGGCTAAGTCATTCTGCAGTTTGTTAATATCAGTCTCTTGGGAGACAGTGACCCAATAAACATGAAATTTATCAGATGTGCCTTGAAGATTCGTGCAAATATGTTTGTGAATGTGCTTTGCCAACGTTGTCTTTCCAACACCTCCCATCCCGTAAATACCAATAATTGGGACTTGGTCAGACTTTGCATTTACCCATTCCAAGATATTATCCAATTCTTGTTTCAACACTTCACTGTGCAATTGTGTCGAGAACAATCGTTCCCTGCTGGTTTCACATGCATCAATTACGAGCTCACGAAAAGTTTCACTTTGTTTAAGGAGTTGTTCGACTCCATCTTTCAGATCTTTGACATGATTTCCCTTCCTCAGACGTTTGTAGACTCCAATTTTTTCACATTCAACATGTAATATATCATATTCTTCTTTGAACTTCTTGACTTTCTCCAACCAACTTCCAACTTCCATTTTCCTCTTCTTACCTGATAGCTCGGCTTTCTTCACTTCTGTCTCTATGTCAAAAGCCTTACTCGTCAATACTTCCAAATTTCCCTCAAGAGCTTGCTTATTGTCATTGAAATCAAGTGAAGTGGTGATTTTTTCCCCAATGCGGCTGGTGAATGGTTCCACAATTTTTTCCATAGCTCTGTTGACGTTCTCGCCTAAAAATATTCATGTAGTTCATAAGTACGTATAACGCAAGTATGCATAACATGACTGAACTATTTTTATTTTTATTTTTAAAAGGGAGAATTAAGTCATTTTACATCATGTAAGATGTTACACACAAGACTTGAACTCAGGTTATCACTTAAACCCCAATATCTTAGCTTCTTATAAACCACACATTATTAATTCCACTGAATGTGGGACATTAATATGTTAAAAAACAAAATTCAAATGAGGATAAATATAGTATTTGCACATAGTTAGTCTCAAGGATCTTAGAAATTAGTGTGCTACACTACATAGTCTATTTTGACAGTGCTCTAGTTTGACAATAACATAAACATAGTATCATAAAGATTTATGCAACTGTTGTTTAAGATATTATATGGTCTGACATGAGTCAACTTGGAGATCATCAGTCTAAAAGTAAGGTTAAAAAAGCATTCGATAAATCTCATGAGATGACATATCTGTTTTGATCTGTTCTTTTAGACAAAAATAATGGCGCATACTAAAAATAGTTGTTAATCATTGATTATGTTTCATATATATCTTGCAAAATAATCCTAGTACATTAGTAACAAAGATCAAATTTTTTAAGGCCTTGCTATCGCTAATTGATCAACTTCAACTATACCATGTACATAGCAAAATTTTGGAAATAGTTAAACCATCGAGATATACTAGAAATATATTCAAAAGTTCTGAAAATATTTGGCATATAATACTTTGAAAAATAATGTTTCACATATATTTTCTCATACATAATGTAGTATAATACACACAATAAACATTAAATGACTGCATTTGGCATGTAATAATACTTTCAAAATCATTAAATTATTAATTATAATTAAGGTCGCCTTTGAACTTTTAAAGAGACAGCAATCATTTTGAGATTAGAATGTCTATTTTGAACACTTGATGCTTTGTGTTACATTAAATGGCACATGAAATATTATATTGATATAAGATTCTGAACGACTTTGTTAGTATCATTTGATTTTAAGATGAAACGCTTCATGAGTCGTCATCCACATATGACTATACGTACAACTCGTATTAGTTAGTATTAGAATACATCATGAATTCCTAGACTGCCATATAAGATCCCATGTCATTCCACTTTACATCAGTTGGTTTTACAGGTTTGGATGGAACCCCCACGAGTCTCAACACAGGGAAAAAAATCAAAATTTAATTCAAAATTAAATGATGAAAACAATTCCAATTAGATTGGATATGACACACTAAATAGAGTTATTAATCATTATACATTGTCATATATCTCTTGGAAAACAACCCCTATTACAAAATTAGTATTTAAGACCAAAATTAAGGGTCTCGGATAGTACTAAAATTCATTATAATTCGAAAATAGTTGTACAATGAAATATAGAAAACATTAGAAGATTCCAAAATTGCATGAAACTATCATGATAGGAAAAAAAATCAAAACTTATGAAATTATTAGCCATATAATACTTCCAAAAACTATGTTGCATATATAGGTTTCCATCATAACATCGTATTTACATGCAATAAATCTATTACATACTATATTTGGTATATAATACTTGAATTGTTTAAATTATATATTAATCATGACTAGTCATTCTTTGTCTCAAATACTCTACTGGAGTTATTGATAACATAACATGTGTGTTTAAATTTTTTAGACATAAAAATAATTTTAGTGTTGATTTTTTAATTAGTGGGCTTAGAATCGCATGATTTATGAGCCTTAGTTACAATCATTTTCTCTCTGTTCGTCTGCTAATGGAACTAAATTAATAAAAGTGATGGATAATCCACATAGTCGCATAAAAATTGAAGAATATTGCTTTTTAGTAGTTCTTTGATTTCAAATATCTTGGAAGGCATGCTACATAGAATGTCTATTTGACACCTGATACTCTATGTTGACAATAATATAGTATCATTAACATTTAATCCACAATCATTTAAGAAAATAATAATTTTATTTTCTGCTCTCTTATTTCTATTAATATAGTATTTGCATCAATAAACACAACTACCTTTTCCATTATTGTACTTTTAGAAAATACTTTTAAGATGTCTTTGTTGAAAAATTAGTATTATGTTCACACATTTTACCGACTTTATTAGTGTAATACCTATCAGGGACCCACTATATTTCAGTTTTAAGAGAATGTTATTTTTCAGGCATGAGTTTTAAATTAAATCTCATTCTCCTCTATGAGATTTTACCTTTTTTTCCAGATTTTTCCAGATATCAAATTCTATCAAACAAATATTTAAGTTTAAAAGACATTTTGGTCTATTTATTCAAAATTGACCGATTTAATCCTATTTTAGTGCCTTTGTTTTTTCTTTTTTTAATTCTTGTATGGTTTTAAAATGTTAACTCATTCAAAAAATGTTACACATTTAGAGAGAAAAAGATTTGATTCAATTTGAGATGTATGTATATTTGTATAGAAGAAAAGAAAAGTTTAAAGTGAATCTAATTATTACTGAATGACTTCATTAAATTATTTTATCTATTATGTTTTAAAAAATAAAAAGATGAAAATGACTACCAATATAAGGCTTTGTATGAAAAAATTGATGTTATAAAGAAATATGAGTAATACTAAAATCCCATAAGGAATTTGGGATTTAATCTAATATTTATGGGGGAAAATGGCGTTCTCTCCAAGTGCTCTATTTTGACATAACGTAGTATCATTCACATTTATCCAATTGTTTTTTAAGATAGTTGAGAAAAACTCTCTTAGATGGTCAATCTATAAAGTAAGATTAAAAGCCTTCATGAATAAATGTCATGAGATGACTTTTCTGTTTTGATGTGTTTCTTTTGAGATGACTTTTCTGTTTTGATGTGTTTCTTTTAGACAAAAGTAATCGCACATGAATTAAGTAGTATACTGGTATAGTACTTAAAGCCGAATATATAATTATCTAACGAGATAATAAACATAACTGTAAACGACAAAAGTGAGATCACCTTAAAGCAATGAATAGACCGAAAGCTAACACAAGCCTCCTTTTGCTATTGGGCTGGCAAACTTGATTTGATGCACTTCACAAGAATTGATTATATGATTCCTTTAGATATTGGATAGGCTTCTTGTTTTTTAGACCAATGTTAAAGAGATGTTAATAGGAAGAAGTTGAGCAAGACTTGAGAGGTTGTACAAACTTTCTTGGAAGGTGATGGGAAATTAACATGAAGGAGAAAATGTATTCAATGAGTTGTAGATGAGGTGAGGTGGCCGTGGGTGGTTGTGATTACACTTGAAATTATTGTACTCATCATCAACTGTATTATTAGTGTGGACCAATTGGCTTTAGTATCGACATAACGAAGAAACATGTACTCGTCAATTGGAAGCGACAAACCAGAAATTCAAGAGTTTTGGGATAAGTTGCCAACTTTTTTTTTTGTGATGCATGCACTGAAATAGTAAATATTGAATGTGCCATAAACTCTTTTTTTTTTTTTTCGGATAAAAAACTTGAACATAATAGGTTGGAACTTTTAAGGAGGCCTTTGAACTTTTAAGGAGATAGCAATCATATTGAGATTAGAATGTCTATTTTGAACAGTTGTTGCTCTATTTTACATTAATCGCACATGAACTAGTATATTGGTATAGTGATATGAACAAGCTGAAAGCGTTATTGTAACGACCCGACCTGACCCCTCGCGGAATCAAATCCAGATGTAACAACCCGATCTAACCCCAATGCGAGAAACGAGAGAAAACAGACGGAGTTATTACTTAAACTCACAACACATATTTGTAAACTTCTAATTTAATATGTTTTCTATCAATGTAGAATATTACATCGATGATATGTTCCACAAATTTTCAAAAATTAGGATTTTTATATACTATTCATATAGAACATGCATATGTATATATGATTTTTTTTCACGTATGTTTTTCCATAAAATAATATAGGATTTTACACTTAATAAATGTACCATATACTATAGTTGACATATTATATTCCATGTTTCCAAAATCATTGAATCTTTCAATCTTAATAAGGGCATTTAAGTTTCTCAAAATGCGTACTTTGTTATACTAGTTCCGTTAACACGTCATGTGTATTTGAATTTGTAGATATAAACATCATTTTTTTTGCCGACTTTCTAATCAAAGAGTTAACCATTTCCATTATTACAAATAATAACCCCTTTTCTTTGTTCTTCATCAAACAAAACTAGTTTAGTGAAAGTCATGGGTAATTGGCATCAGTTAAAATCTAGACCATAAAAAGATTTTCCCTTTTGTATTGGATGTCAGTTCAAATCAAAACAAGATGAACTTTAAAGGATTTATCGTTCTATATAGAGTGATTCAACTAGTTACTTATTTTATTTATTTGATTTAAGAAAAAAGTCATTTTACATTATACTGGATGCTATACACGAGAATTGATCTCGAAACCTCTAACACCTAAAGTGAGAATCATACCACTAGACAAAGGGTGAGTAACTACTTAGTCCCAAGTATCTTAGAAATTAGTATATGCTACACTACATAGTCTATGTTGACACCTGACGCTCTATCTTGACAATAACATAGTGTCAATTGACATTAATTCAATTGCTGTTTAAGATGGTTGAGGAAAACTATCTTTAGAGATGATCAATTTAAAAGGTGGATCTGCTTTGAGCCAACTTGGAGATCATCAATCTAAAAGAGTAAGGTTAAAAGCCTTCAATAAATCTCATGAGATGGCATATCTATTTTGATTTGTTTCTTTTAGACAAAAAAGAATAGCACATGTAGTATACTGGTATAGTACTTAAAGCAGATCTAATCATCTATCGAGATAATCAACATAATTGTAAGAGAAAGTGAGATGATCACCTTAAAAGTGATGAACAAGCTGAAAGCTAACACAAGTTCTCCTCTGTGATTTTGCTGGCAAACTCTGACCCTGATGCACTTCACAGGAATAAATGATATGATTCCTCGGATAGGCTTGTTTTAGAGCAATGATAATCAGGAAATGTTAATAGGAAGAAGTTGACGACAAAGGTACAAAAAATAGTTATTAATCATTAAATATATGTTTCATATATATATATATATATATACACATATATATATATATTGCAAAACAATCCCTATAGTAAATTAGTAAAAACCTCAAAAAATTTAGGCCTTGGTAGTAGATAATTGACCAACTTCAACTATGCAAGATGAATTATATACATAGCAAAAATTTGGAAGTAGTTAAACCATCCAAATATACTGGAAATATTTTCAAAAAGTTATGAGAATCATTAAATTAGTAATCATAATTAAGGTCGCCTTTGAACTTTTAAGAGATAGCAATCATTTTGGTGTTTGTTTTCTAATTACAGAGTATGGAATCCTATGGGAAAAGGAAAAAAAAAACTAGCTACTTAATTAGTCTTAATTAGAGTGTCTATTTGACTCTTGATGCTCTACTTTACATTAATCGCACATGAATTGAAGCATTATATTGGTATAATAATTAAAGTAGAATCATCAAAGAAGATAATCAACAAAGTATATAAAAGGAGATGTGATCACCTTAAAGTGATATGAACAAGCTGAAAGCTAACACGAGATTTTGCTGGAAAACTTTGATGCACTTCACAAGAATTAATTATATGACTCGTAGCTCAGATGGATAGGCTTGTATTAGAGCAATATAATGTTGAAGAGATGTTAATAGGAAGATGTTGACCAAGACTTGAGAGTTTTTGCACACTTTCTTGGAAGGTGCTGGGAAATTAATATGAAGGAGAAAATGTAGTCAATGAGTTGTAGATGAGGGGTGGGTGGTTGTGATTACACTTGAGAATAAAATTGAAATTATTGTACTCATCAACTGTATTATTAGTGTGGACCAATTGGCTTTAGTATCAATATAACGAAGAAACATGTATTCGTCAATTGGAAGCGACAAACCAGAAATTCAAGAGTTTTGGGATGCCTTGCCATTTCTTTTTTTATTTTTATTTTTTGTGATGCACGCGTTGCAATGATAAATATTGAGTCAGAAACTCAATTTTTTTTTTAGATAAAAAAACTCGAACTTAATAGGTTAGAACTTTTAAGGACGCCTTTGAATTTTTAAGGAGATAGCAATCATGTTGAGATTAGAGTGTCTATTTTGAACACTTGTTGCTCTATTTTACATTAATTGCACATGAACTAGTATATTGGTATAGTGATATGAACAAGCTGCTAACACAAGGGTGTTCTGCTGTGCTTTTTCTGGCAAACTTTGATGCATTTCACAAGATTTTATTATATGATTTCTAGCTCAGATGGATAGGCTTCTTGTTTTAGAGCAATGTTGAAGATATGTTAATTGGAAGAGTTTGTTTGTGATGCAGCACTTTCTTGGAAGGTGATGAGAAACATAAAGGAAGAAGAAATGTAATAATTGAGTAGGCCTGTAGTGTAAAGTTACAATTCGCACGTTGGGTGATTTCAGCCCTTTTCTATGTCTTTTTGGTTCTCTTAAGCGCGTGTGTACAACAGTTGAGTCATATAGTTTTGAGAATGTACTTATGTACAATATTAGGTCTCAATTGATTTTCTTTTTGTTGGGTAAAAAAAAATTATTATATTAGACTTTTTTCACTGTAAAAGTGTCCTGTAAATCACATTTATTGTATAAGTAGCACTATTATCTCTCTTATTGTATAAGTGTATCTATCAACGGCCAACCCTGGGTCTTAGCGTTGGCCGAATATGTAGGGGTGGTGGAAAGGTTGTGTTGGTTGTACAATAGGCCCTACTGTGCCAATGCATTATGACACGAATCACGGGCACCATCCACTGGTCATGACAAATGTGGCACCAATTAGCAATTTGTGGAAATAGTTTTTCATACATCACCGGCATGTAGAGCATCGAATCAAATTACTTGATGTATGAAAGAATTTCTCCTACGCTAATTTACTTAAATAAGTTAAAATATTGTATTTATTATTTATGTTATCACTGTGGAAAATTAATTGCTGAGACCATTGAAGACCCCAAAAAAGAAACAATTAAATGTCATTTATTCTCATATTTCACCGGCTAATGTGATAGTTCTTTTGGGTCATATTTGGAATATAAAGGAGTGAAAGTTTTCAAAATCAAGTTTGCATTCCTTTTAGTAGTGCGATGATTAATTAATCAAATGCAGCAAGAAAATTTTTTACCATGTCTCAAAATGTATTCAGAAATGTAATACGTTACAAGTCTAAGAAATTAAATTCCTAAACATACTCTTTTAATTGAATAGAGAAATTTAAAAAACCTCAAGAAAAAAAAACTACAAAACTAATCCACGATAAGTAAATTCTTAAAATATAACATCAAAGGGTACTTCACACAGTAGTATAAATCTAACAAAATACCAACAATCATGTCTCAAATTCCCAAGCAAGCATTCCCTATATTTATTCTCTTAATTTGTAAAAGGATTGACAAAAGAGAGGAGTGAGCACGATTTACTTAATAAGCAGGACTTGTTCTGGTCATAACAAACAAAAGAAAACCGAGGACGAAATGCTAAAAAATAAAGGATCAAATATTAATTAGAAGGAAACTGAATAAGTATTTCTAAATAAGAAAATGAAGGTAATTAAGGTACAAGCCAATCACTACACAGGTTAACTTTCCAAACACATGGCAATCTTAATTATAAAGCAATGTTGACGAAGACTTGAGAGGTTGTGCAACACTTTCTTAGAAGGTGTTGGGAAACATTACGGAAGAAATGTAATAAATGAATAGTCCTACATTGTATAGTGGGCAGATGAGGTAGGTGCTAGGAAACATTATGAAAGAAATGTAATAAATGAATAGTCCTACATTGTATAGTGGGTAGATGAGGTAGGTGCTTGTACGTACAATAAGACTTATTATGCCAATGTAATAGGACGTAGCCACCTAATCAGTAACTCTATTAATAGTCCTATTAGTGTACTGAAATCTAATAAGGTTGATCTTAACTGCAATCAATAAAATATTATCAACAATTGACTTAATCGACCAGTAGAACCAATGTTGGATGGATTGACGGCATTAAAGACGACAAGTGCATCAATTGGAACCGACAAACTAGGCACCTTTCAATAGTGCCATGCTTCACTCAATTGCTGCAAGATGGTTCTTGCTTTATTTTTGATTAGTGCCCTTTGGCATACAATCAAGAAAAGGAAAATATTTGGAAACATTATAGTTGGATGGATCGACTAAGTGGAAAGATGATTCTACAAGCATGTAGGATCCATTCCCACACTTAGTCAGATGAATCTGCTTATAACATTCCGCAAAGTTTTATGGAAAAAAATAAATCTTGTGTTACAGCAAGCATAAAGCCCAAGTCAACATATGACTTTTCACCCGCAATTTCCAACATTTTTGGGATGCCTTGCTACTCTTTACTTTTTTTTTTTCTTTCCTGTAATGCATGCGCTGTAAAGGTCAATAATAAATGTGCCAGAAAGTTGATTTTTTTTTTTTTTAAAAAAATATCTATATAGTATGGTTCATAAAAAATTATCTCATAACCCCACACGTTATATTAACTTATCGTTTATCTATCTGAATAAGATTGTGAAATATGCTTCTTAAATGCAGGCTGTCCTGATGAAATTGCAGATGCCAACAAGTGTTGAATCTTCAAGTTATAACCAATGTTTTAGTTCCAAAACGCTGCTTCAGATGACCACCTTCAAAGTGCAACCAATAGCTCCTCTAATATCAGAGCTAGACAAAGTTCCACAGTAGTATTTTATAATGGAAAACACTCAGGCACAGATCCAGGAATTTTTGTCAATGAAGGTTAAAATTCATAATTTTTGAATTATACAAGTACTTTTTTTTTAGTGGGGGTAATTAATTTTTTTCACTAAAAATACATAGATATCTAATTTTTTTTCAAAAAATACATAGAAATTTTAACGTTTTTATGGGCTAGTAAGGGCTAAAATCTATAATTTTTGAACTATACGAGTATTTTTATTTTTCAGTGGGGGTTGATTAAGTTTTTTTAACTAAAAAAAAATATATATCTAATCTTTTTTAAAAAAAATACATAGAAATTTTAATATTTTTATGGGTCAATGGGAACTGCAGCCCCCACTGGCCTTATGTGCTTCCGCCCGTGAAAACACTTATGTCTAGAGGAAGGCCATAGTTTAGTTTTGTACGTGCATTTTGGCCTTCTTTTATCCCTAGATGGGTGCTCCAAGATCTTACTTTCAGAGCTCTTGTTGAGCACTTGATCAGAGTATGTTAAAAATTGATATTGATGTGGAAAATTAAGCTTGAAAGTTCTACTTCTTGCAGTGAATGTGCAGTTGTTTGCTCTTATGGAAATAATTGTATGTATGTTTTCTTGTTTATGTGAGTTCCCCAGTATTGCTTCTCATCTTTTCTCTGTGTTTCTGTAGTTAAGTGTTTCTTATCTATGCACATTTTACTGTCTTTGATGAACATGCACAGTTGCAAGTGGCATGATTCATTGTTCCATACTCTTTGTCTATTGTACAAAATTCCTATAAAAATGGGAAATACCATGCCTTTAAGTGCAATTTGAACTATTGATTTACAACATAATTGAATTAACCAATTAAATTTACAATAAAATTTAAGAAATCGATCGTTAATCCAATATGAAATGTATTTCATAATCTTTTCCTATTCTTGATGAGTATTTCTTCACTCTTTTTGTGTCTATTGAGAGAAAAAAGATAAGACAATAATGTGGGGTTAGTAAAACTGGGATTTCTAGTGTAACAAAAATGAGATATTTCCCTCATAACATTACAAAGCTAGGAGAAAGATTAAATTGCAATATCATTGTTTCACTACTATTAAATTATATTTCTTCATAGAACTACGAAGAGATTTAAATCTTGTTACTTGGGTAATTGACACTTTTCCAAATCAATGTTTTGAGCAATTTAGTCAATATCTCAAACTAATAATACATAAATCAAAGCCGTGTCCCAAAACAGAAGATATAAAGCCTATAACAATTCATCAACCCAATATCTCCATAATATTTAAAGCAAAATCCAACATAGCAAATTCCGAAAATTGAACATTGTTTTTCATAAATACCAACCAAATAGTCAAGTAAATTCTTCACACTTGATCGTCACGATCTGCAAATGATGAATAAAAGTATAATCAGTATAAATTATCTAATACGCATGATCTATTCCCCAAGAGAATAAAATATAACTGAAGGAGGATCAAAATCAAAGAATAATGTAAGACAAACTCAACAAAATTTTTTGAATTAATTGTGAAGTGAATTGAAAGTTGAATCCAATGAATAAGTCTCGGTGCGCCATTGTAGTCACTTCTAGTAACATTTAAAATAGTAAATATTCATACATACTTTCATTTGATAATGAAAGCAATTAGTATGTGGTTTCTTCCAATTGTATAAAAATATGCAAAGTTATTCGTTATCATAAAATTACGGCTACATTTACCCTTAGGCAGCAAGATACGCATAACATATGGTGCATCTTAACTAAGACAAATACTAATTATCGACCATTAACCCTCGTCAGATAGGATCTAAGTCGAGTAGTACTTATCGATCCAAGACTAGCAAGTCACAATTCAAAGTTATCCATTTTATACAAGCCATAAAACTTTGAATTCGTTTATACTATAGATGTTTAAGAAAACTTGCTTTAAAAAATATAAATAAGACTTACTAAATTTGTAAACAATATTGTTTCGGAGAAACAGTTATAGTAAAAAACATAATTTGGCAACATTTTAAGACATGAGATTTATGAAAGTTGCACATTATTGGTCTATCGATCACAAAGAAACTTTGTAATTTATAAAATCCACAATGGGTCGCTTGAGGAGGAGATGGTTGTCCATCGATGAGGGGAAGATAGAGAGGCAACCGACTCACCTGCCTAAACCCGCTAAAGTGTCGAATAAGACTACCACCAAAATCTATTATCAGAGTATTTAAGAAATGTGCGAAGGGCATTGTTGGAGTTGGGATAGTCCCACTCCAAAGATTCCTACCACTCTTTTTCTGTTTCAGTTATCATGATGAGGCGGAGGAGGAGATGGTTGTCCATCGATGAGGGGAAGGTAGAGAGGCAATCGACTCAGCTATCTACACTCTAACTTTGATATGCTTGATGGACTCACAAATCATGATTCCGCTGCATATGCTCTTCACTTGTGGCAGATTACATAGATCCAAAACTCTTTAAGTTTGGGAAGGTGGAGGTGGCAGGACAATTGCTATAACTAGAAGATGACGAAGGAGAAGATACTGAGGGAGTAGTTGGTTTTCCATCTACGGAGGTATTAAAGAAAGACAATCTCTTTAGCTTTGCACATTCATATATCGCTATCTCCTCAATGGAATCACAACATATTGTTCCCTTAGAGATGCTCTCCAATTCTTGCAGCTGTTCCAGACTGATTCTTGTCAACTTTGGGAAGGCGATACTGCTGCAATTCGAAGTGGAACCTACACCCTCATCTTCTTCTTCATCGTATGCTATTATCTCCTCCATTTGATCACAATTCCATACATCAATCTCCTCGAGGTTTTGAAGGTTGTATACCAGTAATTTGTGTGGGAACAGCTTCTTGATTTTGTGACACCAAGAAATAGTCAACACTTTAAGAGAGGAAAAGGTGCCACGTGGAGGAAGTGTCGCAAGAGCTCTTAGTTCCCACTTGATTAATAATCCAATGAAGTTTGGCAAGACACGTAGGTTCAAATCCTCAAGATTCTGGAGGGGTCCATCATCATCGTTTGAAGTAGAGGAGATCCTCATAATGCTTTCTATTTCTTCACACCCTTCAATTTTGCAATGCCGAAAGTCTTTGGAATGGTATCACGTCCGGACATTCTCCAGCAAACAGGAGCTCAAGCCCTAACATTTATAAAAACCTAGGTACTGAATGTTATGAGGCAATGAAACCACATTTCCTGCACCTCTTTTAAAACTACATTCATTTAACCATTGAGGAAGTACTACTTATAAATATTATAATTATCACTTGCTATAATTTTATGAAAAGTGAACGGCGGTGATTTATTGAACCACTTGGAATTAAATATGTCAATATAAGTCCAACCCTCAAATTCTTCCAACAGTTTCAAACTCTCTACTTTTTTTTAATTCTACTTTTACGTGATCAGGAAGTAATAGACGTTGAAAACGGGAAAGTCGGGGTAACAACCCTCTTGGGATGTCTACCAAATAGCGTGTATTTGTCATATTCAATCATTTGAGTTTGACCAAACATTCTATGCCATCCGATACTTCTTTAATTTGAGTCCTACTAATATCCAACTCCATTAGTACCTTGAGCTTTCTCAATGTCGGCACGTACGATAGTGTAAAACAATCCCCAAGCAATAGTGCAATGAGATTCTCCAATTCCGACATGGAGTTTGGTAGCATCTCAATACGAGTATTTCTTAAATTGAGAACTCGTAAGCCATGCATGCATGTGAGTAAAGAAAGAATCAGGAATCAATCCCAAAGGATTATCTGACAAAATTAATGTCGTAAGTCGAGAACAATTGGGTGATATAATCCCTCGGGAATTTCAATTATATTGTTGTACATCAAGGAAACCATATACAAATCTTCTATCCACTCATGCTCATTTGGTAGCTCATCCAATTCAAATTTAATTTTCCTCAAAAACTTGGGGTTATTTCTTGTAATCTGCACTGTCATTTCTCTAAGCAAATCATGCATCTTCACGCATTCTTTCCCTTGGAAGTCTACAACACTCTCCAATAAGCATATGTTGACAAGTTCATCAAGTACCGCGTGGCCCTGATCAAATTCTACAAGCTGCTGTCTCTTTCATGCATCATTCCCTCATAAATGTATAGGCTTATCAATTGATCTCTTGGAATTTCATCGTCTTCGGGATACAAAGAACAATACAAGAAACATAGTTGCAACCTCTGATCCGTCAAACGATTGTAGCTATGTAGAAGTATTGGCAACACCTCGTTTTTCATATACGTATACCTCATTGGTTGCTTCAGTCTTCCAATGCATTCCTCCATCTATGAATGTCATACACCTTAATCATGCTTCTAGCCATGGTGATAATTGCAAGTGGCAACCCAGCACACGTTTTTGCCATTGTCTTGGCAACCTCTTCCACTTCTTGTCTGAGCTCATGCCCACAATCAAGTTTCTCCAAAAATAGTTTCCAAGCTTCTTCCTCAGAAAGAGATTGTACTTTGATTGTCTCTTTGCAGCCCATCTGGTTACACACATCCCATGATCGACTAGTTATCATCACCTTGCATCCATCTACTCCAAGAAGAATTCCAATCTTTTCTAAATCAAAATATTTCCACACATCATCATGCAGTATGAGTACAACATTCTTCCTTTCTCTCAATACTTGATGCAAAATGGCCGCTTTTTCCTCTACATCGTCATCTTTTGGAAGATCAAAATTCAGTTTTTTGGCTAAGTCATTCTGCAATTTGTTAATGTTAGCCTCTTGGGAGACGGTCACCCAATAAACATGAAACTTGTTAGTTGTACCTTGAAGTATTGTGCAAATGTGCTTGTAAATATGCCTCGCCAAAGTTGTCTTCCCAACACCTCCCATCCCGTAAATACCAATAATTGGGACTTGATCAGAGTTTGCCTCTACCCATGCGGAGATATTATCCAATTCTTGCTTCAATGTTTCACCATGTAGCTTTGGCGTGAACAATCGTTCCCTGTTGCTCTCATATGCATCTACTACAAGTTCACGAAAAGTTTCGCTTTGCTTAATGAGTTCTCCGGCTCCTTCAATCAGTTTTTTCAAATGAGTTCCTTGCAACAAACATTTGCAAGTTTTAGTTTCTTGCAATTTTCAACTTTGATTTTGAACTTTTCAACATTATATTCTCCAACCAATTTTCAACTTCCATTGTTCTCCTCTTCTTACCCGATACCTCTTCTCTCTTCACTCTTTCGTCTATGTCAGACGCTTTGCTTGTCAATGCTTCCAATTCTTCCTTAAGAGTGTGCATATTGTCGTTGAAGTAAATGCAATTGGTGAATCTTTCCACTGCAACTTCTTTTACAAAGGTGGCTATTACTCCAAAAATTGGACCCAAAATTGTTAAAATTGCCATAGTTCTTTTCACGCCACGACCTAAAAGTATTCATATAGTTTTAAGTATGTACCATGTGATAACACTAAATTTCATCATCGGAAGAGAAGAATAAAAAGTTTTTCGAACTTAACGTGTCTCATCTAAAAACTGCTATACTGGAAATAATAGTTTTACATATTTATTTTAATTAAGCTAATTATTTGTCTCTTGATATCAAAGTAAAATGTTTAAGAAATTTTTTGTAACGTACTAACATAAATATATATAGAGCTAGTGATGTAAAAATATGTGTATCTACGGATTAGTGAAACAAAGAAAATACATGAGCTAATAAGAAAAACGAGTAAATCCCATTCTCCCCCATGAGTTCTTGCTTAAAGACCAAACTGCCCCCATGAACTTTTTATAATGCCCATATTCCCCCATGCTATTATATTATGCCAAACAAAGTCTTATGACTAAGGATATTTTAGTCTTTTTCACATATTTTTAAAAAAATAGGAACAACAAAAACTAAAACCACCATCCTTTCCCTTTCCCTCACACACACACCACACACAGACCCTCTTTTTCTCTCTCACCACACACACACCCCACACATAGATACACACAGAGTATCAGATGGAATACACACAAGAATCACACCACATAAGTATGGAAACACATGCACAAAACGCACGTACACAAATCAGAGATATGGGGGTTGGGGTTTGGTTTCGTTTTTTTAAGGGTGTTGGCATGGTGGGTAAGGGGTGGGGTGGAGGGAAGTGAGGTCTGCTGTTGGTGGGTTGGGGAAAGGGTTGGGATTTTTTTTTTGGGTTGGTTGTGCTTGAGATGCAGTTAGAGAGAGAGTTGAAGCTATAAAATTGAAGATTTGAAGAGAAATTGTGTTGATAACTTGAAGATTCAAAGACTAATCTTTTCTTGCTGATATGGCATTACTCATGTTATTGCTCATGGCTCGACCAAAAAAAAAAAAAAATGTTATGCACATGGTCTGCTACTACTCAATAACTCAAATGCTTGTGTGACTGATTCTTCCCTAATCTTTCCTACAAGTCTTCTGCATATTCCCTCCATGAACTGATTGGGGTCGCAAACAAACGTATTTGCATCTCTTGCATAAACGTGTCTCATGACATAATCAGATCGAATCAGTTGATTGCATACCAAATTCAATAACAACTGAATGATCAATTCAGATTATTGCTCGTTAAAGCGGGATCATTGCATATGCATTAGTCAATTAAGAAATCGTGTTAACTGCATTAGTGTGGTGAGTATGATTGATTTTTTATTTTTCAATGTGTGGAAAAAAAAAGTGTACAGTATGGGTGGGGTTTTTTTTTTTTTAGTTTTTGTCTTTTTTTTTTCCTTTGAAAAAAGTAAAAGACCAAAAGGCCCTCAACTATAAGGCTTTGTTTGCTTGAATTTAGTGATATGGGAGAATATGGGCATTATAAAAAGTTCATGGGGGAATTTAGTCTTTAAGCAGGAACTCATAGGGGAAAATGGGATTTACTCTAAGAAAAACTAACACTAAAGTAAATTTGTATTGTCTAGTCTTATTAGTAAGTTTTGAGGTTAAAGAAACCTAAATTTAAAAATTATGAAGAATGGTTTCCCTTTCAAACTTTTGGAAAAAGATAAGAGCTATATTTGAATTACATTTATCGTTATGAATATAAAGAAAGTTCATGCTGATAAAAACCAGAAATTTAGCAATTATATGACAATGTTTAACATTTGTGATTGCGAATATCTTAGTGTAATTCGAGAAAATGTCAAAATCTCAATTTTCTCTTTAGATTCAAAGAAGTTAATAGTATTTTCTCCTATGGATTAATTACAAATCTCTAAACCTC
This sequence comes from Ehretia macrophylla, assembly GCA_037974665.1. Classification (NCBI taxonomy): domain Eukaryota; kingdom Viridiplantae; phylum Streptophyta; class Magnoliopsida; order Boraginales; family Ehretiaceae; genus Ehretia; species Ehretia macrophylla. The sequence continues at coordinate 25,450,841 of CM075772.1, forward strand.
CTTATAAGATTCTGCTAGTATCATTTGATTTTAAAATGAAACTTCCATGAATTTTCATCCACATATGACAAAACTCTCATATACGTACAACTTGTATTTGTTAGTATTAGAATATATCACGAATTGGTAGACCGCCATATAAAATCCTCTGCTACTACATTTTGTATCAATTGGTCTTACGGGTTCAGATGGAACCCCCATGAGTCTCAACACAAGAAAAAAATCAAAATTTATTTCGGAATGAAATTATAAAACCAAATCCAATTAGATTGGGTGTAACACACTAAATATATTTATTTTTATTTTTTTGGTCAATCACTAAATATAGTTATTAATCATTATAAATTGTCATACATCGCTTGCAAAACTACCCCTATTACAAAATTAGTATTTACGACTAAACTTAAGGCCTCAGATAGTATTAAAATTCACTATAATTCGAATATAGTTATACATTGAAATGTAGAGAAACATTAGAAGATTCCAAAATTGAATGAAACTATCATGATAATATAAAAAGAAAAAAATCAAAACTTATGAAATTATTAGGCATATAATACTTCCAAAAAATTATGTTGAATATATTGGTTCCTATCATAACATAGTATTTACACGCAATAAATGTATTACATACTATATTTGGTATATAATACTTCACTTGTTCAAATTATTAATCATAACTAGTCTTTCTTTTTCTCAAATACTTAATCTGCTGGACTTATTGTTAACATAACATGTGTGTTTGGTGTTGACTTTTTAATTAGAGGGCATAGAATCGCATGATTTATGAGCCTTAATTACAAATCATTTTCTCTATGTTCGTCTGTTGATGGAACTAAATTAATAAAAGTGATAGATAATCCATAGATATAGAGCTGCATATAAATATTGAAGAATATTGTCTTAAGCGGTTCTTTAGTCTCAAATATATTGGAAGGTATGCTGCATAGATTATCTATTTGACACCTGATGCTCTAAGTTGACAATAATATAGTATCGTTAACAATTAATCCACAATTATTTAAGAAAACAATAATTTTATTTTGAACTCTCTTAATTCTATTAATATAGTATTTGCATCAATAAACACAACTACTTTTTTTATTATTGCACTTTTATAAAATACGTTTAAGCATTTCTTCATTTTATATATATTTTTAAAAAAATTATGAATATCTATTTGATTGTTGACCTTTTAATTGAATGATTTAGAGGATTGTTATAATAATTTTTAACTCACCTAGATTTAGGTGATCAAAATCCATTCCCTTATGTATCCCATTCCCTACTCTGGACGGTCTGATTCCAAACTCAATAAAGAATAATATTACTAAAAAATAAAACATAATATAAATATTTTAAAATTGAACTTTGTCATGAATAATGAAAAAAATAATGTGTTTAACTAAAATAAGATTCCCTAAAAAGAAACTACGTGAGCTGATAGGGTAAAAAAACAAGCTAAAGTAAATTTAAATTATCTAATCTCTTTAGTAATTCACTAACTCTTCACTTTATAAAAAGGTCAAGTAATATATAAATTAAAGTATGGTATTTTTTTCAGATAAATTTTACAAATAGTCGTCAAATATTTATATTTTTTTTTCAGTTTTGCCCTTATTTTTTTTTTGCGAGAAGTTACGGGATCAATTCTCATTGGTTACTTATGTATTATATGACCGTAGGCCTCTCTTGAATTATTACAAAAAAAAAAAGTGACCTATTTAGTCCCAAAAATTACAAAAAAAAAAAAAATTTAGTACCTAATATTTACACTTTTTCAATTTTGTTCTTAATGTTTTAAGACACGATTAGTCTCAACGTTTACAAAAAATTTCAGTTTAGTCCCTAACTTGAAATTTCAATTTCTAACTTGCACACATAAAACTCTATGGACTAGATCGAGAAAAAGTGAAAGCATTGGGGACTAAATAAAAAAACTTTACATATTTTGGAGACTAAACACTTTTAAACAATAGAGATGAAATAAAAAAAAATGTAAATATTAAAAAATTAAAAAAGTCGCTTTTAAAACAATAAAGGCACAATTAAAAAATTAAAAAATATTTGATTCAAGTATCTACTTCGTCTCATGTATCTTAGAAGTATCATAAACATTTATTTAACTGTTGTTTAAGATAATTGAGGAAAACAATCTCTACAATGCTCAATCTAAAAATAGATATGGTTTTAGTTTGGGTCAAATTGAGACATTAAAATGTTAAGGGGTCATTTTATAATTATAGTTTTTGTGCATAAATATCTATAAGGAAAATATCTTTTCTTGGCCCTTATCTCTTTGTGCTCTACCGTTACATAGAGAAAGAGAGAGAGAGAAGTCAGACAAGAAAAAAAAAAGAGAAATCGATGGAGAATGAGAAACAGAGAGTGGGGAAGAAAGGAGCAGAGAAGAAATCTCTTTAGCGGCATCCTGAACTCCATACGGCGACAAGTTAGCTTTGAGGGTATAACTTTAGGAAGAAGGATCAAATTATTTTTAAAGCTGGACTCGATTTAAGTTGGATTTTTCTTTAGTGTATCATTCATTCTTTTCTAAATCGTTATTTATTTATTGCATTGACTTAGTTCATCTATTGTGGAAGTACTTATCTCTTTAGTGATCGTTGCTTTCTTTGTAGATCCACTATCTTGTTGTGAGTCTTTAATTTATTGGCCCTGTAACAATTGATTAGTGACTTCTACCTAATTTCTCTTCATTCGTAACCACTTTTAACTTCACGTGAGATTTATTCTGACTGATATTGGTTTTCAATTCTCTTATGATTTATTTGGATGTTTGGTTATTCATTGATATTAAAGCTGTACTTCGTTGATTAATTCGTCATCTGTACCTTGTTAGCTGTGACACCCAGACGGTAGGGTGGAATATATGGCCGTCATAGTCTATTGACATATATATTGTATCATTGGATCAATTGTGCATCAATTGTTAGGCATATGCATCGGATGTCCCGGTGATGGGATGCCCCAGTGCTGGGACGTATATGAACTATCGTTTTATTGGATGCATGTATATTGACTATCGATTTATTGGTTATTCGTATATTGATTGTCGATTTATTGAATACTTGTATATGAACTACTCCGTTGGATACCTGTATATGGATTGTCTATTTGTTTGATACTTTTATGACAGAACATCTGTAATATGACAGTATATATAGAGGTGAAGGCTTGAGTGAGGCCAAAGACACAGTTTTTATTTTAAGTATTTTTTTTTTCTTTCTGAATTTTTGTTCCCACTTTGAGATTTTTCTCAGGTGTCCTACTTATTGAGCGTTATTTGCTCATTCTATTATTTGGTTGTATTTTTGCTGAGGTCGGGGTTAGTAAGCTATCAGGGCTACGTGAGATTAGAAGCCCCTATGAGATCAGATCTCGCAATTATATGATATTTTGAGAATAGTGATATTTTAAAGGAGTATTATTTGTAAAGAAAAACCTTCTTGTAATAGATATTCAGAATTACTAGAGTGTAGTCGCTTTGATAAATAATTGTGGAATTTAGTTTTTTTTGTAATATGACATTAGAGTATTACGAGTTTAAGAAGAGTGATTTTTCTTAAACTCGCGACATCACGTCTGCCTCATCATGAGGTGGCTTATCTGTTTTGATCTGTTTGTTTTAGACAAAAATAATTGCACATGATCAAGTAGTATATTTGTATAGTACTCAAAGCAGATCTAATCATCTAACGACATAATGAACATAATTGTAAACGAAAATAACATCACCTTAAAAGTGATGAACAAGCTGAAAGCAGAAACAAGTACTTCTCCTTCTGCGGTTTTGCTGGCAGCTGATCACTATGATGCACTTCACAAGAATTGATGATATGATTCCTCAGATGGATAGGCCTCTTGTTTTAGAGCAACGATGATCAGGAGATGTTGATAGAAAGAAGTTGACCAAGACTTTTAGAGGTTGTGCAACACTTTCTTAGAAGTTGCTGGAAACATCACGAAAGAAATAAAGTTAGTACTTTGTCACATATTTTGAAGAGTAAAAAGTTTCAAGAAAACATTTGCAAGATACTAATCTTAATTTCAGAGTACAACATATTTTTAGGGAAGCAAATTAATATGTAGATTGTTGTCAAACCTTGGGCTGCCATAGATGATTAGGATTCATACGCTTATAGAGCCTTTGACTTTGCTGAATGATTGGCTACAAAAGAACATTAGAGGTGAGACATCTCTTAGATTGATAGGAGTTATCAATTAGGTTTAAAGTCTCTTTGTAAAAAAAAAAAGTCTATAAAGTTTTAAATATGTTTATAATATCGATGTAATAATATGTGCTTGTATAAATTAGTTGAAAAAAAAAACTTCTGGACGGTAAAATATCTTGGTCCTGTTGATGATTAGCTCTGTACCATTCTTGAAGATGTCTTATTATGGAAGATGTTGACGAAGACTTAAAAGGTTGTCTATCACTTGATTTCTTCGAAGATGCTGCAAAAGATTATGAAAGAAATGTAATAATTGAGTAATCCTACAATATAAAATTAAAGATAACAATGCTCATGCAATGAATCTTTTCCTTTTCTCCAACGACTCTTTTGACTTTTTATCTCATCCAAATGACTGTTGCCTGAAAGATGTGGGTTCTGCTGAGACAATTGAAAAACCCAAAAAATAAGAACGATTAAATTAGGTCCTTTCTGGTGAATTTTTATACCAGACAGCTTCCTTATTTTAACAATGTTTTTATTTTAATTTTACTTCAATACCTCTCCTTATTTAAATTAATCATACTATTATAATGTTTTTCATTTATATGTTTTTTATTTTTCTTCACAACATTCTATTTTTAATTACTTATTTAGTTTTTTTAATCAATAATAGTTTTATTTTTTCCATTTTAAACCTTTTCAATAGCTTTATAATTTATTTATTTATTTTTCATGGCGATATTTAATTTTTAATTATTAATATTAATTTTATTGTATTATTTTGGTTTAGGCCATATTATTGGGAGGTCTAAGAAGAGTTTTAGGAGATTGCTTCAGCAACACAATATTTGGAGATACTGAATTAGATTTAGGAATTCCCTATTTCTTAAAGAATTCCTTGGGAAAATTATTAGACAATTTTTCTCACCATTGTCCCTACAAGTGGGGAAAGGAGACGTAGGGAATCTAATTCATGGATTCCCCTAAAAAATTTGGGAAATCTTTATACTAATTTTCAGTTCACATAGATTTAGGTGACCTAATTCATTCCCAACTCTCAACGTTTGATTCCAGACCAAAAAAATTATAGTAGTAAAAATTAATATCAATAAAACAAAAATCAAACTAATAAAAAAATATGAACAACTAAAAATTAAACTTCATCGTGAATAATTAAAAATGTTAACAAAAAACTAAAATAATGTATTTAAATAAATAAGAGGAGATTTTGGAGTAAAACAATAATAAAGAGTCCTAAAATTTAAAAAATTGTTAGAGTGAAACTGAAATTAAGACTCTAAATATGATAAAATACTCTAAAGCCATCAAATGTTAAAAAATAAAAAATAAATAAAAAGAAAATTATTAAAGTTGGCCTGATAATATCGTTTGTCAAATTCTAGCATGTCATCATTCCGTCAAATTCTAGGAATAAATATTTAACCACCATTTCTAGAAGAGGCACTATCCCACGAATAAAGAAAAACTACTCCAACCCCAGGATATTTGATCTAGTGGTACGGTTCTTATATATTTTTCTCTAACATATCTTTTATATTTATATTATTTTCATGTAATTTTAGCTGATATGCAAATTTTAAACATTACAAAATCATGCTCGCTTACAATTTTAAAATTCTGCAATCACAGATAAACTCATTCATACTGAACTTTTGGAAGATCATTGACTTGCAAAGATCATATCATTGACTTGCAAAGATCATATATATATATATATATATATATATATATATATATATATTCAGGCTTTAACTTTCATGGAGATAATGTAGGGAACGAAGACCTAGGCATCTAGAGTTAATTTTTCAATGTTTAAAATATACTAAGGGTATTTTTAATAGAGGCTCTAAAATTAGAGACTTTCTAAAATTGGGTAGTTTTAGAGCCCCAAATACCAAAAAAATAATACTATTCATGACAAAAGTATGTGGGGTCCATTATTTTTGGCTTAAAAGATGTTAAAATAGAGACCCAATTTACATTTTTGTCATCAAATTTAGAGTCCAAAAATTAGATTGAGTCTCTATTTTGGCATTTTTTAAGCCAAAAGTGATGGACTCCACATACTTTTATAATGAATAATATTACTTTTTGAGCATTTGGGCTCTAAAACTACCCAATTTTGGAAAGTCTCTAATTTTAGAGTTCCCATTGGAGATACCCTAAGGTAGCCTAGATCCTTAGCGAAAGCAAATATGTAATACATGCAATAAACATTATCGAAACCGAAACCACGTACTAGTTAGAAGTTTTTGTTGATTACCTTCACGTGTTGGCATTAGAACTCAGCACACACGATCTCTACAGACTGTATGAAGGCTGGAGAATGAGTGCAAGGCTCAAGAAAACCCCTAGGCTCGATTCCCATGAATCTTCTCTCCTATTTTTCCTTTCCTTGCGAATGGCTATGACAAATTAGTGAAAAAATTTCTTCTCTGCCTTTTTTTCTCTTCTTGGTCGTGTATGGTATGTGTGTGTGTGTGTGTGTGTGTGCTAGTATCATGTGAATTCTCTGCCTAGGCTAAGGATATAGTCGTTCAAGAGAGAGAGTGAGAAGAATCTAGGCAAATTTGATGCTTATTATTCTTCATTTTCTTGAATTATTTGAAGATAATTAATTTCCATTATCTTCTTAATTTCTATCAAGAATTATCATCTCCATCTAACAAACTCAGCCCCATACGCCTATCCCCTCAATCCACGTGCAGGAGTGTGCCTGACACATACCGTTAGGACAATCTTAGCCAGGACAAACATTCTTATCTTACGAATGTATTTTGTTTTAATGTCCTAACCTTCTAAATCGAGCTACATGTTCCCAAATAGAAAACCATGCTTAATTAATACACAAATACCAAAATAAGAAATAGACAGTTAACCACAAAGGAAAGTGGCTAGGAGAGGAACCTGAAAACATAATTATTGTGGCTTCAAAATGACCAAAGTACCCTAGCTAGACACTAGCAGTGTTTAGACCATTTTAACCTCAACTCATTCCACTAAAGAGTTAGGGTTACACTCCATGGTAACTAATAAACTTCTGAGGGAAGTTTTATGTCTTTGACCTACTAAGTAAAATGACCGAAATGCCCCTTTATGTTTCAACTACAATCAAGAGTAGGTCTTGCATTCGCACTATCATCCTATCTTGATTATATCTACACCTTGGACTTTTATCTTTCATATAATCATTATCCAAAAACTATTCCCTCGTTTCTGGAAGCAACCCACAAGTTTAGTATCTAATATAGCCTAAGCTAGATTTGGATGATTATATCGATAACTCAAACGAGTAGCTCACCATCACTTAAGATAGCATACAATTGTGACTCATATGCATGCCATCTAATGAATCTAGTCCATATGTCTAAAACACTGAGCTGTTGACCCTATTATAAGATTTCATCCATAGTGAATCAAAACATATGTCCTAGGATCCACTGATACATCCACATGTTCATGATATAGAGCATTGGTTACTTAGTAGCTTAAGATGCTTTTAGTTTTCTGACAATGATACTGATTGCACTGAGACAACATCTATTGTAGTCTCGTTCAATGCATTCACATTAACTAATAAGAGATATGAAAGACCCTTCAATGACCAAGGTAGGTCACCCTACCAAATATGAGAGACTCTCATTATAACCTTATCATAGTGAAATGCCCAACTTCACTATTCGGTTATAAACTTATAGTTTTGATCAAAGCCTCATAGCATAGATCTTCTATGAGAATCACCACGCACCTATGTTATTTACTTGCATCAAGGAACCTTTTTGCATATAGATATATCAAACAAAGAGAGAAAATATGATATGTTTATAATGAATGCACTGATTTGATAACTGATTAATATCCATTATACTGAAATGTTTTAGTACTAATGATTTTTAGGACATCAAATTCCCAACAGATAATTGTCAAAAAGTATAATTACTTTATAGAAATCATTCAGGATGCATGATTTCCTTCTTTAAATTATTTATAAAAAATCAACAGCATCTATATGGATTTCAACCTTAAGTGTTATGACATAGATATTGCCTGATATATATCAAACACAACGAACCGTTCATGTGGATGTCAATATGAAGCTTTTCAAGCAAATTATCATTAATCGATATATTAAAACAACAAATTATGATTTGTGAAATTTGACATTATGAAACATACATATATATTTCTAATGAAATTGTTAAACGATTAAGAAAATTTTACAAATAGTAGCGCTATGAAATATCCTAATGTTGTTATGAAACTAAAGAATAATAAAGAGACAATAAGAGCAAAAAGAAAAATATAATAAAGGGAGAGAGACAAGAAATTTGAAATTTCTTGGTATAACTTTATAATATAGAGAACCCCAATTATAGTAAAAAAATCAAGAGAAGTTATACACAACTACAATTTGTTTGGAATTGAAAGACAATGCTTAGTCCAACAGTATCCATATGGGAGTTCGGATAATAAAAAATTGCATGTGTTTGATTAATCATCAACTACATTGAAGATGATTATCAACCCATCTTGATATTTAATAACATTTCCATGCTTATTCCTCATAAAGAGGTTGTATGTTGAATGTCACTTTGCAACCCATTTGATTACACACATCCCGTGATCGACTAGTTATGATCACCTTGCATCCATTTGCTTTGAAAAGAATTCCAATCTTTTCTAAATCAAAATAGTTCCATACATCATCGAGTATGAGTACAACGTTCTTCCTTTCTGTTAGTAGTTTATGCAGAATGGCTGCTTTTTCCTCTACATCATAATCTTTTGGAAGATCAAAATTCAGTTTTTTGGCCAAGACATTCTGCAGTTTGTTAATATCAGCCTCTTGGGAGACAGTGATCCAACAAACATAAAATTTATCAGGTGTACCTTGAAGATTTGTGCAAATATGTTTGTAAATATGCTTCGCCAAAGTTGTTTTGCCAACACTCGGCTCCCCGTAAATACCAATAATTGGGACTTTGTAAGACTTTGCCTCTAACCATCCCGAGATATTATAGAAGTGTTGCTTCAATGTTTCACCATGCAATTGTGTCGTGAACAATCGTTCCCTGCTGGCCTCACATTCATCATCTACGAGCTCACGAAAAGTTTCACTTTGCTGAATGAGCTCTCCAGCTCCTTCTTTCATTTTTTTCACATGGCTTCCATGCCATAGAGGTTTGGTGAATTGAGCTTCTTCTAATTTATCATTTAATTTATCACATTCTTTTTTGAACTTTTTTACTTTTTCCAACCAACTTCCAACTTCCATTGTCCTCCTTTTCTTACCTGATAGCTCGGCTTTCTTCACTTCTTTCTCTATGTCTAACCCTTTACTTTCCAGTACTTCCAAATTTCCCTCGAGAGCTTGCTTACTTTTGTTGAAGTCAAGTGAAGTGGTCAATTTTTCCACAATGCGACTTGCGAATGGTTCCACAATTTTTTCCCCAGTAAGACTGGTGAATGGTTCCACAATTTTTTCCCCAACAAAACTGGTTAATGGTTTCACAATTTTTTCCATAGCTTCGTCAACGCTGTCGCCTAAAAATATTCATCTAGTTCAGAAGTACGTATAACACAAGTATGCATAACATGAGTGAACTAAAATTTCAACATCTTAAAGAAAAATGAAAATGTTTTTCAAACTACTGGAAATGAAATATTAGTTCTATAGTTACTACTTTGTCATATGATGACATAAAAAGTAAAAAGTTTTTTTTAAAAAAAATTGCAAGATACTAAAATAAATTGTATAACTTTTCAAATAGGTTTATACATATTGATACAATCATATGTGTATGTACGAATTAGTTAATGAAAGAAACATTTAGACATCTTGGCCATATTTGAAAATTTTACAATTATCCCCTCTGTAGAAGACTTGGACCATTCTTGAAAACAAACATAAGTGAGACTAATGTCATAAGTTTTTTTTTTTTAAAAAAAAAAAAAAAATCTACTTGGGCATTAAAAAAAAATAAAAAATACTTGGGTGTTAAATTCATTGGCCTAAATGGGTCATCCCAAGTTATCACTTAAACCTCCAACACCTGCTTATAAACCATTTGTTTAACATGTCTTCTACCATCTTGGAACATTAATACGTTAAAAAAGAAAAACAAAAAATTCACGTAAGAATATATTTGGACATATAAATGATTCTTTTCACATATATTTTGCCATACATAATTAGTATCATACACTTGATAAATGTACTATTATTGTGTTAATTTTCTAATCAAAGAGTTAAGAACTGTATGAATCATGGCCTATATATTATTACAAATAATAATCCTTTTTCTTTGTTCTTCACCAATCAAAACTAATTTAGTGAAAGTGATGGGTAATTGATATAACTTTCTATATCAGAGTAATTCAACCAGCTACTTAGTCTCCAGTATCTTAGAAATTAGAATGCTACACTACATATCATAAACATTTATTCAATTGTTGTTTATATATGCTTTGAGATGTCTTATTTGTTTTGATATGTTTCTTTTAGACAAAAATATTAGGCACATGAAGTAGTATATTGTTAGAGTAGTTAAAGCGGAAGATCTAATCATTTAATGAGATAATCAACATAATTGTAAACGAAAATGAAATGATCACCTTAAAAGTGATGAACAAGCTGTAAAGCTGATACAAGTACTTCTCCTTCTGCGGTTTAATTTGCTCGCAGACTCTTAATGCACTTCACCAGAACTGATTATATGATTCTCGGATGGATAGGCCTCTTGTATTAGAGCAGTGCTGAAGAGATGTTAATAGGAAGATGCTGACCAAGACTTGGGAGGTTGCGCAACACTTTCTTGGAAGCTGATGGGAAACATAAAGGAAGAAGAGGAGTGAGCAGACTTTACTTAAAAATTTATGGGTTAATACTATTTTTATCTCTTATTTTTAATTTTATTGATATTTTAGTCTTTTATTTTTAAAAGTGAAATATTTTAATTCTTTATCTTTTAAAATTGAAATACCGTTAATTTTTATCGTTGATTTTGTTAAAAAAAGACGAAAAAATACGTAATTGACCAAAATACCCTTACCACCATCACCACTACCACCACCAAATTTTAGGGGTATTTTGGTCAATCATAATTTTTTTTCATTTTTTTTAACGGAATCAGCGACAAATACTAACGGTGTCCCAACTTTAAAAGATCCTTGATTGAAATGTCTCACTTTTGAAAATAAAGGACTAAAGTGTCAATGAGATCAAAGATAAGGACCAAAAGTGGTATTAACCAAAAATTATTCAACTGTTGTTTATGCTATGAGATGGCTTATTCCGATCTTTAGCCTAACTCCAACGGTTTTTTCATATATTTTTTTTTCTTATATGTAGGAAATTGTAAACATTTTTCCTACATTCAATCAATCATTTAGCGTAGGAATTTTAATTCGAATTTCACTCCAACAACTTTTTTATTGTACAGACTCCCTATTTTATTTCATTCCAATATTCTCTCCTTATTTCAATATTAAACATATCATTTTAATACTTTTTTTCTGTATATATATTCATTTTTCTTGACAACATTTTATTTTTAATTCCCAACATAAATGTTTATATTTATTATTTAATTTAAAAATCTTTCAATAAGTTTGAATTTTTTATTATTTAATTTAAAACTTTCTCAACGACATTCTCTGTTAGTTTTTTCAATTTTTTTGTTAATTTTATTTTTGTTTTATTTAATTAATAAAAAATTATAATATTATAGTGTCACAAAAAGTTTAAGATTTAATGGTACTCCATAAAATTTAATATATTTAAAAAAAATTAAGGGATATTAGAGAATTAGTGTAATTAAAAAGTCAACATATTAAACTGTAATTGAATAAACATTAAATCTCTATATATAATTATAAAAAGTAACTAATTTAGCCACAAAAAAAGACTACACTATAATTAAAAATTATTGAACAGTGTTTAACGGATAGAGTAAGGGATGATATTTTCTTTTCTACAATTTAATGTATGGGGGTAAAGGATGTGTTGGAGACCAAATCAACCCATCCCCTCCCTACATACATGTTGAGTAGGGGGCATTTTGTATCCATTGGAGTTGAGAGTTACAAACAAAAGAAAATCCAAGAGCCAAAATGCTCAAAAATAAAAGATCAAATATTAAGAGGAAACTCAAGAAGTATTCATAAATAAGAATATGAACGTAGCTAATTAAAATTTCTAGTGTCACTTCCTGAATCCAAAACTCCATGCTTAGGCCTAAAAAATAACTATTTAACTCTTCATTATTTTCTTCCCTTTTCTTCTTTTAGATAGGATTCTTTTGGCATGTTCTGGTTGATGTGAATGAAATTAAGATGGTGAAGTGAGTATATTTTTCTTTGTGGGTTTCTCTGTCTCAGGGCAGTCATATTTCAGGCAAAAATGGGCGTATCCATTGCTCAATGAATATTAACACAGAAACTGGGCGCCTGTCGGCAAGAAGGCCAAATTTACAGGTAAATGATGTAGAATTCTGATCTTCGACTGGAGATTGGTCAGTAAAATATAATTGCTTGCATAATCTAGTTATGACTGCTTTACTCTACATTCTGCAGGGGAGTTACTGTATCTTTTTGCGTTTCAACTTTGATTTGTACTCTGAATAGTCGATTGTCTTATCATGATCGCCATCCTTATTTATTGCTTGTAATGTAATAATTTTACACTACCTTGTGTTGTCATACGGCACTGATTTTCAATGTTGATAAGGGGTTTGTTAACAGCTAATTGGCCACTTGAACAAACAATAATTCGAAGTTGGATTCTACATCCATTTTCCTTTAAAACAAACTTCAGAAGGGCTAATATTTTGCTTCCTATGAAACAGAATCAGCCTGCTCTAGAGAAAGATCGGTACAAGATTCGTCAGGCATTTATAGCTGCACCTGGGAACTCTCTGATTGTTGCTGATTATGGACAGGTAATGATCGACTTTACATCATTTTTCCTTGAAACAAGTCAGACTGTGATTCTGTATGTTCACTGGATATATGTAAATAACCAGCTAGAACTTAGGATTCTTGCACATCTTGCCAACTGTAAGAGCATGTTGGATGCTTTCAAAGCTGGTGGAGACTTCCATTCAAGGACAGCGATGAACATGTATCCACATATACGTGAAGCCATTGAACGAAAAGATGTCCTTCTCGAGTGGCATCCTCAATCTGGTGAAAACAAGCCTCCTGTTCCTTTACTAAAGGTAAAACACTAGGATGTTACCCTAGTTCAATACATATGTCAGAAATTGCAACGTCTGGATCAACTGTTTAATTCTGGAGTTTGCTCAATGAACTTGTAATCAGAGTTGCCTGATGAATTCAATTGTTGACAAGGGGCAGAAAAAGTCATTTTCTAATCGAATGCTTCTTCCATTGACCAGAGCTTTGTTATATGTAGATTCAATGCCATTATATAGCAAACATAGGCTGCTAATATGCAAAATTCAAATTATTGTGTATAGGATGCATTTGCTTCTGAAAGAAGAAAAGCAAAAATGCTCAACTTTTCCATTGCATACGGGAAAACAACAGCAGGTCTTGCTCGCGATTGGAAGGTACACTATTATTCCTCCTGATGTGGCAAGTACTTCCCATCTTGTCAAATTGGAAGTTCTGATTTGTTAGAAATGGGTGGCCTCCATTTGCAGGTTTTTGTGAAGGAAGCAAAGGAAACAGTTGACCGCTGGTACAGTGATAGAAAAGAAGTTTTGACTTGGCAGGAACAACGTAAAGGTGAAGCACTTAGGCGTGGATGAGTCCACACATTGCTTGGACGAGCACGAATGTTCCCTTCGCTAAAAAATGCAACTTCTTGGCAAAAAGCTCATATTGAACGAGCTGCCATCAATACCCCAGTGCAGGTCTGCCTCTATGGTGTCCTTACCTCTCTGTGGAGAAATTGAATGTTTGGGTGTATAGAATGTGCGTGTTCTGACGACTCTGTTATTGCCACAGGGAAGTGCTGCAGATGTTGCAATGTGTGCCATGTTAGAGATATCAAAGAATGTAGATTTGGAGAACCTTGGTTGGAGGCTTCTTTTACAGGTTAGTGTGTTAGAAAAGCCAATCAATGATGAGAAAAACACATATATTCAAACACTTTTTACAGGTCACTCGAATTTGCTCAAATTTTACGGAACACTGCATATATATGCTAAACAAAAAGTGACATTGTTTTTCCCTGGAACAGGTTCATGATGAAGTAATTCTAGAAGGGCCTACAGAGTCATCTGAACAAGCCAAGGCCATAGTGGTTGACTGCATGTCAAAACCCTTTGATAGAACAAATTTTCTTAGAGTTGACCTCTCTATTGATGCTAAGTGTGCCTAGAACTGGTATTCTGCCAAGTAGATAATTGTCTGCATGCTAAACAGGTTTTTGTTTAGAGTTGACCTCTCTATTGATGCGCGATCTGTTCGTTGCAGTTGTTTTGCTGGTAATCTTACAATGGAATCTGATATCGATAGTGGATTTGCTACCTTCTGCCATCTTGTAATTTTTACTGGTGTAGGTGGTGCTGTGAGAAATTCGTGCGATGTAAATAGAATTTTCTCTCATGGGGATATATGTATGTATATCTTCTTGTTTATAAGAGTTCCAAATATTGCTTCTCATCTTTTCCCTCTATTTCTGTAGTTAAGTGTTTCTCATCTCTGCACATTTTAGTGTCTTTGATGAAACATGCACAGCTGCAAGTGGTCATGATTCATTGCTCCTTAGTATCTTGTTTCTAGTATTGAACTTCCAATAAAAATGAGAAATGCATTACCTTTAAGTGCAGTTTGAACTATTGACTTGCATAATTAAAAATAACCAATTAAGTTTACGAAGAAACTTAAAAATCGATCACTGATCCAATAAAAAGGCATTTCATAATCTTTTTCTATTTATGCTGAGTATTTCTTCACTCATTTTGTGTCTGTTGGGAGAGTGAAAAGATGAGACAATTATGTGGGGTTAGTAACACTCCGATTATTACTGTCACAAAAGTGCTTCTCTCATAACATTACAAAGTTAGGAAAGAGATCAATAGTGGTAATGTACTGGTGCAATACTTAAATGAGTCATCTGAGTGTGGAGATTAAATCGCAGCATCTCATTGTACCACTATTGAATTTCTGCATTGGATTATGAAGAGATTTAAATCCTGACTCAAGTAATTGACATTTTTCCGAATCAATGCTTTGGGCACATAATGTACACGATGCACTGGACCAGAACCCGTGCCATAAACCATAAAAGACATTCCCTACACACGAAGACATCAAACAAATCAAGACTTATTTCTTTAACACAAATGTTAGTCACTCAAAATGTTGTACTTTCAAGGTAAATATTTGGTTTGATGTTATACAAGGTTGGTATTTCTCTCAATTTCATATAAAGAAAAAGATGGTAGAATTGGATATATTTTTCAATCAAGTACAGTATTAATTTAGGTGAAAAATACACGTCTCTAACAAAAGTGACCTCACGAGTGCAAACATTGATGAGTTTATTCAAATTTGAAACAAAATTCATCAGTGACATTTTTAAGGATGGATTCACAGTTTTTACCAAACCAGTGGGTGCTATTAAAGTAAATGTAATGGAACAAACCAAATGTTGTCAAGTCCTTCCTTAGTAGTGACAATTAACTCATTCAATATCAAAAACTAATAATACAGCAACCAAAGCACTATCCCAAAATAATGCAAAGCCTATATCAATTCCTCAAGCCAATATCTCCATATAAAGTTAATATTTAAAGCAAAATCCAATATAACATTTTAACCTGCGTACATAAAAGAAAAATCCGAAGGTTGAACATTGTTCTTTCACGAATACCAATCAAATATTGTCAAGGCTTTCCTTAATAGTGACAAGATGGCCTTAAGTTCCCCCACTCAAATAAATTCCTTAGACTTTCTCGTCACCCCATCTTCAACTGATGAAAAAAAAGTATAGTGAGTATAAATTATTTAAAATGCATGACTTATCTTTAAAAAGAATTAATATAACCGAATGGCTTTTGAGGATCAAAGTCAAAGAATAATGTAAGAGAAATCTCAACAAAGAATTATGAATTATTAGTGAAGTGAATTGAAAGTTGAATCCAATAAAACTGTCTGAATGTGCTATTGTAAACAATTCTAGTAACGTTTACAATAGTTCATATTCATGCATAATCAGTCATTTGATAATGAAAACAATTCCCAATACTAGGCAGTAAGATATGCATAACATATGGTGCATCTGAATTAATTAAGACAAACGCAAATTATTGACCGCTAATCCTTGCCGGTTGGGATTTAAGTCTGAGTGTTTATCAATCCAAGACTAGCAAGACACAATTCAAAGATATCCATTTTATACAGGCCATATAACTTTGCATTCATTTATACTAAAGATGTTTAAGAAAACTTGCTTTCAGAAATATAAATAAGACTTAATAAATTCATAAACATTGGTTTTTAGAGAAAAAATTATATATAGTTATAAAAAAAAGAGCATACTTTGACGTCATTTGAAGACAAAAGATTTATATGTGTCGCATTGTAGAATATCAATATATAATTCAAACATCTATGAATAGGAAAAGATAAAAAATCTCTCTCAATCCTTGCTTCGAACATGTAACGTGCAGAAATTAAAATATGTTTTTCACAAGCCAGAACTTGTTAGCCATGATATCCTTCCCTGTTAGCTATCTTTGATGAAAATTCAGTAAGTCAAGGAACCATAAAATATGTAATAAAATAGCAAAGAAGGAGCTGCAAAAGCTTACCTAAAGTGTCAAATAAGAATGTCACTTCAATCATTGCCAACGGGAGTAGCCTCCCATATCAAAATATTCGAGAAAGGGGCGAAGGATATTGATGGAGTTGGGATGGTCCCACTCCAATGATTCCCACCATTCTTTTTCTGTTTCACTTATATAGATCTGTCGAAGAGATGGAGGAGGAGATGGTTGTCCATCAATGAGGGGAAGAAAGATAGGCAGTCTCTTTATCTTCGAACAATTAATTATGTAGATAATCTCAATGGAATCGCAACAATTAATTGTTCCCTCATAGATGCTCTCCAATTCTGGCAGGGAAGACAACTTTATACTTTTCAACTTTGGGAAGGTGGTAATATTTGTGTACTGGTTGTTGTCGTTGCTCCTGCTGCTGCTACTTGGAGAAGAAGAAGAAGATGCTGATGGAGAAGGATGGGAGAGAGGCAATCTCTTAAGTTTTGGACATTTACGTATAACGATCTCCTGAATGGAATCACAACAAATAATTTCTCCCTTATAAATGCTCTCCAATTCTGGCAGGGAAGACAACTTGATTTTTCTCAACTTTGGAAAGGCAGTATTGTTGCTATGTGAAATCGAGCCTACACCCTCATCTTCTTCATCATCTGCTATTATCTCCTCCATTTGATCACACTTACTGACCCAAATCATCTCAAGGTTTCGAAGGTTGTGTACCACTAACTTGCGTGGGAATAGCTTCTTCATTTTGTGACATTCCTTAATCCTCAACTCTTTAAGAGAGGAAAAGGTGCCACGTGAAGGAGGAAGTGCCTCAAGAGCTCCTGGTTCCCACTTGATTAAACCAATCAAATTTGGCAACTCTCTAAGGGACAAATACTCAAGATTCTGCAAAGGTCCATCACCGTTAGAAGCAGAGGAGATTCTCATAATGCATTCTATTTCGTCACACTCTTCAATCTCGCAAAACCGAAAGTCTTTGGAATAGTATAACGACGGGACATCTTCCAACAAGCAGGAGCTCAAGCCCTTACATTTAATAAATTGTAGGCGCTGAATGTTCCGAGGCAGTGAAACAACATCTCCTCCACCTCTTTTAAAACTCCATCCTTTTAATACGATATGGTGTTTATCATCGCCGGAGAAATTGTAATCAAAATTGAAATTACCTGCAACAATTTTATAGAAAGTGATCGGCGGTGATTTATTGAACCACTTGGAATAAAATATGTCAACATCATCAATCCAACCCTCAAATTCTTCTAACAGTTTCAAACTCTCTACTTCTTCTAATCCTACTTTTATGTGTCGAGGAAGTAACAGGCACTGAAGACGAGCAAGTCGGGGTAACAACCCACTTGGGATCTTTTCAAGTATGTCTGCTCCATGCATATTCAAGCACTTGAGTTTGACCAAACATTCCATGCCCTCTGGTACTTTCTTAATTTTAGTGTTACTAATGTCCAACTCCATTATTCCCATGAGCTTTCTCAACGAAGGCACGTAAGAGAGACTCTCACAAGATCCAAGCAATAGTGCACTGAGATTCTCCAACTCCGAGATGGAGTTTGGTAAAGTCTCAATATGAAAGTTAAAACTTAAATTGAGAACTCGTAAACCATGCATGTGAGCAAAGAGAGAATCTGGGATAACCTTCAAACGATTAACGCTCAAAATTAATGTTGAAAGTCGACGACATCTAGGTGATAAGCCCTCGGAAATTTCAACAATGTCATTGTACATCAAGGAAACCTTATCCAAATCCTCTGTCCACACTTGCTCATTTGGTACTTCATCTAGCTGCACACCGGCTTTTATCATGAACCTAGGATTATTTCTTGTGATTTCTACTGCCATCTCTCTAACCAAATCATGCATCTTCACATATTCTTTTCTGGCACTTTCCAATAAGCAGATCTTAACCAGTCTATTGAGTAGTGAATGGCCCTGATCAAATTCTGCGGCCCGACTTTTCCTTTCATGCATCAATCCCTCACAAATGAATAGGCTTATCAATTCATCTCTTGGAATTTCATGGTCTTCAGGATACAGAGAACAATACAAAAAACATTTCTGCAACCTCGGATCCCTCAAATGATTGTAACTATATTGAAGTATTGGAAATACCTCACTTTTTAAACCATTTTGCCCCATGATAGAGTCCTTTAATTCTTCCAAAACATCTCTCCACTCATGAATGTCACCCACCCCAATCATGCTTTTAGCAACAATGATAATTGCAAGTGGCAATCCAGAGCACTTCTTAGCCATTTTCTTGGCAACTTCTTCCACTTCCGGACTAAGCTCGTGTACACAATCAAGTTTTTCCAAAAATAGTTTCCAAGCTTCTTCCTCAAGAAGAGGTTGTACTTTGATAATGTTATTTTTGCAGCCCATCTGATCACACACAGCTAGTAATCGACTAGTTATGATTACCTTGCATCTATCTTCTCCGAGAAGAACTCCGATCTGTCTTAGATCAAATTCCTTCCATACATCATCCAAAATGAGTACAACATTCTTCCTTTCTGTCAGTAGTTTATGCAGAATGGCTGCTTTCTCCTCTATATCATGATCTTTTGGAAGATCATAATTTAATTTTTTGGCCAAGTTATTCTGCAATTTGTTAATATCAGCCTCTTGGGAGACAGTGACCCAATAAACATGAAATTTATCTGGTGTCCCTTGAAGATTCATGCAAATCTTGTTGTGAATATGCTTCGCCAAAGTAGTCTTTCCAACACCTCCCATCCCATAAATACCAAAAATTGGGACTTGATCAGAGTTTGCCTCTACCCATGCCAAGATATTATTCAATTCTTGCTTCAATGTTTCACCATGCAATTGTGTCATGGATAATGGTTCCATGCTGGTTTCATATGCATCGACTACAAGCTCACGAAAAGTTTCAGTTTGCTTAATGAGTTCTCCAGCTCCTTCATTCAGTTTTTTCACATGGCTTCCATGCCACAGAGGTTTGGAAATTCCAGCTTCTTTTAATGTCTCATTTAATTTACCACATTCTTCTTTGAACTTTTTTACTTTCTCCAACCAACTTCCAACTTCCATTTTCCTCCTCTTCTTACCTGATAGCTCGGCGTTCTTCACTTCTGTCTCTATGTCAGAAGCTTTACTTGTCAATACTTCCAAATTTCCCTCGAGAGCTTGCTTATTATCGTTGAAGTCAAGTGAAGTGGTGATTTTTTCCCCAATGCGGCTGGTGAATGGCTCCACAAGTTTGTCCATAGCACTGTTCATTTTCTAACCTAAAAATGTTCATGTAGTTCATAAGTCTGTACAACGCAAGTATGCATAACATGACTGAACCAATTTTTTTTTTCAAAGGAGGAATAAGTCATTTTACATTATGTAAGATGTTACACACAAAACTTGAATTCAGGTTATCACTTAAACCTCAATACCTTCTTATGAAGCACACATTATTAATTTCACTGAATGTGGTACATTAATATGTTAAAAAAGAAAATTCAAATAACGATAAATATATATTTGTATTAGATAAATATAGTATTTACATATACTTAGTCTCAAGTATCTTAGAAATTAGCATGCTATACTATATAGTCTATTTTGACAATAACATAAACATAGTATCATAAAGATTTATGCAACTGTTGTTTAAGATATTTAAGGAAAACTCTCTTACGAGATGGTCAATCTGAAAAGTAGATATGGTCTGAGTCAACTTGGAGATCATCAGTCTAAAAGTAAGGTTAAAAAAGCATTTGATAAATCTCATGAGATGGCATATCTGTTTTGATCTGTTCTTTTAGACAAAAATAATGGCACATACTAAAAATAGTTGTTAATCATTGATTATGTTTCATATATATCTTGCAAAATAATCCTAGTACATTAGTAACAAAGATCAAATTTTTTAAGGCCTTGCTATCGCTAATTGATCAACTTCAACATGTACATAGCAAAATTTTGGAAATAGTTAAACCATCGAGATATACTATAAATATTTTCAAAAATTATGAAAATAGTTGGCATATAATACTTCGAAAAATAACATTTCACATATATTTTCTCATACATAATGTAGTATAATACACACAATAAACATTAAATGACTGCGTTTGGCATGTAATAATACTTTCAAAATCATTAAATTATTAATTATAATTAAGGTAGCCTTTGAACTTTTAAAGAGACAGCAATCATTTTGAGATTAGAATGTCTATTTTGAACACTTGATGCTTTGTGTTACATTAAATGGCACATGAAATATTATATTGATATAAGATTCTGAACGACTTTGTTAGTATTATTTGATTTTAAGATGAAACGCTTCATGCGTCGTCATCCACATATGACTATATATACGTACAACTCGTTTTAGTTAGTATTAGAATACATCATGAATTCCTAGACTGCCATATAAGATCCCATGTCATTCCACTTTGTATCAGTTGGTTTTACGGGTTTGGATGGAACCTCCACGAGTCTCAACACAGGGAAAAAAAATCAAAATTTAGTTCAAAATGAAATGATGAAAACAATTCCAATTAGATTGGATATGACACACTAAATAGAGTTATTAATCATTATACATTGTCATATATCTCTTGCAAAACAACCCCTATTACAAAATTAGTATTTAAGACCAAAATTAAGGGCCTCGGATAGTATTAAAATTCATTATAATTCGAAAATAGTTGTACAATGAAATATAGAAAACATTAGAAGATTCCAAAATTGCATGAAACTATCATGATAGGAAAAAAATCAAAACTTATGAAATTATTAGCCATATAATACTTCCAAAAACTATGTTGCATATATAGGTTTCCATCATAACATAGTATTTACATGCAATAAATGTATTACATATTATATTTGGTATATAATACTTGAATTGTTCAAATTATATATTAATCATAACTAGTCATTCTTTTTCTCAAATACTCTACTGGACTTATTGTTAACATAACTTGTATGTTTGAATTTTTTAGACATAAAAATAATTTTAGTGTTGATTTTTTAATTAGTGGGCTTAGAATCGCATGATTTATGAGCCTTAGTTACAATCATTTTCTCTCTGTTCGTCTGCTAATGGAACTAAATTAATAAAAGTGATGGATAATCCACATAGTCGCATAAAAATTGAAGAATATTGCTTTTTAGTAGTTCTTTGGTCTCAAATATCTTGGAAGGTATGCTACATAGAATGTCTATTTGACACCTGATACTCTATGTTGACAATAATATAGTATCATTAACATGTAATCCACAATCATTTAAGAAAATAATAATTTTATTTTCTGCTCTGTTATTTCTATTAATATAGTATTTGCATCAATAAACACAACTACCTTTTCCATTATTGTACTTTTAGAAAATACTTTTAAGATGTCTTTGGTGAAAAATTAGTATTATGTTCACACATTTTACCGTCTTTATTAGTGTAATACCTATCAGGGACCTGTAAGAATATAACCAATTTCTCAAAAACGTCTTAACAACAATCAAGCAAAAAGACAATACTACTTTTGATAACAAATCAATAAAACACTTACAAGATAATTGTCCCACCGTGCGCTCTCAAGATTAGAGCTTCAATGGCTTTTGGACTTACAAGAAGAATACAAGAAAGAAAGACTAACTTATGATTGTGTTTGGAGTTGTGTTGTGGATCAATATGATGAACTAATGCATGCCTATTTATAGAATTTAGCTAGCCCGGCATAGGAGACTTTCTATCAAACATTTTTCATCTTGGTTGGCTTTACCAACCATGTTTAAAGTATTGACCACTCATATTTATCATATGAGTGGCTACAATTGACCACATGGGTGGCTAGCATCTAAGTCAACTTCTAAAAAGTTTTCTTTGGTCAAATTGGCTAACTTTAGCATTGTATCATCCCGACATCATCTTAGGTAATTCCAAATTCCCGAACTTCTTTCTTGTAGCCATCGAGGTCTCTTTGACCTCATCGACGTGTTAGTCGGAATCATTAATTTATGCTACCACATAAATTAACGATACTTATTATAGGTGGGCATTGACATATACCAATACCCTCCCTCAATGTTTACCTCATGTTGACTGAGCTATTGGGCTAACAGCCAATGTTTGAAGATGCTTGCTCAACTGGACACTCCCTAACGCTTTGGTGAAGATATCTGTACAATTATCTTCTGTAGGGTAGTACTCCATGTAGATTTCACATTCCTCGATCAATTCCCTCACATAGTGATACTGAATCTCTATGTGTTTTGTTCTAGCATGAAATACCGGATTCTTTGACATGGCTATACAACTCTGACTGTCACATTTCAACATTGTTGCTTCCTCTATTGGAATGTCAATATCAGTCATGATGCATCGTACCCAAACAGCTTCACAGGATGCTACACAAGAAGCCTTGTATTCCGCCTCCGTTGATAAAAGTGCAACGGTGGGTTGCTTCTAATTAGACCATGAGATGATTCCACCACCGAATATGAATACGTAACCTGTAACAGATTTTCTTGAGTCAATATCACCAGCCCAGTCTGAGTCACAGTACCCAGATAAAATATCTCCAGACTTGTATGATATCCCATAATTAGACCATGAGATGATTCCACCACCGAATATGAATATGTAACCTGTAACAGATTTTCTTGAGTCAATATCACCAGCCCAGTCTGAGTCACAGTACCCAGATAAAGTATCTCCAGACTTGTATGATATCCCATACTCAAACGTGCCTTTGAGATATTTGAGGATTCGCATCCCTGCATGCCAGTGACTTTGTCTCAATTTATTTGAAAACTGACTAAGAACTCCCACAGCATAACTAATATCAGGTCTTGTGTCACAAAGGAAGATTAAACTTCCCACCAACCTTCTGTAGAGCTTGTTATCAACTTGTTTTGAAGGATCGTCAATTGATAACTTTGTATTTACTTCCATCGGGGTGATAACTGGTTTGCACTCGGACATACCAAATGCAGTCAGGAGCTCACGAACATATCGTTGCTGCGAGATGAAGATAGTATGAGGTTTTTGCCATATCTCGATTCCCAAGCAATAGTGAAAAAGACCAAGATTTGTCATTTCAAATTCTTGGCTTAACTGTTCTTGTGTCTTCCGAATATTATCTTCATGGTCACCAGTGATTACATGATCATCCACATATAGGACTACAATTACCTTCTTTCCTTGTTCACTTAGAACATACAAGTTGGCCTCTGATTTGCTTCTACAGAAATCATGGTACAAGAAGAAAGAGTCTATACATTTGTACCAAGCTCGTGGTGCTTGCTTTAACCCATATAAAGCCTTTTTCAATTTGCAGACTTTTTCTTCTTCACGTAGTATTTGGAAGCCAGGGGGTTGTGCAACGTAGACTTCTTCTTCAAGTTGCCCATTAAGAAAAGCTGACTTGACATCCATTTGATGTACAATTCATTCATAATGCGCGGCAGCTACAACAACTAGCCTGATTGTTGACATTTTTGCTGTTGGAGCAAAGGTTTCTTATACATCGAAACCTTCGACTTGAGAAAATCCTTGTGCTACAAGGCGTGCCTTGTATTTTTCAAGACTTCCATCTGCCTTGTACTTCACTTTCCAAATCCATTTGGTACCGATAATTTTTTTGTTCGGTGGCTTTTCAACGATCTCGCAAGTATCATTTTTCATGATACTATCATACTCGACTTGCATAGCTGCTCTTCAATTTGGATCTGGCGTGGCTTCCTCCACATTTATCGGTTCTTTTACCGTCTTGATGATTTGGGTCATCAAAGTCATGTTTACTAGCTGTTGTCCTGATCTGTTCTGCTCCTTTATTCTCTTTGATCGTCTTAGTCCATCAGGACGTGGACTATTATCAGTAACTCCTGGATTTCTTCCATCAAAGAGCTGTTGGAACCTCTTTGGTTGTGGCTTCCTTGTGGGTACAACAGGTTGGTCTTCAGTCTCCTCATCATTAGAGACTAATTCATTGTTCAACGATCGTTGTTCAGGCATTTGGTGGATTACTTCATCGGTTGATGACGAAATGGCAGGACCGCTATCCTCCATTGAGTGTGGTCTCTCATTAAACACCACATCTCGGCTTATGATCACCTTCTTGGCCTCTACATCATATAGTCTGTATGTTTTTGACTCTTCACTATATCCCAAGAAAATGCCCTTCTTACTCTTGTCATCCAATTTCTTTCTATTTTCATTTGGGACGTGTACAAAATACTCACACCCAAATTTTCTTAAATGAGACACAGAAGGTTTCGTACCATAATAAGCCTTATTAGGAGTCTTATCGTTGAGTGCCCTGGTTGAGCACCGATTGAGGATGTATACTGTTGTGTTGACTGCTTCAGCCCAAAATGTGTTAGGTAGGCTAGCACATTTCAACATACATCGAGCCATTTCTACAATTGTTCAATTTCTTCGTTCCACAACTCCATTTTGTTGTGGTGTGTTTGGAGCAGTTAATTGGCGCTTAATCCCAAGCTTGTTGCAGTAGTTGGTGAACTCTGTAAAACAGAATTCCCCCCACGATCGGTACGAAGTTTTTTCAACTGAGTTGTGTTCTCATTTGTCATAAGTTTGTGTCACACTTTAAACTTTTCAAGAGCATCAGCCTTGTCCCGAAGGAAGTACACCCACATCTTCCTACTATAATCGTCGACTAACAACATAAAGTAGGAAGATCCTCCCAACGCCGTGGTAGTCATTTTTCCGCAGAGGTCCGCATGTAACAACTCTAGAGGTGCCTTTGATCGGTTATGACTCTTTTTGGGAAATGATTGTCTATGTTGCTTGCCCAGCATAAAAGCTTCACATGGTCCTTCAACTTCTTCAATTGAAGGCAAGTCGCCCACCATCTTCTTCTTTTGCATTTCCTTTAACACAGGACAGGAAATGTGCCCGAACCTTTCATGCCAAAGTTGACTTGTTTTGGCATCCATGACGGCAGAAAGAGAGCTGATTTCGTAAAGGTTATTTTTGCGAATACCTTTACTTACTATATTTTGATCTTTGTCAAGAATCAAAGCTTCCGTCTTCTTGAACCGCACTTCTAGATCATTATTTGTAATAACAGCTACAGATAGCAAATTTCTGGTGATCTGGGGTATAAAGAGTACGTTGGACAGTTTCTTGCTTCCTTCATCTTTAGACACGAGCGAGATGGTTCCAGTGCCCTCAACGGGACACCTAGCGTTATTCCGGACGACAACATTCGTTGGTTCTTGTAGAGATTTTATGGAGTCATATAACTTCTTCTTGCTGGTCATGTGTCGGGAAGCTCTACTATTTAACACCCATGCACTTGTTTGATGTACATGTGCGCTAGTACACGTTTTCTCTGATACATATGTTATAGTAAACAGATGCACTTCTGTTTCAGCTGTATTGGCAGATTCTTTATTTCTCCAATTTGGATTTAGAGTTCCGTTCTTCTCGTCATGGATTCGTTTCCTGCAATCTTTGATAGCATGACCTTTCTTATTGCAGTAGTAGCACGATCCAAAGAACGTCTTCTTCTTTCCTTTCTTCTTGGCTATTCCTCACTTTGGCTACAAAGGCAGAGTCAAGTTGATTTTCTATACTTTTTAGCTTAATCTCTTCCTCCATCAACATGGCAGTGAATTCTTCAAACATCAAAGGAGGAATGCGAACTTGTGCATTGAGTGCTGTCACAAGGCCGTCAAATTTTGGAGGCAACACTCTAATGCACCTTCGAGCTAGTTCCTCAGTTGATTTGGCAATACCAACTGCAGCCATTTGATCACGTAGGTTTTTCATCCTACTGATAAATGACTCAGCTGCTTCATCTTTACTTAATCTCTCAGCAGCTAACTGATTCTCCAAGTTCTGAATGCGAGTCTGATTCCTTGTTTCATACTGATTTCTCAGTATGTTCCAAGCTTCAGTTGCCTTGGTTGTGTGTTGAATTAGAGTAAGGACAGAATCCTGAACACTTGTTACAATTGCACAAAGTGCATCAGCATTTTGTCTTCTCCATTCTTTGACAAGCTGAAGATCTGAAGGTGTGACCTTTTTTGTGTCATCTTCAGCACAGACTGCAACTAGTTCTGCATCTGTGCCTAACACTGTATCAAGGAGTTCGTAGGAGTCCAGAACTGTAGTGATTTTGAACTTCCACAAAAGATAGTTCGTGCCGTCAAGTTTTCCTTCTGTGAAGGTAGGGGGACGGATACGAATTATCGGTACTAAACCGGAACTAGAACTGGTAGAAGAAGAACTATCACCTTGAGTAGTCATAGTTGTTGAGCTTTACTAGACAAGATTGTTGTTAGGAGGCGCTTAGGGTCGTGATACCAGGTAAGAAGATAACCAATTTTTCAGAAACGTCTTAACAACAGTCAAGTAGAAAGACAATACTACTCTTTATAACAATTCAATATAACATTTACAAGATAATTGTCCCACCGTGCGCTCTCAAGATTAGAGCTTCAATGGCTTCTGGACTTACAAGAAGAATACAAGAAAGAAAGACTAACTTAGGATTGTGTTTGGAGTTGTGTTGTGGATCAATATGATGAACTAATGCATGCCTATTTATAGAATTCAACTAGCCCGCCATAGGAGACTTTCTATCAAACATTTTCCATCTTGGTTGGCTTTACCAACCATGTTTAAAGTATTGACCACTCATATTTATCATATGAGTGGCTACAATTGACCACATGAGTGGTTAGCATTCAAGTCAACTTCTAGGAAGTTTCATTTGGTCAAATTGGCTAACTTTAGCATTGCATCATCTCGACGTCATCTTAGGTAATTCCAAATTCCCGAACTTCTTTCTTGTAGTCATCGCGGTCTCTTTTGACCTCATCGACGTGTTAGTTGGAATCATTAATTTATGCTACCACATAAATTAACGATACTTATTATAGGTGGGCATTGACATATACCAACAAGACCCACTATATTTCAGTTTTAAGAGAATGTTATTTTTCAGGCATGAGTTTTAAATTAAATCTCATTCTCATCTATGAGATTTTACCTTTTTTTTTTCTAGATTTTTCCAGATATCAAATTCTATCAACCAAATATTTAAGTTTAAAACAGATTTTGGTCTATTTATTCAAAATTCATCGATTTAATCCTATTTTAGTGCCTTTAGGTTTTTTCTTTTTTTAATTCTTGTATGGTAGTAAAATATTAACTCGTTCAAAAAATGTTACACATTTAGAGAGAAAAAGATTTGATTCAATTTGAGATGTATGTATATTTGTATAGAAGAAAAGAAAAGTTTAAAGTGAATCTAATTTTTACTGAATGACTTCATTAAATTATTTTATCAATTATGTTTTAATTTTTTCTTTTGTTTTAAAAAATAAAAAGATGAAAATGACTACCAACATAGGGCTTTGTATGAAAAAATTTGATGTTATAAAGAAATATAAGTAATACTAAAATCCCATAAGGAATTTGGGATTTAATCTAATATTTATGGGGGAAAATGGCATTCTCTCCAAGTGCTCTATTTTGACATAACGTAGTACCATTAACATTTATCCAATTGTTTTTTAAGATAGTTGAGAAAAAACTTTCTTAGATGGTCAATCTATAAAGTAAGATTAAAATCCTTCATGAATAAATGTCATGAGATGGCTTTTCTGTTTTGATGTGTTTCTTTTAGACAAAAATATATAATCGCACATGAATTAAGTAGTTTACTGGTATAATACTTAAAGCAGAAGATATAATTATCTAATGAGATAATCAACATAACTGTAAACGAAGAAAGTGAGATCACCTTAAAGCGATAAATAGGCCGAAAGCTAACACAAGGCTCCTTTTGCTATTGGGCTGGCAAACTTAATTTGATGCACTTCACAAGAATTGATTATATATATGATTCTTTTAGATATTGGATATGTTGGGTATCGGCGCAGCGGAATGGTTGGGGACAAGCAGTATCACGCAGTTAAAATATGAATGCGAACAGAGAAAGTAGAGACACAAGATTTACGTGGAAAACCCTCAAACAAATCGAGGGAAAAACCACGGGCAAGTAATGGAAGATTTCACTATGATGTGGAGTATTTTACAATAACCTTCTCTCTAATATAAGGAGAGAATAATATCACTCTCTCAAATAATAGGAGAAACTAACTCTCACTTACAAATATAGAACAACAAAAGAGGAAGAAAACTACTCAAGAGAAAGTTTATGTTTTCTCTCTAATTTGCTATGCTTGAATGATGCTAAATGGTAGGGAATGAACCTCTATTTATAGGCTCATTCCATACCCAAAATCAAAGCAAAATAGTAGTGTGAAAAGGATTTTCATGTGCCTAATTTTGCACCAAACTTTGATGCACAAATCTTCCTTTTTCCATTGCTTTTCATTTCTTCTTTTGTTGTCTTCTTTTGACTCACCAAAATGTAAAGCCACCAAAATTTTATTGTTCACATTCTCCCACTTAAAATTTTGGTGACACTTCAAATCTCTCCATACTTGCCAATTCCATGTTGCTTACGTCTTTGCTAGGCCAAATGAGGATCTACTCCAAACAAACTTGTCAACGTTGATTGGCTTTGTCATGACATCTGCTAGGTTCTCGTTGGTGTGAATCTTCTGCATATCCACACTCCCTTCCTCCACTACTTCTCGAACAAAATGAAATTGGACACTTATGTGTTTCGTCCTAGAATGAAATGCTGGATTCCTTGCAATGTGCAAGGCACTCTGACTGTCACAAAACAAGGGAATTTTCTCTTGTTTGTGCCCGAGCTCCTCCATTAACCCTTTAATCCAGATTGCTTCTTTACAAGCTTGTGTAGCTGCCATATATTCAGCCTCTGTTGTAGATAGGGCCACAACAGTCTGTAATTTAGATATCCAGCTTACCGCGCCGCCTGCAACTGTAAACACATAGCCTGTAGTGGACTTCCATTTATCGGAATCACCTGCAAAATCCGAATCAACAAAACCCTTGACAGTAAATTCTGATCCTTCAAAACATAATGCAACATCCGAGGTCCCTTTGATATATCTTAGGATCCTCTTAACAGCATTCCAATGCTCTCTACCAGGATTCGCCATGAATCGACTAACCGCACCAACTACTTAAGCAATATCTGATCTCGTGCATATCATAGCAAACATGAGACTTCCCACTGCTGATGCATACGGTACTCGAGACATTTCTATCCTCTCTGCTTCAGTGCTAGGGCACATACTTGAGGATAATTTGTAAATGACAAGAAGTGGGGTCGAGATTTCCTAACAATCTTGCATATTGAAGCGCCGCAAGATTTTCTTCAAGTAATTCTTTTGGGAAATCCATACATTCTTGTCTTTTCTATCTCGGTGAATTTGCATCCCTCAAATCTTGTTTGCTGGTCCCAAATCCTTCATATGAAACTCTCCAGCCAACTGTGCCTTCAGTTCTTGGACCCGATCTTTATTGGGACCTGCTACCAGCATGTCGTCCACGTACAACAACAGAATGATAAAATCATCATCGCCAAACCTCTTGTAGTACGTACAATGGTCTGAATTAAGTCTGTTGTACCTGAGGCTAATCACGAAGGAATCAAATCTCTTGTACTAACACCTTGGCGCCTGCTTTAAACCATACAGAGATTTGGTCAACCTGCAAACCAAGTTTTCTTTTTCTTTCTCAACAAAACCTTGTGGTTCAAACATCTAAATCTCTTCTTCAAGCTCACCATGAAGAAAAGCCGTCTTTACATCTAATTATTCTAGATGTAAGTCTAACACAGCACACATGGCCAAGACTACTCTGATAGTTATAAGTCTTACCACAGGAGAAAATATCTCATTGAAGTCAATTCCTTCTTTCTGAGCATATCCTTTCACCACCAGTCTTGCACGATATCACTCCACTTGGTCATTACCATCTCGCTTGATCTTGTAGACCCATTTGTTACCAATGGCTTTCCGTCCAGGTGGTAGTGGAACAAGCTCCCACGTCTTGTTTTTATGTAGAGCTTCAATTTCTTCCTGCATTGCTGTCATCCACAGGGCAACATCGGGGCTTTTTATAGCATCGTGAA
Organism: Ehretia macrophylla; assembly: GCA_037974665.1. Taxonomy (NCBI): domain Eukaryota; kingdom Viridiplantae; phylum Streptophyta; class Magnoliopsida; order Boraginales; family Ehretiaceae; genus Ehretia; species Ehretia macrophylla. Next base: position 25,481,840 of record CM075772.1, read on the forward strand.
AAGTAGATGGCTCTCCATTCTCTGTTAGAAGACAGTATGCAGCATTGCTCGCCATGACAAAATCTGAATGCCAAGTTGGTCTTGTTGTCTGACGCAATGAACGTCGGACTTTTATAATCTTAGCATCATCTGGTTCTTGTTCCTCATGCTCCGGTGCAGCTTCAGAAGAAGCATCTCCTTGTTCTGACTTATCTTCAATTTGTATTGTAGTAGTCTCCTTTGAAGTGTTGCTGTCGTCTTCACTTTGCAGTTTATCTTCTGCAAATATCACATCTCTGCTGATGACAACCTTGTGGGCAGTGGAATCCCACAGGCGATACCCTTTAACACTATCAGCATTTCCCAAGAATACACATTTCCTGGATTTTGGATCCAGCTTTGTTCTTTCTTGGGAACCATACATCATATATGCCGGACACCCAAATATGTGCAAGGTAGAATAATTTGCGGGTTTTCCGGTCCACATTTCCATTGGTGTCTTCAACCCAATTGTAGTTGACGGTGACCTGTTTATCACGTAACAGGTAGTTCTAGCTGCTTCTGCCCAAAATGATTTGGCTAGACCTGCAGTTTCCAACATAGCTCTCATTCTTTCAAGAAGAGTTCTGTTTATCCGCTCTGCTACACCATTTTGATGAGGTGTATGTGCAATAGTAAATTGCCTCTGAATACCCTCTTGCTTGCAAAATGCCAAGAAGCTCCCGTCAGTGTATTCTCCTCCGTTGTCCGTCCTCAAACACTTGATCCTTTTCCCGGATTCAAGTTCCACCAGCGCTTTGAAAGTTTTGAATATTGGAAACACATCTGACTTGTTCTTGATCGGATACACCCACAGTCTCCTAGAGTAATCATCAATAAATGATACAAAGTATTTGGCTCCTCCTAGGGACAAAACCGGTGATTCCCAAACGTCTGAACGGATCAAGTCTAGAATGTGTTTGCTTCTGGTAGTAGATCTCTCAAATTTTAATCTATGTTGCTTACTGGTAACACAGTGCTCACAGAAAGGTAAGTTTACCGTCTTGAGCCCGGGTAGGAGATTACGTTCAGCGAGAATCTTCAAGCCTCGTTCTGTCATGTGGCCCAATCTGCGATGCCACATTATAGTTGATTCTTCTTGACTGGCTGATGCAACTGATACATTTGCCTCCTGCAACGTATCTCCCAAAAGCATGTATAGATTTACCCCAATCTTTTCTGCCTTGATCACTATAAGCGCTCCTTTGACAACCTTCATGATCCCATCCTCGATATGGGTCTTGCAGTCAAGGTCATCCAATTGTCCAATGTACAATAGATTCTTCTTCAAGCCCTTCACATGTCGTACCCCTTGAATGATGCGAATGGTACCATCATACATTTTAATTTTGATGGTACCGATGCCAGCAATCTCCAAGGCATGATCATTACCCATGTACACAGATCCTCCAGAGACAGGTTCATAGGTATGGAACCATTCTCTACGAGAGGTCATATGCCATGTTGCTCCCGAATCCATTATCCAAGTATCAGTGAGCTCCTTTCTGCCTTTTGATACAGTTGCTGCTTCGCTGTATAAAATATCTCCATCATCTGGTGCAGTCGCCACACATCCCTGAGAATTTGTCACCTCGGGATTCTTTTTGTTGCTCCAACAATCCTTCTTGAAGTGCCCTTTCTTGCCACAGTTGTAGCATTTGATATTTTTTCTACTCCTTGATTTTGATCTACCTTGGTTGTTGCTCCCACTAGAGCCACGTTCCGTTGATCTACCTCTCACCATTGATAATGTCTCTGCTTGTTGTGAACTTTCGATTCTATCTTCCTTACTTTTGCGCCTAGATTCCTCTTCCAGAACAGCGGCTGCAACATCATCAAAAATAACAGAATCTGAAAGAACATTGTTAGTGTAACTAATGATGAGTTGATCATACGAATCAGGTATACTTTGAAGTAGAATTTCTGCACGTTCAAGCTCCGCTATTTTATGCCCAATTGCAGTCAATTGAGAGAATAACGTATTTAAGGTATTGATGTGATCTGTCACCGATGTGGACTCACTCATCCGAAAGGTATAGAGTCTTCTCTTCAAGAAAATCTTGTTGTGAAGTGACTTGACCTCATATAGTTTGGTCAGCGCATCCCAAATTTCTTTTGCTGACTTCTTTTTCTCAACGCTTGACAATACCGAATCTGCCAATGCCAGGTGTAGATTAGCCATAGCGTTGTCATCCATCTCTTTCCACTTATCGTCCGTCACCTCCGCTGGTCTGTCTCCAATTGCTGTCAAGCAATTCTCCTTTCTCAAGATTGCCTTCATCTTCAATTTTCATAGGGAAAAATTTCTCCCGTTGAACTTCTCGATTTCAAATTTTGCCGCCATAGTATTAACGACGATTTGCTTCGTAACTTGAACCGGCTCCCACTATTTCACTGTGAATAATACTATTTATGTGAATAGTTTCGTATACGTGAATAGTACCAAAACCGTATACGAAAATAGTATTGATATCGTATATGTAAATAGTCCTATACTGTATACGTGAATAGTAACCGTGAACAGTAATCCCGTATGTATACCAGTGACCCGTAACCAATGGCTCTGATACCACTGTTGGGTATCGGCGCAGCGGAATGGTCGGGGACAAGCAGTATCACGCAGCTAAAATATGAATAAGAACAGAGAAAGTAGAGACACAAGATTTACGTGGAAAACCTTCAAACAAATGGAGGGAAAAACCATGGGCAAGTAATGGAGGATTTCACTATGATGTGGAGTATTTTACAATAACCTTCTCTCTAATATAAGGAGAGAACAATATCACTCTCTCAAATAATAGGAGAAACTAACTCTCACTTACAAATATAGAACAACAAAAGAGGAAGAAAACTACTCAAGAGAAAGCTTATGTTTTCTCTCTAATTTGCTATGCTTGGATGATGCTAAATGGTAAGGAATGAACCTCTATTTATAGGCTCATTCCATACCCAAAATCAAAGCAAAATAGTAGTGTGAAAAAGATTTTCATGTGCCTAAGTTTGCACTAAACTTTGATGGACAAATCTTCATTTTTCCATTGCTTTTCATTTCTTCTTTTGTTGTCTTCTTTTGACTCACCAAAATGTAAAGCCACCAAAATTTTATTGTTCACAGGATAGGCTTCTTGTTTTTTAATTAGAGCAATGTTAAAGAGATGTTAATAGGAAGAAGTTGACCAAGACTTGAGAGGTTGTACAAAAGTTTCTTGGAAGGTGCTGGGAAATTTACATGAAGGAGAAAATGTAGTCAATGAGTTGTAGATGAGGTGAGGTGGCCGTGGGTGGTTGTGATTACACTTGAAATTATTCTACTCATCATCAACTGTATTATTAGTGTGGACCAATTGGCTTTAGTATCGACATAACGAAGAAACACGTACTTGTCAATTGGAAGCGACAAACCAGAAATTTAAGAGTTTTGAGATAACTTGCCAACTTTTTTTTTGTGATGCACGCGCTGCAATGGTAAAAATTGAATGTGCCAGAAACTCTTTTTTTTTTTGGATAAAAAAACTTGAACGTAATAGGTTGGAACTTTTAAGGACACCTGTGAACTTTTAAGGAGATAACAATCACATTGAGATTAGAGTGTCTATTTTGAACAGTTGTTGCTCTATTTTAAATTAATCGCACATGAACTAGTATATTAGTATAGTGATATGAACAAGCTGAAAGCTAACACAAGGGTGTGGTTGTAATGACCCGACTTGACCCCTCGCGGAATCAAATCCGGATGTAACAACCCGATCCAACCCCAATGCGAGAAACGAGAGAAAACAGACAGAATTATCACTTAAACTCTCAACACATATTTGTAAACTACATATTTAATATGTCTTCTATCAATGTAGAACATTATATCGATGATATGTTCCACAAATTTTCAAAAATTAGGATTTTTATATACGATTCATATAGAACATGCATATGCATATATGATTTTTTTTCACGTGTGTTTTTCCATATATAATATAGATTTTACACTTAATAAATGTACCATATACTATAGTTGACATATTATATTCTATGTTTCCAAAATCATTGAATCTTTCAATCTTAATAAGGGCATTCAAGTTTCTCAAAATGCGTACTTTGTTATACTAGTTCCGTTAACACGTCATGTGTATTTGAATTTGTAGATATAAACATCATTTTTTTTGTCGACTTTCTAACCAAAGAGTTAGGAATTGTATCAACCATTTCCATTATTAGAAATAATAACCCCTTTTCTTTGATCTTCATCAAACAAAACTAGTTCAGTGAAAGTCATAGGTAATTGACATCAGTTAAAATCTAGTCCATAAAAATAGTTTCCTTTTTGTATTGGATGTAAGTTCAAATCACAAGAAGATGAACTTTGAAGGATTTAACGTTCTATATAGAGTGATTCAACTAGCTACTTATTTTATTTATTTATTTGATTTAAGAAAAAAGTTATTCTACATTATATAGGATGTTATTTACGAGAATTGATCTCGAAACTTCTAACACTTAAAGTGAGAATCATACCACTAGACAAAGGGCAAGTAACTACTTAGTCGAGAATCATTCCACTAGACAAAGGGCAAGTAACTACTTAGTCCCAAGTATCTTAGAAATTAGTATATGCTACACTACATAGTCTATGTTGACACCTGACGCTCTATCTTGACAATAACATAGTGTCAATTGACATTTATTCAATTACTGTTTAAGATAGTTGAGAAAAACTATCTTTAGAGATGATCAATTTAAAAGGTGGATCTGCTTTGAGCCAACTTGGAGATCATCAATCTAAAAGAGTAAGGTTAAAAGCCTTCAATAAAACTCATGAGATGGCATATCTATTTTGATTTGTTTCTTTTAGACAAAAAAAATAGCACATGCAGTATACTGGTATAGTACTTAAAGCAGATCTAATCATCTAACGAGATAATCAACATAATTGTAAGAGAAAGTGAGATGATCACCTTAAAAGTGATGAACAAGCTGAAAGCTAACACAAGTTCTCCTCTGTGATTTTGCTGGCAAACTCTGACCCTGATGCACTTCACAGGAATAAATGATATGATTCCTCGGATAGGCTTGTTTTAGAGCAATGATAATCAGGAAATGTTAATAGGAAGAAGTTGACGACAAAGGTACAAAAAATAGTTATTAATCATTAAATATATGTTTCATATATATATATTGCAAAACAATCCCTAAAGTAAATTAGTAAAAAACCTCAAAAAATTTAGGCCTTGGTAGTAGATAATTGACCAACTTCAACTATGCAAGATGAATTATATACATAGCAAAAATTTGGAAGTAGTTAAAGCATCCAAATATACTGGAAATATTTTCAAAAAGTTATGAAAATCATTAAATTAGTAATCATAATTAAGGTCGCCTTTGAACTTTTAAGAGATAGCAATCATTTTGGTGTTTGTTTTCTAATTACAGAGTATGGAATCGTATGGGTAAAAGAAAAAAAAAACTAGCTACTTAGTTAGTCTTAATTAGAGTGTCTATTTGACTCTTGATGCTCTACTTTACATTAATCGCACATGAATTGAAGCATTATATTGGTATAATAATTAAAGTAGAATCATCAAAGAAGATAATCAACAAAATATGTAAAAGGAGATGTGATCACCTTAAAGTGATATGAACAAGCTGAAAGCTAACACGAGATTTTGCTGGAAAACTTTGATGCACTTCACAAGAATTAATTATATGATTCGTAGCTCAGATGGATAGGCTTGTATTAGAGCAATATAATGTTGAAGAGATGTTAATAGGAAGATGTTGACCAAGACTTGAGAGTTTTTGCAACACTTTCTTGGAAGGTGCAGGGAAATTAATATGAAGGAGAAAATGTAAGTCAATGAGTAGTAGATGAGGGGTGGGTGGTTGTGATTACACTTGAGAATAAAATTGAAATTATTGTACTCATCATCAACTGTATTATTAGTGTGGACCAATTAGCTTTAGTATCGACATAATGAAGAAACATGTACTCGTCAATTGGAAGCGACAAACCAGAATAAATTCAAGAGTTTTTGGGATGCCTTGCCAACTTTTTTTTTTTTGTGATTCACGCCCTGCAACGGTAAATATTGAGCCAGAAACTCAATATTTTTTTTTTTGGATAAAAAAACTCGAACTTAATAGGTTAGAACTTTTAAGGACGCCTTTGAATTTTTAAGGAGATAGCAATCATGTTGAGATTAGAGTGTCTATTTTGAACCCTTGTTGCTCTATTTTGCATTAATCACACATGAACTAGTATATTGGTATAGTGATATGAACAAGCTGCTAACACAAGGGTGTTCTGCTGTGCTTTTTCTGGCAAACTTTGATGCACTTCACAAGATTTTATTATATGATTGCTAGCTCAGATGGATAGGCTTCTTGTTTTAGAGCAATGTTGAAGATATGTTAATTGGAAGAGTTTGTATGTGATGCAACACTGTCTTGGAAGGTGATGAGAAACATAAAGGAAGAAGAAATGTAATAATTGAGTAGGCCTATAGTGTAAAGTTACAATTAGCATGTTGGGTGATTTCAGCCATTTTCTATGTCTTTTTGGTTCTCTTAAACGCGTGTGTACGACAGTAGAGTCATATAGTTTTGAGGATGTGCTTATATACAGTACTAGCTCTCAATTGATTTTCTTTTTGTTGGATAAAAAAAATTATTATATTAGACTTTTTTAACTGTATAAGTGCCCTATAAATCGCATTTATTGTATAAATAACACTATTATCTCTCTTATTGTATAAGTGCATCTATCAATGGCCAACCCTGAGTCTTAGCTTTGGCCGTGTATGTAGGGGTGGGGGAAAGGTTGTGTTGGTTGTACAATAGGCCCTACTGTGCCAATGCATTATGACACGAATCACGGGCACCATCCACTGGTCATGACAAATGTGGCACCAATTAGCAATTTGTGGAAATAGTTTTTCATACATCATCGACATGTAGAGCATCGAATCAAATTAATTGATGTATGAAAGAATTTCTCCTACGCTAATTTACTTAAATAAGTTAAAATATTGTATTTATTATTTATGTTATCAATGTGGAAAATTAATTGCTGAGACCATTGAAGACCCCAAAAAAGAAACAATTAAATGTCATTTATTCTCATATTTCACCGGCTAATGTGATAGTTCTTTTGGGTCATATTTGGAATATAGAGGAGTGAAAGTTTTCAAAATCAAGTTTGCCTTCCTTTTAGTAGTGCGATGATTAATTAATCAAATGCAGCAAGATAGTTCTTTACCATGTCTCAAAATGTATTCAGAAATGTAATACGTTACAAGTCTAAGAAATTAAATTCCTAAACATACTCTTTTAATTGAATAGAAAAATTTTAAAAACCTCAAGAAAAAAAACTACTAAACTAATCCACGATAAGTAAATTCTTAAAATATAACATCAAAGGGTACTCCACACAGTAGTATAAATCTAACAAAATACCAACAATCATGTCTCAAATTCCCAAGCAAGCATTCCCTATATTTATTCTCTTAATTTGTAAAAGGATTGACAAAAGAGAGGAGTGAGCACGGTTTACTTAATAAGCAGGACTTGTTCTGGTCATAACAAACAAAAGAAAACCGAGGGCGAAAATGCTAAAAAATAAAGGATCAAATATTAATTAGAAGGAAATTGAATAAGTATTTCTAAATAAGAAAATGAAGGTAATTAAGGTACAAGCCAATCACTACACAGGTTAACTTTCCAAACACATGGCAATCTTAATTATAAAGCAATGTTGACGAAGAGTTAAGAGGTTGTGCAACACTTTCTTAGAAGGTGTTGGGAAACATTACGGAAGAAATGTAATAAATGAATAGTCTTACATTGTATAGTGGGTAGATGAGGTAGGTGCTGGGAAACATTATGGAATAAATGTAATAAATGAATAGTCCTACATTGTATAGTGGGTAGATGAGGTAGGTGCTTGTACGTACAATCGGACTTATTAGGCCAATGTAATAGGACTTAGTCACCCAACCAAGAAGTAGGAGAGAAATCACCAAAAATGTCGTCACTGTTCACGTCAGAAAAACGGGCTGTAGAGAGCTCCAAATCTGATCTCCACCGTTCAGATAGAAGACCCATGAGTTGTGAACATGCACGTAAAATTTCAGCTCAATCGGACGACAAATGACCTTCCGATCGTCCACTTGATGAAGATGGCGCATGCTGAAATTTTTGCTCTTCTTCTTCTTTCTCTCTCTCTGTTTCTTTCTCTCTCTCTCGTTCACTCACTTTCTCTTTCTTGAAAACAAGTGACAGACCAGCTGGTCTGTCCATTCCATTCCTCTTTTTTTTTTGTTTATTGTTTTTCTCTTTTTTTTTTGTTTTCTTTTGGTCAAAAAGCAAAAGCAAAAGCAAAAAATTATTACCAACCCACATGGGTTGGTCTACACAACAAAAAGATGAGACAATTATGTGAGGTTAGTAACACTCGGATTTCTACTGTCACAAAAGTGGGATGCTTCCCTCATCACATTACAAAGTTAGGAAAGAGATCAATAATGGTAATGTACTGGTGTAATACTTAAATGAGTCATCGAGTGTGGAGATTAAATCGCAGCATCTCATTGTACCGCTATTGAATTTCTTCATTGGACTATGAAGAGATTTAAATATTGACTCAGGTAATTGACATTTTTCCAAATCAATGCTTTGGACACATAATGTACACGATGCACTGGACCAGAACCCGTGTCATAAACCATAAAAGACATTCCCTACACACGAAGACATCAAACAAATCAAGACTTCTTTCTTTAACACAAATGTTAGTCACTCAAAATGTTGGACTTTCAAGGTAAATATTTGGTTTGATGTTATACAAGGTTGGTATTTCTCTCAATTTCATATAAAGAAAAAGACGGTAGAATTAGATATATTTTTCAATAAAATACAATATTAAATTAGGTGAAAAATACATGTCTCTAACAAAAGTGACCTCACGAGTGCAAGCATCGATGAGTTTATTCAAATTTGAAACAAAATTCATCAGTGACATTTTTAAGGATGGATTCACAGTTTTTACCAAACCAGTGAGTGCTATTAAAGTAAATGTAATGGAACAAACCAAATGTTGTCAAGTCCTTCCTTAGTAGTGACAATCAACTCATTCAATATCAAAAACTAATAATACAGTAACCAAAGCACTATCCCAAAATAATGCAAAGTCTATATCAATTCCTCAAGCCAATATCTCTATATAAAGTTAATATTTAAAGCAAAATCCAACATAACATTTTAACCTACGTACATAAAAGAAAAATCCGAAGGTTGAACATTGTTCTTTCACGAATACCAACCAAATATTGTCAAGTCCTTCCTTAATAGTGACACGGCGGCCTTAAGTTCCCCCACTCAAGTAAATTCCTCAAACTTCCTCGTCACCCCATCTTCAACTAATGAAAAAATAGTATAGTGAGTATAAATTATTTAAAATGTATGACTTATCCTTAAAAAGAATAAAATATAATCGAATGGCTTTTGAGGATCAAAGTCAGAAAATAATGTAAGAGAAAACTTAACAAAACATTATGAATTATTAGTGAAGTGAATTGAAAGTTGAATCCAATGAAACTGTCAGAATGTGCTATTGTAAACAATTCTAGTAACGTTTACAATAGTTCATATTCATGCATAAACAGTCATTTGATAATGAAAACAATTCCCAATACTAGGCAGTAAGATATGCATAACATATGGTGCATCTTAATTAATTAAGACAAACGCAAATTATTGACCATTAATCCTTGTCGGTTGGGATTTAAGTCTAAGTGTTTATACAGGCCATAGAACTTTGAATTCATTTATACTAAAGATGTTTAAGAGAACTTGCTTTCAGAAATATAAATAAGACTTAATAAATTCATAAACATTGGTTTTTAGATAAAAAGTTATATGTAGTTAAAAAAAAAAGCATACTTTGACGTCATTTGAAGACAAAAGATTTATACGTGTCGCATTGTAGCATATCAATATATAATTCTAACATCTATGAATAGGAAAAGATAAAAAATCTCTCTCAATCCTTGCTTCGAACGTGTAACGTGCAGAAATTAAAATATGTTTTTTTCACAAGCTATAACTTGCTAGCTATGAATTTCGTTGTCTCTTAGCTATCTTTGATGAAAATTCAGCAAGTCAAGGAACCTTAAAATGTGTAATAAAATAGCAGAGAAAGAGCTGCAAAAGCTTACCTAAGGTGTGGAAAAAGAAAGGGGCGAAGGACATTGATGGAATTGGGATGGTCCCACTCCAATGATTCCCACCATTCTTCTTCTGTACCACTTATCCAGATCTTTTCAAGAGACAGAGGAGGAGATGGTTGTCCATCGATGAGGGGAAGATGGAGAGGCAATCGACTTAGCTGTCTACACTCTCTAACTGTGATATGTTTGATGGAATCACAAATCATGATTCTGTTGCAGATGCTCTTCACTTGTGGCAGATTCCTTAGGTCCAACTCTTTTAACTTTGGGAAGGGAATAGTTGGTTTTTCATCTACAGAGGGATAAAAGAGAGGCAGTCTCTTTATCTTCGGACAATTAGTTATGCTGATAATCTCAATGGAATCGCAACAATTAATTGTTCCCTCATAGATGCTCTCCAATTCTGGCAGGGAAAACAACAAGATTTCTCTCAACTTTGGGAAGGGAATAGTTGGTTTTTCATCTACAGGGGGATAAAAGAGAGGCAATCTCTTTATCTTCGGACAATTACTTATGTAGATCTTCTCAATGGAATCACAACAACTAATTGACCCCTCATAGATGCTCTCCAATTCTGGCAGGTCAGACAACCAGATATGACTCAACTTTGGGAAGGCAATAATATTTGTGTACTGGTTGTTGTTGTTGCTCATGCTACTGCTACTTGAAGAAGAAGAAGAAGAAGAAAGTACTGAGGGATGAGGTGGTATTTCATCTACATATGAGGGATTAAACAAAGGCAATCTCTTTATCTTCGGACAATTAACTATGCAGATATTCTCAATGGAATTGCAACAATTAATTGTTCCCTCATAGATGCTCTCCAATTCTGGCAGGGAATACAACCAAATCCATCTCAACTTTGGGAAGGTGGTAATATTTGTGTATTGGTTGTTGCCGTTGCTCCTGCTGCTGCTACTTGGAGAAGAAGAAGATGCTGATGGAGAAGGATGGAAGAGAGGCAATCTCTTAAGTTTCGCACAATTGAGTATAAGAATATCCTCAATGGAATCACAACAGATAATTTCTTCTTTACAAATGCTATACAATTATGGCAGAATACACAGGTCGATACTTTTCAACTTTGGAAAGGCAGTATTGTTGCTATGTGAAATCGAGCCCACACCCTCATCTTCTTCATCGTCTGCTATTATCTCCTCCATTTGATCACAATGATGGACGTAAATCATCTCAAGGTTTTGAAGGTTGTGTACCACTAACTTGTGTGGCAATAGCTTCTTCATTTTGTAACACCAAGAAATATTCAACTCTTTAAGAGAGGAAAAGGTGCCACGTGGAGGAAGTGCCTCAAGAGCTCCTGGTTCCCACTTGATTAAGTCAATCAAATTTGGCAACTGGTATAGACTCAAATCCTCGAGATTCTGCAAAGGTCCATCACCGTTAGAAGCAGAGGAGATTCTCATAATGCATTCTATTTCGTTACACACTTGAATTACGCACTCCTGCAAGTCTTTGGAATTGTATAACGACGGGACATCCTCCAACAAGCAGGAGCTCAAGCCCTTACAGTCATCAAAATGTAGGCGTTGAATGTTGTGAGGCAGTGCAACATCATCTCCTCCACCTCCTTTAAAACTGCATCCTGCTAATACGATATGGCGTTCATCATTGTAGGGGAAGAAGTAGTGTTCTTCGAAAACATCGTAATTACCTGCTTCAATTTTATAGAAAGTGAGCGGCGGTGATTTATTGAACCACTTGGAATAAAATATGTCAACATCATCAACCCAACCCTCAAATTCTTCTAACAGCTTCAAACTCTCTACTTCTTCTGATTTTACTTCTTTGTAAAATGGAAGTAATAGGCGCTGAAGACAACGAAGTTGGGGTAACAACCCTCTTGGGATCTCTTCCAGTTCGTCTGCTCCCTGCATATTCAAGCATTTGAGTTTAACCAAACATTCCATGCCCTCTGGTACTTTCTTAATTCCAGTCCCACTGAGGTCCAACTCCCTTAGTTCCTTGAGCTTTCTCAATGACGGCACGTAACAGAGGCGCGTACAACCCCCAAGCAACAATGCAGTGAGATTCTCCAACTCCGAGATGGAGTCTGGTAAACTCTCAATATCTTCGTTAAAACTTAAATTGAGAACTCGTAAACCATGCATGTGAGCAAAGAAAGAATCTGGAATCAACTCCAAATCATTATGGCTCAAAATTAGTGTCGAAAGTTGACGACATCTGGGTGATAAGCCCTCGGGAATTCCAACAATGTAATTGTACATCAAGGAAACCTTATCCAAATCCTCTGTCCACACTTGCTCATTTGGTACTTCACGTAGCTGCACACCAGCTTTTATCATGAACTTATTTCTTGTGATTTCTACTGCCATCTCTCTAACCAAATCATGCATCTTCACGCACTTTTGTCCATCCCAGTCTGCAACAGCTTCTAATAAGCAAGCATTTACCAACTTATTGAGTATCTTGTGTCCTTGATCAAATTCTGCGGCCCTAGTGTCCCTTTGATCCATCATTCCCTCAGAAATGAATAAGCTTATCAATTCATCTGTTGGAATTGGAAAGTCTTCAGGATACAGAGAACAATACAAGAAACATTGTTGAAACCTCAGATCCCTCGGATCCCTCAAACGATTGTAACTGTATTGGAGTATTGGCAATACCACATTGTTTATATCATTTCGTCCCATGGTAGATTGGTTCAGATCTTGTAACGCATCCCGCCACTCATGAGCGTCATCCACTCCCCTCATACTTCCAGCAAGAGTGGCAATTGCAAGTGGCAACCCATCACACTTCTTTGCCATTTTCTTAGCAACTTCTTCCACTTCAGGACTAAGTTTATTGCCACAATCAAGTTTCTCCAAAAATAGTTGCCAAGCTTCTTCTTCTGAAAGAGGTTGTACTATGAAAGTCTCTTTGCAACGCATCTTCTTACACAGGTCCAATACTCTACTGGTTATAATCACCCTGCATCCATCCGCTCCAAGAGTAATTCCAATCTTTTCTAAATCAAATTCCTCCCATACATCATCTAATATGAGTACAACATTCTTCCTTTCTCTCAGTGCTTTACGCAGAGTAAGTGCTTTTTCCTCTATATCGTCATCTTCTGGAAGATTAGAATTCAGTTTTTTGGCTAAGTCATTCTGCAATTTGTTCATGTTTGCCTCTTGGGATACAGTAACCCAATAAACATGAAATTTATCAGGTGTACCTTGTAGATTGCAGATGTGATTGAAAATATGCTTCACCAAAGTTGTCTTTCCGACGCCTCCCATGCCGTAAATACCAATAATTGGGACTTGGTCAGACTTTGCCTCTACCCATGCCAAGATATTATCCAATTCTTGCTTCAATTTTTCACCATGCAATTGTGTCGTGAATAATCGTTCCCTGCTGGTTTCATATGCATCAATTACAAGCTCACGAAAAGTTTCACGTTGCTTAATGAGTTCTCCTACTCCTTCAATCAGTTTTTTCAAATGAGTTCCTTGCAACAGACATTTGCAAGTTTTAGGTTCTTGTAGTTTTTCAACTTTGATTTTGAACTTTTCCACATTCTCCAACCAATTATCAACTTCCATTGACCTCCTCTTCTTACCCGATCCCTCTTCTCTCTTCACTTCTTCCTCTATGTCAGACACTTTACTTTCCAATGCTCGCAAATTATCCTCAAGAGTCTGCATATTGTCATTGAAGTCAATGCAATTGGTGAATCTTTCCCCTGCAACTTCTTTTACAAAGGTAGCTATTACTTCGAAAATCTGACAGAAAATTGTCTCTAGAATTGCCATACTTCTTTTCACGCCACCACCTAAAAGTATTCATGTAGTTAATTATAACTATGTACCAGGTGATCATAACACTAAATTTCATCATCGGAAGAGAAGAATTAATAAAAAGTTTTTCAAACTTAACATGTTTAATTTATATAAAAACTGCTTTAAAGGAAATGCGAGTTTTACACATTAATTTTAATCAATATAATTACTTTTCCCTTAAATCAACGAAAAAAGTTTAAGAAATATACTGCAATATACTAACATGAATTTATATAAAGTTTTGTAATTTATTTATTTTTTGTGAGAAATATAAAGTTTTATAATTTTTACATATATATATTAATAATGTAAGATACGTGTATGTATGGGTTAGTGAAACAAAGAAAATCAACGAGCTAATAAGAAAAACAACACTAAAGTAAATTTAGATTGTCTAGTCTTTTTAGTAATTTTTCAGGTTAAAGAAAGCTAAATTTAAAAATTATGAAGAACGGTTTCCCTTTCAAACTTTTGGAAAACGATAAGATCAATATTTGAATTACATTTATTGTTATGAATATGAAGAAAGTTCATGCTGAAGTAAAGGAAATTTGATAATCATAAATCTCATTGCTAATTGGTCATCATAGTAAAAACCAGAAATTCAGAAATTATATGACAATTTTTAACATTTGTGATTGCGAATCAATAAGGTAATTTAAGAAAATGTCAAAATGTCAATTTTCTCTTTAGATTCAGAGAGGTTAATAGTATTTTCTCATATGGATAAATCATGAATCTCTAAACCTCCTTATAAGTTTCAAAATAGCATGAAACTATCACGATAGGATAAACATCAAAACAAAAAATCAAAACTTATGAAATTATTAGCCATATAATACTTCCAAAAACTATGTTGCATATATAGGTTTCCATCATAACATAGTATTTACATGCAATAAATGTATTACATACTATATTTGGTATATAATACTTGAATTGTTCAAATTATAATCATAACTAGCCATTCTTTTTCTCAAATATTCTACTGGACTTATTGTTAACATAACAAGTGTGTTTGAATTTTTTAGACATAAAAATAATTTTAGTGTTGATTTTTTAATTAGTGGGCTTAGAATCGCATGATTTATGAGCCTTAGTTACAATCATTTTCTCTCTGTTCGTCTGCCAATGGAACTAAATTAATAAAAGTGATGGATAATCCACATAGCTACATATGAAAATTGAAGAATATTGCTTTTAAGTAGTTCTTTGGTCTCAAATATCTGGAAGTATGCTACAAAGAATGTCTATTTCACACCTGATACTCTATGTTGACAATAATATAGTATCATTAACATTTAATCCACACTCATTTAAGAAAATAATATTTTAATTTTCTGCTCTCTTATTTCTATTAATATAGTATTTGCATCAATAAACACAACTACCTTTTCCATTATTGTACTTTTAGAAAATACTTTTAAGCATGCCTTTGGTGAAAAAATAGTATTATGGTCACACATTTTACCGTCTTTATTAGTGTAATACCTATGAGGGACGACCCACTATATTTCAGCTTTAAGAGAATGTTATTTTTCACGCTTGAGTTTTAACTTAAATCTCATTCTCCTCTATGAGATTTTACCCCTTTTATCATATTTTTCCACACATCAAATTCTATCAAACAAAGATTTAAGTTTAAAAGACATTTTGGTTTATTTATTCAAAATTGACCGATTTAATCCTATTTTAGTGCCTTTAATTTTTTCTTTTTTTAATTCTTTTATGGTTTAAAAATGTTAACTCATTCAAAAAATGTTACACATTAAGATAGAAAAAAAGATATGATTCAATTTGAGATGTATGTATATGTATAAAAGAAAAGAAAAGTTTAAAAGTGAGTCTAATTTTTACTGAATGACTTTATTAAATTATTTTATCTGTTATGTTTTAATTTTTTCTTTTGTTTTAAAAAATAAAAAGATGAAACGACTATCAATATAAGGCTTTGTAAGAAAAAATTTGATGTTATAGAGGAGTATGAGTAATACTAAAATCCCATAAGGAATTTGGGAATTGATCTAATGCTCAGGGGAGAAAATGGCGTTCTCTCCAAGTGCTCTATTTTGACATAACATAGTATCATTAACATTTATCCGAGCTTTGTTTAAGATAGTTGAGAAAAACTTTTTTTGATGGTCAATCTAAAAAGTAGATGTGATTTGAGCCAATTTGGAGATCGTTCATCTGAAGAAGTAAGATTAAAAGCCTTCAATAAATGTCATGAGATGGCTTTTCTATTTTGATATGTTTCTTTTAGACAAAAATATTCGCACATGAATTAAATAGTATACTGGTATAGTACTTAAAGCAAAAGATATAATTATCTAATGAGATAATCAACATAATTGTAACCCACGAAAGTGAGATCACCTTACAAAGTGATGGTCAGACCGAAAGCTAGCTAACACAAGGCCTCCTTTTGTTATTGGGGTGGCAAACTTAATTTGATGCACTTCACAAGAATTGATTATATGATTCCTTTAGATATTGGATAGGCTTTTTGTTTTTTAATTAGAGCAATGTTAAAGAGATGTTAATAGGAAGAAGAAGTTGACCAAGACTTGAGAGGTTGTACAAAACTTTCTTGGAAGGTGCTGGGAAATTAACATGAAGGAGAAAATGTAGTCAATGAGTTGTAGATGAGGTGAGGTGACCGGGGGTGGTTGTGATTAATACACTTGAAATTATTGTACTCATCAACTATATTATTAGTGTGGACTAATTGGCTTTAGTATCGACATAATGAAGAAACATATACTCGTCAATTGGAAGTGACAAATCATAAATCAAGAGTTTTGGGATGCCTTACCAACTTTTTTTTTTTTTTTGGTGTGATGCATGCGCTGCAATTGTAAATATTGAATGCGTCATAAACTCAAACTTTTTTTTTATTTGGATAAAAAAAAAATTCGAACTTAATAGGTTGTGAGTTTAACCCACATCTTTAGAGATTTAAGGGTATGACTAATTCTCATGCCTTTCTAATAATCTCATGATCATAAGCCTACATTTTATTAACTTAATATTGAATGTGCCAGAAACTCATTTTTTTTGGATAAAAAATCTTGAACTTAATAGGTTGCAAGTTCAACCCACATCTTTAGAGATTAAGGGTGTGACTAATTCTCATGCCTTTCTAATTATCTCATGATCATAAGCCTACATTTTATTAACTTAATATTGAATGTGCCAGAAACTCATTTTTTTTTGGATAAAAAATCTCAATCTTAATAGGTTGCAAGTTTAACCCACTTCTTTAGATTTTGGGACTTGAGATAGAGAATAACTCTATCATACGCAATAAGCGATCACGTAATCTACTAGGAATACAAGTCCCAAAAATCCGTGACTCTTCGCTTACCCACAACTATAAATAGGCCATATCTACACAAGGAGAGGACATCGAGTATTAGCTGCACTAGCATTACTCTCCCTCTCCCCTCTACATTTTTTACGACTTACGCTCCCTATATCGACGCCGACACCACAGTTGTTGGTGCTCCAAAATTCGTGATTATGAATTTTGATGTTTACACGTTCAAGTATCTTGGAAAGTATTAATGCTATACTAGATAGTCTATTTTGAGAATAGTATAGTATCATAAACATTTATTTAACTAATGTTGAAAATAGTTGAGGAAAACGATCTTTAGAATGGTTAATCTAGTCTGTTCAATTTCTTTTGTTTGTTTTTTTAGGTTAAATCAAGTTAAAGTGATAAAATAAAGTAGGGTTCCTCTTTCATACCTTTTGATAAAAGAACACAGTTATAATTAACAAATTATTGCCTAGATTGAGTCACCATGGACCCAAAAAACTAAGTAAATATATGTTCTAGCCTCTTTGCATGTTAAAGAAGCTAAAAGTGATTAATGAATAAAGTTTAAAATATGGGTTTCCTTCTGCACTTTTGAGAAAAAGAAAAAGTTATCATTGGCGAATTTTCACCTAGACTAGAAAAAGTGTTTCAAATTTAATGTTTCACTGTAGAAAAGGTAAAGAAATAAATTAAAGTATGGTTTTTTTAAGGTAAATTTTACAAATGGTCCTCAATATTTATACATTTTTTAAAAAAAGTTTCGTTCTTATTATTTTGAAAGTGGCGTGTTTAATCCACAAAGATTGTAAAAAAAAACTTTAATTTAGTACCTAATGTTTACACATTTTTTAAATGTTGTTTCCAATGTTTAAAAAATGACTCGGTTAGTTCCCAACTTTTGAAAAAAAATTTAGTTTAGTCCTTGGATATAATTTCAATTTGTAACCTGCACATGAAACTCCATGGAGTAAATCGAGAAAAAGTAAAAACATTAGAGATTAAACTGAAACTTTTTACAAACATTAGCAATATAGACCAAACAAGTGACGGCAAAATTAAAAAGTTGGAGAATATTTGATTCAACAGTCTACTTCGTCTCAAGTATCTTGGAAAGTATATATGCTACACAAGATAGTCTATTTTGAGAATAGTATAGTATCATAAATATTTATTTAACTGCTGTTGAAGATAGTTGAGGAAATCGATCTTTAGAAAGGTTAATCTAAAAGATAGATATGGTTTGAGCCAACTTGGAAATCATTCATCTAAAAAAGGTAAGGTTAAAAGTCTTCAATATATCTCATGATCTGTTTATTTTAGACAAAAATAGTTGCACATGATCAATTAGTATATTAGTATATAGTAGTTAAAGCAAAAGATCTAATAATGTAACGAAATAATGAACATAATTGTAAAAGAAAGTGAGATCACCTTAAAAGTGATGAACAAGCTGAAAGCTAACACAAGTTCTCCTTCTGTGATTTTACTGGCAAACTCTGATGCACTTCACAGGAATAAATGATATGATTCCTCGGATAGGCTTGTTTTAGAGCAATGATAATCAGGAAATGTTAATAGGAAGAAGTTGATGAAAAAGGTACTAAAAATAGTTATTAATCATTGAATATCTGTTTCATATATATATCTTGCAAAACAATCCCTAGTAAATTAGTAAAAAAGATTTAAAAAAAAATTAGGCCTTGGTAGTAGATAATTGACCAACTTCAACTATGCAAGATCGATGAATTATACATAACAAAAATTTGGAAGTAGTTAAACCATCCAAATATACTAGAAATATTTTCAAAAAGTTATGAAAATCATTAAATTAGTAATCATAATTAAGGTTGCCTTTGAACTTTTAAGAGATAGCAATCATTTTGGTGTTTGTTTTCTAATTACAGAGTATGGAATTGTATGGGAAAAAAAAAACTAGCTACTTAGTCACAAATATCATAGAAAGTATATATGCCATATTAGAGTGTCTATTTGACACTTGATGCTCTACTTTACATTAATCGCACATGAATTGAAGCATTATATTGGTATAATAATTAAAGTAGAATCATGAAAGAAGATAATCAACAAAATATGTAAAAGGAGATGTGATCACCTTAAAGTGATATGAACAAGCTGAAAGCTAACACGAGATTTTGCTGGAAAACTTTGATGCACTTCGCAAGAATTAATTATATAATTTGTAGCTCAGATGGATAGGCTTCTTGTTTTAGAGCAATATAATGTTGAAGAGATATTAATAGGAAGATGTTGACCAAGACTTGAGAGTTTGCGCAACACTTCCTTGGAAGGTGATGGGAAACATAAAGGAAGAAATGTAATAATTGAGTTGGGTTAGAGTATAAAGTTACTATTGCGAATGTGATTTTTCTCTGTCCACACATTCCAAGTCCTTTTCTATGTCCTTTTGATTCCCTTTTGTGATTGTCGGTTGTAGAGTCACAGTATAAAGCTACTATTGCGCATGTGGTTTTGCTGGCACACTTTGAAGCACTTCACAGTTCACAAGAATTAATTATATGATTCGTAGCTTAGATATGGATAGGCTTGTATTAGAGCAATATAATGTTGAAGAGATGTTAATAGGAAGAAGAAGTTGACCACGACTTGAGAGGTTGTACAAAACTTTCTTGGAAGGTGCTGGGAAATTAACATGAAGTAGAAAATGTAGTTAATGAGTTGTAGATGGGGTGAGGTGGCCGTGGGTGGTTGTGATTACACTTG
Source organism: Ehretia macrophylla (assembly GCA_037974665.1). NCBI lineage: Eukaryota > Viridiplantae > Streptophyta > Magnoliopsida > Boraginales > Ehretiaceae > Ehretia > Ehretia macrophylla. The sequence continues at coordinate 25,501,948 of CM075772.1, forward strand.
AAATTATTGTACTCATCAACTGTATTATTAGTGTAGACCAATTGGCTTTAGTATCGACATAATAAAGAAACATATACTCGTCAATTGGAAGTGACAAATCATAAATCAAGAGTTTTGGGATGCCTTACCAACTTTTTTTTTTTTTTTTGGTGTGATGCATGCGCTGCAATTGTAAATATTGAATGTGCGAGAAACTCAAACTTTTTTTTTTTTTGGATGCAAAAACTCAAACTTAATATGTTACGAACTTTTAAGGATGCCTTTGAACTTTTAAGGAAATAGCAATTATGTTGAGATTAGGGCTCCGTTTGTTTGCCGTAAAATAACTTGCTTGTGTAAAATGTTTTCCGTGGAAAGTGTTTTCCTGGAAAATAAAATATTTTACATGGCTCCGTTTGTTTGCCGTAAAATAACTTATTGAGGGAAAATATTTTACTGAAAAATAGAATACTGAAAAATATTTTATGGTGTTTGGATGTACGGTAAGTTCGGTAAAATGTTTTCTTATCCCAAAGGACATGAAAACATTTTACATAATTTTGTACTAGCCGCAATTGTTGACCGGAAAATATTTTACGGTTGACCAATTTTCCGGTGTTACCAAACACCGTAAAATTAAGAAAAAGCAGCCGCAATTTTTGACTGGAAAATATTTTACGGTTGACCAATTTTTCAGTGTTACCAAACACCGTAAAATCCGAAAAATGTTTTTCGGTAAAATATTTTACAGCAAACAAACGAAGCCTAGAGTGTCTATTTTGAACCCTTGATGCTCTATTTTACATTAATCGCACATGAACTAGTATATTGGTATAGTGATATGAACAAGCTGAAAGCTAACACAAGGGTGTTCTGCTGTGGTTTTTCTGGCAAACTTTGATGCACTTCACAAGATTTAATTATATGATTGCAAATTCAGATGGATAGGCTTCTTGTTTTAGAGGAATATTGAAGATATGTTAATACGAAGGGTTGTTTGTGCAACACGTTCTTGGAAGGTGATGAGAAACATAAAGGAAGAGGAAATGTAATAATTGAGTAGGCCTACAGTGTAAAGATACTATTGCGCATGCTGGGTGATTTCTCTTTGTCCACACATTTCAGCCCTTCTCTATGTCTTTTTGGTTAACTTAAGTGCTTGTGTACGACAATAGAGTCTTATAATTTTGAGGATGTGTTTATGTACAGTACTAGCTCTCAATTGATTTTCTTTTTGTTGGGTAAAAAAATTATTATATTATATTTTTTTCATTGTATAAGTGTCTCGTAAATCGTTTTTACTGTATAAGTAGAACTGTTGTCGCTCTTATTGTACAAGTGTATCTATCAACAGCCAACCCTGAGTCTTAGCTTTGGCCGTGTATGTAGGGGTGGGGGAAAGGTTCTGTTGGTTGTACAATCAGCCTCACTGTGCCAATGCATTATGACACGAATCACGGGTACCATCCACTGGTCACAACATATGTGGCACTAATTAGCAATTTGTGGAAAAAGTTTTTTATACATCACCGGCATATAGAGAGTTGAGTCAAATTAATTGATTTATGAAAGAATTTCTCCTACACCAATTTACATAAATAAGTAAAAATATTGTATTTATTATTTATGTTATCAATGTGGAAAATTTATCACATTGGATGAAGCAACACAATTTTTTTTTTTTCTGAGACCATTGAAGACCCCAAAAAGAAACAATTAAATGTCATTTATTCTCATATTTCACCGGTTAATCTGATAGTTCTTTTGGGTCATGTTTAGAATATAGCGGAGCGAAAGTTTTCAAAATAAAGTTTGTCTTCCTTTTAGTAGTGCAATGATTAATTAATCAAATGCAGCAAGATAGTTCTTTATCATGTCTCAAAATGTATTCAGAAATGTAATACATTACAAGCCTAACCATAACAATAGGAAGCTCAAAGAAGCCCTTAAAACGACTGTTATAAGAACAAGGATTCCCTGCGGGGCTATCCCACGTGTAGCTACCAATGCCCTTCGGGGAGAAGTAGCTACCCTTACTAGGCTTTCAGTACTTTAAGGAATCTTAAATGCCTGTCCGTGTAATTACATATATGACCAAAGACTATTCAGGTTAGTACTATCCGAAAGATACTACGCTCGAGCTTGGAATAGGGAGACGGCTCTGGTTGTTCACATACGGAAGGGCATTTCGAGTTGTACAAGGGATACATTGTGTTTGGGGCAGGCGCAATGGCTTCGAAACCCATTACAACCTGTCTGTTTGTGTTCGCCGGTCCTTGGTTCAGTGGAATAGAACGAGGTGCCCGGCTGCTATACTCGAAACGACTGTGGCTCCATACGGTATACAATACCCTAAAGTCCTCTCGACTTTTTTAGAACAGGTCCGAGTCAAATAGCAATGATTCGAAGCACTTCTTTTTACACTATTTCGGAAACCCAAGGACTCAATTGTATGGGTATGTAAAATACAGGATTTCCAATCCTAGCAGGAAAAGGGAGGCAAACGGATACTCAATTTAAAGTGAGTAAACAGAATTCCATACTCGATCTCATAGATGCATATAGAATTCCGCAAAAAGTCTTATACGATGAAAGTCGTATGCACTTGTTCTGGTCGTAACAAACAAAAGAAGACGAAGGTAATTAAGATTTCTAATAAGTTTTGAATACTCGAAGATGAAGGGTTTTTTCTTTTGGCTTTAATGAGGCGTGAGCCGATTAAGAAGAAATCACAAGAGATGATGTTTCTCTCTTTTGTATCCTTCTCCAAAAGAACCAAAAGAGATCTCGGAACAATATTGTCCATACTGCACAAATCAAATTGTTCATTAAATCAAAATTTTACAAGCCAATCAATGCACCATTTAACTTCCCAAGCACCTGGCAATCTTAATTATAAAGCAATGTTGACGAAGACTTGCAAGGTTGTGCAACACTTTCTTAGAAGGTGCTGGGAAACATTAGGGAAGAAACGTAATAAATGAATAGTCCTACATTGTACAGCGGGTAGATGAGGTAGGTGGTTGTACGTACAATAGGACTTATTATGCCAACGTAATATCACAGGAATCAATGGTATCTAATGTCAATTTTTTTTATTTTATTTTTGTTTGTCTAAATAATAGAATTCTATTAAAATAAAATCTGAAACATATAAATGTTTAGCCGACCCCAGTAGGGACACGGTCATGTACAAAAATATCTTTTAACAAAAGGGATACGGGTACCCAGTCTAATACTAATTTATCGTGAAACTTCTGCTTAACCACCCAATCAGTTGTTCTATTAGTAGTCTTATTAGTGTACTGAAATCTAATAAAGTTGATCTCAACTGCAATTAATAAAATATTATTAACAATTGACTTAATCGATCAGTAAAAAGCAATGTTAAATGAGTTGACAACATTAAAGATGACAAGTGCATCAATTGGAACCGACAAACCAGGCACCTTTCAATAGTGCCATGCTTCACTCAATTGCTGCAAGATGGTTCTTGCTTTATTTTTGATTAGTGTCGGCCGCCCTCTAGCATAGCTTGAAGAAAAGGAAAATATTTGAAAACATTATAGTCAGATGAATCGACTAACCAAAAAGAGGATTCTACAAGCGTGTGGGATCTATTCCCACACTTACTCAGATGGATCCACTTATAACATTCCGCAAAGTTTTCTGAGAAAAAAATCATGCATTACAGCAAGCACAAAGCCCAAGTCAACATGACTTTTCACCCGCTATTTCCAACATTTTTGGGATGCCTGGCCACTATTTACTTTTTTTTCCCTGTAATGCATGGTAAAGGTAAATAATAAATGTGCTAGAAAGTTGAAATTTTTTTTAAAAAATATCTATATAGTATCGTTAAGAAAAAATTATCGCATCCCCCCTAATTATTATTATTTTTTTAAAAATATATATAGTATTATTAAAAAAATATTTTAGCCCCCAATGTTAAATGCATAGCTCCACCCCGGTTAATTGCTTGCAAGTTTAATCATAATCCTGCACATTATTAACTTATCGTTTATCTGAATTGTTGGGTATCGGCGCAGCGGAATGGTTGGGGACAAGCAGTATCACGTAGTTAAAATATGAATTAGAACAGAGAAAGTAGAGACACAAGATTTACGTGGAAAACCCTTAAACAAATCGAAGGAAAAACCACGGGCAAATAATGGAGGATTTCACTATGATGTGGAGTATTTTACAATAACCTTCTCTCTAATATAAAGAGAGAATAATATCACTCTTTCAAATAATAGGAGAAACTACCTCTCACTCATAAATATAGAACAACAAAAGAGGAAGAGAACTACTCAAGAGAAAGCTTATGTTTTCTCTCTATCTTGGAATGTTTGGTGATGCAAAATGGTGAAGTTTGAGCATCTATTTATAGGCTCATCTTGCACAAAAAGTCTTCCCACATGTAGTGTGAAATCAACCCAAAATTGTGTGTGCCTAACTTTGCAACCAAATATTTTTCTTCATTTTCCATTGCTTTTTATCTTCTTTTGACGTGTACCAAATTTTATTTGTTCACATTCTCCCACTTAAAATTTTGGTGACACTTCAAATCTCTTCATACTTGCCAATTCCATGTTGCTTACGTCTTTGCTAGGCCAAAGAAGGATCTATTCCAAACAAACTTATCAACGTTGATTGGCTTTGTCATGACATCTGCTAGGTTCTCGTTGGTGTGAATCTTTTGCATATCCACACTCCCTTCCTCCACTACTTCTCGAACAAAGTGATATTGAACACCTATGTGTTTCGTCCTGAAATGAAATGCTGGATTCCTTGCAATGTGCAAGGCACTCTGACTGTCACAAAACAAGGGAATTTTCTCTTGTTTGTGCCCGAGCTCTTCCATTAACTGTTTAATCCAGATTGCTTCTTTACAGGCTTATGTAGCTGCCATGTATTCAGCCTCTGTTGTAGATAGGGCCACAACAGTCTGTAATTTAGATATCCAGCTTACCACACCGCCTGCAACTGTAAACACATAGCCTGTAGTGGACTTCCGTTTATCGGTATCACCTGCAAAATCAGAATCAACAAAACCTTTGACAGTAAATTCTGATCCTTCAAAACATAATGCAACATCCGAGGTCCCTTTGATGTATCTTAGGATCCTCTTAACAGCATTCCAATGCTCTCTACCAGGATTCGCCATGAACCGACTGACCGCACCAACTGCTTGAGCAATATCTGGTCTCGTACATATCATAGCGAACATGAGACTTCCCACTGCTGATGCATACGGTACTCGAGACATTTCTATCCTCTTTGCTTCAGTACTAGGGCACATACTTGAGGATAATTTGTAATTGACAGGAAGCGGGGTTGAGATTTCCTTAAAATCTTGCATATTGAAGCGCCGCAAGATTTTCTTCAAGTAATTCTTCTGGGAAATCCATACATTCCTGCCTTTTATGTCTCGGTGAACTTGCATCCCTAAAATCTTGTTTGCTGGTCCCAAATCCTTCATATCAAACTCCCCAGCCAACTGTGCCTTCAGTTCTTGGACCCGATCTTTACTGGGACCTGCTACCAGCATGTCGTCCACGTACAACAGCAGAATGATAAAATCATTATCGCCAAACCTCTTGTAGTATGTACAATGGTCTGAATTGAGTCTGTTGTACCCAAGGCTAATCACGAAGGAATCAAATCTCTTGTACCAACACCTTGGCGCCTGCTTTAAACCGTACAGAGATTTGGTCAACCTGCAAACCAAGTTTTCTTTTTCTTTCTCAAAAAAACCTTCTGGTTGAAGCATGTAAATCTCTTCTTCAAGCTCTCCATGAAGAAAAGCCGTCTTTACATCTAATTGTTTTAGATGTAAGTCTAACACAGCACACATGGCCAAGACTACTCTGATAGTTGTAAGTCTTACCACAGGAGAAAATATCTCGTTGAAGTCAATTCCTTCTTTCTGAGCATATCCTTTCACCACCAGTCTTGCACGATATCGCTCCACTTGGTCATTACCATCTCGCTTGATCTTGTAGACCCATTTGTTACCAATGGCTTTCCGTCCAGGTGGTAGTGGAACAAGCTCCCACGTCTTGTTTTTATGTAGAGCTTCAATTTCTTCCTGCATTGCTGTCATCCACAGGGCAACATCGGGGCTTTTTATAGCCTCGTGAAAGGTAGATGGCTCTCCATCCTCCGTTAGAAGACAGTATGCAGCATTGCTCGCCATGACAAAATCTGAATGCCAAGTTGGTCTTGTTGTCTGACGCAATGAACGTCAGACTTCTATAACCTCAGCATCATCTGGTTCTTGTTCCTCGTGCTCCGGTGCAGCTTCAGAAGAAGCATCTCCTTGTTCTGACTTATCTTCAATTTGTATTGTAGTAGTCTCCTTTGAAGTGTTGCTGTCGTCTTCACTTTGCAGTTTATCTTCTGCAAATATCACATCTCTGCTGATGACAACCTTGTGGGCAGTGGAATCCTACAGGCGATACCCCTTAACACCATCAGCATTTCCCAAGAATACACATTTCCTGGATTTTGGATCCAGCTTTGTTCTTTCTTTGGAAACATACATCACATATGCCGGACACCCAAATATGTGCAAGGTAGAATAATCTGCGGGTTTTCCGGTCCACATTTCCATTGGTGTCTTCAACCTAATTGCAGTTGACGGTGACCAGTTTATCACGTAACAGGCAGTTCTAGCTGCTTCTGCCCAAAATGATTTGGCAAGACCTGCAGTTTCCAACATAGCTCTCATTCTTTCAAGAAGAGTTCTGTTCATCCGCTCTGCTACACCATTTTGCTGAGGTGTATGTGCAATAGTAAATTGCCTCTGAATACCCTCTTGCTTGCAAAATGCCAAGAAGCTCCCGTCAGTGTATTCTCCTCCGTTGTCCGTCCTCAAACACTTGATCCTTTCCCGGATTCAAGTTCCACCAGCGCTTTGAAAGTTTTGAATATTGGAAACACATCTGACTTGTTCTTGATTGGATACACCCACAGTCTCCTGGAGTAATCATCAATAAATGATACAAAGTATTTGGCTCCTCCTAGGGACAAAACCGGTGATTCCCAAACGTCTGAATGGATTAAGTCTAGAATGTGTTTGCTTCTGGCAGTAGATCTCCCAAATTTCAATCTATGCTGCTTACTGGTAACACAGTGCTCACAGAAAGGTAAGTTTACCGTCTTGAGCCCGGGTAGGAGATTACGTTCAGCGAGAATCTTCAAGCCACGTTCTGTCATGTGGCCCAATCTGCGATGCCACATTATAGTTGATTCTTCTTGATCGGCTGATGCAACTGATACATCTGCCTCCTGGAACGTATCTCCCAAAAGCATGTATAGATTTACCCCAATCTTTTCTGCCTTGATCACCACAAGCGCTCCTTTGACGACCTTCATGATCCCATCCTCGATATGGGTCTTGCAGCCAAGGTCATCCAATTGTCCAATGGACAATAAGTTCTTCTTCAAGCCCTTCACATGTCGTACCTCTTGAATGGTGCGAATGGTACCATCATACATTTTAATTTTGACGGTACCGATACCAGCAATCTCCAAGGCATGATCATTACCCATGTACACAGATCCTCCAGAGACAGGTTCATAGTTGTGGAACCATTCTCTACGAGAGGTCATATGCCATGTTGCTCCCGAATCCATTATCCAAGCATCAGTGAGCTCCTTTCTGCCTTTTGATACAGTTGCTGCTTCGCTATATAAAATATCTCCATCATCTGGTGCAGTCGCCACACATCCCTGAGAATTTGTCACCTCGGGATTCTTCTTGTTGCTCCAACAATCCTTCTTGAAGTGCCCTTTCTTGCCACAGTTGTAGCATTTGATATTTTTTCTACTCCTTGATTTTGATCTACCTTGGTTGTTGCTCCCACTAGAGCCACGTTCCGTTGATCTACCTCTCACCATTGATAATGCATCTGCTTGTTGTGAACTTTCGATTCTGTCTTCCTTACTTTTGCGCCTAGATTCCTCTTCCAGAACAGCGACTGCAACATCATCAAAAATAACAGAATCTGAAAAAACATTGTTAGTGTAACTAATGATGAGTTGATCATACGAATCAGGTATACTTTGAAGTAGAATTTCTGCACGTTCAAGCTCCGCTATTTTATGCCCAATTGCAATCAATTGAGAGAATAACGTATTTAAGGTATTGATGTGATCTGTCACCGATGTGGACTCACTCATCCGAAGGGTATATAGTCTTCTTTTCAAGAAAATCTTGTTGTGAAGTGACTTGACCTCATATAGTTTGGTCAGCGCATCCCAAATTTCTTTTGCTGACTTCTTTTCCTCAACGCTTGACAATACCGAATCTGCTAATGCCAGGTGCAGATTAGCCATAGCGTTGTCATCCATCTCTTTCCACTTATCGTCCGTCACCTCCGCTGGTTTATCTCCAATTGCTGCTAAGCAATTCTCCTTTCTCAAGATTGCTTTCATCTTCAATTTCCATAGGGAAAATTTTCTCCCGTTGAACTTCTCGATTTTAAATTTTACCGTCATAGTATTAATGACGATCTGCTTCGTAACTTAAACCGGTTCCCACTATTTCACTGTGAATAGTACCGTATACGTGAATAGTACCAAAACCATATACAAGAATAGTATTGATACTGTATATATGAATAGTACTATATAGTATGCATGAATAATAACTGTGAACAGTAACTCGTATGTATACCAATGACCCGTAACCAATGGCCCTGATACCACTATTGGGTATCGACGCTGCGGAATGGTTGGGGACAAACAGTATCACGTAGTTAAAATATGAATGAGAACAGAGAAAGTAGAGACACAAGATTTACGTGAAAAACCCTCAAACAAATCGAAGGAAAAACCACGGACAAATAATGAAGGATTTCACTATGATGTGGAGTATTTTACAATAACCTTCTCTCTAATATAAGGAGAGAACAATATCACTCTCTCAAATAATAGGAGAAACTACCTCTCACTCATAAATATAGAACAACAAAAGAGGAAGAGAACTACTCAAGAGGAAGCTTATGTTTTCTCTCTATCTTGGAATGTTTGGTGATGTAAAATGGTGAAGTTTGAGCATCTATTTATAGGCTCATCTTGCACAAAAAGTCTTCCCACATGTTGTGTGAAATCAACCCAAAATTGTGTGTGCCTAACTTTGCAACCAAAGATATTTCTTCATTTCCCATTGCTTTTTGTCTTCTTTTGACTTTTACCAAAATTTTATTTGTTCACATGAATAAGATTGTGAAATATACTTCTCAAATGCAGGCTGTCCTGATGAAATTGCATATGTCAACAAGTGTTGAATCTTCAAGTTATAAACAATGTTTTAGTTCCAAAACGCTGCTTCAAATGACCACCTTCAAAGTGCAACCAATAGCTCCTCTAATATCAGAGCTAGACAAAGTTCCACAGTATTATTTTATAATGGAAAACACTTATGTCTAGAGGAAGGCCATAGTTTAGTTTTGTACGTACATTTTGGCCTTCTTTTATCCCTGGATGGGTGCTCCAAGATCTTACTTTCATAGCTCTTGTTGAGCACTTGCGAATAGAGTATGTTAAAAATTGATATTGATGTGGAAAATTAAGCGTGAAAGTTCTACTTCTTGCAGTGAATGTGCAGTTGTTTTGCTCTTATGGGGATAATTGTATGTGTGTCTGGTTCTTATGGAGCTACATTGCAACAAACCTTCTTTTTCTGCAGCATTGCTCCTGTTGTTTATAAGAGTTCCAAATATTGCTTCTCATTATTTCCCTCTATTTCTGTAGTTAAAGTGTTTTTTATCTTTGCACTTTAGTGTCTTTGATGAAACATGCGCAGTTGCAAGTGGTCATGATTCATTGCCCCTTAGTCTTTTGTTTATGGTACAAAGGTTCCTATAAAATTGAGAAATGTATGTCTTCCGTTGCAATTTGAATTATTGATTTACATAATTGGAGAGTGAATTTCTTGTCGTGCCCTTGTGTTTTGTCGTAAATACTCATTTATTCCCTGTCTTTTTAAAATAGGCTCATTACTCCTCTGTAATTTTCAGAATGTAGCTGACAGCTCCTCTTCATTAAAAAAGCCGTCTAATTTAACAGTAATTGTAACACACGTGCTTAAAATGCGATTTTTTTATATTTTTGGTTTAAATAAATTTGTTGTTGGACAAAAATACCCTTTTAGTAATTTGTTTGTCGCCCCCCTGTGTTTTGCCTTAAATACTCATTCACCCCCTGTAATTTTAAAATAGGCTTATTACCCCCTGTGTTTTTTGATTTTAATTTTATGTAAGTGTATAACGATCAATTAATTAATTTGGTAACGTTTGTTAATGGAATAAGAGATTTTGGGTGCGTCAGCTTAATCGAAAAAACACATGGGGTAATGAGCTTATTTTAAAATTACAGGGAGTGAATGAGTATTTCGAGCAAAACACAGGGGGCGGCAAGCAATAAGCAATTTAGTTTGGAACGAAACTAAAGAAATCGATCACTGATCCAATATGAAATGTATTTCATAATTTTTGTCCTATTTATGATGAGTATTTTTTCACTTTTTTTGTGTCTATTGAGAGTAAAAAGATGAGACAATAATGTGGGATTAGTAAAATTGGGATTTCTACTGTAACAAAAGTGAGATGTTTCCCTCATAACATTACAAAGCTAGTAGAAAGATGAATTTGCATTATCATAGTTTTACCACTATTAAATTATATTTCTTCATAGCACTATGAAAAGATTTAAATCTTGTGATTCAGGTAATTGATGTTTTTCCAAATCAATGTTTCAAGCAATTATCTTAGTCAATATCTCAAACTAATAATACAGTAATTAAAGCACTATCCCAAAACATAAGATACAAAGCCTATATCAATTCATCAACCCAATATCTCCATAATATTTACAGCAAAATCCAACATAGCATTTTAACTTCATACATAACAGAAAAAAGCCGAAGATTGAACATTGTTCTTTCATGAATATACCGATCAAATATTGTTAAGTCTAGCCTTAGTAGTGTGATAAGGCGGCCTTAAGTTCCCCCACTCAAGTAAATTCCCCAGACTTCCTCGTCACCTTCTTCAACTGATGAAAAGAAGTATAATGAGTGTAAATTATCAAATACACAAGACTTATCTCTAAAATGAATAAAATATAATTGATGGTCTTTTAAAGATCAAACACAAAGAATAATGTGAGACAAAACTCAACAAAAAATTATGAATTAATTGTAAGTGAATTGAAAGTTGAATCCAGCGAATCAGTCTCGGTGTGCCATTGTAAACAATTCCAATAACATTTACAATGGTTCATATTCATACATAAGCAAAGTCATTTGATAATGAAAGCAATTAATATGTGCTTTCTTCTAACGGTATAAACACATGAAAATTCAGCAAGTCAAGGAACAAAATTTGCGGACCTTAAAACATGTAATAAAATACCAGGGCAAGAGCTCCAAAAGCTTACCTGAAGTGTGGAATAAGAATGTCACTTCAATCATCTCTTAAATGTATTTGAGAAAGGGGCGAAGGACATTGTTGGAGTTGGGATGATCCCACTGCAACGATTCCCACCATTCTTTTTATGTTTCATATATCATGATCTTTTCAAGAGACGGAGAATGAGATGGTTGTCCATCAATGAGGGTAAGATAGAGAGGCAACTGACTCAGCTGTATACACCCTCTCATAGAGATACACTCAATGGAATCACAAATCATGATTCCGTTGTAGATGCTCGACAGTTGTGGCAGATTAATTAGGCTCAAATAACGTAATCTTGGGAAGGAAATAGTTGGTTTTTCATCTACAGAGGGATTAAAGAAAGGCAATATCTTTATCTTCGGACAATTACTTATGAAGACACTCCGAATGGAATCACAACAATTAATTGGCCCCTCATAGATGCTCTCCAATTCTGGTAGATCATACAACTCTATACTTGTCAACTTGGGGAAGACGGTAGTATTTGTGCATTTGTTGTTGCTGCTGCTGCTACTTGGAGAAGAAGAAGATGCTGATGGAGAAGGATGGAAAAGAGGAAATCTCTTAAGCTTCGGACAAGTACTTATCGCAATCTCCTGAATGGAATCATAACAGATAAATTCTCCCTTACAAATGCTATACAATTCTGACAGTGACCACAGCCTAATAGTTGTCAACTTTGGGAAGGCGATACCACTGCTACTTGAAGTCGAACCCACAGTCTCATCTTCTTCATCGTCTGCTATTATCTTCTTCATTTGATAACATAAAGAGATGTGAATCACCTCAAGGTTTTGAAGGTTGTGTACCACTAACTTCCGTGGGAATAGCTTCTTCATTTGTGACAAGAAGAAATACTTAACTCTTTAAGAGAGGAAAAGGTGCCTCGAGAAGGAAGTGCCACAAGAGTTCTTGGTTCCCACTTGATTAACCCAATCAAATTTGTTAACAGATGTAGCCTCAAAAACTTGAGATTCTATAGGGGTCCATCATCATCGTTACAAGTAGAGGAGATCCTCATAATGCTTTCTATTTCGTCGCAACCTTCAATTTCGCATTTTTGAAAGTCTTTGGAATGGTATAACAATGGGACATCCTCCAACAAACAGGAGCTCAACCCCTTACATTTATAAAATTTTAAGCACTGAATGTTCTGAGGGAGCGAAACCACATCTCCTCCATCTCTTTTAAAAGTGCACCCTCCTGATAAGATTTGACGTTTATAATTGTAGAAGAAGTTGTATCTAGAAGAATTATCAGCACCTGCTCCAATTCTATAGAAAGTGAGTGGGGGTAATTTATTGAACCACTTGGAATAAAATATGTTAACATCAATCCAACCCTGAAATTCTTCTAACAGTTTCAAACTCTCTACTTCTTCTAATTCTACTTCTATGTGCCAAAGAAGTAAAAGGCATTGAAGACGAGGAAGTCGAGGTAACAACCCTCTTGGGATCTCTTCAAGTAAGCCTGTATCGTGCATAATCTAGCATTTGAGTTTGACCAAACATTCCATGCCCTCTGGTACTTTCTTAATTCCAGTCTTACTAATGTCTAACTCCATTAGTGACTTTAGTTTTCTCAATGAAGGCACGTAGCAGAGTCTCACACAAGACCCAAACAATAGTGCACTAAGGTTCTCCAACTCTGAGATGGAGTTTGGTAACGTCTCAATTTGGGTATCTCTTAAATCAAGAACTCGCAAGCCACGCATGTAAGCAAAGAAAGAATCTGGAATTAACTTCAAAGGAGTAGATGACAAAATCAGTGTCGAAAGTCGAGGACAAATGGGTGATATGCCTGCGGGGATTTCAACTATACTGTTGTACATCAACGAAGCCTTATCCAAATCCTCTATCCACTCTTGCTCATCCAGTAGTTTATCAAATTGAAATCTATCTTTCCTCATGAACTTAGGGTTATTTCTTGTAATCCCCACTGCCATTTCTCTAATCAAATCATGCAGTTTCACACATTTTCCCCCCTCGAAGCCTACAACACTCTCCAATAAGCAGACGTTGACAAGTTCAGCAAGTATCGCGTGGCCTTGATCAAATTCCGTAGCCCTACTATCCCTTTGATGCATCATTCCTTGAGAAATGAATCGGCTTATCAATTCATTTTTTGGAATTTTATAGTCTTCAGGGAACAAAGAACAATACAAGAAACATTGTTGCAGCCTCTAATCCGCCAATCGATTGTAGCTATGTAAAAGTTTTGGCAATACCTCATCTTCCATGTATGTATGCCTCATCGATCGCTTAAGTTCTTCCAATCCGTTCCTCCATATATGAATGTCATACACCCTAGTCATGCTTCTAGCCACAGTGATAATTGCAAGTGGCAACCCATCACACTTCTTGGCCATTTTCTTGGCAATCTTTTCCACTTCAGGACTAAGTTTATAGCCACAATCAAGTTTCTCCAAAAATAGTTTCCAAGCTTCTTCTTTTGAAAGAGGTTGTACTTTGATAATCTCTCTACAGCCCATCTGATTACATACATCCCGTAATCGACTAGTTATGATCACCTTGCATCCATCTACTCCAAGAAGAATTCCAATCTTTTCTAAATCAAAATATCTCCACACATCATCCAGTATGAGTACAACATTCTTCCTTCCTCTCAGTACTTGATGCAAGATGGCTGCTTTTTCCTCTATATCGTCATCTTTTGGAAGATCAAAATTCAGTTTTATGGCTAAGTCATTCTGCAATTTGTTAATTTTAGCCTCTTGGGATACAGTAACCCAATGAACATGAAATTTATCAGGTGTACCTTGTAGATTCTTACAGATGTGATTGAAAATATGCTTCGCCAAAGTTGTCTTTCCGACGCCTCCCATGTCGTAAATACCAATAATTGGGACTTGGTCAGACTTTGCCTCTAACCATGTAGAGATATTATCCAGTTCTTGCTTCAATGTTTTACCATGTGGCTTTGGCACGAACAATCGTTCCATGTTGGTCTCACATGCATCAATTACGAGATCATGAAAAGTTTCACTTTTCTTAATAAGTTCTCCTACTCCTTGGAGCAGTTTTTTCAAATTTGTTCCTTGCAACAAACATTTGCAAGTTTTAGTTTGTTGTAATTTTTCAACTTTGATTTTGAACTTTTCTACATTCTCCAACCAATTTTCAACTTCCATTGACCTCCTCTTCTTACCCGATACCTCTTCTCTCTTCACTCTTTCCTCTATGTCAGACGCTTTGCTTGTCAATGCTTCCAAATTTTCATTAAGAGTGTGCATATTGTTGTTGAAGTAAATGCAATTGGTGAATCTTTCCACTGCAACTTCTTTTACAAAGGTGGCTATTACTCCAAAAATGGGACCCAAAATTGTTAGAATTGCCATAGTTCTTTTCACGCCACCACCTAAAAGTATTGATATAGTTACAAGTATGTACCATGTGTAACACTAAATTTCATTATCGGACGAGAAAAATGAAATTTTTTCGAATTTAAGTCTCATCTAAAAACTGCTATAAAGGAAATACGAGTTTTACATATTTATTTTAATCAAACTAATTATTTGTCCCTTGATATATCAAAGTAAAAAACTTGAGAAATATTTTGCAACATACTAACATAAATTTATATAAAGCTAGAAATGTAAAATATGTGTATCTATAGATTAGTGGAACAAAGAAAATACATGAGCTAATAAGAAAAACAACACCAAAGTAGAGTTTATATTGTCTAGTCTTTTTAGTAAGTTTTCAGGTTAAAGAAAGGTAAATTTAAAAATTATGAAGAATGGTTTCCCTTTCAAACTTTTGGAAAAAGATAACATCTATATTTGAATTACATTTATCGTTATGAATATAAAGAACGTTCAAGCAGAAGTAAGGAAATTTGATAATCATAAATCTCGTTGCTATTGGTGATTATAGTAAAAATAATAAATTCGGCAAGGGTGAAGTGCATCAGACCCCTATATAATTTGGCGAAAGTGCACAACCCCCTATACTTCAAAAACTCTCTAATTACTACCTTATGATTTTCGAAAGTGCACAACACCTCCCTGCCGTCAAAATGATTTAACAGAATTTATAAAATTACATACAGGCCCTCAATTCTTTTTTTCCCTCTCTTTTGTCCTTTTCCCTTTTTTTATTTATTTACAAATATATATATATATATATATATATATATATATATATATATATATATATATATATATATATATATATATATATATTATATTATATTATATTTGCCAAAAGAATAATAAAGAATTTTTTTTAAAAAAAAAAAAAAAAAAAACCTGTTAGATCATCTTCCCCAACAACCCCACCCCCCACCCCACCCTCACCCCTCTCTCTGTCAGCCCTACCCCCACCTCCCCCCCAACTAACCCCCAGCCCCAAACCCCCCTCATCACCCCCCCCCCAAATAATATATAAATATATATATAAATATATATATATGCACACATATATATTCAACACAGTGATAACAAGTTATCTTGGTTGTTGTAATTTGATTTTTGAAACGTTGTAATTTTGTTATAGCTTAGCTTTATGATTTAATGGTCTTGTGATATATATATTATATATTTGTTGTACACTGTACGTTCTCATTGAAGGAAATCCAACACACTTTGTCAAATCTTTCATGAAGGATAGGCGGTGGGCTGACGGGGTGCGGTGGGTTGGGGTGGGTAGCTGGCGTGGGGGGATGGGGGGTAGGGTGGGGTGGGCTGACAAGGTGGGGGGTTCTATTTGTTTTTCTTTTTTTTAGTGAAATAGTAGTGATAGGGGTGGATCTTGAGCCTCGGAAAGATCCAGGCTACATAGCTGGGGAAGCCCTCTCAACATTCGGACCTGGGCTCACAAGGGGCACGGGGTAGTACACGGAAAGATCTGGCCTATGGAGCTGGGGTAGCCCCACCAACGTTCGCACCTGGGCTCACAAGGGGAGCCCCGTCAACGTCCTGACTTGGGCTCACGGGGAACATTGGGCAGTAGACAAAAAACAAGGGAGTTTTTAGATAAGGATAAGTACAGAGAGATTTAACTAGATCCTTGAAGATATGGGTTCTAGATATTATCTCCTTGAGCCTAAAGATAAGAGATTTATCTTATCTCTTTTGATATTATCTCATTAAGCCTAAAATCGTGGGATTCACCTCTATCCTGTCTTACAACTCTATATTTCATCAGTTATAAATACAGGTAGACATGAAGAGTACAGGTATCTCATTCTAACACTTACAAGCTTTCTTTTAATTACTCCTAAGCAACTACTTTGCTCTCATGTAATACTTTAATGTTCTTAAGCAATCTCTTGCTCCTATAACTGACTTGATCATCAGAGGGGGCCCCCAAGTACCCCCAGGGGTCCTTGTGTTACAGGACATAAGCTGATGCAGCCCCAAGGAGTAGATTCCAGCCCCTACAGTTCGTACAGCGCAGGCTCATGGGGCTTCTCCACACACGCCAAACAGGTCACCCCAGGCCATCGAGCCCCGAGAACAGAATGTTGAACCTCGGAGCTCCAGGACAACGGGACCTGATGCACAAATCTGATGCGACCCTCGCTGACATGGTAATGAGCAGGGACCTAGCAGAGCACCCAGCAGGAGGGGGTAAAGCCTTAAGACAAGGACGAAAAGCAGGCCAAACGTGTCAGCCCCGACCATCCAGCCTTGTAAGGAACGAAAGACCAGAGCTGTAGCCCTGGGTAAGGTTAGCCCACAGGACTGATAACAGCCCCGCTAATAGTTTGCCCCGAATTTACGAGGACTGCAAGGTGCACAAAGCATACAAAATATTATACAGTTAAGGGAACTCGTCCAGCCCCGGTAAGAGTTCGGAGCTGCCAATTTTTGCCTTAACAGTTTGGCACCGTCTGTGGGAAACGAAGAATTAACCCACTAAGAAACCACCATCAATACGAGTAAGATGCATAACTTTAATACTCGTGTCATGGTAATTGTTATCCGTCTATCGCTTGATACTTTAGTGTTTCCGTTTTTACGTGCATTCTTGACAATGCATCGTAGTTCACGATAATGGTTATGCTATCGTAGTTGATTATATGTTTACCATATCCTAGCCTTGCACATTGCAGATTCTTAGCCAAATATGCATATCTTTAGATCAATGTTTCAAGAATTATGAAACCTAGTTAAAGACTATATTCAATAGCACATTCAAAAGTCCACGTAGTACAACTCATAAGCATGGATAAAAAGTGTAATATTCTAATCACTACATTGTTCATTTTAAATGTGGATGCATTTCCTAAATTCAACAACATGTGGACACAGTAGAGCTTCTGATTTGAATGCCCGTGCTAAATATTTTTTGAACAAAAGGCTTTTCATAAGATGCACCTAACGTGTTCGACAAAATGTCAAGGTGAACTTGGCATCAGAAAACTTAGACACAAATTGTATATCTCTTATGTTATGTGTCGAAGATGTTTGATAAAATGTTGGTGTGCAATTTGCATGGAAAAACTTATACAAATACATGCCCCTCATCATATGCACTTAGGGTGTTTGATAAAACACCTGAGAGAAATAAGTGTTTCAGGGAACAATATGTTTGAGCTAATTTAAGTCGTCTATAATTATGGTTCGACCTGCTGTGCATATATTTGACATACATAATGACAACCTAGCTGGTCATACTACTGCATTTTGAGGTAGTGTAAGAGGCAAAAAAAATTACGCTATGAAAGAAGTATGAAACATAGCAAGTATCGGAGTTCTCCCAAAATCAGCGGAGCTCACCTTACCTCAAAGGGTAGGAGCACTTCTTACCTCAAAGGGCAAGAGCTCTTCTCACTCCAACAGAGTATCGGAGCTCTCCTCAGCCCAGCCGAGCATCGGAGCCCTCCCAAAATCAGCGGAACTCTCCTTAACTCAAAGAGCATGAGCTCTCCTCAGCCCAACAGAGTGTCCAGCAAAGTATCGGAGCTCTTCTTAGCCCAGCCAAGCATCGAAGCTCTCCGTACCTCAAAGAATAGGAGCTCTCCTTAGCCCAGCAGAGTATCGGAGTTATCCTAAAATCAACAGAGATTTTCTTACCTCAAAGGGCAGGAGCTTTCCTCAGCCCAGCCGAGCATCGGAGCTCTCCGTACCTCAAAGAATAGGAGCTCTTCTTAGCCTAACAGAGTATCAGAGCTCTCTTAAAATCAGCGGAGCTCTTATTACCTCAAAGGCAGAAGCTCTTCTTACCTCAAAGGGTAGGAGCTCTCCTTAGTCCAGCAGAGTATCAGAGCTCTCCCAAAATCAGTGGAGCTCTCCCCAGCCCAGCTGAGTATTGGAGCTCTACGTACCTCGAAATGCAAGAACTCTCCTCAGCCTAGTAGAGTATCAGAACTCTCCCAGGATCAGCGAAGCTCCTTACCTCAAAAGGCAAGAGCTCTTTTAAGCCCAGCAGAATAGTAGAGCTCTTCCAAGACCAGCGGAGCTTTCCTCACCATAAAAAGTAGGAGCTCTCTTAAGCTTAGTGGAACTCTCCCAAGATTATCGGAGCTCTCCTTAGCTCAAAAAACAATAAATCTCCTAAACTCAGTAGAGTTCCTCCAACTTCAGTGGAGCTCTTCCAGCATCAACAAAAATGGGTGACCAAGTCAGCTTAATCACAATAGGAGTCTCTCAAGTTTTTCCAAGCTACGAGAATCAGCCTATAAGCCATAAGAGCTCAACACTATCAAGGGTTGCAGTACCCTAAAGGCCAAGACGAGAACCTTTCAGGGTCTTACCAGCCACTATATGGGACATTACTCCCTAAGCCAAAACGAGAACCCTCCGGGGTCTCACCAGCCACTACCGGGGATATTACTCCCCAAGCAGAGACGAGATCCCTCCGGGGTCTCATCAGCCACTATATGGGACATTATTCCCCAGGCCAAGACAATATCCCTCCAGGGTCGTACCAGCTGTCACAGGGGATATCACTCCCCAAATTAACACAACAACCCTTTGATCTCTGACTACCTCCACCGGGATCATTATTGCACATGCTTAGATAAGAATCCTTCGGGGTCTTCCCAGCAACTATTCGGGTTATCATCCCTCAGGCCATACGTCGAGGCCGACGAGGGATCAAACAATAGAGGGTATAGCCAGAAGCATCTAAACACCAGATGGATCTCAACATAGCCTATTTAGATCACGATGCTCATTGAGCTCTTTGCTCCAAAAGTCAAGCATAACCTGGAACAATTGAGCACCGAGTGGAGTATTGGTTTCAGCCTACTTAAATCGCAACATTTGACAAGCACCATAGCCCCGTAGTTCCTAACAGCAAGAAAGGACCTCCACTAAGGCCTAAAGCATCCTTAGCAAGTATGCAGGAAGCTAACTAAGAAATTCCTAAGTTAAATAACTGAGAGTTTATGCTCAAGTACCAGGTCCGAAATCAAAGGATCATTAACATCTTCACTTAAGGATCTGCAAATTGTTGGTCCAAAATTAGGGAGGCCTATTTCACAAGAAATAGATCATATAATGGTCCAAAATGCTGAATAACACCAACTTTCGAGCCAGCCCCTAAGGTTGTAAGAGCTCAAGGCCGACTACCCCTAACTATCGAATCAGTCCTCGAGGACGTAAGAACTCAAGGCTACTTGAGTCAAAAAGACTTAAAGATGTTGGCATCAATTTATAGGTCATCAAGATAAATTGGGACAAACGTGAGGCCCATAGAGATGTATCTTACCCAAAGGACCCGTAGATATGCCAAAATGCTCCTCAAACCTCAAAATAAAAGGGGGCTGAACTTTAGCACATTCTCGAAAAGGTGGGGACTAGCAGAGCTAGAATTACATAAAAGACCTCAGCCAATCCGGTCTGAGGGGCAATTGAGATCTAAATAAAGAGATCAGAGAAAAAGTCGAAGCCCAAGTTGAAAGGAGCTGAACCACGGCACAAAGGTCTTTCGCCAAAAAGGTAGATTCTGCAACAAAAATATAATGAGCTCAATGTCATAAAAAGGCCCCCTATAAGTCCCTGGACCTCGAAAAAGCTCACTTAAGGCCAAAGAAAGGTTTCACGCAAGTCCCTAGGCCTCAATAAAGCTAGCAAGAAGGTTGGAATAGACCTTTAAATTCTCTAAGACCTCAGGAAGAACCTGCAAAGAGATAAAGAAAAGGCCTCTATAAGACGCCTACACCTCTATAATCTCGGAAGGAACTGAAATGAAGCCAACACACTAACTAAAGCAAGTCGTGTTGGAATCTAACTCACAACAAATCAAGGCTAGGCATAATGGCCAAGCCAATCCATACATGGACAAGGCCAAATTCTGACATATCTCGAGGGCCAAGAGAAGTATGTCAGGATCCAAGAAAGGCCAAGATGAGCCTAGGCAAAGGTTGAAGAAGGGACCCCAAAAGCCCCTTAGACCTCCTAAATCAAAGATAAGCACGAGATGTGTCTAAGGTCAAGCTCAAATAAGCTGAAGATAAAACCTCATGTCAAGCTCCAAAAGAGCCAGGGCCGAGGGACAAAATCAAGTTAAAGAAAACAAATTTTTCAACGCTCCCTTCTCATCGAGGAAAACCAACTCATAAAGAGTTTCAAAGAGCTCAAGTATGAGTGGAACCCAGGGAAAACTCGAGAAAGTCGAGCCCAAACTTAAGAACAATGCAAGGCCAAGAGCCATATCAAACATAAGAAGAGCCAAGGGAGAAACTGAAATGCCATTCTTAGGTCGGACATATACCGGAGCCGAAAATGGCAAAGTCGAACTATCATTAGCTAAAAAAGTAAATCACATGTCAAATGTCGCTTCAAGCCAAACATTCGAGCATTGCAAGAGAAATAAAATACTAGAGGTTGAACCGTAAGAGCCCAAGATGAACATGGGATGAGGGCTAAATCAAGCTTAAAAATTGGCCCTAACATCATGTGCTTGTACCTACAAGCTCGTACCTACAGGTCAGCCCATGCCATCGAACCCCGAGAACAGAATGTTGAACCTCGGAGCTCCAGGACAACGGGACTTGATGCACAAATTTGATGCGACCCTCGCTGACATGGTAACGAGCAGAGACCTAACAGAGCACCCAGTAGGAGGGGGTAAACCCCTAAGACAAGGACGAAAAGTAGGCCAAACGTGTCAGCCCTAACCATCCAGCCCCGTAAGGAACGAAAGACCGGAGTTGTAGCCCTGGGTAGGGTTAGCCCATGGGGCTGAAACAGCCCCGCTAATAGTTTGCCCCGAATTTACGAGGACTGCAAGGTGCACAAAGCATACAAAATATTATACGGTTAAGGGAACTCGTCCAACCCCGGTAAGAGTTCGGAGGTTGCCAATTTTTGCCTTAACAAGTAGGTATATAGGAAAGAAGAAAAAGGAAAAAAAATTGAATTAAGGGCATTTTTGTCCAAAATGTTTTTTATTTAAGCAAAAAAATTTGAAAATTCGTTCTTTTCATTAAATATGATGGATTTTTTAAAGGTAAAGGGGGTGTTGTGCACTTTCGAAAATCATAAGGTAGTGATCAGAAGATTTTTAAATTATAGGGGGTGTTGTGCGCTTTCAACAAATTACAGGAGGGTCTGGTGCACTTCACCCATTCAGTAATTATATGACAATGTTTTAACATTTGTGATTACGAATGACTTAGGGTAATTTGAGAAAATGTCAAAATCTCAATTTTCTCTTTAGATTCAAAGAGGTTAATAATATTTTCTCATATGGATAAATCATGAATGTCTAAACCTCTTTATAAAATTCTGCACGACTTCACTAGCATCATTTAATTTGAAGATGGAACCTCCATGAATTATCATCCACATATGACTAGACTCTCATATATGTACAACTCGTATTAGTTAATATTAGAATACATCATGAATTCCTAGACGATCATATAAGATCCCATGTTACTCCATTTTGTATCAATTGGTTTTACGAGTTCAGATGGAACCCCATGAGTCTCAACACAGGAAAAAATATTAAAATTTATTTCAGGATGACATGATAAAAACAATTCCAATTAGATTGGATATCACACACTAAATATAGTTATCAATCATTATAAATTGTCATCTATCTCTTGCAAAACCACCCCTATTACAAAATTAGTATTTACGATCAAAATTAAGGCCTCGGATAGTATTTAAAATTCATTATAATTCAAATATAGTTATACATTGAAATATAGAGAAACATTAGAAGATTCCAAAATTGAATGAAACTCTCACGATAGTATAAAAAGAAAAATTCAAAACTTACGAAATTATTAGGCATATAATACTTCCAAAAATTATGTTGCATATATTGGTTTCCATCATAACATAGTATTTACACGCGATAAATGTATTACTGATATGGGTGCTGAGTAACAAGCAAACCTGAGATGGGCATGAGTCGACCCGGATCCGACCCCAGGTGTGTAGCCCCAACCAACATTAATAACATATGAGACATAAATGTATTATCTAGTGGATAATAACATTACCCCCGGACAAACAGCAGAGGTCTGACATGAGCAGTAAGGAAACCATTACGCATTTAAATTTCATTAGAGTTAGTAGAAATAACCCATTCAATGCATCTACCGGAGGTAACTGATATTCATTTATTGTTATCATTCTCTCTGTAATTATTTGAGCTCGCACATACTAAATTACTCTCACGCCGGAGGAGGAGCTCGAGTCATAACCCCTGCCATCCCTTAGCTTCTTTTGCAAATTTCTACTGAACTCTGGCTGAAGACCACAATCATCCCCTATCACATACTATATTTGGTATATAATACTTCAATTGTTCAAATTATTAATCATAATTAGTCTTTCTTTTTCTCAAATACTTAATCCGCTGGACTTATTGTTAACATAACATGTGTGTTTGGTGTTGATTTTTAATTAGTGGGCATAGAATTGCATGATTTATGAGCCTTAATTACAAATCATTTTCTCTTTGTTCGTCCATCATTGGAACTAAATTAATAAAAGTGATAGATAATCCGCAGATATATAGTTGAATATAAATATTGAAGAATATTGCTTTAAGTAGTTCTTTAGTCTCAAATATCTTGGAAGATATGCTACATAGAATGTGTATTTGACACCTGATGCTCTAAGTTGACAATAATATAGTATCGTTAACAATTAATCCACAATTATTTAAGAAAACAATATTTTATTTTGAACTCTCTTAATTCCATTAATATAGTATTTGCATCAATAAACACAACTACTTTTTCTATTATTGTACTTTTAGAAAATACTTTTAAGCATGTCTTTGGCGAAAAAATAGTATTGTTCGCACATTTTATAGTCCTTTTTGGTGTAAAGGTATTTTATTTAAGTACACCTATGAAGGCCCACTAGATTTTAGCTTCAAGAGAATGTCATTTTCCCTTGGAGTTTTTATTTAAACTCCCCCAATGAGGTTTTACTTTTGTCGAGGCTCATGACATCAAAATCTATCTAACAAAGCCTTAAGGTTAAAGGACATTTTGATTTTTTTTATTGAGCTATTTAACTCTATTTTAAGGTCTTTAATTTTTATTTTTTATGGTTTTAAAATATTAACTTATTGCAAAAAAGTTACACATTAAGGAAAAAAAAGATCGGATTCAATTTGATATAAATATAGACACACACACACACATACAGATATATGTATATATAGATATATATATTCTTAAAAGTGAATCTAATTTTGTTTATAATCTTGCGCATAACGCAAATATTGTACAATTATTTGTATATATATATATAGCTTAGCTCATTTCCAAAAAAAAAAAAATGCCTTGGGTTATAAAATTGGATTTAATTTGGGATGTATATATATGTATAAAAAAGACAGATTTTAAATTTTCTAATCTTCAGCATAACGCTAGTATTGGGTTAAGCTACTTTTTATCTATTTCTTCATTTTCTATTTTTTAAAACAATTATGATTATCAATTTGATTGTTGACCTTTTAATTGAATGACTTTATTAAATTGTTTTGCCTATTATTATTATTTTTTCTAATTGTTTTTTAAGAAAATAAAAAAAGTGCAAATATATATCCTTCAACATAAGACTTTGTTTGATAAAGTTTGATGTCATGAGAAAATATAAGTAAAACAAAAACCTTCTAATTAGGTGTTTGAGATTTAAGCTAAAATTCGTTTGGGGGGGGGGGGGGGGGGGGGGGGGGGGGTAAGGGAATGCTTTCTCTGTTAGCTTCAGTCGATTTATTGAAATCTAGTAGAAATTCCCTATTTGAAGAAACTCTCTGGAGATCAAAAACCAAGAGATGAAGTAGTATCATTAACATTTATTCGAGTGTTTTGTCTCAAATTGGAGATCATCAATCTAGAAAACAATAAAGGTCCTTTTTATTTTATATTTCGACAGCTAATCCAATAGTCTTTGTGGGATATTATTTTCCTTGCAACAATGCTGCGCTTCACTCAAATGCTGCCAGATGGTTCTTGCTTGCTTTATTATGCTTTCTCGCCTCTGGCATAGCACCAAGAACATCATGCATGACAACAATCTTCTAGGTGGCCAGATCTCCGAAACGTTGGGGAGTTTTTCGTCTCAAACAGTATTTCTATCAGATCCTCTAAAAATTAGGGGATTCTAATTATACGAATTTTTCAACTCCTAATATTTACATTTTTTTTTCGATTTTGTCCCTAATGTTTTAAGATGCGATTAGTCTCAACGTTTGCAAAAGCTTTCAGTTTAGTCCCTAGCTTGAAATTTCAATTTGAAAATTGCACACGAAATTCTAGGGACTAAATCGAGAAAAAGCAAAAATATTGGGACTAAAAAAAACTTTTTACAAACAAATGAGTCACTTTTAAAATAATAGGGACAAAATTAAAAAAATTAGAGAATATTTGATTCAGGTATCTTAGAAAGTATATATGCTATACTACATAGTCTATTTTAACGCAAGGTGCTTAATTTATTTTGAGAATAGTACAGTATCCTAAACATTTATTTAATTGTTGGTTAACATAGTTGAGAAAAACGATCTTTAAAATGATCAATCTAAAAGATAGATATGCTTTGAGCAAACTTGGAGATCATTCATCTAGAAAATTAACGTAAAAAGCCTTCAATAAACCTCATGAGATGACTTATCTGTTTTGATCTGTTTCTTTTAGATAAAAACAATCACACATGATTAAGTAGTATTATATTGGTATAGTAGTTAAAGCAGATATAATCATCCAACGAGATAATCAACATAATTGTAAAGGAAAGTCGTCAGATCACCTTAAAGTGATAAATAAGCTGAAAGCTGATACAAGGTCGATCCTCCTTCTGTTTCTGTGGTTTTGCTGGCAAACTCTGATGCACTTTATACAAGAATTGATGATATGATTCCTCAGATGGATAGGCTTCTTGTTTTAGAGGTTGTGCAGCACTTACTTTTAGAAGTTGCTGGGAAACATCACGAAAGAAATATTTGATAATTGAGTACTAGGCCTACATTGTAAATATAATATTTCTCATGACTTCTATCTGTCCACACTTTCAATCCCTTTTCTATTTCTTTTGTTTTTCCTGATGTACAGGAATCATAGAATGGAATCTACAGTCGAAGAAGTGGTGCTTTAAATCTTTTTAGGCTTAGTCTTTGACATAAAAAAGAATTATGTACATGTCGATATCTATTAGGATATACACTTGTCTTATATCAGAAAATCAAAAATTCTAATACCACTTTATAAGATTCTGAGCTACTTCACTTGGTACTAATTGGTTTTAAGATGAAATCTCAGGCTTCTTAACGTGGTATCAAAGTTGAGTCCTTAGTCCAGTTTTAGTCATCCACATGTAACACATTTCAATCAGGTATACTTATGTTCAATTTTTCTCGTGTGTCATATTCCACCACTTGTCATCAATTGGTTTTAAGATGAAAACTCAATTATTTTTATATGTCACATTGAAAAATTAAAAACTCTAAGACTATTTTATAAGATTTGGAGCTACTCTACTTGTCACAAATTGGTTTTAAGATGATAATCTCACTTTAATTCATCTGCGTGCGACCCATCTCAATTCAGGTCCACTTGAGTTCAATCTTTCACTTGTGTTATATTCCACGCATCTTCAATCTGCTACGTGTGTCTCATGATTGTTCAATCTTCCGAGTATGACCCATCTTCAAATTCGGTCCACATGTATCCATATCGAAAAATTGAAAACTCTAATCTCACCTTATAAGATCATAGACTACTCCACTTGGTATCAATTAGTTTTAAGATGGAGCCTCAGACTTCTTAACAACTTCAAGTTGCCGCCCATGGAAAAAGGCGAATAATCATAAACGCAAATTTAAGTCCTTCTAATTGTCACTGGGGAGGCACCTTTCAATAATGGCATAACATGATTTCAACGATTTTGGGATGCCTCGCTGCCTTTTTTCTTTCTTTTTATGTAATACATGAGTTGAACGGTAAATATCGAATGTGTCAAAAACTCAAAATTTTCTTTTGTTCTTAGTTTTTATGGTGTAACGGAAGTGGAAGCAGGGATTCAAACTTTAAACTTTTGATTACAACAAGTCAATACCTTACTATTCCACCACATAACTTTGAACATCTCAAAGAAAAATAAATAAGTTTTTCAAACAACTAGAATTGATATTATTTTTATAAAGTAATGTTAATACTTTGTCACATAATATCAAAAGTAAAAAGTTTTAAGAAAAAAATTGCAAGATACTCGCATAAAGTCTATGAAGTTTTAAATATGTTTGTATATAGCGATATAATAGTATGTGTATGTATGAATTAGTTGAAAAAACAAACTTCTGGAGGTCTTGGCCCCATTCAGAAAATTTTTCATATCATTCCCCCTGTTCAAGAATAAGACCTTGACCAATTGGTGATTAGCTTCTATACAATTCTTGATGAGGTCTTATTATGGAAGATGTTGACGAAGACTTTGTCTGACACATAACCTCCTTCTCCGAAGGAGAATTATTCTATGCAGCAAGAGAGAGATGACGTGACAAGTAAATAGAGAGGAAGTTGACATGTGGTGTGTTATTATGGCTGTGTTGTCATATGTTTTGCACTGAAATAATAGTTTCAACCTTGTCTAAAAATGACATGCATAAATGTAAATTAAAAATATTAAATTTCAAATGACCAGAATAGACAAGCAAGTGATAGAAAAATTGTTGTCAAATGACCATATTATGTCCCTTACATGTAGACTTACTTGTTTGCAGTCATGAATTTTTTTGATATTTTGTACATGTAATAAAGTGTCATGCAAAATTTTTTATTTGTACGTGTGAGAGAGTGATATTGCCAAACTCCATGCAATATATCCTAAAAAAATATTTCACACAATCCATATGCGGGAAAAGTGCATGCAATACAAGAGTGGCTTAGCAATTGTAATGATCTTCCACGAAATATTCATTTATTGAGCGTATCGTTATGAAAACGTAATTAAAAATTATTTAATTTTATTCTCGAAATATAGCAACATGGAGGTCGTTATCTATAAATAAGCCGAAAT
Source organism: Ehretia macrophylla (assembly GCA_037974665.1). Classification (NCBI taxonomy): domain Eukaryota; kingdom Viridiplantae; phylum Streptophyta; class Magnoliopsida; order Boraginales; family Ehretiaceae; genus Ehretia; species Ehretia macrophylla. The sequence goes on from CM075772.1 coordinate 25,529,857, forward strand.
TAGTTTTTATCATGCAACTAATGTCATAACCTATTCAAAAAAGATTTATTGTAGAATTTAAATTTTTTTCATGTGGTGAAAACATGCAATAAACAAATAACTAAAATTAGTTTATATTGCGCAACCAATGTCCTATATAATGTGAATGAAAATGTAAAAATCGGCATATATACATAATTAATGATTAAATTTTAACTAATAGTGACCATTTTTGGTGATATATAATGCATAACCTACTTGAGGCAATGTTGGATTTTAAAAAATATAAAAAAATATATTTGATAAAAAAGAAAAAGGGAAATAGATTCTCCCATTATGTAAAAACAATTTCATAAAATTCTATTTTGAAAAGTTTTAAAATGAGTCAAATAAAGTAGCCTAACTTATAAACTGAAAAGATACTTTTGAGCATAAAAAATTTAGACCAAACACCGAGCTTTTGTGCTATTGATGATCTCCGGTTCCATCTTTTGATGTTTTAGCCTGGATTTCTCAGCATTTTTGCTATGTATTCACGTTAGCCTGCTATATTTTGGGCTTGAGTCTATCGTCTATTGATGAACCTATGTGTTTTGGGTTGATTAGTTATATATGGGCTTTTGTTTTATTGTTTTCTTTGCAAAGTAAATTGAGGATTTGGATCCTCTCATTTTTAAAATGACGTATACGGTCATCAAAATTATTTTTCTTTGATTTCAACTATTACATCTAAATTAATAACTATAAACTTTTAAAAAGATAGTTTGAAATAAAATTTAAAATAAATAGTTGACATTTAAAAGAAACAAATCTAATGATTCATAGTACACTTCATGTAAAATGAGAGAGTGATAAAATCAGAGGATATTTATTACTAATATGGACTGAGCCTTCTGCGTAATTTTCTAATGCAATTATATTTTATAACTACACTATACACCCGAAATGAAAAGAAAGAAAAAATAGATGTTATCTTGTGAAATCGAGGGTCTTTTGATTTAAGGTTTCTTTTCGTCGGGTCGATTTAAGGTTCAATGCGGCAAAATTGAAATACTTATATTTATTTATGTTTCATGTGCGAAAAAATATGATTTTTCACTCATCTATTAATAAATTCTTGTCGCTATCAAAACCAATATTTTTTAAAGTTCACAGGGCACATGACAATTATTTCAATTTTTCTTTTTTGTCTGAACAATTATTATATAAACCTTTTCTTTTTGTCATTTTTATTATTATAATTATAATATAAACTCTTGAAACAAAATCTCTATCACCCATACCTTGCTCTGTCCAACATAAATTTACTCTCTTATTTAACGGATCCTTAACGCCGTCCAATTGAGTGAGAGTATCACAACAATGATCATATTATTCTCTAATAGCCTAATTTTCAATCGCTCTATTGTAGTGAAAAATCATATTCGATTTTAAATAAGGTATGTTTCGTAAGTGTTAGAAAATGGTATTGTTGAAATAGTGTTTGTTCGACCAATAAAAAAATAATGTTTGCTAAGCATATGTCACGTAGTTATTATTATAAACTCCAACCTAAATTGATCATCAATGTTATTCTTGATGGGCTATTGTTTGAAACAGTGGCAAAAAACCACTCACTTCATCAATAAGGCTGAGTTATGACTAGTCCCCAAACCCAAATCTTAATAGTATCAACTTATTCCATTTATTGAGCCTATAAAAATAAGCATATATTGGCCCAACTTGACAAGGTTGTCTGTATATGTAAGATGGGACGACTAGGTCAAATACTCAATGTAACATCAAAAGTCCATTAGTGACTCATAAATAAATGTGACTATGCACACAACATTCCAACGATATAAAGAACTATAGCCCAAATAGTTTCTCTGTGTTAAGTACTTGAAATATATTTATATATGTTATGGTCCAAAATTTGCAAAATTATTTACATAATATTAATTTACCATTTGTACGTGTGGGGAATAATAATAATAATAATAGCAATAACAATAAAAGAAAAAATAATAGTACTACTAATACCTCTAACCTTTTAATAATAATAATAAAAATAATAATAATAATAATAATAATAATAATAATGTTAATACTAATAGAATTTGAATGATAACGTTTTAAAATTAATATTCATTAATATTGTGATTTTATATTATTAAAACCACTACTACTAATTCTAGTACAACTAACTATTAATAATAATAATATTACTAATAATACTTATAATAATGTCAATAAGAAGAGAATGTTTTCGTAAAATTACTACCATTACTACTACTACTACTACTACTACTACTAGTACAACTAATACTACTAACTATTATTAATAATAATATTGGTAATAATAAGGGATTCTTTTGGTAATATTACAACAACTAGTGCTACTAATAATACTAATAACAATTAATAATAATTATGATAAAAATCATATATTATTTTGCTAATATTACTAGTACTACTACTAGTAGTAGTAGTAGTAGTAATACTATTATGTACTAACTAGTAATAATAATAATATTATTACTAAAACTACTAACTATTAATAATACAAATGTTAACAATAGGAGATTCTTTTGGCAATATTAGTACTACTACTACTACTCCTCATTCTCAATAACAATAATAATATTGATAATAATAATGTTAATAAGCAAAGATTATTTTGCTTATATTAACACTACTACTAGTAATACTAATAGTACAACTATTAGTAGTAATAATGTTACTGCTAATACTACTAACTTTTAGTAATACTAATGTTACTACTAATACTAAAAATACTATTACTAATAACTAGTAATAATAATAATTTTATTACTAATACTAATAGCTATTAATAATACAAATGTTAACAATAAGATATTTTTTTGGCAATATTACTACTACTACTACTACTACTAATAATAATAATAATATTGATAACAATAATGTTAATAATCAAAGATTATATTGCTAGTATTACTAGTACTACTTCTAATACTATTACTACTAATTATTAATAAGACTAACTTTTAATAATACTAATGTTACAACTAATACTTGTAATACTATTAATACTAACTAGTAATAATAATAATGTTAGTAAAAAATGAGTAAAAACATTATAAAGATTGTTAAACAAACAAATGCATATTAAGTTTCTGTTATAATTGATGATTCTAGAGAAAGTTAATATTCAACCCTTCTTCATATCACAACTATAGGTTTAACCAATGAATTGACTGCTTTCACACGGTATCATATCTTATGCAAATTAAGATAAAAATCAAACATGCAATCATATTTTCACCATCATTGCCGAGGACTGTAGTCCATTTAAAAATTTTCAACAAGTACGAAAAACAAATAACTATAGCAAAACAAATCCCAAATCATAGTAATCCATTTACATTCATGAACTTCTTGTTATACTAAGATATTCAAGGAAAAATAAAAAGAAATTCTGATGAAATATACATACCGTAATTTGAGATTCTTTTTCGACACCTGCAGCTTAAAGGGGATGAACAAAACCCAGATCTAAACTACAGTGCCTGATGATGGAGAAGATATGAAAGGTCTATCTATCAGTTTTTGAGTAAGATGAAGAGTTGTTGAGTTTTTTGCATGCATTTGGAGTGGGTAAAGGAAGGAAATCTGATCGGACAGAGTGAAAGGGAAATGGTAAGTTTTTAGGACAGAGTGAAAGGGTAAAAACATAAAAGTAGTTAGTCAATTCCAATGCTGAAGGTTGTTTTCGTAAAAGAAGCAACAAAGGGTAGTATAGGCAATCAAATTTCTGTTATGGGCATAAGGGTAATACTATTTCTATTAGTTTATTTATTCATTGAAAAATTATTGATGTGACATGAAGAGAGAGAAAATTTAGCTGCATAGAAGTCGGGCTCCTTCTTCGAAGATGTTGCGAAAGATTATGAAAGACCATTTCGGTTTGGTCTAATGGTAGGTAGCTCGCTTGTATGCGAGTGTGGTTATAAGTTTGACTTTTGCTAGTGTTACACGGCTTTACACTACATCCATTTAAAAAAGGGTGAAGTGCACCAGACCCCCCTGTATTTAGGCATAAGTGTATCGGTACCCCATGTGTTTTAAAAACTAGTATAAGTAGCCCCTGTGTTTTGTCCAAAAAATTGTTAGTTCTGACAGAGAGTGACCCCCCGCGCCTAAAATGCAAATGGACAAATGTTTTAATGTCAGCAAAATAGTTAGAGGACATAAATGCCCTTTCAAAAAAAAATTAAAAACAAAAAAACAAAAAAAAACATTCAATCTTCATCTTCCAGTCAACACCTCCCCCTCCCTCCCCCCCACCCCCGCCCTCCCGCCCGGAAACTCAATCTTCATCTTTGTGCGTGTTTGTGTGTTTGTGAGTGTATATATGTAATATATCAACTATTAAGAGCAGTAGGAGAGTTTGATTGTATTAACTTTGACAAAACTGGAAATTACAAAGGATAAACCAATTTTTTAGCAATTAGGAATCTCCAGAAGATAAAGAAGAAAAGAAATATAGAGAACTGTTTACAACTTTTTGCCTAATTCTCATTTTGCATATGTTGTGAATATATAGGCTTCTGATCACGTTGCTTCTACTTGGTAACGAACTCACACAGATGAGATGGTATTTTCTTGGTGCGTACACTCTTGCGTAACAGAATGGCCTCACATGGTTGATGCTTTGCTCCTGCCACGTCATTAGCTTCATAGTTTGTATGAGTTGGTGCTTTGCTGAGCTATGTTTTTGACTTCATGATATATATGGTATTAATTACTATGGTTTCTCAACTCTTTGGACTCGAAATCAAGTCCATTTATCTGAGGAGAATTACCAAAGTCAGCATCCATATTCTTCTTCTTGTTGATGATGATAATCTGTGGAGTATGGCGGAAAATTAATGGGGACAAAGTGCAATTGTGCCCGAAAAAAAAAGAAGAAAAAAAAGAGATTGAAGCAGCTAGCTTCCTATCATTGGGCTGGGGAGGGTGATGGCTGGGTAGGGGTGGGGTGGGGAAGATGGAGAAGAGATATATATATATATATATATATGTGTGTGTGTGTGTGTGTGTATGTGTGTATGTGTGTAAATAAACAAAAGGGCAAGGGGCATTTATGTCTTTTCAACAGTTCCGTTAATTAACTGGACGGAAATGTGCTGACGGGGCACGTCTGCACTTTTACCAAAATACATGGACTACTTATACTAGTTTTTAAAATACAGGGAGCACCGATTCACTTATGCCTAACCACAGTGTGTGTGTGTGTGTGTAAATAAACAAAAGGGCAAGGGGCATTTATGTCTTTTCAACAGTTCCGTTAATTAACTGGACAGAAATGTGCTGACGGGGCACGTCTGCACTTTTACCAAAATACATGGACTACTTATACTAGTTTTTAAAATACAGGGAGCACCGATTCACTTATGCCTAACCACAGAGGGTTCTGGTGCACTTCACCCTTTAAAAAATAACCAAAAAAAAAAATTTATGAAAGAAATGTAATAATTGAGTAATCCCAACAATATAAAAGATAACAATGCTCATGCAATGAATCGTTTTTCTCCTACTCTTTGACTTTTTCTCTCACCCATTAGGAGTTCGGATAATCATAAATCGCATGTGTTTGATTAATCGTCAACCACATTGAAGATGAATATCAACCCATCTTGATATTTAATAACATTTCCAAGCTTATTCATCATAAAGAGGTTGTACTTTGAATGTCTCTTTGCAACCCATTTGATTACACACATCCCGTGATCGACTAGTTATGATCACCTTGCATCTATTTGCTTTGAAAAGAATTCCAATCTTTTCTAAATCAAAATAGTTCCATACATCATCGAGTATGATTACAACGTTCTTTCTTTCTATTAGTAGTTTATGCAGAATGACTGCTTTTTCCTCTACATCATAATCTTTTGGAAGATCAAAATTCAGTTTGTTGGCCAAGACATTTTGTAATTCGTTAATATCAGCATCTTGGGAGACAGTGATCCAACAAACATAAAATTTATCAGGTGTACCTTGAAGATTCGTGCAAATATGTTTGTAAATATGCTTCGCCAAAGTTGTCTTGCCAACACTTTGCTCCCCGTAAATACCAATAATTGGGACTTTGTAAGACTTTGCCTCTAACCATCCCGAGATATTATAGAAGTGTTGCTTCAATGTTTCACCATGCAATTGTGTCGTGAACAATCGTTCCCTGCTGGCCTCACATTCATCATCTACAAGCTCACGAAAAGTTTCACTTTGCTGAATGAGTTCTCCAGCTCCTTCGTTCATTTTTTTCACATGACTTCCATGCCATAGAGGTTTGGTGAATTGAGCTTCTTCTAATTTATCATTTAATTTACCACATTCTTTTTTGAACTTTTTTACTTTTTCCAGCCAACTTCCAACTTCCATTGTCCTCCTCTTCTTACCTGATAGCTCGGTTTTCTTCACTTCTTTCTCTATGTCTAACGCTTTATTTTCCAGTACTTCCAAATTTCCTTCGAGAGCTTGCTTATTTTTGTTGAAGTCAAGTGAAGTGGTGAATTTTTCCCCAATGAGACTTGCGAATGGTTCCACAATTTTTTCTCCGGTAAGACTGGTGAATGGTTCCACAATTTTTTCCCCAACAAAACTGGTTAATGGTTTCACAATTTTTTCCATAGCTTCTTTGACGCTGTCGCCTAAAAATATTCATGTAGTTCAGAAGTACGTATAACGCAAGTATGCATAGCATGAGTGAACTAAAATTTCAACATCTTAAAGAAAAATGAAAATGTTTTTCAAACTACTGGAAATGAAATATTAGTTCTATAGTTAGTACTTTGTCATATGACATCAAAAGGAAAAAGTTTTTTTTTAAAAAAATTGCAAGATACTAAAATAAATTGTATAACTTTTCAAATAGGTTTATATATATTGATAAAATCATATGTGTATGTACGAATTAGTTAATGAAAGAAACATTTAGACATCTTGGCCATATTTGAAAATTTTACAATTATCCCCTCTGTAGAAGACTTGGACCATTCTTGGAAACAAACACAAGTGAGACTAATGTCATAAGGTTTTTTTTTTTAAATAAAAAAAAATCTACTTGGGCATTAAAAAAAAAAAAAAAAAAAAAAAAATATATATATATATATATATATATATATATATATACTTGGGCATTAAATTCATTGGCCTAAAAGGGTCATCCCAAGGTATCACTTAAACCTCTAACACCTGCTTATAAACCATTTGTTTAACATGTCTTCTACCATATTGGAACATTAATATGTTAAAAAAGAAAAACAAAAAATTCACGTAAGAATATATTTGGACATATAAATGATTCTTTTCACATATATTTTGCCATACATAATTAGTATCATACACTTGATAAATGTACCATTCTTGTGTTAATTTTCTAATCAAAGAGTTAAGAACTGTATGAATCATGGCCTATTATTACAAGGGGTAAATTGCACCAGACCCTCCTGTGGTGAGGCTTAAGTGCACGCTACCCCCCTATGGTCTAAAAACTCCCTCCAGACCCCTCTGTGGTCATATAAAAGTGCATATAACCCCCCTGCCGTCAAATAATCCGTTAAATTTAACGGAAGTGAGTTTTTTACAATAAAATAATTTCAATATTTGACCAAATTATCCTTTATTAAATAAATAAATAAAATCAAAAAAATAAAAATAAAGTAAAAAAACTCATCTTCTCTCTCTCCCCAAACAACACAAAAATCGTCATCCCACCCCCAACCCCAACCTCCACCTAGGACCCCCACCCCGCAAACCGTCAAGGGTATAAAAGTCTTTTTGCATTTTTCGTTACTTACATAGATGGAATTTTGACGGCATGGGGGTCATATGCACTTTTATATGACCACAGGGGGGTCTGGAATGGGTTTTTGGACCATAGGAGGGTAGCGTGCACTTAAGCCTCACCACAGGGGGGTCTGGTGCAATTTAATAATCCTTTTTCTTTGTTCTTCACCAATCAAAACTAATTTAGTGAAAGTGATGGGTAATTGATATAACTTTCTGTATCAGAGTAATTCAACCAGCTACTAAGTCTCCAGTATCTTAGAAATTAGAATGCTACACTACATATCATAAACATTTATTCAACTGGCTGTTGTTTATATATGCTTTGAGATGTCTTATTTGTTTTGATATGTTTCTTTTAGACAAAAATATTAGGCACATGAAGTAGTATATTGTTAGAGTAGTTAAAGCAAAAGATCTAATCATTTAATGAGATAATCAACATAATTGTAAACGAAAATGAGATGATCACCTTAAAAGTGATGAACAAGCTGTAAAGCTGATACAAGTACTTCTCCTTATGCGGTTTAATTTGCTGGCAGACTCTTAATGCACTTCACCAGAACCGATTATATGATTCTCGGATGGATAGGCCTCTTGTATTAGAGCAGTGCTGAAGAGATGTTAATAGGAAGATGCTGAGCAAGACTTAGGAGGTTGCGTAACACTTTCTTGGAAGCTGATGGGAAACATAAAGGAAGAAGAGGAGTGAGCAGACTTTACTTAAAAATTTATGAGTTAATACTACTTTTGATCCTTTATCTTTGATTTTATTGATATTTCAGTCCTTTATTTTCAAAAGTGAAATATTTTAGTCATTTATCTTTTAAAGTTGAGATACCGTTAGTCCTTATCACTGATTCTGTTAAAAAAAGACGGAAAAAACACGTAATTGACCAAAATACCCCTACCACCACCACCACTACCACCACCAAATTGCAGGGGTATTTTGTTCAACCATAAGCTTTTTTCATTTTTTTTTAACAGAATCAGAGACAAGGACTAACGGTGTTCTAACTTTAAAAGATAATGGATTAAAATGTATCACTTTTGAAGATAAGGGACCAAAGTATCAATGAGGTCAAAGATAGGGATCTAAAGTGGTATTAACCCAAAATTTATTCAACTGTTGTTTATGCTATGAGATGGTCTATTACGGTCATTAGCCTAACTACAACAGTGTTCTCATTTTTTTTTCTTATATGTAGGAAATTGTAAACACTTTTCCTACATTCAATCAATCCTTTAGCGTAGGAATTCTAATTTCAATTTCACTCCAACAGCTTTTTTATTGTACAGACTCCCTATTTTTATTTCATTCCAATATTCTCTCCTTATTTCAATATTAAACATATCATTTTAATACTTTTTTCTGTATATATTTTCATTTTTCTTGGCAATATTTTATTTTTAATTACCAACATAAATGTTTATTTTTATTATTTAATTTAAAAATCTTTCAATAAGTTTGAATTTTTTATTATTTAATTTAAAACTTTTTCAACGACAGTCTCTGTTAGTTTTTTCATTTTTTGTTAATTTTATTTTTGTTTTATTTAATTAATAAAAAAATTACAATATTATAGTGCCACAAAAAATTTAAAATTTAAGTGTACTCCATAAAATTTATATATTAAAATAAAATTAACGAATATTAGACAATTAGTGCAATTAAAAAGTCAACTTATGAAACTGTAATTGAATTAACATTAAATCTCTATATATAATTATAAAAAGTAACCAATTTAGCCACAAAAAAAGGACTACACTATAATTAAAAATTATTGAACAGTGTTTAACAGATAGAGTAGGGGATGATATTTTCTTTCCTACAATTTAATGTATGGGGGTAAGGGATGTGTTGGAGACCAAATCAACCCATCCCCTCCCTACATGCATGTAGAGTAGGGGGCATTTGTTGTATCCATTGGAGTTAGAGTTACAAACAAAAGAAAATCCAAGAGCCAAAATGCTTAAAAATCAAGGATCAAATATTAAGAGGAAACTCAAGAAGTATTCATAAATAAGAATATGAACGTAGCTAATTAAAATTTCTAGTGTCACTTCCTAAATCCAAAACTCCATGCCTAGACATAAAAATTAATTACTTAAATCTTCTTATTTACTTGTCTAAAATAATTAACTCAAATAATCTCTTATACTCACAACACTTACTTATAAACTATACATATATATAATCTCCCATTAATGTAGGATGTCACATCTAAAAATGTTTTGGAAACATGAAGAAAATAATAATAATAAGCAAGGTTGAAGAGATCATGAGAAGTTGACAAAGACCTAGACTCTGTGCAACACTTTTGTTTGAAGGTGTTGGGAGACATTATGGAAGTGATGTATGTAAGAAGTTTTTACTAAAGGTGGTCTTTATGATCACATAAATTATAAAATAAATGGTGATAGTTTAATGGCTAAAGTCATAAATCAAATATAATTTTTTATATAATGAAATAGTTAGTGGATACATAAAAGAAATGGAGGAATATGAAATTTTTTGTATCTAGTCTTATATTGAACACACATGTTCTTGAAAGTTTTATGTAACTACCTAAATTATAATCTTATATAATGGTATACTTAGTGGGGTTAGTGGTTCATTATAATCCTATATTATGGTAAAATTAGTGGTATTAGTGGGTTCATAAAAATTCATAAATAAGAAAATCAAGGTAATTAAAATTTTTGAAAACTCGAAGAACAAAAAATAATAATAATAATGCAAGGTTGAAGAGCTTTCCATAAGAAGTTGACGAAGACTTGGCGTTGTGCAACACTTTTCTTTGAAGGTGTTGGGAGACATTACGGAAGAGATAGTAATAATTGTGTAGTTCTACATTGTACAGAGGGTAGATGAGGTAGGTGATACCTTTCATTTTAGCCTTAGTCTTGACATAACGGAAAGTTGGAGACTAGACATCACGCGTTTGTTGGATCTATTTCTACACTAGTCAAATGGGAAATGCTTAAAAACAGTTGTAGGCCCTACACCCTCAATTAGGTGTGTGGATTCATGCGTTGAGATGGGATCCACAGCCCTAATTTGGAATGTTCGTTCGAGACGTTTGCAAAAAATTTTACAGCCAAATAGGTTCAGCTCTAACGTCTCAAAGAGTATCCAAGTCGAAGCAACTTTCCACCCGCTATTTTTAATTTGGGATACCTTGCCACTTTTTACTCTCTTTTTTTCCCCTGTAATGCATGCTTCACTCAATTAGTGCCCTTTGGCATAATACCAAGAAAAAGAAAATATTTAAAAACGTTATATTCAGATGAATCCACAAAGTGGAGAGTAAATTCCACAAGCCTCGTGGGATCCACTCCCATACTTACTCGGATGGATCAGCCAATAACATTCCGCAGAGTTTTCTAAAAGAAAATCATGCTTACAGCAAGCATAAAGCTCCAAGTCATCGTGAGATGCCTTGCCACTTTTTACTTTTTCCCTCCCCCATTGTAATGCATGCGTTGTAAGGTAAATAATGAATGTGCCAGAAAGCGAACTTAATAGCTTGCGAGTTTAACCAGCAGCATCTTTAGTTTATTGTTGTGTCTAATTCTCGTGCCTTCTAATTCTCTCATGATTATAAGTCTACACATTTTAACCTTATCGCAGTCATAATTGACAAATGCTTCTCACTCTGTCAATTTTGCAGTGAAAGCTGCGACAATTACAGATTTTGAAGATAAAGGTTGTGAAACATACTTCTCAAATGCAGGCTGTCTTGATGAAATTTCATATGCCAACAAGTGTTGAATCTTCAAGTTATAAACAATGTTTTAGTTCCAAAACGCTGCTTCGGATGACCACCTTCAAAGTGCAACCAGTAGTTCCACTAACATCAGAACTAAGACAGTGATCTGCAGGAAGAATCACAGGAGAGATCATGTATCCAACTGACGATGACAAGTGCATACTCATTAAAAAAGTATCTTCGAACCAAAAAGTCTTGTGTCACTAGTTGGAGTTGGTTTCAACAAAAACAGTCATCGAATAGAATTCACGATAAGCAGCCATTCAACCCCAACAAAGCAAGTCCAAAAATCAACTGAAAACACAAAATACAGCTAAAAGGTCTGTATTGCAGCCTTTGTGGCCTGCTCTTCCAATTACTGCCACCGAAGATTTTGACCTTCACATGCTCAGTTAGTATTATAACTGTATATCTTACAACATCCCAAAAGATTGAGAATCTGGCAAAATCTTTGTACATAGACAATTATGAATGTGTGCTCTTTTACTGCACGGCAAACATGAAATTGAGTTTGATGAAGTATCATGATGCATTTGGATGCAACAGTGCAATCAAAATAACATCTGGGATAGGTAAGCAACTTTTATATAGATCATCTACGAAAAGGTCTTTCGATGAGAAATCTTTACAAGATAGAAATTGGCACCTGTAACTGCTTATAGGTCAATAATGTTCCATCATCAAGCAATTAAGTATTCAGGAAAAAGGAATCACATATATTATTGTCAAAAAAAATAATACATCAACATGTAACTTATATCGAGTATTGTTCTTATACAAGAAAACACTGTCCTAGTTCGGCTGGCATTGGGAGTGCTGATGCTTGTTTGCAAAAATAATCGACTAAATTAGATACTAATAGGCCCAACCACATGCATAATCTTGGGATGAATCTGCTGAGCAAGCCTTGTCCTTACAAAACTTGGTATCGGCCTGGTTGAGCAGAACCTGGAAGTGACGTTGCTTGCATTGTAATATCCTCCAACACACGTTTAAGTTCAGCTTTTGCCCTCTTAACCGACTGTTCAGTAGGACCCTCAATGAACAAGTAAAGCTTTTGCTCCCCTGGTCCCGGTACCTTCCCTTGTGGAAAGTACTGCCCCCTGGTTGTGAAGGCAGCTCCAGTCCATTCAGATTGGACCCAAAGTTTCCTTGTGCGCAACCTTCCACCGAGCATTTTGAGGAAGATCATTAATCTCTAGTTCAGCTTCGTAATGTTCGGGCATGGCATTAGCCTGAATCTTAGCTAAATTATTGTGCAAGTTCATGGCGGCTGCACTTAATTATTGCTTGTAATGTAATAATTTTACACTACCTTGTGTTGTCATACGGCACTGATTTTCAATGTTGATAAGGGGTTTGTTAACAGCTACTTGGCCACTTAAACAAATAATAATTCGAAGTTGGATTCTACATCCATTTTCCTTTAAAACAAACTTCAGAAGGTCTAATATTTTGCTTCCTATAAAACAGAATCAGCCTGCTCTAGAGAAAGATCGGTACAAGATTCGTCAGGCATTTATAGCTGCGCCTGGGAACTCTCTGATTGTTGCTGATTATGGACAGGTAATGACCGACTTTACATGATTTTTTCTTGAAACAAGTCAAGACTGTGATTCTGTATTTTCACCGGGTATATGTAAATAACCAGCTAGAACTTAGGATTCTTGCACATCTTGCCAACTGTAAGAGCATGTTGGATGCTTTCAAAGCTGGTGGAGACTTCCATTCAAGGACAGCGATGAACATGTATTCTCATATACGTGAAGCCATTGAACGAAAAGATGTCCTTCTCGAGTGGCATCCTCAAGCTGGTGAAAACAAACCTCCTGTTCCTTTACTAAAGGTAAACTCTGGGATGTTACCCTAGTTCAATACATATGTCAGAAATAGCAACGTCTGGATCAACTGTTTAATTCTGCAGTTTGCTCAATGAACTTGTAATCAGAGTTGCCTGATGAATTCAATTGTTGACAAGGGGGAGAAAAAATTATTTTCTAATCGAATGCTTCTTCCATTGACCAGAGCTTTCTTATATGTTGATTCAATGCCATTATATAGCCAAACATAGGCTGCTAATATGCAATATTCAAATTATTGTGTATAGGATGCATTTGCTCCCGAAAGAAAGAAAAGCAAAAATGCTTAACTTTTCCATTGCATACGGGAAAACAACAGTAGGTCTTGCTCGCGATTGGAAGGTACACTATTATTCCTCCCGATTTGGCAAGTACTTCCCATCTTGTCAAATTGGAAGTTCTGATTTGTTAGAAATGGGTGGCCTCCATTTGCAGGTTTCTGTGAAGGAAGCAAAGGAAACAGTTGACCGCTGGTACAGTGATAGAAAAGAAGTTTTGACTTGGCAGGAACAGCGTAAAGGTGAAGCACTTAGGCGTGGATGTGTCCACACATTGTTTGGACGAGCACGAATGTTCCCTTCGCTAAAAAATGCAACTTCTTGGCAAAAAGCCCATATTGAACGAGCTGCCATCAATACCCCAGTGCAGGTCTGCCTCTATGGTGTCCTTACCTCTCTGTGGAGAAATTGAATGTTTGGCTGTATAGAATGTGCATGTTCTGACGACTCTGTTATTGCCACAGGGAAGTGTTGCAGATGTTGTAATGTGTGCCATGTTAGAGATATCAAAGAATGTAGATTTGGAGAACCTCGGTTGGAGGGTTCTTTTACAGGTTAATGTGTTAGGAAAGCCAAATCAATAATGAGAAAAATACATATGTTCAAACACTTTTTACCGGTCACTCGAATTTGCTCAAATTTTACAGAACACTGCATATATATGCTAAACAAAAAGTGACTTTGTTTTTCCCTGGAACAGATTCATGATGAAGTAATTCTAGAAGGGCCTACAGAGTCATCTGAACAAGCCAAGGCCATAGTGGTTGACTGCATGTCAAAACCCTTTGATAGAACAAATTTTCTTAGAGTGGTCCCAACCAAAAGAAATTCTAACATTTTCATCATTTTTTAACTTTTTCATCATTTCACTTCACATTTTTTAAATTTTTTATCCCTCCCTTTTTTTTTAAGGGCAAATCTTCCAAATAGTTCTTATTGTTTACAAATTTTTGATAAATAGTCTCCATTGTTTGTAAAAGTTTTACCAATAATCCCTATTGTTTCACAAGTCATTCAGTTAGTCCCTATTGTTTGCAAAAGTCTCACAATTAGTCCCCATTGTTTGTAAAAGTCACTCAATTAGTCCTCATTGTTTGCAAAAGTTACTCAATCAGTCCCCATTATTTGCAAAAGTCACTCAATTAGTCACCAATGTCAGCAACCATTGGGGACTAATTGAGTGACTTTTCCAAACAATGGGGACTGATTGAGTTACTTTTGCAAACAATGAGGCCTAATTGAGTGACTTTTACAAACAATAGGGACTAATTGTGAGACTTTTGCAAACAATAGAGACTATTTGTAGGACTTTTGCAAACAATGGGGACTAACTGAATAACTTGTGAAACAATAGGGACTATTTGTCCAAAATTTATAAATAATGGGGACTATTTGTCCAATTTTCCCTTTCTTTAACATCTAACTTTAATCATTTTCTAACTTTTTCATCATTTCATTTATTTGTACTTTAAGAAAAAAAAACTAACCTAATATCTTTCTTCTCCTACCCGGAATCTAACATCAATTGAATTCCTCTTTTTCTATCTTCTTCATCTCCCATTACGCCTAAGCTTCTTCTTAAAATTTTAAGTCTCGCAAGATAAATCATACACCAACATAAATACACAAAGTTAAGGTAATATATCATGAAAATTTTGTATTATATTTATTTATTAATTTTTTCTTGGCTATATCATTTTATGCATAATTTGTTTTATCAATGTTATTTTTTTTTCGAGTAATAGGTGGACATCGTAAGACAAACACCAGTAAGTGGTTAAGGTAAGTAATTTGACTAAAATACTTCTCGAAATATTTTTTAGTGTATACTTTTTTTTTGTTAATTATATTTTAATGGCCAATTTAATGTAATAAATAGATAAATTTAATTGATAAATTTCAGTAAGGTATAATTTATTTAAATTTTTGCTAGTTAATTTTGGATCTTTTTATACATACAAAATTAAGGGTTCTTCATTACGATTAGAATGATCAAAGACATAAATATAGTTTGAAATTCTATATAGAGTTTTTACACATAAATATAGGTAAATAGAATTTTTTACACCTATTTATGTTTAAAATATTTGTTATCGTTATTCTTTTTAAAAAACACATAACCAAATTTTCTTAATTAAATTTCGACCCCTCAAATACTAATTTCTTGGATCCACCCCTGCATGAGGATATATGTATGTTTATCTTCTTGTTTATAGTTTCCAAATATTGCTTCTCATCTTTTCCCTCTATTTCTGTAGTTAAGCGTTTCTTATCTTTGCACATTTTAGCGTCTTTGATGAAACATGCACAGCTGCAAGTGGTCATGATTTATTGCCCCTTACTCTCTTGTTTCTAGTACTGAACTTCCTATAAAAATGAGAAATGCACTCGGTTTGAACTATTGACTTATATAATTAGAAACAACCAATTAAGTTTACGAACAAATATAAAAATCGATCACTAATCTAATAAAAAGGCATTTCATAGTCTTTTTTTTATTTATGATGAGTATTTCTTCACTCTTTTTGTGTCTATTGTGGGAGTGAAAAGATGAGATAATTACGTGGGGTTAGTAACACCAAGATTTTTACTGTCACAAAAATGGGATGCTTCTCTCATAACATTACAAAGCTAGGAAAGAGATCAATGGTAGTAATGTATTAGTGCAATACTTAAATGAGTCATCGAGTGTGGAAATTAAATCACAGCATCTCATTGCACCACTATTGAATTTCTTCATTGCAGTATGAAGAGATTTAAATCCTGACTCAGGTAATTGATATTTTTCCAAATCAATGCTTTGGGCACATAATGTACTTGATGTAGTTAATAAACCATAAAAGACATGCCCTACACACGAAGACATCAAACAAATCAAGACTTCTTTCTTTAACACAAATGTTAGTCACTCAAAATGTTGCACTTTCAAGGTAAATATTTGGTTCGATGGTATACAAAGCTGGTATTTTTCTCAATTTCATATAAAGAAAAAGGACGGCAATATTGGATATATATTTCTCAATCAAGTAGAGTCTTAAATTAAGTTAAAAATTAAATAAATGTCTAACAAAAGTGACCTCACAAGTACAAGTATCGATGAGTTTATTCAAATTTGAAACAAAATTCATCAGTGACATCTTTAAGGATGGATTCATAGTTTTTACCAGATTAGTTGGTGCTATTAAATTAAACGTAATGGAACAAACCACATGTTGTCAAGTCCTTCCTTAATAGTGACAATCAACTCCCTCAATATCTCAAACTAATAACACAGTAACCAAAGCACTATCCCAAAATAATGCAAAGCCAATATCAATTCGTTCAAGCCAATATCTCCATATAAAGTTAATATTTAAAGTAAAATCCAACATAACATTTTAACCTACGTACATAAAAGAAAAATCCGAAGATTGAACATTTTTCTTTCACGAATACCAACCAAATATTGTCAAGTCCTTCCTTAATAGTAACAAGACGGCCTTAAATTCCCTCACTCAAGTAAATTCCTCATACTTCCTCGTCACCATCTTCAACTGATGAAAAAAAAAAGTATAGTGAGTATAAATTATTTAAACGCATGACTTATCCTTAAAAAGAATAAAAAATAAACGAATGGCTTTTGAGGATCAAAGTCAAAGAATAATGTAAGAGAAAACTCAATAAAAAATTATGAATTATTAGTGAAAGTGAATTGAAAGTTGAATCCAATGAATCTGTCTCAGTGTGCCATTGTAAACAATTCTAGTAACGTTAATAGTTCATATTCATGCATCAATAGTCATTTGATAATGAAAACAATTCCCAATACTAAGCAGTAAGATATGCATAACATATGAAGCATCTTAATTAAGACTATCACGCTCCTAAATTCAAAAGAAGAGAAAATTTAGGGACGAGACCGTCGCGAACCCAATAAGATAAATTTGACTAATGCGGGCTCTAATCCTCAACAAAATAAACTTGAATCAACTAAATAATATCAATGTATAATTCAGAGAAAAAAAAACTAATCCTTTAAATAAATACCAAAAATACTAATCATCCAATTACATAATAAAATCCCATAATAAATAACTAAGTGTTTGCACTAAAATATTACACAAAAGAATCTTAAGACTCTGCAATTCTTGCCATACCATCTAGCCCAATAAAATCCGATTTACAATTTGTCATCTACAAGGTAAGAAAGAGAGGGGTGAACGAAACAATACCCAGTAAGGAAAATATACCCCCAAAGAAATGTGAGGCTCAAAGACAACAAATAATAGGACTAAGAGCAAGATTGTCAACCTCTAACAAAACATATACAAGTCGTGGTTGATTAGCAGCTCGCACAAAATTCACAATTCACAATACAAAACCGATAACAGATGTCAACTTATTAACTCCCAGCCATCTAGGATTCGATGCACAACTTGTATAGTTCGTAGAGCCTAAAATATCAATAGCTCATAGTTAGCTTATCAAAGAATCGATACAAAACGAAATTCACAAAGGAATACTAAAATTATAATGAATCAAAGCGAAATTTGCAGATGAATAAATGGGGTACAAAAGAACAATGATATATTCTACTTACATTGATCTCCAAATGTGCATAATTGAAATTAAACTTCTTCCACCATGAAATTTAAATCGCTACAACAAAGTGATCTGCCAAGTGAAGTTCTGTATCCACTAGCTTCAAAGTCAATAGTATTTAACAGAGAAAAATTGCTGCAGTTTTTTTTTTTTTCTGCCACTTACAGTGTCACGACTTAAATTCCACTATAGAAATAGGACCTAGCGCGTGACATGCTGCGCACCTAAGAGTCTAATCTCTCAAGCTTGCTAGGCGCACAACCACAACAATATAATGCAGAGCTGCTAAACCATAAAAATTAAGCAAGTCTCCAATAACCAAAATAACGTTCAAATCCACAAAATCAATCTCCAAACACAATAATAATGAGAGGTCAACATCCTCATTTATTACATTCATCGAAAAATCATAAATAAACCCACTCGGACAGTACTAATAGAAAAGAAGAAAATGTAATCGCTCTAACTTAGCCCATCATATCCAGATGTCCAACGCTCTATCGCTTACTCTATTTTAACTGCAAAGAAAATAGGTGGAAGCAAATTTTATGAGCGAACAAAAGCTCAGTAAGGGAACTTATCCCACAAAAACAAAAGGGTAGGACAGATGAACAAATAGATCATAAGTATAACACAAGGTGAGATTAACAACATATGACTTGTAGATTGACTCGTATCTGATAGAAAAAGAAACCATTACCAACACTCATAAGAGATACAAAAAAAAAACCTTCATTTACAGTTGCATTCCAAAAACCGATAGTGTATATATATATACAAGCATAAGACATTTCAGAAAATAAAAGATGTGGCTGCATTTAACCCGTGCAGCTACGGTTCAGTAAAATAAGGCATCTAATCATTTAGTAGCGGTAACAGTATCTGCAAGTGCAATACAGTAACAATATCTGTGTTGCGGTACTGTAACAGTATCAGTACCATCCACAATTCACAACCCAAAAGAGAGTCAAGACGCGCATATGTATATGATTTCGAGTAAAATTCACGAAAACGAAACGAAGAGGGGGTTTAAAAGTCTAAGAGAGTTATAAAAGATTCTTAAATAAGGTGACAAGCATTCAATTTGTACTGATGGAAATAGAACAAATAAATAATTAAATACTAGAAAATAAGAGTGGACAGAAAAATCAGTGAAAATTTAAAGTAAATTTATTGCTTTTAATAGTGTAGTTTAAAACTTAAACACTTTACGTGAATTGAGAATATTAACAAAAATATAGAGGACATTAAAAGAAATATTCAAGATGAATTTTAAAGTAATTAATAAGTAAGTAATCACAAAAAGAATCACATTTTTTTTTTGCTTGGACTGCAACGACCAACTAAAGATTAGTCGCTGCAGCCTTAAACCAAAACGCTGCAACATTCGAAAACACAAAAGAAAATTGCTGCGGCCTTGTACACATTAATGGACCAACTAGATCCTGACAAAATAAAACACCAATGGCCCGCATCATAATGAGTTGACTTTTTTTTTTCCTTCTTACGCATCTGGTAATGACTCATTGCAGTTCTTTTTTTATTTTTTATTTTTTATTACACACGAAACACAGATTGCACTTTGGTCAGTATCAAACTAACGTTAACAATAAGTACTCAACTACGTATGAAAATCACGGCAAATAGAGGATGAATGCCTCGAAAAGAGATAATTTCACTTACCTCTAACCCAGAAATTGAAAACCTCCACTTAAACAATTGATTCTACACCCTTTTAACTCTCCAAATATCTTAATTCAATCATACCAATAACAATTATTTTTTACTTTTTTCAATGACAGTAATTAATATAGAATCACGATAAAAACTCTTATCAAACTACGAAATAAAAACTTACCCCAAGTTGCAAATTGACACTAACTCAATTTTCATGTGCAATCGTATCTCCGTCCTCTTTGATTTCGTCTCCTAAAAGAAGAGGTTTATTTTTTTTCAGTAGTAGTTTTTTTTTGGTCAGGAGGCAGAGAACTCAAATAAAAAATCTTAAAACGTATTCTCTCTTTTCTTTTCTTTTCTTTTCTATTTATTAAAAGAGTCATTATCATTAATTTTATTTATCCAAAATATCAATAACCACTTATCCATAATTAATTGGGAGAATAATATGACACCACTTGGTCCTACGATTGACCAAGTCATTACATACAGACCTTACCACACGTTTTATAACTAAGCATAATAACACAAAACCATGTTCTCTACATTTTCCATATAAGTAGATAACAATTAGTCCACTAATTTAGTTGACCAAGATTTTGGGCTTTACACGTTTTTTTTTTCCACTAAATATAAGAAAATAATAACAACCAACTAAAATAATTGGCCTAATTTTTAGGCTTCAAATATTTCCATATTCAACAATTAGAGCTAATCATTATCCAAAATTACCTTAGCCAAAGGGTCAAACTGTTTTAAAAAAAAAAAGTTATAACCTAAAATTGTAGGATGTTACAAAAACAAACACAAATTATTGACCACTAATCCTTGTCGGTTGGGATTTAAGTTTGAGTATTTATCAATCCAAGACTAGCAAGACACAATTCAAAGATATCCATTTTATACATGCCATAAAACATTGAATTCATTTATACTAAGAGATGTTTAAGAAAACTGGCTTTCAAAAATATAAATAAAACTTAATAAATGCACAAACATTGGGTTTTTAAAAAAATAGTTACATGTAGTAAAAAAAAAGAAGCATCTATCTCAACTGTAGAATATATCAATATATAATTCTAACATCTATGAATAGGAAGAGATAAAAAAATGTAACTCGGTCCTTGCTTCGAACATGTAGTTATGTGCAAAAATAATATGTAATAAAATAGCAGAGAAAGAGCTGCAAAATCTTACTTAAGGTGTCGAAAAAGAATGTCACTTCAATTATCTCTCAAAAGTATTTGAGAAAGGGGCGAAGTTCATTGTTGGAGTTGGGATGGTCCTACTCCAAAGATTCCCACCACTCTTTTCACAATCTCTTCAAGAAGCGGAGGAGGAGATGGTTGTCCATCAAGGAGGGGAAGATGGAAAGGCAATCGACTTAGCTGTCTACACTCTCTAACTTTGATATGCTTGATGGAATCACAAATCATGATTCTGTTGCAGATGCTCTTCACTTGTGGCAAATTCCATAGGTCCAACTCTTCTAACTTTGGGAAGGGAATAGTTTGTTTTTCATCTACAGATGAGGGATTAAACAAAGGCAGTCTCTTTATCTTCGGACAATCAGTTATTTTGATGCGTTCAATGGAATCACAACAACTAATTGACCCCTCATAGATGCTCTCCAATTCTGGCAGCTCACACAAACTTTGGGAAGGCAATAATATTTGTGTATTTGTTGTCGTTGTTGTTGCTGCTGCTACTTGAAGAAGAAGAAGAAGGTACTGAGGGATGAGGTGGTTTTCCATCTACAGAGGGATAAAAGAAAGACAGTCTCTTTATCTTCTGACAATTACGTATTTCGATCTACTGAATGGAATCGCAATAATTAATTGTTCCCTCATAGATGCTCTCAAATTCTGGCAGATTCCACAACCAGATGCTTCTCAACTTTGGGAAGGTGGTAATATTTGTGTACTGGTTGTTGTCGTTGCTCTTCCTGCTGCTACTTGGAGAAAAAGAAGAAGATGCTGATGGAGAAGGATGGAAGAGAGGCAATCTCTTAAGTTTCGGACATTCATGTATAGAGATATACTCAATGGAATCACAACAGATAATTTTTCCCTTACAAATGCTCTCCAATTCTGGCAGGAAAGACAAATCGATTCTTGTCAACTTTGGGAAGGTGGTAATATTTGTGTACTGGTTGTTGTCGTTGCTCCTGCTGCTGCTACTTGGAGAAGAAGAAGATGCTGATGGAGAAGGATGGAAGAGAGGCAATCTTTTAAGTTTCAAACAATAGAGTATAACGATCTCCTCAATGGAATCACAACAAATAAATTCTCTCTTACAAATACTCTCCAATTCTGACAGCCGACGCATAGTAATACTTTTCAACTTTGGGAAGGCAGTATTGTTGCTATGTGAAATCGAGCCCACACTCTCATCTTCTTCATCGTCTGCAATTATCTCCTCCATTTGATCACAACCCACTACCGAAATCATCTCAAGCGTTTGAAGGTTGTGTACCACTAACTTGTGTGGGAATAGCTTCTTCATTTAGTGACATTCCTTAATCCTCAACTCTTTAAGAGCTGAAAAGGTGCCACGTGGAGGAAGTACCGCAAGAGCTCCTAGTTCCCACTTGATTAACCCAATCAAATTTTCCAAGAAACTTAGTTCCAAACTCTCAAGATTCTGCAGGGGTCCATCATCATCCTTATAAGCAGAGGAGATTCTCATAATGCATTCTATTTCGCCACACTCTTTAATTACGCACTTCTGCAAGTCTTTGGAATGGTATAATGACGGGACATCCTCCAACAAGCAGGAGCTCAAGCCCTTATAGTCATAAAAATGTAGGCGCTGAATGTTGTGAGGCAGTGAAACATCATCTCCTCCACCTCTTTTAAAACTGCATCCTGCTAATACGATATGGCGTTCATCATTGTAGCCATTGAAGTATACTTTTAAAACTGCATCCTGATAATACGATATGGCGTTCATCATTATAGAAAGAGAGCGGTGATTTGGAATAAAATATGTCAACCCAACCCCAAAATTCTTCTAACAGTTTCAAACTCTCTACTTCTTCTAATTGTACTTTTATGTGCAAAGGAAGTAACAGGCGCTGAAGACGAGGAAGTCCGGGTAACAACCCTTTTGGGATCTCTTCAAGTTGGTTTGTTTCATACATATTCAAGTATTTGAGTTTGACCAAACATTCCATGCCCTCTGGTACTGTCTTAACATCAGTCCAACTGAGGTCCAACTCCCTTAGTTCCTTGAGCTTTCTCAATGACGGCACGTAACAGAGGTGCCTACACTCCCCAAGCAACAATGCAGTGAGATTCTCCAACTCCGAGATGGAGTTTGGTAACATTTCAATATGAAAGTTAAAACTTAAATTGAGAACTCGTAAACCATGCATGTGAGCAAAGAGAGAATCTGGAATCAACTTCAAATCATTATGGCTCAAAATTAGTGTCGAAAGTCGAAGACATCTAGGTGATAAGTCCTCAGGAATTTCAACAATCTTATTGTACATCAACGAAACCTTATCCAAATCCTCTGTCCACACTTGCTCATTTGGTACTTCATATAGCTGCACACCAGCTTTTATCATGAACCTAGGCTTATTTCTTGTGATTTCTACTGCCATATCTCTAATCAAATCATGCATCTTCACGCACTTATGTCCAAACAAGTCTGCAACAGCTTCTAATAAGCAAGCATTTACCAGATCATTGAGTATCTTGTGTCCTTGATCAAATTCTGCGGCCCTACAGTCCCTTTGATGCATCAATCCCTCTGAAATGAATAAGCTTATCAATTCATCTCTTGAAATTTCATCGTCTTCAGGATACAGAGAACAATACAAGAAACATTGTTGTAACCTCGGATCCCTCAAACGATTGTAACTATATTGGAGTATTGGAAATACCTCGCTGTTTATATCATTTTGCCCCATGGTAGATTGTTTCAGTTCTTCTAACGCATCCCGCCACCCATGAATGTCATCCGCTGCCCTCATGCTTCCAGCAAGAGTGATAATTGCAAGTGGCAACCCATCACACTTCTTTGCCATTTTCTTAGCAACTACTTCCAATTCTGGACTAATAATCATGTTCTCACGACCAAGTTTCTCCAAAAAAAGTTTCCAACCTTCTTCCTCAGAAAGAGGTTGTACTTTTATGGTGTCTTTGCAACGCATCTTCTTACACACGTCCAATAATCGACTGGTTATAATCACCCTGCATCCATCCGCTCCAAGAGTAATTCCAATCTTTTCTAAATCAAATTCCTTCCATACATCATCCAATATGAGTACAACATTCTTCCTATCTCTTAGTAGTTTTTGCAGAATGACAGCTTTTTCTTCTATATCATGATCTTTTGGAAGATCAAAATTCAATTTTTGGGCCAAGTCATTCTGCAATTTGATAATATCAGCCTCTTGGGAGACAGTGACCCAATAAACATGAAATTTATCAGATGTGTCTTGAAGATTCGTGCAAATATGTTTGTGAATATGCTTTGCCAACGTTGTCTTGCCAACACCTCCCATCCCGTAAATACCAATAATTGGGACTTGGTCAGACTTTGCCTCTACCCATGCCAAGGTATTATCCAATTCTTGCTTCAATGCTTCACCATGCAATTGTGTCGAGAACAATCGTTTCCTTCTGGTTTCACATGCATCAATTACGAGCCCACGAAAAGTTTCACTTTGTTTAAGAAGTTGTTCGACTGCTTCAATCAGCTTTTTCAAATGAGTTCCTTGCAACAGACATTTGCAAGTTTTAGGTTCTTGTAGTTTTTCAACTTTGATTTTGAACTTTTCCACATTCTCCAACCAACTTTTAACTTCCGTTGTTCTCCTCTTCTTACCCGATACCTCTTCTCTCTTCACTTCTTCCTCTATGTCAGATGCTTTGCTTGTCAATGCTTCCAATTTTTCCTTAAGAGTCTGCATATTGTCGTTGAAGCAAATGCAATTGATGAATCTTTCCCCTGCAACTTCTTTTACAAAGGTGGCTATTACTCCAAAAATCGGACCCAAAATTGTTAGAATTGCCATTGTTCTTTTCACGCCACCACCTAAAAGTATTCATGTAGTTATAAGTATGTACCATGTGATCATAAAGTTTTGTGATTTATTATTATTTCTTTGGTTGAGAAATATAAAGTTTTGTAATTTATTCATATATTAATAATGTAAGATATGTGTATGCATGGGTTAGTGAAAATACGAAAATACGAAAATACACGAGCTAATAAGAAAAACAACACTAAAGTAAATTTAGATTGTCTAGTCTTTTTAGTAATTTTTCAGATTAAAGAAAACTAAATTTAAAAATTATGAAGAATGGTTTCCCTTTCAAACTTTTGGAAAAAGATAAGAGCTATATTTGAATTACATTTATTGTTATGAATATGAAGAAAGTTCATGCTGAAGTAAAGGAAATATGATAATCATAAATCTCATTGCAAATTGGTGATCATAGAAAAAACCAGAAATTCAGAAATTATATGACAATTTTTAACATTTGTGATTGCGAATCAACAAGGGTAATTCAAGAAAATGTCAAAATCTCAATTTTCCCTTTAGATTTAGAGAGGTTAATAGTATTTTCTCATATGAATAAATTATGAATCTCTAAACCATTTTATAAAATTTAGGGGCAGAGGGAAGTTTAGTACAGGGGTTGCACATGCACCCTCTGGCTTATCCATCTTATTAATTGACATTTGACATTAAAAGAAAAAGAAAAAAAAGTACATAGCACAAACGGACAAATCACAAAGCAAGTCCTACTTTTAACTTATTGCTTGGTGAATCAGCTGCATTAGTGTTTGTAATTTTGTATTATTGTATATGGTCTCATCCCTCAAATCTTTAACTATACTGTCAACTTCCCTATTCAAAAACTTCTACAAGCTCAAAGTATTGTAGAATTGTAAAATTCAATTACGAATTTGTGTTAAGCTTTATCTTTTATCAATTATTATGATAATTAGTTATTATTAAATTTTTTTTGTTTTACTTTACTTTTTCTTCTATTTATAATGACTATAGTTGTTTAGTTTTCTCTGTTTTGTATGTTAAATTATTACTATATATACTTTTTGTTTACATTTTAATTTTTTTTATAATGTGCATCAAGTGAGCGCGAGTTAGTTGAAAATTTTATTTATACTATATTGTACTTAAATTAAGTATTTGTTTATATATAAATGAGTGTCTCAAATCTTTATTATTGATTTTGTCGCTGTAGTGCACCCCCTGATCTCAGATCTTAACTCCGCCTCTGTTTTGAATGACTTTGCTTGCATCATTTGATTTTAAAATAGAACCTCCATGAATCTTCATCCACATATAACTACACTACCATATACACACAACTCTGTGTGTATATGCTGCTCTGGAGTAACAACACCCGGAAATGCGTTAGGTTTTGACCAACTATAACACTATCTTTCTTAATTTTGTTTTTTCTTGTCAGGCGCCATCGCGACTGAACACAGGTTAGTGTGTGTTAAGAAAATGGCATATTGTCACTTAAAAGAGCATTTATTAAGCTTAAAAGGTCTTTTTTATTTGTCTTGTTGCATGTTCATATGTAATGTGCTGATTATTCAGTTGCATAGAGAAGAATACATAAAGGCGGCTATATTTCTTTCTTTCTTTCTATGGCCTTCAATCTCGCAAGGCTTTGTTCTTGTTTCAGCTGAAGCCAAGAGAGAAAAGAGGGAAGATGATCACCATCTCAGCGGAGGAGTGATTTTGTTTGCCTTCTGCCTTCTGCCTTCTGCCTTCCATAAATCAATATTGAATATTCGATTTACTAGAATGAGGTCTTGAAGGTGTGATTAATTCAAGGCTGCTACTATATATATATATATATATATATATATATATGTCTGTCTTTTTGTTTCGACTTTTAAGGCCCACAATGCACACTAACAAATGTACCAATCTTAAGACCCATCTATATATCTATTAGCTAATTAGTAATTCTTCACTTTAGAAAAGCTTAAGTAATAAATTAAAGTATGGTTTTTTTTTTTCTTAGATAAATTTTACAAATAGTCCTCAATGTTTATATTTTTTTTTTCAATTTCGTCTTTATTATTTAAAAAGTGACATGCTTAGTTCCAAAAATAACAATTTTTTTTTTTAAATTTTGAACCTAATGCTTACACCTTTTTTTTCAATTTTGTCCCTAATATTTTAGGACACGATTAGTCTCAATGTTTGTAAAAAGTTTCAGTTTAGTTCCTAACTTGAAATTTCAATTTGTAACCTGCACATGAAACTCTAACAACAAAATTGAGAAAAAGTAAAACATTAGGGACTAAAATAAAATTTTAAAGATTAAGCACGTCACTTTTGAATAATAGGAATGAAATTGAAACAAGTGTAAATATTAAGAATCAAAGAGTCACTTTTAAAATGGTGAAATTTCCTCCTCTACCAGCTAAGCTTACGGGTGCTGGTAGTCATGAGAAGAAAGTCTCTAACTCTCCTAATGTTAGTCGCCAAATTCTTAGTTCGAGTCCAGTGAGTTCTCAAGTTACGATTGGTGATGGTCTTGTTGTTGAACCTACTGTGACAACTCAAAATCTGAGTACTGTGAATATCCAAGGGAATAACAACACTTTGGCAGATGGAGGAGCACCTATTGTCGGGGTAGAACCTGAATGGAAAGATTTGTTCGGAATGGCAGGTAACAAAACTAAACTTAAGTATTTTCCTCCTACTTTTGTTGATGGTAAAGTGATTGTTTCACCTCCGGAAGAAGTGGCAGAGGCAGGTTGTGAGCATTGGAAAAATTATTTAGTTGGATAATTTTTTGACAAATCAGTTTCCTATAATCAAGTCAAATATACTATTGATAATCAATGAAGAAAGTTTGGAAAAGTGCAGGTCATGACTAATGAAGATGGCTTATGGGTTTTTAAGTTAGGTAGTGAAGCAGACTATGAGAAAATTATGAGAAAATGTTGGCATGTGAACGGGAGACTGTTATTCTTACGTAAGTGGAGACCTAGGTTGCAGCCTGTTAAACTTAAGATGGACAATATTCCCCTTTGGGTTATGTTCCATAATGTTCCTACGGAGTACTAGACGAATGATGGTTTGAGCTATATTGCAAGTGGTGTTGGTATTCCCCTTCAGCTTGACAAATTTACTGAAAATAGATCCTGACTCAAATATGCTAGAGTTTGTGTGGAAGTTGATTTGCGTAAAGAACTTCGTGATAACATCACACTTAATATGGGTAAGGGTGAGGTTGCAGAGATTGCAGTGGAATATACATGGAAACCTCGCATATGTTCCAAATGTAGAGGTATTGGTCATGTGGATAATAAATGCACGATCAAACCTGAGTGGTGCCCCTAAGTTGTGCAATCAGAAGCTGCGCAAGAAATTATTCAGATGGCGTCTAAAGGCAATGGTAATGTAGAGCATGTGGACAAAGGAAAACTAGTGGTTGACAGTAGTCAAGAACTTATTGCAGATGAATGCATAATTGTTGGGCATAGAAATTCTGCTCCGAGTTGCAATATATCGTTTTCTCTAGATCCTGTTTCTAATAGTAACAAATTTGGGGTGCTTGGTGACTCGAGGGAGGATCTTGGTGGAGCTATTAGAGACTTGGTTGCTAGTACCAAGCCTATGGCTAAAGGGAATTCTTCTAAAGTCCCGGTTACTTAATGAAGTTCGCATCATGGAATATTAGAGAGCTCAACAAAGCCTTCAAACAAGTAGAAGTGGTTAATTTTGTGAATAAAAAACAGCTTGACTTTTTTTGCTTACTAGAAACCAAAGTGAAATCGGAGGTAGCCCCTGGGATTGTTAAAAAAAGGTTTAGAGGATGGGAATTTTTGAACAACTATGACAAAGTACATCGTGGTAGGGTCTGGGTGTTGTGGAATGGTTCTAAGGTGAAGATTACTAGAAGGGATGCATCGGACCAGGCAATTCATTGTTGGGTCGAGGGGAAAAATTTGAATTTCTTTTTGACTGTTGTTTATGCAGCAAGTGATAGAGCCGATAGAGCGTCCCTGTGGAGTAGGATCACCAGATGGAAACAAATGGTGGGTGACAAACCATGGGGCATTGCTGGAGATTTTAATGAAGTTCTGAGGCCTAATGATTGTTTAAGGCAGTCTGGTATCACATTGGGGATGAGAGAGTTTACGGACTGGGTTGAAGATAATGAATTGAGTGAAGTTGATAACTCCGGTCAATTCTTCACTTTGAGCAACAAGAGTATGTGGTTCGATTTACAGCATAGTAGATTGGATAGAATGTTTGTTAATGATAAATGGTGGATGGACCTCCCTCATATGGATTTATTTGTTGATGTTTCGGGTGTATCGGATCATAACCCTATCGTGGCACCGCTGAGATCTAGGAGTTCTATGAGACCCAAACCCTTGAAGTTCTTTAACTTATAGGCGGATCACAAAGAGTTCATTCCTACGGTACAACGGGCCTGGAATTATTGTGGTAACGGGACTTCTATGTTCACTCTCTATCAAAAACAAAAGGGAGTTAAGAAGGAGTTGAGATTTTTCAATGAAAAATAGTTTCGAAAAGTGCCTAAGGAGATTGACAATATTAGGAGTAGGCTGAGAAAAGTCCAAATTCTGATGCAACTGAATCATGATGACACTCTTGTGGTTGAAGAAAGACTTCTTGTGGGGAGACTTGACAAAATAATTAGAGAAGAGGAGGCTGTTCTTCATCAGAAAGCTCGAGTCACGTGGATGGCTAAGGGTGATGCGAACTTAGCTTACTTTCATAAGTGTATTAAAGGCAGAATTATTCGCAATAAGATCGCGCGCATTGTTAGGGAGGACGACTCTTGTATTACTGAGGAACAGGGGATCAAAAATGAGATTGTGGAGCACTATGAGAGTTATCTTGGCATAACTCGTAGTGAGAACTTTATATTCACTTCGGGGGACATTAGAATGATCTTGGGCAAATCTATTTTGAATGAGGATCATGAGTCATTGATTGGAGCTATTACAGATGAGGAGATCAAAAGCACAATCTTTGGTATGAATGA
Organism: Ehretia macrophylla; assembly: GCA_037974665.1. Lineage (NCBI taxonomy): Eukaryota > Viridiplantae > Streptophyta > Magnoliopsida > Boraginales > Ehretiaceae > Ehretia > Ehretia macrophylla. Next base: position 25,559,847 of record CM075772.1, read on the forward strand.
CGATAAAAGCCCTGGGCCGGATGGTTTTACTTCTTTGTTCTATAAGAAAGCTTGGAGTATTGTGGGCAGGGATGTGATTAAAGTAGTTAAATCTTTCTTTGCCTCTAGCCAAATGCTTGGGGCGTGAAATTCTACCATCATCACCCTTGTTCCGAAGAGTAGCTGTCCTTCAAAATTGACTAACTTTCGGCCAATTTCGTGTTGCAATGTTGTTTACAAATGTGTGTCCAAGATCATTGCTAATAGAATCAAACCATATTTGCAGGATCTTATCTCTGTTAACCAATCAGCATTCATTCCTAACAGGTCTATTGCGGATAAGATTCTTATGGCTCATTAGCTTATCAAAGGTTATGGTAGAAAGAATCTTACGCCCAGGTGTGCACTTAAAGTTGATTTGCGTAAAGCTTATGATTCAGTTGATTGGCATTTTCTGTTCAAAGTGTTGAAGGCTTTTAACTTTTCCTCTGTGATGATCTGTTGGATCAAGACGTGTGTCTCCTCAACTAGATTTTCAGTTGCTATTGATGGTAGTCTTGAGGGCTACTTCAAAGGAGCTAGAGGTTTGAGGCAAGGGGACCCGTTATCTCCTTATCTTTTTGTCCTTGCTATGGAGGTGTTTGCGGGTATCATGAATAAGATGGCTAAAGGTAATCAGTTTTCCTACCACCCTAAATGTGCAAAAATAAAGATCACTCATCTTTGTTTTGCCGATGATGTCTTAATTTTTGCAAGAGCTAACAGGAGTTCTATTTTGGCGGTTCAAAAAGCTCTTACGTTGTTCAACAAGCTGTCCGGTTTGAATGTTAATGAAGGCAAAAGTAGTATGTACTTTGGAGGTAACAATCCTGCCCTCAAAATGGAGTTGCTTGGGTTGATAAACTTTAAAGAGGATTAGATACCTTTCAAGTATTTGGGAGTGCCTTTGTCCTCCAAAAGGCTCACTATTGCTTCATGTAAAGACCTTGTTGATAAAGTCTTAACTAGAGTCAACCACTAGACCTCGAGGAGCCTGTCTTATGTCGGAAGACTTGTTCTCATTAAATCAGTACTTTATAGCATCCAAGCTTATTGGACTAGAATTCTTTGTTTGCCTAAAGGTGTTCTTCAACAGATTGAGAGTAAGATGGCGGCCTTCCTCTGGAAAGGAAAGAATAGAAGTAAAAGAGGGGCCAAAGTTAGTTGGGATTAGATTTGCAAACCCAAAATTGAAGGTGGTTTGGGCCTTAGGAGGTTAGGTGATGTGAATAAGGTGGGTATGTTGAAACATTATTGGAACATTCTGACTGACTACAATGCTCTTTGGCCTAAATGGGTCAAAATTTACTACATCAAAAAGAAGTGTATTTGGGACTACAAAATCGGGTCTTCTTGCTCTTGGCAATGGCGTAAACTTATGAAAATTAGGGAGTTTGTGAAGCACCTTTTTGTGATGAAGATCAGGGATGGCTAGAACACTTTATTTTGGTGTGAGCTTTGGCACCCATGGGGTTTCCTCAAGGATCACCTCTCTTGGCAAAATATTGTGGATTCGGGGATTGGATGGTACGATAAGGTGTCGAAGGTTATTAGCAATAGAATTTGGAGTTGGCCAAACATCCCTCTTCTTCATCAGGTTTGCATCATTGCGTTCAATCCAGGAAATACCCAGGATCATATTAGATGGTTAGGTTGTTCTAATGGCAGATTCTCGGTGTCAAGCGCTTGGGAATACTTCAGAGAAAAAGTCTCTGCTGTGGAGTGGCATGATGCTATTTGGGGTAAGTTCTATATTCATAAGTATAGCTTCATTACTTGGTTGGTGATTCTTGATAGACTTCCTGTTAAGACAAGGCTTCTTGAATGGGGTACCATTGAGGAAAGTATTTGTGTTATTTGTGGAGTGGCTAATGAAGATAGGCATTATCTGTTCTTTCAATGTAGGATGAGCAAGCGAGTTTAGAATCACGGATTACAACTTGTGCTCTTTCCTCATCATTTGCCTTCGTGGGATGGTATTGGTGAATGGACTAAGAGGTTCTGTAAGGGGAAAGATCTACAGGCTTTGATCATTAGGCTCTTATTCTGTACTACGGTGTATTCCAATTGGAGGGAACGCAACAATAGACTTTATGGACAACAGTTTAATACTGAAGAACATATCAAAAATGAAATTGTCAACATGATCTGATTAAAGATTTGTGGGGGTAAAAAATTTAGACGTAATCTGGTTAACAATGAATTGTGCCTGAATTAGGGTTTCGGGGATTTTTGTTTGTAATCCCTTCACTTTGGTTGTTTTTGGTTGGATTTTGTTCATGAGATTTTGAGTTTGATTTTAATGAAATATTTTGCTTAATTAGCAAAAAAAAAAAAAGTATATGTTACACTACATAGTCTATTTTAACATGTGGTGCTTTATTTTGAGAATGGTATAGTATCATAAACATTTATTTAACTGTTGTTTAAGATAGTTGAGGAAAACGATCTTTAGAATGGTCAATCTAAAATATAGATATGCTTTGAGCCAACTTGGAGATCATTCATCTGAAAAATTAAGGTTAAAAAACCTTCAATAAATCTCATGAAGGCTTATCTGTTTTGATATGTTTCTTTTAGACAAAAATAATCACACATGATCAAGTAGTATATTTGCATAGAACTCAAAGCAGATCTAATCATCTAAACAGATAATCAACATAATTGTAGAAAAAAAAAAAGTGAAATCACCTTAAAAGTGATGAACAAGCTGAAAGCTCACTCAAGTTCTCCTTCTGTGGTTTCGTTGGCAGACTGTGATGCACTTCACGAGAATTGATGATATGATTGCTCAGATGAATAGGCCTCTTTTTTCAGAGCACGATGATCAGGAGATGTTAATAGAAAGAAGTTGACGAAGACTTTTAGAGGTTGTGCAACACTTTCTCAGAAGTTGCTGGGAAATATCACGAAAAAAATAATAATAAGTGAGTAGGCCTACATTGTAAATATAATAATGCTCATGACTTATATCTGTCCATACTTTCCCTCCCTTTTCTATTTATTTTATTTTTCCTGTTGTACAGAATCATAAAACGGTATCTTCAGAAATGATGCTTTAAATCTTTTTAAGCTTAGTCTTTCATATATCAAAGAATCATGTACATGGGTTGCCAAAAGTTGAATAGTCGTAATTGTGAATTTAAATTATCTTAATTGTCACACAAAATAATATTTTTAATTGAATTGATAAATATTTTAAATTGAGAGACGGTATTTTAAAGTTTTAATTTATACTTAATTATTAGGCTAGACAATTGAAAGCGTGTCCATCGTTCGGATTGAATGTCCCATAGAGCTCATGCAATGAATCTTTTTCTCCTAGTCTTTGACTTTTTCTCTCACCCATGTAACTGTTGCCTGTTGGCATCTTTCATCACTTGTGCTCATTCTTCTTTTATTTATTCTATTACCGATAGTGACTATTAAATGGTGGGTTCTTCTGAGACAGTTGAAAAGCACAAAGAATAAGAACGATTAAAGGTCCTTTCGGGTGAATTTCTAATCCAGACAGCTTTCTTATTTTAAGAAATTTTATATTTTAATTTTACTTAAATGCCTCTACTAATTTAAATTAAACATATTATTATAATATTTCATTTATATGTTTTTTATTTTTCTTGATGACATTCTTTTTTTAATTACTTATTTAGTTTTTTTTTATGAATATTAGTTTTATTTTTTTCCATTTTAAACTTTTTCAATAACTTTATATTTTTTTATTTAGGTTTATTTATTTTTCATGATGATATTTTATTTTTTTGTTATAAATGTAATTTTATTTTATTATTTTCGTTTAGGCCGTTGGGGGTCCAAGGAGAGTTTTAGGGGATTGCTTTAACAACTCCAAATTTGGAGATAGTGAATTAGATTTAGGAACTGCCTATATTTTAAAGAATCCCTTAGGAAAATTATTGGACACAATCTTTCTCACCATTCTCCCAACGAGTGCGAAAGGAGATTTAGGGAAATGTCCTTAGATTCCCCTAAAAAAATTGGAAAATCTTTGTACTAATTTTCACCTCACATAGATTTTGGTGACCTAAACCCATTCTCTACTCTCAACGTTTGATTCCAGACCAAAAAAATGAAATTAATAAAATTTAATATCAATAAAACAATAATAATATTTAATAAAAAATAATATTAATAATAAAAAATTAAACTTCGTCTTGAATAATTAAAAAATGTTAACAAAACAATAATAAGGTTAACTAAATTATAAGAGGAGATTTTGGAGTCAAACAATAATAAAGAGTCGTAAAATTTAAAAAGTTATTAAACTAAAACTGAAATAAAGATCCTAAAAAAAATACTCTAAAGCCACTAAATGTAATTAAAAATATAGAAATTATTGGAGTTGGCTTATAATAGTGTCCGTCAAATTCTGGCATGTAAATATTTAACTACCATTTCTAGAAGAAGCACTATCCCACGAATAAAGAACAACTACTCCGATCCCAGGGCATTTGGTCTAGTACTTGCTTTAGATGTAAGTGGTGTTAAGAAAACTTTCTGAAATTTTTGGGGTGTATACTGCATCTCTTTTACCGTAATCATGTTGTTTGGCATGCTCTTTATGTTCTTTCCTCTATTTAGATAAGCTTATTTTGACATGTTTTCAAAGCTGGTGGAGACTTCCATTCAAGGACAGCGATGAACATGTATCCACATATACGTGAAGCCATTGAACGAAAAGATGTCCTACTGGAGTGGCATCCTCAACGTGGTGAAAACAAGCCTCCCGTTCCTTTACTAAAGGTAAACTCTGGGATGTTACCCTAGTTCAATACATATGTAACATCCTCGCCGTTTGAAAGTGTGAGGTCAACCCACTCAGCCACTAAGTCATTATCTAGAGTTGAATTTGTAACTCTCATATTTAAGGCTATTAACAAGTGACACACTATCTACTGATGAATCATGAATTCCTTTTCCATGCCTTGTACATGAATTGAAGTTCTCTACCTTGCCGGTAGTTGGGTTTTTCTTTTATCAAACCTGGAATTTTAGCTTCCTTTTTCGTCCATTAAAATTTTAATGTGTTGTTGAATGTCCCAGTTGGGATTTTTAATCAAATACTATTGTCCAACATTTTACCTGATTTACCCTGCAATTTGCGATGATCTCAGTGTTATCGATATCTTCTTTTCTTTCGACTATTGATCTTCAATATTGTTCGTCTTAAATATCAATTGTGATTACTGATCTATGTGAGAGCACACCGATACTTCATGCGCCAAAATCATCAATTCTCGCTCACGTCTTCAACTGACCATAATATGTAATGCCTTTGTTACTCATCTATTAATATAATATTTTCAACAACAATTCATAAGCTACCACTTACTCTACTGCCTAATGTGCATGGCCTTTATATATTTATATAAATCTTTTAGCTAACATTCCTTCCCACATCATTCATTCCTACCGTCATCGATATGCCAGTTAGCTTGCTATGATAAATTTAATAATAATATTATATATATACATACATAGGCGATGTTGCATGATGAATCAGACTTCATTTTCTTTTCTTCTTGTTATAATCTTCTGTAAGTTGACAAATGTTCCATGCACATGGCTTGTTTCAGAATTACTCCCCTACTGTATTTTGTGAGCCGTGTCTATCATATGTATACTCACAAGCTCACATACCACACTTGGTTGTTCCATGATTTATAATATCTCTAAATTTCCACCTTGATTGTTAATGTTACGTGAATATCTTGTATTATGCACTAGTGTTGTTTATTGTTAAATCCTGATAATGTAAGTTGTGTTATGACCTGTCATAACGTGACGTGTTTGGCAAACACTTGCTTTATCGCAAAATGATTGGGATCCCATAACGTGTGTGCCTGTTAGGGCCTTATACCCATGTCGTGAGCACTTGTAGGGGTCTTGTACTTACAACGCGTTATTATCGCGATTAATGTGCTACATTGTAGTTACAACTTACCCTACGTGATTTTCTATTAGTTCACATTACTTGTATTTTGTTGTGATATGAATCGCGTCCTTTGATTGACAGTTATCTATGCTTCATTTGATGTGTCCTCACGATCCTCCTCCTTTTGGTCTATTATATTGTTCCACTTATAAGCATCCACTCGTGTCATCTTTGGGGAAAGACTCTCCCTAGTTACTGAGCTTTTGATTGCTCACCTCTTTTGTGTTTTTTTTTCCTTCTCTTTTTTAAATAATAGCGAGTAAGTGATGGATACTAGCCAATAGCGAAAGGGGTTAGCAGATGCTTTTATATTTATTATTGAATTAGCGTTTTAGTGATGAGACATTATCTTACTAATAATTTCGCTCAATGTCAGAGTTGCTAGTTTGGCGATTTAATTGTACTCGTTGTGTTTGAGATTATCTTTTAAATGCTTGGAGTGCAATAGTTTTAATAAATGGCAGATTTGTAGCACTCTATTATTTTTGGTTGATTTGTGGATTTATGTAGTCTTGTATCCCGAAAGGATTACTTCTTTTGGTATATGGCGTATCACGTCTTGAACCCATTTGAATTTATGAGTTTGGGGCGTGACAGTGTGGGTATCAGAGCTTTAGGTTTGATGGTCTCATACCTAGGTGGGATTGAGAGTAGCACCAGTCTACAAAACGTGTCTTTTACCAGGTCAATTTAAGGAGTGATTATTTTGTGACTTATAGCATTGTATTTGGGGTAAGATCATCTGATGACTTGTAGCGTTAAATTCTATACCTTGCATCGTGGTAAGTGATCGTGACGTGATCAACATGAGAGTTTGGTGGATATATATTATCATTGTAAGTTATAGGAAAATGTATTAATAATGCATGCTCTACTTTCATCTCTCTTTTTAGTGATGGTCTAACCCGTTACCTCATCTACCAATTTCTAAATCTATCGCATTGTTTGTTGTTATGGGGAGAACATAATCATGATAGAGGGGTAGTCTTAAAGTTTAGACCAATTTATCGTGGCCCCCCTATTATGCTCTTAGTTTGGCTTTGGTATTGAATACTTCACAAGGATGGAAGAGTATTGATCATGACTTGACCAAACTTGGGTAAAAGCAGATTTAAACTAGTTTACTAGGTTCGTGAAAGAAAAACAAAGGTAATTTGGGAGAAGATATATTTATGCCCAACTCGGTATACAGATTGTTATCAATTGAGGTGATCGATATTCATGAAATACGTTCAAGGTGAGTTCTAAAAAGAAGGGGCTTGTCGATTTCATAGGAATCATTAGGACTATGTCAGCTAGTGGATTAGTTATGAAATGGTAACAGAAACTAAGAATTTATTTTATTGATGAAAGGTTTTATGAGAAAATGTGTTTAGAAAATGTTAAACCTTTGGAAAAAACTACAAATTTGGAGTGTAAAATGATGACAACTTGAGTGTATTATTGGATGTGTGTCTCTTTGATTGTTCCTAGTGTAATATATAAATTATTTGGGGAAGTAAAAGATAAGGAATGAGAGTTGTTAATGTTCTTGCATATATTTTTGGGCATTAGTGAACTTCCTTATCGGTCAAGAAGGTAATCATTTTGATGTTTATTTTGGAGCATATTTTTCATTTCCCATCAAGAAATAGCTTGCAGACTTAGTAGAAGTAAGTATTCAATATCTAGTATTCACTTCTTACCACTGAATGGCTTGAAGACTTGTACGATGAGGCATTTGATATGAATTTTGTAGACATAATTTACTTATGTATAGTTCAGTAACTACTTGAGGGAAATAATCAACTTTATTATTACGAGTTTTGCATGTGCTTAGTTAATGAATGATAGGCATTGATATAGGCTCGCCAGAGCAAAAGCAAAGCCAACCATTATTGGTTAGGTATAATGAATGAAGCCTTGTTTGCGACTAGAATAAATAAATTTAAGGCATAATATGGGCTGCAAAAGAATGCTCGGATATCATATGAATTGGAGAGAAAGGTACTAGCTTTATCTACAAGGTGGTGCCTTCTATGGAGGTCTATATATTATGAGGCTTACATTGTTTGATTGATACTGTGTATGTTTTCTAACGTGTAAAGCATGTAGTATATGTCAACTTTCCAGCTAAGAGCACACACAAGAGTTGTAATTGCACCCCAGCGTTTGTTTCTTTATATAAAATAACATTTTACCTCAATACCTCAATTATAGATGATCTTCAAAGTTCACACATCTATGGCTCGTAAGAAGCAAGCTAAGTAGGACTCTCTTCTCCTTGTTTCTCTCTACCTTCTTGCTCGTATACTTGACCATGACACCATGATTATTCATGTCTCCATTATTGTTAACTATTCTACCTATGCTATGACATATGGTAAAGTGAGGTGCTCCTTCCTCTTCATTCCTACATGGTGCTTGAGAATACCTCATACATCTAGTGTCATTCTTCTCTTCATACTTCATGAATTTTCAGCAAGTAAGGTCTTCATGACTTGAATCCTTGATCCTTGTTCTTCTTTCGTGTCGTGTAGCATTACTTCATAATTATGAATTGAAGTTTCGCAAACCAACGTGGAGAGACGCCTAAGCTTTTATGGGAGACAAACGTGTATTGAAGACTAAATAATCAAACCAGTTAGCACTTTGAAACCTTGGATTCTATTTGAACATTTGATTCAAATTTTCTATCTTTACTGCTCTCAAATCATTTCCTCGTTTTGACATAGCCTGTGAACTTGGAATTAAAGTTTTTCATGTTGGACTAAACATTGGCTTGGTGTTCACCATCTGAAATTGAAAAGGCTCACATGGCACTCATTATTGATATCACTATAGGCATTGGGCTGTTGGCTTTTCACGATTTTTCTTTGACTTGTTCACATATCACTTATTGATTCATACTAAACAATTAGTTCTTGCCCAATGTACATCCACGTTATAAGTTTCATCTCTTATATGTAATAGATGAAAGTTTTCATTTTCCTGAACACTGATACTCTCGCAACTCATTTGTATATATGATGCTCAAGTCATTATTTGTTTTATAGTTCTCTCTTGCGTTAAGGTTACCCTCGTCTCTGCAAACAAGTATGAGTTAAATTTTAAATATTGCTCTGTGATAAGCCCTTTCATTTTTTATTTATTTATTTATTTTATTATTATTATTATATTTTTTTTTGGACTTGGTATTTTCACATCAAATGTGGTATTTCTTTCTCTCCCACCATACTCGTAATCTCTCGACACAAATTGCAAGACATCACAAAAAACTTATCTTATTTGGTTGTTGACCTGTAAATTTTTTTGATAAATTAACCTCTCATTATTCTTTTAGAAAGTGAGAATTTTGTAAAACCTTATTTCTATTGTCAAAATTGGTTGCCTGTCCTTTTGCAATGGCATACACATATTACAAATTCTTAAATTCAATGTATCTAACTTGTTCTCTCATGTCTTTACTTATTCTATCAACCAACCTTTTTTTTCATTAGTTTATCCAATTGGCCAAGCCTATACAACTTATTTCATTAATCAACGTCTATCACCTTATGTTGCTGTATTTGACTAGATTGATTCAAGATCAACCATTTCTTTCTTGTATCGAAACTTGTTGTTTTAGTCTATTGTCTTGATTTATAACTTGTCTGAACCTTCACTACTTATGCAATGCTTCTGAGCTACTTGATTGGTTACTATCTCAATTTCTTTTTCTTTTCCCCCTATCTTCTCACAATGATCGGTCTTTTCAAGAAATATCTTAATGCTCCATTGAATATGCTCGTTGATTGAGGAAAAAATATATATATTTACGAGTCCTCTCTTGATCACTTTTGCCTTTCTTCCCTAGTATAATGTAAATATCTTTTGTACACCGTGTATTCTTGTGAAACCCATACTGTATCAGCTAAGTTCATAGCATAAAGTGTCCCATAAATTTAAGCCTATTCATAAGTACTTGTGACATCCCTCTATTTGAGACTCTTCTAATGATCAAACTGTTTCATTAACATCTATAAAATTCTTTAAAGCTAGAATTCTGACTTGTAGATAAAGATTTATTAAATCTCTCAATTCGAGTGAGTAGAATAGTTCTTTTTCTTTTTGCCTTGTTTTGTAATCTTAAAATAATTCACTTTCGAACTCTAATCATCGTGTCTTGAGTTTCTCGATCTTCCAATGGTCATTACGTGCCCTTAAAATTTAATTGTGCCTCATCCATTGATTACTTTTACTTGATCAAGCAATAATTTTACTATTGATTAATTTTTCTTGATCAAGTAATGATTTTACCATTGGTTACTTTTCTTGGTCAAGCAATAATTGTGCCTCCTTCTTTATCTTGTTGCTTTGGTTTTCTCGTACATATAATCCTTTTGAATTTTTCAATTCTTCATAGACTACGTCTAGTGATTAGCAAATTGAGTCGTCCTTCAACTGCGTTACCTTTTCTTCTTAATTGTCACGAAAATATATCCTCTGGTATTTCATTGTTAAATATATACTCTACAAACTGTGTTTGTAATGTGATGTGTTTTTCGAATGTTCCTTACCATCTCTAGTTCCTCATTGAAATAGTATAATGCTTGTACTCTTGGACCCTTGATGTGAATCCTCCTATTATAGACTAGCATTAAATCCATTTTAATTGAAAAAATCTTGTTCTACGTGACACCTTACTATTATTAAAGTTGTGTACGTGAAATGAAGTGTGGGTAAACTATGAGTACTATACCATGACGTGCCTACTTGTGATAAGTACCCTGACCTATTCGGGAATCAAGGTGAGTTAAGTTTTGAGGACAAAACTTGTTTGTAAGGGTAGAGGATGTAACATCCTAGCCGTTTGAAAGTGTGGGGTCAACCCACTCAGCCACGAAGTCATTATCTAGAGTTGAATTTGTAACTCTCATATTTAAGGCTATTAACTAGTGACACAATTTGGGTAGAACTCTTATTTAAGTTAAAGTGATAATCAGTTATTTAGATTGCAAATCTTACGCTTACTCAAAAAAAAAAAAAAAAAAAAAAATTCTCTCAATTTTCTCATAACCTTCTCTAGGAAAAGGATATTGAGGGTAACCAAGAGCCTATAAACCCAGTGATTTGAATGGCTTCTTTGAGTGTTTTTCATTACAAAGTATAATATGAGAAGACTTTTGAAGTGTATTGATTGAAAAGCTTGGTGATTGAGGTAAGTGGGGTTTATCGATTATCTCATTTTCTTTCTTCTCCCATTTTCATGAAATATTCGTGCACGCACTGCCTACTGATGAATCATGAATTCCTTTTCCATGCCTTGTACATGAATTGAAGTTCTCAACCTTGCCAGTAGTTGGGTTTTTCTTTTATCAAACCTGGAATTTTAGCTTCCTTTTCATTCCGTTAAAATTTTCCTGTGTTGTTGAATGTCTCAATTGGGGTTTTTAATCAAATACTATTGTCCAACATTTTACCTGATTTACCCTGCAATTTGCGATAATCTCAGTGTTATCGATATCTTCTTTTCTTTCGACTATTGATCTTCAATATTGTTCGTCTTAAATATCAATTGTGATTACTGATCTATGTGAGAGCACACCGATCCTTCATGCGCCAAAATCATCAATTCTCGCTCACGCCTTAAACTGACCATAATATGTAATGCCTTTGCTACTCATCTATTAATAAAATATTTTCAACAACAATTCATAAGCTACCACTTACTCTACTGCCTAATGTGCATGGCTTTATATATTTATATAATCTTTTAGCTAACATTCCTTCCCACATAATTTATTCCTACCGTCATCGATATGCCGGTTAGCTTGCTATGATAAATTTAATAATAATATTATATATATACATACATAGGCGATGTTGCATGATGAATCAGACTTCATTTTCTTTTCATCTTGTCTTTTGTAAGTTGACAAATGTTCCATGCACAGGGCTTGTTTCAGAATTACTCCCCTACTGTATTTTGTGAGACGTGTCTATCATATATATACTCGCAAGCTCACATACCACACTTGGTTGTTCCATGATTCATAATATCTCTAAATTTCCACCTTGATTGTTAATGTTACGTGAATATCTTATATTATGCACTAGTGTTGTTTATTGTTAAATCCTGAAAATGTAAGTTGTGTTATGACCTGTCATAACGTGACGTGTTTGGCAAACACTTGCTTTATCGCGAAATGATTGAGATTTCATAACGTGTGTGCCTGTGGGGGCCTTATACCCATGTCGTGAGCGCCTGTAGGGGCCTTGTACTTACAACGCGTTATTATTGCGATTAATGTGCTACAATGTAGTTACAACTTACCCTACGTGATTTTCCATTAGTTCACATTACTCGTATTTTGTTGTTATATGAATCGCGTCCTTTGATTGATAGTTATCTATGCTTCATTTGATGTGTCCTCACGATCCTCCTGCTTTTGGTCTATTATATTGTTCCACTTATCAGCATTCACTTATGTCATCTTTGGGGGAAGACTCTCCCCACTTACTGAGCTTTTGATTGCTCACCTCTTTTGTGTTTTTTTTTTTTCCTTCTCTTTTTTAGATAATAGCGAGTAAGTAATGGGCACTAGCCAATAGCGAAAGGGGGTAGCAGATGCTTTTATAATTATTACTGAATCAGCGTTTTAGTGATGAGACATTATCTTACTAATTATTTCGCTCAATGTCAGAGTTGCTAGTTTGGCGATTTAATCGTACTCGTTTTGTTTGAGGTTATCTTTTAAATGCTTGGAGTGCAATAGTTTTAATAAATGGCGGATATGTACCGCTCTGTTATTTTTTGTTGATTTGTGAATTCATGTAGTCTCGTATCCCAAAAGGGTTACTTCTTTTGGTATATGGCGTATCACGTCTTGAACCCATTTGAATTTATGAGTTTGGGGCGTGACAACATATGTAAGAAATATGATGCATTTGCTTCTGAAAGAAGAAAAACAAAAATGCTTAACATTTCCATTGCATACGGGAAAACAACTGTAGGTCTTGCTCGCGAATATTGGAAGGTACTGTAATACTCCTCCTGATGTTGCAAGTACTTCCCATATTGTCAAATTGAAAAGTTGTGATTTGTTAGAAATAGGTGGCTTCCATTTGCAGGTTTCTGTGAAGGAAGCAAAGGAAACAGTTGACCGCTGGTACAGCGATAAAAAAGAAGTTTTGACTTGGCAGGAACAGCGTAAAGGTGAAGAACTTAAGGCATGGATGTGTCCACATATAGCTTGGACGTGCACGAATGTTCCCTTCGCTAAAAAAGAAAATGCAACTTCTTGGCGAAAAGCTCATAATATTGAACGAGCTACCATCAATACCCCAGTGCAGGTCTGCCTTTATGGTGTCCTTACCTCTCTGTGGAGGAATTGAATGTTTGGTTAGAGATATCAACGAATGTAGATCCGGAGAACCTCGGTTCAGGTTGAAGGCTTCTTTACAGGTTATTGTGTTAGAAGAGCCAAATCAATAATAAGAAAATACATTTATTCAAACCCTTTGGTGGAACAAATATTCTTAGAGTTGACCTCTCTGTTGATGCTAATTGTGCCCAGAATTGGTATTCTGCCAAGTAGATAATTGTGCTTTTGTTTTCTTGTGGGATCGAAGAACAAGCTTCATACCGATATGTCAGATACCCAAGACTCTATAAGGATCGCTAAACTGTCTGCAATGACTGCAAGCTGTAGCAGAGAACATTTGCCATCGACTTCTTGCAGTGAATGTGCAGTTGTCTTGCTGGCTTTTGCAGGTAATCTTGCAATGAAATTTGACACGAAGAGCGGATTTGCTACTTTCTACCACTTGTAATTTTTACTGATGTAGGTGGGGTTGTAAGAAATTCGTGCGATGCAAATAGAATTTTCTTACTCTCATGGGGATATGTGTACGTATATCTTCTTGTTTATAAGAGTTCCAAATATTGCTTCCCATCTTTTCCCTCTATTTCTGTAGTTAAGTGTTTCTTATCTTTGCACGTTTTTAGTGTCTTTGATGAAACATGAACAGCTGCAAGTGGTCATGATTCGTTGCTCCTTGGTCTCTTGTTTATGGTATATATAAATAAGAAATCCCCTGCCTTGAGATTTGAACTATTGATTTATGTAATTGGAAGTAACCAATTAAGTTTATATCACTGATTCAATATGATGGTATTTAATAATCTTTTTCTATATATGATGAGTATTTCTTTACTCTTTTTGTGTCTATGGGAAGAGTGAAAATATGAGACAATTATGTGGAGTTAGGAACACTGAATTCCCACTGTGAAAAAAGTGGGATGTTTCCCTTGTAACATTACTAAGCTAGGAGAGATCAATGGTGGTAATGTAATGGTGTAATATTGAATTGGGTCATCGAGTGTGGAGATTAAATCGCATTATCATTATTTCACCGATATTGAATTTTTTCATTACACTATGAAGAGATTTAAATCATGTGACTCGGGTAATTCACGTTAAATCAGTGTTTTTGTCACGATCCACTAGACCTGAATATGTGCCATAAGCCATAAAAAACATTCCCTACACTCTTGAGTGCAGAAGACAATCAAATCAAGACCTCTTTCTTTTTTCTTTTCTTCCCACGGGAGCAACTCGTCCCTCGATCCGATCCTTTTCCAATAAAACTAGGAGAGGTTGAGGAATGATATCCATGGTGTAAGCTCCTAGGAGCCAACTGAGGGCATTGTTTGTTAACCAATACGCACAAGCATTCACCTCCCTGTAAACGTGTTTAATATGGAACTTGGCATTTCTTTGTAGCATGCTTTTACAATCTTCAATTAGCGAGCTATTGGGCAAAGTTTGCCCCTTGATCAAGCTAATAACCAATTGTGAGCCTGACTCAATGATGAGTTTGTGAAGGCCCAATGTAACACTGATGTTAGTCACTCAAAACGTTGGACTTTTAAGGTAAATATTTGGCTCGTAGTTATACAAGGTTGGTATTTTTCTCAATTTCATATAAAGAAAAAGGACTGCAGAATTGAATATATTTTTCAATCAAGTATAGGTCTTAGATTAAGTGAAGAGTACACGTCTCCAACAAAAGCTGCCACACGAGTGCAAGCATATCCATGAGTTTATTCAAATTTGAAACAAAGTTCATCGATGACATTCAAGGATGGATTCAGAAATACTAGACCAGTGGGTGCTATTAAATTAACCTTATGGAACAAACCAAATCAGTATGTTTACAAGAAGTAAGTCATTTTGACGATCAAGAGTATAAGTTCCGCTTTAACCTATTGGGCGCCAATAAAAGAGAAAATTTGGTAAGACGGAAATAGATAAAGAAAAAGAGAGTGCTCGACCAGGACAACCAAATCAACAAAACAAAACAAAATGCTTCTACCAAATTCAAATCCGTCGCTTCCCCCACTCTTTATTGGCTTGTTTCGTAGGAATAGAGTAGTCAAAGTAATTACACCATCCACCTGACAAAAGAAAGAGAATAATAAAGTGAGCCGGTGTACCAATCCAACATCTAATTGGTTATAACGACTCGTATATTTTCAAGCTAAAGCAGACTCCAAAAATCACTGTCATGCTCAAGATCATAAAGACTCTGGAGGGACATGTAGCTTGAATACTGGGAGAGTTAGGCACAGGCAAACTAATACAAATATTGACACAATGACTAATTCTTGAAAGTAGTTAACAAGCTCAATTTAGAGTTGGGCTTATAATTAGTTCCATAATTATTAGCTTAATAATACAGTAACCAAAACACTCTCCCAAAATAATACAAAGCCTATATATCAATTCGTCAAGCCAATATCTCCATATAGAGTTAATATTTAAAGCAAAATTCAACATAACATTTTAACCTACATACACATAATAGAAAAATCTGAAGATTGAACATTGTTCTTTCATGAATACCAACCAAATATTGTGAAGTCCGTGTGACAAGGCAGCCTTAAGTTCCTTCACTCAAGTAAATTCCTCAGACTTTCTCGTCACTATCTTGAACAAATGAAAAAAAGTATAGTGAGTATAAATGATCTAATATGCAAGACTTATCCCTAAAAGGATAAAATATAACCAAAGGGCTTTTGAGGTTCAAAAGTCAAAGAAGAATGTAAGAGAAATCTCTCTCTCAGTCCTTGCTTCGAACATGTAACGTGCAGAAATTAAAATATGTTTTTTCACAAGCCAGAACTTGCTAGCTATGAATTTCCTTGTAGCTATCCTTCATGAAAATTCAGCAATTCAAGGAACCTTAAAAAATATGTAATAAAATAGCAGAGAAAGAGCTGCAAAAACTTACCTAAAGTGTCAAATAAGAATGTCACCACCATGGATTATCAGAGTATATGAGAAAACGACGAAGGACATTGTTGGAGTTGGGATGGTCCCACTCCAATGATTCCCACCATTCTTTTTCTGTTTCATTTATCCAGATCTTTTGAAGAGACGGAGGAGGAGATGGTTGTCCATCGATGAGGGGAAGATAGAGAGGCAACCAACTCACCTGTCTACACCCTTTCACTTTGATACTCTTGATGGAATCACAAATCATAATTCCGTTGCAGATGCTCATCACTTCTGGCAGATTACATAGGCGCAAATCGTATAACATTGGGAAGGGAATAATTAGTTTTTCATCTACAGAAGGATTAAAGAAAGACAGCCTTTTTATCTTCGGATAATCAGTTACCCAGATAACCTCAATGGAATCACAACAGTTAATTGCTCCCTTGCAGATGTTCTCCAATTTTGGCAGCTTATTCAAGTTGATAAATGTCAACTTTGGGAAGGCGATAATATTTGTGTATTTGTTGTTATTGTTGGAATATAGAAGAGGCTATTTTATCGTAGAGAGAAATAATATGGAGACTCTAAACAAAATCTTTATTGCTCTAATATTTGGTATGTATTTGGTATAACTACAATTGAAAGGACTGACCCCTATTTATAGATTCACAAAAAACCTATGTCAATTAGGATATGGTTCTAGGAAACCATTACCCACTAGGAAATACTATCTAGTCAAAAACAATTTAAATCTAACTAGAACTTATTTAATAGAGTCCTAATCCAAATCAAGTTTATCTTGTAACATCCCCCCTTAAACTTGATTTGACTCTCGTAACTTCGAGCAAATCTCTAAGCTCCATAAAACCGTCACTCTTGAGTGGCTTTGTAAAAATGTCTGCAACTTGATCTTGAGACTTCACATACTCTATCTTCACTTCCTTCCTTGTGATGCATTCTCTGATGAAATGGTAACGTGTGTCAATGTGCTTGCTTCTTTCATGAAATACTGGATTCTTGGCTAAGGCAATTGCATACTTGTTATCAACATAGATCTCTACTGGCTCTTCTTGAGGCATCTTAAGTTCTTTCATCAAATTCCTTAACCATAGAGCATGACAAACACATGAAGTAGCAGCTACATATTCAGCTTCACATGTAGAAAGTGTGACAATGGGTTGCTTTTTGGAACTCCAAGTGAATGTTGTATCTCCCATGAAGAAAAGATATCCACTAGTACTCTTTCGATCATCAAAATCACCAGCCCAATCACTGTCACTATACCCCACAAGTTTGAAATCCTCTGAGTGGGAGTATAAAAGTCCATACTCAACAGTTCCTTTGATGTAGCGAAGTATTCTTTTGGCAGTCTTCAGATGTGTATTAGTAGGGGACTCCATAAAGCGACTCACAAGTCCTACACCAAAAAGAATATCTGGTCTTGTACAGGTCAGGTATCTCAAGTTTCCAACCAGGCTCTTGAAAAAATTTTGGATTTACATGTTCTTCTTCATCAACCTTTGACAATTGTACTCCACATTCAATAGGGGTGTTAACAGGTTGACAATTTTCCATCTTGAATTTCTTGAGAATTTCCCTTGCATAGCCTTCTTGAGAAACAAATATTCCTTTATCTGTTTGCTTTACTTGAATTCCAAGATAATAAGACATGAGTCCAATATCAGTCATCTCAAATTCTCTTGCCATTGTCCTCTTGAAATCTTCAAATAAATTTGGATTGTTGCCAGTAAAAATTAAGTCATCCACATACAAGCAAACAATCAACACATCGCCATTATCATGTTTGGTATAGAGAGTATGCTCGTGCGAACACTTGGAGAAATTATTATGACGGAAATATTCATCAATTCTACTATACCAAGCTCTTGGAGCTTGTTTTAGGCCATAGAGAGCTTTCTTCAACTTTAAAATTTTATTTTCACACCCTTTTTCCACATAGCCTAATGGTTGTTGAATATATACCTCTTCATCAAGAAAACCATTCAGGAATGTAGATTTAACATCCAATTGATAAATCTTCCATCTGTGTTGGGCTGCTAGAGATATGATAAATCTTATAGTTTCCAAGCGTGCAACAGGAGCAAATACCTCATCATAGTCAATGCCAGCTCGTTGACTATAGCCTTTTGCAACTAGTCTTGCCTTGTACCTTTCAACTTCACCTTTAGCATTTTTCTTTATCTTGTAAACCCACTTTACTCCAATGTCTTTGTGGCCTTTGGGTAAAGTTGCAAGCTCCAAGTGTCATTCTTCTTTATTGCCTTGATTTCTTCATCTATTGCTTGTCTCCATCTTTCATTCTCATTAGCTTCCTTAAAGCTTATTGGTTCACAATCAGCAAGTAGACAAAATAGAGTCAGTTCATCATTTAAATTTCGAGTTACCTCATAAATTTCATCCAAGCTTCTGAAACGGGGGGTCTTTTCATGCGAACTTGAACTTGTTGAAGTTATGTCTCCTTGAGATGAAGTTGGAGCTTGATATGGAGATGGAGTTTGAGTTGGAGTTGGAGATGGATTTGCAGATATAAAGTCTTCATTGACTTCTACTTCTTGCTCTTGTATGGGTAAGAATTCGTATTCTTTTTGCTCTTTGACATTCCAATCCCATTCAGCTTCTTCATCAAATAGGACATCTCTACTCACAAAAATTCTCCCATTAGTAGGATTGTAGAGCTTGTATGCTTTGGAACTCTTTTCATACCCAATAAAAACTAGCTTTTGGCTTTTGTCATCAAGCTTGATTCGATTTTGATCAGGAACATGAGCATAAGCAATGCTTCCAAAAACCCTTAAGTGCTTGATTGTTGGCTTTCTTCCACTCCATGCTTCTAATGGTGTCTTGTTAGAGAGACTCTTTGTGACACAACGATTCAATAGATAAACTGCACAATCAACTGCTTCAGCCCAAAATTCTTTAGGCATACTTCTAGATTTTAACATGCTTCGAACCATCTCAAGAACAACTCTATTTTTTCTCTCAGCAACTCCATTCTGTTGAGGTGATCGAGGAGCTGTCAAAGGGCGTCGAATGCCATTCTCTTCACAAAAATTGTTGAATTTTCTTGATGTGAATTCTCCACCTCTATCAGATCTCAAGGCTTTGATCTCCCAACCACTTTCTTTTTCAGCAAGAGCTTTAAATTTCTTGAACTTGTAAAAAGCTTCAGATTTTTCTTTTAAAAAATAAACCCAAGTCCTACGGCTATAATCATCAATAAAAAGGATAAAATATTTATTTTTACCATAGGAGCAAGGATTAATTGGCCCGCAAATATCAGTATGGACAAGTTCTAGTAGTCTCGTTGCTTTTAATGTAGCCTCATTTGGAAAACTTTTTCTAGCTTGTTTTCCAAAAAGACATCCCTCACAAATTTGTTCCGGATGATTGATGAAAGGCAATCCATGCACCATATTCTTTCTTGACATTAAAGAAAGATTTTCAAAATTTATGTGCCCAAATCTCAAGTGCCATAACCAAGAAACTTCTTTTACACAAGCTTTAAGACATTTTGCAACATCGTTTTGAATATTTAATAAAAACAATCTATTTCTTGTCATGGGCACTTTTGTTATCAAAAAAATATTTTCATCTTTTATTACACAATGTTTATCTTCCAATAAAATTGTGTAATTTTTCTCAAGAAGTTGTCCAAGACTCAAAATATTAGTTTTTAATTTTGGCACATAATAAACTTCAGAAATAAAACGATGCCTTCCATCTTTCAAACGGATTAAAATTTTACCTTTTCCTTCCACTGAGACCATAGAGGCATCTCCAAATTTAACATTGCCCTTGACAGTTTCATCGAGTTCTGCGAATATGCTCCTTTGTCCAGTCATATGATTACTTGCACCTGTATCAAGATGCCATGAAGTATCTCCTCCATCTTGTTCGCCATTATGAGTCATCAACAAGGTAATCTCTTCTTCCCCTTCTTGTCTTTCAGAAAAATTCACTTTTTCGTACAGAACTTTAGGATTACTCCTACATTCATTAGCATAATGACCATATTTTTGACAATTGTAACATTGAACTTGCGATTTGTCATACCTTTGTCCTGAATAATTGCCTCTTCCATGCCCAGGTTTATGCGAATTTTGATTTTTCACTTCTTGATTGAATCCTCCTCTTCCACCACGTCCTCGTCCTCGTCCTTGGTTTTGGCCTCGGCCTCTACCACGTCCATATCCACGACCACATCCTTTTTGGCTTCCATCATTGCCAAAATTTTCTTCTTTTTTCAAAGCAAGATTACTTTGAAGAACTTTTTCCAAGACTTCTTGGTTCTTCTTTTTGTGTCTTTCTTCATGAGCTTGTAACGAGCCCATGAGTTCATCAACGGACATGTCATCTAAATCTTTTGATTCGTCAATCGCTACAACAATATATTCATATTTTGGATGCAAAGAACGAATGATCTTTTCTACAATACGAATATCTTTTAAATCTTCTCCATATTTTTTTAGTTGGTTAGAAACTACCAAAACTCTCGAGATATAATCTGAAATAGATTCACCATCATTCATATGGAGAGATTCAAACTCACCTCTTAAAGTTTGTAGACGAACCTTTTTCACCTTGTCTACCCCTTTTTGTGATTTTTGGAGAGTTTCCCATGCTTGTTTGGCAGTAGTCGCGCATGAGATATTCTCGAACATAGTTTCATCCAAACATAGATGGATGATAGAGAGAGCTTGTTGATCATTCTTGCGATTTTTCACCAATGCGTCTTTTTGATTTTGACTCAAAACTTCATCTTCGTTAGGTTCAACGTAGCCTTTATCTACAATCTCCCAAGCATCTTGTGAGCCAAGGAGAGTCTTCACACGAATAGACCAATTATCATAATTGTCCTTAGTGAGGCGAGGAAATTGAAAAGGAAACATACTATTCCCTATCATCTTTACCTAGCTCTGGATACCACTTTGTTGGAATATAGAAGAGGCTATTTTATCGTAGAGAGAAATAATATGGAGACTCTAAACAAAATCTTTATTGCTCTAATATTTGGTATATATTTGGTATAACTACAATTGAAAGGACTGACCCCTATTTATAGATTCACAAAAATCCTATGTCAATTAGGATATGGTTCTAGGAAACCATTACCCACTAGGAAATACTATCTAGTAAAAAACAATTTAAATCTAACTAGAACTTATTTAATAGAGTCCTAATCCAAATCAAGTTTATCTTCTAACAGTTATTGCTGCTCCTACTTGAAGAAGAAGAAGAAGAAGAAGGTACTAAGGAATGAGATAGTTTTTCATCTACAGAGGGATAAAAGAGAGGGAGTCTCTTTATCTTCGGACAGTCAACTATATTGATCTCCTCAATGGAATCACAACAATTAATTGTTCCCTTATAAATATTCTCCAATTCTGACAGCCCATGCAAACTAATTCTTTTCAACTTTGGAAAGACAATACTTTTGCTATTTGAAGTGGAACCCACACCCTCATCTTCCTCTTCATCATTTGCTATTATCTCCTCCATTTGATCACATTTAGAGACACCAATTCTTTCAAGGTTTTGAAGGTTGTGTACCACTAACTTCTGTGGGAATAGCATCTTCATTTTGTGACATTTCAAAATGCTCAAATATTTAAGAGAGGAAAAGGTGGCACATGGAGGAAGTGCCGCAAGAGCTCTTGGTTCCCACTTGATTAACCCAATCAAATTTGGCAACTTTTTTATGGTCAAATACTTGAGATTTTGCAGGGGACCATCATCGTTAGAAGTTGAGGAGATCCTCATAATGCTTTCTATTCCGTCACATTTTTTCATGTCGCAAATTTGCAAGTCTTTAAAAGAGTTATCCTCCAACAAGCAGGAGCTCAACCCCTCACATTTGATAAACTCTAGGCACTGAATGTTGTGAGGCAGCGAAATCACAGCACCTCCACCTCTTTCAAAAGTGCATCCTTCTGATATGATATGACGTTCATAATCACTGTTGAAGCCCTCATCAAAAGAATCACGAGCATTTGCTCCACTTCCAATTTGATAGAGAGTGAGCGGCGGTGATTTATTGAACCACTTGGAATAAAACATGTCAACATCATCAACCCAACCCTGAAATTCTTCTAACAGCTTCAAACTCTCTACTTCTTCTAATTCTACTTTTATGTGAAGTGGAAGTAATAGGCGCTGAAGATGAGAAAGTCGGCCTAACAACCCTCTTGGGATCTCTTCAAGTTCGTATGAGTAACGCATATTCAAGCATTTGAGTTTGACCAAACATTCTATGCCCTCTGGTATTTTCTTAATTCCAGTGTTACTTATATCCAACTCCATTAGTACCTTGAGCTTTCTTAGAGATGGCACGTAATAGAGTTTTAGACAACCCCCGAGCAGCAGTGCAGTGAGATTCTCTGATTCCGAGATGGAGTTCGGTAACTTCTCAATATCAGTACGTCTTAAATCAAGAACTCGTAAGCCACGCATGTGAGAAAAGAAAGAAACTGGAATTAACTTCAAAGAAGTATATGACAAAATCAGTGTCGAAAGTCGAGGACATCTGGGTGATAAGCCCTCAGGAATTTCAACTATTCTGTTGTACATCAACGAAACTTCATCCAAATCCTTTGTCCCCTCTTGCTCATCTGGTAGTTTATCCAATTGAAGTCCAGCTTTGTTCATGAACTTTGGGTTGTCTCTTGTAATCTCCACTGCCATTTCTCTAAGCAAATCATGCATCTTGACGTAATCTTTTCCCTGGGAGTCTACGACACTCTCCAATAAACAAACGTTGACAAGTTCATCAAGTATCACATGGCCCTGATCAAATTCTGCGGCCCTACTATCCCTTTGATCCATCATTCCCTCGAAAATGAATCGGCTTATTAATTTATCTCTTCGAATTTTCTTGGCTTCAGGCCACAAAGAACAATATAAAAAACATTGTTGCAAACTCTGATCCTTCAAACGGTTGTAGCTATGTAGAAGTATTGGCAACACCTCGTTTTTCATATATTTATGCCTCATCGATTGCTTCAATTTTTCAAATGCATCCCTCCATGTACGAATGTCAAACTGCTTAATCATGCTTCTAGCCATAGTGATAATTGCAAGTGGCAACCGATTACACTTCTTTGCCATTTTCTTGGCAACCTCTTCCACTTCCGGACTAAGCTTTTTGGTCATGTTCAAGTTTCTCCAAAAATAGTTTCCAAGCTTCTTCTTCAGAAAGAGGTTGTACTTTAATAATCTCTTTGCAGCGGATCTGCTTACACACGTCCAATGATCGACTGGTTATGATCACCTTGCATCTATCCGCTCCAAGAAGAATTCCAATCTTTTCTAAATCAAAATACTTCCATACATCATCCAATATGAGTACAACATTCTTCCTAGCTCTTAGTAGTTTATGCAGAATGGCGGCTTTTTCCTCTATATCATAATCTTTTGGAAGATCAAAATTCAATTTCTGGGCTAAGTCATTCTGCAATTTGTTAATATCAGCCTCCTGGTAGACAGTGACCCAATAAACATGAAATTTATTAGGTGTACGTTGAAGATTCGTGCAAAGATGTTTGTAAATATGCTTCGCCAACGTTGTCTTACCAACACCTCCCATCCCGTAAATACCAAAAATTGGGGCTTGGTCAGACTCTAACTCTAACCCGGCCAAGATATTATCCAATTCTTGCTTCAATGATTCACCATGCAATTGTGTCGTGAACAATCGTTCTCTTCTGGTCTCACATGTATCAGCTACAAGCTCACAAAAAGTTTCACTTTGTTTAAGAAGTTGTTCGACTTCATCTTTCAGTTCTTTCACATGATTTCCCTTCCTCAGACGTTTGTAGACTCCAACTTGTTCCAATTCAGCATGTAGTGTATCATATTCTTCTTTGAACTTTTTGACTTTCTTCAACCAACTTTGAACTTCCATTGTCTTCCTCTTCTTACGTGATAGTTCGGCTTTCTTCACTTGTGTCTCTATGTCAAAAGCTTTACTCGTCAATACTTCTAAATTTCCCTCAAGAGCTTGCTTATTGTTATTGAACTCAAGTAAAGTGGTGATTGTTTCCCCAATACGACTGATGAATGGTTCCACAATTTTTTCCATAGTTCCGTTAACGTTCTCGCCTAAAATATTCATGTAGTTCATAAGTACGTATAACGCAAGTATGCATAACATGACAGAATTAAAATTTCATCATCTTAAAAAATGAAAAAGTTTTTCAAACTACTAGTAAGGAAATATGAGTCCTATTCAGTAATTTTAGTACTTAAGTCACATAATATCAAAAGTAAAAAGTTCAATCGAATTCGATAAATCTTTTAAATATCTTCATATTTATATTGATATAATAGTATGTGTATGTATGAATTAGTTAGAAAAAGAAACTTCTAGACGTGTTGGCCATTTTCGGAAAATTTTAGAGTCATTCCCTCCTATTGAAGAACAAGACCTGAACAAATTGGTGATTAGCTCTATACCATTGCTGAAGACAGACAAAATTAAAGCGAGATAATTAATTGGGCCTCAATTTCATTAGCGTATAATAGTGGACTCAGTTATCACTTAAACTCTCTAACTCTCTAACGTACTCTTATAAACCACACAGTTAACATGTTTTAATTCCACCCAATGTGGCACATTAATATGTTAAAAAAAATCAAATAAGGATATATATTTATACTAGATAAATATAGTATTTGCACATACTTAGTCTCAAGTATCTTAGAGATTAATGTGGTACACTACATAGTCTATTTTGATACCTGGTGCTCTAGTTTGACAATAACATAAACATAGTATCATCAACATTTATGCAACTGTTGTTTAAGATAGTTGAGGAAAACTATCTTATGAGATGGTCAATCTAAAAGGTAGATATGCTTTTGAGATGGCTTATCTGTTTTGATCTGTTTCTTTTAGATAAAAATATTGGCACATGAAGTCGTATACTGGTACAGTACTTAAAGCAAAATATCTAATCATTTTGCGAGATAATCAACATAATTGTAAACAGAAGTGAGATCACCTTAAAAGTGATGAACAGACCGAAAGCTAAAAAAATTTCAAAAATTATGAAATTATTACACATATAAATACTTCCAAAAATTATGTTGCATTTATAGTTTTCCATCATGACATAGTATAATACACGCAACAACTATTAATAATACTTTCAAATATTCAAATTATTAATCATAACTTAGTCATTCTTTTTCTCAAATACTTAATCTGCTGGACTTATTGTTAACATAACATGTGTTTGAATTTTTTAGACATAAAAATCATTTTGGTGTTGATTTTTTTAATTAGTGGGATAGAATTGCATGAATTATGAGCCTACAAAACAGTTTCTCTCTGTTTGTTTGCCAATGGAACTAAATTAATAAAAGTGACGGGTAATCCACATAGCTGCATATAAAAATTGAAAAATATTGCTTTAAGTAGTTATTGATTCTCAAATATATTGGAAGTTATGCTATATATAGTGTCTATTTTGACACCTGATCGATGCTCTATGTTGACGTTAATAAAGTATTAATTATTAACATTTAATCCACAATTATTTGAGAATTAATATTTATTTTGTATTCTTTTATTTCTATACATTAATATAGTTTTTGCATCAATAAACACAACTACTTTTTCCATTATTGTACTTTTAGAAAATACTTTTAAGCCTGTATTTGGCAAAAAAAATAGAATTATGTTCACACCTTTTACCATCTTTATTAGTGTAAAGGTATTTTTATTCAAGAAAATCTATGAAGGGCCTACTATATTTTAGCTTCAAGAGCATATCATTTTCCCCCATGAGTTTTGACTTAAATCTCAAACTTCCCCTTGAGGCTTTACTTTTGCCCAGATTCCTCCATGACATCAAAATCCATCAAACAAAGCCTTAAGCTTAAAGTACATTTTGGTCTTTTTATTTTTCCTTGAGCTATTTAATTCTATTTTAGTGCCTTTAATTTTCATTCTATTGTTTTATGGTTTTAGAACTTTAGCTATTTGCAAAAAAGTTACACACTAAGAAAGAAAAAAGATCAGATTGAATTATATATATATATATATATATATATATACACACACACACAGGTAGATAGATATGTATATGTATATTATTATTTTTTTAAGTGAATCTAATATTTTTCTAATATTGTGCATAACACAAATTTTATACAATATATAAGCTGCTTTTTATCTTTCTTGTTATATATATATATATATATATATATATATATATATATATATTTATAAAAGTTTAGCTCATTTCCCAAAAAAAGAAAAGGCCGTTGCATTAGAAAAAAGATTGGATGCAATTTGGGATGTATATATATGTATAAAAAAACTAGATTTTAATATTTTTTTTCTCCAATCTCGAGCATAACGCGATTTTTGGATTAAGCTACTTTTTCTCGATTTCTTCATTTTTTATATTAAGATTTTATAATTTTTATTTGATTCTTGACCTTTTTATTGAATGACTTTGTTAAATTATTTTGTCTATGATTGTTTCCTTTTTTTCTTGCTTTTATTTTAAAAAATAAATTGATGAAAATGGATTTCAACATAAGGCTTTATTTGGTAAAGTTTGAAGCCATAAGAGATATGAGGAAAACAAAAACCTGATAAAGTGTTTGAGATTTAGGTTAAAACTCATGGAGAAAATTGACATTTTCTCTGTTAGCTTCAGTCGATTTATTGAAATCTATAAGAAATTCCCTAGTTGAAGAAACTCTCCGGAGATCAAAAACCAAGAGATGAAATTTCTGCTTTGATCTGGTTCTTGTAACTAAAAAAACAGCACATGAAGTAGTATCATTAACATTTATTCGAGTATTGTTAAAGATAGTTGGAAAAACTCTCTAGAGATAAAAGATAGATATATGCTTTGAGACAACTTGGAGATCATCAATCTAAAATAAGGTTAAAAGCCTTCAATAAACCTGAGATGGCATATATATCTTTCTTGATCAGTTTCTTTTAGACAAAAATAATCACACATGAATTGAGTAGTATACTGGTATAGTACTTAAAAACAGATCCAATCATCTAATGAAATAACCAACATATATAATGTAAACGTATGCGCTCACCTTAAAAGTGATGAACAAACTAAAAGCTAACACAAAGGCCTTTCTATCGTAGATGTTGACGAAGACTTAAACGTTGTGCAAGACTTCTTCGAAAGTATTTGGAAACATTATGGAAAGAAACGTAATTATTGAGTAAGTTTACAATACAAAATACCCCACTAACCCACCTACTCCTTTTTCTTTTCCCCCTATTCTTTGTCTTTTACTCTCTCATATATCACTGCAATTATGTCCTGGAATCTTGATGATAATATTATTATTATTTTTTTTTTGTAGGTGTCGACATCTTTTTGTAAATTTTGTATAGATTAATTTAGTCATCAATGAATCACTTGTTACTCATAACTAAGTCATTCTTTTTCTCAAATACTTAATCTGCTAGACTTATTGGTAACATAACATGTGTGGTTGAATTTTTTAGACATAAAAATCATTTTGGTGTTGATTTTTTAATTAGTGAGAATAGAACTGCATAAATTATGAGCCTTAGTTATAGAATATTTTCTCTCTGTTCATCTGCCAATGGAACCAAATTAATAAAAAGTGACGGATAATCCACATAGCTACATATAAATTAAAATTGAAGAGTATTGCTTTAAGTAGTTCTTTAGTCTCAAATATCTTGGAAGGTATCCTACACAGTGTCTATTTTGACACCTGATGCTCTATGTTGACAATAATATAGTATTCTTAACATTTAACCCCCAATTATTTGAAAAATAATTAAATTTAATTTTGGATTCTCTTTTAATCCACGATTATTTGAGAAATAATAAATTTGTATTTTGGATTCTCACATTACTATTAATATAGTGTAATTTGCCTACTACTTTTTCCATTATTGTACTTTTAGAAAATACTTTTAAGCATGTCTTTAGTGAAAAAATAGTATTATATTAAACTGCTTTTTTTCCCCTTTATATATAATTTTTTTAAAAGCTTAGCTCATTGCCAAGAGAAAAAAAAAGGCATTGGGTTAGAAAAGAATTGGATTTAATTTGGGATGTATATATCTGTATAAGAAAATAGATTTTAAATTTTTTTTTCTCAATCTCTAGCATAACACGATTTTTGAGTTAACCTACTTTTTATCTATTTCTTCATTTTTTATATTAAAAATTTTAGAATTTTCTATTTGATTGTTGACCTTTTCAATTGAATGATTTTATTAAATTATTTTGTCTATTATTATTTTTTATTTTTTTAAAAAATAATAAAAAGGTGATGACCTTCAACATGAGGTTTGTTTGGCAAAGTTTAATATCATGGGAGTACATGAGTAGAACTAAAACCTCATAGTTTGTCTGAGATTTTTAGTTGAAGAAACTCTTTAGAGATAAAAGATAGATTTGCTTGAGACAACTTAGAGATCACCAATTTAGAAGGATTTGGATTCTCTTCTAGTTACTATTGTCTGTTTCTTTTAAACAAAAATAATCGTACATGAATTTAGATACTGGTATAGTAATTAAAAGCAGATCTAATCATCTAATGAGATAATCAACTTAATGCAAACGAAAATGCACTCACCTTAAAGTGATGAACCAAAGATGTTGACGAAAACTTAACGTTGTGCAAGACTTTCTACGAAAGTATTTGGAAACATTATGGAAAGAAACGTAATTATTGAGTAAGTTTACAATACAAAATACCCCACTAAACCACCTACTCCTTTTTCTTTTCCCCCTATTCTTTGTCTTTTACTCTCTCATATATCACTGCAATTATGTCCTGGAATCTTGATGATAATATATATATATATATTTTTTGTAGGTGTCGACATCTTTTTGTAAATTTTGTATATATTAATTTAGTCATCAATGAATCACTTGTTTAATTAGTAAAAATAAAGATGGGTCGGTGTAATGAATACTCTAGAAAAGACAGTAATGGAGAGAAATGAAGCTATGTTGACTGAATTAAGGCCTATCTATTACAATATTGCTGTAATTTGCAGAGAATTTGAAGGAATTTAAGACATAAAGGAAAGTTCAGTAATAAAACACCACTTCCTAAACAACTGAAAAAATAAAATGACTATTCTCTGCCTAGCCTTCTCCCAATCTCGTTAATATAACCGAGACTTCACATGGGTGGTATTTGCCATTCTGTTGTAACAACCTTCCTCTCCTCAAGGCATCACATAATCATTCATGTATGACGGAATGCTGAGTCATGAGATTTTCATTAGCTGAGGTCATGGCCTTCCCACTGACTGATGTCATTACAGTCGGCCATGCCTGTTGGCATCTATCTTCGTTTGTGCTCATTCTTCTTTTATTTAATCTGTTGCAGATAGTGGCGACTAAGTGTTGGGGCTTTGCTGAGACAGTTGAAAACCCCAGAAAAAATAAAACAATTAAAGGTCCTCACGGAAAAAAACAATGATCAGGAGATGTTAATAGAAAGAAGTTGACGAAGACTTTTAGAGGTTGTGCAACACTTTCTTAGAAGTTGTTGGGAAACATTACGAAAGAAATATTGGTAATTTAGTCCTGCATTGTCAATACAAGGTAAATGATTGATATGGTACCTTATCTACCAAATGTGATCAATTATTCTTTTATATGTGTGACGCTATTAGTCCTTTAAACAAAATGTCTCAATTTTTTTTTAACACATATTGTATACGTCCGGCACGTGACCAACTTAAGTAAGATTTTGAAGGGGTAAAGGATTAATTGGTCATTTGCCGAGCGAATGCAATCTATGTTAAAAAATGACAAAATTTGTTAGAATGACTATTGGCGTCACAAATTTAAATATAAGAGATTAATTTATCATATTTTATAAATAATGAACGAAAATATCACAAAGTCTATAGATAACGGACCATTTTCATCATTTACTCTAAATATAATAATGCTCATGAAAAAACGGTATCTGCAGAAGTGATGCTTTAAATCTTTTTAGGCGTCTTTGACATAACAAAGAATCATGTACATGTCATATCCAACGGCTAGCCCATAGGAGAAGACCAATAATCGTAAATGTGAGTTTGGGTCCTCTTAATTGTTATCGGAGATAAATTTTATAATTAAACTGATACATATTTCAGGTATAATTGATTCATACCTAATTATTAGGCTAAGCGGCGAGGATGTCAGCATGCCTATCATAAGGATTGAATGTCCCAGGATTGTGTCTGGCCCGATTTATGCATCAGGGGCTGGTTAAATTGAGGATGCTTCCGGAGTTAACCAAAAAAAAGAAAAAAAAAATCATGTACATGTCAATTGGAACTGACGAACCAAGCACCTTTCAATAATAGCATAACATCAAGAAAATCATACGTGACATCAAGCGTAAACCTCCAATTCAAAGTGGCTTTCTACCTGTTGTTTTCAACGGTTTTGGGCTGTCTTGCTGCCTTTTTTCTTTCTTTTTCTGTAATACATGCGCTGAACTGTAGATGTTGAATGTGTCAAAAACTCAAAAAAAAAAAATCTTATTTTTTGGGTAAACAGAAGCCGAAACAGTAATTCGAACTTTAAATTTACTATTCTACCCACATAAATTTCATAATCTTAAAGAAAAATGAAAAGTTTTTCAAACTATAGCTAGAAAGGAAATATAAATTTTATAAAGTGATTTCAGTTCTTTGTCACAATATCAAAAGTAAAAAGTTTTAAGAAAAAATTTGCAAGATACTCGCATAAAGTCTATAAAGTTTTAAACATGTTTGTATATATCGATATAATAGTATGTGCATGTATGAATTAGTTGAAAAAGAAACTTTTGGACGATATAATATCTTGGCCCTATTTGGAAAATTTTACATATCATTCCCCATGTTCAAGAATAAGACCTGGACCATTCTTGAAGAGGTCTTCTTATGGAAGATGTTGACGAAGACTTTTAAATGTTGTCTAACACTTAACTTCTTCAAAGATGCTGCGAAAGATTATGAAAGAAATGTAATAATTGAGTAATCCAA
Organism: Ehretia macrophylla; assembly: GCA_037974665.1. Lineage (NCBI taxonomy): Eukaryota > Viridiplantae > Streptophyta > Magnoliopsida > Boraginales > Ehretiaceae > Ehretia > Ehretia macrophylla. Next base: position 25,591,090 of record CM075772.1, read on the forward strand.
AAATATAAAATTAATATAGATAACAATGCTCATGCAATAAATCTTTTCGTTTTCTCCAACTACACTTTGACTTTTTATCTCATCCATATGACTGTTGCATGAAAGATGTGGGTTCTGCTGAGACAATTGAAAAACCCCAAAAATAAGAACGATTAAGGTTCCTTTGCTGAATTTCTATTCCAAACAGCTTCCTTATTTTAAGAAATTTTTTATTTTTATTTTACTTCAATACTTCTCCTTATTTAAATTAATCATATTATTATAATTTTTTCATTTATATGTTTTTTATTTTTCTTGACAACATTCTGTTTTTAATTACTTATTTAGTTTTTTATCAATAATAGTTTTTTTTTTTCCATTTTCATCTTTTTCAATAGCTTTATAATTTTTTATTTTTATTTATTTATTTTTCATGGCAATATTCTATTTTTAATTATTAATATTAATTTTATTGTATTATTTTGGTTTAGGCAATTGAGATGTCTAAGAAGAGTTTTAGGAGATTTGCTTCAGCAACTTCATATTTGAAGATACTGCATTAGATTTAGGAATTCCCTATTTCTCAAAGAATCCCTTGGGAAAATTATTAGACAATTTTTCTCACCATTGTCCCTACTAGTGGGGAAAGGAGATATAGGGAATCTAGCTAATTCATAGATTCCCCTAAAAAATTTGGGAAATCTTTATACTAATTTTCAGCTCACATAGATTTAGGTGACCTAATTCATTCCCTACTCTCAACGTTTGATTCCGGACCAAAAAAATGATATTAATAAAAATTAATATCAACAAAACAAAAATAACACTTAATAAAAAAGAATATGAACAATTAAAAATTAAACTTCATCGTGAATAATTTAAAATGTTAACAGAATACTAAAATAATGTGTTTAAATAAATAAGAGGAGATTTTGGAGAAAAACAATTAGAAAGAGTTCTAAAATTTGAAACGTTGTTAGAGTGAAACTGAAATAAGAACTCTAAATACAATAGAATACTCTAAAGCCATCAAATGTTTAAAAAAAAGAGAGAATTATTGGACTTGGCCATATAGTAGCGTTCGTCAAATTCTGGCATGTAAATATTTAGCCACCATTTCGTCAAATTTTGGGAATAAATATTTAACCATCATTTCTAGAAGAGGCAATATCCCATGAATAAAGAACAACTACTCCGACCCAAAGGTATTTGGTTTGATGGTACAATTTTTACTTTAAATGTGAGGGGGCTCGATTACAAACTCATTGAAAATTTTTTCTCAAGTGGCATCCTCAAACTGGTGAGGACAAGCCTCATGTTCCTTTACTAAAGGTAAACTATTAGATGTTACCCTAGTTCAATACATATGTTAGAAATAGCAAGTCTGGATCATTTTAAGGAATAGGGTTTATAACCTATCAGTCTCTTATTTTTGTAACTATTGACTAGTTGGTCCCTTATTTTTAAAATGATCATATGTCACTCTCTTATCTTTTAAAGTTATGTCACCGTTAGTCCTTCCATCACATTTCTAACGGAAATAGCATGTGTCATGCATGTGGGTCATTTTTTTTAGGGCAATATGGTCTTTTTAGATAAATGAGTGAGCCAATTACTCTAGAAATGAATCAATCAAACACTTGACATATCAAATGAAGAAAAAGACCAAGGTATCAGAAGTACTTATATATCCCACCACAAAGAAATTATAAAAGCCAACCAAACTGAAAATTTAAAACCGAAGAAACAAAACTCATATAAGTTAAAAGACAAAGTTGACAATTCAATCAAAATCCACATGAAAATGCACAAACAGTAAGAATATATTTCGAAACTGAAATTAAATACATTGGAAATTCTAATTTAATTCAATCGATCTCCTTGTTGGAAAAAAATAAAGTCAATCAGAAACATGGCAGTATAGACTATCTATTTCTTCTTCTTCGCTTGTGAGTCAAACTCAATTCTTGAATGGTAACCACTGTGCGCCTTCTTCTTCTACTTGACTCTTGAATGGAGACCACTATGCGCCTTCTTCTTCTTCTTCTTCAATTCTTGGCTTGCAAAGTCGAACCGAATTCTTGAATATTGGAGTCCACTGCACGCGAGCTACGCTTCGGCCTACTCCCAACAGTCAATTCTACAGCACAAGCGGTAGCTAGAATGTTTAGACCGGCAGGAGCTATGAATTTTTTGCAGGATATAACCGTGGCTGAAAAGCTCAATCTTCTCCGGCGAAATCGTGCCTGACGAGCAAAAGCTCTTGTCTTCAAATCGTGGTGGACGAGCAATAGTGGGGGTGGAATCAGGCAGACGAAGTCGTGGCAAATGAGCAATAATGAAGATGGAATCGTGCCGACGAAATTGTGGCTGACGAGCAAGCTATAGGAACGATGTAGTGATTTGGGGATTTGGGGATTTGGGGCTTTGGGGCTTTGGGGATTTAGGTAGGGAAAAAAGCAGCAGTAGTCCCTATTGTTTACTCAAAAATTAATTTAATCCTCATTGTTTCAAAATGCTCAAAAAGGTCCCCAATGTTTGTAAATATGCTCATTGTGGTCCCTACCGTTAAAAATCTAACAGAAAATTTATAAAATAACTAAACTACCCTTACTTAAAAATAAAATACCCAAAATATCCATATCCCTTTCTTCTTCTTCCAACCCCTCAACCCACCACCACAAGCACCACCAAGCACCACCACCACCCACCACCCCCCCCCCCCTGCACGTGAACAGCGCCTCCCCCCCCCCCCCTCCCCCCCCGCTCAGGCTGAGTTGTACCTGAATAAGCTGACTGCACTGTAAGAAAATTCCAGAATTTTTTGGGTTGCTTATTCTTTTCCTTCCATCATCATCCTTAAATTGATAATATTCAATTTGAGCAAGTTGACTGCGCTTGATCAGCATCACTTTATTAAAAGCTCACTGTACATGCCACTATTTGGCATCTTCTGCTTTTAATCCTTCATAAAAACACATTAAAAAATCAATGGTCCATGTCATACAGCTAAAATCGTTATCAACTTTTTATAAACATTTTCCCTTATGATGCGCGTGAACAGCGCCCCCCCCCCTCCCCCCCCCCCCCCCCCAAGAACAGTCCCCCCTGCGCGAACAATTTTTTATGTTTTTATGTGAGTTTGTGTTTGGGGGTGTGTATTAGTGTGTATTTTGGTATTAGTGTGTGTTTATGGATGTGTATTAGTGTGTGTTTTTTGGTATTAATGTGTGTTTTTTGGTATTTCTGTAAGTGTGTGTGTTTGTAAGTGTGTTAGTGTGTATTTTTTGGTGAGTGCGTGTGTTTGTAGGTGTATTAGTGTGTGTTTTTTGGTATTTTTGTGTGAGATTTTGTGTTTTTTGTGATTTTTCAAATTTACCCTTAAAATACTATTCACATATGTTAAAACTAACCAAAATTTTAACGGTAGGGACCACAATGAGCATGTTTACAAACATTGGGGACCTTTTTGAGCATTTTGAAACAATAGGGATTAAATTGATTTTTGAGTAAACAATAGGGACTACTGCTGCTTTTTTCCCATTTAGGTATTATGTTTGTGGGTTTTCAATCGGGTGGGTATTGGGTATGAAATAGGGAAAATATGCTAAATAAGGTGAAAATACCACATTGCCCTAAAAAAAATGACCCGCATGCATGTCACATGTTATTTTTGTTAGAAATGTAACGGAATGACTAAATGTGACACAACTTTGAAAAATAAGGGATTATCATATGATCGTTTTAAAAATGAGAGACCAACTAGTCAATAGCTAAAATAATAAAGGACCTAATAGATTATAAACCCTTAAAGAATATATGTCACTGAATGCATAGATCTAATTTTCAAATTTATTCAACCTAACTCAAATTAGTTCTCCGTTTATAATGTAACAACATCACTAAAATAAAAATTGATATATCCTATCAATATATGAATACAACCAAGTATATGCCAAATAAAACCAATCAAGTAGTACAAAAAAGTAATAATTTAATTTTTGTTTCTCACCATACAATCCCTTAGTGAGAAACTCCAACAACTACTAGAATCCGTTTGTTATGAAGTAGTCCTAAGGTAATTTGGAAAATTTCACAAATAATTTTAGCACTTGCTATGGTCCTCAACTTATTATCAAAATATTCGGATGTAGTTTACCATCTCTTGCATGTATTCTTTTTGCCAATACTACTTCACCTGCATCTAAACCTTTCATTTGATCATAACGAGGCAAAAATAAGTCTTCGATCATATATTCATCGTCTATCCCACAAAAATTGTGAAAATTACCCGAAAAATAACAAATTCACACTTAGTCACACCTTACTTGATCTTACAGATAGATTTGGCTTAAAATGTTCAAATAACTTATACATTTAAAATTAATCATATTATTATAATTTTTTCATTTATATGTTTTTTATTTTTCTTGACAACATTCTGTTTTTAATTACTTATTTAGTTTTTTTTATCAATAATAGTTTTATTTTTTTCATTTTTAACTTTTTCAATTGTTTTATAATTTTTTATTTATATTTATTTATTTTCCATGGCAATATTCTATTTTTAATTATTAATATTAATTTTATTGTATTACTTTGGTTTAGGCAATTGGGAGGTCTAAGAAGAGTTTTAGGAGATTTGCTTCAGCAACTCCATATTTGGAGATACTGAATTAGATTTAGCAATTCCTATTTCTCAAAGAATCCATTGGGAAAATTATTAGACAATTTTTCTCACCATTGTCCCTACTAGTGGGGAAAGGCGATATCGGGAATCTAGCTAATTCATAGATTCCCCTAAAAAATTTGGGAAATCTTTATACTAATTTTTAGCTCACATAGATTTAGGTGACCTAATTCATTCCCTACTCTCAACGTTTGATTCCGGACCAAAAAAATGATATTAATAAAAATTAATATCAATAAAACAAAAATAACATTTAATAAAAAAGAATATGAACAATTAAAATTTAAACTTCATCGTGAATAATTTAAAATGTTAACTGAAAACTAAAATAATGTGTTTAATTAAATAAGAGGAGATTTTGGAGAAAAACAATTAGAAAGAGTCCTAAAATTTGAAAAGTTGTTAGAGTGAAACTGAAATAAGGACCCTAAATATAATAAAATACTCTAAAGCCATCAAATGTTTAAAAAAAAGAGAGAATTATTGGAATTGGCCATATAGTAGCGTTCGTCAAATTCTGGCATGTAAATATTTAGCCACCATTTCATCAAATTTTGGGAATAAATATTTAACCACCATTTCTAGAAGAGGCAATATCCCACAAATAAAGAACAACTACTCCAACCCCAAGATATTTGGTCTAGTGGTACGGTTCTTACTTTAGATGTGAGAGGCTTCTATTACAAACTCGTTGAGAGAATTTTTTCAAGTGGCATCCTCAAACTGGTGAGGACAAGCCTCCTGTTCCTTTACTAAAGGTAAACTATTAGATGTTACCCTAGTTCAATACATATGTCAGAAATAGCAAGTCTGGATCATATTAAAGAATATATGTCACTAAATGCATATATCTAATTTTCAAATTTATTCAACCAATTCAAATTAGTTTTCCGTTTATAATGTAACAACATCACTAAAATAAAAAATTGATATATCCTATCAATATATGAAAACAACCAAGTATATGCCAAATAAAACCAATCAAGTAGTACAAAATAAATAATAATTTAATATTTGTTTCTCACCATACAATCCCTTAGTGAGAAACTCCAATAACTACTAGGATCCGTTTGTTATATCAACACGCATATTCCATGTATAAGCATAAATCCAATAATATAAAATTTAATTGCAATGTGTTGTTACATAATATGTCGATAACATGGGTAACATGAACTCAGATATATACACCTTTTCCTTTCTTTAAGCAAAATTCAGTAATGGTTAGTAAGATATTTAAACATATATAACATGCATGTTCCAAAAATACTTTTAAGCCATGTTAATACCAATCATTTTGGATTTATTTTGTAAATTCTTCTTTTCTATTTTCATGTCTTGCCTGATTACTTTCAGACTTTCTCATATTGGAATTGTTTATAATCATCATAAAATCTACAATTATTATAGCCACAACCATGGTCAGAATCACATCCACGATAATAATATAATCTAGCATTCTTTTCTGGAAGGGTATGAGCCAATGAGCATAAATGATAATGATTTATTGAAAGTTCATTATTTTGAAGGGAAGTACCCCTCCTTTAACCAAAAAAAAAAAGTTCATTATTTTGCTAAGAGGATGTGAGAATAATCTAAAATACTTTCTCAAAATCATGGTCTTGATACTGCTGATGCAGGAACATACTCAAGGCATAATATATTTTTCTCTAACATATCTTTTATTTTTATATTATTTTTAAGTAATTTTAGCTGATATGCAAATTTTAAATATTGCAAAATCATGCTCGCTTACAATTTTGAAATTCGGCAATCACAGATAAACTCATTCATACTGAAATTTTGGAAGATCACTGACTTGCAAAGATTATATATATATATAATTTTATTTTTCAGATTGTGCGAAATTATATATTTTTCCTTAATCGGAAAATATTCAGGCTTTAGCCTTCACGGAGATAATGTAGGGAAAGGATTCCTAGGCATCTAGACTTAATTTTTCAATGTTTAAAATATATTGAGGTAGCCTAGATCCTTAGCGGAATTAAGCAAATATGTAATACATGCAATAAACATTACCAAAACCGAAACCACGTACTAGTTAGAAGTTTCTGTCAATTATCTTCACATGTTGGCGTTAGAACTTAACACACACGATCTCTACAGACTATATGAAGGCTAGGGAATGAGTGCAAAGCTCAAGAAAACCCCAAGGCTCAATTCCTACGAATCTTCTCTCCTATTTCCCATTTCCTTGTGAATGACTATGACAAATTAGTGAAAATTTTTCTTCTCTGCCTTTTTTTTCTCTTCTTGGTCTTGTATGGTATGTGTGTGTGTGTTAGTATCATGTGAATTCTCTGCCTAGGCTAAGGATATAGTCGTTCAAGAGAGAGAGTGAGGAGAATCTAGGCAAATCTGATGCTTATTATTCTTCATTTTCTTGAATTATTTGAAGATAATTAATTTCCATTATCTTCTTAATTTCTATCAAGAATTATCATCTCCATCTGACAAACTCAGCCCCATACGCCTATCCCCTCAATCCACATGCAGGAGTGTGCCTGACACGTACCGTTAGGACAATCTTAGCCAGGACAAACATTCTTGTCTTAAGAATGTCTTTTGTCTTAATGTTCTAACCTTCTAAATCGAGCTGCATGCTCCCAAATAGGAAACCATACTTAATTAACACACAAATACCAAAATAAGAAATAGGCAGTTAACCACAAAAGAAAGTGGCTAGGAGAGGAACCCGAAAACATAATTATCGTGGCTTCAAAATGACCAAAGTACCCTAGCTAGACACTAGCAGTGTTTAGACCATTTTAACCTCAACTCATTCCACTAAAGAGTTAGGGTTGCACTCCATGGTAACTAATAAACTTCTGAGGGAAGTTTTCTGTCTTTGACCTACTAAGCAAAATGACCGAAATGCCCCTTTATGTTTCAACTGCAATCAAGAGTAGGTCTTGTATTCGCACTATCATCCTATCTTGATTATATCTACACCTTGGACTTTTATCTTTCATATAATCACTATCCAAAAACTATTCCCTCGTTTCTGGGAGCAACCCACAAGTTTAGTATCCAATATAGCCTAATCTAGATTTGGATGATTATATTGATAACTCAAACGAGTAGCTCACCATCACTTAATATAGCATACAATTGTGACTCATATGCATGCCATCTAATGAATCTAGTCCATATGTCCAAAACATTGAGCTGTTGACCCTATTATAAGATCTCATCCATAGTGAGTCAAAACATATGTCCTAGGATCCACTGATACATCCACATATATTTATGATATAAAGCATTGGTCACTTAGTAGCTTAAGATGTCACGCCCCGTAATTTAACACTTGTCTTGGCACATGACATGCCGCGCGCTAAAAGGATAAGATCCCTAAAGCTCGCTAGGCGCACATCTATTAAACACTCAAATCAGAGCCATTAAACTACAAATATTTAAAGACATCCAATCAAATCGTACGTATTCGATTACAAACTAAATCTCCAAATAGTCATAAAGAAAAAAATCCTCAAAATTAATACAATCAAACTCAAATGTCACAAATAAAGTTACAATTCGAATTCTAATAACATTGATTAAGGTAAATTTCATGCCACTAAATCACCGTGCTCGAGTGTCTCTACCATGCTCATAGATGTAGTGCTTATTCTGTTTTAACTGCAAAGAAAGCAGGCGAAGCAAAAGTGGTGAGCGAACGAAAGCACAGTAAGGGAATTCAACCCACAATAAAAATACAATTTGAGGATTGAGTCAGAAAATTTCTGATTGGAATTCACAAATTTCACAACAGATGCTATACTTATAATAGTTGGTTAATAATTGACAGACTAATACATTTAGTGGAACAGAAGGGAATAGTCACTAAAACGACTCATAAACAAAATATATAGAAATAGTTGTTACTGTATTTCACCCATGCAGTGTCGGTTCAATAACTGCATTTAACCCGTGCAGTGTCGGTTCAGTATAAATTTGGGCCCAACTCACTAGTAGCGGTAACAGTACCCGCTATAGCGGTATAGTAACAGTATATGTACCGTAGTCTTGTAACAGTATCAGTACTATTCGAATTACACAAGTACGAATGAATAACATACATAATCAGAAATAAAAAATTACCTGAAAAATTAACAAATACAAAGAAGTCATTCAACGGTAACCATTGTAATACCCATAGAGTTTCTAAGAATATCTCTTTAACTTGAGGACAATCATAACATAACTAATTAAAAGAAATTACGTTCACAACTAAAAATAAATAAATAAAATTTCAATACATATTAAAGAAATTGAATCTCACAACTGTATCATATGAAATAAAAATCAACTTATTTCAATATTACTTTATTCTCTTTATAAAACAAATAAAATCATTTATATATATATATCGTTACGAGACTTTTGCTGGTCACTTACGTGACTTTAAAAGTCACAAGGTCACTTACAGTGACTTTGAAAAGTCACTTACAGTGACTTTAACAATATATATTTTTTTATTCAAACATTTCAAAATGCTTCCATTTTTCTTGTAGATTAAAGCGTAACATAATATCAAGACTTTTCAGTAAATTGAGAAATAAAGATCTAGTACTTTATTTTAAAATCAAACTCATTTATGAATATACAAAGATAAATGAAAACATCAATTAAAAGTACAAAATCTAACAATAACACAATATCTAAAATTTGATCAATTTAATAGAATAACAAAAATAATCTTATTTAACACTTTCATATGAACTTGATCACTAAATAACTAAATGTCGGATTAAACATACATTAATCGAACAATATAGCATGATAGAGAACAAATCACGGATCTATAATTTAGATGAGCATATGAAATATTTAGAGAAAGATAAATGAATTCTACTTACTTTTTGATCCCAAAGCAAAAATTCTCCAATCACAATACTGCAAAAAATTAGTCACCATTTCAATCTCCTAAACATATAAATCAAACTTTCTATTACCAAATAAGTCATCAATAATTAATTCTATAAATTATTTCAAACCTTATGATAAACTTTTCTAGCCTATGAATTAAATCACTTACCTCACCTGATGAACCTTCTGCCTAAGGATTCTTCAAATGTTTGATTGAAGCATGAAGGAAATGGTAGCAGCAAAACAAAATAAGGCGTCTGATCACTCTTATGCATTTTTTTTGTTTGTGGTCCAAATCATCATTACCATTTCTTTCATCATTACCCCCACTATACTTTTTCTTCCACTTCACTTTACTTTGTCCCCATTTATGCCACTTTGTTTCTCCTTTTGATTATTTTACTTTCTTTTTTCACGGCTAATACATCTTTCCTCCCTTATAAAAGTTTCGTCCTCAAAACTTACCTTAATCAGTAATGAAGAAGGAACACTTCATTCTTGCTTCATACTTGAGTTCCCATGTAAGTTATGCCATTAAACTATACAATATGATACCTTGACACTTTATCCATTTTTCGTCTCTTATCAAAACTCCAATCATTTAGAGGTTTGCATTAGGGAGCTTGAAAAAGAATGTAGCGTACATACTTGGTCATAAAGTATGTCTATCTTTGACTTATAAAGGCTATACGTGTTGTCGTACTAAGCTAAATGATGTCTTCTTCAAAATTTTCCACTAACTTTTGTTTATCAAGATTTGTTCCACCAATTTAGCATCACATACAATAGTGCGAATAGGTTTGGCTATTTGTCTAAGAAGTGTCATTAAACCTCTTATTCCTTAAAAGAGGTTTTGTCTTCATAATCATATTGTACATGAGCAGGCTCCGTAAGATCCAAAATCCCATTTCCTTTTTGTCCCTTTACTAAAATGTTTCAAATTGAGAAATCCTCAAACTGAAGCTCCAAATTATATTAACACACCACAAGTACGATAATCATCTTAGTGAATATTATTGGCAAAAGTTCTATCTCAATATCTTTCCACTTATAGATTAGTAGAGCCTGATAAGTTCACCAGTTTGTGCCATGAACTAAGATTTCAAATTCTTATCTACCAAAGCCAGTCATGATAATAATGTTGATAATTTTTCAAATAGTCAATACACTTAACTTAGAGTAGTCTACTACTCAACCCTCAAACTTCATGGCTTGAAAATATATGTACAATGATACACAAATACTTTCCAATTTACTAAGACAACTAATAGCTTAGCAAACAATGATATAGAATCCCCGATATGCTGTAATCCTTTCAGAAATACCTTGTCAATTTCCTATAGGTAAAGCTTTCACAAAATATGTGAACCTATAAGGTTAGTCATCTATTTCACTGTAAATAAACTCATCAACACTTTTTATTTTATCATAAGAAAGCGGAACAAAACTCGTATAATGTGTCCTTCATTGGACTAACATAGACTATATAGATCATTCTATCAAGTCAACACAATTGTATAAGCCTGCATCATAGGATGTAACTTAATCAACAATTAAGATTTGTCGTTGATCCAAAAAGAAAAGGAATTATTGATATTAGACATAATCATTTTGGTTTTATCCACTAATAAAAAAAAATCACAGGCTTCTTTACTAAATCACTGATCATTCATACTCATCAAACATCATAATATACACAAAATTTTGATGTAACGTTATGTTCATTCAAGTGAATCAACCATTCAATAGTCAAATGAGCAAGAACGAGATTAGCAAACATTAATTAAGTGCTACTAAATGTTGCTAATTCAATCTCTTATAAGACAAATTCAAACGTTATATAGGAGAGAGCAACAATTAAATTTCCAACATAGCTAAACGGCATCACAATTCAAAATCAGAACTAATAGCTGGGTTGAAAACAGTATCCCATAATCATAGCTGATATAACACAAAACTCTCAGTACAGCAACAGACATAGTATTCAAAACATTCCAAAATGATTGATAACTGGGTTGAAAACAGTATACCAGAATCATAGCTGATATAACACAAAACTCTCGGTACAGTAATGGACATAGCATTTAAAACATTCCAAAATGGAATTATAATGGAAGACAATGCTAACTTACAATTAAAAGATAACACATTAACAATTTATATATGTGTCAAGTCAAATTCTAAGCAATGCCAAATCTTTCAATCTCAAACCTTATAGGAAAAACAAGTACCATAATGACTTCACTACTATTTTCTTATCCATTACACAATAATAGTAGTCTATGAAGTATTTCTAACATTCACTATAATATTTATAATAACTCTCTAGGGAGAATTTCCTTAGATGCCCAAAGTGTATCCTTAATTCCACTATAATATGTGTATTAGCTCCAATATCCACAATTACCACACAATCTATAAACTCACACGACAACTAACTCCAAAAATAATACCAAAGGTAAATTTGAAAAGTTTTGTAAATCATCTTATTACTTGCTATGAGCCTTCAATATCCGAATCTAGTTTATCATTTCTTTACTCGCATCCTTTATACAAATACTACTTCAATGCATTTAAACTTTCCATTTGATCATAATGAGACAAAACTAAGACCCTTTTATCATTTGTTCATCTTCCAATCAAACAGACTATGAAGATCATATCGTAAGTAGGAACGTTCACACTTAAGTTCACTATATAGAACTTAGCTTGATCACACAAATAGATTTGTTTATCTTAAAATATTGAAGTCCAAATATCCCACCTAGATTTATCCACTTAGCTACACCGAGCTTCATCAAGTTGAGGGTTTTGACTGCTATATTCAATTTCTAATAATCATTTGAACCATAACAATTGAACCCAAAAGTCAACTATTTAACTCAAAAGTAAGGATGTTGAATTCATTTCTTATTCTCGTTACATGTAATTTGCTACAAAATTTGAAAGCTAATTCCCCAATTACATGATTATTATTCCTAAGAATCAGAACCAAATTATTAGCAAAATCGTATTCATACTCTCCAGAAATCTAATCCAATCTTAAACTGGATAACAAAATAATTTTTTTTTCTGCCAATTACCACACAATACTCGAACCTATATATTTGACAATTAAATCCAAAATGATATATAAGGTAACTTGAAAAGAATTTCACAATTAATTTTAACACTCGCTATGATCCTCAACTTATTATCAAAATATCCAGGTGTAGTTTATCATTTCAAACATGTATTCTTTTTTCCAATAGTACTTCACCTGCATCTAAACCTTTTATTTGATCATAACAAGGCAAAATAAAACTCCAGTCATATATTCACCTTCTATACAACGAAAACTATGAATATTACTCTGAGAAATAACACACTCATACCTAGGCACTCCATATAGAAACTTACTTGATGCTACAGATAGATTTGACTTAACTTAAAATGTTCAAATGACTATACTTAAAAAAAACATTGTGATAACCCGAACCCAACATGCATTTAAAGGCATTTAATTGCATTTAGTTAAGTGACATCTTAAAAGTTAGCATTGGATTTGTGTTTATTTTTAGTTAAACATTATTTGAAGCTTTATTTTCGTATTTCTTTTAGAAGTAACTAGAATAATACCTGAGCTAATCATATTAACGGAATATCAACTACTTTTCATATTATTGCTAAACGGTTTTATTTTTCTTGCACTTAAATGCTCGGATTTCAATTAAATGAAAAGTAGCTTGGAGCCGGAGTAAATTTTAAACTATGATGCTTTCCAAAAATGATATATTTCTTAGATTCTTTGAGAATTAATTGTTACTTCCTTGTTGTCGCAATGTGCATTGCATATCGAGAGAGATAGTTAGGAAATGAATTCGAGTCCTTAGCAAATAGTGAAACTAGTATTTAGATGACTTAAATTTTATATTTTAGTTGTTGTTAGCTAGAATTAATATTTCATTAGTTGTTTTAAGCTTAAAATGCACAAAATGAACTGATTTGACCAAGTTAAGTTAGTTTGACCAAAGTTTGACCAATTTGACTTGTTGCCCTCTTTTAAAATAGCTTAAAATAGCACAAAAAAAGAGAGCTGAAAACAGAGCAGCCATGGCCGAAACCATGAGGAGAGAAAAAAAAAGAAATTCAACTTCAAATATTCGATTCTTCGTGTGGGCTTGTGCGGGGTGGTTTCCGAGGCACTCTACGAGGTTTTCCTAGCGTCTAGGAGCGTCTAAGGTGAGGGTTTCATCGTTATTTGCGCATTTGAAATATTTGTATCTAAACTTTAATTTTTGGATTTTATGCGTAGATTGTTGTTTTAATCGTTTTGTTGCTTAAAGAATGTTCCTTGTTGATTGTAGAACATGTATTTATAGCTTTTTAACATTTTCTGCGGTTAAATGTTGAGATTGCAATTTAAATTGATTAATGAATAGTGTTTTATGAATAGTAAACCCTTGAAACGATGAGGTTGCTCCGTTATGCTGTCCGTTGATGTAGAAATGTGCTAGATATGCTAGAATGCCTAAATGTGTGGTTTAATTGGAATGTGTAATGGAAAAACGGAGAAAAACGGCTTGGTGAAAGTCGGGGTCGTTTAGGTCGAGTTTAGCGTTTTCTCGTATTGCGTGTTGGCATTGTTTCGGGAGGCCATGGAAGCACTTTTGGTACGATTATGGTATTGGTTGGGTGTTTGGTTGATGTAGTTGTAGTTCAAACGAGCAAAGGGGGAAATCGGGACTTTGCGTGAATTCTAGGGTAAAGTAGGGTTTCGGAGTCTTTAGACGTGCCTTATGGTGATCTAGGAGGATTGGTGAAGTCGGTTTCCAAAGCTCGTGGCTCGTTTGAAAGTAGTAGCGTTTTGAAGTTGGGGTCATTTTTGTGATTTCGTGTGTATTCATAGAATATTGCTTATAGTATGTTTATATTGATTATAGAATGCTTATATTGCTCATGGAATGATTGTATTGATTATAGAATGCCTATATTGCTTATAGGATGCTTATGTTGCCTATAGAATGGTTAAAATGCCTATAGAATACTTGTTGTTGCTTGATAATGTTAGTTGGTGTTGTTCTTGTTACTTGTTTGATTGCAAATGCTTGTTAATGCTTATTACGCTTGTTTGAGTTGATTATTGATTGAAATGTTTATCAATTGTTGAGAATGCTTGATATCGCTCGTTTATCGCCTTGTATCGAGTCTTGCACTACATAATGTCTCGCACGTGAGTGATGGGCCTCTCTGGGTAGCCTCGGGTTGCCAGTGTTAGTTGCTCTAGCTCCGTAGCTATTCCCTCTTCTCGCTTGGGTTGCCTCCCAGGGAGTTTTGGGTCGTAGAATTGATGAATACTTCCGGGGTATTCCAAACTGGTGTTATAAGGTGGTTTGGGCCGGCGCGTCATCGTTAATGTCATCGGAATCGTGATCAGTACATTACTCGCTCGAGTGATCCATAGCCTTCAAAGTGTGTTATATCTTTGATTGGTTGTGTTAATGCTTTCTTTAATTGTTTATTGTATTGTTGTTTATATTGAATGCCTTTCATTGATTGTATTGCTTAACTGTACCTATTTGCATTGCACGATCTTCTTTCTCTCCAACTCGATATCTGTCTCGCCCTCACTGAGTATACGTGTTGTGTATACTCACTCCTCACCACCACATTTCAGGAAATGCCATGTTAGCTGGAAAGTTCGTGATTTCGTGAAAGTCCGTGCTTGAAGGGTTGTCCTGCGTGCCTATGTGACTTGAGTTGTCAAAGTTGTAAAGTTGTATGCTTTTATGTATTACATGTATTTAATGTTAAATGGGATGTAATTTAAGTTTCATTAGATTATGTATTTAGTTAATATAGCTTAACTTCAATGTATATTTGTAATGACAAAGGAAAAAAGAGATAGAAAGATATGATAGTCTAGCTTATGAAATAGGTTGGTGTAGTTTAATTGCTAAGCTTGAATATATATTTACTTGTGATTTGCTTGTTGTGAACCAAGGCTCGGATGGCCTTGAGGTGGTTGAATGGTTGGACACGGTGTTGGTCCATTTATATGCTATTACAGGTTTTGCAATTTGCCTAGAAACAGGAGAGACTCTGTCCGTCTTTCCCTAAAATCTTGCCCGGGTTTGGATTTGGGTTGTGATTAGATCGATTGAAAGAACTCTGGTCTCAAGAGGGATATGGGTGTTACAGGGGTATAACATCCCACATCGGACGCGGAGGAAGTGAGAGAGCTGGTTATAAGGGGGCGACTCCTTGTAACAGCCAGGATACGTTTTCACGTGGAGACACGTGAGGAACAAAACTGTGAGAGTATTGGTGCCCTTGTGGCCTTGCTCAAAGCGGACAATATCCTGGTAGTTGTGACTCATGCGCCCCTTCGTGGGAAAGTTGATCGGGTCATGACAAATGGTATCAGAGCCGACGTATCCGTTTGCCAGCGAGGACGCTGGGTCCCTATGGGGGGCGGGTGTAACATCCCACATCGGACGCGGAGGAAGTGAGAGAGCTGGTTATAAGGGGGCGACTCCTTGTAACAGCCAGGACGCGTTTTCACATGGAGACACGTGAGGAACAAAACCGTGAGAGTATTGGTGCCCTCGTGGCCTTGCTCAAAGCGGACAATATCCTGGTAGTTGTGACTCGTGCGCCCCTTCGTGGGAATGTTGATCGGGTCATGACAAACATCATCCACCAAGAAGTCATCAAGTTGTACTATCTTGAAAGTTCTAATTCCTTTGTTTCATTTCTAATGGTTATCCTGATTGTAGAACTTGAATCCAAAAATCAATTATATTTACCAGATCATCAGAACCTCAAAATCCTGATCAAAATCATAGACCACAATATTAAGGATTAAACAATCAATATGTACGGTAAATTTACAATTTAGAGCAATTAATGAGATACATACTAAGGAGGACTGGAATACAAATTTTGTTTTCTCGAGAAGAAAACTAATAATCAAAATTTTAACACTACCAAGATTCAATTATCTAAAATGCACACATACCTAACACTAAGACTCAAATATGTGGCGCAAAACTTGATTTGCAACACTTCTAACTGATTTCACACTTTTACTCCAAGTACTAGTTTAAAGTAAAAATAAACAAAAATGAGAGCCACTATGAACAATCCTTCAACAATTAACATTATGAGAACAAACTCATATTCCTTTGTCAATTTTCATTTTTATTTTTTACTACTAAAAACAAATATTGGGGTTTTATATTCTTCTTTACTTAGAAAAGTTTAGTCCTCGAAATTTAATCTCTTAGATACAATTCTTGTAAGAGACAATTCAAACCTCCAAAATCATAAATGAAAATCTAAGCACTCTTATAATCAAAATAATAAATTTAATCCTAATCACTCTTTTAATACGCAACAAGAATTTAGTTACCCAATTCACAAGTTCTCAAATGATCATAACCTATAGCTCTGATACCATCTCTGTCACGCCCTGAAATTTCACACCTATCTCAGCACGTGACATACCGCGTCCTAAAAGGATAAGATCCCTAAAGCTCGCTAGGCGCACATCTATTAAACACTCAAATCAGAGCCATTAAACCACAAATATTTAAAGACATCCAATCGAATCGTACATATTCGATTACAAACTAAATCTCCAAATAGTCATAAAAAAAGATCCTCAAAATTAATACAATCAAACTCAAATGTCACAAATAAAATTACAATCCGAATTCTAATAACATTCAATAAGGTAAATTTCATGCCACTAAATCACCGTGCTCGAGTGTCTCTACCCTACTCATAGATGTAATGCTTATTCTGTTTTAACTGGAAAGAAAGTAGGTGGAAGCAAAAGTGGTGAGCGAACGAAAGCTCAGTAGGGGAATTCAACCCACAATAAAAATATAACTTGGGGATTGAGTCAGGAAATTTCTGACTGGAATTCACAAATTTCACAACAGATGTTATACTTATAATAGTTGGTTAATAATTGACAAACTAATACATTTAGTGGAACAGAAGGGAATAGTCACTAAAACGACTCATAAACAAAATATATAGAAATAGTTGTTACTGCATTTCACCCGTGCAGTGTCGGTTCAATAACTGCATTTAACCCGTGCAGTGTCGGTTCAGTATAAATTTGGGCCCAACTCACTAGTATATATATATATAAATGATTTTATTTGTTTTATAAAGAGAATAAAGTAATATAAGTTGATTTTTATTTCATATAATACAGTTGTGAGATTCAATTTCTTTAATATGTACTGAAATTTTATTTATTTATTTTTAGTTGTGAACGTAATTTCTGTTGAAGTCACGTAAGTGACCAGCAAAAGTCTCGTAACGATATATATATATATTTTTTTATTCAAACATTTCAAAATGCTTCCATTTTTCTTGTAGATTAAAGAGTAACATAATATCAAGACTTTTCAGTAAATTGAGAAATAAAGATCTAGTACTTTATTTTAAAATCAAACTCATTTATGAATATACAAAGATAAATGAAAACATCAATTAAAAGTACAAAATCTAACAATAACACAATATCTAAAATTCGATCAATTTAATAGAATAACAAAAATAATCTTATTTAACACTTTCATATGAACTTGATCACTAAATAACTAAATGTCAAGATTGATCCTTTAAGGGAAGACTAATATTAAGAGATCTTACGAAATAAAATATCAAATCTAATTTCGGATTAAATATACGTTAATCGAACAATATAGCACGATAGAGACCAAATCACGGATCTATAATTTAGATGAGCATATGAAATATTTAGAGAAAGATAGATGAATTCCACTTACCTTTTGATCCTAAAGCAAAAATTCTCAAATCACAATACTGCAAAATTTAGTCACCACTTCAATCTCCTAAACACATAAATCAAACTTTATATTACCAAATAAGTCATCAATAATTAATTCTATAAATTATTTCAAACCTTATGATAAATTTTTCTAGCCTATGAATTAAATCACTTACCTCACTTGATGAACCTTCTGCCTGTGGATTCTTCAAATGTTTGATTGAAGCATGAAGGAAATGGTAGCAGCAAAACAAAATGAGGCGTCTGATCACTCTTATGCATTTTTTTTTTTTTTGTGGTCCAAATCATCATTACCATTTCTTTCATCATTACCCCCACTATACTTTTTCTTCCACTTCACTTTACTTTGTCCCCATTTATGCCACTTTGTTTCTCCTTTTGATTATTTTACTTTTTTTTTTCACGACTATTACATAAAATGATTTTAGTTCTCTGACAATGATAGTGATTGTACTGAGACAGCATCTATTGTAGTCTCGTTCAATGCATTCACATAAACTAATAAGAGATATGAAAGACCTTTCAATGACTAAGGTAGGTCACCCTACCAAATAAGAGAAACTCTCATTATAACCTTACTATAGTGAAATACCCGACTTCACTATTCGGTTATAAACTTATAGTTTTGATCAAAGCCTCATAGCATAGATCTTCTATGAGAATCACCACGCACCTATGTTATTTACTTGCATCAAGGAACCTTTTTGCATATAGATATATCAAACAAAGAGAGAAAATATGATATGTTCATAATGAATGCACTGATTTGATATATAAATGATTAATATCCATTATACTGAAATGTCTTTGTACTAATGATTTTTAGGACATCAAATTCCCAACAGATAATTGTCAAAAAGTATAATTACTATATAGAAATCATTCAGGATGCATGATTTCCTTCTTTAAATTATTTATAAAAAATCAACAGCATCTATATGGATTTCAACCTTAAGTGTTATGACATAGATATTGCCTGATATATATCAAACATAACGAACTGTTCATGTGGATGTCAATATGAAAGCTTTTCAAGCAAATTATCATTAATCGATATATTAAAACAACAAATTATGATTCGTGAAATTACATTATGAAACATATATATATTTCAAATGAAATTGTTAAACGATTAAGAAAATTTTTACCAATAGTAGCGCTATGAAATATCCTAATGTTGTTATGAAACTAAAGAATAATAAAGAGACAATAAGAGCAAAAAGAAAAATATAATAAAGGGAGAGGGACAAGAAATTTGAAAGTTCTTGGTATAACTTTATAATAGAGAGGACCCCAATTATAGTAAAAAAATCAAGAGAAATTATACACAACTACAATTTGGTTGGAATTGAAAGACAATGCTTAGTCCAACAGTGTCCATATAGGAGTTTGGATAATCATAAATTGCATGTGTTTGATTAATCATCAACTACATTGAAGATGATTATCAACCCATCTTGATATTTAATAACATTTCCATGCTTATTCCTCATAAAGAGGTTGTATGTTGAATGTCACTTTGCAACCCATTTGATTACACACATCCCATGATCGACTAATTATGATCACCTTGCATCCATTTGCTTTGAAAAGAATTCCAATCTTTTCTAAATCAAAATAGTTCCATACATCATCGAGTATGAGTACAACGTTCTTCCTTTCTGTTAGTAGTTTATGCAGAATGGCTGCTTTTTCCTCTACATCATAATCTTTTGGAATATCAAAATTCAGTTTTTTGGCCAAGACATTCTGCAATTTGTTAATATCAGTCTCTTGGGAGACAGTGATCCAACAAACATAAAATTTATCAGGTGTACCTTGAAGATTCGTGCAAATATGTTTGTAAATATGCTTCGCCAAAGTTGTTTTGCCAACACTTTGCTCCCCGTAAATACCAATAATTGGGACTTTGTAAGACTTTGCCTCTAACCATCCCGAGATATTATAGAAGTGTTGCTTCAATGTTTCACCATGCAATTGTGTCGTGAACAATCGTTCCCTGCTGGCCTCACATTCATCATCTACGAGCACACGAAAAGTTTCACTTCGCTGAATGAGTTCTCCAGCTCCTTCTTTCATTTTTTTCACATGGCTTCCATGCCATAGAGGTTTGGTGAATTGAGCTTCTTCTAATTTATCATTTAATTTACCACATTCTTTTTGAACTTTTTTACTTGTTCCAACCAACTTCCAACTTCCATTGTCCTCCTTTTCTTACCTGATAGCTCGGCTTTCTTCACTTCTTTCTCTATGTCTAACGCTTTATTTTCCAGTACTTCCAAATTTCCCTCGAGAGCTTGCTTATTTTTGTTGAAGTCAAGTGAAGTGGTGAATTTTTCCCCAATGAGACTTGCGAATGGTTCCACAATTTTTTCTCCGGTAAGACTGGTGAATGGTTCCACAATTTTTCCCCCAACAAAACTGGTTAATGGTTTCACAATTTTGTCCATAGCTTTGTTGACGCTGTCGCCTAAAAATATTAATGTAGTTCAGAAGTACGTATAACGCAAGTATGCATAACATGAGTGAACTAAAATTTCACCATCTTAAAGAAAAATGAAAAAGCTTTTCAAACTACTGGATAGGAAATATTAGTTCTATAGTTAATACTTTGTCATATAACATCAAAAGTAAAAAGTTTTTTTTAAAAAAAATTGCAAGATACTAAAATAAATTGTATGACTTTTCAAATAGGTTTATATATATTGATACAATTATATGTGTATGTACGAATTAGTTAATGAAAGAAACATTTAGACGTCTTGGCCATATTTGGAAAATTTACAATTATCCCCTCTGCAGAAGACTTGGACCATTCTTGAAGGCAAACACAAGTGAGACTAATGTCATAAGTTTTTTTTTTTTTTAAATCTACTTGGGCGTTAAATTCATTGGCCTAAAAGGGTCTTCTACCATCTTGGAACATTAATATGTTAAAAAAGAAAAACAAAAAATTCACGTAAGAATATATTTGGACATATAAATGATTCTTTTCACATATATTTTGCCATACATAATTAGTATCATACACTTGATAAATGTACCATTCTTGTGTTAATTTTCTAATCAAAGAGTTAAGAACTGTATGAATCATGGCCTATTATTACAAATAATAATCCTTTTTCTTTGTTCTTCACCAATCAAAACTAATTTAGTGAAAGTGATGGGTAATTGATATAACTTTCTGTATCAGAGTAATTCAACCAGCTACTTAGTCTCAAGTATATCTTAGAAATTAGAATGCTACACTACATATATCTAATAAACATTTATTCAACTGTTGTTTATATACGCTTTGAGGTGGCTTCTTTTTTTTGATCTGTTTCTTTTAGACAAAAAATTTAGGCACATGAAGTAGTGTATTGTTAGAGTAGTTAAAGCAGAAGATCTAATCATTTAACAAGATAATCAACATAATTGTTAACGAAAATGAGATCACCTTAAAAATGATGAACAAGCTGAAAAGCTGATACAAGTACTTCTCCTTCTGCGGTTTAATTTGCTGGCAGACTATTGATGCACTTCACCAGAACTGATTATATGATTCTCGGATGGATAGGTCTCTTGTATTAGAGCAATGCTGAAGAGATGTTAATAGGAAGATGCTGACCAAGACTTAGGAGGTTGCGCAACACTTTCTTGGAAGCTGATGGGAAACATTAAGGAAGAAGAGGAGTGAGAAGACTTTACTTAAAAATTTATTCAATTGTTATGCTATGAGATGGCTTATTCCGGTCATTAGGCTAACTCCAATGGTTTTTTCATATTTTTTTTCTTATATGTAGGGAATTGTAAATACTTTTCCTACACTCAATCAATCCTTTAGCATAAGAATTTCAATTCCAATTTTTCTCCAACAGCTTCCCTATTGTAAAGACTCCCTATTTTTATTTCATTCCAATATTCTCTCCTTATTTCAATATTAAACATATCATTTTAATACTTTTTTCTTTATATATGTTCATTTTTCTCGACAACATTTTATTTTTAATTACCAACATAAATGTTTATTTTTATTATTTAATTTAAAACTTTCTCAACGACATTCTCTGTTAGTTTTTTCATTTTTTTGTTAATTTTATTTTTGTTTTATTTAATTAATAAAAAATTACAATATTATAGTGCCACAAAAAATTTAAAATTTAAGTGTACTCCATAAAATTTAATGTATTAAAATAAAATTAACGAATATTAGACAATTAGTGCAATTAAAAAGTCAACTTATTAAACTGTAATTGAATTAACATTAAATCTCTATATATAATTATAAAAAGTAACCAATTTAGCCAAAAAAAAAAAAAGGACTACACTATAATTAAAAATTATTGAACAGTGTTTAACAGATAGAGTAGGGGATGATATTTTCTTTCCTACAATTTAATGTATGGGGGTAAGGGATGTGTTGGAGACCAAATCAACCCATCCCCTCCTTACATGCATGTAGAGTAGGGGACATTTGTTGTATCCATTGGAGTTAGAGTTACAAACAAAAGAAAATCCAAGAGCCAAAATGCTCAAAAATCAAGGATCAAATATTTAGAGGAAACTCAAGAAGTATTCATAAATAAGAATATGAATGTAGCTAATTAAAGTTTCTAGTGTCACTTCCTAAATCCAAAACTCCATGCTCAGGCATAAAAAATAACTATTTAAATCTTCATTATTTTCTTCATTTTTCTTCTTTTAGATAGGATTCCTTTGGCATGTTCTGGTTCATGTGAGTGAAATTAAGATGGCGAAGTGTGTTTATTTTTCTTTATGGGTTTCTCTGTCTCAGGGCAGTCATATTTCAGGAAAAAATGGGCGTATCCATTGCTCACTGAATATTAACACAGAAACTGGGCGCTTGTCGGTAAATGATGTAGAATTCTGATCTTCAACTTTGATTTGTACTTTGATCCCCATGCATATTTATTGCTTGTAAGTTGTCATGTAATAATTTTACACTACCTTGTGTTGTCATACGGCACTGATTTTCAATGTTGATAAGGGGTTTGTTAACAGTTAATTGGCCACTTGAACAAAAACAATAATTTGAAGTTTGATTCCACATCCATTTTCCTTTAAAACAAACTTCAGAAGGGTTAATATTTTGCTTCCTATAAAACAGAATCAGCCTCCTCTAGAGAAAGATCGGTACAAGATTCGTCAAGCATTTATAGCTGCACCTGGGAACTCTCTGATTGTTGCTGATTATGGACAGGTAATGATCGACTTTACATCATTTTTCCTTGAAACAAGTCAGACTGTGATTCTGTATGTTCACCGGGTATATGTAAATAACCAGCTAGAACTTAGGATTCTTGCAAATCTTGCCAACCGTAAGAGCAAGTTGGATGCTTTCAAAGCTGGTGGAGACTTCCATTCAAGGACAGCGATGAACATGTATCCACATATACGTGAAGCCATTGAACGAAAAGATGTCCTTCTCGAGTGGCATCCTCAACCTGGTGAAAACAAGCCTCCTGTTCCTTTACTAAAAAGGTAACCTCTGGGATGTTACCCTAGTTCAATACATGTATCAGAAATAGCAATGTCTGGATCAACTGTTTAATTCTGCAGTTTGCTCAATGAACTTGTAATCAGAGTTGCCTGATGAATTCAATTGTTGATAAGGGGCAGAAAAAGTCATTTTCTAATCGAATGCTTCTTCCATTGACCAGAGCTTTGTTATATGTAGATTCAATGCCATTATATAGCCAAACATAGGCTGCCTGCTAATATGCAAAATTCAAATTACTGAGTATAGGATGCATTTGCTTCTGAAAGAAGAAAAGCAAAAATGCTTAACTTTTCCATTGCATATGGGAAAACAACAGTAGGTCTTGCTCGCGATTGGAAGGTACACTATTATTCCTCCTGATGTGGCAAGTACTTCCCATCTTGTCAAATTGGAAGTTCTGATTTGTTAGAAATGTACTTCCCATCTTATCAAAGAATGTAGATTTGGAGTTGGGGCGAAGTTCATTGTTGGAGTTGGGATGGTCCCACTCCAAAGATTCCCACCACTCTTTTTCTGTTTCAGTTATCACGATCTTTTCAAGAAGCGGAGGAGAGATGGTTGTCCATCGATGAGGGGAAGATGGAGAGGTAATCGACTTAACTGTCTACACTCTCTAACTTTGATATGCTTTATGGAATCACAAATCATGATTCCGTTGTACATGCTCTTCACTTGTGGCAGATTTCATAGGTCCAACTCTTCTAACTTTGGAAAGGGAATAGTTTGTTTTTCATCTACAGAGGAGGGATTAAACAAAGGCAGTCTCTTTATCTTCGGACAATCAGTTATTTTGATGCGCTCAATGGAATCACAACAACTAATTGACCCCTCATAGATGCTCTCCAATTCTGGCAGCTCACACAAACTTTGGGAAGGCAATAATATTTGTGTATTTGTTGTCGTTGTTGTTGCTGCTGCTACTTGAAGAAGAAGAAGAAGAAGAAGAAGAAGAAGGTACTGAGGGATGAGGTGGTTTTTCATCTACAGAGGGATAAAAGAAAGACAGTCTCTTTATCTTCCGACAATTACGTATTTCGATCTACTGAATGGAATCGCAACAATTAATTGTTCCCTCATAGATGCTCTCAAATTCTGGCAGATTCCACAACCAGATGCTTCTCAACTTTGGGAAGGTAGTAATATTGGTGTACTGGTTGTTGTCGTTGCTCCTCCTGCTGCTACTTGGAGAAGAAGAAGAAGATGCTGATGGAGAAGGATGAAAGAGAGGTAATCTCTTAAGTTTCGGACATTCATGTATAGAGATATACTCAATGGAATCACAACAGATAATTTTTCTCTTACAAATGCTCTCCAATTCTGGCAGGAAAGACAAATCGATTCTTGTCAACTTTGGGAAGGTGGTAATATTTGTGTACTGGTTGTTGTCGTTGCTCCTGCTGCTGCTACTTGGAGAAGAAGAAGATGCTGATGGAGAAGGATGGAAGAGAGGCAATCTTTTAAGTTTCAGACAATAGAGTATAACGATCTCCTCAATGGAATCACAACAGATAAATTCTCTCTTACAAATACTCTCCAATTCTGGCAGCCGACGCATAGTAATACTTTTCAACTTTGGGAAGGCAGTATTGTTGCTATGTGAAATCGAGCCCACACTCTCATCTTCTTCATCGTCTGCAATTATCTCCTCCATTTGATCACAACCCACTACCGAAATCATCTCAAGGTTTTGAAGGTTGTGTACCACTAACTTGTGTGGGAATAGCTTCTTCATTTTGTGACATTCCTTAATCCTCAACTCTTTAAGAGCTGAAAAGGTGCCACGTGGAGGAAGTACCGCAAGAGCTCCTAGTTCCCACTTGATTAACCCAATCAAATTTTCCAAGAAACTTAGTTCCAAACTCTCAAGATTCTGCAGGGGTCCATCATCATCCTTATAAGCAGAGGAGATTCTCATAATGCATTCTATTTCGCCACACTCTTTAATTACGCACTTCTGCAAGTCTTTGGAATGGTATAATGACGGGACATCCTCCAACAAGCAGGAGCTCAAGCCCTTATAGTCATAAAAATGTAGGCGCTGAATGTTGTGAGGCAGTGAAACATCATCTCCTCCACCTCTTTTAAAACTGCATCCTGCTAATACGATATGGCGTTCATCATTGTAGCCATTGAAGTATACTTTTAAAACTGCATCCTGATAATACGATATGGCGTTCATCATTATAGAAAGAGAGCGGTGATTTGGAATAAAATATGCCAACCCAACCCCAAAATTCTTCTAACAGTTTCAAACTCTCTACTTCTTCTAATTGTACTTTTATGTGCAAAGGAAGTAACAGGCGCTGAAGACGAGGAAGTCCGGGTAACAACCCTTTTGGGATCTCTTCAAGTTGGTTTGTTTCATACATATTCAAGTATTTGAGTTTGACCAAACATTCCATGCCCTCTGGTACTGTCTTAACATCAGTCCAACTGAGGTCCAACTCCCTTAGTTCCTTGAGCTTTCTCAATGACGGCACGTAACAGAGGTGCCTACACTCCCCAAGCAACAATGCAGTGAGATTCTCCAACTCCGAGATGGAGTTTGGTAACATTTCAATATCATTGTTAAAACTTAAATTGAGAACTCGTAAACCATGCATGTGAGCAAAGAAAGAATCTGGAATCAACTTCAAATCATTATGGCTCAAAATTAGTGTCGAAAGTCGAAGACATCTGGGTGATAAGTCCTCGGGAATTTCAACAATGTTATTGTGCATCAAGGAAACCTTATCCAAATCCTCTGTCCACACTTGCTCATTTGGTACCTCATATAGCTGCGCACCAGCTTTTATCATGAACCTAGGGTCATTTCTTGTGATTTCTACTGCCATCTCTCTAACCAAATCATGCATCTTCACGCACTTTTGTCCAAAGAAGTCTGCAACAGCTTCTAATAAGCAAGCATTTACCAGATCATCGAGTACCTTGTGTCCTTGATCAAATTCTGCGGCCCTACTGTCCCTTTGACGCATCAATCCCTCTGAAATGAATAAGCTTATCAACTCATCTCTTGAAATTTCATCGTCTTCAGGATACAGAGAACAATACAAGAAACATTGTTGTAACCTCGGATCCCTCAAACGATTGTAACTATATTGGAGTATTGGAAATACCTCACTGTTTATATCATTTTGCCCCATGGTAGATTGTTTCAGTTCTTCTAACGCATCCCGCCACCCATGAATGTCATCCGCTGCCCTCATGCTTCCAGCAAGAGTGATAATTGCAAGTGGCAACCCATCACACTTCTTTGCCATTTTCTTAGCAACTACTTCCACTTCTGGACTAATCATGTTCTCAGGATCAAGTTTCTCCAAAAATAGTTTCCAAGCTTCTTCCTCAGAAAGAGGTTGTACTTTTATGGTGTCTTTGCAACGCATCTTCTTACACACGTCCAATAATCGACTGGTTATAATCACCCTGCATCCATCCGCTCCAAGAGTAATTCCCATCTTTTCTAAATCAAATTCCTTCCATACATCATCCAATATGAGTACAACATTCTTCCTATCTGTTAGTAGTTTTTGCAGAATGACAGCTTTTTCCTCTATATCATGATCTTTTGGAAGATCAAAATTCAATTTTTGGGCTAAGTCATTCTGCAATTTGGTAATATCAACCTCTTGGGAGACAGTGACCCAATAAACATGAAATTTATCAGATGTGTCTTGAAGATTCGTGCAAATATGTTTGTGAATATGCTTTGCCAACGTTGTCTTGCCAACACCTCCCATCCCGTAAATACCAATAATTGGGACTTGGTCAGACTTTGCCTCTACCCATGCCAAGATATTATCCAATTCTTGCTTCAATGCTTCACCGTGCAATTGTGTCGAGAACAATCGTTCCCTGCTGGTTTCACATGCATCAATTACGAGCTCACGAAAAGTTTCACTTTGTTTAAGAAGTTGTTCGACTGCTTCTTTCAGTTTTTTCAAATGAGTTCCTTGCAACAAACATTTGCAAGTTTTAGTTTCTTGTAGTTTTTCAACTTTGATTTTGAACTTTTCAACATTCTCCAACCAATTTTCAACTTCCATTGTTCTCCTCTTCTTACCCGATAGCTCTTCTCTTTTCACTCTTTCCTCTATGTCAAACGCTTTGCTTGTCAATGCTTCCAATTTTTCCTTAAGAGTCTGCATATTGTCGTTGAAGTAAATGCAATTGATGAATCTTTCCCCTGCAACTTCTTTTACAAAGGTGGCTATTACTCCAAAAATGGGACCCAAAATTGTTAGAATTGCCATAGTTCTTTTCACGCCACCACCTAAAAGTATTCACGTAGTTATAAGTATGTACCATGTGATCATAAAGTTTTGTGATTTATTATTATTTCTTTGGTTGAGAAATATAAAGTTTTGTAATTTATTCATATATTAATAATGTAAGATATGTGGATGCATGGGTTAGTGAAAATAAGAAAATACACGAGCTAATAAGAAAAACAACACTAAAGTAAATTTAGATTGTCTAGTCTTTTTAGTAATTTTTCAGATTAAAGAAAACTAAATTTAAAAATTATGAAGAATGGTTTCCCTTTCAAACTTTTGGAAAAAGATAAGAGCTATATTTGAATTACATTTATTGTTATGAATATGAAGAAAGTTCATGCTGAAGTAAAGGAAATTTGATAATCATAAATCTCATTGCTAATTGGTGATCATAGAAAAAACCAGAAATTCAGAAATTATATGACAATTTTTAACATTTGTGACTGCGAATCAACAAGGGTAATTCAAGAAAATGTCAAAATCTCAATTTTTCCTTTAGATTTAGAGAGGTTAATAGTATTTTCTCATATGGATAAATTATGAATCTCTAAACCATTTTATAAAATTTAGGGGCAGAGGGAAGTTTAGTACAGGGGTTGCACATGCACCCTCTGGCTTATCCATCTTATTAATTGACATTTGACATTAAAAGAAAAAGAAAAAAAAGTACATAGCACAAACGGACAAATCACAAAGCAAGTCCTACTTTAACTTATTGCTTGGTGAATCAGCTGCATTAGTGTTTGTAATTTTGTATTATTGTATATGGTCTCATCCCTCAAATCTTTAACTATACTGTCAACTTCCCTATTCAAAAACTTCTACAAGCTCAAAGTATTGTAGAATTGTAAAATTCAATTACAAATTTGTGTTAAGTTTTATCTTTTATCAATTATTATGATAATTAATTATTATTAAATTTTTTTGTTTTACTTTACTTTTTCTTCTATTTATAATGACTATAATTGTTTAGTTTTCTCTGTTTTGTATGTTAAATTATTACTATATATACTTTTCGTTTACATTTTTATGTTTTTTATAATGTGCATCAAGTGAGGGCGAGTTAGTTGAAAACTTTATTTATGCTATATTGTGCTTAAATTAAGTATTTGTTTATGTATAAATGAGTGCCCCCAAATCCCTATTATTGATTCTGTCGTTGTAACGCACCCCCTGATCTTAGATCTTGACTCCGCCTCTGTTTTGAATGACTTTGCTTGCATCATTTAATTTTAAAATAGAACCTCCATGAATCTTCATCCACATATGACTACACTACCATATACCCACAACTCTGTGTGTATATGCTGCTCTGGAGTAACAACACCCGGAAATGCGTTATGTTTTGACCAACTATAACACTATCTTTCTTAATTTTGTTTTTTCTGTCAGGTTTCCATCGCGACTGAACACAGGTTACCAGTGGCGGACCCAGGCTACGGGGGTCAGTGCATGCACTACAGTGATACAGTGAAATTATAAAAGAACGTTCATAGTTCGATATAAAAGGGTATTATAATTAATTGGGAACTACTAACTCTCAAAATATAAGTTATCCTAGTTGGTCAAGCATTTGAATATTGAAATGAACAATGCGGGTTCGATTCTCTATAGGTGCACTCCTTTCCTTTTTTCCTTTATCAAATTGGCAAAAAAATACTCAGTGTATGCACTTTGCAAGAATCGAACCTGAGACATGAAGCCTTAATTAATTTTAAAAGCGTTTTCTTAACCACTAAACTACATCAGTTTTTATTGAGGTGTAGCCTATGCATACACTGTTGTCTATGTAGGTCCGCCCCTGCAGGTTACTGTGTGTTAAGAAAATGGCATATTGTCACTTAAAAGAGTATTTATTAAGCTTAAAAGGTCTTTTTTATTTGTCTTGTTGCATGTTCATATGTAATGTGCTGATTATTCAGTTGCATAGAGAAGAATACATAAAGGCGGCTATATTTCTTTCTTTCTTTCTATGGCCTTCAATCTCGCAAGGCTTTGTTCTTGTTTCAGCTGAAGCCAAGAGAGAAAAGAGGGAAGATGATCACCATCTCAGCGGAGGAGTGATTTTGTTTGCCTTCTGCCTTCTGCCTTCTGCCTTCTGCCTTCGGCCTTCCATAAATCAATATTGAATATTCGATTTACTGGAATGAGGTCTTGAAGGTGTGATTAATTCAAGGCTGTTACTATATATATATATATATATATATATTTATATATATGTCTTTTTGTTTCGGCTTTTAAGGCCCACAATGCACACTAACAAACGTACCAACGACATTGTCTTAAGACCCATCTATATATCTATTAGCTAATTAGTAATTCTTCACTTTAGAAAAGCTTAAGTAATAAATTAAAGTATGGTTTTTTTTTATTAAATAAATTTTACAAATAGTCCTCAATGTTTATATATATTTTTTTCAATTTCGTCCTTATTATTTAAAAAGTGACATGCTTAGTTCCAAAAATAACAATTTTTTTTTTTAAATTTTGAACCTAATGTTTACACCTTCTTTTCAATTTTGTCCATAATATTTTAGGACATGATCAGTCTCAACGTTTGTAAAAAGTTTTAGTTTAGTTCCTAATTTAAAATTTTAATTTGTAACCTGCACATGAAACTCTAACGACTAAATCGAGAAAAAGTAAAACATTGGGGACTAAAATAAAACTTTATATAAACTTTAAAGTTTAAGCACATCACTTTTGAATTACAGGGATGAAATTGAAACAAGTGTAAATATTAAGAATCAAATAGTCACTTTTAAAATGGTGAAATTTCCTCCTCTACCAGCTAAGCTTACGGGTGCTGGTAGTCATGAGAAGAAAGGCTCTAACTCTCCCAATGCTAGTCGCCAAATTCTTAGTTCAAGTCCAGTGAGTTCTCAAGTTACGATTGGTGATGGTCTTGTTGTTGAACCTACTGTGACAACTCAAAATCTGAGTACTGTGAATATCCAAGGGAATAACAACACTTTGGCAAATGGAAGAGCACCTATTGTGGGGGTAGAACCTGAATGGAAAGATTTGTTCGGAATGGCAGGTAACAAAACTAAACTTAAGTATTTTCCTCCTACTTTTGTTGATGGTAAAGTGATTGTTTCACCTCCGGAAAAAGTGGCAGAGGCAGGTTGTGAGCATTGGAAAAATTATTTAGTTGGACAATTTTTTGACAAATCAGTTTCCTATAATCAAGTCAAATATACTATTGATAATCAATGAAGAAAGTTTGGAAAGTGGAGGTCATGACTAATGAAGATGGCTTATGGGTTTTTAAGTTAGGTAGTGAAGCAGACTATGAGGAAATTATGAGGAAATGTTGGCATGTGAACGGGAGACTGTTATTCTTACGTAAGTGGAGACCTAGGTTGCAACCTGTTAAACTCAAGATGGACAATATTCCCCTTTGGGTTATGTTCCATAATGTTCCTACGGAGTACTAGACAAAGATGGTTTGAGCTATATTGCAAGTGGTGTTGGTATTCCCCTTCAGCTTGACAAATTTACTGAAAATAGATCCCGACTCAAATATGCTAGAGTTTGTGTGGAAGTTGATTTGCGTAAAGAACTTCATGATAACATCACACTTAATATAGGTAAGGGTGAGGTTATAGAGATTGCAGTGGAATATACATGGAAACCTCGTATATGTTCCAAATGTAGAGGTATTGGTCATGTGGATAATAAATGTACGATCAAACCTGAGTGGTGCCCCTAAGTTGTGCAATCAGAAGCTGCGCAAGAAATTATTCAGATGGCGCCTAAAGGAAATGGTAATGTAAAGCATGTGGACAAAGGAAAGCTAGTGGCTGACAGTAGTCAATAACTTTTTGCAGATGAATGGACAATTGTTGGGCATAGAAATTCTGCTCCGAGTTGCAGTATATCGTTTTCTCCAGATCCTGTTTCTAATAGTAACAAATTTGGGGTACTTGGTGACTCGAGGGAGGATCTTGGTGGAGCTATTAGAGACTTGGTTGCTAGTACCAAGCCTATGGCTAAAGGGAATTCTTCTAAAGTCCCGGTTACTTAATGAAGTTCGCATCATGGAATATTATAGGGCTCAACAAAGCCTTCAAACAAGTAGAAGTGGTTAATTTTGTGAATAAAAAACAGCTTGACTTTTTTTGCTTACTAGAAACCAAAGTGAAATCGAAGGTAGCCCCTGGGATTGTTAAAAAAAGGTTTAGAGGATGGGAATTTTTGAACAACTATGACAAAGTACATCGTGGTAGGGTCTGGGTGTTGTGGAATGGTTCTAAGGTGAAGATTACTAGAAGGGATGCATCGGACCAGGCAATTCATTGTTGGGTCGAGGGGAAAATTTTGAATTTCTTTTTGATTGTTGTTTATGCGGCAAGGGATAAAGCCGATAGAGCGTCCCTGTGGAGCGGGATCACCAGATGGAAACAAATGATGGGTGACAAACCATGGGGGATTGTTGGAGATTTTAATGAAGTTTTGAGGCCTAATGATTGTTTAAGGCAGTCTAGTATCACATTGGGGATGAGAGAGTTTACGGACTGGGTTGAAGATAATGAATTGAGTGAAGTTGATAACTCCGGTCAATTCTTCACTTTGAGCAACAAGAGTATGGGGTCCGATTTGCAGTAGAGTAGATTGGATAGAATGTTTGTTAATGATAAATGGTGGATGGACCTCCCTCATATGGATTTATTTGTTGATGTTTCGGGTGTATCGGATCATAACCCTATTGTGGCATCGCTAAGATCTAGGAGTTCTATGAGACCCAAACCCTTTAAGTTCTTTAACTTATAGGCGGATCACGAAGAGTTCATTCCTACGGTACAACGGGCCTGGAATTATTGTGGTAGCGGGACTCATATGTTCACTTTCTATCAAAAACAAAAGGGAGTTAAGAAGGAGTTGAGATTTTTCAATGAAAAATAGTTTCGAAAAGTGCCTAAGGAGATTGACAATATTAGGAGTAGGCTGAGAAAAGTCCAAATTCTGATGCAACTGAATCATGATGACACTCTTGTGGTTGAAGAAAGACTTCTTGTGGAGAGACTTGACAAAATAATTAGAGAAGATGAGGTTGTTCTTCATGAGAAAGCTGGAGTCACGGGGATGGCTAAGAGTGATGCGAACTCAGCTTACTTTCATAAGTGTATTAAAGGCAGAATTATTTGTAATAAGATCGCGCGCATTGTTAGGGAGGACGACTCTTGTATTACTAAGGAACAGGGGATCAGAAATGAGATTGTGGAGCACTATGAGAGTTATCTTGGCACAACTCGTAGTGAGAACTTTATATTCACTTCGGGGGACATTAGAATGATCTTAGGCAAATCTATTTTGAATGAGGATCATGAGTCATTGATTGGAGCTATTACAGATGAAGAGATCAAAAGCACAATCTTTGGTATGAATGACGATAAAAGCCCTGGGCCGGATGGTTTTACTTCTTTGTTCTATAAGAAAGCTTGGAATATTATGGGTAGGGATGTGATTAAAGTAGTTAAATCTTTCTTTGCCTCTAGCCAAATGCTTGGGCCGTGCAATTCTACCAGCATCACCCTTGTTCCGAAGAGTAGTTGTCCTTCAAAAATGACTAACTTTCGGCCAATTTCGTGTTGCAATGTTGTTTACAAATGTGTGTCCAAGATCATTGCTAATAGAATCAAACCATTTTTGCAGGATCTTATCTCTGTTAACCAATCAGCATTCATTCCTAACAGGTCTATTGCGGATAAGATTCTTATGGCTCATTAGCTTATCAAAGGTTATGGTAGAAAGAATCTTACGCCCAGGTGTGCACTTAAAGTTGATTTGCGTAAAGCTTATGATTCAGTTGATTGGCATTTTCTGTTCAAAGTGTTGAAGGCTTTTAACTTTTCCTCCGTGATGATCTGTTGGATCAAGATGTGTGTCTCCTCAACTAGATTTTCAGTTGCTATTGATGGTAGTCTTGAGGGCTACTTCAAAGGAGCTAGAGTTTTGAGGCAAGGGGACCCGTTATTTCCTTATCTTTTTGTCCTTGCTATGGAGGTGTTTGCGGGTATCATGAATAAGATGGCTAAAGGTAATCAGTTTTCCTACCACCCTAAATGTGCAAAAATAAAGATCACTCATCTTTGTTTTGCTGATGAT
Source organism: Ehretia macrophylla (assembly GCA_037974665.1). Lineage (NCBI taxonomy): Eukaryota > Viridiplantae > Streptophyta > Magnoliopsida > Boraginales > Ehretiaceae > Ehretia > Ehretia macrophylla. The sequence continues at coordinate 25,625,346 of CM075772.1, forward strand.
GTCTTAATTTTTGCAAGAGCTAACAGAAGTTCCATTTTGGCGGTTCAAAAAGCTCTTACGTTGTTCAACAAGCTGTCCAGTTTGAATGTTAATGAAGGCAAAAGTAGTATGTACTTTGGAGGTAACAATCCTGACCTCAAAATGGAGTTGCTTGGGTTGATAAACTTTAAAAAGGATTAGATACCTTTCAAGTATTTGGGAGTGCCTTTGTCCTCCAAAAGGCTCACTATTGCTTCATGTAAAGACCTTGTTGATAAAGTCTTAACTAGAGTCAACCACTAGACCTCGAGGAACCTGTCTTATGTCGGAAGACTTGTTCTCATTAAATCAGTGCTTTATAGCATCCAAGCTTATTGGACTAGAATTCTTTGTTTGCCTAAAGGTGTTCTTCAACAGATTGAGAGTAAGATGGCGGCCTTCCTCTGGAAAGGAAAGAATAGAAGTAAAAAAGGGGCCAAAGTTAGTTGGGATCAGATTTGCAAACCCAAAATTGAAGGTGGTTTAGGCCTTAGGCGGTTAGGTGATGTGAATAAGGTGGGTATGTTGAAACATTATTGGAACATTCTGACTGACTACAATGCTCTTTGGCCTAAATGGGTCAAAATTTACTACATCAAAAAGAAGTGTATTTGGGACTGCAAAATCGGGTCTTCTTGCTCTTGGCAATGGCGTAAACTTATGAAAATTAGGGAGTTTGTGAATCACCTTTTTGTGATGAAGATCAGGGATGACTCGAACACTTTATTTTGGTGTGAGCTTTGGCACCCGTGGGGTTTCCTCAAGGATCACCTCTCTTGGCAAAATATTGTGGATTCGGGGATTGGATGGTATGATAAGGTGTCGAAGGTTATTAGCAATAGAATTTGGAGTTGGCCAAACATCCCTCTTCTTCATCAGGTTTGCATCATTGCGTTCAATCCAAGAAATACCCAGGATCATATTAAATGGTTAGGTTGTTCTAATGGCAGATTCTCGGTGTCAAGCGCTTGGGAATACTTCAGAGAAAAAGTCTCTGCTGTGGAGTGGCATGATGCTATTTGGGGTAAGTTCTATATTCATAAGTATAGCTTCATTACTTGGTTGACGATTCTTGATAGACTTCCTATTAAGACAAGGCTTCTTGAATGGGGTACCATTGATGAAAGTATTTGTGTTATCTGTGAAGTGGCTAATAAAGATAGACATCATCTGTTCTTTCAATGTGGGATGAGCAAGCGAGTTTGGAATCATGGATTACAGCTTGCGCTCATTCCTCATCATTTGCCTTCGTGGGATGGTATTGGTGAATGGGCTAAAAGGTTCTGTAAGGGGAAAGATCTATAGGCTTTGAACATTAGGCTCTTATTCTGTACTACGGTGAATTCCAATTGGAGGAAACGCAACAATAGACTTTATGGACAATAGTTTAATACTGGAGAACATATCAAAAATGAAATTGTCAACATGATCTGATTGAAGATTTGTAGGGGTAAAAAATTTAGACGTAATCTGGTTAATAATGAATTGTGCCTGAATTAGGGTTTCGGGGATTTTTGTTTGTAATCCTTTCACTTTGGTTGTTTTTGGTTGGATTTTGTTCATGAGATTTTGAGTTTGATTTTAATGAAATATTTTGCTTAATTAGCAAAAAAAAAAAAACAAAGTATATGTTACATTACATAGTCTTTTTTAACACGTGGTGCTTTATTTTGAGAATGGTATAGTATTATAAACATTTATTTAATTGTTGTTTAAGATAGTTGAAGAAAATGGAATTTAGAATGGTCAATCTAAAAAATAGATATGCTTTGAACCAACTTGGGGATCATTCGTCTAAAAAATTAAGGTTAAAAAGCCTTCAATAAATCACATGAGATGGCTTATCTGTTTCGATATGTTTCTTTTAGACAAAAATAATCGCACATGATCAAGATTAATATATGCATAGTACTCAAAGCAGATCTAATCATCAACATAATTGTAAAAAAAAAAGAAGTCAGTTCACCTTAAAAGTGATGAACAAGCTGAAAGCTCACACAAGTTCTCCTGTGGTTTCGTTGGCAGACTGTGATGCACTTCACGAGAATTGATGATATGATTCCTCAGATAGCTAGGCCTCTTTTTTCAGAGCACGATGATCAGGAGATGTTAATAGAAAGAAGTTGACGTAGACTTTTTGAGGTTGTACAACACTTTCTCATAAGTTGTTGGGAAACATCACCAAAAGAATATTGATAAGTGAGTAAGCCTACAATGTAAATGTAATAATGCTCATGACTTCTATCTGTCCATACTTTCCCTCCCTTTTCTATTTATTTTCTTTTTCCTGTTGCACAGAATCATAAAACGGTATCTGCAGAAGTGATGCTTTAAATCTTTTTAGGCTTAGTCTTTCACATAACAAAGAATCATGTACATGGGTCGCCAAAAGTCAAATAATCGTAAATGTGAATTTAATTTTTTTTAATTATCACACAGAATAATATTTTTAATTAAATTGATATATTTTTTAAATCGAGAAGCAGTACTTTGAAGTTTTAATTTATACTTAGTTGTTAGGCAGACAATTGGAGGCGTGTCCATAGTTAGGATATTGAATGTCCCATGGTGCTCATGCTATGAATCTTTTTCTCCTACTCTTTGACTTTTTCTCTCACCCATGTACTGTTGCCCGTTGGCTAGTGCTCATTCTTCTTTTATTTAATCTATTACCGATAGTGACTATTAAGTGGTGGGTTCTGCTGAGACAGTTGAAAAGCACAAAGAATAAGAACGATTAAAGGTCCTTTCGGGTGAATTTCTAATCCAGACAGCTTTCTTATTTTAAGAAATTTTATATTTTAATTTTACTTAAATGCCTCTACTAATTTAAATTAAACATATTATTATAATATTTCATTTATATGTTTTTTTTATTTTTCTTGATGACATTCTATTTTTAATTACTTATTTAGTTTTTTTTATGAATATTAGTTTTATTTTTTTCCATTTTAAACTTTTTCAATAACTTTATATTTTTTTATTTAGGTTTATTTATTTTTCATGATGATATTTTATTTTTTTGTTATAAATGTATTTTTATTTTTTTTTTTTCCTTTCGCCCGTTGGGGGTCTAAGGAGAGTTTTAGGGGATTGCTTTAACAACTCCAAATTTGGAGATAGTGAATTAGATTTAGGAATTCCCTATATTTTAAAGAATCCCTTAGGAAAATTATTGGGCACAATCTTTCTCACCATTCTCCCAACGAGTGGGAAAGGAGATTTAGGGAAATGTCCTTAGATTACCCTACAAAAATTGGAAAATCTTTGTACTAATTTTCACCTCACATAGATTTAGGTGACCTAAACCCATTCTCTACTCTCAACGTTTGATTCCAGACCAAAAAAATGATATTAATAAAAAATAATATCAATAAAACAATAATAATATTTAATAAAAAATAATATTAATAATAAAAAATTAAACTTCGTCGTGAATAATTAAAAAATGTTAACAAAACAATAATAGGGTTAACTCAATTATAAGAGGAGATTTTGAAGTCAAACAATAATAAAGAGTTATAAAATTTAAAAAGTTATTAGAGTGAAACTGAAATAAAGATCCTAAAAAAAATACTCTAAAGCCACTAAATGTAATTAAAAATATAGAAATTATTGGAGTTGGCCTTATAATAGTATCCGTCAAATTCTGGCGTGTAAATATTTAACTTCCATTTCTAGAAGATGCACTATCCCGCGAATAAAGAACAACTACTCCGATCCCAGGGCATTTGGTCTAGTACTTGCTTTAGATGTAAGTGGTGTTAAGAAAATTTTCTGAAATTTTTGGGGTGTATACTGCATCTCTTTTACCGTAATCATGTGGTTTGGCATGCTCTTTATGTTCTCTCCTCTATTTAGATAAGCTTCTTTTGACATGTTTTCAAAGCTGGTGGAGACTTCCATTCAAGGACAGCGATGAACATGTATCCACATATACGTGAAGCCATTGAACGAAAAGATGTCCTACTGGAGTGGCATCCTCAACGTGGTGAAAACAAGCCTCCCGTTCCTTTACTAAAGGTAAACTCTGGGATGTTACCCTAGTTCAATACATATGTAACATCCTAGTCGTTTGAAAGTGTGAGGTCAACCCACTCAGTCACTAAGTCATTATCTAGAGTTGAATTTGTAACTCTCATATTTAAGGCTATTAACGAGTGACACACTGTCTACTGATGAATCATGAATTCCTTTTCCATGCCTTGTACATGAATTGAAGTTCTCTACCTTGCCGGTAGTTGGGTTTTTCTTTTATCAAACTTGGAATTTTAGCTTCCTTTTTCTTCCGTTAAAATTTTAATGTGTTGTTGAATGTCCCAGTTGGGATTTTTAATCAAATACTATTGTCCAACATTTTACCTGATTTACCTTGCAAATTGCGATTATCTCAGTGTTATCGATATCTTCTTTTCTTTCGACTATTGATCTTCAATATTGTTCGTCTTAAATATCAACTGTGATTACTGATCTATGTGAGAGCACACCGATCCTTCATGCGCCAAAATCATCAATTATCGCTCACGTCTTCAACTGACCATAATATGTCATGCCTTTGCTACTCATCTATTAATATAATATTTTCAACAACAATTCATAAGCTACCACTTACTCTATTGCCTAATGTGCATGGCCTTTATATATTTATATAAATCTTTTAGCTAACATTCCTTCCCACATCATTCATTCCTACCGTCATCGATATGCCTGTTAGCTTGCTATGATAAATTTAATAATAATATTATATATACATACATAGGCGATGTTGCATGATGAATCAGACTTCATTTTCTTTTCTTCTTGTTATAATCTTCTGTAAGTTGACAAATATTCCATGCACATGGCTTGTTTCAGAATTACTCCCCTACTGTATTTTGTGAGCCGTGTCTATCATATGTATACTCGCAAGCTCACATACCACACTTGGTTGTTCCATGATTTATAATATCTCTAAATTTCCACCTTCATTGTTAATGTTACATGAATATCTTGTATTATGAACTAGTGTTGTTTATTGTTAAATCCTGATAATGTAAGTTGTGTTATGACCTATCATAACGTGACGTGTTTGGCAAACACTTGCTTTATCGCGAAATGATTGGGATCCCATAACGTGTGTGCCTATGGGGGCCTTATACCCATGTCGTGAGCACTTGTAGGGGCCTTGTACTTACAATGCGTTATTATCGCGATTAATGTGCTACATTGTAGTTACAACTTACCCTACGTTATTTTCTATTAGTTCACATTACTCGTATTTTGTTGTGATATGAATCGCGTCCTTTGATTGATAGTTATCTATGCTTCATTTGATGTGTCCTCACGATCCTCCTGCTTTTGGTCTATTATATTGTTCCACTTATCAGCATTCACTAGTGTCATCTTGGGGAAAGACTTTCCCTACTTACTGATGTTTTGATTGCTCACCTCTTTTGTGTTTTTTTTTTCCTTTTCTTTTTCAGATAATAGCGAGTAAGTGATGGGCACTAACTAATAGCGAAAGGGGGTAGCAGATGCTTTTATATTTATTATTGATCAAGCGTTTTAGTGATGAGACATTATCTTACTAATAATTTCGCTCAATGTCAGAGTTGCCAGTTTGGCGATTTAATTGTACTCTTTTTGTTTGAGGTTATCTTTTAAATGCTTGGAGTGCAACAGTTTTAATAAATGGCAGATTTGTAGCGCTCTGTTATTTTTGGTTGATTTGTGGATTCATGTAGCCTTGTATCCCGAAAGGGTTACTCCTTTTGGTATACATCGTGTTACGTCTTGAACTCATTTAAGTTTATGAGTTTGAGGCGTGACAATGTGGGTATCAGAGCTTTAGGTTTGATGGTCTCATACCTAGGTGGGATTGAGAGTAGCACCAGTCTACAAAACATGTCTTTTACCAGGTCAATTTAAGGAGTGATTATTTTGTGACTTATAGCATTGTATTTAGGGTAAGATCATCTGATGACTTGTAGCGTTAAATTCTATACCTTGCATCGTGGTAAGTAATCGTGACATGATCAGCATGAGAGTTTGGTGGGTATATACTATCATTGTAAGTTATAAGAAAATGTATTAATAATGCATGCTCTACTTTCATCTCTCTTTTTAGTGATGGTCTAACCCGTTACCTCATCTACCCATTTCTAAATCTATTGCATTGTTTGTTGTTATGGGGAGAACATAATCATGATAGAGGGGTGGTCATAAAGTTTAGACCAATTTACCGTGGTCCCCCTATTATGCTCTTAGTTTGGCTTTGGTATTGAATACTTCACAAGGATGGAAGAGTATTGATCATGACTTGACCAAACTTGGGTAAAAGCATATTTAAACTAGTTTACTAGGTTCTTGAAAGAAAAACAAAGGTAATTTGGGAGAAGATATATGTATGCCCAACTCGGTATACAGATTGTTATCAATTGAGGTGATCGATATTCATGAAATACGTTCAAGGTGAGTTCTAAAAAGAAGGGGCTTGTCAATTTCATAGGAATCATTAGGACTGTGTCAGCTAGTGGATTAGTTATGAAATGGTAACATAAACTAAGAATTTATTTTATTGATGAAAGGTTTTATGAGAAAATGTTAAACCTTTGGAAAAAAACTACAAAAGTGTAAAATGATGACAACTTGAGTGTATTATTGGATGTGTGTCTCTTTGATTGTTCCTAGTGTAATATATAAATTATTTGGGGAAGTAAAAGATAAGGAATGAGAGTTGTTAATGTTCTTGCATATATTTTTGGGCATTAGTGAACTTCCTTATCGGTCAAGAAGGTAGTCATTTTAATGTTTATTTTGGAGCATATTTTTCATTTCCCATCAAGAAATAGCTTGCAGACTTAGTAGAAGTAAGTATTCGATATCTAGTATTCACTTCTTACCACTAAATGGCTTGAAGACTTGTACGATGAGGCATTTGATATGAATTTTGTAGACATAATTTACTTATGTATAGTTTAGTAACTACTTGAGGAAGTAATCAACTTTATTATTACGAGTTTTGCATGTACTTAGTTAATGAATGATAGGCATTGATATAGGCTTGCCAGAGCAAAAGCAAAGCCAACCATTATTGGTTAGGTATAATGAATGAAGCCTTGTTTGCGACTAGAGTAAATAAATTTAAGGCATAATATGGGTTGCAAAAGAATGCTCGGATGTCATATGAATTGGAGAGAAATGTTGCTAGTTTTATCTACAAGGTGGTGCCTTCTATGGAGGTCTATATATTATGAGGCTTACATTGTTTGATTGATACTGTGTATGTTTTCTAACGTGTAAAGCATGTAGTATATGTCAACTTTCCAGCTAAGAGCATACGCGAGAGTTGTAATTGCACCCCAGCGTTTGTTTCTTTATATAAAACAACATTTTACCTCAATACCTCAATTATAGATGATCTTCAAAGTTCACACATCTATGGCTCGTAAGAAACGAGCTAAGTAGGTCTATCTTCTCCTTGTTTCTCTCTACCCTCTTGCTCGTATACTTGACTGTGACACCATGATTATTCATGTCTCCATTACTGTTAACTATTCTGCCTATGCTATGACATATGGTAAAGTGAGGTGCTCATTCCTCTTCATTCCTACATGGTGCTTGAGAATACCTCATGCATCTAGTGTTATTCTTCTCTTCATACTTCATGAATTTTCAGCAAGTAAGGTCTTCATGACTTGAATCCTTGATCCTTGTTCTTTTTTCGTGTCGTGTAGCATTACTTCATAATTATGAATTGAAGTTTCGCGAACCAACCTAGAGAGACGCCTAAGTTTTTATAGGAGACAAACATGTATTGAAGACTAAATAATCAAACCAGTTAGTACTTTGAAACCTTGGATTCTACTTGAACATTTGATTGAAATCTTCTGTCTTTACTACTCTCAAATCATTTCCTCGTTTTGACATAGCCTGTGAACTTGGAATTAAAGTTTTTCATGTTGGACTAAACATTGGCTTGGTGTTCACCATCTGAAATTGAAAAGGCTCACATGGCACTCATTATTGATATCACTATAGGCATTGGGCTGTTGGCTTCTCACGATTTTTCTTTGACTTGTTCACATATCACTTATTGATTCATAGTAAACAATTAGTTCTTGCCCAATGTACATCCACGTTATAAGTTTCATCTCTTATATGTAATAGATGAAAGTTTTCATTTTCCTGAACACTGATACTCTCGCAACTCATTTGTATATATGATGCTCAAGTCATTATTTGTTTTATAGTTCTCTCTTGCGTTAAGGTTATCCTCGTCTCTACAAATAAGTATGAGTTAAATTTTAAATATTGCTCTGTGATAAGCTCTTTCATTTTATTATTATTATTATATATATATATATATATATTTTTTTTGGACTTGGTATTTTCACGTCAAATGTGGTATTTCTTTCTCCCCCACCATACTCATAATCTCTTGACACAAATTGCAAGGCATCACAAAGAACTTATCTTATTTGGTTGTTGGCCTGCAAATTTTTTTGATAAATTAACCTCTCACTTATTCTTTTGGAAAGTGAGAATTTTGTAAAACCTTATTTCTATTGTCAAAATTGGTTGCCTATCCTTTTGCAATGGCATATACAGATTACAAATTCTTAAATTCAATGTATCTAACTTGTTCTCGCTTGTCTTTACTTATTCTATCAACCAACCTTTTTTTCATTAGTTTATCCAATTGGACCAAGCCTATATAGCTTATTTTATTAATCAAAGTCTATCACCTTCTGTTGTTGTATTTGACTAGATTGATTCAAGATTATACCACGCCTTTCTTGTATCGAAACTTGTTGCTTTAGTCTATTGCCTTGATTTATAAGTTTGAACCTTAACTACTTATGCAATGCTTCTGAGCTACTTGATTGGTTACTGTCTCAATTTCTTTTTCTTGTCCCCCTATCTTCTTACAATGATCGGTCTTTTCAAGAAATATCTCAATGCTCCATTGAATATGCTTGTTGATTGAGGAAAAAAAAATATATATTTACGAGTCCTCTCTTGATTATTTTTGCCTTTCTTCCCCGGTATAATATAAATATCTTTTGTACACCGTGTATTGTGAAACCCATATTGTATCAGCTAAGTTCATAGCATAAAGTGTCCCATAAATTTAAGCCTATTTATAAGTACTTGTGACATCCCTCTATTTGAGACTCTTCTAATGATCAAATTGTTTCGTTAACATCTATAAAATTCTTTAAAGCTTGCGTTCTGACTTGTGGATAGAGATTTATCAAATCTCTCAATTCGAGTGAGTAGAATAGTTTTTTTTCTTTTTGCCCTGTTTTGTAATCTTAAAATAATTCACTTTCGAACTCTAATCATCGTGTCTTGAGTTTCTCGATCTTTCAATGGTCATTATGTGCCCTTAAAATTTAATTGTGCCTCATCCATTGATTACTTTTACTTGACCAAGCAATAATTTCACTATTGATTAATTTTTCTTGATCAAGTAATGATTTTACCATTGGTTACTTTTCTTGGTCAAGCAATAATTGTGCCTCCTTCATTATCTTGTTGCTTTGGTTTTCTCATACAAATAATCCTTTTGATTTTTTCAATTCTTCATAGACTACGTCTAGTGATTAGCATATCGAGTCGTCCTTCAACTGCGTTGCCCTTTCTTCTTAATTGTCACAAAAATATATCATCTGGTATTTCATTGTTAAATATATACTCTATAAACTGTGTTTGTAATGTGATGTGTTTTTCGAATGTTCCCTATTATCTCTAGTTCCTCATTGAAATAGTATAATGCTTGTACTCTTGGACCCTTGATATGAATACTCCTATTATAGACTAGCATTAAATCCATTTTAACTGAAGAAATCTTGTTCTTCGTGACACCTTACTATTATTAAAGTTGTGTACGTGAAATGAAATGTGGGTAAACTATGAGTACTATACCATGACGTGCCTACTTGTGACAAGTACCTTGACCTATTTGCGAATCAAGGTGAGTTAAGTTTTGATGACAAAACTTGTTTGTAAGGGTAGAGGATGTAACATCTTAGCCGTTTGAAAGTGTGGGGCCAACCCAGTCAACCACTAAGTCATTATCTAGAGTTAAATTTGTAACTCCCATATTTAAGGCTATTAACTAGTGACACAATTTGGGTAGGACTCTTATTTAGATAAAGTGATAATCAGTTATTTAGATTGCAAATCTTACGCTTACTCAAAAAAATATATATATTCTCTCAATTTTCTCATAACCTTCTCTAGGAAAAGGATATTGAGGGTAACCAAGAGCCTATAAACCAAGTGATTTGAGTGGCTTTTTTGAGCGTTTTTCATTACGAAGTATAATCTGAGAAGACTTTCGAAGTGTATTGATTGAAAAGCTTGGTGATTGAGGTAAGTGTGGTTTATCGATTATCTTGTTTTCTATCTTCTCCCATTTTCATGAAATATTCATGCACGCATTGCCTACTGATGAATCATGAATTCCTTTTCCATGCCTTGTACATGAATTGAAGGTCTCTACCTTGCCGGTAGTTGGGTTTTTCTTTTATCAAAGCTGGAATTTTAGCTTTCTTTTCCTTCTGTTAAAATTTTCCTGTGTTGTTGAATGTCCCAGTTGGGGTTTTTAATCAAATACTATTGTCCAACATTTTACCTGATTTACCCTGCAATTTGCGATTATCTCAGTGTTATCGATATCTTCTTTTCTTTCGACTATTGATCTTCAATATTGTTCGTCTTAAATATCAACTGTGATTACTGATCTATGTGAGAGCACATCAATCCTTCATGCGCCAAAATCATCAATTCTCGCTCTTGTCTTCAACTGACCATAATATGTGATGCCTTTGCTACTCATCTATTAATATAATATTTTCAACAACAATTCAAAAGCTACCACTTACTCTACTGCCTAATGTGCATGGCCTTTATATATTTATATAATCTTTTAGTTAACATTCCTTCCCACATCATTTATTCCTACCGTCATCGATATGCCAGTTAGCTTGCTATGATAAATTTAATAATAATATTATATATATACATACATAGGCGATGTTGCATGATGAATCAGACTTCATTTTCTTTTCATCTTGTCTTCTGTAAGTTGACAAATGTTCCATGCACAGGGCTTGTTTCAGAATTACTCCCCTACTATATTTTGTGAGACGTGTCTGTGAACAAATAAAATTTTGGTACAAGTCAAAAGAAGACAAAAAGCAATGGAAAAAGGAAGATTTGTGCATCAAAGTTTGGTGTAAAATTAGGTACATGAAAATCCTTTTCATACTACTATTTTGCTTTGATTTTGGGTATGGAATGAGCCTATAAATAGAGGCTCATTCCTTACCTTTTTGCATCATCAAGCATAGCAAATTAGAGAGAAAACATAAGCTTTCTCTTGAGTAATTTCTTTCTCTTTTGTTGTCCTATATTTGTGAGTGAGAGTTAATTTCTCCTATTATTTGAGAGAGTGATATTGTTCTCTCCTTATATTAGCGAGAAAGTTATTCTAAAATACTCCACATCATAGTGAAATCCTCCATTATTTGCCCGTGGTTTTTCCCTCGATTTGTTTGAGGGTTTTCCACGTAAATCTTGTGTCTCTACTTTCTTTGTTCTCATTCATATTTTAGCTGCGTGATACTGCTTGTCCTCGACCATTCCGCTGCGCCGATACCCAACAGTGGTATTAGAGCCATTGGTTACGGGTCACTAGTATACATACGGGGTTACTGTTCACGATTACTATTCACGCATACGATATAGTACTATTCACCTATACTGTATCAATATTATTTTTGTATACGATTTTGGTACTATTCACATATATGATGCTATTCACATAAATAGTACTATTCATAGTGAAATAGTGGGAGCCGGTTCAAGTTACGAAGCAGATTGTCGTTAATACTATGGCGGCAAAATTTGAAATCGAGAAGTTCAACGGGAGAAATTTTTCCCTATGGAAATTAAAGATGAAGGCAATCTTGATAAAGGAGAATTGCTTGGCAGCAATTGGAGACAAACCAGCGGAGGTGACGGATGACAAATGGAAAGAGATGGATGACAACGCTATGGCTAATTTGCACCTGGCATTGGCAAATTCGGTATTGTCAAGCATTGAGGAAAAAAAGTCAGCAAAAGAAATTTGGGATACGCTGACCAAACTGTATGAGGTCAAGTCACTTCACAATAAGATTTTCTTGAAGATGAGACTCTACACCCTTCGGATGAGTGAGTCCACATCGGTTAAAAATCATATCAATACCTTAAATACGTTATTCTCTCAATTGACTGCAATTGGGCATAAAATAGCGGAGTTTGAACGTGCGAAAATTCTACTTTAAAGTATACCTGATTCGTATGATCAACTCATCATTAGTTATATTAACAATGTTCTTTCAGATTCTGTTATCTTTGATGATGCTGCAGCCACTGTTCTAGAAGAGGAATCTAGGCGCAAAAGTAAGGAAGACAAAATCGAAAGTTCACAACAAGCAGATGCATTATCAATGGTGAAAGGTAGATCAACGGAACATGACTCTAGTGGGAGCAACAACCATGGTAGATCAAAATCAAGGAGTAGAAAAAATATCAAATGCTACAACTGTGGCAAGAAATGGCACTTCAAGAAGGATTGTCGGAGCAACAAAAAGAATCCCGAGGTGACAAATTCTCGGAGATGTGTGGCGACTGCACTAGATGATGGAGATATTTTATACAGCGAAGCAGCAACTGTATCAAAAGGCAAAAAAGAGCTCACTAATACTTGGATAATGGATTCGGGAGCAATATGGCTTATGACCTCTCGTAGAGAATGGTTCCACACCTATGAACCTGTCTCTGGAGGATCTGTGTATATGGGTAATGATTATGCCTTGGAGATTGCTGGCATCGGTACCGTCAAAATTAAAATGTATGATAGTACCATTCGCACCATTCAAGGGGTACGACACGTGAACGGCTTGAAGAAGAACTTATTGTCCATTGGACAATTGGATGACCTTGGCTGCAAGACCCATATCGAGGATAGGATCATGAAGGTTGTCAAAGGAGCGCTTGTGGTGATCAAGGCAGAAAAGATCGGGGTAAATCTATACATGCTTTTGGGAGATACGTTACATGAGGCATATGTATCAGTTGCATCAGCCGGTCAAGAAGAATCAACTATAATGTGGCATCGCAGATTGGGCCACATGACAGAACGAGGCTTGAAGATTCTTACTGAACGTAATCTCTTACCCGGGCTCAAGATGGTAAACTTACCTTTTTGTGAGCACTGTGTTACCAGTAAGCAGCATAGATTGAAATTTGAGAGATCTACTGCCAGAAGCAAACACATTCTAGATTTGATCCATTTAGACGTTTGATCCATTCAGACGTTTGGGAATCACCGGTTTTGTCCCTAGGAGGAGCCAAATACTTTGTATCATTTATTGATGATTACTCCAGGAGATTGTGGGTGTATCCAATCAAGAACAAGTCATATGTGTTTCCAATATTCAAAACATTCAAAGCGCTGATGGAACTTGAATCCGGGAAAATGATCAAGTGTTTGAGGACAGACAACGGAGGAGAATACACTGACGGGAGCTTCTTGACATTTTACAAGCAAGAGGGTATTCAGAGGCAATTTACTATTACACATACACCTCAGCAAAATGGTGTAGCAGAGCAAATGAACAGAACTCTTCTTGAAGAATGAGAGCTATGTTGGAAACTGCAGGTCTAGCCAAATCATTTTGGGCAGAAGCAGCTAGAACTGCCTGTTACGTGATAAACCGGTCACCGTCAACTGCAATTGGGTTGAAAATACCAATGGAAATGTGGACCGAAAAACCCACAGAGTATTTTACCTTGCACGTATTTGGGTGCCCGGCATATGTGATGTATGGTTTCCAAGAAAGAACAAAGCTGGATCCAAAATCCAGGAAATGTGTATTCTTGGGAAATGCTGATGGGGGTAAGGGGTATCGCCTGTGGGATTTTACTGCCTACAAGGTTGTCATCAGTAGAGATGTGATATTTGCAGAAGATAAACTGCAAAGTGAAGACGACAGCAACACTTCAAAGGAGACTACTATAATACAAATTGAAGATAAGTCAAAACAAGAAGATGCTTCTTCTGAAGCTGCACCGGAGCACGAGGAACAAGAACCAGATGATGCTGAGGTTATAGAAGCCCGACGTTCATTGCGTCAGACAACAAGACCAACTTGGCATTCAGATTTTGTCATGGTGAGCAATGCTGCATACTGTCTTCTAACGGAGGATGGAAAGTCATCTACCTTTCACGAGGCTATAAAAAGCCCTGATGTTGCCCTGTGGATGACAGCAATGCAAGAAGAAATTGAAGCTCTACATAGAAACAAGACGTGGGAGCTTGTTCCACTACCACCTGGACGGAAAGCCATTGGTAACAAATAGGTCTACAAGATCAAGCGAGATGGTAATGACCAAGTGGAACGATATCGTGCAAGACTGGTGGTGAAAGGATATGCTCAGAAAGAAGGAATTGACTCCAACGAGATATTTTCTCATGTGGTAAGACTTACAACTATCAGAGTAGTCTTAGTCATGTGTGCTATGTTAGACTTACATCTAGAAAAGTTAGATGTAAAGACGGCTTTTCTTCATGGTGAGCTTGAAGAAGAGATTTACATGCTTCAACCAGAAGGTTTTGTTGAGAAAGAAAAAGAAAACTTGATTTGCAGGTTGACCAAATCTCTGTACGGTTTAAAGCAGGCGCCAAGGTGTTGGTACAAGAGATTTGATTCCTTCGTGATTAGCCTCGGGTACAACAGACTCAATTCAGACCATTGTACGTATTACAAGAGGTTTGGCGATGATGATTTTATCATTCTGCTGTTGTACGTGGACGACATGCTGGTAGCAGGTCCCAATAAAGATCGGGTCCAAGAACTGAAGGCACAGTTAGCTGGGGAGTTTGATATGAAGGATTTGGGACCAGCAAACAAGATTTTAGGGATGCAAATTCACCGAGACAGAAAAGGCAGGAAGGTATGGATTTCCCAGAAGAATTACTTGAAGAAAATCTTGTGGCGCTTCAATATGCAAGATTGTAAGGAAATCTTGACCCCGCTTCTTGTAAATTACAAATTATCCTCAAGTATGTGCCCTAGTACTGAAGCGGAGAGGATAGAAATGTCTCGAGTACCGTATGCATCAGCAGTGGGAAGTCTCATGTTCGTTATGATATGCACGAGACCAGATATTGCTCAAGCAGTTGGTGCGGTCAGTCGGTTCATGGCGAATCCTAGTAGAGAGCATTGGAATACTGTTAAGAGGATCCTACGATACATCAAAGGGACCTCGGATGTTGCATTATGTTTTGAAGGATCAGAATTTACTATCAAGAGTTTTGTTGATTCGGATTTTGCAGGTGATTCCGATAAACAGAAGTCCACTACAGGCTATGTGTTTACAGTTGCAAGGGGCGTGGTAAGCTGGATATCTAAATTACAGAGTGTTGTGGCCCTATCTACAACAGAGGCTGAATACATGGCAGCTACACAAGCCTGTAAAGAAGCAATCTGGATTAAACGGTTAATGGATGAGCTCGGGCACAAACAAGAGAAAATTCCCTTATTTTGTGATAGTCAGAGTGCCTTGCACATTGCAAGGAATCCAGCATTTCATTCCAGGATGAAACACATAGGTGTTCAATATCACTTTGTTCGAGAAGTAGTGGAAGAAGGGAGTGTGGATATGCAGAAGATTCACACCAACGAGAACCTAGCAGATGTCATGACAAAGCCAATCAACGTTGACAAGTTTGTTTGGAGTAGATCCTCCTTTGGCCTAGCAAAGACGTAAGCAACATGGAATTGGCAAGTATGGAGAGATTTGAAGTGTCACCAAAATTTTAAGTGGGAGAATATGAACAAATAAAATTTTGGTGCAAGTCAAAAGAAGACAAAAAGCAATGGAAAAAGGAAGATTTGTGCATCAAAGTTTGGTGTAAAATTAGGCACATGAAAATCCTTTTCACACTACTATTTTGCTTTGATTTTGGGTATGGAATGAGCCTATAAATAGAGGCTCATTCCTTACCATTTTGCATCATCAAGCATAGCAAATTAGAGAGAAAACATAAGCTTTCTCTTGGGTAGTTTTTTTCTCTTTTGTTGTCCTATATTTGTGAGTGAGAGTTAGTTTCTCCATTATTTGAGAGAGTGATATTGTTCTCTCCTTATATTAGCGAGAAGGTTATTGTAAAATACTCCACATCATAGTGAAATCCTCCATTATTTGCCCGTGGTTTTTCCCTTGATTTGTTTGAGGGTTTTCCACATAAATCTTGTGTTTCTACTTTCTCTGTTTTCATTCATATTTTAGCTGCGTGATACTGCTTGTCCCCGACCATTCCGCTGTGCCGATACCCAACAGTGTCTATCATATATATACTTGCAAGCTCACATACCACACTTGGTTGTTCCATGATTCATAATATCTCTAAATTTCCACCTTGATTGTTAATGTTATGTGAATATCTTGTATTATGCACTAGTGTTGTTTATTGTTAAATCCTGATAATGTAAGTTGTGTTATGACCTGTCATAACGTGACGTGTTTGGCAAACACTTGCTTTATCGCGAAATGATTGGGATTCTATAACGTGTGTGCCTGTGGAGGCCTTATACCCATGTCGTGAGCGCCTGTAGGGGCGTTGGACTTACAACACGTTATTATTTCGATTAATGTGCTACATTGTAGTTACAACTTACCCTACGTGATTTTCCATTAGTTCACATTACTCGTATTTTGTTGTGATATGAATCACGTCCTTTGATTGATAGTTATCTATGCTTCATTTGATGTGTCCTCACGATCCTCCTGCTTTTGGTCTATTATATTGTTCCACTTATCAGCATTCACTTATGTCATCTTTGGGAGAAGACTCTCCCCACTTACTGAGCTTTTGATTGCTCACCTCTTTTGTGTTTTTTTTTTCCTTCTCTTTTTTAGATAATAGCGAGTAAGTGATGGGCAATAGCCAATAGCGAAAGGGGGTAGCAGATGTTTTTATAATTATTACTGAATCAGTGTTTTAGTGATGAGACATTATCTTACTAATAATTTCGCTCAATGTCAGAGTTGCTAGTTTGACGATTTAATTGTACTCGTTTTGTTTGAGGTTATCTTTTAAATGCTTGGAGTGCAATAGTTTTAATAAATGGCGGATATGTAGCGCTCTGTTATTTTTTGTTGATTTGTGAATTCATGTAGTCTTGTATCCTAAAAGGGTTTCTTCTTTTAGTATACGGCGTGTCACGTCTTGAACCCATTTGAGTTTATGAGTTTGGGGCGTGATAACATATGTCAGAAATAGGATGCATTTGCTTCTGAAAGAAGAAAAGCAAAAATGCTTAACATTTCCATTGCATACGGGAAAACAACTGTAGGTCTTGCTCGCGAATATTGGAAGGTACTGTAATACTCCTCCTGATGTTGCAAGTACTTCTTATGTTGTCAAATTTAAAAGTTGTGATTTGTTAGAAATGGGTGGCTTCCATTTGCAGGTTTCTGTGAAGGAAGCAAAGGAAACAGTTGATCGCTGGTACGGCGATAGAAAAGAAGTTTTGACTTGGCAAGAATAGCGTAAAGGTGAAGCACTTAAGGCATGGATGTGTCCACATATTGCTTGGACGTGCACGAATGTTCCCTTCGCTAAAAAAGAAAATGCAACTTCTTGGCGAAAAGCTCATATTGAACGAGCTGCCATCAATACCCCAGTGCAGGTCTGCCTTTATGGTGTCCTTACCTCTCTCTGGAGAAATTGAATGTTTGGTTAGAGATATCAAAGAATGTAGATCTGGAGAACCTCGGTTCAGGTTGAAGGCTTCTTTTACAGGTTATTGTGTTAGAAGAGCCAAATCAATAATAAGAAAATACATTTATTCAAACCCTTTGGTGGAACAAATATTCTTAGAGTTGACCTCTCTGTTGATGCTAATTGTGCCCAGAATTGGTATTCTGCCAAGTAGATAATTGTGCTTTTGTTTTCTTGTGGGATCGAAGAACAAGCTTCATACCGATATGTCAGATAACCAAGACTCTATGAGGATCGCTAAACTGTCTGCAATGACTGCAAATTGTAGCAGAGAACATTTGCCATCGACTTCTTGCAGTGAATGTGCAGTTGTCTTGCTGGCTTTTGCAGGTAATCTTGCAATGAAATTTGACACGAAGAGCGGATTTGCTACTTTCTACCACTTGTAATTTTTACTGATGTAGGTGGGGTTGTAAGAAATTCGTGCGATGCAAATAGAATTTTCTTACTCTCATGGGGATATGTGTACGTATATCTTCTTGTTTATAAGAGTTCCAAATATTGCTTCCCATCTTTTCCCTCTATTTCTGTAGTTAAGTGTTTCTTATCTTTGCACATTTTTAGTGTCTTTGCTTTGATGAAACATGAACAGCTGCAAGTGGTCATGATTCGTTGCTCCTTGGTCTCTTGTTTATGGTATATATAAATAAGAAATCCCCTGCCTTGAGATTTGAACTATTGATTTATGTAATTGGAAGTAACTAATTAAATTTATAACGAAACTTAAAAAATCGATCACTGATTCAATATGAAATGTATTTAATAATCTTTTTCTATATATGATGAGTATTTCTTTACTCTTTTTGTGTCTATGGGAAGAGTGAAAATATGAGACAATTATGTGGAGTTAGTAACACTGAATTCCTATTGTGACAAAAGTGGGATGTTTCCCTCGTAACATTACTAAGCTAGGAGAGATCAATGGTGGTAATGTAATGGTGTAATATTGAATTGGGTCATCGAATGTGGAGATTAAATCGCATTATCATTATTTCACCGATATTGAATTTTTTCATTACACTATGAAGAGATTTAAATCATGTGACTCGGGTAATTCACGTTAAATCAGTGTTTTTGTCACGATCCACTAGACTTGAATCTGTGCCATAAAACATAAAAGACATTCCCTACACTCTCGAGTGCAGAAGACACAATCAAATCAAGACCTCTTTCTTTTTTCTTTTCTTCCCCCAGGGAGCAACTCATCCCTCCGATCCTTTTCCAGTAAAATTAGGAGAGGTTGAGGAATGATATCCATGGTGTAAGCTCCTAGGAGCCAACTAAAGGCATTGTTTGTTAACCAATACGCACAAGCATTCGCCTCCCTGTAAATGTGTTTAATATGGAACTTGGCATTTCTTTGTAGCATGCTTTTACAATCTTCAATTAGCGAGCTATTGGGCAAAGTTTGCCCCTTGATCAAGCTAATAAGCAATTGTGAGCCTGACTCAATGATGAGTTTGTGAAGACCCAATGTAACACTGATGTTAGTCACTCAAAACATTGGACTTTTAAGGTAAATATTTGGCTCATAGTTATACAAGGTTGGTATTTTTCTCAATTTCATATAAAGAAAAAGGACTGCAGAATTGAATATATTTTTCAATCAAGTATAGGTCTTAGATTAAGTGAAGAGTACACGTCTCCAACAAAAGTTGCCACACGAGTGCAAGCATATCCATGAGTTTATTCAAATTTGAAACAAAGTTCATCGATGACATTCAAGGATGGATTCAGAAATACTATACCAGTGGGTGCTATTAAATTAACCTTATGGAACAAACCAAATCAGTATGTTTACAAGAAGTAAGTCATTTTGACGATCAAGAGTATAAGTTCCGCTTTAACCTATCGGGTGCCAATAAAAGAGAAAATTTGGTAAGACGGAAATAGATAAAGAAAAAGAGAGTGCTCGACCAGGACAACCAAATCAACAAAACAAAACAAAATGCTTCTACCAAATTCAAATCCGTCGCTTCCCCCACTCTTTATTGGCTCGTTTCGTAGGAATAGAGTAGTCAAAGTAATTACACCATCCACCTGACAAAAGAAAGAGAATAATAAAGTGAGCCGGTGTACCAATCCAACATCTAATTGGTTATAACGACTCGTATATTTTCAAGCTAAAGCAGACTCCAAAAATCACCGTCATGCTCAAATCATAAAGACTCTGGAGGGACATGTAGCTTGAATACTGGGAGAGTTAGGCACAGGCTAACTAATACAAATATTGACACAATGACTAATTCTTGAAAGGAGTTAACAAGCTCAATTTAGAGTTGAGATTATAATTAGTTCCATAATTATTAGCTTAATAATACAATAACCAAAGCACTCTCCCAAAATAATACAAAGCCTATATATCAATTCGTCAAGCCAATATCTCCATATAGAGTTAATATTTAAAGCAAAATCCAACATAACATTTTAACCTACATACACATAATAGAAAAATTCGAAGATTGAACATTGTTCTTTCATGAATACCAACCAAATATTGTGAAGTCCGTGTGACAAGGCGGCCTTAAGTTCCCTCACTCAAGTAAATTCCTCAGACTTTCTCGTCACTATCTTGAACTGATGAAAAAAAGTATAGTGAGTATAAATTATCTAATATGCAAGACTTATCCCTAAAAGGATAAAATATAACCAAAGGGCTTTTGAGGTTCAAAAGTCAAAGAAGAATGTAAGAGAAATCTCTCTCTCAGTCCTTGCTTCGAACATGTAACGTGCAGAAATTAAAATATGTTTTTCACAAGCCAGAACTTGCTAGCTATGAATTTCCTTGTAGCTATCCTTCATGAAAATTCAGCAATTCAAGGAACCTTAAAAAATATGTAATAAAATAGCAGAGAAAGAGCTGCAAAAACTTACCTTAAGTGTCGAATAAGAATGTCACCACCATGGATTATCAGAGTATATGAGAAAACGACGAAGGACATTGTTGGAGTTGGGATGGTCCCACTCCAATGATTCCCACCATTCTTTTTCTGTTTCATTTATCCACATCTTTTGAAGAGACGGAGGAGGAGATGGTTGTCCATCGATGAGGGGAAGATAGAGAGGCAACCAACTCACCTGTCTACAACCTTTCACTTTGATACTCTTGATGGAATCACAAATCATAATTCCGTTGCAGATGCTCTTCACTTCTGGCAGATTACATAGGCGCAAATCGTATAACATTGGGAAGGGAATAATTAGTTTTTCATCTACAGAGGGATTAAAGAAAGACAGTCTTTTTATCTTCGGACAATCAGTTGCCCAGATAACCTCAATGGAATCACAACAGTTAATTGCTCCCTTGTAGATGCTCTCCAATTTTGGCAGCTTATTCAAGTTGATAAATGTCAACTTTGGGAAGGCGATAATATTTGTGTATTTGTTGTTGTTGCTGCTGCTACTTGAAGAAGAAGAAGAAGGTATCGAGGAATGAGGTAGTTTTTCATCTACAGAGGGATAAAAGAGAGGGAGTCTCTTTATCTTCGGACTATATTGATCTCCTCAATGGAATCACAACAATTAATTGTTCCCTTATAAATGCTCTCCAATTCTGACAGCCCATGCAAACTAATTCTTTTCAACTTTGGAAAGACAATACTTTTGCTATTTGAAGTGGAACCCACACCCTCATCTTCTTCTTCATCATTTGCTATTATCTCCTCCATTTGATCACATTTAGAGACACCAATTCTTTCAAGGTTTTGAAGGTTGTGTACCACTAACTTCTGTGGGAATAGCTTCTTCATTTTGTGACATTTCAAAATGCTCAAATATTTAAGAGAGAAAAAGGTGGCACATGGAAGAAGTGCCGCAAGAGCTCTTGGTTCCCACTTGATTAACCCAATCAAATTTGGCAACTTTTTCATGGTCAAATACTTGAGATTTTGCGGGGGACCATCATCGTTAGAAGTTGAGGAGATCCTCATAATGCTTTCTATTCCGTCACATTTTTTCATGTCGCAAATTTGCAAGTCTTTAAAAGAGTTATCCTCCAACAAGCAGGAGCTAAACCCCTTACATTTGATAAACTCTAGGCACTGAATGTTGTGAGGCAGCGAAATCACAGCACCTCCACCTCTTTCAAAAGTGCATCCTTCTGATATGATATGACGTTCATAATCACAGTTGAAGCCCTCATCAAAAGAATCACGAGCATTTGCTCCACTTCCAATTTGATAGAGAGTGAGCGGGTGATTTATTGAACCACTTGGAATAAAACATGTCAACATCATCAACCCAACCCTGAAATTCTTCTAACAGCTTCAAACTCTCTACTTCTTCTAATTCTACTTTTATGTGAAGTGGAAGTAATAGGCGCTGAAGATGAGAAAGTCGGCCTAACAACCCTCTTGGGATCTCTTCAAGTTCGTATGAGTAACGCATATTCAAGCATTTGAGTTTGACCAAACATTCTATGCCCTCTGGTATTTTCTTAATTCCAGTGTTACTGATATCCAACTCCATTAGTACCTTGAGCTTTCTCAGAGATGGCACGTAATAGAGTTTTAGACAATCCCCGAGCAGCAGTGCAGTGAGATTCTCTAATTCCGAGATGGAGTTCGGTAACTTCTCAATATCAGTACGTCTTAAATCAAGAACTCGTAAGCCACGCATGTGAGAAAAGGAAGAAACTGGAATTAACTTCAAAGAAGTATATGACAAAATCAGTGTCGAAAGTCGAGGACATCTGGGTGATAAGCCCTCAGGAATTTCAACTATTATGTTGTACATCAACGAAACTTTATCCAAATCCTTTGTCCACTCTTGCTCATCTGACATCTGGTAGTTTATCCAATTGAAGTCCAGCTTTGTTCATGAACTTTGGGTTGTCTCTTGTAATCTCCACTGCCATTTCTCTAAGCAAATCATGCATCTTGACGTAATCTTTTCCCTGGGAGTCTACGACACTCTCCAATAAACAAACGTTGACAAGTTCGTCAAGTATCACATGGCCCTGATCAAATTCTGCGGCCCTACTGTCCCTTTGATCCGTCATTCCCTCGAAAATGAATCGGCTTATTAATTTATCTCTTCGAATTTTCTTGTCTTCAGGATACAAAGAACAATATAAAAAACATTGTTGCAAACTCTGATCCTTCAAACGGTTGTAGCTATGTAGAAGTATTGGCAACACCTCGTTTTTCATATATTTATGCCTCATCGATTGCTTCAATTTTTCAAATGCATCCCTCCATGTACGAATGTCAAACTGCTTAATCATGCTTCTAGCCATAGTGATAATTGCAAGTAGCAACCCATTACACTTCTTTGCCATTTTCTTGGCAACCTCTTCCACTTCCGGACTAAGCTTTTGGTCATGTTCAAGTTTCTCCAAAAATAGTTTCCAAGCTTCTTCGTCAGAAAGAGGTTGTACTTTAATAATCTCTTTGCAGTGCATCTGCTTACACACGTCCAATAATCGACTGGTTATGATCACCTTATATCCATCCGCTCCGAGAAGAATTCCAATCTTTTCTAAATCAAAATACTTCCATACATCATCCAATATGAGTACAACATTCTTCATATCTCTTAGTAGTTTTTGCAGAATGACAGCTTTTTCCTCTATATCATAATCTTTTGGAAGATCAAAATTTAATTTTTTGGCCAAGTCATCATGCAATTTTTTAATATCAGCCTCTTGGGAGACAGTGACCCAATAAACATGAAATTTATTAGGTGTACCTTGAAGATTCGTGCAAAGATGTTTGTAAATATGCTTCGCCAACGTTGTCTTGCCAACACCTCCCATCCCGTAAATACCAAAAATTGGGGCTTGGTCAGACTCTAACTCTAACCCGGCCAAGATATTATCCAATTCTTGCTTCAAGCTCACAAAAAGTTTCACTTTGTTTAAGAAGTTATTCGACTCCATCTTTCAGTTCTTTCAGATGATTTCCCTTCCTCAGACCTGTTGAGACTCCAACTTGTTCCATTCAGCATGTAGTGTATCATATTCTTCTTTGAACTTTTTGACTTTCTTCAACCAACTTTGAACTTCCATTGTCTTCCTCTTCTTACGTGATAGTTCGGCTTTCTTCACTTGTGTCTCTATGTCAAAAGCTTTACTCGTCAATACTTCTAAATTTCCCTCAAGAGCTTGCTTATTGTCGTTGAACTCAAGTAAAGTGGTGATTGTTTCCCCAATACGACTGATGAATGGTTCCACAATTTTTTCCATAGTTCCGTTAACGTTCTCGCCTAAAATATTCATGTAGTTCATACGTATAATGCAAGTATGCATAACATAACAGAATTAAAATTTCATCATCTTAAAAAATGAAAAAGTTTTTCAAACTACTAGTAAGGAAATATGAGTCCTATACAGTAATTTTAGTACTTAAGTCACATAATATCAAAAGTAAAAAGTTCAATCGAATTCGATAAATCTTTTAAATATGTTCATATTTATATTGATATAATGGTATGTGTATGTATGAATTAGTTAGAAAAAGAAACTTCTAGACGCGTTGGCCATATTCGGAAAATTTTAGAGTCATTCCCTCATATTGAAGAACAAGACCTGAACAAATTGGTGATTAGCTATTTAGCTCTATACCATTGCTGAAGACAAACAAAATTAAAGCGAGATAATTAATTGGGCCTCAATTTCATTAGCGTATAATAGTGGACTCAGTTATCACTTAAACTCCCAACGTACTCTTATAAACCACACAGTTAACATGTTTTAATTCCACCCAATGTGGTACATTAATATGTTAAAAAAAAATCAAATAAGGATATATATTTCACTACAAAAAAAAAAAACCTTTAACGGCATTTTTAGAACCTTTTTACGGCGGTTTAAACCGCCATTTTAGGCTAAAACGGCGATTTGTAATTCGCCGTAAAATGCTCTAAAAACGCCTTAACTGCTAGGGTCGTAAAAGCTTTGTAGGCTTTTGAGACTGTTTGGTTTAGCGACGTCATTGGAAGCATTAGCCACGGTTATTTTAATCGCCGTAATTGATATGCGTTATTTGGTCAAATTAGTTTTGATACATTTGCATCGGTTCAATTACCTGCTTCCAAATTTTTCATTTTCTCTTTTCTTTTTGGGTTTGTTTCTTGTGCACTTTATCGGCATTTTTCAGCCTGCTTCCATTTTTTTTTTTGGGTTTGTTTCTTGTGCTACTTTATCATAATTTTTTATGTATTCTCATAAAGCATTTTTTTCTACCTACTTTCATTTGTTGCTGAAAGTTTGAATCCATCAATTTGTTACTGCTGAAACACTTTAAACTACGTTGCCGAAAATTTGAATCCATCAATTTTGGAATGTTTACAACAAAAGCAAAACACAAACGCATGGCAACTGAAGAAGATGATAAGATAACAACAACTGAAAAGAAAGCATGTGAGGTTTTAACTAATATGATATAACCACTGAAAAGAAAGTATGTGAGGGTTTCAGTTAAAACACTTTTAGTCAAAAGACATCCATACAAACAATTCCTAATTGGATGGATAAAAGACGTCCACAGTTAAACAATTCTCAACTCCAAATTTATGCACTCCTGTCTTGAACTATCTTGAGGATCCGCACACTTCCTGCATGGCAAACCCGTAAGAAAGAAAAAAAGTATATATTATCGAGCCAAAATCGTATAATACAATGACTAAAGATCTCAAGCATAAATAGATAAAGAAGAACATGTAGGAGCTAGCCAAGAGTGATTAATGCAGTTAACAAAAACTGTCTCATATATAAAAGTAAATCGCCTCATGGATGGTATACCTGAGAAAAAATGTATCGCTTGAAGAGATCGATATAAAAATTAATCAATAAAAATCTACATTTTGACATGAAAGCATATCAATTGGTATGCCTGGTAGATTCAGAATTTGACTTAATCGAACAAGGCATTCACATACTGGTAGGTAATGCTTTACACTCAGTAAAAGAGAGAGCATCAAATATGGCTTTCTTTTAAGGAATTTAATTTTCTTTTCTTCGTTTTTATATTTTACAGAATGCTGCAGACTTAAAGGGCAAGAGGCATTGGCAAACAAGACGGTCTATGCTCACCAAACACACAGATTATGCAGTAAAAACTCATTCCAATAGAAACAGAGATGTATGCAAAGAGTTGCTTTTCTATAAACCTTTTTGACAGAGGCACCAGTGATCAAATCAGTCAAAGAAACAGGATGCCAACCACACTCGCGCCAAAGCACCTGATCGAAAAAGAATAAAGTCGATTTAGTATTTTTACAACGAAACTAAAGTAAGAAATAAATTGAAATTCCTTATCTGCACAAAGTGATTCTATTGTTTTCATCTTTTTTTCATCATTTCCTTTGGGAGTGGGGAGAGACCATATCCTTTAATACCTCAACCAAAACATTTGCCAAATGAAATATAAAGAAAGCAAGTAGATACAACTAAGTTATCGCAACGCTAAATTATATAGTTCTACGGTCCCAGTTTTAGGATAATGATGTAACATGAATCAAATATAGAGATTAACAGCACGATATAATCATTGTGTGATTGCATATCGAGTCTTCAAATTTTAAGCCTCAAAAAACCAGAAATCCATAACGTGGGCGGATGTGAGATATAACTTAATGGTTTAGGAATAAAAGTTGGATAAACAGAAAACCAAAAAAGAAGGCCACACTCTGTATGCTGCTGAACTATGGGAATGCAATTAAGGAACCATTGATGTTTGTGACATGGATAATTTAACCATATGTTGAAACTGAGTGAACTTAGTTCAGCTTCATACTACTAATTGCAATGCAATCCACATTAACGAAAAGTAATATGGATGATGGTGCTGTTTAAGGCATAAAATAGAGTTAGTAAATGAACAGTTTTACCTTGGCTGAGACGAGCTTTTGTTGCAGGCACAAGTCATGAAAACAAACCTTCCTCAGACCCTGAGACAGGGAGCCCTCAGGGAGGAAGGAAACGTAAGCAATATGCAACCGATGGAGATGAGGAAACAACAAATTTGCAACGGCAGTTAATTGAAACATTGGAAAGAAATGGTAAATTGCTTAGCTTTCAACTTGAAGGTCAGAACTCTCACTATCAGTTGGAAAGAGAGCAGCAGAAGGAGCATACAAATAGCTTGATTGCAGTTCTCAATAAGCTAGCAGATGCAATGGGAAGGATGGCTAATAAGTTGTCGGAAGATGCTCACTCATGGTGTACACAACAGAAATTTTCCAAACTCGGTGTCCTCAACACATGCATATGTTCATTTAGATCAGACATTCCAAGACCACATTCAAGATGGCTCTTCTGATATACGGTTTTGTCTTTTCTTTTGAATGATCTTTATTACTATATGAATGCTCGGTGGTGTTGCAGGTTTACAGATTTGAGTACTAATAAGTATCAAATTTTTAGAAGCTAGCAGTTTCTTCTCGGATTTGGATTTCTTATAAACGTTATGATTTGATAATCTGATTTGGCATTTATCAACCCTTTGTATAGCCATGACTGTACAGGTATAAAATTAATGTCTTCAAACTGAGTGAATTTACACCAGATAATTCAATCTCAACTAGACATTAACTTTATACTACTAATTGCATGAATGAAGTTTTTCTTTGAATATTCACTGCTCATGGACTTTCTTAAGTCGGCAACTGATTTGCCCCTATTACAAATATAATTCCCAAACCTAACCCTAATTTAATTAAAAACATTAATTTTATACCTAAAAACCTAGCCCTAACTTAATTAAAATCATTAATTTTATACCTAAAAACCTTGCCCTAATTTAATTAAAAACATTAATTTTTACACCTAAAAACCTAGCCCTAATTTAATTAAAAACATTAATTTTATACATAAAACCTTGCCCTAGTTTAATTAAAACATTAATTTTATAACTAAAACTAATCAATCCTATAGAAACAGAGAAAACACTCACCGATTACTAAGTTCTTCAAAGAAAAAACTGATTCATATATGATAATCAAACAATATTTAAAACTGATTCATATATGATAATCAAACAATAGTTAAACTAACAGAGATGAGATCTATACAAGTATACCAGTCAATATAGATGTTGCATGGCTGGTTAAAGAAAAAAATACAAAAAATTATTTGGACAGCGATAATCACGAAATCATACCGGATTGATATAGATGTTAATCGGAGATTGAGAAGCTTCAATTGATCGGAGACTCAGAAGCTACGGTTGATCGGAGATTCAGAAGCTGCGGCGGTGTGAAAGAGAGAGAAAGAGCGATGAAAGAAAGGTTGTGAAGAGAAAGAGAGAGTAATATCTGAAGTGCGGTTTGATTCTTGGTGAAGAAGCTTTGTACTTAATCAGGAGACGTTGAGCTTGAGAGTTTTAGGCCAGAAGAAGCAAAGTAAAGATTGACAAATCATATTGGTAAAGTGATTTGCAAGAGAGAAAAGAAAAGAAATTTCAGGTTGGTAAAGAGAATTGAGCTGGGATGGTGATTTACTGAAGACCTTTGACGGCGGTTTTATAAAACCGTCGTATTTGGACATTTTAAGATTGCCCTTCTACGACGATTGTAGCTAACTGTCGTTAATGCTTCCTTTTGCGGCGGTTAGGCAGAACCGCCGAATTTGATCCGTCGCAATTGATCTGGTTTTTTGTAGTGTTTATACTAGATAAATATAGTATTTGCACAAACTTAGTCTCAAGTATCTTAGAGATTAATGTGGTACATAGTCTATTTTGATACCTGATGCTCTAGTTTGACAATAACATAAATATAGTATCATCAATATTTATGCAACTGTCGTTTAAGATAGTTGAGGAAAACTATCTTATGAGATGGTCAATCTAAAAGGTAGATATGCTTTTGAGGTGGCTTATCTGTTTTGATCTGTTTCTTTTAGATAAAAATATTGGCACATGAAGTCGTATACTGGTACAGTACTTAAAGCAGAATATCTAATCATTTTGCGTGATAATTAACATAATTGTAAACAGAAGTGAGATTACCTTAAAAGTGATGAACAGACTGAAAGCTAAAAAAATTTCAAAAATTATGAAATTATTACGCATATAAATACTTCCAAAAATTATGTTGCATTTATAGTTTTCCATCATAACATAGTATAATACACGCAACAACTATTAATAATACTTTCAAATATTCAAATTATTAATATATCTAACTTAGTCATTCTTTTTCTCAAATACTTAATCTGCTGGACTTATTGTTAACATAACATGTGTTTGAATTTTTTAGACATAAAAATCATTTTGGTGTTGATTTTTTTAATTAGTGGGATAGAATTGCATGAATTATGAGCCTACAAAACAGTTTCTCTCTGTTTGTTTGCCAATGGAACTAAATTAATAAAAGTGATGGGTAATCTGCATAGCTGCGTATAAAAATTGAAAAATATTGCTTTAAGTAGTTTTTGAGTCTCAAATATATTGGAAGTTATGCTATATATAGTGTCTATTTTGACACTTGATCGATGCTCTATGTTGACGTTAATATAGTATTAATTATTAACATTCAATCCACAATTATTTGAGAATTAATATTTATTTTGTATTCTTTTATTTATATACATTAATATAGTTTTTGCATCAATAAACACAACTGCTTTTTCCATTATTGTACTTTTAGAAAATACTTTTAAGCTTGTATTTGGCGAAAAAAATAGAATTATGTTCACACATTTTACCATCTTTATTAGTGTAAAGGTATTTTTATTCAAGAAAATCTATGAAGGGCCTACTATATTTTAGTTTCAAGAGCATATCATTTTCCCCCATGAGTTTTGACTTAAATCTCAAACTTTCCCTTGAGGCTTTACTTTTGCCTAGGTTCCTCCATGACATCAAAATCCATCAAACAAAGCCTTAAGCTTAAAGGACATTTTGGTCTTTTTATTTTTCCTTGAGCTATTTAATTCTATTTTAGTGCCTTTAATTTTTATTCTATTGTTTTATGGTTTTAGAACTTTAGCTTGTTGCAAAAAAGTTACACACTAAGAGAGAAAAAAGATCACATTGAATTTTATATATATATATACAGAGAAAGATAGATATGTATATGTATATTAATTTTTTTAAAGTGAATCTAATATTTTTCTAATATTGTGCATAACGCAAATTTTATACAATATATAAGCTGCTTTTTTATCTTTCTTGATATATATATATATAAAGCTTAGCTCATTTCCCAAAAAAGAAAAAGGCGTTGCATTAGAAAAAGATTGGATGCAATTTGGGATGTATATATATGTATAAAAAAGATAGATTTTAATATTTTTTTTCTCCAATCTCGAGCATAACGCGATTTTTGGATTAAGCTACTTTTTCTCGATTTCTTCATTTTTTATATTAAGATTTTATAAATTTTATTTGATTCTTGACCTTTTTATTGAATGACTTTGTTAAATTATTTTGTCTATGATTGTTTCCTTTTTTTCTTGCTTTTGTTTTAAAAAATAAATTGATGAAAATAGATTTCAACATAAGGCTTTATTTGGTAAAGTTTGAAGCCATAAGAGAATATGAGTAAAACAAAAACCTGATAAAGTGTTTGAGATTTAAGTTAAAACTCGTGGAGAAAATTGACATTTTCTCTGTTAGTTTCAGTCGATTTATTGAAATCTATAAGAAATTCCCTAGTTGAAGAAACTCTCCGGAGATCAAAAACCAAGAGATGAAATTTCTACTTTGATCTGGTTCTTGTAACTAAAATAACAGCACATGAAGTAGTATCATTAACATTTATTCGAGTGTTGTTAAAGATAGTTGAAAAAACTCTCTAGAGATAAAAGATAGATATATGCTTTGAGACAACTTGGAGATCATCAATCTAAAATAAGGTTAAAAGCCTTCAATAAACCTGAGATGGCATATATATCTTTCTTGATCAGTTTCTTTTAGACAAAAATAATCGCACATGAATTAAGTAGTATACTGGTATAGTACTTAAAAATAGATCCAATCATCTAATGAAATAACCAACATATATAATATAAACGTATGTGCTCACCTTAAAAGTGATGAACAAACTAAAAGCTAACACAAAGGCCTTTCTATCGAAGATGTTGATGAAGACTTAAACGTTGTGCAAGACTTCTTCGAAAGTATTTGGAAACATTATGGAAAGAAACGTAATTATTGAGTAAGTTTACAATACAAAATACCCCACTAACCCACCTAGTCCTTTTTCTTTTTCCCCTATTCTTTGTTTTTTACTCTCTCATATATTACTACAATTATGTCCTGGAATCTTGATGATAATATATATATATATATATTTGTTATAAAATAATTACTATAAAGGATATAATATAAGAAAGAACTGAGAGAGATTAGAAAGAGTTCTTATTGATTTCACTGTAAATTATGAATTACAATAACTTCTATTTATAAGAAAACTGAAGTTACTATACAGTTACTATTTACACAGTACCTGACGATTATGAATGGTATCTGACGGTTACTATTCATTAATATCTTAAAATATCCATCCTAAAATATCCATATCATAACACTCCTCCTTGGATATTTAATAATCAAGAATATGTCTCATTAAAACCTTATCAAAAAAACCCAATGGGATAAAAACTTGACTAAGAAAAAAGAGTACA
The DNA here is from genome assembly GCA_037974665.1 of Ehretia macrophylla. Taxonomy (NCBI): domain Eukaryota; kingdom Viridiplantae; phylum Streptophyta; class Magnoliopsida; order Boraginales; family Ehretiaceae; genus Ehretia; species Ehretia macrophylla. Next base: position 25,656,758 of record CM075772.1, read on the forward strand.
AAATTCTTTGTGTATGCTTTTTATACTGCCTCATTAAAAACATTGTCAAGAAAACCCAATAGGACAAAACCTGTACAAAGGAAAAAAAGAGTGCAGTGTATATGTCTCCCCCTATTGTGGGCATATCAAGAATGATCATGGAGTCGCCACATACCAATCTTCTATATTAACTTCTCGAATGTGCTAGTAGGCAATGATTTTGTAAACAAATCAGCAAGGTTCTCACTTGAATGAATCTGACAAACCTTGATTTCACAATTCTTTTGAAGCTCATGAGTAAAGAAGAACTTTGGCGTGATATGTTTAGTTTTATCACCCTTAGTATAGCCTCCCTGTAGTTGGGCAATACATGCAGCATTATCTTTATGCGAACATATCATTAATGATCACAAAGTTGACATATGTCAATCTTGATAGCTAGTTCATTATGGGTAATGCTTTTGTGAACGCTCAAACAATATTTTCACTTTATTGAATTTGATGAGAACTAGCGTCACTTCTCTCTTGAATTCATGGACAAATAGAATTTCAGTGTGACATACTTGTATTTGATCTGCCTCGTTAAAACCTTACCAGGAAAAACCCAGTGGGAAAAAAACCTTGATGAAGGAAAAAGAGTACAACGCACAAATACTTTCTCCTTGTCATTGCAACATTTATCATGGTGACAGATCTTTCAAGTAATGTATTATACACTTCTGAGCATGTACTTTCTAATCTTTGTTGGTAAAACTTTTAGTGAACAAATCTACTGGATTTTCACTTGCGTTTACTTGTTTTGTGGGGGTCAGATAAATGGTCAGCATCTACAGGGCCAATGTATGATGATTGCAACCATCTTTGATACAATAAGTCCATATTTGATGTTCCACCTACATAGAATGACATGTGCTCAATTTCATTCCAATGACTTCAAGTTGGAATCACACTATATATTTTGCTAACAAATTAATGGAAGACAATTTCCTGGTCTTTTATTATTAAGAAGATACATTAGTGGACCAATAGTATTGAGATATGGTACTTCAGGTCCAATAGTTATCTCATTATATTCTCAATCGTCCTTTTTAATATTAGGACAATAATCATATAATCTTTATCACTCTAACGTTTTTCATATTATTTTGTCAATGAGTACTCGATCTTCAGGTCGATAAAGTCTCACTCGTATAAGCTCTTCAGGAGCCTTTATTCAAGAATCATCAGCATATATTTCAACAATAATTAATAAACTTAACTTGTAAGACAGTAATGCAATGGACAACAAATAGAGATCTACAAGGAGATAATACTTCTTATCATGATACATGAGTAACAAAATATCAACATATACTAAGAAGATTATATTACATTCTTTCAGAATGTTTTAATTTGTACAAAGATCTTTGTAATCAATTACAATTCCCAGAATTTCAAGTCATATGCTTCAGGCATAGTAAGTTCTTCAAGAACTTCAATATCATATGCTTCATGCATAATAAGTTCTTCAGGAACTTCAATACCATATGCTTCATTCATAATAAGTTCTTCAGGAACTTCAATATCAATATCACGTGATTTATATTGGCAAGTTGTTTCCATTTCTATAAGAAGCATAGGAACTCATTCAAATATTAACAATGGTATTACAGATACCATATGAGGATATCAGCCAAAGCGTACCCACATAGCATACTAACTCATTCTCTGTGAAACTTTAAGCATTTAAGGGATAAATACCTATATGGTACACTCATTGCAAGTATCCAAGCATTGTGGGATTGAAAATGACATAGGGTTTGCTTCACAATGCTCCCTCTCAATCCTACATACAAAAATTTCACGTTTGTCATGTGAGCTAAGTTTCCACTATATTGCTTCTCTCTCGTTGACCGATCAGGTCTTTGTCGACATTCATCTACACTTTGTGGTTTAGGATCCTAATCGCTTTATTCCAAGCGTTTGGCCTCTCTAGGGACCAAATATTCTTCAATCTCTGCAAGAATTGTGCATTTACCAACGTCGGTTGGTTTTACTAGTTCTGTCATGCTTCTCAAAGGTATAGAATTTGTAGGATTCATAATTCCTATTTTTGTCTCCACGTGTTCTCCCTTTTCAAAAGGATAATATCTTTTGCACCGACAGATACACTACGCTTCTAGCGTGTCTCAGATGCATATGCTATGACGCTTACTATATTTTCTAGAAATTTGATCATGATCAATTTCTCTTTTCATCTTCATTCTCTTTCAGGAGTAATTTAACTGAGCGAGATCTCTTTATTCTCAATACTTTCAATATTCACATTATATTTAGGTACTTGATACTCTCTTGGAATAATATTTCTCAATTTGTTTTTTAACTCCTTATCCTGATATCTTCAAGATATCAAACAATTTAAAAATGCCAACTCGCATATTTTGTTCCTTTATCATTGGAACCAATATATCCACCACGCTTCAAGCATACAGTAGACTATATTTATTGATGTGTTTCTCAATTGAAACATCAACTTTAATCATAGCATTTAAAGTTGGTATTTGTGACTGAGTCATTATCTTTGCATCGATGAATAATTTGATGAACTTTAGTTCACATTGATTAATATGAGGATCAATATGATGATGTTTTTTTTATAAATTTCTCATTTCTCATTTCTCTTTCTCTAGCTTTTGTTTTTCCCCCCTTGATAATGAGAATATCATTTAATTAATTAGCAAAATATGCTATTGAAAAATCTCCCGTCAATGAGCCAACATATATATTTAATATTTGATGATAGTTTTAATGATAATATCTCAATATTTCCTATCATCCCATCTTCGAGGCTTGTGAGGAGCAATATAAACACATATTATGCAAAATATCGTTAGATAGGATATGAATAGTAGGAGTAGAATTCAAACAATTGGCTGTGTTTGAATACACATTACAACATCTAATATTGCATATCCTTAAATAGAACTAGATAACTTAGTTGTCGATAATATTGATCGAGCAATTAACTACAAACATTTAATGAAGGAGTGTGTTGGGCATTTTATGTATTTGTGTGAGTCACAACATATTCAACACTAATCCCAATTAATGTACAATAGTAGGGGTGACTTTAGACCAAATTTTGTTGGGCATAATCAATAAATAAAAATTTATTTGACTATAGAATCATTTGATTCTTTAAATAGTGTCTATTTGGATTTTCAATAATTTTTTTCAGCACTGCATCTAGATGTCCAATGTAATGTGCCAAATAAAATAGCTTTTCGTGACGAAGTATAAAAATATCTTATGCTTATGAATGGGAGTTCATTGGAAATTTTTTTCAATAATTCCTCTTTTATTTTTCAATACACCCATATAAATAGATGACGTGATTTCTTCTCCTTGGCACTTGGCACTTGGCTTGGCCGAAATTTTCATACACATCAGAAGCAATACTTCTCTCCTTTTCTCTTGGTACATTCGGCCATGGCTAGAAAGAATAGGAAAGTTCTACTTTTTATTTATTAACTATTGCTTATCACATTGATGAATATAATACATGAATCACTTGTTCTCCCTTAAAACATGGAGCAAAACAATAGAAAGAGAAGACATGCTTTCTTAAATTAAGGTTATAACCAATTATGCTCATCATCTCGTTAAGCATATACTTCTCCTTTTACATAAAGACTTGTTAATGGACATCTCAACTATTGATTAAATTAATGAAAATGAAGATTCTTCGTATGAAGCTCATTCTCCTAATTTGTTAATAACATATCATTTCATTCTATTATCTATTTGGCCAAAATCAATCTAGATGTGCTCGTTTTAAAGTTATGCTACAAGTGCAAGCAAAACAAGCTAAGTGAGCATTAGTGCAAAATGTGAAATTTGGACAGCTCATTGCACATCACTTTTAGAGCCATTTTGACATAGTAACGAGCCTGTAAATTAATGAAATTTATATAAAAGCCAAATTAGGCAGTTTAGAGCAAATGTTGATTTTTGGTGTGAAGGCTAATTCTAACGTTTTGACCATCCGATTTAAGCATTTCGGAAATGTGTTCTGAAATCGCTGGTGCAGGGAAATCTGCGCTGTTAATTTCGAAAGACTGTAACTTGATGGATATAACTCCGAATTAAGATCTGTTTGAGCCTAAACCCATCTACACTTAATGAACTATAAGTCTGTGCAATTTCAGAGTTTTTAAAGATCATTTAGATAGGTAAATGAATCAGTAAAGTTAAGTATATGCAGTCTAGAACTTTAGCTTATAACATATCAAAGTAATCAACATTTTAAATCTAATCAAACAAATCATTATGATTAAATTAATATAAGCCACCTGCACATTAATTTAACATGTTGTCTCTCCATTGATTAGTTTGGTGGATTTGTCTTTCATGATCTTAATTAGGCTCCACGTTCCATATAGTAATACAAATTTCACTGCCATAATCGTGTAGGCTTAAAATAAAATTAGGCACTAACTAATGTTTGCCATGTTTTTTCTCCACGTTTTTAATTTGCTGTAACAAAGCATATTGATTAAAGTTTTAGCATGTCAAACCAATATCAACAAACTTTAGTTTATAACAAATGATGACTAAAGTTATTTTGATAGTCAAGATGAGAAATTTTCATATTGGCAAGAGATCATAAGCTTCCAAATGCAAAATTCATAATGTTGGTATCTTTGCAAGATATGTGATGATCAATATTAAAATAGTATATAGTTTGCAAAAGTTCCAAATGATGTGATTATTTTATGTGGGTCTAATCATCATTCCATCCATTGTCATGAAATAAAGCTATTAAAGCATTACGATATATTTTTTCCCCCTTTAGTAGTTCCCTCTTGCAAGAAGTACATCACATATATATATTGAAAAATAAGCTTAAGACATAATTAGTACACATGTCTTGGCCAACATAACAAGTTGTTCTCGGGTTTTACCAGCCAAGGTAAATACGCAAATAAATAAAATGAAAGTTAGAGACTTAGATGTAATAACGTAAATACGTAAATAAATAATGAAAATTAAAGTTAGATACAATAACGTAAATACGTAAATAAATAACTAAAATTAAAGTTAGTTGCAATAACGTAAATACTTAAATAACTAAAATTAAAGTTAGTTGCAATAACGTAAATACGTAAATAAAGAAAATTAATGTTAATTGCAATAAGCTCATTGTCATATTATTAATTATGTTCAAGTCATCATTTTTGCATTCTTGTAAATAATAAAAATTAAGTTCAAAAGTTACTCCATATCCTTATAAGTAACGGAATATTAGATCCAAAATTTGTTATTGGCATGATTAATTAAATGTCAATATCATTATTTAATTGCTGGTAGGGTCATCTCCTTTTGAAAAGAAAACTTTAGAAAATAACATTTTAATGAATGAATTTGATAAGGGAAAGCATTTTGGATTCCTGGGTAAGGCGGGAGGCGGAAGGCATAACTAAAGGCTAGGCTAGGTTTGAGAGAGAGAAGTAGAAGATGTGTTTCGGGCTCAATCTGACTTTGCCCCTTTAGTCAGGGATTCCTCATTATTTATAAGCAAATCATTACAAAGTAGATAATTACAAGCGGAATATTCACTATTCCTGACAAGGACTAAAGCAGCTTCCTTAGATAAAGGAAAAGTTGTCACGACATACAATAATTCATAATAAGACAAACCTGACGCGACTAAAGCAGTTTCCTTTAATAAAGGAAACTTCACTTATTACAAACAGACAAATAAGACACGACATAAAGGGAATCTGAAGTGACAATAGATTCCTGTCATATCATATTCTTACAAGACGACAAACCTATTTACATGACACGAGAAGCTTCGTCCTGGGATTCTTGAATCTTGTCTGTGATGAGTCACCATTTGTCATTATTAAGATCGATATCATCCCACCACTCCTGATTGTTTTGGCTACTAAAATCATCTCCCCCCCACGGGTCGTAGTCAGACCCAAGGTCTGCAGTAGAATAGGCATCTGGATAAGAGAAATTCTGGAAGGCGAGGAGGTGCTCATGAAAGTGGGGCTATCAGGAAAGCGGACATGCCAAAACTCTTGGGGATCAGAAACATCTAGACCATGAGCTCTAGAACTAGCTCTTTTGACGGTAAGACATTGTTCCCAAGAAATAAAATATTCCCAAGGCTCCTACTAGAGATGGAAATGGTTGATTGGAATAATAGCTGGCGGAATGACGCGATTCCAAACATCTGTGAGGCGTATGATGAAAACAAGCTGGTGCTGAATAATTTGACCGGTGATGAGTGTTGGAGGGTCAAATGTCTGAAACACCTGTGAGAAAAGCTTGACGAAGCGGGATTCTGGGAACACACGAACATGTCTCTGAATGAGCTCTGGATAAAAAAGAACTGTCATAGGGTAATAATTAAGCCAATACCAAAGATACAAGAATTGCATCTTTGAAAAATCATAATTATTAAAATCAAGAACAGTATCCCATGGTTCTTCATGCTGGGGATTGTAACGAACAACGTTGCGAACATAATAGACAGAGGCTAACAGATCAATAATTCTTCTGAGCTTGTTCTCAATGAATTCTTCAAAAAAATCAGTGATCCGGCTTCTAGCGAATGATCGAAGTATCTTGATCTTGATCTCCTCAGGTAGGGCTTCAAGAAATTGAGATTGCTGGTCTGAACTCAAATCATAAAATGTATGAGACTGGCCATCAGTGGGATCTGGATTTGAACTGGAACTGCCTGGAATAAGACATGGAACAAGGGAAGCTGGAAGCTTGCATCCATCTGGGTTTACCATGCATACATCTTTTTTGGATGGTGGTGTGCGAGAGAGAAAATCAGCAAGGATATTCTCTTTGCCTGGGATGTGTCGCATTGTCCAATTGAATTGGGAAATCCATTCTGTCCATCGGATGAGTTGTGGATCTGGAATATCATTCTGCTTTCTTCTGAGAACGCCTTGAAATCCTTTAAAATCTGTTTCAATAATAAAAGGATTCTGAGCAAGATAAAACTTGAATTTTTTGATTCCGTGAATAACTGCAAGAACTTCTCTTTTGAAATAGGGATAATTACGTTGTGCTGGTGTGAAAGATCCTGACTTGTAACCACAGACTTGTCTGTGTCCATTGTCTTTTTCAATGAGGACTGCTGCCCAGAAATCAAGGGAAGCATCGGTCTGTAAAATGAGTTGTCCTGGACCTGGGATCTTGAGAGGAGGAAGTGTTTTGCATAACTCCTTTAGATTCTGAACTGCAACTGTGGCTTCTGGAGACCAATTTCCAATGTTGGATTTTCGGAGGTACTTGAAAATATGGCTGGTGTAGTTGGCCAATGATGGGACATGTGATGAGGCATAATTGATGAGGCCAATGAATTGTTGGATCTGTGTAACAGTTCTGAGTTCATCAGGAAAGTCGAGGACTTTGCTTGATATGTGGTCCTGTAAGAGAATGTGTCCTTCTCTGATCTGCAAACCAAGAAAATCAATAGCATTTAGACCAATTTTCATCTTGGATTCAGCAAGAACTAATCCATGCTGGTAGGTTAGTTCCTGGAATTGTCGGAGATGTTGATGGTGTTCTTCAGCTGTGTCACTGAATATCAAAACATCATCAATGTAGACTATACAGTGCTGCGCGAGTGGCCTGTAAACATCATCCATTCTGTGCTGGAACTCGGACGGTGCATTCTTGAGACCGAATGGCATGACATTCCATTCATAATGACCTTGTGGAACAACAAAAGCAGTTTTGAATCTGTCAGCTTCAGTAATACCAATCTGCCAAAATCCAGATTTCATATCAAATTTTGAGAAAATTTTGGCTTTGGACAGTTTCTGAAAGAGTTGTTCCTTTCTTGGAATAGGGTATCTGATATCCCGCAATTGATCATTGAGTTGGCGATAATCTATCACCAATCTTTTCTTTCCTCGAACTTGTTCAGATCTTTTGTTGACATAAAAGGCATGACTTGCCCACGGAGATTTGGATGGTCGGATGAGACCCTGCTCGAGTAGTGTTTGAATTTTAGCTTGACAAAGATCTTCATCTTTTGGCATTCCTGGATGAGAGGGGGTTTGGTGTGGCATCTGCCAATTCTATTTGTAAGGTAGAGAGACAAAGTGTTTCTCTCTTTCCCAAAACTTGTTTAGAAGAATACCGCAACAGGAAATGAGGAGGCTTCTTTCTTCAGCAAATTCATCATCTTGAATAGCTGAAACCTGTGAGGGTAATTTCTGTAAGGATACCCAAGGGGTATACTGATTATACAGGAATTGGAAACCATCTATTTGAAATGAGAATGGAGCAAGTAAGGTGAGGAAATCCATTCCTAAAAGAATATCTTCACAGCATTGATCATACTGGTAAAAGCTGTGTCGGACTGAGACATCTGGGGATAAGTGTATGGGAATGGTCATGGAATGTGCTTCACTTGCAAATCCACTACCAGAAGCAGTGGTAAAGGTTTCTCTGGAGGATATCCAAAATTCAAGAGGAAGACACTTGGATTTCATGAAAGAAATACATGATCCTGTGTCTAGAAGTGCAGTAACAGTGATAGGAACATATCCTGGAGGGTTTACAACAAGCTTTATGTATGGATTATAGATTTGTCCTGGGGTAAAGGTAGCTTTAGAAGTGGTAAGGATTGGTTGTTCAGAGGTTTTGTGTATTTTGGCTATGGAGAGGTTTGGTTCTGAATCAGAGGATTCGGATTCTGAGGTGAGATCTGAGGATGAGGCTGTATCAAGGTTAAGGACGGCTTGATCTGGTTCGAAAGTCCATGTGTATAGTTGGTCATCAAAGTTTTGAGTTGAGATAAACTGAACAAGCTTGACTAGTAGCTTCTTGGTCTTTTTTAGGTAACAATCCTTTGCAAAATGTCATTTCTTTCCACAAAGAAAACAGTTAGTGGAAGAAGAAGTTTTTGATCTTTTCTTCACAAATTTGAACTTCTTGAAAGGTTTTCTAGACTTGTGAAACCTTTTATGATGTTTGTGCCTCTTGTATTTGTGACACGAACATGAGGAGTGGTTGTGAGTGTGACAGCCAAACTTTTAGAAATCTTTTCTGCAAAAGGTATCTATTGTTTTTTTCTCGTTGCTTTTGAGGAGCTTGCCAAGTCGCTTGGACTCGCAATGATCTTGAATGAGCTTTCTGGCCATCTGGTACAAGTGAGCAAGACTCACCTGTATTAGATCTACAATATTGGCTCGTTTGAACTCTGTTTCGAGCAATTCAGGAAGAGGTTGTGGCATGTTAAAGACGAACGCCTTCTTGATGGTTTCTATATTTTTTCCAAAGATAAAATACAGAGCTTCCTGTCTGAGATAGTAATCTCCAAGTTTTGCAACATCACAGCATTTGTTGAGTAAGAACTCCTTTTCTGCCTTTTCAATCTCTTGGGCTGTTTGTCCTACGAAAACATTTCGTAGACATGTTAGGAATATCTAAATAGGATCTGTATCTGTCAGAATGATCTGTCTTTCTTCTTCTGTCAGCATCCTTGTCCACCAACTGCAGAGTGATCCTGTAAAAGCAGCAACAAGACGGTCAATGATATCTCTTATCTCAAGAGTAGGATTTCGGAGAGATTCTCCATTTATCCATGCATCCATCTTCTCAAGATATTTGAGTCTGTCATCAGGAGGAATTGCATCAATGTTCCAGAATTGCTTGTGATCTGGAGCATATGGGATGAAAACTTTTCCTTCAATGTTTTGTTATCTCTGAGGTTGCTGTTGTGGAACCTGTGGGATTTGTACTTGTGGTGGCTGTTGGTTCCGGTGTTCTCCTGCTTGGGAAGTTTCTCCCTGGTCACTGGTTGCTTCTGAATCATCAGGATTAGTTTGAACAGGGTTGTATGTACGTGTCCTTGTGGTGTCCGTGTAGAACGATGTCACAGGGGTCTGCATAAGAACTGGCCCTTTGTATGGTGGAATCGTTTGAGAGGATGAATCCTTTTCAAACGGATCAAAGGATGAAATGACTGAGAAAATTTCACTAAGACCTTCTTTCTCGTCTTCATCACCCCACTCAGTTGGGGTAATTTTCTCTTTGGAGAGATAATGAGGAGGTGGTGTGAGATCAACCCAATAAGCTTTTTCGCAATTTCCACTTGGTATCCAGACTGCATGATCTGGCTTTGGATTGTGCTTCCAAGGATGAGAGGACTGTTTCTTCGGCTTAGTTGGTTGTTTGAGCTTCTAAGCGAGTCGTTCCCTTTTTCTCTTGAACTCGTCTGAGTCAAGATAATGCTTCTCTGAAGAAGATTTCTTCATGTTGATCATATTGATGTTGTTCCAGGGACGAACTTGTCCGGAAGGGTTCCGAACTGGAGCGGCCTTCTGAAGCTTTTTCCAGTTAATAAGATTTTGCTGGTGATATCTGTGATTTCTGTGGAAAGCCTTGTGGATGTCATTATATTGGTCATAACAACCTTGTCTGAGATGCTCATGGGCTTCTTTTGTCCATGCCACATGTTCCCTGAGATCTTACCATATTTTCTCAATGGCAGCATTCTGGGCTTTTGCATTCATGTTGCCCCAATTGATTGCTGACTCGATTGGTCCAACATCTTGTGGTCTGGTTTTGGTAAGCTACCATTTACCAACATATGCATTGTCGGCTTCTCCAGTATAGTAGATGTCTTCAGGAAAATTAACAGAACAGACATATCTCAAGGATCTAGATCTGGTAGCAAAGGGTTTTCTGACACAGTGTGGACAGGACTGAGGATGTCCAGCAAGTTGACATTTTTCACATGGTTCAGCTGGTTGGGATTCTGTTGGAAATGTTATGGCGACACAACCTAGTTCTAGAGGATGCCTAGAGATTCTTGGTAAATCATGGATGATTGGTCGGTTATGGCTTCTTTCATAATCATTTTTCCAACGAGGAGGGAAAGTGAGTTCATGTTTGGTATAGATTTTTGGTTGGGTAACATTACTATCACCTAAGACGTGGACTCGAGGCTTACAGTTGTGGTCCATGAAAAAGAGATGGGTTTGGACTTTATAGGTCATGGAATGATGGAGTGCTACAATGGTTTCATTTGGGTTCATATCAGCTCCATAAAGTTGGATAAGGACTTGTATGGTTTGAGAAAGGGTAGGACGGGAAAGATCAAGGGTAAAGTTTGGTTCAACCTGGATGAGAGCATGGCCATTGTGAACACCTACTTCAACGACACAGATGAGTGCATCATCAAACTTACGCCACCTGGTATCTAGTAGAGAGACTAGACATGAAACATTTTTTCCGGCAAGAAAACTAGGCTGTAAGGCTAGACGAATGGCTCCAAGGTGTAAACCTTTGTAATCTTTCTGTCTATATCTACGGAGATCAGATTCAGAAAATATAGGAAGATAGGTTTCTGTGCGGGAAGAGGATACGGATTGTACAGAGACTGTAGCGGATTTATACACGGCTGTAAGGGCTGCTGGCTTGGTAGGTAATAGAGATTTTAACTTTTGTGTGTGTTGGGAAGTTTAGTAATATAAGTATGGGTTTAACGGAGAGAGTTTGAAGAGTTCACCTGGTTTGGTAGATGGAGGTGTTTGGGTTATGTCTACCTCATAATGAGATGCGTAAGGATCAAAGAAAGTGACTTCAGAGTTGTTAGCAACAACTTCTTGTTCTGGCAGGGGAAGATCAGCCATGGTGGATACACTGGTCACGACTGGACTTACAGCGGGACTTACTGCGCCTTTCATTCACTCTTTAACGGCTATTTCCCTATTGCCAAAGACTCTAGTGTTCAACACACAAGTATTGTTTAAGACCTTCAATACCAGAATAGGGAAGTGCTACAGTTAACTAGGCTCTGAGACCACTAAGGGTAAGGCAGGAGGCGGAAGGCATAACTAAAGGCTAGGCTAGGTTTGAGAGAGAGAAGTAGAAGATGTGTTTCGGGCTCAATCTGACTCTGCCCCTTTAGTCAGGGATTCCTCATTATTTATAGGCAAACCATTACAAAGTAGATAATTACAAGCGAAATATTTACTATTCCTGAAAAGGACTAAAGCAGCTTCCTTAGATAAAGGAAAAGCTGTCACGACATACAATAATTCATAATAAGACAAACCTAACGCGACTAAAGCGGTTTCCTTTAATAAAGGAAACTTCACTTATTATAAACAGACAAACAAGACACGACATAAAGGGAATCTGACGTGACAATAGATTCCTGTCATATCCTATTCTTACAAGACGACAAACCTATTTACATGACACGAGAAGCTTCGTCCCAGGATTCTTGGATCTTGTCTGTGATGAGTCACCATCTGTCATTATTGAGATCAATATCATCCCACCACTCCTGACTGTTTTGGCTACTAAAATCATCTCCCCCCCACGGGTCATAGTCAGACCCAAAGTCTGCAGTAGAATAGGCATCTGGATGAGAGAAATTCTAGAAGGCGAGGAGGTGCTCATGAAAAGTGGGGCTATCAGGGAAGCGGACATGCCAAAACTCTCGGGAATCAGAAACATCTAGACCATGGGCTCTAGCAGTAGCTCTTTTGATTGTAAGATATTGTTTCCAAGAAATAAAATATTCCCAAGGCTCCTGCTGGAGGTGGAAATGGTTGATTGGAATGATAGCTGGCGGAATGACGCGATTCCAAACATCTGTGAGGCGTATGATGAAAAGATCAAAACCCTCTTCTTCCACTAAGTGTTTAATTTGTGGAAAGAAAGGACATTTTGCAAAGGATTGTTACCTAAAAAAGACCAAGAAGCTACCAGCCAAGCTTGTTCAGTTAATCTCAACTCAAAACTTTGATGACCAACTATACACATGGACTTCTAAACCAGATCAAGCCGTCCTTAACCTTGATACAACCTCATCCTCAGATCTCACCTCAGAATCCGAATCCTCTGATTCAGAACCAAACCTCTCCATAGCCAAAATACACAAAACCTCTGAACAACCAATCCTTAGCACTTCTAAAGCTACCTTTACCCCAGGACAAATCTATAAGCCATACATAAAGCTTGTTGTAAACCCTCCAGGATATATTCCTATCACTGTTACTGCACTTCTAGACACAAGATCATGTATTTCTTTCATAAAATCCAAGTGTCTTCCTCCTGAATTTTGGATATCCTCCAGAGTAACCTTTACCACTGCTTCTGGTAGTGGATTTGCAAGTGAAGCACATTCCATGACCATTCCCATACACTTATCCCCAGATGTCTCAGTCTGACATAGCTTTTACCAGTATGATCAATGTTGTGAAGATATTCTTTTAGGAATGGATTTCCTCACCTTACTTGCTCCATTCTCATTTCAAACAGATGGTTTCCAATTCCTGCATAATCAGTATACCCCTTGGGTATCCTTACAGAAATTACCCTCACAGGTTTCAGCCATTCAAGATGATGAATTTGCTGAAGAAAGAAGCCTCCTCATTTCCTGTTGCGGTGATCTTCCAAACAAGTTTTGGGAAAGAGAGAAACACTTTGTCTCTCTACCTTACAAAGAGAATTGGCAGATGCCACACCAAACCGCCTCTCATCCAGGAATGCCAAAAGATGAAGATCTTTGTCAAGCTGAAATTCAAGCACTACTCGAGCAGGATCTCATCCGACCATCCAGATCTCCGTGGGCAAGTCATGCCTTTTATGTCAACAAAAGATCTGAACAAGTTCGAGGAAAGAAAAGATTGGTGATAGATTATCGCCAACTCAATGATCAATTGCAGGATATCAGATACCCTCTTCCAAGAAAGGAACAACTCCTTCAGAAGCTGTCCAAAGCCAAATTTTTCTCAAAATTTGATATGAAATCTGGATTTTGGCAGATTGGTATTACTGAAGCTGACAGATTCAAAACTGCTTTTGTTGTTCCACAGGGTCATTATGAATGGAATGTCATGTCATTCGGTCTCAAGAATGCACCGTCCGAGTTCCAGCACAGAATGGATGATGTTTACAGGCCACTCGCGCAGCACTGTATAGTTTACATTGATGATGTTTTGATATTCAGTGACACAGCTGAAGAACACCATCAGCATCTCCGACAATTCCAGGAACTAACCTACCAGCATGGATTAGTTCTTGCTGAATCCAAGATGAAAATTGGTCTAAATGCTATTGATTTTCTTGGTTTGCAGATCAGAGAATGACACATTCTCTTACAGGACCACATATCAAGCAAAGTCTTCGACTTTCCTGATGAACTCAGAACTGTTACACAGATCCAACAATTCATTGGCCTCATCAATTATGCCTCATCACATGTCCCATCATTGGCCAACTACACCAGCCATATTTTCAAGTACCTCCGAAAATCCAACATTGGAAATTGGTCTCCAGAAGCCACAGTTGCAGTTCAGAATCTAAAGGAGTTATGCAAAACACTTCCTCCTCTCAAGATACCAGGTCCAGGACAACTCATTTTACAGACCGATGCTTCCCTTGATTTGTAGGCAGCAGTCCTCATTGAAAAAGACAATGGACACAGACAAGTCTGTGGTTACAAGTCAGGATCTTTCACACCAGCACAACGTAATTATCCCTCTTTCAAAAGAGAAGTTCTTGCAGTTATTCACGGAATCAAAAAATTCAAGTTTTATCTTGCTCAGAATCCTTTTATTATTGAAACAGATTTTAAAGGATTTCAAGGCGTTCTCAGAAGAAAGCAGAATGATATTCCATATCCACAACTCATCCGATGGACAGAATGGATTTCCCAATTCAATTGGACAATGCGACACATCCCAGACAAAGAGAATATCCTTGCTGATTTTCTCTCTCGCACACCACCATCCGAAAAAGCTGTATGCATGGTAAACCTAGATACACGCAAGCTTTTAGCTTCCCTTGTTCCAAGTCTTATTCCAAGCAGTTCCAGTTCAAATCCAGATCCCACTGATGGCCAGTCTGAGACATTTTATGATTTGAGTTCAGACCAGCAAGCTCAATTTCTTGAAGCCCTACCTGAGGAGATCAAGATCAAGATACTCCGATCATTCGCTAGAAGCCGGATCACTGATTTCTTTGAAGAATTCGTTGAGAACAAGCTCAGAAGAATTATTGATCTGTTAGCCTTTGTCTATTATGTTCGCAATGTTGTTTGTTACAATCCCCAGCTTGGATAAGGACCTGTATGGTTTGAGAAAGGGTAGGATGGGAAAGATCAAGGGTAAAGTTTGGGCTGCTTTTAGAATCAACTTGAACATAGTTTTATATACGTGTGTTTATATGTAGATACACATATATGTGTGTATTATATAGATTCAAAATATATAATCAAATCATAATTGAAAAAGGAAGGATTACATAGACCTTTGAGAAATTTGAATCGGTTAGTTTGTGCGTTGTTGTTACGGCAGAGCTTCGTGCCGATAATGTGTTATAAAATAATTACTATAAAGATTATAATATAAGAAATAGCTGAGAGAGATTAGAGAGAGTTCTTATTGATTTCACTGTAAATTATGAATTGCAATAACTTCTATTTATAAGAAAACTGAGGTTACTATGTAATTACTATTTGCACAGTATCTGACTATTATAAATAGTATCTGACGGTTACTATTTACTAATATATTAAAATATTCATCCTAAAATATCCATATCATAATAATATTTTTTTTTTGTAGGTGTCGACATCTTTTTGTAAATTTTGTATAGATTAATTTAGTCAATGAATCACTTTAATTAGTAAAAATAAAGATGGGTCGGCCATGCCTGTTGGCATCTATCTTCGTTTGTGCTCATTCTTCTTTTATTTAATCTGTTGCAGATAGTGGCGGCTAGGTGTTGGGGTTTTGCTGAGACAGTTGAAAACCCCAGAAAAAAGAAAACAATTAAAGGTCCTCACGGAAAAAAACAATGATCAGGAGATGTTAATAGAAAGAAGTTGACGAAGACTTTTAGAGGTTGTGCAACACTTTCTTAAAAGTTGCTGGGAAACATTACGAAAGAAATATTGGTAATTGAGTAGTCCTACATTGTCAATACAAGGGTAAATGATAGAGATGATCCCTTATCTATCAAATGTGATCAATTATTCTTTTATATGTGTGATGTTGTTAGTCCTTTAAACAAAATGTGTCAATTTTTTTAACACATATTGTATATGCCCGTCACGTGACCAACTTAAGTAACATTTTGAAGGGGTAAAGGATTAATTGGTCATTTGCCGAGCGAATGCAATCTACGTTAAAAAATGACAGAATTTGTTAAAATGACTATTGGCGTCACAGATTTAAATACAAGAGATTAATTTGTCATATTTTATAGATAAATGATGAAAATATCAAAAAATCTATAAATAACGGACCATTTCCGTCATTTACTCTAAATATAATAATGCTCATGAAAAACGGTATCAGCAAAAGTGATGCTTTAAATCTTTTTAGGCGTCTTTGACATAACAAAGAATCATGTACATGTCGTATCCAAGGGCTCGCCCATAGGAGAAGACTAATAATTGTAAATGTGAGTTTGGGTCCTCTTAATTGTTATCGGAGATAAATTTTATAATTAAACTGATACATATTTCAGGTATAATTGATTCATACCTAATTGTTAGGCTAGGTGGTGAGGATGTCAGCATGCCTATCATAAGGATTGAATGTCCCAGGATTATGTCTGGCCCGATTTATGCATCAGGGGTTGGTTAAATTGAGGATGCTTCCAGAGTTAACCAAAAAAAAGGAAAAAAAAAAATCATGTACATGTCAATTGGAACTGACGAACCAAGCACCTTTCAATAATAGCATAGCATCAAGGAAATCATACGTGACAACAAGCGTAAACCTCCAATTCAAAGTGGCTTTCTACCTGCTGTTTTCAACGGTTTTGGGCTGTCTCGCTGCCTTTTTTATTTCTTTTTCTGTAATACATGCGCTGAACTGTAGATGTTGAATGTGTCAAAAACTCAAAAAAAAAAAAACTTATTTTTTGGATAAACGGTAGCCAAAACAGTAATTCGAACTTTAAACTTACTATTCTACCCACATAAATTTCATCATCTTAAAGAAAAATGAAAAGTTTGTCAAACTATAGCTAGTTGGAAATATAAATTTTATAAAGTGATTTTAGTTCTTTGTCACAATATCAAAAGTAAAAAGTTTTAAGAAAAAATTTGCAAGATACTCGCATAAGGTCTATAAAGTTTTAAACATGTTTGTATATATCGATATAATAGTACGTGCATGTATGAATTAGTTGAAAAAAGAAACTTCCGGACGATATAATATCTTGGCCCAGGAAATTTTACATATCATTCCCCATGTTCAAGAATAAGACCTGGACCATTCTTGAAGAGGTCTTCTTATGGAAGATGTTGACGAAGACTTTTAAATGTTGTCTAACACTTAACTTCTTTAAAGATGCTGCGAAAGATTATGAAAGAAATGTAATAATTGAGTAATCCTAAAATATAAAGTTAATATAGATAACAATGCTCATGCAATGAATCTTTTCGTTTTCTCCAACTACACTTTGACTTTTTATTTCATCCATATGACTGTTGCATGAAAGATGCGAGTTCTGCAGAGACAATTGAAAAACCCCAAAAATAAGAACGATTAAGGTTCCTTTGCTGAATTTCTATTCCAAACAGCTTCCTTATTTTAAGAAATTTTTTATTTTTATTTTACTTCAATACCTCTCCTTATTTAAATTAATCATATTATTATAATTTTTTCATTTATATGTTTTTTATTTTTCTTGACAACATTCTGTTTTTAATTACTTATTTAGTTTTTTTATCAATAATGGTTTTATTTTTTTCCATTTTAAAATTTTTCAATAGCTTTATAATTTTTTATTTATATTTATTTATTTTTCATGGCAATATTATATTTTTAATTATTAATATTAATTTTATTGTATTATTTTGGTTTAGGCAATTGAGATGTCTAATAAGAAGAGTTTTAGGAGATTTGCTTCAGCAACTCCATATTTGGAGATACTGAATTAGATTTAGGAATTCCCTATTTCTCAAAGAATCCCTTGGGAAAATTATTAGACAATTTTTCTCACCATTGTCCCAACTAGTGGGGAAAGGAGATATAGGGAATCTAGCTAATTCATAGATTCCCCTAAAAAATTTGGGAAATCTTTATACTAGTTTTCAGCTCACATATATTTAGGTGACCCAATTCATTCCCTACTCTCAACATTTGATTCTGGACCAAAAAAATGATATTAATAAAAATTAATATCAATAAAACAAAAATAACATTTAATAAAAAAGAATATGAAAAATTAAAAATTAAACTTCATCGTGAATAATTTAAAATGTTAACAGAATACTAAAATAATGTGTTTAATTAAATAAGAGGAGATTTTGGAGAAAAACAATTAGAAAGAGTCCTAAAATTTGAAAAGTTGTTAGAGTGAAACTGAAATAAGGACCCTAAATATAATAAAATACTCTAAAGCCATCAAATGTTTAAAAAAAAGAGAGAATTATTGGAATTGGCCATATAGTAGCGTTCGTCAAATTCTGGCATGTAAATATTTAGCCACCATTTCATCAAATTTTGGGAATAAATATTTAACCACCATTTCTAGAAGAGGCAATATCCCACGAATAAAGAACAACTACTTCGACCCAAGGGTATTTGGTCTGATGGTACGATTTTTGCTTTAAATGTGAGAGGTCTCGATTACAAACTCGTTTAGAAAATTTTCTCAAAGTGGCATTCTCAAACTGGTGAGGACATAACTCATGTTCCTTTACTAAAGGTAAACTATTAGATGTTACCCTAGTTCAATATATATGTCAGAAATAGCAAGTCTGGATCATATTAAGGAGTAGGGTTTATAACCTATCAGGTCTCTTATCTTTGTAACTATTGACTAATTAGTCCTTTATTTTTAAAATGATCATATGTCAGTCTCTTATTTTTCAAAATTGTGCCACCATTAGTCCTTCCGTCACATTTCTAACGAAAATAGCATGTGTCATGCATGTGGGTCATTTTTTTTACGGCAATGTGGTCTTTTCAGAGAAATGAGTGAGCCAATTACTCCATAAATTAATCAATCAAACACTTGACATATCAAATGAAGAAAAAGACCAAGGTATCAGAAGTACTTATATATCCCACAACAAAGAAATTATAAAAGCCAACCAAACAGAAAATTTAAAACCGAAGAAACAAAACTCATATAAGTTAAAAGCCAAAGTTGACAATTCAAGCAAAATCCAAATGAAAATGCACAAACAATAAGAATATATTTCGAAACTGAATTAATTAAATACATTGGAAATTCTAATTTAATTCAATCGATCTCCTTATTGGAAAAAAATAAAGTCAATCAGAAACATGGCAGTATAGACTATCTATTTCTTCTTCTTCGCTTGCGAGTCAAACTCAATTCTTGAATGGTAACCACTGTGCGCCTTCTTCTTCTACTTGACTCTTGAATGGAGACCACTATGCGCCTTCTTCTTCTTCTTCTTCTTCTTGGCTTGCAAGTCGAACCGGATTCTTGAATATTAGAGTCCACTGCACGCGAGCTACGCTTCGGCCTACTCCCAACAGTCAATTCTACAGCACAAGCGGTAGCTAGAATGTTTAGATCGGCCGGAGCTATGCATTTTTTTGCAGGATATAACCGTGGCTGAAAAGCTCAATCTTCGCCGGCGAAATCGTGCCTGACTAGCAAAAGCTCTTGTCTTCAAATCGTGGTGGACGAGCAAGAGTGGAGGTGGAATCATGCAGACGAAATCGTGGCTAATGAGCAATAATTAATATGGAATCGTGCCGACGAAATTGTGGCTGACGTGGAAGCTATAGGAACGATGTAGTGATTTGGGGAATTTAGGGATTTGGGGCTTTGGGGATTTAGGTATTATGTTTGTGGGTTTTCAATCAGGTGGGTATTGGGTATGAAATAGGAAAAATATGCTGAATAAGGTGAAAATACCACATTGTCCTAAAAAAAATGATCCACATGCATGGTGCATGTTATTTTTGTTAAAAATGTAACGGAATGATTAACAGTGACACAATTTTAAAAGATAAAGAACTATCATATGAACGTTTTAAAAATAAGAGACTAACAAGTCAATAACTAAAAAAAATAAAGAACCTAATAGGTTATAAACCCTTGAAGAATATAAGCCACTGAATGCATAGATCTAATTTTCAAATTCATTCAAGCAACTCAAATTAGTTCTCCGTTTATAATGTAACAACATCACTAAAATAAAAATTGATATATCCTATCAATATATGAATACAACCAAGTATATGCCAAATAAAACCAATCAAGTAGTACAAAAAAAAATAATTTAATTTTTGTTTCTCACCATACAATCCCTTAGTGAGAAACTCCAACAACTACTAGGATCCGTTTGTTATGAAGTAGTCCTAAGGTACTTTGGAAAATTTCACAAATAATTTTAGCACTTGCTATGGTCCTCAGCTTATTATCAAAGTATCCGGGTGTAGTTTACCATCTTTTGCATGTATTCTTTTTGCTAATACTACTTCACCTGCATCTAAACCTTTCATTTGATCATAACGAGACAAAAATAAGTCTTCGATCATATATTCATCGTCTATCCCACAAAAACTGTGAAAATTACCCGAAAAATAACAAATTCACACTTAGTCACACCTTACTTGATCTTTGATAAGTAAAGATCGTTCCCACGAGAACTGTAATTACTAACTACCGAAATTAATTTAGCTTTAATTTTATTCGGACAATCAAAAATTGAGAATTTGTAATTAATGACTAAATAAATTATAGACTTAACAAAATAGAAAAAAAATAACACAATTACGAAATTAACAAAAGATGGTAATTCAATAATAAAAAGGCTCTAGAGATTCCGATTTCACCAAGATTAATCCTATTTGAAACTAGTGATTTAAATCAATTGACGCATATTCTCTACGTTACCAGCAATTTCACTATAGTAGATATTAATCTTTCTCAAGCATCAATAACCTATCCCAATAAGTAAGCTAACTACATCTCTATGATAACTGTGAACTTATGGAACGCATTAAGCCCTAGAAATTGAAGTGATGCACTAGATCTCATAACTATCTCTAGCTTATGACAATTTAATGGTATTTTATGAAGGAACGATATCCGGGATTGCACATATAGAATAAAAATTTTGCAGCGGAAGATAACATGAAATACAATTTTTCATAACATATATAACATTCATATGTGTAGTCAATCCCAATACTTGATATTTATGCAATATACATTTCAAACCAAAGGTAATACAAGAAGAGAACAATACCTCTTGAAGACCAAAGGTTAGAATCATTTGGTGAAGCTTTGAGAACTCCTTGAACCTTCCACAAGTGTAGAAGTCCTAGATTGTCCACCTAGCAATTTGAAGAAGCCTTTCCTCCTCCTTGAGTTGTAGTGCTAGCAAACTCCTTGGAAGATTCATGGACAAGAACACTTCTCTCTTTTGAAAGATTACTTAAAACTACTCTTAGTTTAGTTGTCTTTCAAGTCTCAATTTAATCCAAGTTGACAAAGCAAATGAAGAACAAACACTAGTGTTCTTGCAACTCACTTTGTGTATGTATGTGTTTCTGAATTTTCAGAATCAAGAAGAAGACCAAAAGCCTTTCTTACTTCACTCACTTAGCCATGTATAAGCATGAGAAAATGAGCAGAATTTTCTCTCTCATTTTTTTTTTTGCTTCAATTGTCCGTGTATTGCTCACAACAATTCAAGAGGTCTTTGTCTTCTTTCTCTTGCTTTGACCAAGAAGACACAAGACCAAGAGACAAGGCTTTTTCATGTTTTTCTCTTTTCCTTGATTCATGCAAAAAGAGCAAAATGTCTTTGTCTTCTCTTGCTTTGGTTTTGCCGTGAAACACAACACACACAAATACATTTGTATTGCTTTAGCCTACCAAAGACAAGTTGGCATTATTTAACATTTAAATGTAGCCTACAATTGTTGACCAATTTCAACCCTTGGATTAAAAGATGGATGACTAGGATTTTAATCTTGGTGCTTTGAGTTTATTGGCTAATACTTTGCCACATCAACATGTTGACAACCAATAGGAATAAATCATATTTTACTTATTTGCACTAAGCACCCAAATCTTTCCCAATCTTACAAATTTACCCCATTAACTTTTAATGGTTGAGACTACAATTATTAACTCTTAATAATTTATTAGAGAAGATAATTCAAGTCCAAGCAAGACTTAATCTCCTTACTAATATGGTGTGACTTTCTAGGTTCATAGCCAAATAGTACTAAGGAAACATTAAACAACTTTAATGTCAATCAGGTTCTTGATTTGTTTCAAGAATTTCTCCTTCAATTCTTGAAACACCCTTAAGGTCTTGAGTGACGTCTAGCAACATATCAAGACAATTTATAAGGCAATGAAGTAATCACGTAATGAACCTATTTATTGTCGTCGATTACCGTGCAATTCAATCCTTCCATTAATTGTCCCGTCGAGCAAGAACCATGATTCGATTAAGTTTATAAACTCGATACTATGCATAGATCTAATTGGTATAATAAGAGATGACACATGGAAAACCCTTTCTCCATCATTCATACCTTGGCCAAGGATTTCCTCATTAAACAACCAAGCTTAGATCACATAGGACATCGCCTCATGACAGAGGTTAATGGATCCTATCTTGACCACTACCTGTCAATCACTATACTAGGCGAATGAAACTGCGAGAGGACGTATCTCATCTCGTTTGTCGAGACAGGCATTATCCAAACGCTTGAATCAAACTCCAATACATATGACAACCGTAATGCCTCAAGTCTAAGGATTACATGCACAATCGTAACGGATAACAAATTATTAATCCAAAGTCATGTAATTTATTATTCACGTCACATTCAGAGAACTATTCAACTAATAGTCACCCACATGTTTGTTAGTCGCATCACTATGCTATTATGGCACGTGGCTCACCATCCTTTATCATCAACATCCTTATGTTGATCAAAGGTAACAACACATATGATAGTCCATAATAGATTATTGAAGTCCCGATCAAATAATCTAAGGACTATGAACGCTTTAAGTATTTATCATATTAAGGAAATACGCCAACATATTCTAAACGCTTTTAGAATACATTCCTCTAATGAAAATACTAGGGACTCATTCATACACGTAAAGAAGGAGAATATGAATGTCCTAATTATCTCAATATGTAAACGAACATATAAACACTAATGGCATAAGTAAATGTCAAAATGCCCTAATATATGTCATCCAAATATGTAGCATTAGGGCATATCTCTAACAATATCCCACTTGCACTAATGCTATGTCACATAGTATTAGCACAACATACAATGGTATCGAATATCCATCTTCTCAAAACCAAGACCTACCTATGATAGGTTCATAGCTACGGTTAGTGGGTCAACTACATCAAGAGATGTGGTCGTTTTTTTTTGCAAAGACATATCTCAATATGATTATTGGCTACAGGTGCAACGCATGAGATGGAAACACTTTTCCAAATGTTTGGACATACTGTGAGACCTAGGTTCTACAAACTTGTGCAGTAGCTCCGTATAGTTGTAACATAAAAGCATCACAACTTAACGGTAGGAACCATAACCAACTCGTATGATTTCCTCGATCCAAACAATTTATTTTGTAATATTACATATCACAAAAGACATGAGTTATATAATGAAATCTACAGTTTGGTCAGAACCTTTCTAACTTACTGAGCTCCCACTACAAATAAATATGAACCCTAACATAGACTTTCTATTACAAGATTCAGATTAAGAATCTGAACTTGTAAATCCGTCACTACGAAATTTGGCTCCTCCATAAACCAAAATATATCTTTGGTGCTTCCCAAGTACTTAAGAATATATTTTAATTTTATCCACCGTTCCCAAACCTGGATTGGATTGATATCTACTCGTAACACTTTACAATTTGCGCAATATCAGGCTTTGTACATAGTATAGCAAATATGAAGTTACTATAACTTGAACATAAATTTGCTATGCATCTAGAGTTTATTGAACACCTTCAAAAACACTCTATGTACAATCTAATGAATATGTCGAGTAATCTCTTCGTATTATCACCATAGCAACGAATTCATAAGATACGAACGACATGTTCCATATGGAGAGCATTTAATATGACTAGACTTTAATTAATATCATAACACACATATCATCATCCATGATATCCCAGTCATTATTATTGCAGTCATAGAAAAGTGGATGCGTTCCCACTATTATTTTGCAATCACAAGGTTCATCCACATTTTAAATGAAATCTAACTCTTTAATCTCATTTGAATTGGACGAAACAATTCCAAGAAATTTACTTAAAAATCCATAAGTGGATTTATCAAGTACGCACATATTACTCATAACAATAGATCAGAATCATCAATAAAGTAATACAATGTGCTATAATGACTAGCATAATACAATGAGACTAAAGCACCATAATTGGTAAAAAGACTTCATCATAGCCAACATTTTTGCATTTGATGATATCTTTTAAAAAACCAATCTAGCTATAAAAGGTCACCAGCCTTTTTCATTAACTTCAACATTTATCTCGGAAATCAATATCCAGATTAAGTTAAAGTATATGGAGTCTAATTAATATGCTTTACATTATATAGTTTCTTTGTAAATCATAGGATCAACTAATTGATCATTATCTCAAATACACAAACAACTTTCGTGCATCCCAAAAAGATATCCATATATATACCTTTTAAAGATGAGATACATTACTAGATTTAAAAAGATCTTGTGTGATGACACATTCCGGACCTTATTGAATAGATTCATTACTTTGGTCTAGGTGATTTTATAGTTTTAGAGGATACTTCCTCAATTTCTATTTTATTAGAAAGCAACATTTTCTTGAACAAAACATTTTCTTCAAGAAAGGTTACAATATAATAGATCAATAGACATCAATCATTAAATAGAAATTATATCCTACAAAACTAGGATATACTATAAAATTACCTTTAACCAAAACTCGCACTAGTCCTTTAAAAAACTTTTCAATAAAAGTAGGAGAAACCAAAATTAACACATTTAATCCTTGGTTGTTGTCCAACTTATATCAAATATAAAGTTCTAGCAATAGTATGAATTTACTATTCAACATAAAATTAAATTGAGGAAAGCATAACCCACAAATAAATATAATGATTAGTCAAACTAATCAACAATTGTACTATGTCCAACAAAACACGTTTTCTTCACTAAGAAAACCCCATTTAATTGTGGTACTCCGGTCATTATTAATTTCGATACTATATCAAAATTTGGGATACTCAAACAAAATAGTACTTAAGTATTTTACCTTCATGATCTAATCATAAGGTACTAATACATTTTCTATACGAGCCTATTCACAAATAGCTCTAAAATACATCATACGTACTAATCCAAATAGCCTAGTAGTTTTAATCCTTTATCAAACAAAGGATGACTTGGTTACCATTCTAATAAATAAGATGTATAAGTTGATCAAACCAACCTAATCATCATCTTATTATTAGAAAAACCTAATCATGTAGAAACTACAATTAATTTGAATTATTTGAGCAATCTTTTAAAATTTGGTGGATGGTTATAATGGTTGACAATATGTTTGCAATATATTCTTTCATTCATATCAAGATAATAAAGACTACACCATAATACGCTTTTACAAGCTTTAGGAATATACATTTTATTCCTAATATCATTTAAGTATAATCTTTAAAATACAAAATATGTCCAGAAGGTATCCAAACAAATTGTCTTTATCTAACGCAACAACTTTTGTTTCATTTGCTAACACCGAAAAATATTCCACGCTTCCAAAAGTGCACTACTGTGATTAAAATTCTATCCATGAACACATTCACTAATGTTTCATTAGAATAAAAAACACTAAGTAGTACCAATCATAATAAAAAGAAGATTTATAATTCATAGTAGTTTTACAACCTTGACATTCAAGCTATAAAGATACTTTGGATTAAAACCTCTTTTAATGTCCGGTTTTAAGGCTATGAAAACATCATTTACACATGTCTATACAATCCTTAATTTTCTTCTTAGATATGCCCCCCTTGGCAGATAGAAATCATTTATCTTTGTCTTTCTTCTTTGCATTACCACTAACCAAAGAGTAAATACAATTATGAAAATGAATTCCATTTATATCTAATATCATGCTATTAAACATGCTTACAACTCAACCATTTGCTAGTTTAGAATCATATTCTTTACATCTTACATTCCCATATGCAAACTATGAAAGAATACAACTCCTTAGCATATTTAACCTTTTTTTTTATTTACTTATCAACCATAAGTACTACAATTTTCCGTTTTGATACATTATCAAGATGAAAAATAACGGAGCATTTATTTCTAAGACTTGATTAAGTTTCTAAAAACCATTCTTAGACAAAATCGTTAATTCAAAAAATTTGGTCCGGTTACGCGATATATAGTCTAGTTAATAAAAACGGGTTCACTGTTGTAGCCATAAACGTATGCAGAAAATAAGATCGCAAGTTGACATAAAACTTGTTAAAACATTTAATTTGACCTTTAATTAAATGATACCTCCCACTAATTTTTATCGAATCCCACACTTCCTAAATGAGATCGTGAATCTAATTAAAGACTCATTAGTAGGTGACCATGGTTCTCTTTAATATGAATACCCTCAGCTTTGGTGCATTATTGGAATATACATACAAAGAGTTAGCAACGATTACTATCTATATCACTATATAGGATATGACCATTTTGCCCCTAAATCACCATAACCTCAGCTTTGATGCATTATTGGAAACGTGATCTAGTTAGATTACACCCACCGTCATAGTGTTGCGACAATTTGAATCCCGGACCTCAGCTTTGGTGCATTATTGGCCTCGTGATATTGGAACAACACAACATCACTATGCTTGCTAGGTAAATATAATACTTTCATGGAATATGTATTCCTACCTTTGGGTTAGCCAAGACATACCCAATCGAGCAAATATAACCTAGGATAGTGGAGGGTAACGATAAACACTTTTACCGCTTTACAATCTAATATGTTTGCACGTAGGAAGATTTTGAATTTATTTAGGTCTCACTTTGCACATTAGTCCATTTAGCATGCATCTCATACAAAATAACTAAATAAACATATATGCAATAATATAAATATGGTGGATCATGGACTTAGTGGTTGATCAAATTTGAGCCATATAAATTTGATCAATCACAAAACCTAAGCAAGCACATCTCATGTCTTCAAAGGGTCTTGGCACCTTGAACTCTTCAACACCTCCAAGTCCATCAATCTCTTGATTGATCTTGAACTCCTTGGCAAGCTTGATTTGTAGAATAATTACATCATATATCTCACTACAATTTGCTCTCTTGCAATATATGTAAAAATGAGACTTATGTCTCAACAAATCAAATGAATGAAAGAATATAATTACAAAGTTATCAAATGAATTTACAATCATTCACCATTCATCTATAAGTCCATGATCCATCCATCATGCCAAGATATGAATAATATAATTATGAATCATATCCACAAAAGAAATTAAAAACATGGTTGCCATAAGGGTCATATCTTGAGCTTTTAAGATCTAATGTTAAATAAAAGAACTCTGCTTGTTAAATAAGGCCCAATGCAAATTCTTAGTCCATTTCGTGGTCCAATTTGAGTTCCTAGGCTTGAATTAATCTTCTCCAAGAAAAATTCATCTAATCCTATTAGATTTAAGCCCATGAATATTTGGGCCCTTTGGGCTTTACCAAAATCCAATTAATTAGTTATGGCTTTCAACTTGTAATCTTATTATTACAAATCTGCTGCACATATACCAACTACTTTGATTCGTTTCACCTATCCACAGTTCTTCAAAAATTCTGAAATTTTACAGAGACATAGCTCTTCGAGTGTAGATAGTTTTAGAATCAAACGGAACTCAATTCGGATTTAAATTGGCTGAGTTATGCCCCTCGGAGCAGACACTGTCCAGTCTGTCCAGTGAGCGCGAGAATCAGCAATGCTACTGTAATGGGTCTAAATGAGACCCTTAACCACGAAATTTGGAGATGCCTATTAGAGGATGAAATGTTCTACTATCTCTATAACATAACATATCCAAAAATCAGCCCCAAACAACAAGATTTACTATGTCAAATCAGTGTTGCAATTTCAGTGCGCAGAATATTTGCTTACCAAATCTAAACATCAAACATGCATAGACTATGAAACTCTTTCCAAGTTCTTTTTAGTGCTCAAAACTCACGAAACTAAATGCAAACAAACATGTAATTGCATGAATATCAAGTCATGGCTCTGATACCAATTGAAGGAACGATATCCGGGATTGCACATATAGAATAAAAATTTTGCAGCGGAAGATAACATGAAATACAATTTTTCATAACATATATAACATTCATATGTGTAGTCAATCCCAATACTTGATATTTATGCAATATACATTTCAAACCAAAGGTAATACAAGAAGAGAACAATACCTCTTGAAGACCAAAGGTTAGAATCATTTGGTGAAGCTTTGAGAACTCCTTGAACCTTCCACAAGTGTAGAAGTCCTAGATTGTCCACCTAGCAATTTGAAGAAGCCTTTCCTCCTCCTTGAGTTGTAGTGCTAGCAAACTCCTTGGAAGATTCATGGACAAGAACACTTCTCTCTTTTGAAAGATTACTTAAAACTACTCTTAGTTTAGTTGTCTTTCAAGTCTCAATTTAATCCAAGTTGACAAAGCAAATGAAGAACAAACACTAGTGTTCTTGCAACTCACTTTGTGTATGTATGTGTTTCTGAATTTTCAGAATCAAGAAGAAGACCAAAAGCCTTTCTTACTTCACTCACTTAGCCATGTATAAGCATGAGAAAATGAGCAGAATTTTCTCTCTCATTTTTTTTTTTGCTTCAATTGTCCGTGTATTGCTCACAACAATTCAAGAGGTCTTTGTCTTCTTTCTCTTGCTTTGACCAAGAAGACACAAGACCAAGAGACAAGGCTTTTTCATGTTTTTCTCTTTTCCTTGATTCATGCAAAAAGAGCAAAATGTCTTTGTCTTCTCTTGCTTTGGTTTTGCCGTGAAACACAACACACACAAATACATTTGTATTGCTTTAGCCTACCAAAGACAAGTTGGCATTATTTAACATTTAAATGTAGCCTACAATTGTTGACCAATTTCAACCCTTGGATTAAAAGATGGATGACTAGGATTTTAATCTTGGTGCTTTGAGTTTATTGGCTAATACTTTGCCACATCAACATGTTGACAACCAATAGGAATAAATCATATTTTACTTATTTGCACTAAGCACCCAAATCTTTCCCAATCTTACAAATTTGCCCCATTAACTTTTAATGGTTGAGACTACAATTATTAACTCTTAATAATTTATTAGAGAAGATAATTCAAGTCCAAGCAAGACTTAATCTCCTTACTAATATGGTGTGACTTTCTAGGTTCATAGCCAAATAGCACTAAGGAAACATTAAACAACTTTAATATCAATCAGGTTCTTGATTTGTTTCAAGAATTTCTCCTTCAATTCTTGAAACACCCTTAAGGTCTTGAGTGACGTCTAGCAACATATCAAGACAATTTATAAGGCAATGAAGTAATCACGTAATGAACCTATTTATTGTCGTCGATTACCGTGCAATTCAATCCTTCCATTAATTGTCCCGTCGAGCAAGAACCATGATTCGATTAAGTTTATAAACTCGATACTATGCATAGATCTAATTGGTATAATAAGAGATGACACATGGAAAACCCTTTCTCCATCATTCATACCTTGGCCAAGGATTTCCTCATTAAACAACCAAGCTTAGATCACATAGGACATCGCCTCATGACAGAGGTTAATGGATCCTATCTTGACCACTACCTGTCAATCACTATACTAGGCGAATGAAACTGCGAGAGGACGTATCTCATCTCGTTTGTCGAGACAGGCATTATCCAAACGCTTGAATCAAACTCCAATACATATGACAACCGTAATGCCTCAAGTCTAAGGATTACATGCACAATCGTAACGGATAACAAATTATTAATCCAAAGTCATGTAATTTATTATTCACGTCACATTCAGAGAACTATTCAACTAATAGTCACCCACATGTTTGTTAGTCGCATCACTATGCTATTATGGCACGTGGCTCACCATCCTTTATCATCAACATCCTTATGTTGATCAAAGGTAACAACACATATGATAGTCCATAATAGATTATTGAAGTCCCGATCAAATAATCTAAGGACTATGAACGCTTTAAGTATTTATCATATTAAGGAAATACGCCAACATATTCTAAACGCTTTTAGAATACATTCCTCTAATGAAAATACTAGGGACTCATTCATACACGTAAAGAAGGAGAATATGAATGTCCTAATTATCTCAATATGTAAACGAACATATAAACACTAATGGCATAAGTAAATGTCAAAATGCCCTAATATATGTCATCCAAATATGTAGCATTAGGGCATATCTCTAACATTTTATACGTGGTCTAATTTAGTTATCACTTCTCAGTCTCAACTCATGTAATTGTTGACCAGGCAACCACAAGCATTAAACTCAGCATAAAATACTCAACGCAAATATGGAATAGTTCATCAATTAATTCAAATCAAAAGCATCAAATATTCAAAATCCGGCTACATCGTAGCCCTAGAAAAATAGCTTAAAACATAATTATGAAAATAAATAAAATCTCAATTGTAACGTAAAACATGATAATAGAGATAGAGAAAACTAGGATTTGGAGAAGAATTGTGGTAGAAGTCCGTCTCCGGATCGTTCCTCCGTCTTCAACTCGCAAATCCTCACTTTCTCCCCCTCTGGAACGTTGCTTTTCTCTCCTAAAACCAGCTGCCTCCAAAAGCCCCCTTCTCTCTTTTTTCTAACGTCTGATGCCTTCTTTTTAACATAGGGTTTCTTCTTTTCGCGCCTTTTACAAAATTGCCCTTAAAAATCCTGCGATACTGCGCAGCTGCGCTATGACTGCGCTACTCTATTTGTTCTTTAATTTATCCACAAGTTGCATAAAAGCCAATCCTTTGCAATTTCTCTTCAATCTTTGCCTCAAAACTCAGTTTGTCTCATGAAAATTACCTACAATGCAAATCAAAGACAAAACTAATCAAATTGCGCATGAATTACTGAAAAACTAACAAAGTTTAAGTGAAAAAGTGCTGAAATCATATATCAATAATATACCCAACAAACACCCCCAAACTTAAGCTTTGCTTGTCCTCAAGCAAAAGACACAACTAAAGAAATAAACAAACTAAAACTAAAGACTCAACACAAAATAACTTATGAAAGCAATGCTGTAAGATAGTAAGTTTTCACGGCCTCAGTAGCTTTATCCCAATTCAAGAGGTAACTTTCAATCATAAGCATGAGAAATAATAACTTCACATAAGTTGCATTTTACTTCAAATCCCCCAAGTGAGTGTGTGAATAACCTCTATCCTAATCAATTGTACCCAGATGAGTTTATGCAAGTTAAGTGAATCATCAACATAGATATTTTATTTTCAATCATTTAGGACTTCATAAGCTCACTTTTCATGCCACTTTCCACTAATGTAGGTTGATCATAGCATTAAAGATCAGTAGGACTTTACATTTGGTTGTAACGTGTGGCTAGGGTCAAGGTAGGATAATGGATATAATATAAGGCTAAACTACCTGCAAGCATACAATTATTCGAGGATGTTCAACGGAGCACATGCCAACTCTACTTCGTACCACCAAAACTATTCAACATATCGCTTCTCTTTCATTTTTCATTTCTCTTCCTCAACAATCATCCACAACATTTAAAAATACAAAAGAGTTCACACTCCCCCAAACTTGCATTTTGATATAAACTACAAGGAGTGTGGTTGTTCTTTTTTCTTTTCATTCTTCTCTTTTTCTTTTGTTTTTCTCAATATTTCATTCATTTTTTTTTTTGAAACAAAACAACACATCACCAAATCATCAAACCTCCCATCATTCAATACAAAACATAGCTCCATATAATCATCCTAGAATAATCATATCTTACAAGTAGGAGAGTCATAATCTGGGAAAATCAAACTTGACAAGTTAAGGAAGATATTGTAAGTTGCATAACAAAGAAAAGGCTAATTAAGTTCAAAAGGGTGGACTAGGGATATTCAATTATTACAAAGGTTGGCTTGAAAGGCTCAAACGATCCAAAGATGGCCTAAATCATTTCTCTAATGCTATGCAACCTAGGATTTCGCCTCGAGTGACAATCAAGCAAGTTCTAAAGTCCTATACTCTTTTTTTCTGTTCACTTAAACTCACATAAACCTTCTCTAAGCAACAACATAATTAGGTGAGGCTAAGTGTGCAAAATGTGGGGATTTTCGTAAAACAAAACTATGTTTCAGTCAATTATCCTAATTACTATCATGTCATTCATACGGTACTCATCATCGGCCTATTTCTTATCTTTCCAATATCACTTTCAATTTTTTTTAGCACTAAATGAAACAAATAATAAAAATAATAATAAAATTGATGAAAAGAACACACGTAAAACAAGAAAACACTTAAAACAAATATAAAAAGAAAAAGTACGCAAACAAACAAGTAAACACCACCCCCAAACCGAGAAAAAAATATTGTCCTCAATGTGAAAACATGAAATTAAAGCAACCAGAGGACTTCCCTGAGTAGTATCGTCGTCGACGTGAGCCCGAGGTGGTACTGCATCTTTGGCGGCATGGTGATTCCTTTTTCTTTTTCTTTTTCATTTTTTTTTCTTCACGTCACTGTAGACGCCAGCGCAGCTGCGCCATTTTTTAGCGCAACAGCGCTATTTCAAAAACATAACTTCAAACAGCGCTAGTG
The DNA here is from genome assembly GCA_037974665.1 of Ehretia macrophylla. Classification (NCBI taxonomy): domain Eukaryota; kingdom Viridiplantae; phylum Streptophyta; class Magnoliopsida; order Boraginales; family Ehretiaceae; genus Ehretia; species Ehretia macrophylla. The sequence goes on from CM075772.1 coordinate 25,689,633, forward strand.
CAGCGGCGCTTATTTTAGCGCAACAACGCTACTGTTTTTTTTTTTTTTGAACGTCAATGCAAATGACGCCAGCGCAGTAGCGCCATTTTTTAGCGCAATAGCGCTATTGCAAAAACGTAACTTTTAAGGACGCCAGCGTAGCTGCGCTAGAATTTAGCGCAACAGTGCTACTGCACAACATTATTTCTTCTTGTTTTCCTCTTCCATGCACGCAACCTCTTCACTCCAAACATGAATTTCTCCCAATTTTCTCCTCTAAATAACTTGGTAGAACCTCTCCTTGTCTTGGCTTCCCCCAAACTTAGTCTTGAACCTATCATGACAATAAAAATCAACAATTAACTACGACAACTATAACTCAAAAATTAACTAAAAACAACTAACTATTAAATCAAGAAAAAGTAAGAAACTTCGGGTTGCCTCCCGAAAAGCGCTTGTTTTAACGTTGACAGCCCGACGGAGCAATTTCTCTTAAGCCGTGTTGAAGTGGACAACGGACTTGTGCTTATCAAACTCATTATCCCAATAAGTCTTCAATTGTTGTCCGTTAACCTTGAACGTCCCCTTCTCTGTATGATTTACTTCAACAGCTCCATAGGGCAAAACCTTAGTCACAACAAAGGGGCCAGACCATCTTGACTTGTGTTTTCCAGGTATCCGTGGGTTATAGAGAAGTATTTGTTGCCCAGGAGAGAAATCTTTTTCCGAAACGGGTTTGTCATGCCACTCTTTTGTCATCTCCTTGTAACTTCTTGAATTCTCATCTTTTTCATCACCTAATTCTTCTAGCTCATTCAATTGCCACAATTCTTTCTCATCCGCTGCTTGTACACCCTTGTTTTGTTGTTTAGTCGCCCAATATTCTTTGTGCTCCAATCCCACCGAAACAAATGAATTATCTTTTAACAAGCTCACCTCCAAGGGATCCAATTGATCCCCATGGTTACACCCTATAGCTTTTACGGCATCAATGCGCAAACAACTGTCGCTAGCTTTTGGGTACTTGTACGCTTTGAACACATTAAAGGTTACCTCTTCATCTTGTACTCGCAACCTAACCTCACCCTTTCGAACATCAATAAGTGCTCCTCCAGTTGCAAGGAAAGGTCTTCCAAGAATGATAGGAATTTCCTTGTCTTCCTCCATATCAAGTACTATGAAATCTACAGGAAAAATGAATTTATCAACATTGACGAGCACATCTTCAATTACTCCTCTGGGGTGCTTTAGCGAACGATCAGCTAACTGTAGTGTAATAGTTGTAGGTCTTGCCTCTCCTAATCCAAGCTTCTTGAAAATAGACAAAGGCATTAAATTAATACTAGCACCTAGATCACACAAAGCTCGTTCAAAGACAACATCGCTAATTTCACATAGAATAGTAAAACTCCCTGGATCTTTGAGTTTTTGTGGTAGCTTCTTCTGTAGGATTGCGCTGCACTCTTCAGTAAGTGCAACTGTCTCATAATCTCCAATCTTCCTCTTATTAAAAAAGATGTCTTTCATGAACTTCACATAACTAGGCATCTGTTCAAGCGCATCTGCGAATGGAATATTGATGTGAAGTTTCTTGAAGACTTCAAGAAATTTAGCAAATTGCTTATCAAGCTTCTTTTTCTGCAATCGTTGAGGAAAAGGGACTTTCAGATGTGCTTCTTGAGGAGGTTGTGCCTGTTCTTCTGTTTTCTCTTCATCTTTCTCCTCATTTTTCGCTTCACCTTTCTCAACCTTCTTGGCTCTCACTGGCTCCTCTAACTCTTTACCATATCTCAAGGTGATCGCTTTGCAATGTTCCATGCCATCTTTTCTAGAATTCACCTCAGAAGTACTAGGTAAGTTTCCTTGTTGCCTTTCAGAGAACATCGTAGCCATTTGGCTCAACTGCATCTCTAGGTTTCTGATTTGTGCGGATTGATTCTGGAAATTCGTCCTTGTTTCATTCATGAATTGAGTCTGCGAAGTCGCCAACTGAGCCAATGCATCCTCCAAATTTACCTTCTTCTCTGGTGGTGGGTTATTCTGCTCAGGCTGCAACACATTCTGATTATTTCTCCAGGATAAATTCAGATGATTACGCCATACTGGATTATATCTGTTAGAGTACGGATTGTGCTGCTGCCCATTAAAATTCCCCACATACTGTGCTTGTTCTGTTGTGCCTTGCGCAAATGGATTTCCAACTTGACATTCTGCACTATGATGTGAACCATAACAAAACTCACACACCACTGCCGCTTGAACAACATTAGCAGTTGCCTGGCTATTCTGCAACTGTTTCGCGAGATTGTCAATTTTTGCTGTTAATGCAGTTATGACATCAATCTTATGAATCCTAGTTTTCTTCTTTGGTATGACTCTCTCGCTTGACCACTGCTGGTGGTTTAGAACAATATCTTCTAGCAACGCATAAGCTTCATCCGCTGTCTTGTTCATTAAAGCTCCTCCTGCAGATGCATCTATCAAAGTTCTTGTAGAGCTAATTAACCCATTGTAAAAATTATGAACTTGCATCCACCTAGGTACTCCATGATTAGGACACTTCCTCAGCAATGCCTTATATCTTTCCCACGCTTCACATAGAGTTTCTCATTCATGTTGCGCAAAATTATTAATTTCTATGCGCAGCTTCGCTGTCTTTCCTGGTGGAAAAAATCTTGACAAAAACTTGTGCACCAAATCTTCCCAAGTAGTGATTGAATCTGAAGGCAGCGAGTTCAACCATTCCTTAGCTTGATCCCTTAAAGAGAAAGGAAACAAGCGAAGGCGCAGAGTTTCATCAGTGACTCCATTGTACTTAACTGTTCCAAAGACTTCTAGAAAATTCACAATATGCTGGTTAGGATCTTCAGAAGGTAATCCATGGAACTGAATATTCTGAATCAACTGTAACGTCACTGTCTTCAAGTCAAAATTATTCGCCTGAATCGCTGGCCTTCTAATCACAGGTTGAATTCCAGTGGGTGGTAATGCATACTCTCTCAATGTTCTAGGCGGATTTTCCTGGTTATTTTCCCCTTGTACTTGTACTATTTCAGCCATGTTTTTTGCAATTGGTGGATAGTAGCTCTTTTCTCATTTCTATTCTTCCTACAGATTCGTTTTTTCTCAGGATCAAAAGGCAGCACAATACTACTTCCCAACTTTCGCATACACCTAGAAAAAGATGTTTCTGAAACGCAAACAATACAAAATAAGAAAACAAAACAAAATAAAATAAAATCCAAAAGTAAAATTAAAGCTATTTGGTAACGATATTAATAATTGACACAGTCCCCGGCAACGGTGCCAAAAACTTGTTGTGTGAATTCTAACGCAAGTGCACGTATCGCGACAAGTAATAAAGTGATAAGTAAAGATCGTTCCCACGAGAACTGTAATTACTAACTAGCGAAATTAATTTAGCTTTAATTTTATTCGGACAATCAAAAATTGAGAATTTGTAACTAATGACTAAATAAATTATAGACTTAACAAAATAGAAAAAAAATAACACAATTACGAAATTAACAAAAGATGATAATTCAATAATAAAAAGGCTCTAGGGATTCCGATTTCACCAAGATTAATCCTATTTGAAACTAGTGATTTAAATCAATTGACGCCTATTCTCTACGTTGCCAGCAATTTCGCTATGGTAGATATTAATCTTTCTCAAGCATCAATAACATATCCCAATAAGCAAGCTAACTACATCTCTGTGATAACTGTGAACTTATGGAACGCATTAAGCCCTAGAAATTGAAGTGCTGCACTAGATCTCATAACTATCTCTAACTTATGACAATTTAATGGTATTTTATACGTGGTCTAATTTAGTTATCACTTCTCAGTCTCAAACTAAATCACGACTCATGTAATTGTTGATCAGGCAACCACAAGCATTAAACTCAGCATAAAATACTCAACGCAAATATGGAATAGTTCATCAATTAATTCAAATCAAAAGCATCAAATATTTAAAATCCGGCTACATCGTAGCCCTAGAAAAATAGCTTAAAACATAATTATGAAAATAAATAAAATCTCAATTGTAACATAAAACATGATAAGAGAGATAGAGAAAACTAGGATTTGGAGAAGAATTGGGGCAGAAGTCCGTCTCTGGATCGTTCCTCCGTCTTCAACTCGCGAATCCTCACTTTCTCCCCCTTTGAAACGTTGTTTTTTTCTCCAAAACCAGCTTCCTCCAAAAGCTCTTTTTTTTTTCTTCTAACGTCTGATGCCTTCTTTTTAACATAGGGTTTCCTCTTTTCGCGCCTTTTACAAAATTGCCCTTAAAAATCCAGGGACACTGGGCAGCTGCGCTATGACTGCGCTACTCTATTTGTTCTTTAATTTCTCCACAAATTGCATAAAAGCCAATCCTTTGCAATTTCTCTTCAATCTTTGCCTCAAAACTCAGTTTGTCTCTTGAAAATTACCTACAATGCAAATCAAAGACAAAACCAATCAAATTGCGCATAAATTACTCAAAAACTAACAAAGTTTAAGTGAAAAAGTGCTAAAATCATATATCAATAATATACCCAACAATCTTACAGATAGATTTGGCTTAAAATGTTCAAATAACTTATACATTTAAAATTATCCATCAAGCAATCATCAAACTGTATTATCTTGAAAGTTCTAATTCCCTTGTTTCATTTCTAATGGTTATCTCGATGGTCATATTTGAACCCAAAAATCAATTATTCCTTTTGAATGTAAAGAATGGTAATCATTTCGTTAACCTCAATGAAATCCCCTTTTTTTTGGCCATAAACAACAAAGCCAACTTTACCATCCAATAATTATTTATAGGATTTCATAACCATATTATAAGCAAAGTCATACCTACAAATTTCACTTAACTAACTCAATCTCAAAATTCAATAAAATATCATCAACATATATTTTCATAAACTTACGAATTCTAAGGAGAAAATTACTAAAGAGTTACAAAAACTATGAAAGTAAGTCAAAATGGAAACGATAGGCAAAAATCGATCATACTTACCAAAACACTTGAACCTCAAAGCCCTAATAAGAATCATAGACTTCAATATTAAGTGTTAAAATACTCATGACAAATTCACAACTAGAACAATTAATGAGATACGGACTAACGAAGACTAAAATATAAATTTTGTTTCTCCAAAATGAAAACTAATAATCAAAATTTTAACACCACCAAAATTCAAATATTCGAAATGCACACATATTTATCAATAAGACTCAGATATGTGGCGCAAAACTTGATTGCAACACTTCTAACTAATTTCACCTTTTTACTCCAAGTACCAGTTTGAAGTAAAAATAAACAAAGATGAAAGCCACCAAGAAAAATCCTTTAACAAATAACATTACGTGAATAAACTCCTTTTGCATTGCCAATATCCACCTTAGTAATAGGTTCTAATTGTATAGGTTATTAGGGGCTGAAAATTTATATCACAGGATGACATTATCCAAAATAAAATATGAGATCCTAGCACTTATATTTAAGTTTCTAATATTCACGTCCTTGTACCCTTAAAAGATCATAACTTAAGCTCTCAAACTTAATCAGGAAAAATTAGGATTTAACGTAATCACATTTAAATCCATATCACAAAAATCAATAATAAAGCTTAGTTATCAATTCACACCTAGTTTTAGAGATTTCCAAACCTAAGGCTTTAATACCATCACTGTCACGCCCCAAAAGCATCCTAAAGAATGGAGTCAGGGTGTAACACGCCGCAGATTCAAGAGGTGAAACCTCTCAAGCACGCTAGGCTATACTATCATACCATACGAACAAATCATAACACTACATTCCTCGATATATCAAATCTTTCTTACAACAATTTGTCAAATTGAAAATTTAAGCTAAGTCCACAAATTATAACACTAATCAAGACAAGAGCAAACTCAAATAGAAAATACCAAATGTCCGAAATTCTAATCTCATAGTCTCATTTATTTCTTCGGGTTGACTATTCCAATCACAACTTGAGTCATCACATTTGCTCTTTCGGATCTGAAAAGAAATCAGGTAGAAGCAAAAGTGGTGAGCGAACAAAAGCTCAGTAAGGGGAGAAATTTTCTAAAGAATAAGGTAATGATGATGAAACAGACGAACAAAATACTAATAACGAATGAACGAATAGACGAACGAATAAAAATACAAATAACGAACAATCGAACAGGCGAACGAATAAGGATACAAATATATATTATAATAATTTATAGAATGATATCAAACTAACAGATGATAGTTCTCAAACTGTATCAAGAAGATGGGTACTATGCCCCTATCGGGCCAGACAGGATGATGAGTATTACATCCTCATCTGGCAAGAGATCTCTTCAGGTAGGCATATTCATATTAAGGTATACAGTTGAGAACAAGTCAAATGCATATTTCATAGTTTGAATTATCAACATAAAAGTAGTAGTAATAATAGTATCAATACTACTTATAAAATAATATTAATAATTGATTTCTTGTCCAAGAAAAATAAAAAGGGAAAAACTAACATATTAACCGAAAATCAGAATGAGTGAGACATAAATAGTTATCAAGATATACGAATGGATCACTTCGGGTAATCTAAAAGAAATAGATTATTTCGGAGTAAAATAGTCGCGTTGATCGAATAGATGAATGAAGCGTATAAACCACGACATAGGAACAAAATATTCTAAGAAATTAGACGAAAAGGATAAATAAATTAAAAATTCCATATGAACTAATAAAAATATTATATGAGCTAATATAAATATTAGCAAGAAATATAATATTATTTGGAGTTTTCATGAAAGCAAAAAGAAAGAAAATAGGAAACTCAAGTAACGAGGCATTTTTAGTTATGGCATGAATATAATCAAACTTTTGTGAAACGAACATTCCATACATTTAATTCAATGAATTAAAGTTGAATTTAAGCTATTTTTCAATAAACGGAATTTTCTACGAGTAATATTATGTATGGAATAATTGGCTATAAAATAATGGGCTTATGAGGAGAACGAATATATAAATACTACGATCATACAGATACGAATACATGAGTGAAATATATTCCAGACAGATTCAAAGGAAGACTAGTAATTAGAGAAATTTTTTAAAAATATCGTATGTACATAATAACCAAAAATAACGAAACAAGCTTATGAAAGAAATAATCAAACGGATACAATGATGAAACTGATACAAATACATGAGCAAAATATATTCTGAATATATCCGGAGGAAGACTAGTAGTCAAAATGAAAGAATTCCACTTATCTTAATTTTACGATAGTACAAACTTTGTTCAATCATAAGCCTACATATTTCAATCAATACATTTCTCTGTCAAAAAAACTCTTAAACTAATATAACCAACAACCACTAAAATATTCCTAATAAAATTATTAATTCCAATTCATGGATCAAAGGCCTAGAAATTTACCAAAATCAATGAGCCAAAATACTACGCTTATGTAGTTTCTTGTTCTGCCAAATGTACTGCCGAGAGAGAAAAAAAATGAAAGTTGAATGAGGGAGAGAGAGAGTGTTGGACAGGTGAAATTTTTAAGAGTTGATGATTTGATTATAAAATGTTTTGTGGGAGGTAACATTATAACAAATAGGAAAAAGTAGGGTGTAAAGTCATGATGATTAATTATTATAGTGGGAAAAATATACTTAGTATAAAATTGCAATTGAAGAAAAAGATTACCAAAACGATATTATAATCAAAAGGATTTATCATTGACTTGAAATTTGATTTTCGGATGGAATAAATTGACAACTTTGTTGACATGGAGACAAATGATTATTGTAAGTGGGAAAAAGTTGGGGTATAATGCCATGATGGGTAATTATTATGACGGGGAAAGTTGGAGTATTTTAATGAAAAGGCTTTACGTGGCATTGGAAACCTTGGTTTCAAATTCCAAGCCTGTACAACAACCATGGTCATAATCACATCCACGATAATAAATAATCTAGCATTCTTTTCTGGAAGGGTATGAACCAATGAGCATAAATGATAATGATTTATTGAAAGTTCATTATTTTACTAAGAGGATGTGAGAATAATCTAAAATACTTTTTCAAAATCATGCTCTTGATATTGCTAATGCAGGAACATACTCGAGGCATAATATATTTTTCTCTAACATATCTTTTATTTTTATATTATTTTCATGTAATTTTAGCTGATATGCAAATTTTAAACATTGCAAAATCATGCTCGCTTACAATTTTGAAATTCTGCAATCACAAATAAACTCATTCATACTGAACTTTTGGAAGATCATTGACTTGCAAAGATCATATATATATATATGTGGGTTGTGCTTTTGGGGTTTTTTACTATGTGGGCTGTGTTTATTTGCTTCACTTAAATATGTGTGCTTTTGAGATTGTACTTTATTTTCTAGCTAAAAATGTGTACTCTTTTGGTTTTTTACAATGTGGGTTGCGTTTATTTGCTTCACTTAAAGATTATACTTTATAAAGTTTTTTTTTTTCTTTTACATAGTGTTTGGAAATAATTCACGTGTGGAATTCATTTCATTTATAAATAAATTTCTCATGGAATTCATTTACAAATGATTTCTCTTGTTTAAAAATTTAAAATAATATTAAGTCAATTATGTTATTTGTAAATCTAAATTGTGTTTAGAACACATGTGAAATTGAAATTAACATTTGTATTTTACTTAAATAGTCTTCTTTTATTCAATTGAAATTATGCTATCATATAAGCATTATCTTCTCAATCCATTATTAATTTGAAAAAGTAAAAAATAACAAAACAAATAAATATTTTCAAAAAATTTAAACATTACAAAATAATCATAATAAGATTAAGTTCAACCGTAAGTTTAACATGAAAAAATAACTATAAAACTTTTTTTATAAGTATATCATATGAGTTAAGATAACTCATCTAAAGGCTTGGTTTAGTTTAATTTAGTTTATATCAAATAAATTAAGACAATAGTACTAGAAGATACAAATTCTAAGATTGCCAAGATAACACATATTTCAGATCTGGTAGAAGTCTACAAAGAAGTGTTATGAGAAGAAAGATGATTTTGACTTAGCATAAAAATGATTGCGAAACATATAAAATACTTGCATGACAAAGATTCAAAAGTTTTCATATTTAAAATACGTATGTTTTTTTCTTTTTTTAGTTTTTGACTATTCCTAGCAAAGTCAAAAATCTGAGGGTAGTTTTGTCCTCAAAATATTAGCAGCAGAATTAGAAAACGTGGATTTGCAAATTCCACATTCTGAGCTCGGATTTGAGTAAGGCTTGTACAAATCCAAGAATTGTAAATCTTAGATTTGTAATTCTTTAAAAAAATGCAACCAAACAAAAAAACTTGGATTTGCAAATGAATTCTATAAAATTTTGTAAAATTCATTTGTTCCAAACAGTCTGTTAGGCTAAATATATACTTTATTAAGTTTTCTAGTTTTTGCTTTGTGGGTTTCTGTTTTTATTTTTTATTTTTTATTTCATAGCTAAAATGTATAGAGTTGCTTGATTGAGTTGTAAGACATGGATGTCCGCTTTTTTTGCTAAATTGGGACTTGGGGATGATGTTATTTGAGAGATTGTTCAAAATTAGATGGGAATTGTTGGATGATTGGGTTTGTAATATAAATCTCAGTAATATGCGGAGCATATTGTCATCCTAAGCTGACTCAAAGTTAATCATCATACCAGAATTCAGCGTTTATAGCAGTAAAGTTATTATTAGTATTTTTCCTATGATATATTCTACAAATGGTTTCTACTTTGCGGGCGAGAAGTTTGCAAGTCCCTCAATGCGAAGAATCCCTTCTCTAATGCAGTTGTATTTCACGATTCCTTTAAATTTGAGCAAAAATCAAGCTATACTACAATGCAATTTGATGAAAGTCGGAACTACGATCATGTGCCCTATAAAAGCTGGACAGAAGCAACTGAAGGCGTTAGGAGAGAGAAAATATTTCATGGCTTTTCAAATAATACTGCGATGAGAAAGGGATTCCCTGATAATCTTAGAGTTCATCCTGGGGCCTTGCCAGGAGATGGAAGTGTTTATGAAAACCTCCAGGTGTGTCCACCAATTAGATGTTCAACACCAATGCCCATTACTCAAGAATTTGAAAGGATGGATGTCAAGAATGTAGATTGTCCAACAATACTGTCACAACTTCCGCCATCAAGAGGTGCACAGCCTAGTGGATTATCTTCCAAGAATAGATTACCAAAAGAAAATGAAAAAACTTATCCAGTGCATGAAGGTGATGCTATCAATGGGATCCAAACATTCACCAATCAAACATCTGTTACCCCGAATATTGTAAATGGCACTCCCAGTAAGCAAGTTACTGGTAATGTTAAAGCTGCTAGCCAGATGGATCCTCGCAAGAGGCTTTGCCACGTCTTTGACAAAGTTCTAGTGGTGGACAACAAATCTGCTGCTAAAAAAGTAGTCAGATTGATTACAAATCAATACAAGCTTCTTATTTATGCATGTGATACAGAGGCATGTTTTCTGCTCTGAATAATGTTTAGACATAGTTATTTATTCATACCCAGTTAATTCAGAGCCTGTATTGGTTGTTAATTAATCATCTCATTTATGTAGTTTCCTCATTGTTTTTGAGCTTTTGTTCTATCTGTTTGGTCATGATTAATAGGTAGCCAAGATTGATGTCAAGGAGGAAACACCTGTTGATCACGGAGAAATCATATGCTTTAGTATTTATGCTGGACCAGAAGCTGATTTTGGCGTTGGCAAGTCTTGTGTCTGGGTAGATGTTCTGGACGGCGGTGGCATAGATATTTTAGAGGAGTTTGTTCCTTTTTTTGAAAATGAAGACATTAGAAAGGTAAATTGTTTCACAGTGGATAGATTTCTGAGCATGTCCAATTGGTTATAGCTGCCTTTTCTTTTTTTGAAATCTTAACTAGCAGTGTTCAATATAAGTCATTTTAGCTGGAAACTGATATGTCTCTTGCAAATACTATTGACTTATGGGCTGCCCTGCCCTTTCTTTAGGTATGGCACAACTACAGCTTTGATAATCACGTTATAGAGAACTATGGTCTCATACTTTCTGGTTTCCATGCTGACACAATGCACACGGCTCGATTGTGAAATTCCTCAAGGCGAATAGAGGGTGGTTATTCTCTGGAAGCACTTACTGGTGATTTGTCTGTGATGTCTGATGCTAGGCTGTGGCCTGGCGAAGAGTTGATTGGTAAAGTTTCAATGAAGACAATATTTGGCAGGAGGAAGTTAAAGAAAGATGGATCTGAGGGTAAAACTATCACAATTCCATCTGTTGGGGAGCTACAAAGAGAAGATCGAGAATCATGGATCTCTTATTCAGCCTTAGACTCAGTAAGCACGTTGAAGCTCTATGAAAGTTTAAAAACTAAACTGTCTAAACGGAACTGGAATGTTGATGGGGTTCGGAGAGGATCAATGTTTAACTTCTATGAGGAGTATTGGCGTCCATTTGGTGACCTTCTAGTGCAAATGGAGACTGAGGGAATGTTGGTTGATCGTGCCTATCTTGCTGAGATTGAGAAAGTTGCTAAAACAGAACAACAGGTTGCTGCAACTAAATTTCGCAAGTGGGCATCAAAATACTGTCTTGATGCAAAGTACATGAATGTGGGAAGTGATTCACAATTGCGCCAGCTTTTGTTTGGTGGCATTACCAACAGGTACCCACCTACATATGCTCATCTCTCTCCTAAGACATATATCTAAGGACATGCAGTGGCCAAAAAAGTTGTGATCTTCTGCATTTATCTAATTCATTTTGTTCTGCACTTTATTTAATGTAGTACCTGGACCAGCTTACCTTTTTTTTTTCTTCTCTCTCTCTCTTAAATGTAGTACCAATTTGCTGGAGAAATAGTATAGGTGCAGAAAATGTTTTGAACTTAAATCAGCAATCTGGACAACATAGATACTAGCAATTTGTGAGGTTCTCTTGTGGAGGAGCTTACTTATTATGAGTGTGACTTTCCTTATATCATCCTTTCCTAGATTCCTATGTAGATATCTTTTTATTCTGCTTATAAGAGATCTATTTAATTTAGGGAACTGATGAACACTTTACTCTTGTCTGCATGTCTGACTTTTTTGATAAAGAAATTTAAGAAGCGCCATGATAGCATGGATACACAATATCTCCAACCAATCTGTGATGACTTGGTTTTCGCATTATCATTTGACAGGAAAAATTATGAAGAGTGTCTTCCTTTGGAGAGAAAATTCAAAGTTCCAAACATTGATAAGGTGATCGAAGAAGGAAAGAAAGCTCCAACTAAATATCGTACAATTAAGCTCACTAGCTTGCGTAGCCATGGTATTGAGATAGATAGTGATATGTACACTTCTAGTGGTTGGCCTTCGGTAAGTGGAGATTCTCTGAAGATCCTTGCTGGAAAAGTTTCTTCAGATTTTGAAATCATAGATGAAACTGCTGAATTACCATTAGAAGACAGCATTGAAGAATCGATGCAAACAGAAATCCATGAAGCCTCAGACACAAAGGCCGGAGCTGCCCGCAAAGTCCCAGATACATCTGCTTATGGAACTGCTTATTCTGCATTTGGTGAAGGGCAGAAGGGAATCGAGGCTTGCCATGCTATTGCTGCGTTATGTGAAATGTGCTCCATAGACTCATTGATATCAAACTTCATCCTCCCATTGCAGGTGACTTGCTGCTATGCCGATTAAATTCCCAGTAATCACTAGGGGAAAATATAGAATAGGAAAAATTAACTCGCCATTGCATATAAGTCCTTGCATTGGTGCATGGAACCTGGTATATATGTCAACCGTCAATCTTATCATACTTTTCATGAATGTTAGAAAAGCATGTCTAGGTGTTTTATGGGCAAGTATGTGATCTTTATTAAGGTTTACTCGATAATCTAATTTATCTGTGATTTAATTCGTAGATAACATTGCCTGAGTGAAAGCTTGATCAGAAACATGTTTTAATAATTATTCACGAAAAGTTAGCTTTCAGATATGGAGGCTTTGATAGTCCGTAGATACGAGGAAGACTTTGCACTCAGCACTATACTTTGTCGTCCTCCTTTTCTTGGGGGGACTATCAGTAAAACAGACAAGTTAATTCATTCACTTCAGCATGCATCGACTCATTGACCAGCAATGCAGTCACCTTCCTTCTCCCCTCTCTCTTGCAATACCCTTCTCCTGCCAAGTGAGAGATTATCACCCAGAAGACTGAACCTGATATATTTGATGTTTACTCTTGTGCTGAGCCTTTTTCCCGATGTTGAGGGCATGTCTCTTCAGTTGCTCGTGATAGTATCTGTATTTGCTTAGTTTGTTAGTCTTCTGCTGATTTTCCCTGAAAAGAATCCATGGCCATAGCAAGTAAATATTTGTTTGACAAGTATGGATTTTCGATGTGTCTCACAGAGGCAATTTTCTAAAATTTTGTGGCCAATGCATCTCTTTTACCATAACGATGTTGTTTGGCATGTTCATTATTTTCTTCCCTTTTCTTCTTTTAGATAGGATTCTTTTGGCATGTTCTGGTTCATGCGAGTGAAATTAAGATGGTGAAGTATGTTTATTTTTCTTTATGGGTTTCTCTGTCTCAGGGCAGTCATATTTCAGGCAAAAATGGGCGTATCCATTGCTCACTGAATATTAACACAGAAACTGGGCGCTTGTCGGCAAGAAGGCCAAATTTACAGGTAAATGATGTAGAATTCTGATCTTCGACTGCTTCCATAATCTAGTTATGACTGCTTTACTCTACATTCTGCAGGGGAGTTACTGTATCTTTTTGCATTTCAACTTTGATTTGTACTCTGAATATTCGATTGTCTTATCATGATCCCCATGCATATTTATTGCTTGTAATGTAATAATTTTACACTACCTTGTGTTGTCATACGGCACTGATTTTCAATGTTGATAAGGGGTTTGTTAACAAGCAAATTGGCCACTTGAACAAACAGTAATTCGACGTTTGATTCTACATCCATTTTCCTTTAAAACTAACTTCAGAAGGGCTAATATTTTGCTTCCTATAAAACAGAATCAGCCTGCTCTAGAGAAAGATCGGTACAAGATCCGTCAGGCATTTATAGCTGCACCTGGGAACTCTCTGATTGTTGCTGATTATGGACAGGTAATGACCGACTTTACATCATTTTTTTCTTGAAACAAGTTAGACTGTGATTCTGTATGTTCACCGGGTATATGTAAATAACCAGCTAGAACTTAGGATTCTTGCACATCTTGCCAACTGTAAGAGCATGTTGGATGCTTTCAAAGCTGGTGGAGACTTCCATTCAAGGACAGCGATGAGCATGTATCCACATATACGTGAAGCCATTGAACGAAAAGATGTCCTTCTCGAGTGGCATCCTCAACCTGGTGAAAACAAGCCTCCTGTTCCTTTACTAAAGGTAAACTCTGGGATGTTACCCTAGTTCAATACATATGTCAGAAATAGCAACGTCTGGATCAACTGTTTAATTCTGGAGTTTGCTCAATGAACTTGTAATCAGAGTTGCCTGATGAATTCAATTGTTGACAAGAGGCAGAAAAGTCATTTTCTAATCAAATGCTTCTTCCATTGACCAGAGCTTTGTTATATGTAGATTCAATGCCATTATATAGCCAAACATAGGCTGCTAATATGCAAAATTCAAATTATTGTGTATAGGATGCATTTGCTTCTGAAAGAAGAAAAGCAAAAATGCTTAACTTTTCCATTGCATACGGGAAAACAACAGTAGGTCTTGCTCGCGATTGGAAGGTACACTATTATTCCTCCTGATGTGGCAAGTACTTCCCATCTTGTCAAATTGGAAGTTCTGATTTGTTAGAAATGGGTGGCCTCCATTTGCAGGTTTCTGTGAAGGAAGCGAAGGAAACAGTTGATCGCTGGTACAGCGATAGAAAAGAAGTTTTGACTTGGCAGGAACAGCGTAAAGGTGAAGCACTTGGGCATGGATGTGTCCACACATTGCTTGGACGAGCACGAATGTTCCCTTCGCTAAAAAATGCAACTTCTTGGCAAAAAGCTCACATTGAACGAGCTGCCATCAATACCCCAGTGCAGGTCTGTCTCTATGGTGTCCTTACCTCTCTGTGGAGAAATTGAATGTTTGGGTGTATAGAATGTGCATGTTCTGACTCTGTTATTGCCACAGGGAAGTGCTGCAGATGTTGCAATGTGTGCCATGTTAGAGATATCAAAGAATGTAGATTTGGAGAACCTCGGTTGGAGGCTTCTTTTACAGGTTAGTGTGTTAGAAAAGCCAAATCAATGATGATAAAAACACATATATTCAAACACTTTTTACAGGTCACTCGAATTTGCTCAAATTTTACGGAACACTGCATATATATGCTAAACAAAAAGTGACATTGTTTTTCCCTGGAACAGGTTCATGATGAAGTAATTCTAGAAGGGCCTACAGAGTCATCTGAACAAGCCAAGGCCATAGTGGTTGACTGCATGTCAAAACCCTTTGACGGAACAAATTTTCTTAGAGTTGACCTCTCTGTTGATGCCAAGTGTGCCCAGAACTGGTATTCTGCCAAGTAGATAATTGTCCGCATCGTCAAGACTGAAACAGGTTTCCGGGAAAGCTCTTTTCTCAAAGTAGAACTAGAAGTTGAGGCTTATTTGTGCTTTGAGGATTGCTAATCTGTCTGCAATCACTGCAAATTGTAGCAGAGAACATTTGTGATCCACTTCTTGAAGTAGATGGGCAGTCTGTTCGTTGCAGTTGTTTTGCTGGCTTTTCCTGGTAATCTTGCAATGGAATCCGACATCGATAGTGGATTTGCTACCTTCTGCCATCTTGTAATTTTTACTGATGTAGGTGGTGCTGTGAGAAATTCGTGCCATGTAAATAGAATTTTCTCTCCTAGGGATATATGTATGTATGTCTTCTTGTTTATAGGAGTTCCAAGTATTGCTTCTCATCTTTTCCCTCTATTTCTGTAGTTAAGTGTTTCTTATCATTGCACATTTTAGTGTCTTTGATGAAACATGCACAGCTGCAAGTGGTCATGATTCATTGTTCCTTAGTCTTTTGTTTCTAGTAGTGAACTTCCTATAAAAATGAGAAATATTGCACTACCTTTAGGTGCCATTTGAACTATTGACTTACACAATTAGAAATAACCAGTTAAATTTACAAAGAAACCTAAAAATCGATCACTGATCCAATAAAAAAGGCATTTTGTAGAAAAAGATTATAAATCTTTTTCTATTTATGATGAGTATTTTTTCACTCTGTGTCTATTGGGAGAGTGAAAAGATGAGACAATTATATGGAGTTAGTAACACTTAGATTTCTACTGTTATAAAAGTGGGATGTTTTCCTCTTTAATATTACAAAGTTAGGAAAGAGATTAATGGTGGTAATGTACTGGTGCAATACTTAAATGAGTCATTGAGTGTGGAAATTAAATTGCAGCATCTCATTGCACCACTATTGAATTTCTTCATTGCACTATGAAGAGATTTAAATCCTGACTTAGGTAATTGGCATTTTTCCAAATCAATGCTTTTGGGCACATAATGTACACGATGCACTGGACCAGAACCCGTGCCATAAACCATAAAAGACATTCCCTACACACGAAAACATCATACAAATCGAGACTTCTTTCTTTAACACAAATGTTAGTCACTCGAAATGTTAGACTTTCAAAGTAAATATTTGGTTAGATGTTATACAAGGTTGGCATTTTTCTTAATTTTATATAAAGAAAAAAGATTATAGAATTGGATATATTTCTCAATCAAGTACAGTCTTAAATTAGGTGAAAAATACATATCTCTAATAAAAGTGACCTCACCTCACGAGTGCAAGCATCAATGAGTTTATTCAAATTTGAAACAAAATTTATCAGTGACATCTTTAAGGATGGATTCAAAATTTTTACCAAACTAGTGGGTGCTATTAAATTAAACGTAATGTAACAAACAAAATGTTGTTAAGTCCTTCCTTGGTAGTGACAATCAACTCATTCAATATCTCAAACTAATAATACAATAACCAAAGCGCTATCCCAAAATAATGCAAAGCCTATATCAATCCGTCAAGCCAATATCTCCATATAAAGTTAATATTTAAAGCAAAATCCAACATAACATTTTAACCTACGTAAATAAAAGAAAAATTCGAAGATTGAACATTGTTCTTTCATGAATACCAACCAAATATTGTCAAGTCCGTCCTTAATAGTGACAAGGCGGCCTTAAGTTTCCCCACTCAAGTAAATTCCTCAAACTTCCTTGTCGGCCCCATCTTCAACTGATGAAAAAAAAGTATTGTGAGTATAAATTATTTAAAATGCATGACTTATCCTTAAAAAGAACAAAATATAACCGAATGACTTTTGGGGATCAAAGTCAAAGAATAATGTAAGAGAAAACTCAACAAAAAATTATGAATTATTAGTGAAGTGAATTAAAAGTTGAATCAAATGAATCTGTCTCAGTGTGCCACTGTAAACAATTCTAGTAACGTTTACAATAGTTCATATTCATGCATAAACAATCATTTGATAATGAAAACAATTCCCAATACTAGGCAGTAAGATATGCAAAACATATGGTGCATCTTAATTAATTAAGACAAACACAAATTATGACCACTAATCCTTGTCTGTTGGGATTTAAGTCTGAGTGTTTATCAATTCAAGACTAGCAAGACACAATTCAAAGATATCCATTTTATACAGGCCATAGAACGTTGAATTCATTTATACTAAAGATGTTTAAGAAAACTTGCTTTCAGAAGTATAAATAAGACTTAATAAATTCATAAACATTGGTTTTTAGAGAAAAAATTATATATAGTTATAAAAAAAAGAGCATACTTTGACGTCATTTGAAGACCAAAGATTTATATGTGTCAGCATTGTAGAATATCAATATATAATTCAAACATCTATGAATAGGAAAAGATAAAAAATCTCTCTCAATCCTTGCTTCGAACATGTAACGTGCAGAAATTAAAATACGTTTTTCACAAGCCAGAACTTGCTAGCCATGAATTTCCTTGTCTGTTAGCTATCTTTGATGAAAATTCTGCAAGTCAAGGAACCTTAAAATATGTAATAAAATAGCAGAGAAAGAGCTGCAAAAGCTTACCTAAAGTGTCGAATAAGAATGTTACTTCGATCATAGAAAAAGGGGGAAGCCTCCCATACCAACATATTCGAGAAAGGGCCAAAGGATATTGATGGAGTTGGGATGGTCCCACTCCAATGATTCCCACCATTCTTTTTCTGTTTCACTTATATAGATCTGTCGAAGAGATGGAGGAGGAGATGGTTGTCCATCAATGAGGGGAAGAAAGATAGGCAGTCTCTTTATCTTCGGACAATTACTTATGCAGATATACTCAATGGAATCGCAACAATTAATTGATCCCTCATAGATGCTCTCCAATTTTGGCAGGTTCCGCAACTTAATTATTCTCAACTTTGGGAAGGTGGTAATATTTGTGTACTGGTTGTTGTCGTTGCTCCTGCTGCTGCTACTTGGAGAAGAAGAAGATGCTGATGGAGAAGGATGGAAGAGAGGCAATCTCTTAAGTTTCGGACAATCCTGTATATTGATATTCTCAATGGAATCACAACAGATAATTTCTCCCTTACAAACGCTCTCCAATTCTGGCAGGTAAGACAACTCTATCCGTCTCAACTTTGAGAAGGTGGTAATTTTATTTTGTGAATTGTATAAAGCTAAGATGTTGATTCTCATGAAAAAATCGCCATTGAAGGTCAATAACTTCATAGAAATCTACAATCTTCTCAGATCTCGCAAAGTGATGCTGATATTTGAGTCTTTAGGGCATTTGAAAAGCTTCAAAAAACTCGACATTGGGGCTGATCTTGGTGCATAGATAAGTTGCTGCAGCATCGCAGAGTTTGTTGCTTGTTAAACCATCTCTTTCATCAATGTATAGTGTGATCATTGATGATTTTCCCCTTAATCAATTTACAAGACTTGTGATACCATAGTTTGTTTCTCATATTTCTTTTGAATGAGTTTTTCGTACTTTTACTCCAGCTTTTTCCTTTATGTAAAATGAAGGTATTCGTGTTCAAAGCTTTAAGCAAAGACAAACTACAATGGACATTTACTTTAGATGGGGTCGTAACCCAAGCATCATATTAGGTGTTGAAGCTGCAAAAGTTGCTTCTTTTCCTATTCAGGTTGGAGCATCATATATTTCTTGAATTTAGAACATAGATAATGTTAAGCCTCTTAAAATTGTTCTTATCTATTTTAGTATGTCCCATACATAGTATTGTATATAGAATATTGCTTTTGTATGACAACTTTGTTTTGGCTGCACTGAAGGATCCTCAGGTTTTCATTGCCACTCATTTCATTTTTTTCCTGCTTATAGTATGATGATTTTTTGCTATCGAAGTGCAAAAAAGTTGAAGTCTTTGCTTCAAAATCTGGTGTCAAGATGCAATGGATCAAAGTGAGGAGTTTTTACGAAGAAAATATCTTTAGCTGAAATTCATAGATTGGAAATGAGAAATTATAGTCAAATGGGCAATTACTGGTGGGGGTCAGCTAAGTTGAAGCTAAAGTTTTGATCTTTCATTTATTGGGTTTTTTCTTAGTTGTTGACTGTGTAGTTGATTTAAGAGATGCTTATGTGAATAGGGTTGAGGAGTTTTTTCCGAAGAAAGGATATTTGAGCCAATATTCATCGATTGGTATTGAGAAATCAAAGCAAAATTAACTTTATTATTAGCTGGGATTAAAATTCTAGTGAAGAAGGTCAAGTTTTGATCTCTTTTATCGTGATTCTAACTCTAAAATCTTGAGCTTGATTAGTTTTATATATCATTATAACTCGTAATTTTCTATGTTTCTAATCTTGAATGATTCTGCATTGATTGGTATTTTAGTTAACTATCTTAGGATCATAGTTATGACTAAACAGCTATTAAGAGTCCAAGTTTTCTCCGTATGTGTCAAATTTTAGTAGAAATGGCTTTCTCGGATCTGTACCTAATGCCTGTTGATAATAGAAGAATTACTGATGCATATGGAGTTTTATTATCTACGTAATTCATGTGAAATTTTTTTCTTTTTCCAGGTTGGAGAGAGATGCGAACTTTGCTAAGCATGTAGCTGGCATATAAGTTGAATTAGGAATTGAAAAAATCCAAAAAGAGTTGAAGGGTAAATTCAGTTGTTATGATTTATTTAATATGAGCTAAATGAAGGGAAGGAAGGAGAGTTAAAGTTATTGTTATGAGTTTTCTTCCTTGCAGGATTTTCTCCAGAGAAGAAGTTTCCACAATCTGAGTTTGCTCTTTATCAAAATCACAATTATGAATCCTAATGTAAGTCATGACTAACCCTGGCAGTACATTAAGCTCTTGCATATCTGGTATCCCTGAAATATGCTTTGATACTGTTGTAGTAAGAATGATAGGCGATTTTGACAGAATTTAAAATGAAATGAACAATATATATGGTATTTATAATTTCCAAGATATCAGTGAAGGAATTATGTGTACAAATGTTTAAAGCAAAAGGTCAGCAAAATAGAGACTTTTGAAGCAATCTCAGATTTTATTTTGTCATACTAGATGGTTAGGAAGTGGGTTTTCTGGCTAGTGTATTTTGTTCTTGTGGAATAGACGTTAAGTAAACTATTAGCTTTCGAAGCAATTGCCCAACCCTTCTGACCTATAGGACCATTTTCGCTCTTAGACTAACTTCTCTCTCTTTTCTCATCTTCTAGGGATCTTGAATTATGTGGAAGGCTTATAATTTTCCTGTATTCTTACTCTCTGAAGATGCAACATCAACACTACAGAAGGTATTTATATGTTCATTTGATTTCTTGTGTAATATGATTGCCTATTTTCCAACTGGAAGAGACATAAAGATATTATCGTGCTTTATTTTTTTAGAAAAGTAGGAATGTGCCATATTAACTATGAATAGATGGTCCTATGCAAAATTTATTGTGAGTATTAATGACCGTTAAGTTTGATTGCATGTTTTATATCAATAGTTTAATTTTTTTTTCTTTTCTATGTCATTGTTTTATATTGGATTTTCTGCAAACAGAGTCATAGAGCAATAACCTTTTTTTAACAGATGGTTGCATCAGAACATATAGTAGACAGATTTTGACATATAGAGAGACGTATGTCCTTGTCAATATTAGTCTATCTTGATGATACTTCTTGCAAGTTTGAAATAAGATTTCCATTTGTTTGATTATCATGCTTTTAGAGATTCATTTTTCTTTGAATCCTATACTTTCAAATTAAAGGCTATGTTTGGTTAAGAACAGTTTTCTGAAAGCATTGGTTTATTGATTGTAGACATTGGAACAAGGTGAAATTTGGCTGTTGCTATTGAAAATGCAATTGGCAAGTTGCTCAATGCTTTCATTGTGACAGATCATAAAGATTCCCTTCCTTTAAGAGCAAGTGCTATGGAAGCAAATTACAATCATATATATTTCTCTCTCTTTTGTCAAGGTATTACATTAGGTGCTCAAGTATCTCTTTTCGTTCCTATGTTGAATTTCTCCACTCATTCATTTGGAAAATTTTGTCTACTAGATTGATGCATATGTGTTTCCAGATATATGTAAGGCTCCATTTGATGTGGATCTTTCTTTTGATTTAATCGGAGAGGGTGATTATGTCAATACTTTTTAATTTAATTAAAACTACGGTTAGCTTTTAGTTGGTTGAACAATGTTTTGTTCCAAAATGAGATGATGATCAAAATCTTGCATATGTTGCTAATCATCTCTGCAGTTGCAATTTTATGTTAAAAAATCACCATAATCTATTATTGTGATTTAAAACAAACAGTGCCTAATTTTATATTGACTCATAGGTTATCCATTTCAATGTTTTGACTTTCGTTCTGTATTATTATGCAGCCTCATTCTCCTGATAATCGTGCTTTGGCAAGAGAATGCAAAGAAGTTAAGATCGATAGAGCATATATTGGATCTTGTACTGGTGGAAAAACTAAGGATTTTATGGCTGCCGCCAAAGTTTTTCTAGCTGCGGTATGACAATTTTCTTGTTTCTAGCCTTGCACAATTTTTCCCTCAATTAGCTATTATATTTCTCTCCTCACCATCTTTTTGTTAACTGAATCAGAATCTAATTCATTGTCAGTGCAGACCATTCAAAAAAATTATATTCGGTAGGTTGGATATATTTCTTTACTCTTATATTGAAAATTTTGTCTCATTTAATCTAAAAAATATAATATATTTCAAGCTAATATTGCTATATCTGTAATCAACATGACATCAGATAAGTCTTGAAGATTTATCTGCTGAAGAAAGAAAAAGTTTTCAAAGAGCTGTGGCCTCTGGAGAGTTAAGTAAGGTGATTAAGCCTTGAGGTTCTCACTGCCCGATCTCTCTAGTTCAGATTCTGGTTAGATAAAGTAGTTTGTTTGTCTTTTATGATCATTGTGAATTTACTTGGAGCTTGTTTCTGAATGAGGTTACTTATAACATACATGGTCAACCATAGCATATGCTAGATGTAAAGATCTAATTTGTCATTATTTGCTTTAAATTAATTATTGATCTAATTTCAAAAGTGTCAAAGACTGAAGGTAGAGTTGGACAAACTACAAATGTGGTAATCGGTGGCACAGTGAACGATGACTCGAGCATACGCTGGCAGATTTTCAAAACATTGTTCATGAATTTTCTCCTAAAATATGTAAAATCACTCTTTTCCAGCTTGGGCAAGATTCTTTTTGTTATGAGTGGATATGTACTTCTTTAGCATATATTCCTTCTAGTACAAGTGTAGGCAATTTAGCGGTTGGAATCTAGACTTTGATTGACATGTAATTGTTGAAGTTGTGAGTTATATGAACCTTGAATCCTAGTTGGTTGGTTGTAAGCTTGATCTGAAGATTCTTCTAGAGCATGCTTCCGCCAATCGTGTTTATGTCGTTTATGTAGACATTTTTAATTGAATATTTACCTTATAATGAGCATTTCGTGTTGTTTTGGTTGATTGAAATTGGAGATAAAGGGAGGGCTTGAATATCTATTGCAACGATACTTAATTGTTGTTAGTTATTTGCAAAAAACTGTTGCAAAAAATATCTATTGTAACAGTTTTTAATTGTTGCTAAACAACGTCATATGCAACGGTTTTTAATCCTTTTGCAATAGTTTTTGAATGTTGCAAAAAGCTTAAAATATGGTAGTGAGTACAACCTCTTTCTGATGAAGAAGGTTGGAAACTTTTTTTGGAGAAACTTGATTTTTACTGGTGTAGGTGGTGCTGTGAGAAATGCGCGCGATATAAATAGAATTTTCTCTCATGGGGATATATGCATGTTTATCTTCTTGTTTATAAGAGTTCCAAATATTGCTTCTCATCTTTTCCCTCTATTTCTGTAGTTAAGTGTTTCTTATCTTTTCACATTTTAGTGTCTTTGATGAAACATGCACAGCTTGCAAGTGGTCATGATTCATTGCTCCTTAGTCTCTTGTTTCTAGTACTTAGTCTCTTGTTTCTAGTACTGAACTTCCTATAAAAATGAGAAATGCACTGCATGTAAGTGCGGTTTGAACGCCTTACATAATTAGAAATAACCAATTTAGTTTACGAAGAAACCTAAAAAAAATGGATCATTGATCCAATAAAAAAGCATTTCATAATCTTTTTCTATTTATGATGAGTATTTTTTCACTCCTTTTGTGTCAATTGGGAGAGTGAAAAAATAAGACAATTATGTGGGATTAATAACACCCGAATTTTTATAGTCACAAAAGTGATGTTTTTCTAATGACCTTACAAAGCTAAGAAAAAGATCATTGGTAGTAATGTACTCATGCAATACTTAAATGAGTCATCGAGTGTGGAGATTAAATCTCAGGCTCTCGTTGCACCACTATTGAATTTCTTCTTTGTACTATGAAGAGATTTAAATCTTGACTCAGTTGTTATTTTTTCAAATCAATGCTTTGGGCACATAATGTTCACGATGCAGTGCCATAAACCATAAAAGACATTCCCTACACACGAAGACATCAAACAAATCAAGACTTCTTTCTTTAACACAAATGTTAGTCACTCAAAATGTTGGACTTTCAAGGTAAATATTTGATTCAATGTTATACAAGGTTGGTATTTTTCTCAATTTTATATAAAGAAAAATGATGACAATATTAGATATATTTTTCAATCAAGAACAGTTTTAAATTAGGTGAAAAATAAACGTCACTAACAAAAGTGACCTCACGAGTGCAAGCAACATCTTTAAGGATGGATTCACAGTTTTTACCAAACCAATGGGTGCTATTAAATTAAACGTAAAGGAACAAACCAAATGTTGTCAAGTCCTTCTTTAGTAGTGACAATCAACTCATTCAATATCTCAAACTAATAGTACATAAACCAAAACACTATCCCAAAATAATGCAAAGCCTATATCAATTCGTCAAGCCAATAATATCTCCATATAAAGTTAATATTTAAAGCAAAATCTAACATAATATTTTAACCTACGTACATAATAGAAAAATCCAAAGATTAAACATTGTTCTTTCACGAATACCAACCAAATATTGTCAAGTCCTTCCTTAGTAGTGACAAGGAGGCCTTAAGTTCCCCCATTCAAGTAAATTGCTCAAGACTTCATCATCACCATCTTCAACTAATAAAAAAAAAGTATAGTAAGTATAAATTATTTAAAACGGATGACTTATCCTTTAAATGAATAAAATATAATCGAATGGCTTTTGAAGATCAAAGTTAAAGAATAATGTAAAAGAAAACGCAACAAAAAATTTCAAATTATTAGTGAAGTGAATTGAAAGTTGAATCTAATGAATCTGTCTCTGTATGCCATTGTAAACAATTCTAGTAACGTTTACAATAGTTCATATTCATATGTAGACAGTCATTTGATAATGAAAACAATTCCCAATACTAGGCCGTAAGATATGCATAACATATGGTGCATCTTAATTAAGATGAACGCAAATTATTGACCACCAATCCCTATCGGTTGGGATTTAAGTCTGAGTGTTTATCAATCCAAGACTAGCAAGACACAATTCAAAGATATCCATTTTATACAGGCCTTGAAACTTTCAATCCATCTTTACTATAGATGTTTAAGAAAACTTGCTTTCAGAAATATAAATAAGACTTAGACGTCATAAACATTGATTTTTAGAGAAAAGTTATATGTAGTTAAAAAAAAAAAAAGAAGCATACTTTGACGTCATTTCAAGACAATTGATTTTACTGTGTCGCATTGTAGAATATCAATATATAATTCTAACATCTATGAATAGGAAAAGATAAAAAAAAATCTCTCTCAGTCCTTGCTTCGAACATGGAACATGCAGAAATTAAAATATGTTTTTTCACAAGCCAGAACTTGCTAGCTATGAATTTCCTTGTCTATTAGCGTATCTTTGATGAAAATTCAGCAAAGTCAAGGAACCTAAATATGTAATAAAATAGTAGAGAAAGAGCTGCAAAAGCTTACCTAAGGTGTCGAAAAAGAATATCACTTCAATAATCTCTCAAAAGTAATTGAGAATGGGGCGAAGGACATTGTTGGAGTTGGGATGGTCCCACTCCAATGATTCCCACCATTCTTTTTCTGTTTCACGTATCCAAATGCATAGTAGAGACGGAGGAGGAGATGGTTGTCCATCAATGAGGGGAAGATGGAGAGGCAATCGACTTAGTTGTGTACACCCTTTGATAGAGATAGACAAAATAGAATCACAAATCATGATTCCGTTGCAGATGCTCTTCACTTGTGGCAGATTCTGTAGTTCCAAGTCTTCTAACTTTGGGAAGGAAATAGTTGATTTTTCATCTACAGAGGGATTAAAGAAAGGCAGTCTCTTTATCTTCGGACAATTAATTATGAAGATATACCTAATGGAATCACAACAATTAATTGTTCCCTCATAGATGCTCTCCAATTCTGGCAGGGAAGACAACTTTATACTTTTCAACTTTGGGAAGGTGGTAATATTTGTGTACTGGTTGTTGTCGTTGCTCCTGCTGCTGCTACTTGGAGAAGAAGAAGAAAATGCTGATGGAGAAGGATGGAAGAGAGGCAATCTCTTTAAGTTTCCGACATTGAATTATCGTGATATCCTCGATGGAATCACAACAGATAATTTCTCCTTTACAAATGCTCTCTAATTCTGGCAGGTTCCGCAACTTAATTATTCTCAACTTTGGGAAGGTGGTAATATTTGTGTACTGGTTGTTGTCGTTGCTCCTGCTGCTGCTACTTGGAGAAGAAGAAGATGCTGATGGAGAAGGATGGAAGAGAGGCAATCTCTTAAGTTTCGGACAATCTTCTACCCAGATATTCTCAATGGAATCACAACAGATAATTTCTCCCTTACAAATGCTCTCCAATTCTGGCAGGTAAGACAACTCTATCCGTCTCAACTTTGAGAAGGTGGTAATATTTGTGTACTGGTTGTTGTCGTTGCTCCTGCTGCTGCTACTTGGAGAAGAAGAAGATGCTGATGGAGAAGGATGGAAGAGAGGCAATCTCTTAAGTTTCGGACAATCTTCTACCCAGATATTCTCAATGGAATCACAACAGATAATTTCTCCATTACAAATGCTCTCCAATTCTGGCAGGGAAGACAACTCGATTCTTGTCAACTTTGGGAAGGTGGTAATATTTGTGTACTGGTTGTTGTCGTTGCTCCTGCTGCTGCTACTTGGAGAAGAAGAAGATGCTGATGGAGAAGGATGGAAGAGAGGCAATCTCTTAAGTTTCGGACAATCCTGTATATTGATATTCTCAAAGGAATCACAACAGATAATTTCTCCATTACAAATGCTCTCCAATTCTGGCAAGAAACCCAACTCGATTCTTGTCCACTTTGGGAAGGTGGTAATATTTGTGTACTGGTTGTTGTCGTTGCTCCTGCTGCTGCTACTTGGAGAAGAAGAAGATGCTGATGGAGAAGGATGGAAGAGAGGCAATCTCTTAAGTTTCGGACAATCTTCTACCCAGATATTCTCAATGGAATCACAACAGATAATTTCTCCCTTACAAATGCTCTCCAATTCTGGCAGCACCGACAGATAGATATTTATCAACTTTGGGAAGACGATACTGCTGCTACTTGAAGTGGAACCCACACCCTCATCTTCTTCATCGTCTGCTATTATCTCCTTCATTTGATCACAATTAGAGACATCAATTCTTTTAAGGTTTTGAAGGTTGTGTACCACTAACTTGTGTGGGAATAGCTTCTTCATTTTGTGACATTTCTCAATCCCCAACTCTTTAAGAGAGGAAAAGGTGCCACGTGGAGGAGGAAGTGCCTCAAGAGCTCCTGGTTCCCACTTGATTAACCCAATCAAATTTGGCAACTCTCTAAGGGACAAATACTCAAGATTCTGCAAAGGTCCATCACCGTTAGAAGCAGAGGAGATTCTCATAATGCATTCTATTTCGTCACACTCTTCAATCTCGCAAAACCGAAAGTCTTTGGAATCGTATAACGACGGGACATCCTCCAACAAGCAGGAGCTCAACCCCTTACATTTAATAAATTGTAGGTACTGAATGTTGCGAGGCAGTGGAACCACATCTCCTCCACCTCTTTTAAAATTGCATCCTTCTGATATGATATGACATGTTTTTGTTGTGAGAGCACGTTCAACGATCCATTCATAACGCAACAAAACCTCTTTCGGAGAATTATCAGCACTTGCTCCAATTCGAATTTTATAGAAAGTAAGCGGCGGTGATTTATTGAACCACTTGGAATAAAATATGTCAACCCAACCCCAAAATTCTTCTAACAGTTTCAAACTCTCTACTTCTTCTAATTGTACTTTAATGTGCAAAGGAAGTAACAAGCGCTGAAGACGAGGAAGTCGGGGTAACAAACCTCTTGGGATCTCTTTAAGTAAGCCTGTATCGTGCATAATCAAGCATTTGAGTTTGACCAAACATTCCATGCCCTCTGGTACTTTCTTAATTCCAGTCTCACTGAGGTCCAACTCCCTTAGTTCCTTGAGCTTTCTCAATGAAGGCACGTAACATAGGTGCCTACAACCCCCAAGCAACAATGCAGTGAGATTCTCCAACTCCGAGATGGAGTTTGGTAACATCTCAATATCTTCGTTAAAACTTAAATTGAGAACTCGTAAACCATGCATGTGAGCAAAGAAAGAATCTGGAATCAACTTCAAATCATTATGGCTCAAAATTAGTGTCGAAAGTCGAAGACATCTAGGTGATAAGCCCTCGGAAATTTCAACAATGTCATTGTACATCAAGGAAACCTTATCCAAATCCTCTGTCCACACTTGCTCATGTGGTACTTCATCTAGCTGCACACCAGCTTTTATCATGAACTTATTTCTTGTGATTTCTACTGCCATCTCTCTAACCAAATCATGCATCTTCACGCCCTTTTGTCCATCCCCGAATGCAACAGCTTCTAATAAACAAGCATTTACCAGATCATCGAGTATCTTGTGTCCTTGATCAAATTCTGCGGCCCTAGAGTCCCTTTGATGCATCAATCCCTCAGAAATGAATAAGCTTATCAATTCATTTCTTGGAATAACAAAGTCTTCAGGATACAGAGAACAATACAAGAAACATTGTTGCAATCTCGGATCCCTCAAACGACTGTAACTATATCGGAGTATTGGCAATACCTCAAGTTTTATATCATTTTGCCCCATGGTAGATTGGTTCAGTTCTTCTAATGCATCCCGCCACCCATGAACGTCATCCACTCCAATCATGCTACTAGCAAGAGTGATAATTGCAAGTGGCAGCCCATCACCTTTCTTTGCCATTTTCTTAGCAGCTTCTTCCACTTCTGGACTAATCATGTAGTCAGGATGAAGTTTCTCCAAAAATAGTTTCCAAGCTTCTTCCTCAGAAAGAGGTTGTACTTTTATGGTCTCTTTGCAACGCATCTTCTTACACACGTCCAATAATCGACTGGTTATAATCACCCTGCATCCATCCGCTCCAAGAGTAATTCCAATCTTTTCTAAATCAAATTCCTCCCATACATCATCTAATATGAGTACAACATTCTTCCTTTCTCTCAGTGCTTTACGCAGAGTAAGTGCTTTTTCCTCTATATCTTCTGGAAGATTAGAATTCAGTTTTTTGGCTAAGTCATTCTGCAATTTGTTCATGTTTGCCTCTTGGGATACAGTAACCCAATAAACATGAAATTTATCAGGTGTACCTTGTAGATTGCAGATGTGATTGAAAATATGCTTCGCCAAAGTTGTCTTTCCGACGCCTCCCATGCCGTAAATACCAATAATTGGGACTTGGTCAGACTTTGACTTTAACCTTTTAGAGATATTATCCAGTTGTTGCTCCAATGTTTTACCATGTAGCTTTGGCACGTTCAATAGTTCCGTGTTGGTTTCATATGCAACGACTACAAGCTCACCAAAAGTTTCGCTTTTGAGTTCTCCGGCTCTTTCAATCAGTTTTTTCAAATGAGTTCCTTGCAACAGACATTTGCAAGTTTTAGGTTCTTGTAGTTTTGCAACTTTGATTTTGAACTCTTCCACATTCTTCAACCAATTTTCAACTACCATTGACCTCCTCTTCTTACCCGGTACCTCTTCTCTCTTCAGTCTTTTCACTATGTCAGACGCTTTGCATGTCAATGCTCGCAAATTATCCTCAAGAGTCTGCATATTGTCATTGAAGTCGATGCAATTGGTGAATCTTTCCCCTGCAACTTCTTTTACAAAGGGAGCTATTACTTCGAAAATCTGACAGAAACATGCCCCTGGATTTGCCATACTTCTTTTCACGCCACCACCTAAAAGTATTCATGTAGTTAATTATAACTATGTACCAGGTGATGATAACACTAAATTTCATCATCGGAAGAGAAGAATTAATAAAAAGTTTTTCAAACTTAACATGTTTAATTTATATAAAAACTGCTTTAAAGGAAATGCGAGTTTTACATATTAATTGTAATCAATATAATTACTTTTCCCTGAAATCAAAGAAAAAAGTTTAAGAAATATATTGCAATATACTAACATGAATTTATATAAAGTTTTGTAATTTATTTATTTTTTGTGAGAAATATAAAGTTTTGTAATTTTTACATATATATATTAATAATGTAAGATACGTGTATGTATGGGTTAGTGAAACAAAGAAAATACACGAGCTAATAAGAAAAACAACACTTAAGTAAATTTAGATTGTCTAGTCTTTTTAGTAATTTTTCAGGTTAAAGAAAGCTAAATTTAAAAATTATGAAGAACGGTTTCCCTTTCAAACTTTTGGAAAACGATAAGAGCGATATTTGAATTACATTTATTGTTATGAATATGAAGAAAGTTCATGCTGAAGTAAAGGAAATTTGATAATCATAAATCTCATTGCTAATTGGTCATCATAGTGAAAACTAGAAATTCAGAAATTCAGAAATTCAGAAATTATATGACAATTTTTAACATTTGTGATTGCGAATCAATAAGGTAATTCAAGAAAATGTCAAAATCTCAATTTTCTCTTTAGATTCAGAGAGGTTAATAGTATTTTCTCATATGGATAAATCATGAATCTCTAAACCTCCTTATAAGATTCCAAATAGCATGAAACTATCACGATAGGATAAAAATCAAAACTTATGAAATTATTAGCCATATAATACTTCCAAAAACTATGTTGCAAATATAGGTTTCCATCATAACATAGTATTTACACGCAATAAATGTATTACATACTATATTTGGTATATAATATTTGAATTTTTCAAATTATATATTAATCATAACTAGTATTCTTTTTCTCAAATACTCTACTGGACTTATTGTTAACATAACATGTGTGTTTGAATTTTTTAGACATAAAAATAATTTTAGTGTTGATTTTTTAATTAGTGGGCTTAGAATCACATGATTTATGAGCCTTAGTTACAATCATTTTCTCTCTGTTCGTCTGCCAACGGAACTAAATTAATAAAAGTGATGGATAATCCACATATATAGCTGCATATAAAAATCGAAGAATATTGCTTTTAAGTAGTTCTTTGGTCTCAAATATCTTGGAAGGTATGCTACATAGAATGTCTATTTGACACCTGATACTCTATGTTGACAATAATATAGTATCATTAACATTTAATCCACACTCATTTAAGAAAATAATATTTTAATTTTCTGCTCTCTTATTTATATTAATATAGTATTTGCATCAATAAACACAACTACCTTTTCCATTATTGTACTTTTAGAAAATACTTTTAAGATGTCTTTGGTGAAAAAATAATATTATGTTCACACATTTTACCGTCTTTATTAGTGTAATACCTATGAGGGACCCACTATATTTCAGCTCTAAGAGAATGTTATTTTTCACGCGTGAGTTTTAGCTTAAGTCTCATTCTTCTCTATGAGATTTTACCCTTTTTTCAGATTTTTCCAGACATCAAATTCTATCAAACAAAGATTTAAGTTTAAAATACATTTTGGTCTATTTATTCAAAATTGACTGATTTAATCCTACTTTAGTGCCCTTAAATTTTTCTTTTTTTAATTCTTTTATGGTTTTAAAATGTTAACTCGTTCAAAAAATGTTACACATTAAGAGAGAAAAAAGATATGATTCAATTTGAGATGTATGTATATGTATAAAAGAAAAGAAAAGTTTAAAAGTGAGTCTAATTTTTATTGAATGACTTTATTAAATTATTTTATCTATTTTGTTTTAATTTTTTCTTTTGTTTTAAAAAATAAAAAGATGAAATGACTATCAATTTAGGGTTTTGTAAGAAAAAAATTGATGTTATAGAGGAGTATGAGTAATACTAAAATCCCATAAGGAATTTGGGAATTAATCTAATGCTCATGGGAGAAAATGGCGTTCTCATAGTATCATTAACATTTATCCGAGCTTTGTTTAAGATCGTTGAGAAAAACTTTTTTAGATGGTCAATCTAAAAAGTAGATGTGATTTGAACCAATTTGGAGATCGTTCATCTGAAGAAGTAAGATTAAAAGCCTTCAATAAATGTCATGAGATGGCTTTTCTGTTTTGATATGTTTCTTTTAGAGAAAAATAATCGCACATGAATTAAGTAGTATACTGGTATAGTACTTAAAGCAAAAGATATAATTATCTAACAAGATAATCAATATAACCGTAAGCGACGAAAGTGAGATCACCTTACAAAGTGATGGTCAGACTGAAAGCTAGCTAACACAAGGCCTCCTTTTGTTATTGGGGAGGCAAACTTAATTTGATGCACTTCACAAGAATTGATTATATGATTCCTTTAGATATTGGATAGGCTTCTTGTTTTTTAATTAGAGCAATGTTAAAGAGATGTTAATAAGAAGAAGAAGTTGACCAAGACTTGAAAGGTTGTACAAAACTTTCTTGGAAGGTGCTGGGAAATTAACATGAAGGAGAAAATGTAGTCAATGAGTTGTAGATGAGGTGAGATGGCCGTGGGTGGTTGTGATTACACTTGAAATTATTGTAATCATCAACTGTATTATTAGTGTGGACTAATTGGCTTTAGTATCGACATAACGAAAAAACATATACTTGTCAATTGGAAGCGACAAACCATAAATTCAAGAGTTTTGGGATGCCTTACCAACTTTTTTTTTTTTGGTGTGATGCATGCTTTGCAATTGTAAATATTGAATGCGCTAGAAACTCAAACTTTTTTTTATTTGGATAAAAAAAAATTCGAACTTAATAGGTTGCAAATTTAATCCACATCTTTAGAGATTTAAGGGTGTGACTAATTCTCATGCCTTTCTAATAATCTCATGATCATAACCCTACATTTTATTAACTTAATATTGAATGTGCCAGAAACTCATTTTTTTTGGACAAAAAATCTTGAACTTAATAGGTTGCAAGTTTAACCCACATCTTAAGAGATTAAGGGTGTGACTAATTTTCATGCTTTTCTAATTATCTGATGATCATAAGCCTACATTTTATTAACTTAATATTGCATGTGCCAAAAACTCATTATTTTTTGGATAAAAAATATCGAACTTAATAGATTGCAAGTTTAACCCACATCTTTAGATTTTTGGGACTTGAGATAGAGACTAACTCTATCATACGCAATAAGCGATCACGTAGTCTACTATGAATACAAGTTCCAAAAATTTGTGACTCTTGGCCTACCCACAACTATAAATAGGCCATATCTACACAAGGAGAGGACATCGAGTACTAGCTGCACTAGCATTACTCTCCCTCTCCCCTCTACATTTCCACGATCTACACTTCTTATATCGACGCCGACACCACATTTGTTGGTGCTCCAAAATTCGTAATTGTGAATTTTGACGTTTACACGTTTAAGTATCTTGGAAAGTATATATGCTACACTAGATAGTCTATTTTGAGAATAGTATAGTATCATAAACATTTATTTAACTGCTGTTAAAAATAGTTGAGGAAAATGATCTTTAGAATAGTTAATCTACTCTGTTCAATTTCTTCTATTTGTTTTTTTAGGTTAAATCAAGTTAAAGTGATAAAATAAAGTATGGTTCTCCTTTCATACCTTTTGATGAAAGAACACAGTTATAATTAACAAATTATTGCCTAGATTGAGTCACCATGGACCCAAAAAACTAAGTAAATATATATTTTGTAGCCTCTTTGCATGTTAAAGAAGCTAAAAGTGATTAATGAATAAACTTTAAAATATGGGTTTCCTTCTGCACTTTTGCGAAAAAGAAAAAGTTATCATTGGCGAATTTTCACCTAGACTAGAAAAAAGTGTTTCAAATTTAATGTTTCACTGTAGAAAATGTAAAGTAATAAATTAAAGTATGGTTTTTTTAAGGTAAATTTTACAAATGGTCCTCAATATTTATACCTTTTTTTTTAAAAGTTTCGTTCTTATTATTTTGAAAGTGGTGTGTTTAATCCACGAAGATTGTAAAAAAAACTTTAATTTAGTACCCAATGTTTACACATTTTTTTAATTTTGTCTCTAATGTTTAAAAAATGACTCGGTTAGTCCCCAACTTTTGCAAAAAATTTTAGTTTAGTCCTTGGATAGAATTTCAATTTGTAACCTGCACATGAAACTCTATGGACTAAATCGAGAAAAAGTAAAAATATTAGAGATTAAACTGAAACTTTTTACAAACTTTAACAATATAGACCAAACAAGTGACAACAAAATTATAAAGTTGGAGAATATTTGATTCAACAGTCTACTTCGTCTCAAGTATCTTGGAAAATATATATGCTACACAAGATAGTCTATTTTGAGAATAGTATAGTATCATAAACATTTATTTAACTGCTGTTGAAGATAGTTGAGGAAAACGATCTTTAGAAAAGTTAATCTAAAAGATAGATATGGTTTGAGCCAACTTGGAAATCATTCATCTAAAAAAGGTAAGGTTAAAAGTCTTCAATATATCTCATGATCTGTTTCTTTTAGACAAAAATAATTGCACATGATCAAGTAGTATATTAGTATATAGTAGTTAAAGCAAAAGATCTAATAATGTAACGAAATAATGAACATAATTGTAAAAGAAAGTGAGATCACCTTAAAAGTGATGAACAAGCTGAAAGCTAACACGAGTTCTCCTTCTGTGATTTTACTGGCAAACTCTGATGCACTTCACAAGAATGAATGATATGATTCCTCGGATAGGCTTGTTTTAGAGCAATGATAATCAGGAAATGTTAATAGGAAGAAGTTGACGACAAAGGTACAAAACATAGTTATTAATCATTGAATATATGTTTCATATATATATATATATATATATATATATATATTGCAAAACAATCCCTAGTAAATTAGTAAAAAAGATCAAAATTTTTTGGCCGTGGTAGTAGATAATTGACCAACTTCAACTATGCAAGATGAAATATACATAGCAAAAAATTGGAAGTAGTTAAACCATCCAAATATACTAGAAATATTTTCAAAAAGTTTGAAGATCATTAAATTAGTAATCATAATGAAGGTCGCCTTTGAACTTTTAAGAGATAGCAATCATTTTGATGTTTGTTTTCTAATTACAGAGTATTGAAATGTATGGAGGGAAAAAAATAGCTACTTAGTCTCAAATATCATAGAAAGTATATATGCCATATTAGAGTGTCTATTTGATACTTGATGCTCTACTTTACATTAATCGCACATGAATTGAAGCATTATATTGGTATAATAATTAAAGTAGAATCATCTAAGAAGATAATCAACAAAATATGTAAAAGGAGATGTGATCACCTTAAAGTGATATGAACAAGCTGAAAGCCAACACGAGATTTTGCTGGAAAACTTTGATGCACTTCACAAGAATTAATTATATGATTTGTATCTCAGATGGATAGGCTTCTTGTTTTAGAGCAATATAATGTTGAAGAGATGTTAATAGGAAGATGTTGACCAAGACTTGAGAGTTTGCGCAACACTTCCTTGGAAGGTGATGGGAAACATAAAGGAAGAAATGTAATAATTGAGTTGGGTTAGAGTATAAAGTTACTATTGCGAATGTGATTTTTCTCTGTCCACACATTCCAAGTCCTTTTCTATGTCCTTTTGATTCCCTTTTGCGATTGTCGGTAGTAGACTCACAGTATAAAGCTACTATTGCGCATGTGGTTTTGCTGGCACACTCTGAAGCACTTCACAGTTCGCAAGAATTAATTATATGATTCGTAGCTCAGATATGGATAGGCTTGTATTAGAGCAATATAATGTTGAAGAGATGTTAATAGGAACAAGAAGTTGACCACGACTTGAGAGGTTGTACAAAACTTTCTTGGAAGGTGCTGGGAAATTAACATGAAGGAGAAAATGTACACAATAAGTTGTAGATGAGGTGAGGTGGTCGTGGGTGGTTGTGATTACACTTGAAATTATTGTACTCATCAACTGTATTATCAGTGTGTACCTATTGGCTTTAATATCGATATAACGAAGAAACATATACATGTCAATTCGAAGCGACAAACCAGAAATTCAAGAGTTTTGGGATGCCTTGCCAATCTTTTTTTTGTGTGTGTGTGTGATGCATGCTGCAACGGTAAAAATTGAATGTGCAAGAAACTCAAACTTCTTTTTTTGGATAAAAAAACTCAAACTTAATAGGTTACGAATTTTTAAGGATGCCTTTGAACTTTTAAGGAAATAGCAATTATGTTGAGATTAGAGTGTCTATTTTGAACCCTTGATGCTCTATTTTACATTAATCGCACATGAACTAGTATATTGGTATAGTGTTATGAACAAGCTGAAAGCTAACACAAGGGTGTTTTGCTGTGGTTTTTCTGACAAACTTTGATGCACTTCACAAGATTTAATTATATGATTGCTATCTCAGATGGATAGGCTTCTTGTTTTAGAGCAATGTTGAAGATATGTTAATACGAAGAGTTTGTTTGTGCAACACTTTCTTGGAAGGTGATGAGAAACATAAAGGAAGAAGAAATGTAATAATTGAGTAGGCCTACAGTGTAAAGATACTATTGCGCATGCTGGGTGATTTTTCTTTGTCCACACATTTCAGTCCTTTTCTACGTTTTTTTGGTTAACTTAAGCACGTGTGTACGACGGTAGAGTCACATAATTTTAAGAATGTGTTTATATACCGTAATAGCTCTTAATTAATTTTTTTTTTATTGGGTAAAAAATTATTATATTAAATTTTTTTCACTGTATAAGTGTCTTATAAATCGTTTTTATTATATAAATAGAACTATTGTCGCTCTTATCGTACAAGTACATCTATCAACAGCCAACCCTGAGTCTTAGCTTTGGCCGTGTATGTAGGGGAGGGGGAAAGGTTTTGTTGGTTGTACAATCACCCTTACTGTGCCAATGATTATGGCACGAATCACGGGCACCATCCAATGGTCACGATATATGTGGCACCAATTAGCAATTTGTGAAAAAAGTTTTTTATACATCACCGGCATATAGAGAGTTGAGTCACATTAATTGATTTATGAAAGAATTTCTCCTACGTGAATTTACTTAAATAAGTAAAAATACTGTATTTCTTATTTATGTTATCAATGTGGAAAATTTATCACATTGGATGAAGCAACACAATA
Source organism: Ehretia macrophylla (assembly GCA_037974665.1). Taxonomy (NCBI): domain Eukaryota; kingdom Viridiplantae; phylum Streptophyta; class Magnoliopsida; order Boraginales; family Ehretiaceae; genus Ehretia; species Ehretia macrophylla. The sequence goes on from CM075772.1 coordinate 25,726,750, forward strand.
TTTTTTTTTTATAAGACCATTGAAGACCCCAAAAAAAAAAACAATTAAATGTCATTTATTCTCATATTTCATCAGCTAATCTGATAGTTCTTTTGGGTCATGTTTGGAATATAGAGGAGCGAAAGTTTCCAAAATCAAGTTTGTCTTCCTTTTAGTAGTGCAATGATTAATTAATCAAATGCAGCAAGATAGTTCTTTATCATGTCTCAAAATGTATTTAGAAATGTAATACATTACAAGTCTAAGAAATTAATTAATTTCCAAAACTTGCAAAACTCTTTTAATTGAATAGAAAAATCTAAAAAACTTCAAGAAAAAAAGTACACAAAACTAATCCACGATAAATAAAATTTTAAAATACAACATCAAAGGGTACTCCACACAATAGTATAAATCTAACAAAATACCAACAATCATGTCTCAAATTCCCAAGCAAGCATTCCCCATATTTATTATCTTAATTTGTAAAAGGATTGACAAAAGAGGAGTGAGCACAGTTTACTTAATAAGCAGGACTTGTTCTGGTCATAACAAACAAAAGAAAACGAAGGTAATTAAGATTTCTAATAGGTTTTGAATACTCAAAGATTTGAAGGGTTTTTTCTTTTGGCTTTAATGAGGCGTGAGCTGATTAAGAAGAAATCACAAGAGAAAACGTTTCTCTCTTTTGTATCCTTCTCCAAAAGAACCAAAAGAGATCTCGGAGTAATATTGTCCATACTGCACAAATTAAATTGTTCATTAAATCAAAAATTTACAAGCCAATCAATGTACCGTTTAACTTCCCAAACACCTGGCAATCTTAATTATAAAGTAATGTTGACGAAGACTTGCAAGGTTGTGCAACACTTTCTTAGAAGGTGCTGAGAAACATTAGGTTAGAAATGTAATAAATGAATAGTCCTACATTGTACAGCGGGTTGATGAGGTAGGTGGTTGTACGTACAATAGGACTTATTATGCCAACGTAATATCACAGGAATCAATGGTATCTAATGTCAATTTTTTTTTTTTTTTTTGTCTAAATAATAGAATTCCATTAAAATAAAATCTGAAACATACAAATGTTTAGCTGACCTCAGTGGGGACATGGTTATGTACAAAAATATCTTTTAACAAAGGGGGTACAGGTACTCAATCAAAGACTAACTTATCGTGAAACTTCTGCTTAGTCACCCAATTAGCTGCTTTTGTACTGAAATCTAATAAGATTGATCTCAATTGTAATTAATAAAATATCATCAACAATTAACTTAATCGATCAGTAAAAACCAATGTTAAATAAGTTGACGATATTAAGGACGACAAGTGCAACAATTGGAACCGACAAACCAGGCACCTTTCAATAGTGCCATGCTTCACTCAATTGCTGCAAGATGGTTCTTGCTTTATTTTTTATTAGTGCCGGCCGCCCTCTGGCATAGCTTGAAGAAAAGGAAAATATTTAAAAATATTATAGTCGGATGAATCGACTAAGTGGAAAGAAGATTCTACAAGCGTGTGAGATCTATTCTCACACTTACTTAGACGGATCCACTTATAACATTCCTCCAAGTTTTCTGAGAAAAAAATCATGCATTATAGCAAGCACAAAGCCCAAGTCAACATGACTTTTCACCCGCTATTTTCAACATTTTTGGGATGCCTTGCCACTCTTTACTTTTTTTTTTTCCTTGTAATGCATGCGCTGTAAAGATAAATAATAAATGTGCTAGAAAGTTGAAATTTTTTAAAAAAATATCTATATAGTATCATTAAGAAAAAATTATCGCATCCTCGCTAATTATTATTTAAAAAAAAAAAATCTATATAGTTTCATTAAATAAATATTTTGGCCCCCAATGTTAAATTCATAGCTCCGCCCCTGTTAATAGCTCGCAAGTTTAATCATAATCCTACACGTTATTAACTTATCGTTTATCTGAATAAGATTGTGAAATATACTTCTCAAATGCAGGCTGTCCTGATGAAATTGCATATGTCAACAAATGTTGAATCTTCAAGTTATAAACAATGTTTTAGTTCCAAAACGCTGCTTCAGATGACCACCTTCAAAGTGCAACCAATAGCTCCTCTAATATCAGAGCTAGACAAAGTTCCACAGTATTATTTTATAACGAAAAACACTTATGTCTAGAGGAAGGCCATAGTTTAGTTTTGTACGTACATTTTGGCCTTCTTTTATCCCTGGATGGGTGCTCCAAGATCTTACTTTCGGAGCTCTTGTTGAGCACTTGCGAATAGAGTACGTTAAAAATTGATATTGATGTGGAAAATTAAGCGTGAAAGTTCTACTTCTTGCAGTGAATGTGCAGTTGTTTTGCTCTTATGGGGATAATTGTGTGTGTGTCTGGTTCTTATGGAGCTATATTGCAACAAATCTTCTTTTTCTGCAGTATTGCTCCTCTTGTTTATAAGAGTTCCAAATATTGCTTCTCATCTTTTCCCTCTATTTCTGTAGTTAAAATGTTTCTTATCTTTGCACTTTTTAGTGTCTTTGATGAAACATTCACAGCTGCAAGTGGTCATGATTCATTGCCCCTTAGTCTTTTGTTTATGGTACAAAGGTTCCTATAAAATTGAGAAATGTCTGTCATCCGTTGCAATTTGAATTATTGATTTACATAATTGGAGAGTGAATTGCTTGTCATCCACTTGTGTTTTGTCGTAAATATTTATTTTTTCCTTATCCTTTTAAAATGCTCATTACTCCTCTATAATTTTCAGAGTGTAGTTGATCGCCCCCCTTCATTAAAAAACCGTCTAATTTAACAGCAATTGCAACACACACGCTTAAAATGCGATTTTTTATTCTTTTGGTTTAAATAAATTCATTGTTGGACAAAAATACCATTTTAGTAAATTGTTTGCCGTCCCTCTGTGTTTTGCCCTAAATACTCATTCACCCCCTGTAATTTTAAAATAGGTTTATTACCTCCTGTGTTTTTTCGATTTTAACTTTATGTAAGGGTATAAGATCAATTAACTAATTTGGTAACGTTTGTTAACGGAATAAGAGATTTTGGATGCGTCAGCCTAATCGAAAAAACATAGGGGGTAATGAGCTTATTTTAAAATTATAAGGAGTGAATGAGTATTTTGAACAAAACACAAGGGGCACCAAACAATAACCAATTTAGTTTGGAATGAAACTAAAGAAATCGATCACTGATCTAATATGAAATGAATTTCATAATTTTTTTCTATTTATGATGAGTATTTTTTCACTTTTTTTGTGTCTATTGACAGTAAAAAGATGAGATAATAATGTGAGGTTAGTAAAATTGGGATTTCTACTGTAACAAAAGTGAGATGTTTCTCTCATAACATTACAAAGCTAGTACAAAGATGAATTCGCATTATCATAGTTTCACCACTATTAAATTATATTTCTTCATAGTACTATGAAGATATTTAAATCTTGTGACTCAGGTAATTGATGTTTTTCCAATTCAATGTTTCGACCAATTATCTTACAGACTGTTTGAAACAAATGAATTCTACAAAATTTTGCGAAATTCATTTATAAATCTATTTTTTTTTATGTTTGGAAGCAGCACTTTAAAAAATTGCAAACTCAGGATTTGCAAATCTTTGATTTACTCAAGCCTAACACAAATCTTTGCTCAATAGGTGGAATTTACAAATTTAAGTTTTTTAAGTTAGTCCTATCTTTTGAACACAAAATTACCCCTTTAGATTTTTTTTTTACACTTAGCCTCCGTTTGTTTGCCGTAAAATAACTTGTTTGTGTAAAATATTTTCCGTGGAAAGTGTTTTCCTAGAAAATAAAATATTTTACATGGCTCCGTTTGTTTGCCGTAAAATAACTTGTTGAGGGAAAATATTTTACTAGAAAATAAAATACTAAAAAATATTTTCTGGTGTTTGGATGTACCGTAAGTTTGGTAAAATGTTTTCTTATTTCAAAGGACATGAAAACATTTTACATAATTTTGTACTAGCCGCAATTGTTGACCGAAAAATATTTTACGATTGACTAATTTTCCGGTGTTACCAAACACCGTAAAATTAAGAAAAAGCAGCCGCAATTTTTGACTGGAAAACATTTTACGGTTGACCAATTTTTCAGTATTACCAAACACCGTAAAATTCGAAAAATATTTTCCGAGAAAATATTTTACAGCAAACAAACGGAGCCTTAAGTTTAACTTTGGCTTAAATACAAAGATAAAAAAATAAAAATTATTTGAAACCCTTTCCCTAACCCTTCTTCTTTCAATAAAATACGAAGAAAATAATTAATCAACAAGTTAGGGCATCATCAGTCCATGCTAGTACTAGTTGAATAGCTCAAAAGTTCTTGTTTATCATTCCTAAATTTTACTAATTCCAATAGAATAAAGGAGGGGTATTTGAGTAAAATATAATTTTTAATTCCAATTCCACATATGTTGCAAATTATAGTTCCAAATAAGAGAATTTATTTATAAATACAAATCTCCATGAAATTTATTTATAAATCAAATGAATTCTACAACACAAATGCTTCCAAACACTATGTTAGTCAATATCTCAAACTAATAATACAATAATTAAAGCACTATCCCAAAACATAAGATACAAAGCCTATATCAATTCATCAACCCAATATCTCCATAATATTTACAGCAAAATCCAACATAACATTTTAGCCTCATACATAACAGAAAAAAATCAAAAATTGAACATTGTTCTTTCATGAATATACCGACCAAATATTGTTAAGTCCGTCCTTAGTAGTGTGATAAGGCGGCCTTAAGTTCCCCCACTCAAGTAAATTCCCCAGACTTCCTCGTTACTATCTTCAACTGATGAAAAGAAGTATAATGAGTGTTAATTATAGAATACGCAAGACTTATCCCTAAAATGAATAAAATATAATTGAATGTCTTTTGAAGATCAAACACAAAGAATAATGTGAGACAAAACTCAACAAAAAATTATGAATTAATTGTAAGTGAATTGAAAGTTAAATCCAGTGAATCAGTCTCGGTGTGCCATTGTAAACAATTCCAATAACATTTACAATGGTTCATATTCACACATAAGCAAAGTCATTTGATAATGAAAGCAATTAGTATGTGCTTTTTCCAATGGTATAAACACATGAAAATTCAACAAGTCAAGGAACAAAATTTGCGGACCTTAAAACATGTAATAAAATACCAGGGCAAGAGCTCCAAAAGCTTACCTGAAGTGTGGAATAAGAATGTCACTTCAGTCATCTCTTAAATGTATTTGAGAAAGGGGTGAAGAACATTGTTGGAGTTGGGATGATCCCACTGCAACGATTCCTACCATTCTTTTTCTGTTTCATATATCAAGATATTTTCAAGAGACGGAGGAGGAGATGGTTGTCCATCGATGCGGATAAGATAGAGAGGCAACCGACTTAGCTGTCTACACCCTCTGATAGAGATACACTTAATGGAATCACAAATCATGATTCCGTTGCTGATGCTTGGCAGTTGTGGCAGATTAATTAGGCTCAAATAACGTAATCTTGGGAAGGGAATAGTTGGTTTCTCATCTACAGAGGGATTAAAGAAAGACAGTCTCTTTATCTTCGGACAATTACTTATGAAGACACTCCGAATGGAATCACAATAATTAATTGGCCCCTCAGAGATGCTCTCCAATTCTGGTAGATCATACAACTCTATACTTGTCAACTTGGGGAAGGCGGTAATATTTGTGTATTTGTTGTTGCTGCTGCTGCTACTTGGAGAAGAAGAAGATGCTGATGGAGAAGGATGGAAGAGAGGCAATCTCTAAGTTTTGGACAAGTACTTATCGTAATCTCCTGAATGGAATCACAACAGATAAATTCTCTCTTACAAATGCTATACAATTCTGACAGCGACCACAACCTAATAGTTGTCAACTTTGGGAAGGCGATACCGCTGCTACTTGAAGTCGAACCCACAGTCTCATCTTCTTCATCGTTTGCTATTATCTCCTTCGATTCATTTGATAACAGAAAGATACGTGAATCGCCTCAAGGTTTTGAAGGTTGTGTACCACTAACTTCCATGGGAATGGCTTCTTCATTTTGTGACAAGAAGATATACTCAACTCTTTAAGAGAGGAACATGTGCCTCGGGAGGAAGTGCTGCAAGAGCTCTTGGTTCCCACTTGATTAACCCAATCAAATTTGGTAACAGATGTAGCCTCAAAAACTTTTCTGTAGGGGTCCATCATCATCGTTACAAGTAGAGGAGATCCTCATAATGCTTTCTATTTCGTCGTAACCTTCAATTTCGTATTTTTGAAAGTCTTTGGAATGGTATAACAATGGGACATCCTCCAACAAGCAGGAGCTCAACCCCTTACATTTATAAAATTTTAGGCACTGAATGTTCTGAGGGAGCGAAACCACATCTCCTCCATCTCTTTTAAAAGTGCATCCTCCTGATAAGATTTGACGTTTATAATTGTAGAAGAAGTTGTATCTAGAAGAATTATCAGCACCTGCTCCAATTCTATAGAAAGTTAGTGGCGGCAATTTATTGAACCACTTAGAATAAAATATGTCAACATCAATCCAACCCTGAAATTCTTCTAACGGTTTCAAACTCTCTACTTCTTCTAATTCTAATTTTATATGCCAAGGAAGTAAAAGGCATTGAAGACGAGGAAGTCGGGGTAACAACCCTCTTGGGATCTCTTCAAGTAAGCCTGTATCGTGCATAATCAAGCATTTGAGTTTGACCAAACATTTCATGCCCTCTGGTATTTTCTTAATTCCAGTCCTACTAATGTCCAATTCCATTAGTGCCTTGAGCTTTCTCAATGAAGGCACGTAGCAGAGTCTCACACAAGACCCAAGTAATAGTGCATTGAGATTCTCCAACTCTGAGATGGAGTTTGGTAACGTCTCAATTTGGGTATCTCTTAAATCATGAACTCGCAAGCCACGCATGTGAGCAAAGAAAGAATTTGGAATTAACTTCAAAGGAGTAGATGACAAAATCAGTGTCGATAGTCGAGGACATATGGGTGATATGCCCTCGGGGATTTCAACTATATTGTTGTACATCAACGAAGCCTTATCCAAATCCTCTATCCACTCCTGCTCGTCTAGTAGTTCATCAAATTGAAATCTATCTTTCCTCATGAACTTAGGGTTATTTCTTGTAATGCTCACTGCCATTTCTCTAATCAAATCATGCATTTTCACACATTTTCCCCCTCGAAACCTACAACACTCTCCAATAAGCAGACGTTGACAAGTTCAACAAGTATCGCATGGCCCTGATCAAATTCTGCAGCCCTACTATCCCTTTGATGCATCATTCCTTCAGAAATGAATCGGCTTATCAATTCATCTCTTGGAATTTTACAGTCTTCAGGGAACAAAGAACAATACAAGAAATGTTGTTGCAGCCTCTGATCCGCCAATCGATTGTAGCTATGTAAAAGTTTTGGCAACACCTCATCTTCCATGTATGTATGCCTCATCGATCGCTTAAGTTCTTCCAATCCGTTCCTCCATATATGAATGTCATACACCCTAGTCATGCCTCTAGCCACAGTGATAATTGCAAGTGCAACCCATCACACTTCTTGGCCATTTTCTTGGCAATCTTTTCCATTTCAGGACTAAGTTTATAGCCACAATCAAGTTTCTCCAAAAATAGTTTCCAAGCTTCTTCTTTTGAAAGAGGTTGTACTTTGATTATCTCTCTACAGCCCATCTGATTACACACATCCTGTAATCAACTAGTTATGATCACCTTGCATCCATGCACTCCAAGAAGAATTCCAATCTTTTCTAAATCAAAATACCTCCACACATCATCCAGTATGAGTACAACATTCTTCCTTTCTCTCAGTACTTGATGCAAAATGGCTGCTTTTTCCCTACATCGTCATCTTTTGCTAGATCAAAATTTAGTTTTTTGGCTAAGTCATTCTGCAATTTGTTGATGTTAGCCTCTTGGGAGACAGTCACCCAATAAACATGAAACTTGTTAGGTAGACCTTGAAGATTTGTGCAAATGTGCTTGTAAATATGCCTAGCCAAAGTTGTCTTCCCAACGCCTCCCATCCCGTAGATACCGATAATTGAAACTTGGTTAGACTTTGACTCTAACCATGCTGAGATATTAGCCAATTCTTGCTTCAATGTTTCACCATGCAGCTTTGGCGTGAACAACCGTTCCCTGTTGGTCTCACATGTATCAAGTACGAGAGCATTAAGAAAAGTTTCACTTTTCTTAATAAGTTCTCCTATTCCTTCGATCAGTTTTTTCAAATGAGTTCCTTGCAACAGACATTTGCAAGTTTTAGGTTTTTGTAGTTTTTCAACTTTGATTTCGAACTTTTTTACAATTTCCAACCAATTTTCAACTTCTATTGTTCTCTTCTTCTTACCCGATACCTCTTCTCTCTTCACTCTTTCCTCTATGTCAGACGCTTTGCTCGTCAATACTTGAAAATTTTCCTCAAGAGTGTGCATATTGTCGTTGAAGTAAATGCAATTGGTAAATCTTTCCATTGCAACTTCTTTTGCAAAGGTGGTTATTACCCCGAAAATGGGACACAAAATTGTCTCTAGAATTGCCATAAGTCTTTTTCCGCCACCATCTATTAGTATTCATGTAGTTATAAGTATATGTACTATGTGATAACACTAAATTTCATCATCAGAATAAAAAGTTTTTCAAACTTAACGTGTCTCATCTGAAAATTGCTATATAGGAAATACGAGTTTTACATATTAATTTTAATCGATCTAATTATTTTCCCTTGAATATAAAAGTAAAAAGTTTAAGAAATATATTGCAATATACTACCATAAATTTATATAAAATTTTGTAATTTATACACATCTTAATACAGTAATATTTGTGTATGTATGGGTTAGTGAAACAAAGAAAATTCATGAGCTGCTCATAAGAAAAACAACACGAAAGTAAATTTATATTATCTAGTCTTTTGAGTATTCAGTTAAACTAAGCTAAATTTAAAAATTATGAAGAATGGTCGCCCTTTCAAAGGTTTGGAAAAAGGTAATATCTATATGTAAAGTACATTTATCGTTATGAATATAAAGAAAGTACTTCATTCTGAAGTAAAGGAAAATTGAGAAAAATCTCATAGCTATTGGTGATCATAGGAAAAATCTTTTTTTTTTTTTTAGTCAAATCATTGGAAAAATCAATTAAGGTATAACTTGGAAAATGTCAAAATCTCAAATTTCTCTATAGATTTGGAGATAATAGTCTTTTTTCATATGAATAAATTATGAAATTCTGAACCTCCTTATAAGATCTTGAACCACTGTATCTAGCATCATCTAATTTTAAAATGAAACCTCCATAATTCTTCATCTACATATGACAGAACTCTCATACACATATATGGGGGGTATTAGGACACATCATGAATTCCTAGACCACTTTGCATCAATTGATTTTACGAGTTCGGATGGAACCCGTGAGTCTCAACACACACAAAAAAAATATAATAAATAAAGATGGAAATTATTCAGAATAAAATGATAAAAACAATACCAATTATACCGGATAAAACACGCCAAAAAGAGTTATTAATCCTTAAAAATTGACATATATCTCTTACGAAGCCATCCCTATTGCCCAATTAACATTTAAGACCCATTTAAGGCTGATAGTATGATAGACAATTAACTTCAGCTTATCTAGAGAAAATTCATTATAATTCGAAAATAGTTTATACATTGAAATATAGAAGAAACATTAGAAGATTCCATAATTGAATGATATTATCATGATATGATAAAAAATTCAAAATTTATGAAATTATTAGGCATATAATACTTCTAAAAACTATGTTTCATCTATAATTTTCCATCAAAACATGGTACAATACTCGAAATAAATGTATTACGTAAAACATTTGGTATTTAATACTTCCAATCATTCAAATTACTATTATAACTAAGTCATTCTTTTTCTCAAATACTTAATCTGCTAGACTTATTGTTAAGAGAAAACCTCACTAGTAGTCCCCATTGTTTCATTTTGTCCCAAACTAGTCCCTATTGTTTTAACTGTCCCAAACTAGTCCCCAATATTTCAAAAAAAGTTCCAAATTAGTCCCTATTGTTTTAACTGTCCCTTCTGTTAAAAATATAACAGGTAACCTATTAAATGACTAAAACACCCTTAAAACCTAATTAAAATTACTAAAAACCCTTCCCTCACCCATCTAATCCCCACCCCTATTCCCAAAGTCAAAACAAACACCCCACCCCCTGCCCACGTCGCCGCCCCACCCCTCCCCTCTCTCACGTCGCCGCCCCACCTCCCCTCCCATGTCGCCGCCCCACCACCACCTCCCTCCCACATCGCTGCCCCACCCCTCTCCCACGTCGCTGCCCCACCACCACTCCCCTCCCACGTCGCCGCCCCACCACCACCCCCTCCCACGTCGCTGCCCCACCCCCTTCCACTCCCCATGCCGCTGCTCCCACCTTCACCCTCTCCCCACGCCGCTGCTCCCACCTTCACCCTCTCCCCACGCTGCTGCCCCCATCCCACTGACCAAAAAAAGAAAAATAACAAAAAATAGGTATGTGTATGATTTGTGTGTGTATATATGTGTGTATATATATGTGTTGTATGCAGCGGCAGTTGGTGGGCGACGGTGGTTGGTGGGCAGTGGTTGTTGGTGGTGGCAGTGGTTGTTGGATTTGTGTGTATGTGTGTGTATTGTGTATATGATTTGTGTGTATTGTGAGTGTGTGATTTTTGTATATGTGTGTGTGTTTTATGCGCTGTTGGTGGTGGTGGTAGTGGCTGTTCATGGTGGTGGTGGTAGTATTGGTTGGTGGTGGCAATGGCAGTGCATGGTGGTGTGTTGTGTGATTTGTGTATATAATTTGTGTGTGTTTTGTGTGGTGTGGTTGGTGGTGGCAGAGGTGGTGTTGGTGGTGGCAGAGGCGATGGTATAAGGGGAAGATGGTTGTTTTTACCATTTTACCCCCTTTTTACTATTTATTTATGTTAAGTTTAACACCTAATTTAACAGAAGGGACTAACTTGGGACTTTTTTTGAAACATTGAGGACTAGTTTGGAACAGTTAAAACAATGAAGACTAATTTGAAATAAAAGAAAACAATGGGGACTAGTAGTGAGGTTTTCTCTATTGTTAACATAACACGTTTGTTTGAATTTATTAGACATAAAAACCATTTGAGTGATGATTTTTAAATTAGTTGGGATAGAATTGCATGAATTATGAGCCTTACAAAACATTTTCTCTATGTTCATTTGCCAATAGAACTAAATTAATAAAAGTGACAGATAATCCACATAGTTGCATATAAAAATTGAAGAATATTGCTTTAAGTAGTTGTCTATTTTGACCTGATGCTACTATGTTGACAATAACATAGTATTATTAACAATTTAATCCACAATCTTTTGAGAAATAATTTTTTTTTTTTGTATTCTCTTATTTTAGTAATATAGTGTTTGCCTCAATAAACACAACTACTTTTTTTGTTATTGTACTTTTAGAAAATACTTTTAAACATGTTTTTGGAAAAAGTATAGTATTATGTTCACATATTTTACTGTCTTTATTAGTGTAAAGGTATTTTATTCAAGCACACCTATGAGGGGCCTCCTATATTTTATCTTCAAGAACATGTCATTTTCCCTCTATGAGTTTCTTAAATCTCAAACTTTAATTCCCCTTGAGGTTCTACTTTTCCCAGGCTCCTAGCTAGCTCGATGACATAAAAATCTATCAAACAAAATTTTAAGATTAATGGACATTTTAGTTTTTTTTTATTGAGCTATTTAATTCTATTTTAATGTCTTAAATTTTCATTTTTTTATCATTTTAAAACTTTAGGGCGTTACCAAAAAACGTTACGCAATATCAAGAGAGGCAAAAAGATCAAATTCAATTCGATATGCATACATACATATATATATATATTGAATGACTTTATTGAATTATTCTGTTCATTATTTATTTATTTATTTTTTCTTTTTCTTGCTTTTGTTTTAAAAAACAAAAAGATGGCAATGGCTTCAATATAAGACTTTTTTGGCAAAGTTTGGTGTCATAGGAGAATATAAGTAAAACTAACATCTCATAAGGTGTTTGTAGGGATGGCAACGTGTAAGGTTTAAATCCGAATCCTACGGGTATCTAACACGATTATAAATCTGTTTATGAAATTGATGGAATATCTATTAGGTTTGGTTTTTACAAGTGATTACTGATGGGTAGTCCGATAGGGTTTGGTAATAGCAATTTAAAAAAATCCGAAACCCGAGAACCCGATTAGTAATTTAGTAAAAATAAATTAATAAAAATATTTATATATTTACATATATATACAAACAATATATTATTTAAGAAAATATAATTTTTTAATATTGATCTAAGATTAATAGTTGTGGGCTATAACCCAACTCTTATTATTTATGTTTACCTATTTTTTTTATCTAATTTAACTAATACAACCGCTCAATTACTGAATAATTCAAACGAGAATAATAATTTACAATTGTGACAAGTACTTTATGTTCTTTTTTCTTCAGGTTATTTCATATTATTATGAAAGGATGATAATTTTTTAGCATAAAGATTTTGTTGAATGTTTCTATTAAGTTTATGTTTGTTAATAGACAGTAAATTTAATTTATGTTTTCTAATCCATTGCGTTTTGTCATTATTTTAGTACTTTTTTTTATTGCTTTAAAAAAAATTTTAAGTTTTTCTTTTAAATTTTTTTTTTCTATTCGTTAACGAGGTGGGTCGGGTATTCGCGGTTTTTTGAATATTTAACGGGTTTGGATTTGGTAAGCAAAATTTAAAATCGACGGATTTTCGTCACGAATTTGATAAAATATAATTTAAACGGGTTCGGGTTTGGTTTTATAAAATTTAGCGAGTATCTGACCCGTTGTCATTCCTACGTGTTTGAGATTAATTTAGGCTAAAACTCATGGGGAGAAAATGTTTTCTCTATATATTAGCTTCAGCCGATTTATTGAAATCTAGAAGAAATTCCCTAGCTAGTTGAAGAAACTCTCTGGAGATCAAAAACCAAGAGATGAATTAATATCTGCTTTGATCTTTTTCTTGTAACTAAAATAACCGCACACATGAAGCATAGTATCATTAACATTTATTCGGGTGTTGTTTAATTAGAGATAAAATTAAAGGTAGATATGCTTTGAGTCATCAATCTAGAAATCAATAAACCTGAGATGATGGCATATCGGTTTTGATCTTTTTCTCTTAGACAAAAATAATTCCACATGAATGTAATCATCTAATGAGATAATCAACTTGATGCATGCAAACAAAAATGCACTCACCTTAAAAGTGATGAACAAACTGAAAGCTAACACAAAGGCCTCCTTGTGTGGTTTGACTAGCTACCGCTAGACAAGAATTGATGTATATGATTTCTCAGATGGATATGCTTCTCGTATTAGAGCAATGCTGGGAGGTCTTAATTTTGTCGAAGATGTTGACGAAGACTTGACGTTGTGCAAGACTTTCTGCGAAGTAATTATTTGAAACATTATATTGAAAGAAACGTAATTATTGAGTAGGTTTACAATATAAAATGATCCCACTAACCCAACTTATAATTGAAAGAAACACAATTATTGAGTAGAAATTAATATATATATATATATATATATATATATATATATATAGAGAGAGAGAGAGAGAGAGAGAGAGAGAGAAAGAGAGATTGGCCATGCCTTTTGGCATCTATATATTTTCGTTTGTGCTCATTAATTCTTTTTTTATTTATAATATATTGCCGATATATAGTGGCGACTATAAGTGGTGGGGGGTTTGCTGAGACAATTGAAAAACCCCAAAAAAGTAATAATAATTCACATTTCCCCAGCTACAGTTCTTGTGGGATATTTGCCTTGCAACAATGCCGCCGCACTTCACTGGAAAATCAGGGCTTCACTGGTGGACAGCTGCAAGAGAATTAATTCTCATGGAAAATCAGGCCCTTCACACGGCTTCCCATCCTCAAACGTTTGGAGATCCAGCTTTTTTTAATTCTCCTTTGAACTTTTTTACTTTCTCCAACCAACATTCAACTTCCATTGTCTTCCTCTTCTTACCTGATGTAACATCCCGAAATTTTACGTTTTTATTTATTTATTATTTATTTATTTTTAAATTCTGGCCTTTAAATACTACAATTATGGGATAATAGCATTACCATTTCCTTCCACAATGTCTTCCATTATCTATCCCAGTATCTCACTAACCCACTATTTGTTTGTTGTTGTGGACACCTCTTTCTATCTTTTTCACTATTCAGACCACTAACCCATTATGCATATTAAGATAAGCATTTTTTTTTTAATCTATAAATGGACAATAGTAATAGTGTAAAAAGAAGACTATGTATTTGTTAATTGATTGGCAAAGAAATTATAGAGGAAAAATAAAATGAGAGACGAGAAGATATTAGAATCTTTATTTGCAATTGTAAAGTTCTTGTAGGTGTTCTACTTGAAGGCTTAAAATCATGGTTTTAACGGTATATACCAGTCATAAGATGTATTGCTTTGCGAAGTTTAATTAGTTACTGAGGGACGTAGAATTTACTATTTCTTTTGTCTACCCCATTTATTTATTTGCAATAATCGCTCAATTTATCATTACTCCATTCTTTTCATGATCCCTTTTAATTTATCATATCGATTACTCTAAAACTAAATTATGAGTCACTGATCCAAACTCTATAAACTAGACGGCTGGTAGATAATAAGTTATCATTCGTTATTGACTGTATATTGCAAATTTTGAATTATGTGCGAGCTGCTAAGTAGCCACAACTTTGTATGTATTTTGTTAGTGCTTGAAAATATTGTTCTTGACCTGTTATTGTTGTGCTTGACTTTATCGACATGGTTATTTTATTATTTTTTGTTTTTTGTTTTTTGAGCCTCAAAGTTCCTAGGAGTAGATTCTACTTACTAGGTATTGTTTCACTCAACCTTTCTCTTGCTTACCTTTGCAAATAACAAATTTAATTGGGGATTCCTAAGCTAGAAGTTTGATGGAAAGATGCAAGAGATCATAATGAAACTTTAGTTCTTTTGTCTATATTTTAATATCCATTTTGGAGTTTTTTCCTTATGTATTGAAGGATTAGCATTTTTGATATTTAATTGAAGGATTAGTCTTTTTTCTGAATTATACACTAATATTATTTATTTAATTCAGTTGTTTTATTGAGGATTAGAGTCATGTGGATAAAGGAAAATTTTATTTTTTTCAAAGTTTGCGATGATCTCGTTCCCGAAATTTATATTGGTGAATTTTGGTGGCGTGACACCTGATAGCTCTGCATTCTTCACTTTTGTCTCTATGTCAGACGCTTTGTCTGACTCTGTCTGTTAATACTTGCAATTTTTCCTCAAGAATCTGCAGATTGCTGTTGATGTCAAGGTAATGAAAGTTGTGAATGATTCCATAATGTTTTCCGTAGCTATATTCGCGCCTCACCTAAAATAATCATGTAGTTCTTAACTATGAATAAAGTGACAACACTAAAATATCGTACCGTAAAAAGAGAATGAAGAAGTTTCTCAAATGATTAGATATGAAATATGAGTTCTATTGAGTAATTTTAATCAATTCAATTACTTTTGTCACATAATATGAAAGTAAAAAACATCAACAAATTTGCCCATCTACATCAAGATATTATCATCTACATTCTATTTTCATGTCTTTTCTGAAGAACCCATAGTAGTGTGTTTAATTCAAAGGAGCACATATGGGATGTTATCTTCCAGAACACTAGAAATAGACTGTGCACCATTAAAGCGTTTGGTAGGTCCCCAGTTAATAGGATTCTTAGTACTAACGGGCAACTTAGTGACTTTTTATTCACCAGGTGACTAATATTTTTGAAAATTGATGGAGTTTTGTAAATATTTTTGAATTGTTCTTAATGAGAATTTTTTTGCTTTTCCAGAAAAAAAAAAAAAAAAAAATTTAGTGTCTAATCCAAATTGAGTTCGATTAAGCAGTTGGTCTTCGTTAAGCACGTACAACACCTTGGAGGACTGTTCTATTCCTTTTCCAAATGTGATAAACTGACCGATTCGAGAAATTGTCGCCGACCTGTGAAGATAGCCATTTAAGAGCCCATCCCTCAATTCTGTGAGTGATTTTCTCCACAAGTTCCCTCCATTCCATATCTTGCAGAGAATGTTCTTTTGAAGCACAAACTCTGTTACATCTGCTGAAGAATTATATAATCTCTTTGAACCACACTAAAGCAATGAAACATTATGTCTTTTTTAGTTTAGCAAATTATTTGTATTTATTATAAACACATTATGTTTTCTGCAGCATATCAAAAAGGTTGTTACTAAGTTGCTAATGATTAATACAGTAATCAAAGCAATGTGGCAAAACATAAAATACAGAGCCTACATCAATTCACCAAACCAAAATCTCCATAATCAATCAATATTTAAAGTAAATACAACATAACATTTTAAACAAATATAATTAAGTCCTTCCTAATTAGCAGCGATAAGGTGGCCTTTAGTTCCCCACTCAAGCATATTCTCCGGACTTACTCGTCACAATCTGCAAATGATGAATAAAGAATAGTGAGTACAAATTATTTAATATGCAGGACTTATTCCTTTAAAGGATATAATATATATATAACTGAAAGGCTTTTGAGAATCAAAGTCAAAGAATAATGTAAGAGAAAACTCAACAAAAAAATTACGAATTAATTGTGAAGTGAATTGAAAGTTGAATCCTCGGTGTGCCATTATAAACAATTCCAGCAACATTTCCAATAAAATATATATGTTCTTCACAAGCCATAACTTTCTATGAATTTCTTTGCCTGTTAGCTATCTCCAATGCAAATCCAGCAAGTCAAAAACAAAATTTAACTATCTTAAAATATTTAAAAACATTCCCCATGCAAATAAAATAAAAGAGAAAAAGCTTCAAAAGCGTACCTAAAGTGTCGAATAAGAATGTCACCAAAGTTGTTCGAAGTCTCTTAATCTTTCAAGGTCTATGAAAAAAGGACGAAGGACATTGATGGAGTTGGAATGGTCCCACTCTAATGATTCCCACCATTCTATTTCTTCTTCATCTATGCTGATCTGTTCAAGAGTTGGAGGACGAGATGGTTGTCCATCGACGAGGGGAAGAAAGAGAGGCAACTGTCTCAACTGTGTACACCCTTTTACATCGACAATCGTAATTGAATAACAAATCATGATTCCGTTACAGATGCTCTTCACTTCTGGAAGATATAATAGCGACAACTCCACTAACTTTGGGAAGGTAATAGTTGGTTTTTCATCTATAGTAGGATTAAAGAAAGGCAGTCTTTTTATCTTTGGACAAGTAGTTACCAAGATCTTCTCAATGGAATCGCAACAGATAATTTTTCCCTTACAAATGCTATCCAATTTTAGCAGCCAACTCAGAATAATCCTTTTCAACTTTGGAAAGACAAAACTGTTGCCAGTTGAAGTCGAATCCACACCCTCATCTTCTTCTTCTTCTTCTTCATTGTTTGCTATTATCTCCTCCATTTGATCACAATCAATGACTTCAATCACTTCAAGGTTTTGAAGGTTGTGTACCACTAACTTTTGTGGGAATAGCTTCTTCACTTTAGGACATTTATGAATACTCAAGTGTTTGAGAGAGGAAAAGGTGCCACGTGGAGGAAGTGCAAGATTTTCATCAACTGCTATTATCTCCTCCATTTGATCACAATTAGAGACATCAATTCTTTCAAGGTTTTGAAGGTTGTGTACCACCAACTTGTGTGGGAATAGCTTCTTCATTTTGTGACATTCATTAATATACAACTCTTTAAGAGAGGAAAAGGTGGCACGTGGAGGAAGTGCCGCAAGAGCTCTGGGTTCCCACTTGATTAACCCAATCAAATTTGGCAACTTTATTAGGCTCAAATGCTCGAGATTCTGCAGGGGTCCATCATTATTGTTGCAAGTAGAGGAGATCCTCATAATGCTTTCTATTTCATCACACTCTTTAATGTCGCACTTCTGCAAGCCTTTGGAATGGTATAACGATGGGACATCCTCCAACAAGCAGGAGCTCAAGCCCTTGCATTTTGAAAAAACTAGGCACTGAATGTTATGAGGCAGCGAAAACACATTTTCTCCACTTTTAAAACCTCTTTTAAAAGTGCATTCATTTATCATGATCCCACGTTCATAACCATTGAGGAACAAGTCCTTACGATCAATCTTATCGTCACCTGCTACAATTTTATAGAAAATGAACGGCTGTGATTTACTGAACCACTTGGAATTAAATATGTCAATATCAGTCCAACCCTCGAATTCTTCCAACAGTTTCAAACTCTCTACTTCTTCTGATTCTACTTTTACGTGATCAGGAAGTAATAGACGTTGAAGACGGGAAAGTCGGGGTAACAACCCTCTTGGGATGCCTACCAAACAACGTGTATCTGTCATATTCAAGCATTTAAGTTTGACCAAACATTCTATGCCATCGGGTACTTTTTGAATTTCAGTCCCACTGATGTCTAACTCCATTAGTGCCTTGAGTTTTCTCAATGACGGCACGTACGATAGTAGAAAACAATCCCCAAGCAACAGTGCAGTGAGATTCTCCAACTCCGAGATGGAGTTTGGTAACATCTTAATTTCAGTATCTCTCAAATCGAGAACTCGTAAGCCTTGCATATGAGTAAAGAAAGAATCAGGAATCGATCTGATCAGAGGATTACCTGACAAAATCAACGTTGAAAGCCGAGGACATCTGGGTGATAAAGCCTTAGGAATTTCATATATGTTGCTCAACATTAAAGAAACCTTATCCAGATCCTCTGTCCACTCCTGCTCATCTGGTAGTTCATGCAATTGAAATCCAGCTTTTGTCATGAACCTAGGATTATTTATTGTGATTCCTACTGCCATCTCTCTCAGCAAATCATGCATCTTCACACATTTTTCTCCCTTCCAGTTTACAACACTTTCCAATAAGCAGATCTTAACCAGTCTATTGAGTTGTGCGTGGCCCTGAACAAATTTTGCGGCCCTGCTGTCCCTGTGATGCATCAATCCCTCAGAAATGAATAGGCTTATCAATTCATCTCTTGGAATCTCGTGGTCTTCAGGATACAGAGAACAATACAAAAAGCCTTGTTGCAACCTCGGATCCCTCAAACGATTGTAACTGTACTGGAGTATTGGCAATACCTCACTTTTTAAATCATTTTGCCCCATGATAGAGTCCTTCAATTCTTCTGAAGCATTCCTCCACTCATCAATGTCATCCACCCCAGTCATGCTTGTAGCGACAGTGATAATTGCAAGTGGCAATCCAGCGCACTTTTTTACCATTTTCTTGGCAACCTCTTCCACTTTCGGATTAAGCTTGTCACAATCAAGTTTCTCCAAAAATAGTTTCCAAGCTTCTTTCTCAAAAAGAGGTTGTACTTTTATGGTCTCTTTGCAGCGCATCTGCTTACACACGTCCAACGATCGACTGGTTATGATCACCTTGCATCCATCCACTCCGAGAAGAATTCCAATCTTTTCTAAATCAAAATACTCCCACACATCATCCAGTATGACTACAACATTCTTCCTTTCTCTAAGTACTTGATGCAAAACGGCTGCTTTCTCCTCTACATCATCATATTTTGAAAGATCAACATTCAAATTATTTGCTAACTTATTCTGCAATTTGTTAATATCAAGCTCTTGGGAGACAGTGACCCAATAAACATGAAATTTATTAGGTGAACCTTGAAGATTTGTGCAAATGTGATTGGAAATATGCCTAGCCAAAGTAGTCTTCCCAACACCTCCCATTCCGTAGATACCGATAATTGAAACTTGATTAGACTTTGACTCTAACCATGCTGAGATATTATCCAATTCTTGCTTCAATATTTCACCATGTAGCTTTGGCGTGAACAATCGTTCCCTATTGGTCTCACATGCATCAAGTACGAGATCATGAAAAGTTTCACTTTTCTTAATAAGTTCTCCTACTCCTTCGATTAGTTTTTTCAAATGAGTTCCTCTCAACAGATATTTGCAAGTTTGAGGTTCTTGTAGTTGTTCAACTTTGATTTTGAACTTTTCTACATTCTCCAACCAATTCTCAACTTCCATTGTTCTCTTCTTCTTACCCGATAGCTCTTCTCTCTTTACTCTTTGCTCTATATCAAACGCTTTGCTTGTCAATGCTTGCAAATGTTCCTCAAGAGTATGCATATTGTCGTTGAAGTAAATGCAATTGGTGAATGTTTCCACTGCAACTTCTTTTACAAAGGTGGCTATTACTTCGAAAATCTGACAGAAAATTGTCTCTAGAATTGCCATACTTCTTTTCACGCAATCACCTAAAAGTATTCATGTAGTTATAAGTGAGTAGGATGTGATAAATACTAAATTTCACAATCGGAAGAGAAAAATTGATAAAAAGTTTTTTCAAACTTAACATGTCTCATATAAAAGCTGCTATAAAGGAAATACGAGTTTTACATATTAATTTTAATCAATCTAATTACTTTTCCCTGAATATCAATGTAAAAAGTTTAAGAAATATATTGCAATACACTAACATAAATTTATATAAAGTTTTGTGTTTATACATATATTAATACAGTAATATGTGTATGCATGGGTTAGTGAAACAAAGAAAATACATGAGCTCATAAGAAAAACACTACTAAAGTAAATTTATATTGTCTAGTCTTTTTAGTAAGTTTCCAGGATAAAGAAAGCTAAATTTAAAAATTATGAAGAATGGTTTCCCTTAAAACTTTTGGAAAAAGATAAGAGCTATATTTGAATTACATTTATCGTTATGAATATAAAGAAAGTTCATGCTGAAGTAAATGAAATTTGATAATCATAAATCTCGTTGCTATTGGTGATCATAGTAAAAACCAGAAATTTAGCAATTATATGACAATGTTTAACATTTGTGATTGCGAATAACTTAGGGTAATTCGAGAAAATGTCAAAATCTCAATTCCTAATTTTCTGTTTAGATTCAAGATGTTAATAGTATTTTCTCGTATGAATAAATCATGAATCCTAAACTTCCATCATGGACAACTCCACTTAACATTATTTGATTTTAAGTTACAACTTCCGTGAATCTTCATCCACATAGGACTAGACTTTCATACATGTACAACGCATAATGGTGACATGTAATGAGGAGTAATAGGGTACATCATGAATTCCTAGACTGCCATATAAGATCCCATATTACTCTATTTTGCATTAATTGATTTTACGAGTTCAAAATTTACTTCAAAGATAAAACAATATCAATTATATTGCATATAACACACTAAATAGAGTTATTAATCATTAGAAATTGTCATATATCTCTTGCAAAACCATCCCTATTACAAAATTAGTATTTAAGACCAAACTTAAGGCCCCAAATGGTATGAAAATTCATTATAATTCAAAAATTTTCATAAATTGAAATATAGCGAAACATTTGAAGATTCCAAAATTGAATGAAACTATAACGATAGGATACAATATTTTTCAAAAATTATGAAAGTATTAGGCATATAATACTTCCAAAAATTATGTCGTATAAGTAGGTTTCCATCATAACATAGTATAATACACGCAATAATTTTATCATAATTCACATACTATATTTGGTATATAATTCTTCAATTATTCAATTCATTAATCATAACTAAGTCATTGTTTTTGGCAAATATTTAATCTGATGGCCTTGTTGTTAACATAACATGTGTGTTTGAATTTTCTAGACATAAAAATAATTTTGGTGTTGATTTTTTAATTAGTGGGCATAGAACTGTATGAATTATGGGCCTTAATTAAAAATCATTTTCTCTCTGTTTGTTTACAATGGAACTAAATTAATAAAAGTGATAGACAATCCTCAGATAGCTGCATACAAAAATTGAAGAATATTGTTTTAAGTAGTTCTTTAGTCTCAAATATCTTGGAAGGTATGCTATATAGAATGTCTATTTGACACCTGATGCTCTAAGTTGACAATAATATAGTATCGTTTATAATTAATCCACAATTATTTGAGAAAACAATACTTTTATTTTGAACTCTCTTAATTCTATTAATATAGTATTTGCATCAATAAACACAACTACTTTTTCTATTATTGTACTTCCAAAAAATACTTTTAAGCATGTCTTTGGCAAAAAAATAGTATTATATTCACACATTTTACAGTCATTAATTATCAGTGTAAAGGTATTTTATTGAAGTACACCTATGAAGGCCCACTATATTTTAAACTTCAAGAGAAAGTCATTTTCCCTGAGAGTTTTGACTTAAATCTCACCCTCCCCCCATGAGATTTTACTTTTGTCTGGGTTCTTTTCTGACATCAAAATCTATCTAACAAAGCCTTAAGATCAAGGGACATTTTGATCTTTTTATTTTTTTCATCGAGCTCTTTAACTCTATTTTACTGTCTTTAATTTTTATTCTTTATGGTTTTAAAACGTTAACTCATTGAAAAAGTTTACACATTAAATGAGAAAAAATATCAAATTCAATTTGATATATATATATATATATAAAAGAATTATGATTATCTATTTGATTGTTGGCCATTTAATTGACTGACTTTATTAATTTATTTTGCCTATAATATTTTCTTTTTTTTATAATTTCTTTTTTTAAAAAATAAAGAAAAATGAAAATACCCTTCAACATAAGACTTTCTTTGATAAAGTTTGAAGTGATGAGAAAATATGAGTAAAACAAAAACCTTCTAATTAGGTGTTTGAGATTTGGCTAAAACATGTATAGCGAGGTTCAAGACCTTATAGCTTAAATTTTTAGGTTAATAGTTGAGTTCTACAGATGTGTGTTAATTAAGACCAATATATTCTTAGATTCTCTAGGCTCGACACAACAAATTGTTATCAGAGCCGATGGTTTACAAATCTTGGCCTGAACAAATTCTTTGGGCTCACCACAACAATACTCTCTTACAAAACCTTTCACCTCTCTTATTTTGCTACAACTATTATAATAGCTATAGGGCATATTTGTAGGTATTTCCTGGGGTTCTAGGTAGTGGACTTAGACCATCTCCAATAGTTTCCCTAAAGTGGCTCCTTAGCTATTTTAAGAAGGCAAAAAGATAAAATCTCCTCTAACAGATTTTCTATGCAAAGCTCCCTAGAATGTTGAGTTCTTCTTTTCTTTGCTATGCTCCCTAAATGTAGAGAGCCAAATTAGCTCTCTATATCCCAAAAAATCTCAGAAAATAACATGATTTAGTAAAAAAAAAAAAGGATATATTAAAAGTAGAGTAGTTGCTGAAGATAGAGAGGTAAACCTAAACTCCCTATATGTAGAGAAAAAAATAGAGAGGCTGTTGGAGTTAGTCTTATAAGACAATATACATTAACTACAAATACGCGACATAGCCCAATAGGTTAAAACTCGTGGGGAAAAAATGCTTTCTCTATTAGCTTCAGTCGATTTATTGAAATCTAGAAGAAATTCCCTAGCTAGTTGAAGAAACTCTCTGGAGATCAAAAACCAAGAGATAAAATATCTGCTTTGATCTTTTTCTTGTAGCTAAAATAACCGCACACATGAAGTAGTACCATTAACATTTATTCGAGTGTTGTTTAAAATAGTCGAGAAAAACTCACTTTACAGATGAAAGGTAGATATGCATTGAGACAATTTGGAGATCATCAATCTAGAAATAAGGTTGGAAATGGAATATCTGTTTTGATTTGTTTATTTTAGACAAAAATAATCTCACATGAATTGAGTAGGATACTGGTATAGTACTTGAAAACAGATCTAATCATCTAATGAGATAAGCAAAATAATGTAAACGAAAATGAACTCACCTTATAAGTGATTAACAAACTGAAAGCTAACACAAAGGCCTTTCTATCGAAGATGTTGACGAAGACTTAACGTTGTACAAGACTTTCTTCGAAGGTATTTGGAAACATTATGGAAAGAAATGTGAATATTGAGTAGGTTTACAGTACAAAAATACCCCACTAACCCACCTCCTCCTTTTTCTTTTCCCCTATTCTTTGTCTTTTACTCTCTCTTATATGACTGCAATTATGTCCTGGAATCTTGATGATAATATTTTTTTTTTTGTAGGTGTCGACAACTTTATGTAAATTTTGCATAGATAAATTTGGTCATCAATGAATTACTTTTAAATTAGTAAAAAATAAAGATGGGGCAGGCCTGTTGGCATCAATCTTCGTTTGTGCTCATTTTTATTTTATTTAATCTATTACAGATAGGCCGACTAAGTGTTGGGGCTTTTGCTGAGATGTACAGTTGAAAAACCCAGAAAAAAAAAAAAAACAATTAAAGGTCCTTTTTGTTTCACACTCGGCAGCTAATCCAATAGTTCTTGTGGGATATTTGCCTTGCAACAATATTGCCGCGCTTCACTCAAATGCTACCAGATGGTTCTTGTTTGATTTATTTTGGTTTTTCGGTTCTAGCATAGCATCAACAACATCATCCATGACAGCATCAGCAAACTCCAAAGTCGAAATAACTTTCCACATTTTCTTTACCTATCAGTTTTAGCCACTCCCTTAGGCTTTCTACAAAAGATATCCTAAACATAGGGGAATTATTTGTCTCAAATAGTTCTCTCTCAGATCCTCTAAAAATTAGGGTATAAAATTAGGGTATTCTTATACTAATTTTCAATTCAACTAGATTTAGGTGATCAAAATCCATCCCTTGTATATCCCATTCCCTACTTCCAACTATCTGATTCCAAACTCAATAAATAATAACATCAATAAAAAATAAAACATAATATTAGTAATTTAAATTTGAACTTTTTGTGAATAATGAAAAAATATAAATAAAAAATAAAATAAAATAAAATAATGTGTTTGATTAAAATAAGGAGAGATATTCGAGTAAAATAAAAATAAAGAGTTTTTAGTAAAGTTGGGTGATGTATAACGAAGTACTTTGTGTTTTTTGGATATTCCTGAATGAAAATGGGAATGTATATAGTGATGGACTTTGTGACAAGATTGCCCAAGACTCAAGATAAGAATGATGTTATTTGTTTGATTGTTGATAGGCTGACAAAATCGACACACTTTCTACCATTTCGGTGTTGGGAGGAAACCCAAAATCAAAGCACAAACAACAAATGCAGAACGGAAATAACACACTCCCACCTTGTATAAACCTGTTAGGAAGTAACAAATAGAGCCAACAACAATATGCACAAATCTGAAAATACCAAAAAATAGAGCAACACTAAGATTTTAACATGGAAAACCTCCCCAACGTGAAGAGTAAAAATCACGGGACCGTAGTCCACCCAAAAAAATCACATTATCAACAAATAATGGGTACAAGAGAGTCTTCTCTAGTTACAACTAGAGGCATATACAATACATTCACCAATAATAACCTATTCTTACAAATATTGCATCAACAAAAGAGATTAAACCAAGAAGTAGGAGAGAAATTACCAAAAACGTTATCAATATTCATGTCAGAAAAATGGGCTATAGAGAGCTCCAAATCTGATCTCCATCGTTCAGATTGAAGACCCACGAGTTGTGAACGTGCACACAAAATTTCAGCTCGATCGGAACACAAATGGCCCTCTGATCGTCAATTTGATGAACATTGCGCAGGCTGAAATTTCTGCTCTCTTTTTCTTCTTTCTCTCTCTGTTTCTATCTCTCTCTCTCGTTTTTTCTTTCACTCTTACACACACCACATGACAGATCAGTCAACTTGACTGATCTGTCTTCACCTTTTTTTTGTTTATTGTTTTTCTCTTTTTTGTTTTGTTTTCTTTTAGTCAAAAAGCAAAAGCAAAAGCAAAAACATTACCAACCCACATGGGTTGGTCTATACAACAAACTCTCCTACCAACTCATGTGGGTGGGTCAATCAACCCGGCAACCAAACGACATATCTCAAGCTTCTCTCTTGGCAACACCTTCGTCAACATATCGGAGTTATTGTCATCTGTGTGAACTTTTTCAAGTTTCAACAACTTTGAATTCAAAACTTCCCTGATCCAATGGTACCTCACATCAATATGTTTCGATTTTGAATGAAATGAAGAATTCTTACCAAGACGTATTGCACTCTGATTGTCGCAATACAAGACATATTCATTTTGCTCAAACCCAAGTTCTTCCATAAACTTTTTCATCCATAGCAATTCCTTGCATGCTTCAGTTGCTGCAATGAACTCCGCTTTAGTGGTGGAAAGGGCAACACACTTTTGCAATCTCGATTGCCATGCCACAGCTCCCCCTACAAAGGTAATCAAATAACCCGAAGTAGACTTACGAGTATCAACATCTCCAGCCATATCAGCATCTGTGTAACCCACAAGCATAGGCTTCTCACATCCAAAGCAAAGTCTCAATTTGGATGTACCTCAAAGATATCTCATAATCCACTTCACTGCATTCCAGTGTTCTCTCCCAGGATTTGAGAGAAATCGGCTCACTGTACCAACTGCATGAGCTATATTTGACCGTGTACACACCATAGCATACATCAAACTTCCCACTGCCGAAGAGTATGGAACATTCTGTATATCTCTTTTTTCTTCATCTGTAGAAGGACACTGTTGAACACTTAGCTTAAAGTGAGTAACAAGAGGAGAGCTAACCACTTTAGCTTTATCCATATTGAACTTTTGAAATACTTTCTCGATGTACTTCTCCTGCGACAGATACACCTTTTTGTCATTTCTGTCTCAATTGATTCTCATGCCAAGAATCTGCTTTGTCGGTCCCAAATCTTTCATAGCAAAAGACTTATTCAATTGTTTCTTCAACCTGTCAATTCTTGAAGAATTCCTACCAATAATCAACATATAGCAACAGGATAATAAAATCATCATCAGAGAATTTTTGAGTAAAAACACAATGGTCTAAAGAAGTTTTCATGTAGTCTTGCTCCCCATAACAGATTCAAACTTCTTATACCATTGTCGAGGTGCTTGTTTCAAGTCATAAAGACTTTTCTTCAGTTTACACACATAATCCTCTTTTCCTTTTTCTTTGAACCCCTCCGATTGCTCCATATAAATTTCTTCCTCAAAATCACCATGAAGAAAAACAGTTTTCACATCCATTTGTTCGATCTCCAGATCAAGACTAGAAGCCAAACCCATAACAACTCGAATGGATGACATTTTCACAACTGGAGAGAAAATCTCATCAAAGTCAACACCCTTTTTCTGACTGAACCCTTTCACAACCAGTCTTGCTTTTTATCGTGGGTGTGAAGTATTTTCTTGTTGCTTTAACTTGTAAACCCATATGTTTGTCAAAGCTCTTTTGCCTTTAGGCAACTTCACCAACTCAAATGTGCAATTTTCATGCAAAGATTTCATCTCATCTTGCATAGCTTCCATCCACTCATTTTTATGTTTATTATCCATAACTTCTTCAAAGCTTTCATGTTCACCTCCATCTGTCAATAAAACATACTCATTAGAAGAATATCTCATGGAAGGTTGTCTATCTCTAACGGATCTCCTGAGTGGAACTGTTGGTGGAGTCTCAGGATGACTATCATCATCACCTACCTCAACCTGTGTAGGACTTTCTGGTTGATCATCATTAGGGAAATTACCTTGGTCATCATCTTGAACCTGCTCTGTTGCTGGTGGCGTTGAAGGCACTATATCAAGATCAACCAATTCATCTGACTGTGGGGGTAACTCTTTTTCTGTTTTGCTAATGTCCTGAATTGTTCGATCCTCTACAAATACAACATCTCTGCTCCTGACAATTTTCTTATCAACTGGGTCATATAGCCTGTAACCAAATTCATCAAGGCCATAACCAACAAATATACATTGTCATGTCTTCACAACAAGTTTGGACCTTTCATCCTTTGGAAGGTGTATAAATGCCTTGCATCCAAAGACTCGCAAATGATCATAAGAAACATCTTTCCCTATCCAAACTCTATTAGGAACATCAAGCTTTAATGGAATACATGGTGAGAGATTCAACAAATGAACAACTGTATTCAAAGCCTCACCCCATAATGAATGTGGTAGATTTGCATGTGAAAGCAAACATCTTACCTTTTCAATCAAAGTTCTATTCATTCTCTCAGCAACACCATTCAACTACGGTGTCTTTGGCGGTGTCTTTTGATGCTTGATACCTTGCTCTCTGCAATACCTGTCAAATGGACCACAATATTCACGTCCATTATCTGTACGGATGTATTTCAACTTTCTTCTTGTTTCTCTTTCAACGGATGCTTGAAACTGCTTGGATACATCCAACACTTGATCTTTAGACTTCAAGGTATAAGCCCAAATCTTCCTGGAGTGGTCATCAATAAACGTCACAAAGTAAAGGGAACCACCAAGTATTTTAATTTTCATCGGACCACACACATCTGAATGTACCAGCTCAAGTACATTTTTCTTCTTGGAAGGGGGATGACTCTGGAAAGAAACCCTGTTCTGCTTTCCTGCAAAGCAATGATCACATTTTCTCATATGTGGATCTGTTAGTCCCGATAAAGTTTTCTTTTTGGATAACACTGAACTTCTCCTCTCACTTATGTGACCCAGTCTCTTGTGCCACAACTCTGTTGCATCTTCATTCTCCACTGCATTAACAATGCTCCTGGAAACCTTTGAGTTCATCAAATACAAAGTTGAGCATTTCTTCCCTCTGGCTACAACCATAGAGCCCCTTGTAAGTTTCCATTGACCATTACCGAAGGTATTGAGAAAACCTTCATCATCAAATCTACCTGTAGAGATCTAATTCAATCGAATGTCAGGAACATGTTTCACATCTTTAAGGATTAATTTGCCTCCATTTTCGGTCTCCAAACAAACATCTCCTGTACCGACAACTTTGGAGACACCATCATTACCCATTTTCACAATCCCAAAATCACCAGCTGTATAAGACATAAAAAAGTCCTTTCGAGAAGTAGCATGAATAGAAGCACCACTATCAATCACCCAACATATATCATGACATGCAAGATTAATAACATCACTGTCATGTACAATGAAAAACTCCTGTGTAGTGGTAGCAACTCGATCTTTACCACTATTATCATCTTTCTTCTTATCATTATCTTTGTTTTTATTTTTATTTTGCAATATTCTGCAAAATCTTTTGATATGACCCATTTTTCCACATTGATGACATTTGACATTACTGTATTTTCTTCTTGACTTGCTTCTAGTACTTCCTCTATTTCCCGAACCCTTTTGCTTATTCCTCCCCCTAGATTCAGTAACCAAAGCATCTGACTCTGAAGAGAAATTTTGTGACTTTCTTCTAGCTTCTTCATTTAAAAGTCTACTTTTAGCTAGATTCAAAGTGATTCCACCATCTGGGGTTGAGTTACACAATAACATTCTAAATGTCTCCCATGAGTCCGGTAAAGTACCAAGAAGCAATAACTCCTTAAGTTCATCATCCAATTTAATTCCAGTGGCAGCTAACTGATTTATAATCCCAAGATATTCATTTACATGATCAGTTATAGGGGTTTTATCTCGGTATCTCAAACCTATCAATTGTTTTATCAAAAACAACTTGTTGCTCCCACACTTTTGTGCGTACAATTCTTCAAGTTTGTTCCATAATGTGCGTGCATGTGTTTCTTCACTAATGTGGTTCATCATATTATCATCTACCCATGTCCTGATATAACCACACACTTATTTGTGAAATAATTCCCATTCTTCATTAGTTTTATTTCCAGGTTTTTCAGTAGTAAACACTGGTAGATAATAATCTTTCACATACAACAAGTCTTCCATTTTTCTTTTGCACATGGCATAATTCAAACCATTCAAAAATATCATTCTACTTGTATTAACTTCTATTGTTTACACAAGACAACAATTCAATAACCAAGCTCTGAGGCCACTTTGTTAAGAGAAACCCAAAATCAAAGCACAAACAACAAATGCACAGCCAAAATAACACCCTCCCACCTTATATAAACCTGTTAGGAAGCAACAAATAGAACCAACAACAATATGCACACATCTAAAAATTCTAAAAAATAGACCAACACCAAGATTTTAACGTGAAAAACTTCCCCCACGTGGAGAGTAAAAACCACAGGACCGTAGTCTACCCAAAAAACTTTCACTATCAATAAATAATGGGTACAAGAGAGTTTTCTCTAGTTACAACTAGAGGCATACACAATACATTCACCAAGAATAACATATTCTTGCAAACATTGCATCAACAAAAGAGATTAAACCAAGAAGTAGGAGATAAATTATCAAAAATGTTGTCACTGTTCACTTCAGAAAAATAGGCTGTAGAGAGCTCCAAATCTGATCTCCATCGTTCAGATTGAAGACCCACGAGTTGTGAACGTGCACACAAAATTTCAGCTCGATCGGACCACAAATGTCCCTCTGATCGTCAATTTGATGAAGATTGCGTAGGCTGAAATTTCTGTTATCTTTTTCTTCTTTCTCTCTCTGTTTCTATCTCTCTCTCTTGTTTTTTCTTTCACTCTTACACACACCACATGACAGATCAGTCAACTTGACTGATCTGTCGTCACCTTTTTTTTGTTTATTGTTTTTCTCTTTTTTGTTTTGTTTTCTTTTGGTCAAAAAGCAAAAGCAAAAGCAAAAACATTACCAACCCATCTACACAACATTCGGTTCGGGACAACAATAGATAGCCTTGCTGAGATGTACATTGCAAAAATAGTAAAACTTCCGAGGTGCCAAAGGAAATTATTTCAAATAGGGACACGAGGTTTACCTCCCACTCTTGGAAGAGATTTCAGAAAGTATGGGAACAAAATTGATGATGAGCTCAGCTTATCATTCTTAAACTGATGGGCAAAGTAAAAGAACGATTTAGATCTTGGAAGCCATGTTGCAGGTGTGTGTTTTTTATTTTGGAAATAATTGGGGCAAGTACTAATTTCTTATGCAATTTGCCTATAATAATAATTATCATGCAAGTATTGGAATGTCCTCGTTTTGAGGCGCTTTATGGAAGGAAGTATAGCACCCTTTATATTGGG
Source organism: Ehretia macrophylla (assembly GCA_037974665.1). Classification (NCBI taxonomy): domain Eukaryota; kingdom Viridiplantae; phylum Streptophyta; class Magnoliopsida; order Boraginales; family Ehretiaceae; genus Ehretia; species Ehretia macrophylla. The sequence goes on from CM075772.1 coordinate 25,757,824, forward strand.
ACCTTGGTGAGAAGAACCAGTTGGGACCGCAATTGATTGAAGAGACAGAAGAAAAGGTAAGAATGATTCCAGCAAGGATCAAGATAGCCCAAGATCACCAAAAAAGTTGGGTCGACATTAAGAGGAAAAAACTAGAATTCTAAGAAATGGATTGTGTTTGTAAGGGTATCTCAAAAAAAAAAAAAAAAAAAGGATTCGTAAGATTTAGTAGCTGCGAGAAGTTGAACCCACTTTATATTAGACCCTTTCAAGTCTTAAAAAGTATTCGAGATGTGGCATATTGATTTGCCTTGCCACCATCTTTCTCAGGGGTGCATAATATATTCCATTTCTCTCAACTAAAAAAAATATCTAGCCACCATATTCAAGCCACGTGTTGCGAGACGTGGATGTGCATGTGTAGAAAGCACTTGACCTATGATGAAAAACTGTTAAAAATTATGGATCATAAGGAACAAGTTCTTAGATGGCTAGCAATTTTCTATGTCAAGATTCAATTGAGAGGTCGATCAAAAAGGGAGCTGACTTAGGCATTAGAAGTCAAGGCTCGTGAGAAGTACCAACATCTCTTCCAAGATCAAGGTACGTAATTTCAAAGACGAAACTATTTTTTAGGAGGGTAAGATGTAATGAACTCAGAAAGAATGAAAAAACATTTTTTCTTTTGGTACTTTGGGTTAATTGATTTGATTAGTCAACTTTAACAAGAAAAATAAAAGGAAGAGAAACATATTTGCCTAAAATAGACTTATAATAAATAATAATAAAAAAAGACACTTTGGCCTCACATTCTATATAAATATTCATATGACTTATGAATAGGGTTAGCTCCCTCAAATTTTTTTTCCAGTAGCTAATACACAAGAAGAGAAGGAGAATCTATGTGAAAATTGGAAGACCAACGTGAGAGGTTGAATTTTGGTGTAATTAGCTCACCACTAGGCGAGTGAGCTAGGGTAATTGTTTTGCAATATTTATTTTATTTAAGATTAGAAAACGGGTAACCGCTGTAACCAAAATCGATGGGTATATGTCTGATAAAAATCCGATAACAAAAATCGATAGGTTTTGGTTTTTATAGGTTATAACTAATGGGTGAACCAATGATTTTGGTTTTATACGTTAAAAAATATATATATATGAAATTCAAAAGCTGATTATAATCTATTATAATATATATAATTTTTATAATATATATAAGAGGAAGATCTAGATTAAGGTATTTATAACATTTGTTCATATATTAATTTTTATAATATTAAGATTTTAATGAGAATCCAACAATTTTGATTTTGTACAAGACGATTTATTCATATATTGTGTTTTATCTTTTTTCAGATGATTTCTCATAGTTGGATGGAAGAATGAAAAAATATGAACACATTATCTGTAATTTGGTTGATGCTTTGAGTATGAACTTTGTTATCTAGTTGTATTGATGCACAAATAATTTGTCGTTTTTATTGTTTTAAGAGTTGAATATTTGCAATGATGTAGTATATTTTTAATTTTATTGTCTTATTATTGTGATTTATTATATTTTTAGATTGTTTTACATTTAAATTAATATTTTTTCATATTTTTGGACTCATTTCCTATTTAAATTAATTTTTTTAAGTTAATAGTTTCGGTTTCGGTTATCTGTGATTTTTTTAAATTTGTCAATTTTGATTTTGGATAATGGTTTTTAAACCCATTAGTTTTCAGTTTCAGTTTCGATTTTAATTTTGACGAAAATTACAATTAACTGAACCACTACCATTCCTACAATTAAAAATGTAAATTCGGGATAAGAATAGAAATTTATGGAGATATTCGCTATATCAACTTTTATTTTCAAAGATTGTGAGAGAAGTCTTAGGAATTGTAAAGCTTGGTTAATACTTGTGTAAGAGGAAAGTGGGTGATCCTAACGTCAAAATATTTTTTATGGGATCCTAACGTCAAAATACTTTTTGTATTGTTTTATTATGATTGCGGACTTTTAAGGATACTTATAAGTGTGTTGCTAACATTTCTTTATGTATGACTCTGATAGTTTACATGTAATTGGGTTATTATTACATGAGTTTAATTAGATTTTGAAAGAAATCTCATTCTGTATTTATTTTAAAAAAGGCCTTGCCATGATTAGGGTGATTATTCTGAGCACATCCCCCACTTGTATTTGTAAGAGTAAGCCTTTAAATTCTTCAATGCATGGATAAAGCATGAAAAATTTAAAGATGTGTTGCAGGCTTGGAATTGTTATGTGATAGGTACTCCCATGTACTATATCAAAGCAAAAAATTCTTAAACAAGCTCTCAAGAAATTCAATGAGGAATATTTCTCAAATCCTTCTAAAAGAATTAAGGACATCAAAGCTAAGCTTGATCGAGTTCAACATTGTATTCTTGGCGAGGACATGAGTTCTATTCGCAGAGAGGAGGAAAAGCTCTTGCTTGACGAGTTAGAATTCTACTCTAATGCTGAGGAGGAGATTGTGAAGCAAATGTCTCGGGTTCTTTGGTTGAAAGAGGGAGATTCAAATTCGGCCTATTTCCACAAGATGTTGAAAGGAAGAATTGCAAGGAACTCCATTTCTAAATTACAATTGGATGATGGTAAATGGATTTCTTGTGACAGTGAAATTAAGGATTCTATTGTTAATTTTTTCACTAATTTACTGGGGTCATCTAGTGAGGCAGTTGAACCTGTTCTTACAGAAGATGTAGAGATGCTTATTAACAACCACTTGTCGGAGGATGATTTGATGGTTATGTCCTAAAATGTCTCATCGGATGAAATTAGAAGATCTCTGTTTTCTATTAATAGGAACAAAAGTCCTGTTCTTGACGGGTTTAATGCCTACTTCTATCAAGTTATGTGGGATGTGGTTGAGGTTGACTTATGCAAAGCTATTCAGTCTTTCTTCACTTCTGGTAAACTTCTTGGAGCCGTCAATGCAACAGCAATTACACTTGTTCCAAAAGTCAAAAATCCGAGCTCCATAAAAGAGTACAGGCCTATTGCTTGTAATACGGTATACAAATGCATTACCAAAATTCTTGCAAATTGATTGAAGCCCTTTCTCGATAAATTGGTTTCCTATAATCAGTTTGCATTTGTGACAGGGAGACAAATCTCGGACAATATCCTTGTTGCCCAGGAAATTGTACGGAATTATGGGAGAAAAAATTTGAGCCCGAGATACACTCTTAAAATTGATATTATGAAGGCATTTGATTCTATTCGTTGGGATTTCATTGTTACTGTACTTGAAGCCATGAAATTCTTGGACTTCTTTGTTCAGCTTATTGAAGTTTGTATCACATCTCCAAGGTACTCGATTGTGGTTAATGGTGAACTTGTGGGTTTTTTCAAGGGTGCCAAAGGCCTTAGACAAGGGGACCCACTTTCGCCCTACCTCTTTGTTATTGGAATGGAAATCTTGACTTGTATCTTCTCCAAAGTTGCCCTCAATAGGGGGTTCTCTTTTCACCCCAGATGTCTGAAACTCAAATTGAACCATCTCATGTTTGCCGATGATTTGTTTATTTTCTCTAAAGCAGATATTTAAACTATTTCAACTATCAAAGCCGCTTTGAGGCTTTTTTATCGGATGTCAGGTCTTCAATTGAATCCCAGTAAGAGCAGTATTTTCCTTGAGGGATGTAAGGATCATCTTAAAAGTCAAATTTTACGGATTCTTGAGTTTGAGGAAGGTTCACTACCGATCAAGTACCTTGGTCTCCCTTTAATCACAGGTAGACTCAGCATTCAGGCTTGCAAAGAACTTGTGGATAAAGTTTTGAATAGGATCAATCATTGGGCTGCTAGATCTCTTTCTTATGCTGGGCGCCTTCAACTCATTAAATCAGTTTTATTTGGAATTCAATCCTTTTGGTCTAGCATTTTGATCTTGCCTATTGGTACTCTTAAAGATGTGGAGAGCAAATTTGCTCATTTTCTTTAGAATGGTGGCGCTGCTGGCCATGCTCGTGCTAAGGTTGCTTGGGATTCTATTGCGAAACCTTTTGAGGAAGGGGATCTTGGCATTCGGCGACTCGAGGAACTTAATACATCTCTCCTATTGAAACAGATATGGGCTCTCTTGCATGATTCGAATTCTGTGTGGTCTCGCTGGGTTTGTTCTGTCCTTTTAAAGGGGAAGAGATTCTGGGATATTGATATTCCTATCAATGCAGCGTGGGGGTGGAAGAAGCTCTTGGGTATTAGAAATATTGCTAGAGCTTTTGTTCAGTATAAACTTGGTAATGGAGAAAACACCCTTTTCTGGAAAGATTATTGGCATCAGGATGGTATTCTGCTTGATCGATTTTCTTGTGATATTATGCTTGAGTCTGGCATTTGTATCGATATGTCAGTTGCTGATGTTTCCCTGCTGCCAAGGACTTTTTCTCCTTCTGTTGAGATTGACTCTTTTATCAATCATGCCCAGTCCTCTCTCGTGGGAGCTTCCAAAAGAGATAACTTGATTTGGACCTTAAGTCGACACGGTAAGTTCAGCTAACATCATACGTAGGATGGCATTCGCGCTCGAGGTAATTCTATCTCGTGGCACCATATTATTTGTTTTAAACAACGTATTCCTTGTTATAGTTTTATTGCTTGGGTTGCTTGCTTGGACCTTGGACCGCTTTTCTACTAAGCAAAGACTTATCGGTTGGGATATGCATGTTAATCCTCGTTGTGTTTTGTGTGGTGAAGCCAATGAATCCAGAGACCATCTTTTCTTTTCCTGTAGATTCTCAAAAATGATATGGCTTAAGGGACTGGGATACACCTATTGTGATCAGTTCCCAACTATTTGGAATGATGTTGTCGAGTGGATGATTGAAGTTTGTAGACATGATCAACTCAATTCTCTTGTGCTTCAGCTCTTGTTTTCGGCCTTAGTTTATTTTATATGGTATGAAAGAAACAAAAGAATTCATGATCAGGTATCCCTTGATGAAGAGCGAGTTTTTGAGAATATCAAATTCATTGTAAGGTATAGAATCAGGAACTTACATAAATATAGGAGAAACACAACTAACTCCCGTATTTATTATTTTTGAAATTTAGATGGCAACCGACTTGCGAATGACTAATGTGGTTTGGTGCCAAAGTTGTTTGTTTTGATGTTATGATTGTTGAGTTTAATGAAATCACTTGCTAAATTAGCAAAAAAAAAACAAAAGTAACATGTTTTGGCAAAAGGAGGAAAAAAATAAAAGGGAATGAACAGTGACTATCGTCACTTGTGGGCAGCAACTTGCATTCACCCTATGATGGGCACATGCATTAATTTATTATTTAGCTTTGGAGGACATCTAATCAAGGAATATAGTAATTGAATGGATTAATCGACTTTTCAATTTTATTCAACCAATTTAAATTAGTTTTTCATTTATTATGTAACAATATCACATTTTAAAATAGAAATTGATATATCCCATCAATATATGAATATAACAAAGTATATACAAAATATGTGAATTTCTGGTTAGTATCTTGTTGTAACGTAAGTTAAATAAAAATAATAATAGATGCAGAAAGTAAGAACACTGAGATTTAACGTGGTTCAACCGTGCGGTTTACGTTCACGGGACCTCCCCTGGTCCAACAAACCTGTTTCATTAATAAATCACAAGTTATAATATCAATGGACTTACACAAGCAAAGACTCCCTCTTGACTTTGATGCCTTGATGATGAACTCCTTAATGAACCTAGGTTTAGAGAGCTCATCTCGACTTGAGACGTTCTCTCCCAAGAACTATACCTTCTTCTCCCAAAGAATGAATAGATTAATAAACAAATAAAAACTCTTCCTATCAAATGATTAAAACAATAAGCATAGCGGAAGCATAAACAAGCTGTCTGTTTTAGCACTGCTGCAACAACATATGTTATATCAGATTTCCACTGTTACTGCCTTCTGTTGCAATACATCGTTAATTTGCTGCAGCAAAACTTGACAGCTCTCAAGTCACAAATTCTTAGCTCTCTTTCGTACTTCTTTCTCTGTTCTTTTTCCACTTATTCTACACAACTTACAAATGTGTGAGGATTTGTATATATGCTGAATTAGTTTCCTAAATCTCTATAAGGTAATCTGTGCTTGGGTCTTGAGATTTATGGAATGTCTTTGTCTCCAAGCAATTCTTGAATAATATGACAACCTTCCTTATTTGAAATAAGGAAACTTCAATCACCTTTAAGTAAATGTCAATTTGTCTTTTCAATTCTCTTGAAAATATAGGAAACCTGTCAATCAAATCACTCCAAACATATATGCATGTCCCACAATTAAATTCAGAAACATATCACAATAAAATTCAGCCAGGACATAATTTTGGCAAAACATAAGCCAATTAATTTCACAGCTCTTGTTGCAGCAATGGGTGCAACAAGAGGCGTAACAAGCTTCCCATTTGGCTTTGTTTTGGCAAAACTGAAGATCAGAGTAACGACACACTTGAGATAAAGATTTGGAAACATCATTGTAACTACAAGTAAGACAGAGCCAATAAAGAGTATCAGAACAGAGACTAAATATCCAAAATAAACGAACTGTATTAGAGCTACCAAAATCAGAACTACTAAACTAAACTAACTCAGAGCAATAATAGGAAAAGAACACCACAAAGAGAAGGAGAACATAACAGTAGTATAGTAAACATAGTAGCATAATAACAATAGATACTCCCCCTTTTTGACAAATAAACACAAGAGGCTAAGCATCTGGTGGAGCAGGAGGGTGGAAGATGGCAAGTGTAGCAAGAATATGATGTTGGCTGTGGAGAATCTGCGCATGAGAGGCCTGAAGTACAGCTTGAGCAGTCCGAATGTGCTGCAGCTCAGCTTGAATCTGCTGCAACACTTGTCGTACATCAGCACTTGCACTGGGAACAGAGTCGGTGCCACTAGGTGCTGAAGCACCAGGCTCCCCCTGAGTAGTAGTTCCTGTTGTAGCAGACATTGGAACTAAAGGTTGCTCTCCCTGAGGACCTGCCTGATGTTTGCCTTACAAATATTTTCTAGAAAAACGTAACAGAGAAGGAAGCTTAGCAAATACCTCATCAAATTTCTTAACCTTGTGTTGCAAACTTAAAACACCATAAATCACTAACGGAAATGGAAGATACAACGTAAGAGTGTTTTTGTCAGCTTCTTCCAAAATCCGAGTGAAGATGACCTGTCTGATGTTCAAATTCAGACCAGTGCCAACCTAAAATAGTAAAGTGGTCATCTTGACATGCAACGTGTTGGCATATTTTCCCGGAAACCAGTTAGCTAAAGCAATGCGATGGAAGGCAGCATATTTAGTTGTCAAAGTTGTAGCAGCTAGCCGATTTTCGTGAGGCCATGTGGTAGTATGTCCCAGCAGTTCTGTTTCAACTTGATCAAGAGTGAAATTAACCTCTGCAACGTCTTTCACTAGTTTTTCAAAGCCCACAAACTCATTAATTACCGTAGGAGAGAAAAGAAACACATTACCCCTAACATAAACTTGATAATAGTATGCGGAAGTGGGATCTCCTATTAATTTATTCAAATTTGCATAAAACTCATGAACAATAGCAGCGACATATGAAGTATCAAGCTTAAAAGTACCTAATAACATGCGTTGTTCTAGAAGTTCAAGAATGCCTGTGCCCTTATATGAGTCAGTATGCAATGTTCGTTCTTCCACAAATGCTCTCTTATTAACCACGTCCCAACGAACAAGAGAGGCAGAGAAATAAAACTTTTTGGAGTGAGCAAGACTAACCACATACCCCGACTTCTTCGTCCACTGCATCTTGCGTTAGATTGCTGGAGAAGAAGCAGTGGATTTCCTCTTGTGTGCCTGTTGTTTGGATCTGGGACGTTTGCGTGGATTGAACTCGCTACCTGCTGCAGCAGCCTTCATACCAGAAGAAGCTTGACCAGGTGTGGTTTCTGTCTCATCATCAGCTGTAGCAGAATGTGCAGCATGCATTATGGGTCCTGATTCACTCAGTGCTGCAACATGAGCTGGAGATGTTGTAGCCAGATTATTAGTAACTGGCTCAGGTGCAACAAAACTAGGCATGGCATTGGAATCAGATGAGTCTGTCAAAGAGGCATTTGGTTGAATAGGTAATGAGTGGTGTATTGGGCATACATTGTCTTCATCAAAATCCGCTGTAGCCATGTCTGTATCAATCTTGATAGTTTTTGCATGAGAAGATCCTCCTGCTGCAGCAGCGGACACAACCTTTTTCGTGCTAACAGATGGTGTAGCAACACTTGGTTCAACAATAACTCGTTTTGTGCGAATAAGGGTGCCAACCATAGGTGATTCTGTTTTGGCGCCCAGTGACTCAGATAATGCTTCTTGAAAGGATGATTCAGAACTTGAGTCTGGTTCAGAGGCAGAAGACTCAGAGACTTGAGTTTTCCCTTTATGATCCATGGTAGAAGAAGACACAATAGGAGGTGGTGGTGGTTGATTATCATGATGGGTTGTAGCAGCACCACTGGACGATGTGTCGTCACAGGTGATTGGTTTGCTGGGATCACCGCCAGGTGCATTGGGCAGAGCTCGGGGCCAACGACGAGTTCCTATTCGTGTTCGTGCCATAGTATCCAAAAAAAATGCTTGTGTGCAACTGTTAGAGGGGAGAAGAAAGACAAATAAGATTAAGTGAAAAAACATAGATTAAATCTAAGGAATGGTTAATTAAGACAGGAGACAAATTAATAAAGAGTTATAAATTGAGCACAGGATTTCAAGCAAGGAAGAAGTTGAACGGTTTGTGGAAGTTAATTCTCTTTCCTCCTTTTAAGAGACGTGCACTGAAGTGCACACTGATTTCTCGCCTTAACATTCAGTTACGACACATCAGCAAAAAGTTATAACTACTCAGGGCTTGTTGCAGTATCGTTCTTCAGAGGAAAAATTTTGCTGCGACAAAACTATTAGTTCTGTGACTTTAATCACAAACATAACTGACAGATAGGAAACATTGTTGTTTTAGCAACTTAGGATCAGATTGAATTTACAAGAAAAAGAATCTTGGTGTGCGAGATTCTGCTGCAATATTCATCAACCAAGCAAATTCCACACTTCGACCTTCAACCTTCAAGATTATGTTGACTTTTCATAAAAATAAGGAATTTAGATACGTACACCTTAATGAGCATGAACTTTGAATCATCACTCGAACCTCTACTAATCACATGCATAAATCAATCAAGAACTTCAAGTGTGGACCATGTGTGTGTGTGTTTCATGTACAAGCCACTCTAGACGGTCCTCGACATCCATCGTACCTAGGTAGATTAGAAGCAATACTTGTTCCAACATACTTGGTCAACTAATCACCTCTGCAAGATATCCTATACCCGTTTTTGTTTTTTTGTTTTTTCTTTTTTTTTCTTGGTATGATGGGTTTTACTCTATAACCATTCTTTGTGGTCTTAGGTAGCTATTTCCATTCCAACTTTGGCTGCCATATCCTGCAAATGATTTTTTTTTTGTATCTTTTGGCAAGGTGAATAGAATTCAGGAATGAATCTCAAAGAGACTTCTCTTTGATAGATCCCCAGTCGTCAAGTAAGCTCACAATCTTTTCCTGTGGAGATTTTAATCTAAGATTCATCAGAATGACAAGTACTTGATGTGCATTGATAATATGGTTCCACAAATAAAATCACTAGCTGATTTATACATATAATTTTCAATGCTCTAGTGATAAACTAATGCATATACACATAATCCATTCAATTTTAAAGAGAACAAATGCCTAAGGCTTTTCTCAAGGTCTCAAACCTCACAGAGTCTAGTACCTTAGTGAAGATATCTGCTAGTTGATTTTCTGTTGCAACATATTCTAACACCACCTTATTTTGTTCCACAAGTTTTCTCATGAAGTGATGCCTTTTGTCAATGTGCTTTGTTCATGAATGTTGTACAGGATTCTTTGAGATATTTATGGCACTTATGTTGTCACAAAAGACAGTAAACCTATTTTGATCAATGTCATAATCATCTATCATTTGACCCATCCAAAGAAGTTGAGCACAATAACTACCTGCTGCGATGTATTCTGCTTCAGCAGTGCTCAAGAAAATTGAGTTTTGTTTTTTTCTGTACCATGAAACAAGATTGTTACCTACATAAAAGCAACCTCCAGTAGTACTTTTCCTGTCATCCACATTCCCAGCCCAATCTGCATCACTAAAATCTGCAAGATTCGTGTTAGTGTCATTAGTGTACCAAATACCAAAATTAATAGTCTCACTCACATATTTAATGACTCTCTTTACAGCTTTTAAGTGTGACTCTTTTGGATCACCTTGAAACCTAGCATACACTCCTATACTAAAACAAATATCAGGTCGACTAGCAATTAAATAAAGTAAGCTCCCTATCATGCTTCTATACAAACTTGCATCCACAGACTTCTCATTCCCATTTTTCATCAACTTTGTGCTTGACTTCATTGGAGTCCTCATGTGCTTTGCATCTTCCAAACCAAACATTTTCACAAGATTCTTGGCATATTTCTCCTGAGAGAAGAAAATGTCATTCTTGCACTACCTCACCTACACACCTAAAAAATCTGTCAGTTCTTAAACCATACTCATTTCAAATTCATGTTGCATCTGATTAACAAATTCATCAACATTATTTTTAGATATTGCACCAAAGACTATGTCATCAACATAAATTTGAGCAATCAAAATTCCATGTTTGAATTTAATGAACAAAGTCTTATCAACACTCCCTCTTTTATATCCCTTTTCAAGCAAAAATTTGGTTAACCTCTCATACCAAGCTCTTGGAGCTTGTTTCAGTCCATACAAGACCTTTTTCAATTTAAAAACATAATCAGGATGATGAGGATCTTCAAATCCTTTAGGTTGTTCAACATAAGCTTCTTCATTAAGTATACCATTTAAGAAAGCATTCTTTACATCCATTTGGTATAGCTTAATTTTCAACACACATGTAATAGACAACAAAAGCCTGATTGACTCTAACCTAGCAACTGGAGCAAAAGTTTCCTCAAAATCTATGCCTTCAATTTGAGTGTATGCCTAAGCAACTAACATAGCCTTGTTTCTGGTTATGTTGCCACATTCATCAATCTTGTTCCTAAAAATTCATTTTGTCCCAATTACATTTGTGTCTTTAGGCCTAGGAACTAAGACCCATACATCATTCCTAACAAATTAGTTCAACTCTTCTTGCATAGCATTGATCCAATTTTTATCTTCTAAGGCCTCATTCACATTTTTTGGCTCAATGGGGGAAGTAAAGCATACATACGTGACCATTTCCCTGTAGTTTACCTTTTGTTTGTTTCGAGTTCGAACTCCATCATGCAAGGATCCAACGATATCACCTCTTGAGTAATTCTTTTGAACTGTACTTGAAGGTTCAGCTATATGAAGTCTGAAAATATTTGTTCAAGCCCCTCTGTTTCAGAGCCTGTTGTACTATATTCAGCATCTGGTGCGTCAGCTTCAGTCTCTGTTGTAGCAGTTCCAGCTTCTGTTGCGACATGTTCAATTTCTGCTGTAACAGTATCTACTGCTTCTCCTGAATTATTCTCAGTGTCTACTGTAGTAGTTTCTGGAACAATGTCACCTACTTCAACATTTGTTTCACCAGCTTTTAGCGCACCTACATTATCATTCATCACAATATTAGCTGACTCCATCATAGTAAGAGTATGTAAATTGAATACCCTATAGGCTCGACTATTTGTAGAGTAGCCTAAGAATATACCTTTGTCGAATTTTGTATCAAACTTACCTCTTGGCTCTCTGTCCTTTAAGATGTAGCAAATACTCCCAAACACATAAAAATGATTGAGTGAAGGTTTCTTATCTTTCCAAATTTCATATGGAGTTTTAAGTGTTCTTGGACGAAGATACACTCGATTCACAGTGTAACAAGCAATGTTAACAGCTTCAGCTCAAAATTTATGAGGAATGTTATTTGCATTTAACATTACATGAGCCATCTCCTGCAAAAGCCTATTTCTTCTTTCTACAACACCATTTTGCTGTGGTGTCTTAGGTGCAAAAAATTCATGAGCAATTCCATGCATATCACAGAAATCAGAGAAGGTATGATTCTCAAAATCTTTACCATGATCACTTCTTATTCTAACAATTTTTCCTATGTGACAATCATTTTCATTTGAAATTTTCAAGCACAATCTCTTGAATGCATCAATTGTATCTGATTTTTCCCTAAAAAATTCAACCCATGAATATCTAGAAAAGTCATCAACACAAACAAACACATACATTTTTCCACCAAGGCTTTTAGTTTGCATAGGACCCATAAGATCCATATGCAAGAGTTATAAGGTCCTTTTTGTGGTAATCTGTTGCATCTGCTTATGAGTAGTCTTTACCTGCTTTCCAAGTTGACATGGACCACAAACCTCATGCTTCAATCTTTTCAATGTAGGAACTCCTCGAACAATTCCTGTGTTCACAATTTTACTTAGAGTTTTGAAATTCAGATGTCCTAACTTGAGGTGCCACAATTTAGTATTATCAACTATATTGTTTTGACAAACAAAATTATGTTTGTGTGGAATAGAAAGCATATAGCAATTGTCTATTGACCTACTTCCTACAAGAACACATTCGTTAGAATTATTAGTCACTTCACAACTATCCTTGGTAAAGTTTACTAGCAATCCTTGATCACACAGTTGACTGATACTAATAAGGTTTGTTTTGAGTCCTTCTACATGCAAAACTTTCTTCAATCTTGGAAAGCCTTTGAGAGTAAAAGTTCATTTTCCAAGAACATAGCCTTTTTCACCATCGCCAAAGGTAACTTCTCCACTATTGCATGACTTGTAGTTCTCGAGAATTTCTCTTTCACCTGTCATGTGCCTAGAACAACCACTGTCAAAGTACCAAGAGTAAGTAGGATATGCTTTCAAGGTAGAGTAAGAGACAAGACAAGTTATAGAAGACTTCCTTACCCAAATCTGTTTTACCTTTTGCTATGATAAGTGGAGATAAGCCCTATTTCTCTTTTTCAATGCCCTCATAAGCTTGTAGCAACAAGCTCTGATATGACTAGGAGTGAAACAATAGTGACAAATAGGTATAAATTTCTTTACTTGTGAATTTTCTGTTTATGCGCCAAGTTATGTTGCAACAGATTGTTCTGCCTTTAATTTTTCAGCTTCTTTGACAAAAATTGTATGACTTGTTGATGTTCGTTCTTGATATCCCAATCCAGTATGATCCCTGCAAGATTTTTGAATGGATAACATATAATCAAGCTTTTTAGTACCTGAGTTCGTCATCTTGAAGCCTCGCTGAATCTGTGATAGTTCCTGCTGCAGCATGTCAGCCTTTTGCTGACTTTCTCCTAATGATTTTTGCAAATCAGCCTTTTCTCTTTCAAGTTCAGCAATCTTGGTTAATTGATCTTGATTCACCCTGTACACGATCAGCCATTGTTGGTACATCGTTTTGTAGGTCCTTATGAACTTGTCTTCTTCTTTATCATTGTCCAATTCAGAATCAGTTCACCATCTGAAATAACCAATCTTGCTGCTGATGTTGTTACAAATTCTGCTCCAGTATGTTCAGTTCCTGTCTCAGCATCTGTCACAGCGTCTGTCTCAGCATCTGTTTGGTTTGCTACAGCACAGAATGCAACATAGTTGCTTATGTGCTTTTCATCGCTGCTGTTGCTACTTTCTGACTCTCCATCGCTCCAACCAGCATTCAAGGCTTTCTTTATTCATTTCAAGGTATTGGCATACTCCGATTGAATGTGACCAAATCCTTCACACTCTCTACATTGAATTCCCTTATTCTTTTTCTTTCCATCAAACATTTTTTTATTTTGCTTCTTAAAAGTTTCAGTATTTGCTGCAGCATGAGGATTTTTGTCAATGCTTGCGAACTTTGGGGCTTTAGCTTGATTCTTCCATTTTTTAAACACCTTTTTGAAATTCTTTGTTAGAAGAGCTAGACATTCTGTCAATTCATTATCATCAGAAAGATCTTCATCTTCCTGCTTTTGAATTTCTGTTTGTAGTGCAATGCCCTTTTCTTTTCTTTTCTGCTTGAATTTCATCTCAAAGGTCTGTAGAGACCTCATAAGTTCATCAAGTTTCATGGTATCCATATTTTTTGCTTCTTTGATTGCTGCAACCTTAATAGCAAATCTGTCCAGAACTGACCTCAACGTTTTTCTCACCATCTTTGAGTTTGAGTATTTTTCTCCCAGTACAAAAGCTTCGTTTGCAATGTCACAAAGCTTAACATTAAATTCAGCAATGGTTTCATCCTCGTACATCCGCAATTCTTCAAACCTTGTTGCAAGCATTTGTAATTTCGACACTTTCACTGCAGCAGTACCTTCATATGTTATCTACAAGATTTCCCAAGCTTCTTTCGCTGTTTCACAGGATGAAATAACTTGAATTGATTCAAATCCACGGCATTAAAAATAGCATTCAACGTCTTTGAATTGTGGGTGGCCGCCGAGTCTTCAGCTTTAGTCCATTGCAATTTAGATTTTTTCTCTACAGTGCCTTCAGCAGTTATGGTAGTAAGGTGTTCCCATCCACTTAACACATTTCTCCAAGTAGCTTCATCAATAGCTTTAACGAAAGCTTTCATCTGTGCCTTCCAGTATGAATAGTTTGTGCCATCGAGAAGAAGTGGTTTATTGATTGATCCGCCATCACGTAAAGTGTCCATATCTGCACAAATAACCAGAAAAAAACTCTTCCAGAGATCTAACTGAGTCAGTTCAGTATACCACTTGTGAATTTCTGGTTAATATCTTGTTGTAACATAAGTTAAACAAAATAAAATAACAGATGCAGAAAGTAAGAACACCGAGATTTAACGTGGTCAACCATGTGGTCTACGTCCACGGGACCTCCCCTGGTCCAACAAACCTGTTTCATTAATAAATCACAAGTTACAATATCAATGGACTTACACAAGCAAAGACTCCCTCTTGACTTTGACGCCTTGATAATGAACTTCTTAATGAACCTAAGTTTGGCGAGCTCCCCTCGACTTAAGACGTTCTCTCCCAAGAACTACACCTTCTTCTCCCATAGAATGAATAGAATAATAAACAAATAAAAACTCTTCCTATCAAAAGATTAAAACAATAAGCATAGCGGAAGCATAAACAAGCTGTCTGTTTCAGCGCTGCTGCAGCAACATATGTTATATCAGATTTCCACTATTACTGCCTTCTGTTGCAACACATCGTCAATCTGCTGCAGCAAAACTTGACAGCTCTCAAGTCACGAATTCTCAGCTCTCTTTCGTACTTCTTTCTCTGCTCTTTTTCCACTTATTCTACACAACTTACAAACGTGTGGGGCTCTGAATATATACTGAATTAGTTTCTTAAATCTCCACAAGGTAATCCGTGCTTGGGCCTTGAGATTTATGGAATGTCTTTGTCTCCAAGCAATTCTTGAATAATATGACAACCTTCCTTATTTGAAATAAGGAAATTTCAATCACCTTTAAGTAAATGCCAATTTGCATTTTCAATTCTCTTGAAAATATAGGAAACCTGTCAATCAAATCGCTCCAAACATATATGCATGTCCCACAATTAAATTTAGAAACATATCACAATAAAATTCAACGAGGACATAATTTTGACAAAACACAAATCAATTAATTTCACAGCTCTT
Organism: Ehretia macrophylla; assembly: GCA_037974665.1. Taxonomy (NCBI): domain Eukaryota; kingdom Viridiplantae; phylum Streptophyta; class Magnoliopsida; order Boraginales; family Ehretiaceae; genus Ehretia; species Ehretia macrophylla. Next base: position 25,773,501 of record CM075772.1, read on the forward strand.
GTTGCAACAAGAGGTGCAACAAAAGGCGTAGCAAAATAAAGCCAATCAATTAGTACAAAATAAATTATAATTCATTTTTGTTTCTCACCATACAATTCCTTTGTAAGAAACTCCAATAACTACTAAGATCTATTTGTTAGATCAACACGCAAATTCCATGTACACGCATAAATCTAATAATATAACATTTAATTGCAATGTGGTGTTATATAATATGTCCATAACATGGATAACATGAACTCATATATAGAAACCTTTTTTCTTACTTTAAGCAAAATTTGGTAGTGGTTAATAAGATATTTAAACATATATAACATGCATGTTCCAAATATACTTTTGAGCCATGTTAATACCAATCATTTATATTGTAAAATCTTCTCTTCTATTTTCATGTCTTGCCTGATTATTTTCAGGCTTCTAATATTTGAATTGTTTATAATTATTATAATATATGTAATTATTTGGGCCACAACCATGATCATAGTCATATAAATCAAACTAAACCAAACTAAGTCTTGTCCGAGTAGGTGGATGAATATATGAATTATGCGGTGTCATTTATTTCTATTGAGGACTATCACTTCTATTAGCTCACATTCGGGTGCCAATGCATCGGTCCTTGCTCAGTTAACACTATGCTCAGATAACACAATGCATCACATGTAGGAAATGCCCCAACCATAATATCATGCTGTCGCAAATCCATGAGAAAAGCCGACATAGTTCACGCTGGCTGTCAGCTGCCAAATATAACCCTCTTCCTTTATCCAGACTTGAGATCGAAAATCCCAGGAAGCAACCCCTACCCCTGACACAGGCAAAGTTCATAGTCATAATCACATCCACGATAGTGATATAATCTAGCATTTTTTTTTCAGGGAAAGGTATGAGCCAACTAACATGCATAATTGATAATGATTTATTGAAAATTCATTATTTTGCTAAGAGTATGTGAGAATAATTCAAAATATTTTTTCAAAATCATGCTCTTGATATTGTTAATGCAGAAGCATATTCAAGGCATAATATATTTTTCTCTAGCATATCTTTCACTTTTATATTATGTCCACATAATTTTAGAATCATGCTTGCTTACAATATTAAATTCTGCAACCACAAATAAATTCATTATTTATACTGAACTTCTGGAAGATCACTGCCTTGTAAAGATCATATTATTTTTTTCAAATATTGCTAAATTATATATAAATTTCCTTAATCAGAAGACATTCAGGCTTTAGCATTCATGGAGATAAGGGTCAAAAAATATCATTACTTTATCACAATCATTTAGAAATGCATGATTTCCTTCTTTAAATTATTTATCAAAAATCAATAGCATCCATATGGATTTTAACCTCCAGTGTTATGACATAGTTATTGTACTTTTGCTCGTGAATATGTGGAAGTCAATATGAAGTTTTCAAGCAAATTATCACTAATTGATATATTAAAACAACAAATTTATGATTCGCGAAATTTGACATTATGAGACACATATATTTCAAAATGAAATTGTTAAAAGATTAAGAAAAATTTGACCTAGAGTAGCACTATGAAATATCCTCATGCTGTTATGAAACTAGAGAATAATAAGAGAAAATAAGAGCAAAAAGAAAAATATAATAAAGAAAGAGACGCAAGAAATTTGAAAATTCTTGATATAACTTTAAATGTAGATAACTCTATTTATAGCAAAAGAATCAAGAGAAGTTATACAGAACTAGACTTTGTTTGGACTTGAAAGACAATGCCTAGTCCAACAGTATCTATTTGGGAGTTCAGGTACTCATAAATCGCATATGGTGTTTGAATAATCATCAACAACATTGAAGATGAATATCAACCCATCTTGATATTTAATAACATTTCCAACCTTATTCCTCAGAAAGAGGTTGTACTTTGAATGTCTCTTTGCAACCCATATGATTACACACATCCCGTAATCGACTAGTTATGATCACCTTGCATCTATTCACTTTGAAAAGAATTCCAATCTTTTCTAAATCAAAATACTCCCACACATCATCGAATATCAGTACAACGTTCTTCCTTTCTATCAGTAGTTTATGCATAATAGCTGCTTTTTCCTCTACATCATAATCTTCTGGAAGATCAAAATTTAGTTTTGTGGCCTTGTCATTTTGCAATTTGTTAATATTAGCCTTTTGAGAGACAGTGATCCAATAAACATAAAATTTATCAGGTGTACCTTGAAGATTGGTGCAAATATGTTTGTAAATATGCTTCACCAAAGTTGTCTTGCCAACACCTTACATCCCGTAAATACCAATAATTGGGACTTGGTCAGACTCTTCCTCTAGCCATGCCAAGATATTATAGAAGTGTTGCTTCAATGTTTCACCATGCAATTGTGCCGTGAACAATCGTTCCCTGCTAGTCTCACATTCATCAACTACAAGCTCACGAAAAGTTTCGCTTTGCTGAATGAGTTCTCCGACTCCTTCTTTTAGTTTTTTCACATGAATTCCATGCCACCGACGTTTGATGGATCCACCTTCTCCTAATTTATCATTTAATTCATCACATTCTTCTTTGAATTTTTTCACCTTCTCCAACCAACTTCCAACTTCCAACTTCCATTGACCTCCTATTCCTACCTGATAACTCAGCTTTCTTCACTTTTGTCTCAATGTCAGACATTTTGCTTGTCAATACTTTCAAATTTTCCTTAAGAGCTTGCTCATTATCGTTGAAATGAAGTGAAGTGGTGATTTTTTCCCCAATGAGACTGGTGAATGGTTCCACAATTTTTTCCCTAGTGAGACTGGCGAATGGTTTCACAATTTTTTCTCCAATGAAACGGGTGAATGGTTCCACAATTTTTTCCATAGATCCGTTGACGTTGTTGCCTAAAATTATTCATTTAGTTCATAAGTACGTCTAACATGACTTAACTAAAATTTCAACATCTGAAAGAAAAAGTTTTTCAAACTACTAGAAAAGAAATATTAGTTCTATAATTAGTACTTTGTCATATAATAGCAAAAGTAAAATGGCAAAAATTTTTTTTTTAAAAATTGCAAGATACTAACAAAAATTGTCCAACTTTTTAAATAGGTTTATATATTTGGATATAATCATATGTGTATGTGCGAATTAGTTAACAAAAGAAATATTTAGACTTCTTTGCCATATTTGGAAAATTTACAATTATCCCCTCTGTAGAAGGCGTGGGCCATTTGGTGACTAGTTCTATACCATTCTTGAAGACAAACACAAGTGAAACTAATGTCATAAGATTTTTTTTTTTTTTTTTAAATCTACTTAGGCGTTATATTTATTGGCCTAAAAAATCTGCTTAGGCGTTAAATTAATATGGTAAAAAAAACATCAAGTAAGAATATTTATATACGGAATATATGATTCTTTTCAAATATATTTCTCCATACATAATTAGTATCATACACTTGATAAATGTACCATTTTTGTATTAATTTTCTAATCAAAGAGTTAGGAACTGTATGAATCATGACCAAATATTACAAATAAAAATCATTTTTCCTTTGTTCTTCACCAATCAAAACTAATTTAGTGAAAGCGATGGGTAATTGACATCTTTATATATAAGATTCTCTATTAGAGTGATTCAACCAGCTACTTAGTCTCAATCTAACAAGATAATCAACATAATTGTAAAGGAAAATGAGATCACCTTAGTGATGAACAAGCTGAAAGCTACTACAAGTTCTCCTTCTGTGGTTTTGTTGGAAGTTCTCCTCAGATGGATAGGCTTCTTTTGTTAGAGCATCGTTGAAGAGATCTTAATAGTAAGATGTTAATGTTATGAACCAAAAGGAAATGGACCACGACGAGGAAAAAATGTCAACCCAACGTGACAGAGAACAAGAAGGCTCGCTGATAAGAAGAAGCATTAGAAACAGAGCTAAGCCAGTTTACTTTGTTGATTACGTGACTGGTTAGTGGCCGGTTAGTTATTAGCAGTGGTTGGGTAGTTATTAGCTAGATAGTCTATATGATGTAGTGGAGTCTTGAATGTAGGCAGAGAAGAATCAGTTTCTTATTTCAGTTTTTTTTTTTTTTCTCCTGCTTCCGTTTCTTTCCTTTCCTTAGATTGCAGCTTTCCATTTTATGTATCTTTGTTGCAGAAAATTCAATACAAACTCCTCTTGAGCTCTCTTCTGTCTTTTAATCTACTTTCAATTACTCCCTAAAATTCACAGGTTCATAACAGTTAACCAAGACTTTTAGGGGTTGTGCAGCACTTTCTCGGAAGGTGCTGGAAATATTTCAGAAGAAATAAAATAATTGAGTGGTCCGACATTGTAAATATTATATTGCTAATGACTTCTACGTTGAATATAATAAAAAATATAATAAATTCTACTATAATAAATAATAAAGAATATAATAAGTCTCTCTAAAAATTGTTAAATTTTTAGATGTTATCGTTATTTAATACTCTGCGCACACGTTTCAGCCCTTTTTCTATTTCCTTTCTTTTTCCTTTTGTGCTTGTGGATTGGGTAGTTATACAAGAGAACTTACTATGCGAATGCAATATCACAAGAATCATAGAATGGTATCTACTGTTCAAGAAGTGATGCGATTTTTTTTTTCCTCGGCAAAAACGTTGCATGAGAATAAGATTGAAATAATTGATGAATATCAATTATATAACCAAATCTAAAACTTCTTTGTGGATGCACCAATTAGCCTTATTATTGACATAAGGAAGAATCATGTACATGACCCAAGAATTGGATGAGTAACTATAATTTCGCTATCTATTGTACCATAAAAAAGAAAAATCATATACATGTTAATTGAAGCCGACAAACCAGGCACATTTTAGTATGCCATGCTTCAATCAATTGCTGCAAGATAGTTCTTGCCTTGTTTTGCTTAGTGCCCTCGGGCATAGCATCATGTGTGACAGGCTGACAGCAACCATAAAGCTCCAAGTCTAAAAGTGACTTTCCACCGCTGTTTTTCTACAGTTTTGGAATGCCTCGCCACTTTTTTTGTTTTTATTTATTTTTGTTTTTTGTAATGCCTGCTCTGCAATAATAGAGGCTGAACTGATGGTTCAAATAAAGAACCTCATAATATAATAGATCACTATCTGACCGTTTTACCTAATTCTTGAGTCCTGAACTCAAACTTAATAGTTTGCAAGTTCTAACCTACAACATCTTTAGTTTATAAGAGTTTCCAAGTATTGTTTCTCATCTTTTCCCTCTATTTCTGTATTTAAGTGTTTCTTATCTTTGCACATTTTAGTCTCTTTGATGAAACATGCACAGCTGCAAGTGGTCATGATTCATTGCTCCTTAGTCTTTTGTTTATGGTACAAAAGTTCCTATAAAATTGAGAAATGCCCGTCTTCCATTGTAGTTTGAATTATTGATTTACATAATTGAAAGTAACCAATTTAGTTTGGAACGAAACTAAAGAAATCAATCACTGATTCAATATGAAATGTATTTCATAATCTCTTTCTACTTACAACTATGTGAGATTAGTAACACCTGAATTTCTACTGTCATAAAAATGGGATGCTTCCCTCATAACATTACAAAGTTCAAAAATAGATCAATAGTGATAATGTACTAGTGCAATACTTAAACGATTCATCGAGTATAGACATTAAATAGCAGCATCTCATTGCACCACTATTGAGTCTCTTCATAGCACTATGAAGAGATTTAAATCATGTGACTCAGGTAATTGACATTTTTCCAAATTAATGCTTTGGGCACGTAAACCCGTGCCATAAACCATAAAAGACATTCCCTACACTCGAAGACATCAAACAAATCAAGACCTCTTTCTTTAACACTAATGTTAGTCACTCAAAACGATGGACTTTCAAGGTAAATATTTGGCTCGTTGTCATACAAAGGCAGGTATTTCTCTCAATTTCATATAAAGAAAAACGACAACAGAATTGAGTATATTATCCAATCAAATATAGTCTTAAATTAAGTGAAGAGTACACGTCTCTAGCAAAAGCAGCAACACGAGTGCAGGCATCTATGAGTTTATTCAAATTTGAAACAAAATTCATCAATGACATTTAAGGATGGATTCAAAAATTTTACCAGACTAGGGGTGCTATTAAATTAAACATAATAGAACAAACCAAATCAGTAAGTTTATAAGAACTACGTAGTTTTGACGTTCAAGAGTGCAAATTCCGCTCTAATTATAACCACTCATATATTTTCAAGCTAAAGCAGACTTAGAAAATCACTGTCATGCTCATGATCATAAACATAAGACTAGGGTGTTTGAGGAGTTTCCAGGACGAGGTAATACTAGGAGGAGCTAGGCACAGGCGCAAACTAATACAAATATCGACACAATGACAAATGCTTGAAAGAAGTAAACAAGCTCAGTTGAGATTATAATTAGTTCCATAATTAGCCTTCAACTCATTCAATATCTCAAACTAATAATACAGTAGCCAAAGCACTATCCCAAAATAATACAAAGCCTATATCAACTCGTCAAGCCAATATCTTCATATAAAGATAATATTTAAAGCAAAATCCAACATAACCTACATACATAATAGAAAAATCTGAAGATTGCACATTGTTCTTTCATGAATACCAATAAAATATTGTCAAGTATGTCCTTAGTAGTGACAAGGCGGCCTTAAGTTCTCCCACTCAAGTAAATTCCTCAGACTTCTTCGTCACCATCTGCAACTGATGAAAAAAAAGTATATAGTGAGTATAAACTATCTAATATGCAATACTATCGGCCATTAACCCTCCTCGGTGGGATCTAAATTGAGTGTTTATGGATCCTAGACTAGCAAGACACAATTCAAAGATATCCATTTTATACAGGCTATAAAACATTGAATTCATTTATACTAAAAGGTGTTTAAGAAAACTTGCTTTCAGAAATATAAATAAAACTTATATAAATGCACAAACGTTGTTTTTTAGAAAAAAAGTTATAGTAAAAAGCATACTTTGACGTCATTTCAAGTCTCAAGACAAATGATTTATCTATTTTAGAATATCAATATATCATTCTAACATCTATTAATAGGAAAAGATTAAAAAAAAAAAAATCTCTCTCAGTCCTTGCTTCGAACATGTAATGTGCAAAAAAAATATATATATATGTTGTTCACAAGCCGGAACTTGTTATGAATTTTCTCGTCTTGTTAGCTATCTTTGATGAAAATTCAGCAAGTCAACGAATTTGCACACTTAAAATATGTAATAAAATAGGAGAGAAAGAGCTGCAAAAGCTTACCTAACTTAAAATATGTAATAAAATAGGAGAGAAAGAGCTGCAAAAGCTTACCTAAAGTGTCGAATAACAATGTCACTTCGATCATTGCCAACGGGAGTAGCCTCCCATACCAACATATTTGAGAAAGGGGCGAAGGATATTGATGGAGTTGGGATGGTCCCAATCCAATGATTGCCACCATTCTTTTTCTGTTTCCCTTATCCAGATCCATTGAAGAGACGGAGGAGGAGATGGTTGTCCATTAATGAGGGGAAGATATAGTGGCAATCGTCTCAGCTGGCTACACCCTCTAACCGCAATCCTACTGATGGAACTACATATCATAATTCCGTTGCAAATGCTCTTCACTTCTGGCAGATTCCATAGGCAAAAGCGTCGTAACCTTGGGAAGGGAAAAGTTGGTTTTTCATCTACAGAGGGATTAAAGAAAGGCAGTCTCTTTATCTTCGGACAATTACTTATGTAGATGCGCTGAATGGAATCACAACAATTAACTACACCCTCATAGATGCTCTCTAATTCTGGCAGATCATACAACCCGATTTTTATCAACTTTGGGAAGGGGATGATATTTGTGTATTTGTTGTTGTTGTTGCTGCTGCTACTTGAAGAAGAAGAAGAAGGTGCTGAGGGATGAGGTGGCTTTTCATCTAAAGAGGGATGAAAGAAAGGCAGTCTCTTTAACTTCGGACAGTTACCTATGTAGATCCTCTCAATGGAATCACAACAGATAAATTCTCCCTTACAAATGCTATCCAATTCTGGCAGCCACCACAGATCGATCTTTATCAACTTTGGGAAGGCAATACTATTGCCATTTGAAGTCGAATCCACACCCTCGTCCTCTTCATTGTCTGATATTATCTCATCCATTTGACGACAATTAACGACTATAATCTTCTCCAGGTTTCGAAGGTTGTTTACCACTAACTTCCGCGGGAATAGCTTCTTCATTTTGTGACATTCCGAAATGCTCAAATGTTTAAGAGAGGAAAAGGTACCACGTGGAGGAAGTGCCGCAAGAGCTCTTGGTTCCCACTTGATTAACCCAATCAAATTTGGCAAGGAATCTAGGTACAAAGACTCGAGATTCTGCAGGGGTCCATCATCATCCTTAGAAGCATAGGAGATCCTCATAATGCCTTTTATTTCGTCACACTTTTCAATGCTGCAAAACCGAAAGTCTTTGGAATTGTATAACGATGGAACATTCTCCAACAAGAAGGAGCTTAACCCCTTGCATTTAATAAATTTTAGGTGCTGAATGTTGTGAGGCAGCGAAACCACATCTCCTCCACCTCTTTTAAAACTGCATCCTACTGATATGATATGACGTTCATAATTGTAGATGAACTCGTCATTAAAAGAATTATCAGGACCTGCTACAATTTTATAGAAAGTGAGCGGCGGTGATTTATTGAACCACTTGGAATCAAATATGTCAACATCATCAACCCAACCCTTAAGTTCTTCTAACAGCTTCAAACTCTTTACTTCTTCTGATTCTACTTTTATGTGAAATGGAAGTAACAGGCGTTGAAGACGAGCAAGTCGGGGTAACAACCCTCTTGGGATCTCTTCAAGTTTCTCTGCTTTATGCATATTCAAGCATTTGAGTTTGACCAAACATTCCATATCCTCTGGTACTCTTTTAATTCCAGTGTCGCTTATATCCAACTCCATTAGTGCCTTCAGCTTTCTCAATGACGGCATGTGACAAAGTCTGTTACAAGATCCAAGCAATAATGCCCTGAGATTCTCCAACTCCGAGATGGAGTTTGGTAAAGTCTCAATAATATGGTTATTACTTAAATTGAGAACTTGTAAACCATGTATGTGAGCAAAGAGAGAATTTGGGATAAACTTCAAAAGATTATGTCTCAAAATTAGTGTCGAAAGTCGAAGACATCTGGGTGATAAGTCCTCGGGAATTTCAACAATGTTATTGTGCATCAAGGAAACCTTATCCAAATCCTCTGTCCACACTTGCTCATTTGGTACTTCATATAGCTGCACACCAGCTTTTATCATGAACCTAGGCTTGTTTCTTGTGATTTCTACTGCCATCTCTCTAACCAAATCATGCATCTTCACCCAAATTTGTCCATCCAAGTTTTCACCAGTTTCTAATAAGCAAGCATTTACTAGATCATTGAGTATCTTGTGTCCTTGATCAAATTCTGCGACCCTGCTGTCCCTTTGATGCATCAATCCCTCAGAAATGAATAAGCTTATCAATTCATTTCTTGGAATTGGAAAGTCTTCAGGATACAGACAACAATACAAAAAACATTGTTGCAACCTCAGATCCCTCAAACGACTGTAACTATATTGGAGTATTGGTAATACCTCACTTTTTATATCATTTTGTCCCATGGTAGATTGCTTCAATTCTTCTAAAGCATCCCGCCAACCATGAACGTCATCCACTCCAATCATGCTTCTAGCAAGAGTGATAATAGCAAGTGGCAACCCATCACACTTCTTTGCCATTTTCTTAACAACTTCTTCCACTTCTGGACTAATCATGTAGTCACGATCAAGTTTCTCCAAAAATAGTTTCCAAGCTTCTTCCTCCGAAAGAGGTTGTACCTTTATGGTCTCTTTGCAGCGGATCTGCTTACACACGACCAATGATCTACTGGTTATGATCACCTTGCATCCATCTGCTCCGAGAAGAATTCCAATCTTCTCTAAATCAAAATACTTCCATACATCATCCAATATGAGTACAACATTCTTCTTATTTCTCAGTAGTTTATGCAGAATGGCGGCTTTTTCCTCTAAATCATAATCTTTTGGAAGATCAAAATTCAATTTTTGAACTAAGTCATTCTGTAATTTGTTAATATCAACCTCTTGGGAGACAGTGACCCAATAAACATGAAATTTATCAGGTGTACCTTGAAGATTCGTGCAAATATGTTTGTAAATATGCTTTACCAATGTACCAATGTTGTCTTGCCAACACCTCCCATCCCATAAATACCAATAATTGGGACTTGGTCAGACTTTTCCTCTACCCATGCCAAGATATTATCCAATTCTTGCTTCAATGTGTCACCATGCAATTGTGTCGCGAACAATCGTTCCCTGCTGGTGTCACAGGCATCAACTACAAGCTCACCAAAGGTTTCACTTTGCTTAATGAGTTCTCCAGCTCCTTCATTCAGTTTTTTCACATGGCTTCCATGCCACAGAGGTTTGGAGATTCCAGCTTCTTCTAATGTCTCATTTAATTTACCACATTCTTCTTTGAACTTTTTTACTTTCTCCAACCAACTTCCAGCTTCCATTGTCCTCCTTTTCTTACCTGATAGCTCGGCTTTCTTCACTTGTGTCTCTATGTCAAAAGCTTTATTCGTCAATACTTCCAAATTTCCCTCAAGAACTTGCTTATTGTCGTTGAAGTCAAGTGAAGTGGTGATTTTTTCCCCAACACGACTGGTGAATGGTTCCACAATTTTCTCCATAGCTCCGTTAACGTTCTCGCCTATAATATTCATGTAGTTCATAAGTACGCATAACGCAAGTATGCATAACATGACTAAGCTACAATTAGTCCTATAAAGTAATTTTAGTACTTTGTCACATAATATCAAAAGTAAAAAGTTTTATTTTGCAAGATACTAACGTAAATTATATAAATCTTTAAATATGTTTATTTATGAATTAGTTAAAAAAAGAAACTTCTGGACGTCTTGGCCATATTCGGATAATTTACGATCATTCCCTCTTGTTGAAGAACAAGACCAGGACCAATTGGTGATTATCTCTATACCATGCCTGAAGACAGAAACAAGCAAGATAATTACTTGAGCCTCAAATTTATTAGCTTTTAGTGATTAACTCATGTTATCACTAAAACCCCCAACACCATTTTATAAACTATACATTTAACATGTTTTGATTCCACCCAATGTACATTAAATATGTTAAAAGATATGTCTAACAAGGATGTATATTTATATTAGATAAATATAGTATTTGCACATACTTAGTCTCAAGTATCTTAGAAATTAGTACTACATAGTCTATTTTGACACCTGGTGCTGTAGTTTGACAATAACATAAACATAGTATCAAGATTTATGCAACTGTTGTTTAAGATAGTCGGGGAAAACTATCTTATGAGATGGTCAATCTAAAAGGTAGGTAAATATGCTTTTGAGATGGCTTAATTATTTGTTTTGATCTGTTTCTTTTGGACAAAAAGGTTGGCACATGAAGTAGTATACTGGTACTGTACTTAAAGCCAAAGATCTAATCAACTATCGAGATAATCAACATAATTGTAAATGAAAGTGAGATCGCTTCAAAATTATGAAATTATGAAATTATTACACATATAATACTTCCAAAAATTATGTTGCATATATAGTTTTCCATTATAACATAGCATAATACACGCAACAACTATTAAGAATACTTTCAATTATTCAAATTCTTAATCATAACTAAGTCATTCTTTTTCTCAAATACTTAAACTGCTGGACTTATTGAACATAACATGTGTGTTTGAATTTTTTAGACATAAAAATCATTTTGCTGTTGATTTTTTAATTAGTGGGGATTGAGCATGAATTAATTATGAGCCTTAATTACAAAACATTTTCTCTCTATTTGTCTGCCAATGGAACTAAATTAATAAAAGTGACAGATAATCCACATATATAGCTGCATATAAAAATTGAAGAATATTGCTTTAAGTAGTTCTTTAGTCTCAAATATATTGGAAGGTAAGCAATATATAGTGTCTATTTTGGCACCTGATCGATTCTCTATGTTGACATTGATATAGTATTAATTATTAACATTTAATCCACAATTATTTGAGAAATAATATTTTATTTTGTATTCTATTATATCTATATATAAATATAGTTTTTGCCTCAATAAACACAATTACTTTTTCCATTATTTTACTTTTAGAAAATACTTTTAAGCTTGTCTTTGGCGAAAACAATAGAATTATGTACTTCACACATGCTACCGTCTTTATTAGTGTAAAGATATTTTATTTAAGAAAATCTATGAGGGGCCTGCTATACTTTAGCTTCAAGAGCTGTCAATTTCTCCCATGAGTTTTAACCTAAATCTTAGGGGGACATTTGGTTCACAAATTGATTTTTCATTAACGAGAATATTTAGACTAAATATTTCTCGGAATCTTGAGGAATTTTCCAATAATGTCACTAACTCAAAAAAATGAAAATGTCATAAAAAGTGTTAAAATAACGATATATTTTATATACTTTTGCTATAGCTAGCAAAAAAACTATTTTTATTTTTATTATTATTTTTCTTTTAAAATTTTATTTTTATTATTTTTATTTATTTTATATTATTTTCATTTTTATTTATTTAATTTTATCTAATTTTATTTAATTTTTCTTTTAATTTTTCTTTTTAAATTTATTTTATTTTATACCTTTTTTATTTTATTTTATTTATCTTTTTTTATTTTTTATTTTTTATTTTTAAATTTTTAATTTTATTTATTTTACTTGATTTTTTTTTTTTTTTTTCTTTCTTTTTTTTTTTTATTTTATTTTTTCTTTTTATATATTTATTTTTTTTTTATTTTCTTATTTTTTTATTTTACTTCATTTTTTATTTTATTTATCTTACTTTTATTTTTATATTTTATATTTTATATTTTTATTTTTATATTTATTTTATTTTCTTATTTTTTTATTTTTTTTATTTTTTATTTTACTTGATTTTACTTAATTCATTTATTTAATTTAATTTTACTTTATTTTTTTATTTTTATTTATTTATTTTATTTTTGCATGTTTTAAGATGGGTATTTGTATCTTTTGATTTTTTCAAAATATTATCACAACTTGAGAAAGTGAGATACATGAAAATAGAAATTGAACAAATTATGAGAATATTGCATTCCCATGATGTAATATTCCCAATAATTTTTTTTTGTGTGAACCAAACATGAAAATATCATATTCCATACTTCACATTCTTGAAAATTCTGTAAAATTTTGCGAACCAAACGCCCCCTTAAACTTTCCCTTGAGGCTTTACTTTTGCCCAAGCTCCTCCATGATATCAAAATCTATCAAACAAAGCCTTAAGCTTAAAGGTATTTTGGTCTTTTTATTTTTTATTTAGCTATTTAATTCTTTTTTAATGCCTTTAATTTTTATTTTATTTTTTATGGTTTTACAACTTTAGCTCGTTGCAAAAAAGTTACACACTAACATATATAGAATAAAGATCGGATTCAATTATATATATATATATATATATATATATATATATATATATATATACACACACACACATACAATAGAACATTTTTAAATTTAATACTCGATAAATTAATAATCTCTTTTAAATAATAAAAATATCTGGTCCGGACTTGGGACCAGTGTAAAATATTAATAATTTTGATAAAATTATAAGTAATACATTTGAAATATTTCATTTGTATTTGTCAACCAAAATATTTTATAAATTAATAATTAGCTAAAAAGTACATAATAAATTGACTGTGAGGTTTTCTCAAAATATGAATAAAGAGTAATTTATCTTTTTTTGAATTTCAAATCTAGTTGAATCTCACTTTTAATTGTGTGTAATGTGTCTAAAAGTTTTGGAGTTACTTTCTTGTACAAAGATTAGGATACGAGATTAGAGAAGCTAGTTCTAATTCTTAGCCTAAGGGTACGAGATTAGAGAAACATGTTCTAATCCTACTAAATTAGAATCTTCTATTCTTAATAGACTTTTCTACTTTTATTTTCAAATTGGCTTGAAAAATATGAGTCACTTTTAAAAAAGAATAACATAGTCATATTATGTTTATTATTAAGCCAAAAATTTAAAATATCTCGATTAATTAATAATTATTAATTTATCGATAAATTAATATCACACTAAATTAATAAAATTTAGTGGTCCCAACACTATTAATTTAAAAATGTTGTACTATAGATAGAGAGATATGTATATGTATAATAATATTTTTAAAAGTAAATCTAATTTTTTTCTAATATTATGCATAACACGAGTTTTTATACAATATATAAGTTGCTTTATATCTTTTTCGTTATATATATATAAGCTTAGCTCATTGCCAAAAAAGGAAAAAGGCGTTGGGTTAGAAAAAAGATCGGATACAATTTATGATGTATATATATGTATAAAAAAGATAGATAAAAGGAGAAAGGAATTGGGTTAGAGAAAGGATTAGATACAATTTGGGATGTATAAAAAAAGATAGATTTTAATATTTTTTTCTCCAATCTCGAGCATAACGCGATTTTGGGTTAAGCTACCTTTTATTGATTTCTTCATTTTTTTGTATTACGATTTTATGATTTCTATTTCATTGTTTACCTTTTTGAATGACTTTATTTAAATTATTTTGTCTATTATTTTTTTCCTTTTTTTCTTGCTTTTGTCTTAAAATGGCCTTCAACATAAAGCTTTGCTTGACAAAGTTTGATGTCATAAGGCTATCCTTATAAGAGTATTTAAAATAGAGACCCTAGTATTATATAATTATTACGTAATATAGTTTATTTGGTGAAATAAAAATTCATAAAGTAGAAATTAAAATTACTAAAAATGGGCCTGAATCTCTAAAAAGTACAGAGTCTCTAAAAAAGTTAACAAATTTGTTGTGGGATATTTGCCTTGCAACAGTGCCGTGCTTCACTCAAATGCTGCCAGATGGTTCTTCCTTGCTTTATTTTGGTTTTTCGCCTCTGACATAACATCAAGAACATCATGCATGACAGCATCTAAGGGAAAGTGACTTTTCACATGTTGTTTTTCTAACGGTTTTAGCCACTCCTTTAGGCTTTATTCAACAACTCTTTTAAACGTAGGAGAATTGTTTGTCTTAAACAGTTCTCCTCTCAGATCCTCAAAAAATTAGGGGATCCTTATATTACTAATTTTCAACTCACCTAGATTTTGGTGATCAAAATCCATTCCTTATATATCTCATTCTCTACTCTCAACGGTCTGATTCCAAACTCAATAAAGAATAATATTAATAAAAAATAAAACTTAAAATTAATAATTTAAAATTAAACTTCGTCGTGAATACGGAAAAAATATAAATGAAAAAAAATAATATATTTAGCTAAAATAAGGAGAAATATTGGAGTAAAACAAAAAATAAGGAGTCTCTAAAAAAAACTACTTGAGCTGATAGGGGTAAAAAAAAAAAAAGCTAAAGTAAATTTAAATTATCTAATATCTTCAATAATTTCTAGGGATAACAACAGGTCGAATACATGTTAAAATCTAAAAAATCGAACCAACCTTATTAAATTAATTTTTTTCAAGCCCATAAGGGATACCAGATAGGTTTAATTTGTACTTCCCAAATCTAAACCCGATAAGTATTTAAAATTCCGCATATACCTAACCCAACTTGTTAATAAATAAGTTATTTTAGAAAAAAAGCCTAATTTTTTTAAAAAATGAAAATAATGTAAATACACAGTTAAAATTTAAACTTAGAAAAATAAAACTATGCCAAGGCAGCTGCTTGAATGAGCTTTTAACGTTAAGAAGACTTAAAAAATAAAATGAAAATAAATTAATAAAAAAAAAATAAAAAATGACCAATTTCAATAAAACTAAAATAATAAATTAAATTTTATGTCCATAAACGAGCCTAAATCAATCTAAAATATATAATAGAAGCAGTTAACAAAATCTATCTACTGAAAAGTTATCATACTTCCATAAAACGATATGAAATAACGTTATATTATATGTGTATGTATATATATATATAAATATTTTTATTAATTTATCTTTACTAAAATTAATATTCGGGTTTTTGGATTTCTGATTTTTTTTAATTACTATTACCAAATCCTATCGAACTATCCGTGGGTAACCACTTATAAAACCCAAACCCTAATCGGTACCTTATTGTTTTCATAAACGAGTCAAATATTCATCTGATTCGATTTCAAACCCTACTTATTGTCATCGCTAGATTAATTCTTCACTTTAGAAAAGGTAACATAATAAAGTAAATTATTTTTTTCTGGATAAATTTTACAAATAGTCCTCATTATTTATACTTTTCAGTTTCGTCTATATTATTTGAAAAAATACCTACTTAGTCCCAAAAATTATAAAATATTTTAATTTAGTCTCTAATGTTTATGCTTTTTTTCAATTTTGTCCATAATACTTTAAAAGTGACGTTCTTAGTTCCATCGTTTGCAAAAAAATTTAGTTTAGACCCTAGCCTGAAATTTCAATTCGTAACATGCACATGAAATTCTATGGACTAAATTGAGAAAAAACTGAAAATATTGGGGACTAAAATAAAAACTTTTAGAAGGCGGTAGATATGCTTTGAGAATATTTGATTCAACTACCTACTTTGTCTCAAGTATCTTAGAAAGTATATAACCCTACATAGTCTATTTTAACACCTGTTGCTTTATTTTGAGAATAGTTCTATAGTATTATAGACATGTATTTAACTGTTGTCTAAGATAGTTGAGGAATACGAACTTTAGAATGCTCAATCTAAAAGGTAGCTAGATATGGTTTGGGCCAACTTGGAGATCATTCATCTGAAAAAAATAAGGCTAAAAAGCCTTCAAAAACACAAGTTATCCTTCTGTGGTTTCGTTGGCAGACTAGGATGCGCTTCACAAGAATTGATTATATGATTCCTCAGAGGGATAGGCTTCTGGTTTAGGCAATTAGGAGATGTTCATAGAAAGAAGTTGACGAAGACTTTTTAGAAGTTGCCGGGCAACATCACGAAAGAAATATTTGATAATTGAGTAGGCCTATATTGTAAATATAATAACACATTTAGGCTTAGTCTTTGACATAACAAGAATCTTGTTATGGTTGTAAATGCGACTGAAAAGAACAGAGCAGAAAAAGGGCAAAGAAAAGATAAATTGAGCTAAGAGAAAATAAGAGTATTTTTCATTACTTCATCAGCGAAAACATTCACTATATATAGACGGATTGTGCATAGCACTTCTTGGGTGAATTCCCTCTAACAGTAAACAGTTGTTGTTAGCACCAATATATATATATATATATATATACGGGATGTTTTGAAGTAATAAATATGAATCGTAAACGTATATTTGAGAAGGATTAACTGAAGAATAATAATTAATTAAATATGCAAGTAGAGATTACAATTTAGGAAAAATATATAATGATAGAAATCCAAACCAAATGAATATATTTTGATCGAGGCTTGAGTTGGACTCAATCTCCTTAAGACTTTAACGCCCTGCTACGGTGCTGACAGTTGATAGCACAAGCCTCCCAGGATACAACGATCAAATTTTCTTGTAATAGGAGCACACCAAATTACAAGAACCGACGAACCAAAAATGTAGAACTCTCTCTCTCACTTAAACTATAATGCACTAACTTAATAACCTTACAAAGAATTGTAAATTCTCTGCTCAAGAAAAATGTTGTTTTCTTTCTATTCCTAAGCACCAACCAAGAAACCCCTATAAATAGCAAATACAAAGCACAAAATGTTGTTTAAAAAATACAATCAGCCAAAAGAACTTTCTACCTAATCTTCTTTTGGCATGAAAAAGTTGACAACCAGCCACCAATTAGCTAATCCTTTCGGCCAACATTGAGCTAAAGTAAAAAAGGAGCTGAAAACTGCAGAAAGAATATGAACATGCAAAAATCCAGCTGCAAAACCACCACTAGTTTATTCTATTCACAAACACCATTAGTTTATTTTATTCATATAGCCAACAATCCCCCACATGAATGGAAATGAACTAAACACAATGTAAATGCAAACACTTGAGAGAGAGTTCAAAAAGAAAGGTACTGCATCGAGATAGGTAGCTTTTGGCCTTGAACCTTCTCTAGTGAGAGCTATCGGATTTACTTGCTAACCAGTAAACGAAATGTCTTGAACTGTTCAGCTTTTGTGTAGACCAAGACAATAGAACTCACACAGTAACCTTCTAGACATTTATGGGTTCTCACTGTTGTGTTCATTTTGACCCTGAACAACTCCCGGTTTCATGAGTACTCTCGGAGAATTCAGCCTTAAACAATTATCGTAGGATCGGCCCACTCCCTACTCACATAGGTGATCACTTATTAAGAGTATCACTGCAATACCCCACTTGAAATTTTCAAGATATAAGTATCATTAAAAGCATAGCTTAGCCTGAATCATATGCAAGCAGCACTGTCTGCTCGTTATAGGAATAGGTAGGAGTATTACCCCCCACAGTGCTCGGACTGAGGCATACATAATTTAGTTTTTCCCTTTGAACCTAGATCCAGGGATCTCCTGTCACTTAGGTAGGGTTTTCCATTATGGCTCCTCTTACGAGATAGGCTTAAGACCCATTCCCCTCGACGAATTATATACTTGCTCTCTATTTAAACCTTTTGTAAGTGGATCTGCAATGTTATCTTTTGACTTTACATAGTCAATCGAGGTAACCCCACTAAAGAGCAATTGTTTAACGGTATTATGTCTTCGACGAATATGTCTTGACTTACCGTTATACATACTATTTTGTGCCCTGCCAATCGCTGATTGACTATCGCAGTGTATGCAGATAGCTGACACAGGTTTTGACCAATTTGGAATATCCTCTAAGAAATGTCGAAGCCATTCTACTTCTTCTGCAGCTTTATCCAAAGCTATAAACTCAGATTCCATCGTGGATCTAGCTATACAAGTTTGCTTAGTGGATTTCCAAGAAACGGCTGCACCTCCCAAGGTAAAGACATATCCGCTTGTTGACTTAGAGTCTTTAGAATCAGATATCCAATTGGCATCACTGTACCCTTCTAGTACAACTAGATATCTTGTATAATGCAGTCCATAGTTCAAAGTGTATCTTAGATACCTTAAAACTCTCATTATAGCTACCCAGTGATCTTTCCCTGGATTGCTCGTATACCTGCTCAATTTGCTCACAGATAATGCTATATCGGGCCTCGTGCAATTCATAATATACATCAAACTACCAATAATCCTTGAATATTCTAACTGAGATATTCCTTCACCGGTATTTTTGGCTAGATGTACATTTGCATCTATAGGTGTCTTCGCAAGACTAGCATCATTTTTATTAAACTTGTCCAGTATTTTCTTTATATAATGGGACTGAGACAGGATTAGTCCGTCAGAGGTTCTAGTAATTTTAATACCTAGAATCACATCTGCCACACCCATATCCTTCATGTCGAAGTTACTGGATAAGATTATTTTGGTAGTCTTAATGACACTCTCATTGATCCCGATAATGAGCATATCATCTACATAGAGACAAACAATGACATATTCTTGACCCGTGCCTTTCACATAGACACACTTGTCACATTCATTAATCCTAAATCCATTTAACATCATAACTTTATCAAATTTTTCATGCCATTGTTTAGGCGCTTGTTTTAGTCCGTAAAGAGATTTTACAAGCTTACAAACCTTCTTCTCTTTTCCAGGAACTGCAAACCCCTCAGGTTGTTCCATGTAGATCTCTTCATCTAGATCTCCATTCAAGAAGGCTGTTTTTACATCCATTTGATGTATCTCAAGATTATTGATAGCTGCGATAGCTATCAACATCCGTATGGATGTAATTCTCGTGACTGGTGAATATGTATCAAAATAATCAAGACCTTCTTTTTGTCTATAACCCTTAATGACAAGCCTGGCCTTGTATTTGTCTATTGATCCATCAGCTTTCAATTTTCTCTTAAAAATCCATTTACACCCTAAAGGTTTATTTCCAGGAGGAAGATCCACCAGTTCCCATGTATGATTTTGCATGATAGATTCAATTTCAATGTTTACTGCCTCTCTCCATAAAGGAGCTTCAGGAGTAGACATTGTCTCATTAAAAGTGCGAGGCTCATTTTCTAACAAATACGTTAGAAAATCTGAACCGAAAGACTTAGACGTTCTAACCCTCTTGCTACGTCTTGGTTCATCTTCAATATCTTTAGATATAGCCTCATCATCTATATCTACTTTTTGACTCTCGTCATATGTTCTTTCCGCAGAACTTGATTCTTGCATATCTTTACAAGGAAATTTTTCTTCAAAAAATTCTGCATTCCTTGATTCAATAACTGTATTAACATGTATATCAGTTATTTCTGACTTATACACAAGAAACCTGTATGCAGCACTGCTGTGTGCATATCCAATGAAGATACAGTCCACAGTATTTGGTCCTATTATGACCATTTTAGGAGTTGGAACTCCTACCTTAGCTAGACACTTCCACACTCTTAAGTAATTGTAGGAAGATGGTCGACCTTTCCACAACTTATAAGGTGTCTTGCTTAATTTCTTGTGGGGTACCTTATTAAGAATATGGTTTACAGTTAATACTGCCTCCCCCCACAAGTTCTGAGGTAAACCCGAATTAATCAACAAGGCATTCATCATCTCTTTAAGAGTTCAGTTTTTGGGTTCAGCAATACCATTCTGTTGAGGAGAGTAAGAAGCCATTGTTTGATGAACAATTCCATGTTCAGCACAGTATTCCTCAAAGGGATATACATATTCTCCTCCTCTATCACTTCTCAACATCTTGATCTTTTTGCCGAGTTGATTTTCTACCTCATTTTTGTATAGTTTAAATACTTCAAAAGCCTCATCTTTGCCTCTGAGTAGATAAACATAACAATATATTGTGCAATCATCAATAAAAGTAATAAAATACTTTTTCCCACCTCTAGTTTGCACAAATTTTAAATCACAAATATCACTGTGAATTAAATCCCGAGGTTCTGAACTCCTTTCTACTGATTTAAAGGAAGTTCTCGTTAATTTTGATTCTATGCATACTTCACATTTTTTATTTATGTTCCAATCAGCTTTAGGTATTAGACCTAAATTGATCAATTTATGCAAAGAATCAAAATTCACATGTCCTAATCTATCATGCCATAAATTAGGAGAATCCAAGACATAAGCAACAGACTTATTCTTATTCATACCAAATTTGGTAGGCTCATCAACCTTTACAATAGTTGGGGCAATAGTCATTACATTTAGCTTAAATAAGCCTTCACACTCATAGCCCTTGCCTACAAACATTCCAAATTTGGTTAACACAAATTGACCAGACTCAAACACCAACTTGAATCCGTTCTTACTCAACAGGGATCCAGAAACCAAATTCTTCCGGATGTCTGGGACATGCAGCACATTGTTGAGTGTCAGCTCCTTTCCAGAGATAAATTTCAAGATTACCTTCCCAGTTCCTTCTACTTTCGAAGTGGCGGAGTTACCCATGTAAAGGGTTTCAGAAACATTTTGATAGGTAGTGAACATTTTCCTATCATAGCAAACATGCTTAGTGGTGCCAGTGTCCACCCACCATTACTTTGGATTCCCCACCAGATTGACTTCTGACACAACAGCTGATAGATTGATGTCAGAGAGATCATTGCTCAGGTCTTCCACAACATTTTTCTGAGCTTTCCTCTTCTTCGGATTGCCCTGGTTCTTGCGGTGCCTGCAGTCTCTTGCCTTGTGCCCCGGCTTGTCGCAAACAAAACAGTTCCCACCGAATTGTTGCTTCTTCTATTCTCCCCCTTTTTGACTTTGGTTGGAAAACTTTCTCTTTTTATTGCTCGGACCATGCTCAACCACATTAACCTTTGATTCCAAAGGTGGAAAACTAACTCTTTTCTCAGATTTGCGGTTGTCTGCTTCAATCCTCAATCTCAAAACTAGATCTTCAAGAGTTATCTCCTTTCGCTTATGCCTTAAATAACTCTTGAAGTCCTTCCAGTTGGGAAGCAACTTCTCAATAAGTGCACCGATTCAAAACGTTCTCCCATATTTATACCTTCTGCATGACACTCATGAATGAGTACCTGGTACTCATCTACTTGCGACATCAAAGGCTTGGAATCTACCATTTTGAAGTCAAGGAATCTGGCCACAACGAATTTCTTTGTGCCTGCATCCTCCGTTTTATACTTCTTCTCTAAAGATTCCCACAGTGCTTTAGCTTATACAACGCATTGTCTAACCCGTTGAGGATATAATTTTTGCAAAGGAAGTCTACATGCTTCCAAGGATCAACAGCAGCAACAGTCTGCATATCAGGATCGTCACCCAACTGTGGTGCATCCTCTTTCAAAAATCGAGCAAGATTCAAGGTGGTCAAGTAGAACAACATTTTCTGTTGCCACCTCTTAAAATCCCTCCCGTTGAACTTTTCTGGCCTCTCGCCATGTCCAACAGGAGTTGACGCCACAAATGGCACAACCGAAGCAACAGTCACCGATGGCCTAGCCAACGGTACATTCTTATTTCCTGCAGATCTACCGGTTGATCCACTTCCAGTCATGGGCACGTTTGGGTTATTAGGTCCAAATGATTGTCCATAATTCAAATTTCCAGTTTCGGTATTCATGATTAATATTATTTATCTTAAGTCCAAATATCTGGTTATACACGCTGCACTACACAAAAATCAAGTTAGTCGTAAAATAATTTAACACCAAAATTAATTTTAAATGCAAATAACTAATATAATATACAACTAATATAATAATATATATTATAATGCAAAGCTATGCAACTAATATTATAATACAAAACTATGCAACTAATATAATAATATATATTATAATACAAAGTTACTGCAACTAATATAATATATATATGTATTATAATGCAAAGCTTATGCTTTCAGCAAACATCAATTGTGCAAGCGGTATTGTAGAAATCGTGCAAACGGTAATTACAAGGACAAACTGATCCAAAATTAGAATATTCAGTATAAGATTAGGCCCTTAAAAAAATCATATTTTTCTCATTTTAAGTCCGAATTTAATGAAATTTTCACCATTAATTTCAGAAAATTAAGAGGTATATGGAAATATAATTTATTTTCCAGTTTGTTATACTTCACAAAAACACATTAAAAGAATTATACCGATAAAGTCTTAAGATTGTTAGCACCAATATATATATATACGGGATGCTTTGAAGTAATAAATATGAATCGTAAACGTATATTTGAGAAGTATTAACTGAAGAATAATAATTAATTAAATATGCAAGTAGAGATTACAATTTAGGAAAAATATATAATGATAGAAATTCAAACCAAATGAATATATTTTGATCGAGGCTTGAGTTGGACTCAATCTCCTTAAGACTTTAACGCCCTGCTACGGTGCTGACAGTTGATAGCGCAAGCCTCCCAGGATACAACGATCAAATCTTCTTGTAATAGGAGCACACCAAATTACAAGAACCGACGAACCAAAAATGTAGAACTCTCTCTCTCACTTAAACTATAATGCACTAACTTAATAACCTTACAAAGAATTGTAAATTCTCTGCTCAAGAAAAATGTTGTTTTCTTTCTATTCCTAAGCACCAACCGAGAAACCCCTATAAATAAAAAATACAAAGCACAAAATGTTGTTTAAAAAATAAAATCAGCCAAAAGAACTTTCTACCTAATCTTCTTTTGGCATGAAAAAGTTGACAACCAGCCACCAATTAGCTAATCCTTTCGGCCAACATTGAGCTAAAGTCAAAAAGGAGCTGAAAACTGCAGAAAGAATATGAACATACAAAAATCCAGCTGCAAAACCACCACTAGTTTATTCTATTCACAAACACCATTAGTTTATTCTATTCATATAGCCAACAGTTGTAACAAACTTCCTAGCTGTAGCTGCTGTATTTGCCAATGCATAAAATCATCCCAATAGCTGGGCCTTGTTCTGATGCGTTGGGCTAGTAACTGTTTGTTCATTTTGATCACACACTGTGGGCTTCTCACAGTTGGGCTGAAATCAACTATAACAAATCACGTGCATGTCGACTCCAAAGGGTCGCTCCATGGGAGAAAGGGAATAATCGTAAACGCAAGTGTAGGTCTTCCTAATTGTTATTAGCTAGGAATAATACTCTTAATTGGACTGGTACATGCTTTGAGTCGAGTCGTTGTACTCTTAGGTTTAGTTCTTACCTAATGGTTAGGCCAAGCGTTGGGATACCGGGAGTGCCCATGCATCTTATGGATTGAATATATTATGGTAGTGTCTAATCTGATTTATGTATCGTAAACTGGCTAAGATGAAGATATTTTCAGAATTAATAAAAAAGAAAAATCATGTACATGGCAATTAGAACTGACAAACCAGGCACCTTTCAGTAATAGCATAGCATCAAGAAAATCATACGTGACAACAAGTGTAAGCCTAGCTTTCTACCTGCTATTTTCAAGAGTTTTGGGATGTCTCACTGTCTTTTTCTCATTCTTTTTTCTGTGATACATGCGCTGGAGCAGTAAATATTGAATGTGCCTAAAACTCAAAACCTTATTTTTTGTATAACTGATAGAATTGTAATGTTGTATTTCATTGAACGTTTTCCATTGGTTATGAAATGATGTTACAACATACAACTTAAATAGATGAAAATTTAACTAAAGTCTAAGTAAACCGACAAAATTAAGTGAAATGAAGAGAAATTATTTTCATTATTGCTTCTGATACATGAATTGCTATTTATATCAATAGCTTTTACACATGTGCTCTTTTATAGATAACAGACAGCTATCTTCCACAATCTAATTTCTGTTATACTTAACTAGCTTGAGCTTTAACTAAATCTGTTAATTAGTCAACTAATGACTGAAAGAAACTTTAGTTCGTGTGCTGATCAAGTGAGCTGTGCTTTCTCTTATCATGCCCCCGCAAAGTGAGCAGAGCTATAGCGAGGGGAAGTTGGGATCTGAGATAATCATAGCGAGCAGTAGAGAAAGCTTTGGTAAAGATATCCGTTGGCTATTCAGCAGAAGCAATATGAGCAACCTTAAGCTGCTTGGAGACTACTTTCTCACGAACGAAGTGATAATCTAAGGCGATGTGCTTAGTTCGATTATGAAATAGAGGATTGACAACTAAAGCAAGGGCATAAGCACTGTCAACCCATAGAGTCGGCGATTGAACTGACAGGTGAAGATCTTGTAAGAGATAAGTAATCCACTTAATTTCAGCAGCAATGTAGGCCATCACCCGATACTCGGCCTCGGTAGAAGAGCGCGCGACTGTAGGTTGTTTGCAAGAACACCAAGAAATCAAATTTGGGCCCAAGAAGACACAATACCTAGTGACTGATTTCCTGTCTAGGGTGCAGGCAGCCCAATCTGAGTCGAAAAAACCCATAAGATTTAATGGACCTGGTGTGAAACGAAGTCCATAGTGTAGTGTCCCTTGTATGTATTGCAAAATACGATTAAGGGAACTATAATGAGACTGCAGAGGCTGATGCATGTGTTGACAGATGTGTCAACCGCAAATTGAAGATCCGAGTGTGTGACAGTAAGATGCTATTATACACCCACTATGCTCCGAAAATGGGTAGGATCTGCATATGGCGGATCATCAATTTTAGGTAAAACTGGAGTAGCAGAGATTGGTGTTGGACTGG
Source organism: Ehretia macrophylla (assembly GCA_037974665.1). Taxonomy (NCBI): domain Eukaryota; kingdom Viridiplantae; phylum Streptophyta; class Magnoliopsida; order Boraginales; family Ehretiaceae; genus Ehretia; species Ehretia macrophylla. The sequence goes on from CM075772.1 coordinate 25,799,212, forward strand.
AGTGACAATCTTGCATCCCTATTCATCGAAGAACATCTGAAGCATATTTAGCTTGATGTAAAAGAAAACTAGCAGAAGTGTGTTGTACTTCAATACCCAAGAAGAATGATAAGTCACCTAAATCTTCCATAGCAAATGTACTGCTCATATCATCAACAAGTTGAGAAATAAAGGTCGAAGAACTGCCAGTGATGATAATATCATCAACATAGACCAATACAATGATGGTGACAGTGGAAGAGTGAAGAACAAACAGTGATGTATCAGCTCTACTACATTTGAAACCTTTGGTGATGAGAAAATTTGAAAGTAGTTGGTACCAAGCTCGAGGGGCTTGCTTAAGCCCAGACAATGACTTGTGTAATCTGCATACATGGGAATGGAACATATGATCCTCAAACCCTTGCGGTTGGATCATAAACACCTCATCAGAAAGCTTACCATGAAGAAAAGCATTCGAAATGTTGAGTTGTTTGAGTTGCCAGTGAGAGTTGAGAGCTAGGGATAATACTATGCGAATGGTTTGATTTTTTACCATGGGGATGAAGGTCTCTTCATAATCAATACCATGAGTTTGATGAAAGCCTTTTGCGACCAATCTGGCTTTGTAGCGAGCAATTGATCCATCGGTATTATTCTTGATTTTGAACACCCATTTACATCCAATGGGAGTTCTATTTGATGGCAAGGCTTTCAAGGTCCAAATATGTTGCTGTTAAAGAGCTGAATACTCCTCTTGCATGGCCTTAACCCAGTGAATATTTTTAGATGCTTCTCTGTAGGTTAATGGTTCCAAAATAGGAGGTTCAGTGCTTAAGGTAGTGGTAGCGTATACCTTGGGTTTTAGAGAACCTATTCTGGACTGTGTGGTCATGGGATGTGTAGAAGTGGTTTGATCATGGGTTAAGAAAGGATTAAGAGGCTGAGGTTCGACTAGAGTTGGATGAAGACGTATAGACTCGATTGAAGTGGGATTGGATGATGGAGTGGAGAGAGAAGTATTACTTAGTACTGGACTGGTAAGGATTTGTTGTGCTGTTAAAGGAGAAGACTTATAGGAACGAGTTTGAAATTGAGGAATTATTGGGGCAGTAAAGAGTGAAAATTCAGTAGTAGAATGCAGTTGAGTAGTAGAGTTAGTTGAAGTAGTAGATGTGAAACCCCACTTTCTTGCTTATCTCGTTTTACGTGCTTTACCTCGTTTTGCGTGCATATAACCTGTTTATGTGCTATAGGACCTAGAAAGTTATAATTTTGATTTCAATACTCCTAATACGTGCTAAATGTGCATTCATGAAATTTTCATCAAAAACGGAGTCAAAAAATTTATCGTCGATTTTTAGTGAATAGTGTTTTCGAAACACGTCCTCTATAATTTTGAAACTGGTCTTTTTAACCCTTCTAGACCTAGTCCACGGACTTTAATAGACCTGTGTTTGATGAAAACGGTTTTAAAATCGGCTTAAGAATTTATTAGGGTTTTTACACCGACTTTTGCGAAAATCGAGTTTTAAGCCGACTCGGGTGGAATTCTTTGAATGTAAAACTTCTTGTCACCTAAAAATAACTCACTTGAGATATCTTGGGGGTTGCATAATTAATTTTAACTTGGTGATCACTAAAATGCAATTAAAGACATTAAAAACACAAAAATACCTATTAAAATAACTTTGACTTTAATTAAAAAAATTGACCTTATAAGCTATTGTCACCTACACACACTCACACAACACAAAAACACCACCACACACACACACATTGCCGAGGGGTTGAGGGAGAAAAGAGAAGAAAGAAAACTCAAGCTTTTCAATCAATTTTTCAAAGAAAAACCTAGTTTTTGTCCGTGAAACTTCGCACCGACTTGGATTCTGCTTGTTGGGCACGCATTGCACGCATTCCTAGGCTTATATCGCATCTAAGGTGAGAGAAAAATTCTAGATCTCAAAATGTCATTTTTGTGTTTTTGCGTATAAATGAAGATTGAACCGTTAGAATTGAAATCTGATGTTAGATTATTGCTCCTTGCATGCTAGGGATCATTATATACTAATACTACGAGTTTCTGTCGGATATAGCATAATTTTTATTTTCCGGGTATTTAATTTTGATTAAAATGTTCAAAGTTGATTTAATTGAGTTGCGTTGCTCGAAATCGATTGCCGTCGATTTCTAAATACTTGATAATTACGTGTTAGCGCTGTTGTAATGCCGAATTTTCGATTACATTGTTTGTGTGGAAATCCGGAAAATCCAGCCATGACGTCATAGGGTTTTAGGGTTATCGGGCATGTTTTGGAGGTGTTATGGTGGATTTCCGAGAGGGCTAATGTAGTAGGTTGAATGGGTGAGTGATAGGAACTGATTTGGCAATGTTTGGATTAGTAGATTGTAAGTTATGAATTTTAGAAGTTAGGTTGTCATTCTTTAATTTCTTGAACGATGCCTTAGATGGTTGGGTAGTGTTCGAGTGATGAATGGTGAGTTGTTGTTGAGTAATTTAGAGTTTAATTATGAATATTATGCATGTTCGGTTAGATGGCCTACTTTGTCATCTAACTACGTTGTTTGATGTTTAATTTAATATTGATGTTATATTGATGTTATTGATTGATTATTATTGAATGCGGGAATCGGGCACTCTTGTTGCTGATCTCCCAATTGATTGATCGATTTATGCTTGCATGATGATTGATGAATATGGAGCCTTGGTATGTGTGTGCCACCTCTCGGGCAGCGTCGGGCTGTCGGGTTGAAACCGGCATGACTGCCATAGGCTACCCCCAGCTCGCATGACGGAGATGTCATGGAGGGAAGGGGATAGTGAGGTACCTCGGGTGCGTGAGTAATGGGGAGTTATAAGAAGAACGGTTGAGATCGTGATGGCGTTTGGAGCTACACCAAATAGAGTATCCTTATTGAATGGTCATATAGTTATGTGATGATAGCTTTAATTATGTTATTATTGTTGTTGTGTGTTTACTTGCTCAAAGGACTAAATCCAAGGAGCGTAGTGAATACTGTCGAGATCTATCGGATCCTCACTGGGCTTATGTATATAAGCTCACTCTCTATTAATGCATGTTTCAGGTGTACTTTCACAAGATTACGGGTACGTGCCTCCTGAAGAGGAGAATGTGGAAAATGTGCCTTTTGTGGATGAGTCATATGTTCCCGAGTCTTATTCATGACTTTATATTGTTAAATGTCTTGTATATTAGTTTAATAGACTTTATATGTCTTATGGTTCTTAGTGTAATAGTTGTTGAAATGATGATGAACCAAATGATGTTATCTTAGCGGTTTTCTTTTGTTTGTGGTTAAGTTGTAGATGTGTCTCAACTTACTTTTGAAATGTATGATAAAGTTGAGGTATTGTATGTCATGTTGGAACGGAGGCGTATAACGAAGATGTTTTATTGTATATTATGGTTGTGTTGTAAGTTGTTGTTTATATTGAGGAATTACTGGATGTATGATGTTTAATGAGGTTGGTTTAGAACCTCGGAAATCTGTTTACTGTCGTTATGCCGCCGAAATTCCGTTGCGTCCTGACTGATCGTAGGTGGGGTCGAGTTGGGGCGTGACAGTAGATGCTAAGGGAAAAAATATGTTCTAGGAATTTTACATGTCTAGAAACATAAACTCTATGAGTGGCAAGGTCTAAGCACTTGTACCCTTTTGTATGAGTGCAGTAGCCTAAGAAAATACATGGAGTAGACCTCAGTTAAAATTTGTGACTGTTGTAACGCCTAATCCATGGATAGGAAAGATAACCAAAAACCTTAAGTAAGGTGTAGTTAGGGATTTTGTTGTAAAGGCATTCATATGGAGATTTGTGATTTAAAATGGTTTTGGGTAGTCTATTGACTATGTGATTGGCAGTTGCAAGAGCTTCAAGCCAGTAGCAGGAAGGTAGATGAGATTGACGTAATAAGGCTAACACAGTTTCAATTAGGTGCATGTGTTTACGTTCGGCCTTTCCATTTTGTTGAGGAGTATACGGATACGAGGTTTGATGGATGATACCTAAACTTTGTAGATAAGAAGACAATTTATGATTTATAAACTCTGTGCCATTATCACTGCGAAACATTTTGATAGCAGTTTGAAATTGAGTTTTTATTAAAGTAGTAAAAGCAACAAAACAGTCAAACACATCGGCTTTGGATTTTAATGGAAATATTTAGGAGTACCTAGTATAATCGTCTATGAAAACTATGTAATATCTAAAATATTGAATTGACTCGACTCTTGAGGGTCCCCACACATCCAAATGAACAAGCTCAAAAGGATGTGTGGAAGCATTATTGGACAAAGGAAATGGCAGTCTATGTGTCTTCGCTGTATAGCAAGAGTCACAAACAAGTTCCTTTGAACTAGAAACAGAAATCACAGAAGCTAGAAAGTAAACAGAAGAACTGGATGGATGGCCCAGCCGTAGATGCCACAGTTAAGATTCAGTGAGTGTTGGTACAGAGTGAAAACAACTATGAACTTGAGGTGTTGTTGAAGAGAGATGATGAAAGAGAGTATACAAGCCATTTTTACAAAAGCCCCTGAATAGGATTTCTTTGGTAGAATTGGCGTGGATAAGCACCTCATTCGAGTTGAAAACAAGAGTAACATCATTATCTCGAGCTAATTGAGATACCGATAGCAAATTGGATGAAATTTGAGGAACACATAAAACATTATTAAGCTGGATTTGAGAAGTAGGAAAGATGAGTTTACTATGTCCTAAATTAGTGATTGGAAGATTAGAACCATTACCCACTACAACAACATCTGATCTTTCATAGGGTTGATAGGATGCAAGATTAGTAAGCTCATTGGTAACGTGTGAATTAGCTCCAGAGTCCAAATGCCACTCTGTATCTGGTGCAGTGGGGGACTAAAAATGTGCAGTAAGAGCTTGCTTGCCGAACTGATTAGTAGAATACTTTGTGTTATCAAATCGATGCCAACAATTCAACGCAATGTGATTAGGTTTGGAGCAAATCTGACAGTAGATTTTCTGAGAAGAATCAGAGTTCTTTAGTTGTGTGTTTGTAGAATATTGATGAATTTGACCACCTGTATTGCCTCTTCCACCTTTGTTATTAGAATTGCGGCCCTTTCCTCTGTATGAATTCCCTTGAAAATTGCATTGTGCATGCAAGGCAGTGTGAAGCTCAGCAGAAGTAACATCATTGCCAGCGATAGGCTTAAGAGATTGAAGGTGAAGTTTCTCAGAAAGCAGTAACCTTGAAAGCTCAGAGACAATAACATGATCTTTGCGAACTCGAATAGAGGAACGAATAGATTCATACTCTGAGGACAGTCCTTTAAGAATATACAGAACAAGATCATCTTCATCAATGTTTGTAGAAATGCTAGCAAGACTATCAGTGAGGGTTTTAACCTGGTCTAGGTAAGACTGCATGCTTTGTGAACCTTTTGTAAGAGTATAAAGCTTCATCTTCAATTGATGAAGATGATGCCTAGAAAGAGATTGAAAACGCTCTTCAAAAGTAGTCTAGATCTCTATAGAAGTTGAAAGATGGAGAATTTGAGGAAGTATCGGAGATGAGATGGAGGCACAAAGACACGATTGTAAGTGTTGATCGATGATCATCCACTGATCATGTTCTGGATTTGACTCAATCGTGCCGTCAGCTTGCTTTATTTTTGGTGATGGACATGGCTGCGCACCAGTAACATGATTGAGGATGCGATTTGCCTTGAGAATACGTTGTAGTTGAGCACGCCAAAGAGTATAATTGGAGTTGTTGAGTTGTACTCGAACGAGTGAGCTCCAATTTTGAATTAGTAGCTTCAGATTAGAAGGTAATTCTGCTTCATCCGCCATTGTTAAGAGCTTGAAACTCGAAAAAAAAAAATGGCAGTAGAGAGAGAGAGGATCGATGAAGATAGTGAGATCTTTTAGAAAGCTCTGATACCATGACAAAATTAAGTGAAATGAAGAGAAGTGATTTTTATTATTGATTCTAATACATGAATTGCTATTTATATCAATAGTTTTTACACATGTACTCTTTTACAGATAATAGACAGTTGTCTTCCACTATCTAATTTATGTTATACTTAACTAGCTTGAGCTTTAACTAAATTTGTTAATTAGTCAACTAATGACTGAAAGAAACTTTAGTTCATGTGCTGATCTGGTGAGCTATGCTTTCTCTTATCATAAACAATAAATGTTGGCAGATCCTATCAAATCTATGAAGAAGAATTTCAACAAGCAATAAATGACACACTGCTCAAGATTGCACACTACTCAAGACTAATATATTTTATCATGCCCCCTCAAGCGAAACTGGATTATTGACGGTGAGCTTGTCTCAAAAAATATAAAAATGACGAATCTTTGTGGTTGCAGAGGCAATAGAGGTAAGAGATTCAACACATCTTGGCAAAAAGAATGATCATATGTAGAAGTAGTGAAAAGAAGTTGGGCGCAAGGGAGAGTTTTTGCGCTTCGAGATAAAGTATGAAGTTCAAGAAGAGAGAGATTTGGGATTGAGAAATGAGAAAACGTATGAGAAGTATTTGCAATGTTAGTAGTTGTGATTAAGGATTTACAGTGTGCTAATAATGTAGATGGCAAAGTCAAGCATGAAACTAAGAATACAAGAGTTGTGGACCGTGTGGTCATTAAGAGGATCGTGAGAGCTAATAGTGGAAGAAACAATAACAGTAAAAATAAGATTTGATTAAGTAAAAGTGGAAGAGAAGATTGAGGAAGTTGATGCTAGGATTTTGGAAATCAAGCGTTGGCCATTGACCGTTTGGTCATGAGGAATGAGATAATGGAGGAAAGAGATTGAGAGAAGAGATAAGTTGAAGAAATGCGACAGATGTATTTTATGTTTGTCAGTTCAAGAAAGAGCAGAGAAGACAGAAAAATGAAATGAGGAAGATATCCTTGGACCCATAAAGTATGATTTGAAGGTCGTATGCCAGCATGTTGTAGTTAAAGGCATGTGCTAGCATTTTTTTTTTGAACTCGTGGGCTAGCATTCTTGTAGTTGAGGTCGGAAGCTAGCACTTTTGTGATTGGGTGTGCTAGCATTGTTTGTAATTGGGGCCTTGTGCTAAGTGTTGTTTATAGTTGGGCCTGTGATATTGTGAGAAGACAGATAAGAAAGTGTCACATTAGAAAAGAAAGAATTACATTTTGAGGGAGAAATCGAAGGTAATGGATTGTGGGATGGGATCCTTATAGTATAAGAAATGAAAAGTAAGTTTTTTTTTTGCTAGGAAAAAGGAAAAAGAAGTTGTAAGAAGAGAATTTAAATAAGGCAAATTAGAATATGGTGTTGGAATTGCACCGTTGGAAGAGAATCATTCTTTGAATGGAAATGTGTAATGGTGGGGTCCGCGCACTAAGATGAGAGACAATGAGACTTAGAAGTGAAATAGGTAATGGTGGGTCAGCTGTGTTTGGTAAAGAATGAAAAGCATTTGATGTAATGATGCTCTTGGGTGTAGAGAAAAAATGAAGTTGGGAAATTTTGAGGTGTGAGAGCCGGTCAAAAAAGGGAGAAAAAAAAAAAAAGAAATACAGAGAGTGAGAAAAATTATCTGAAGTGATATTGTGATGCACATCTAAGTGATTTGGGAGGAAAGCAGATACTATTAAATTTCTAGCCTCTTTAATCAATTTGATAATTAAACAAATCAACTAAGTAAATTTGCAGGAAAGTAAATTTGTTGAAAACAAATGTAAGAACACATAAATTTTAACATGGTTCAACCAACTTGGTCTACGTCCACACGACCATCCCTTGGCCAACAAACTAATCCATTAAGTTTCAAGAGATTACAAACACCAATGGAAACTTACGCAATTGAAGACTCCCTCTTAACCCTTGCCGCCTAGGTGTAAGACTCCCTTAGTAGATTTTCTAGTTTGGCGAGCTCCCTTCGACTTACAAAAGTTCTCTCCCGAGAACACACCTTCTTCTCCCGAAGAATGTATACTAAAACATAAATAAAAGAGTCTTGAAACTCTAGATGGATTGATCAAAACATTAGACTCAAAACTGACTGTGTTGCAACACTTAACTAAAACATCCAGCTGACTCTGTTTCACAACTTGTTGCAACACAACTTGACACATGCAAACCTATAGCTAACTCACGTTCAACTTTATATTTTCTGCTCACTGTTGGCTGCACACTTCAACAGAGAACTAATACGCCAATTTATAGAATTTGCTGCAAATGTTGAGTATAGGTAGAAGAGTCTTCAAGATAATCCAATTAGCTCAAGAGTTCTTGATAATCTTGACTTTATCACATTATCACTTTATCTCCAAGATAACTTCATAAGCACATGGACTCTTCAAGAATACTGCTAGGAATAGAACTCATCAGAACTAAAAGCTCTCCTAATTTTGACTGCTTCAAAGATGCCTGCAATATCACACTACCACAAGCAATATCCACGTTTTTGCAAAACATAGCCAACAATAATAAAAATCAGATCCTAACAATCTCCAACAATAATAAAATAAAAATCAAAGCCTAACAATCTCCCTCTTTGGCTTTGTTTTGGCAAAAATTCACAAGCAATGGTTAACAAAAAAAAAAATAATGTAAACAATCTCCCCCTTAGCAAGGTAACCAAACAATAATCAAATCATGTATAAAGTAAACCATTGTCTTGTGTTCTCCCCCTTTGACAAAAGAAACCAAAGTAGTGGAATAGAGTATCAGAGCAATAGAAGCATAGTATAAACCATCAAACAGAAATATGAACCCAGAGCAAAGTAGTAGAATTTAAACATAGCTAAGTATCAGAGCAAAACCAAAACCAGTAAAATATCAGAGCAACAATCATCAAACAAATTAACATTCAAACAGCGGATTTAGAGATGAAATCAAGTAAAGTCGTTGCATAACTCATAGACTTCATTCTGATGTTTCTGCACCTGTGGCAACAACACATTAGAAGTTGTTGCAGAAGTTGGTCCAACATACCTTCAGCTCTAGGCTCCCCCTAAATATCTATTTTATGTTGACCCTTCAAAACAATGCCCTACCAATTTCTCAAGAAGATGAAGTGGTGAGTAGAAAATAGATGAGAGAAAAATCCGTATGAGACAAAAGACACCTTAGATGAGCAAACTTTATAAAAGAAAGAGTTTTTCAATGACTAGAGTCCTAGATTAACATGCAATAATGCCACAAGTGTATTAGAACTCAAACTCTCTTGAATAGACACAACTTTGAGCTTACTAACGTCAACATATATCTGCCATGTCAAAAAAACAGAAATGACATCAAAGAAAAAACGTATATTTTTTTTCTTTCGGCACAAGCTTAGTTGAAAAGGATTGTTTCAGTCCATGTTGCAATATTACTTCACCAATTAGCCACTTAAACACTCAAACTTATGAATTATTTCACAAATACAAAACAAGGAATGTCACATACAATCCACATTAATTGCGATGTCATCAACAAGAAATTAAATTTATTCAATACTTAAATCACTCAAGAATTTATAACTTGAACCATGTGTGAGTGTGAAAGCTATAAAAAGATCTTTCTTGAAATTCTTCAGAAACAGGATTTGCAAGATTTAGAATTTAAAACAACTTGTTCAAATAACCTGATCATCTAATCACATTGCAAAAATTTTTATTTTTCAAATGAATATTAGACTTGTTAGCTTTCACTCTAGAACCTTCAATTTGGTCTAGGTAGCTTTTTCCAATCTTCACCATTTTTTTCGCATTTGTTTGTTATTTCTTTTTTTTTCTTTTCATTTCATGAGTGAATAGAGTACAGGAATGGATAAAGAGACTTCTCTTTAAATCCAATGTCACGAGGAAGTTTAAACTCCTGCACTTGCAAACCATTAAAATTAGTTTCTCAATCAGATCAAAATATAGTGTGTACAAGAAGTATGGTTCAAATATTAAATCTCAAGTTGATTTAATTATTAAAATTTCACGTCTCTTGAGACTGATCACTTTCATGTTTTAATGCATGTGCCAACATTAATTGGTACAAATACCAATAACTTTTCTCAAAACTTCAAATTTCACAGAGTCAAGTGCTTTAGTGAAAATGTATGATAATTGATGTTCTGCCGCAATATATTCTAGAACAATCTTTTTTGTTTCAACTACACCTTTTTTTTGTGTTGAAAACTCATGTGATATTCATTGTGCAGTGCAAAATTCAGAAAATGCAAAGTTCTCATATTCCCTACCATGATCATTTTTTGTTTTAACAACCTTCCCTATGTTGTAACTTTTTCCTATTTTTAACCTTAAACAAAAATTTTTGGATGCAACAAATGTGTCAGATTTTCTTACCCAAATCTGTTTCAAGTTCTATTGCGACAAATCAACTCTTACCTTTGGTAATTTCTTAGGCTTATCATAAAAGAAAGGATTGACAAACATACCTCTTTTTAGATCATCAATATACCTATAGCATCGTGGTTTGATGTGTCCAGAAGCGCTGCAGTAATGACAAATTGGAACAAATCTCCTTTGTTTTCCTTCTGAAATTTTTGTCTTCGTCGCAGGGGATGTTGCAACATGCAATTCCAGCTTCGGTTCCTTAGATTCTGAATTCAACATCTTCACATTTCGCTGAGTCTGTTTCAGCTCCAGTTGCAACTCTTCAATCCTTTGTTAACTCTCGGCTGCTTGGATCTGGTGGTTTGTCACTGATTTTGTCAAATCAGCTTTTTGTTCCTCCAATCCATTGATCTTTTCCTCAACCTCTCGATTCTTCTTGCATACAATCAGCCATTTTTCATACATCTCCTTGTATGCTTTCATTATTCCTTCTTCATCTAGCTCATCATCGCTACCTATTTCTGAATTCATGCTACTGTCATCTGAAATCACATGTTCTGTTGTAAACGTTGTTGCAACAGATGGTGTGACATCAGTTGAAACAATCTTTTCACCATTCTGTCCTGTTACAACAGTGAATGCAACATAGTTGCTGGTGTATTCTTCATCACCTTCAGAAACATCATCTGAATCTTCATCACTCCAAGTGGTGTTCATGGCTCTGTTATTTTCCTTCAAGGTATTTGCACATTCAGTCTGTATATGACCAAAACCTTCGCACTCCCTGCACTGAATGCCTTTATTTTTCTTTGTCTCCTCAAACAATTTTCCGTTTTGCCTTCTGAATGTCTCAGGATTTGTTGTAACACTCTGCATCCTTTTAAAAGTTGCTGGCCTATATCCACTTCTCTGTTTCTTCCATTTTTCCAGCACTTTGTTGAAATTCTTTGTGAACAATGCTAAAGATCCAGTAATTTTTGCATCTTCATCATAGTAAGAGCTTTGACATTGAACCTCAGCTTGGAATGCAATATTTTTCTCCTTTCGTTTCTATTTGAACTTCATCTCAAATGTTTGAAGTGAACCCATTAATATATCGAGCTTCATGTCATCAACAGTTTTTGCTTCTTCAATGGTAGCAACTTTGATAGCAAATCTATCAGGAAGTGACCGCAAGACTTTTCTCACAAGCTTTGAATCTAAATATTATTCTCCTAATGCAAACGCCTCATTTGCAATGTCACACAACCTGCCATTAAAGTCAGCAATAGTCTCATCCTCTTGCATCCTTAATTCCTCAAATCTTGTTGCAAGAATTTGAAGCTTGGACACTTTGACGGCTGTTGTTCCTTCATATGCAATCTGTAAAATAGTCTAAGCATCTTTAGCAGTTTCACAAGTTGAAATCAGTTTAAATTGATTTAGATCTACAACATTAAAAATCGCATTTAAAGCCTTAGAATTATTATTAGCCAAACGATCTTCATTTGCGGTCCATTGATCCTCATTTTTCGGCACATCAATTCCTTCATCATTTTTCATTGTCGGATGCGCCCATCCTATGACAACTGCCCTCCAAGCTTTTTCATCAATGGATTTGATGAATGTTCTCATCTGAGCCTTCCAATATGAGTAATTTGACCCATCCAATAGTGGTGGTTTGGTAATTGAACTTCCATCCCGAAATGTGTCCATATCTGCAAAATAGCAAGAAAATTTTTTTTTCCCAAAGATCTAACTGAGTTAGTTCAGTAACCTGCTCTTAATGCCACTTGTTAAATTTCTGGCCTCTTTAATCAATTTAATAATTAAACAAATCAACTAAGTGAATTTGCAAGAAAGTAAATTTGTTGCAATAAATGTAAGAACACATAAATTTTAATGTGGTTCAACCAACTTGGTCTACGTCCACGCAGCCATCCCTTGGCCAACAAACCAATCCACTAAGTTTCAAGAGATTACAGACACCAATGGAAACTTACGCAATTGAAGACTCCTTCTTAACCCTTGCCGCCTAGGTGTAAGACTCCCTTAGTAGATTTTCTAGTTGGCAAGCTCCCATCGACTTACAAAAATTCTCTCCCGAGAACACACATTCTTTTCTCGAAGAATGTATACTAAAACATAAATAAAAGAGTCTTGAAACTCTAGACGGATTGATCAAAACATTAGACTCAAAACTGACTGTGTTGCAACACTTAACTAAAACATCCAGCTGACTCTATTTCACAACTTGTTACAACACGACTTGACACAAACAAACCTATAGCTAACTCACGTTTAGCTTTATATTTTCTACTCACTGTTGGCTGCACCCTTCAACAGAGAACTAATACGCCAATTTATAGAATTTGCTGTAGATGTTGAGTATAGGTAGAAGAGTCTTCAAGATAATCCAATTAGCTCAAGAGTTCTTGATAATCTTGACTTTATCACATTATCACTTTATCTCCAATATATCTTCATAAGTACATGGACTCTTCAAGAATACTGCTAGGAATAGAACTCATCAGAACTGAAAGCTCTCATAATTTTGACTGCTTCAAAGATGCCTGCAATATCACACTACTACAAGCAATATCCACATTTTTGCAAAACACAGCCAACAATAATAAAATAAAAATTAGATCCTAACAATCTCCAACAATAATAAAAAAAAATCAGATCCTAACATATAAATATCTGAGAAAAATGGGAAAAATATAGATAAAGTGGGTTAATTTGTTGGCTCAAGAGTACCAAGAGGTACTTCAACAGAGTTAGAAGAAGAATCAGGAAATAAGACAGAAAAAAGGCTCATCCGAGATAAGGTGTTAGGAAATGAGCAAATCTATCACTTTGTTATCACTTGTTAAGGAAGACTGAGAAGAGAAGACTCTATTTGAAGAAGAGAGAAGGCAGATCTGTTGAAAAAACAAAAAAAAAATTGGTAGGATGAGAGATTCAGATATAAGAATGAAGATGAGAGAGGTAGGAGATCTGTCATTGCATATTAGTTTTTTTTTTTTTTTTTGACTGTTTGAAGAAGAGAGAAGGCATATCTGTTGAAAAGATTTAGCAAATGAAAGCTCCGGCGAAAAAGAAGCCAAAATCCGAGAAGAAATTCCCAAAAGGTGGAGCTACTGTAGCTCCGGCAGAAATGGAGAATCATGATGTTAGTCTTATAAGCTCTTGATACCATGATAAAATTGTAATGTTTTATTTCATTGAATGTTTTCTATTGATTTCATGTTATTAAATAATGTTACAATGTATAACTTAAATAGATGAAGATTTAACTAAAGTTCAAGTAAATAATAAATGTTGGCAGATCTTATCAAATTTATAAAGAAGAATTTCAACAATGAATAAATGACACATGGCTTAAGATTGCATACTGTTCAAAAAAAAATATTTCATCAATAACGGAGGGGGAAACTATAATTCGACTATATATATATATATATATATATATATATATATATATATATATATATATATTTGCTCATTTTCTCTCATCCATATCCATATGACTGTTACCTGTTGGCATTGTTCGTGCTCATTCTTCTTTTATTTAATCTTGATGTGGATAAAAGATAGCCCAGGAGATTGCAATTGGCCCAAGGCCCATGGATGAAAGGAATGGCCCACACAGCTGGACACTTGTCATAAAGATGGCATATGAGTACAAAAGAGGACCACACCAAAAAAGGTAATCGCACTACTATAAATAGCATAAGGAAGGTAGGTAAAGGGAGTTTTCTAGAACCTTACAATTCTCTCGTTAAATTTACTGATTTAGAGGAAGAGCCGAGCACAAGTACTAATTCTTATACCCGATGAGGGACGCGGAAAACAACCCCCGCTATTTCTTTCCTTTCCTGTGCAGGTCCTCAGCTCGGATAGGGGCATTGCACAATCAACTTAGCTCGAGAATTCAACATTCAACAATTGGCGCCGTCTGTGGAAATCCACGCCTAAACTTATTGAGATCCACAATGGTTAGCACTAGAAACCACAACGGACTTCCAAACAACTGAGGGGGTGGACTAAAGTGCCCGACCACCGAATCTAATGGCATCACCCACTTATACAAAAATCCTCACGACGCAAAAAAACTTAGCATCGAGCAGCCACCCAAATTCTACTTAACCACACGCCAACCAGAGAATACCCTTACAAACAGCTCAAAACCCCCCGACCCCGGATATGAACGCAATATATCTCATGATCATGGAGATGAGAGAAGCAATGAACAATCTAACTGAAACACGCCAAGTACCCTAACCCACAGATCACCAGACCATCATCCTGGGAAATCAAGGCCCAGCCACATAACCCCATAGCTGCCCACAGGTACTTTAGGAGAAGACCAAGAAGGTCAGATTCCAGAGTCATATGGAAGACGATAGGGGGTCCTCGGGACCCGTCGATCACCCCACAACGACAAGGGAAAAAGGCCAGTAGCAACATTCTCCGAGCTGACACAAACTGTAGGAAATGTTTCCCGAGCCATAGGAGAGCTTGGTGCCAGTCTATGAGCCTCGGGAATCCGAGGCAAACTTCTTCCGGACATGACTAAGTTACCAAACATAACTCCTTATGATGGTGAAACCAACCCCGAGGATTTCTTGATGACTTTTAGTCAAAACATGGTGTTGTTTGACTTCTCGGACGCAGTAAAATGTAAAGCGTTTCCGATTTACTTGGCAGGTGTTGCAGGAAAATGGTATGGGGAGTTGGAAGATGGATCAATTCAGACTTTTCGACAGTTGGCTGAAGCTTTCATCGACCAATTTACAAGCAGTAAAAGGCTAACTATACATACGACAGTCCTGTTCTCAATCAAACAGCAGAACGAGGAATCGTTAAGATTGTACACTCAACGCTTCAACAAGGAAAGCCTTAAGATTTCTAACCTCGAAACCTCAGTGGCCTTGGTAGCCTATACCAAGGGATTGTGATCCCGCCCGTTCCAGGCATCGCTGGCCATACAGAAACCCATGTCTATGGGGAAACTCATGAGCTGAGCGGAAGGCTACATATATTCCGAGGAGATTTTTAAAGCTCAGAGAGATGAGGATAAAGTCTGAGGAGGAGGAAAGAAGAAGGAAGTTAGCAGAGAGAAACAATGAGACACTAGAAAGAATCGGGCGAATCTTAGAGGAAGGCTGGAACCCAGGAGAACCTATCTGCCAAGGTACAATGAATATACTCCTTTGAACTTGCCCCGAAGAAAAATCCTAATGGAAATCAAGAGTCAATATGAACTGAAGAAGCCTCAAAAAATCTTTACTCCGATCGATAAGAGAAGCAAGAAGAAGTATTGTCGGTTCTACGATAACTATGGCCATAATATCGATGAGTGCTACCAGTTGAAGGATGAGATAGAGGCACTCATCAGGGCAGGACATTTGGGGAGGTACGTCCAAAGAAGAGATGAGCAGGGGGGATAGCCCTAGAGAGAAAGGGAACGGAGCCCTCAGGCCAACAGGGGAAAACCAAGGACATGATTTGGCGGGGTGATTGAAACAATTGCAGGTGGTTTGGCTGCGGGTGGAGAGTCCTTGACGGTGAGAAAGACTTATGTTGGAGAGGCTAGGGATGAACCGGTATAGAAGGTCCCGAGAAGATGAGAAAACCTGACATTCACTGATGACGATTTGATGGGTCTCATTCTCCCCCATGATGACCCCTTGGTGATAAGTGTGATCATCTCAAACTATGAAGTTCGGAGAATGATGATTGAAACTGGAAGTTTGGCGAATGTACTCTTTCTAAACACGTTCTTGAGAATGGGATTGGATAAGAGAAACCTAATGCCTTTGAAGAGTTCGTTGGCGGGGTTTACCGGTACAAGGTGTGAGGCCGAGGGCGACATCAAGCTGGATTTAACCATGGGGTACGAAGACAAAGAATTCACGGTGATGACAAACTTTATCATAGTTGATTGTAGCTCAACCTACAACACTATCCTCGGGAAGGTAACATTGAACAATTTCAAAGCTATGCCATCTACCTATCATCAAGTATTGAAAATTTCAACCCCTGGTAGAGTGATCGAGATTCAATGAGATCAAGTAGCGGCTTGAGAATGCTATGCAGCTTCCTTGAGGCCGAGGTACCAAACGGAATGGGGGCCCGATTTGCCAGACGAACAAAGGGATGCGAAGAGAGGGGTACCAACAAAAGAACTGGAGACTGTGCAGTTGCTGACCTACATAAGAAGGTTAAGTTGGGAAGCGAGTTGGCAGCATTCCACAAGAAAGGTATAACTAATTTCCTTCTAAACAATAAATATATATTTGCTTGGGATAATACTGACATGCAGATATAAGCCTGAGTATAATAGCTCATCATCTGAATGTCGATCCTAACTACCGGCCAGTACAACAAAATAGAAGAAATTTTAATGTTGAGAAATAGAAGATTATTGCCAATGAGGTGGAAATGTTGTTAGATGCTGGCTACATGAAGGAAATACTCTACTTGACCTGGCTATCAAATGTCGTCCTGGTCGAAAACTCTCCAGGAAAATGAAGAATGTGCATTGATTTTACTGACCTCAACAAAGCTTGTCCGAAGGACTGTTACCCGTTATCGAGGATTGATCAATTGGTAGATGCCACCTCGGGGTGTGAATTATTGATCTTCATGGATGCATTTAAAAGGTACAACCAGATTATGATGGCGCCTAAGGATAAGGAAAAAACTGCATTTATAACTGACAAAGAGCTATACTATTATGAGGTTATGCCTTTCGGGTTAAAAAACGCAGGGGCAACTTATCAGAGGATGGTGAATAAAGTGTTCAAGCACCAGATCAAGAGAAACATGAAGATATATGTGGACGATATGCTGGTCAAAAGTAAGAAGGCTGAGGATCACTTGGATGATCTTGCCGAGGCTTTTTACACCATGAGGAGGTTCGGGATCAAACTTAATCCAAAAAAGTGCGTATTCGGGGTGAAAGCGGGAAAATTCCTCGAGTTCATGGTGACTTCCCGAGGAATAGAGGCAAACCCAAGCAAAATACAAGCAATCCTTAGTCTGGATCCGCCGAGGTGTATCAAGGATATACAAATTTTGACTGGGAAAGTAGTAGTCTTGAGCTGATTTATGTCAAGATCAGCAAATAAATATGCACCTTTCTTTAAAATCTTAAGAGGGCCCCGAGGTCTCGAATGGACCGAGGAATGCAAAACAGCTTTTGCAAAATTAAAAAGATATTTGGCATCACCATCATTGTTGTCCTGGCCCGAGGAGAGGGATGAGCTTATATTATATTTAGCATGTTCTGAGACAGTAATAGCGGCGGTTTTGATACGAGAAGAAGGAAGAGATTAGAAACTGGTCTATTATGTCTGCAAAATATTGATGAGAGCTGAGCTTCGGTACCCGACGATAGAAAAAATGGCATTGGCTTTGGTCACGGCTTCACGAAAGTTGAAACCTTATTTTGATACCCACTCAATAAAAGTAATGACTGATATCCCATTAAAAATGGTGTTGCATTGACTAGAAGTGTCGGGGAGACTGATAAAGTGGGCAGTCGAGTTAGGTTAGTTTGATATTAGTTATCAGTTCGTAGATTTCCTAGTGGAATGCACGAGGAGAGTAGAGGATGATGACTTAGCGATTTGGAAAGTTCAGGTAGATGGAGCCTCGGGAAAGCAGGGGAGCGGGGCAGGAGTTGTAATACTCGACCCTTTGCAAAACGAATATCAGTACTCATTGAAATTGGCATTCCTAGCATCTAATAATGAGGCGGAGTATGAGGCGCTAGTTGTCGGGATCAAAACAGCAATTATACTCAGAGCCAAACCCATAGTGTTGGTATATGTCAATATCCACCTCCTCATAATAAGTATCGTTAATTATATGGTAGCATAAATTAACGATTCTGACTTAAACGTCGATGAGGTCAAAAGAGACCGCGATGGCTACAAGAAAGAAGTTAGGAAATTTGGAATTACCTAAGATGACGTCAGGATGATGTAATGCTAAAGTTGGCAAATTTGACCAAATGAAGCTTCCTAGAAGTTGGCTTGGATGCTAGCCACCCATATGGTCAATTGTAGCCACCCATGTGATAAATATGGGTGGTCAATACTTTGAACATGGTTGGTAAAGCCAACCAAGATGGAAAATGTTTGATAGGAAGTCTCCTATGGCGGGCTAGCTGAATTTTATAAATAGGCATGCATTAGTTCATCATATTCATTCACAACAGAACTCCAAATACAATCCTAAGTTAGTCTTTCTTTCTTGTATTCTTCTTGTAAGTCCAGAAGTCATTGAAGCTCTAATCTTGAGAGCGCATTGTGGGACAATTATCTTGTAAGTGTTATATTGAATTGTTATAACGAGTAGTGTTGTCTTTCTACTTGATTGTTGTTAAGACATTTTTGAAAAATTGGTTATATTCTTACATGGTATCAAGAGCTTAAGGGGCTCTTAACAACAATCTTGTTGAGTAAAGCTCAACAACTATGACTACTCAAGGTGCTAGTTCTTCTTCTACTAGTTCTAGTTCCAGTTTAGTACCGACAATTCATATCCATCCCCCTACCTTCATAGAAGGAAAGTTTGATGGCACGAACTATCTTTTATGGAAGTTCAAAATCACTACAGTTCTGGACTCCTACGAACTCCTTGATACAGTGTTAGGCACAAATGCAGAACCAGTTGCAGTCCGTGCTGAAGATGACACAAAAAAGGTCACACATCCAGATCCTCAGCTTGTCAAAAAATGGAGGAGATAAAATGCTGATGCACTTTGTGCAATTGTAACAAGTGTTCAGGATTCCGTCCTTACTCTAATTCAACACACAACCAAGGCAACTGAAGCTTGGAATATACTAAGAAATCAGTACAAAACAAGGAATCAGACACGCATTCAAAACTTGGAGAATCAGTTAGTTGCTGAGAGATTAAGTAAAGATGAAGCAGCTGAGTCATTTATCAGTAGGATGAAAACCCTACGTGATTAAATGGCTGCAGTTGGTATTGCCAAATCAACTGAGGAACTAGCTCGAAGGTGCATTAGAGTGTTGCCTCCAAAGTTCGACGGCCTTGTCACAACACTCAATACACAAGTTCGCATTCCTCCTTTGACGTTTGAAAGATTCACTGCCATGTTAATGGAGGAAGAGATGAGGCTAAAAATAGAAAAAATCAACTTGACTCTGCCTTTGTAGCCAAAGCGAGGAATAGCCAAGAAGAAAAGAAGAAAGGAAAGAAGAAGACATTCTCTGGATCGTGTTACTACTGCAATAAGAAAGACCATGTTGTCAAAGATGGCAGGAAATGAATCCATGACGAGAAGAACGGAACTCTAAAGCCAAATTGGAGAAATAAAGAATCTGCCAATACAGGTGAAACAGAAGTGCGTCTATTTACTGTAACAGATATATCGGAGGAAACATGTACTAGCGCACATGTATATCAAACAAGTGCATGGGTGTTAGATAGTGGAGCTTCCCGACACATGACCAGCAAGAAGGAATTATATGACTCCATAAAACCTCTACAAGAACCAATGAATGTTGTCATCAGGAATAATGCTAGGTGTCCCGTTGAGGGCACTGGAACCATCTTGCTCGTGTCTAAAGATAGAGGAAGCAAGAAGCTGTCCAACGTACTCTTTGTATCCCAAGTCACTAGAAATTTGCTATCTGTAGCCGCTATTACAGATAATGATCTAGAAGTGCGGTTCAAGAAGACGGAAGCTTTGATTCTTGACAAGGATCAAAATATAGTAAGTAAAGGTATTCGCAAAAATAACCTTTATGAAATCAGCTCTCTTTCTGCCGTCGTGGATGCCAAAACAAGTCAACTTTGGCATGAAAGGTTCGGGCACATTTTCTATCCTGTGTTAAAAAAAATGTAAAAGAAGAAGATGGTGGCCGACTTGCCTTCAATTGAAGAAGTTGAAGGACCATGTGAAGCTTGTATGCTGGGCAAGCAACATAGACAGTTATTTCCCAAAGAGAGTCATAACCGATCAAAGGCTCCTCTAGAGTTGGTACATGCTGACCTCTATGAAAAAATGACTACCACAGCGTTGGGAGGATCTTCTTACTTTATGCTGTTAATGATTATAGTAGGAAGATGTGAGTGTATTTCCTTCGGGACAAGGCTGATGCTCTTGAAACGTTTAAAGTGTGGCACAAACTTGTGACAAATGAGAACACAACTCAGTTGAAGAAATTTTGTACCGATCGTGGGGGAGAATTTTGTTCTACAGAGTTCACCAACTACTGCAACAAGCTTGGGATTAAGCACCAATTGACTTCTCCATACACACCACAACAAAATGGAGTTGTGGAACGAAGAAATCGAACAATTGTAGAAATGGCTCGATGCATGTTGAAAGGTGCTGGCCTACCTGACACATTTTGGGCTGAAGCAGTCAACACAACAGTATACATCCTCAATCGGTGCTCAACTAGGGCAATCAATGATAAGACTCCTAATGAGGCTTATTATGGTACGAAACCTTCTGTGTCTCATTTAAGAAAATTTGGGTGTGCGTATTTTGTACACGTCCCAAATGAAAATAAAAAGAAATTGGATGACAAGAGCAAGAAGGGAATTTTCTTGGGATATAGTGAAGAGTCTAAAGCAGACAGACTCTATGATATAGAGGCCAAGAAGGTGATCATAAGCCGAGATGTGATGTTTAATGAGAGACTACACTCAATAGAGGATAGCGATCCTGTCATTTCATCATCAACTGATGAAGTAATCCACCAAGTGCCTGAACAACAACCGTTGAACAATGAAGAAGTCTCTAATGATGAGGCGACTGAATACCAACCTGTTGTACCCACAAGGAAGCCACAGCCGAAGTGGTTCCAACAGCTCTTTGATGGAAGAAATTCAGGAGTTACTAATGATAGTCGACATCCTGATGGACTAAGACGATCAAAGAGAATAGAAGAGCAGAATAGATCAGGACAACAGCAAGTAAACATGGCTTTGATGACCCAAATCATCAAGATGGTAAAAGAACCAGTAACTGTGGAGGAAGCCATGTCAGATCCAAATTGGAGAGCAGCTATGCAAGCCGAGTATGATAGTATCATAAAAAATGATACTTAGGAGATCATTGAAAAGCTACCGAACAGAAAAATCATCGGCACCAAATGAATCTGAAAAGTGAAGTACAAGGAAGATGGAAGTCTTGAAAATACAAGGCATGCCTTGTAGCACAAGGATTTTCGCTAGTTGAAGGTTTCGATGTATATGAAACTTTTGCTCCAACATCAAAAATGTCAACAATCAGGCTAGTTATTGCAGCTGCCGCGCATTATGGATGGATTGTACATCAAATGGATGTCAAGTCAGCTTTCCTTAGTAGGCAACTTGAAGAAGAAGTCTACATTGCACAACCCCCTGGCTTCCAAATACCAGGTAAAGAAGAAAAAGTCTGCAAATTGAAAAAGGCTTTATATGGGTTAAAGCAAGCACCACGAGCTTGGTGCAAACATATAGACTCTTTCTTCTTGCAGTATGGTTTCTGTAGAAGCAAATCAGATGCCAACTTGTATGTTCTAAGTGAACAAGGAAAGAAGGTAATTGTAGTCCTATATGTGGATGATCTTGTAATCACTGGTGACTATGAAGATAATATTCGAAAGACGCAAGAATGGTTGAGCCAAGAATTTGAAATGACAAATCTTGGTCTTCTTCATTATTGCTTGGGAATCGAGGTATGGCAAAAACCTCATACTATCTTCATCTCGTAGCAACGATATGTTCGTGAGCTCGTGACTGTATTTGGTATGTCCGAATGCAAACCAGCTGTTACCCCAATAGAAGTGAATACAAAGTTATCAATTGACGATCTTCAAAACAAGTTAATAACAAGCCCTATAAAAGGTTGGTAGGAAGTTTAATCTTCCTTTGTAACATAAGACCTGATATTAGTGATGTTGTGGGAGTTCTTAGTCAGTTTTCAAATAAACCGAGACAAAGTCACTGGCAAGCAGGGATGCGAATCCTCAAATATCTCAAAGGTACGTTGGAGTATGGGATATCATACAAGTCTGGAGATACTTTATCTGGGTACTGTGACTGAGACTAGGCTGGTGATATTAACTCAAGAAAATCTGTTACAGGTTATGTATTCACATTCGGTGGTGGAATCATCTCATGGTCTAGTAAGAAGCAACCCACCGTTGCACTTTCATCAACGGAGGCGGAATACAAGGCTGCTTGTGTAACATCCTGTGAAGCTGTTTGGCTACGACGCATCATGACTGATATTGGCATTCCAATAGAGAGAACAACAATACTGAAATATGACAGTCAGAGTTGTATAGCCATGTCAAATAATCCGGTATTTCATGCTAGAACAAAACACATAGAGATTCAGTATCACTATGTGAGGGAATTGATCGAGGAATGTGAAATATACATGGAGTACTGCCCTACAGAAGATAATTGTGCATATATCTTCACTAAAGCGTTAAAGAACGTCTAGTTGAGCAAACATCTTCAATCATTGGGTGTTGGCCCAATAGCTTAGTTAACATGAGGTGAACATTGATGGGGGTGTTGGTATATGTCAATATCCACATCCTCATAATAAGTATCATTAATTATATGGTAACATAAATTAACGATTCTGATTTAAACATCGATGAGGTCAAAAGAGACCGCGATGGCTACAAGAAAGAAGTTCGGAAATTTAGAATTACCTAAGATGACGTCGGGATGATGCAATGCTAAAGTTGGCAAATTTGACCAAATGAAGCTTTCTAGAAGTTGGCTTGGATGCTAGCCACCCATGTAGTCAATTGTAGCCACCCATGTGATAAATATGAATGGTCAATACTTTGAACATGGTTGGTAAAGCCAACCAAGATGGAAAATGTTTGATAGGAAGTCTCCTATGGCGGGCTAGCCGAATTTTATAAATAGGCATGCATTAGTTTATCATATTCATTCACAACACAACTCCAAACACAATCCTAAGTTAGTCTTTCTTTCTTGTATTTTTCTTGTAAGTCCAGAAGCCATTGAAGCTCTAATGTTGAGAGCGCACGGTAGGACAATTATCTTTAAGTGTTATATTGAATTGTTATAACGAGTAGTGTTGTCTTTCTACTTGATTGTTGTTAAAACGTTTTTGGGAAATTGGTTATATTCTTACACATAGATGCTTGTACAGATTCCCAATTGGTGGCAAACCAAGTGACATAAGAGTTTGAGGCAAAGGATGCAATGACGAGGGCATACCTCAGCAAAATGTAGATGTTGACATCGGGACTTAAAAAGTTCACCATTTGGCAGATCCCGAGAACAGATAATAAGAAGGCCGACGCTCTGTCAATACTGGCGCTCGGCATAGACCAACTATTTACCATACAGATCAAGCAGATTATGGAACCCAATGTGCGGATAAAAAGGGAGGAGATTGCAGAAATAGAAGAAAGGCCCAACTGGATGGCTCACATCCGGGCCTACTTAGAAAGTAGAGAGCTCCCTTAGAATGAGCGAGAGGCTCGGTGAATAGAGAAGCAACCATCAAGGTTTCTAATGATTGGGGGGCAATTGTATAAGAGGTCATTCACATAACCCTTATTGAAATGCGTAGGGCCCGAAGAAGGGGACTACGTGCTAAGGGAAATCCACGATGGGGTGTGTGGGAATCACCTCGGGGGAAAGGCATTGGTAATGAAGGCCCTTAGAACTGGATATTTTGGTCGAATATGTAGAAAGATGCCCAAGAGGTGGTAAAATGGTGTAACTCTTGCTAACGGTTTGCCCGGGTTCAGAAGAAGCCTGCCAATCCGTCAACCGTGATGATCAGTCCATGGCTGTTTAGTCAGTGGGGATTAGATTTGATAGGGCCTATGCGTACTGGGCGGGGGCAGAGGAGGCACGCCTTCGTGATGGTAGATTATTTCACCAAGTCGGTTGAGGCAGAATCTGTATCCTCGATAAGTGAAAAGTTAACTTGGAACTTTGTTTGGAAATCTGTAATTTGTCGGTTTGGGGTGCCCCGTGTAATAGTAACCGATCATGGCCGCCAGTTTGACAGCAAGTATTTCCAAGAACATTGTGCCAAGCTTGGCATTAGCTTGAGATTTTCCTCTATAGCACATGCTCAGTGTAACGGACAAGTTGGGGTTACTAATAGAACTATCTTGCAGGGACTAAAGACTAAATTGGGCGAAGCTCGAGGACAATGGGTGGACAGGAGAAACACCATTCTACGTAACCTTCGGGATGGAAGTGGTTCTCCCTGTCGAGATCGGCTCCCCTAGCAGCCGAGTCCAGATGCATCGAGAAGAAATAAATGGCTCGACTATTCGCGACGAGTTGGATTTAGCCGAGGAGTTGAGAACAAAAGTTCTAATCCGTACCTTGGCAGGAAAAAGAGCTATGGAGAAGGCCTTTGACAAGCAAGTTAAAGGCAAACAAATCAAGATAAGGGATCTCGTGCTCAGAAGATCTATCTTTCTGCCAACAAAGGAAGGGAAGCTCGGACCAACGTGGGAAGGGCCGTACAAGGTAATAAAAGAGGTTTGGCTGGGAACCTATCACCTAGAGAATACTTAGGGAAGAAAACTGAAAAATGCTTGGAATGCCGAGCATTTGGAAAAATATTTTATGTAAATTTACCACAGCATCAATGAGAATCTCTTTTTCCTCGACATATGTGTATTCGTTCTAAAGTATTTTTTTTTATCTTCACAAGCCTGTAAAGTCCCGTAAAAGGGAAAAAAGGCCAAGAGTGCCAATGAAAAGGTCAAAATAGACCGACGAAAGTCCCGTAAGAGGGGCAAAAGGCCTAGAGTGCCAACGAAAAGGTCAAAATAGACCGATGAAAGTCTCGTAAAAGGGCAAAAGGCCAAGAGTACTGACAAAAAGGTTGAAATAGACCGACGAAAGTCTTGTAAAAAGGCAAAAGGCCAAGAATGCCAACGAAAAGGTTGAAATAGACCGACGAAAGCTCTATAAGAGGGCGAAAAGCTAGAAGTGTCGGCAAGAAAAAAAAGGGTAAAAAATAGGCCGACCCAAGTCCTATGAAGGACTAGAGAATTTGATGTACTAACAAGGGGTCGGAACAAATGAACAAAATTTCACAAAAAGTAAATATCGAGAAAAAAAAAAGAAGAAAATATGCTAAGTATCAGCCCGGGCAATTAAAATAAATGCCCAAATTTAAAGAGTCAGAATGACTTCCCAAATGCAATGGAGATCATACTAATTCCTTGAATAAATTGAATATACAAGCCAAAAGGCGAAAGCAATAAAAAATGACACCCGAGTTGAAAGATTGAAAATATTTCATTAAAGTGAAAGAAATGAGTACAAGAATAGATGGGGCAGAGGCCTAAAGACTAATACAATCACATGGAATTGAGGAAAAATCCTAAAAGCCTACTGTTGTTGGTTCGGAGGAACTTTGGGGTCCTCTGTAGGTCTTGAGCCCTCTTGAGTCTCGGGCGCTGCCTTAGAAGCTGGAAAGAACTAAGCATCCTCCGGAAGCAAATCCATCTCTTCAACCTCTTTAGGTTGAGCAAAAAGAAGATCCCTCAAGTCGGCATGGGGTAGCAAGAGCTGGGTTTTTCTCTTGGCCTCGACAGACCCTAAGAAAGTCCCGATGGCCAGGGCGGTATTGAAGACTTTCACTGAGGACTCGCCCACAAACTTCGCATATTCGGGAGAGGCTTTGAAGGTTTTGATGGCCTTCTCACCCCTAAGTCCGACCTTCTTGATATGGTCCTTCAACCTCTCCTCTGCTCTTTTCCTGGCCACCATTTCTCTCTCGAGGCCTTCTACTGCCTGAGTACAGGCATTGACATTTTCGGTCAGGGAGCCCTCAGTAACCTCGAGCTTTCGTTGAACCATTCTCATGTCTCCCTCCAACTTTTCTCGGGCCTCCACGGCCTGCTTAATTTCACGTGCTCAGAGTTTTGAGGTCTCTCCCCTGGGTACTGTGCCGAGAGCCAAGCCCCACGAGTCGCACAGAACGGGTTCTAATGGATATATCCTTCAGTTTTAGGTCTTTCAGCTGCTCTGGACCTTGTGTTTTGATACTTATACTTGCCGACTCTGTGGAAAGGCGTATCTCAGCCCTAGCGCTTCCGAAGATGAAATCTTTAGTTCGTTGGCAAGTGAGTTGTGTGGAGGAAGTCTTGCAGTTGGATGCCGCGGTTTGTGGTGTTGGGGTGTTGGCTAGTGCCTTGTTCGTTGGCCCATGTGTGCGTCGTGGCAACGGGTGAAGTCCGCAACGAGGGCGTTTGCGGATTGGGTGGAGGAGTGTGTCACGTGCTTAGAGTTTTGGGGTCCCCTCCCCTGGGTACTGTGCCGAGAGCCGAGCCAAGCTCCACGAGTCGCACAGAATGGGTTCTGATGGATATATCCTTCGGTTTCAGGTATTTCAGCTGCTCTGGACCTTGTGTTTTGATGCTTATACTTGCCGACTCTATGGAAAGGCTTATCTCAGCCCTAACCTCTGGGGTTGGGAGCCGGACAGGGCGTTTGCTGCGCGCGCTCCGTCTTATTAAGCTCTGCCTCGGCCTTGTCCGCTCCCTGCTTCTCAAAGGCTGATTTCTTTATAGCTTCCTCAACATTCTTCAAGGCATCTTTGTTCGTATCTTCGAGCTTGGAGCCCTGATGATCATACCTTTTATTCAGCTCAGAGTACATGCCCCTGAGGACACCCATCTTAGATTGAATATGGTTGGCATGGGAAGCAACCTACGAAAAAAAAAAGAAGAGAAAGAAGAAGAAGACAATAAAATATTTTTCTTTAGAAACCCGACACTCAAAAATAGGTAGTAACGATTCCTAAACAAAAAAAGAAAAAACAAAACAACAAAACAACAAAACAACAAAACAATATACTAAAGCAGCCACTCAAAGAAACTCTTCAAGCATGACTGGGGAAGAAAGTTTATTTATGGCAACTTCCCGACTCTTGCCGTCTTTATCCCGAATGACCAGCCGCTCAGGGGCGGGAGGAGTTTTTCCCGTGATCTTGCCGGTCTTTGGGTTCTTGGCTGAAGCAGTCTCGGCTACAGCTTTGGATCCTCAGGAAATCGGGGAGGGAGAAGTATCGGCATCAACAACAATTGTGGACGGTTGAACTTGGCCTCGCACGGGCATCGAGTCCTCACCCGATGAAGAGGCTTTCCTTTTCTTGCTCAGGACGGAGGGTTGTTTCTCCTTCAGGACCGGGGAAGAGGACACATCCCCAGGACCTTTCTGCTGGGGATCCTTGGGAGGCGCGGCTTGGGTCGAGGAAGATTCTGTGGTCCTCGGAGGTAGATCCTTTGATTTGCTTACTCTGCTTTGAGGATGCTTAAGTGATCTATGTCTGCGAAAGAAGATCGAGCTAAAAGTTAGAAAAATAAAAATAAAACACGAAAGGGTCGAAAGGAAGAAAAATCCCTAAGAAAGGTCGGACCCACGACTACCTCTTTTTGACCCTCTCTTCTTCTTAGAGGTGAAGCCTCGACGGCAAAAAGACAAGGGTGGGGGTCAGCCAAAAATTGGTAAGGACGACCATATAACCCCGACCCCCAAATCTTTTCCCAAGAAATGTAATCCGAGGCATCTAAGCCTCGGTTATCGTGGAGGGATGTGAAAGCATCCTTCTTAGCACCGATCAGCTCCGATACATTATTTTTCCCTTCTTCGATCATCCCCCACGATGTAGGGACATGCCAAGGACGGAGGCCCGACACAAAATATTATCTGTTATGCCAACCTTTGTGGGAGGATTTCCAATTCTTAAAGATAAGACACTTTGACCGGGCAGAGCCATAATATAAACCCTTGAGCTGGGGATTAGGTTTAAGGGTGAAAAACTGACGAAATAAGGCCCCGGTGGGAGTAAGGCCCTTGGATTAGACAAAGACAAAAAAAGCAACCATCATAGCCCAACCGTTTGGAGAAATTTTGCCGAGGCTAATTTCAAAATGATTAACTATATCGGCAATATATGGAGGGATTGGAAACTTAAAAAACTCAAAAGTCACGTCATATATACAGGTTTCATTTTCTCGAGGATGGCACGCAAGCTCATCCATGGAAGGAATCCTAACCTTATAATCATGAGGAATAGACCTACCTAATATCCCCTCATTCACCATCTCAGGCGTAGTAAGGCATGGGCGGTCATAACAAGTAAACAACTTTTTGCCAATACCGTGAGTAGTCACAGTGGCAGCCGAGGACTCTTCTACAACGCCACCTAACCCCTCAACAGCATGAGAAGTGTTAGCCCTAGGAAGTGGAAAAGGACATTCTATGGGCTCGGTATGGAGCTCTACATTCCTAAGGTCAGCTAGAGGGGATTCGCCCAAGCCTTGGTCCTCATCTACATCAGTAAAATCGGCTAATTCGACCTGGTCTTGTGGGGCACGACTTCCGGTTTCTACACTCTCGGCATAATAAGCAGCCCCCTGATTCTCAGTTACGCTCGGAGCATTTGCAACAAACATAACAACGGACTCAGAACTCGATGAGTTTTCAACATCTCCTCCGTATGAATGGACAGGTTCATTTTGAGAATCCTCACTACTACCCGACCTGGACATAACCAAAGTAAAGGATAAGGAAAATGAAGGCAGGTAAAAAAACACGTACCTAACAACTTAGAAGAAGACCCGAGCAGGGGAATGCGACAAAAAAATGAAACGGATTCGAGCCGAGCTAAAACTAAATAGGACAAAAAGAAAGCAAGAAAATGCGAAAAGTAAAGGCAGGGAAAAGTGTCAAAATGACGCCAAACACTTGAATTTATAAAGAAAGGACGACACGAATCTCGGAGCACGAACCATCACGACCCTTCATTTTAGCCGCCATGAAATCATTACCTGTAATCAAAGGCGCAGAAACCGAAGCGTTAGAAAGAAGGTAGTGTGTCAGGCAAAAAGGAAAGAACCCTAACAGACCCCCCTCGAGGCCAATCCTCGGCCTCGGGGGATCTGGGGGGCAACTAATGTGGATAAAAGATAGCCCAGGAGATTTTAATTGGCCCAAGGCCCATGGATGAAAGGAATGGCCCACATAGTTGTTCACTTGTCATAAAGATGGCATATGAGGACAAAAGAGGACCACACCAAAAAAGGTAATCGCACTACTATAAATAGCATAAGGAAGGTAGGTAAAGGGAGTTCTCTACAACCTTACAATTCTCTCATTAAATTTACTGATTTAGCGGAAGAGCCGAGCACAAGTACTAATTCTTACACCCGAGGAGGGACGGGAGAAACAACCCCCACTGTTCCTTTCCTTTCCTGTGCAAGTCCTCAGCTCAGATCAGGGCATCGCACAATCAGCTCCGCTCGAGAATTCAACATTCAACAAATCTAAATGGTGGGCTCCGCTGAGACAATTGAAAAACCCAAAAGATAAGCACGATTAAAGGTCTTTTTTATGGAATTCTTATTTCAATTTAACTCTAACAGTTTTGTTATTTTTATTTTACTCCAAACCTCTCCTTATTTAGATTAATTATATTATTTCAATGTTTTCCAGTTATATATTTTTTATGTTTATTGAAGACATTCTATTTCCAATTACTTATTTTAATTTTTTTTTATCAATATTATTTTAGTTTTTTAATTTTTAAACTTTTTCAATAGCTTTATATTTTTATTTATTTTTCATAAAGATATTCTATAATTATTAATATTAATTTTATTTTACTATTTTCGTTTAAGCAGTTGCGGGTCTAGGAGTGGTTTAGTAGATTGCTTCTACAACTTCATATTTGGAGATATATTTGGAGATATTGAAATAGCTTTAGAGATTCCCTATTTTTTAAAGAAACTATTAAAAAAGTTGTTGGAGACAATTTACCTTACTAGTCACCCTACATGCGGGGAAAAGAGGTTTAGGGAATCTATTTTAGATGTCCTTAGATCCCCTAAAAAGATTGGGAAATATTTATACTAATTATCAAATCTTTTTA
This sequence comes from Ehretia macrophylla, assembly GCA_037974665.1. Taxonomy (NCBI): domain Eukaryota; kingdom Viridiplantae; phylum Streptophyta; class Magnoliopsida; order Boraginales; family Ehretiaceae; genus Ehretia; species Ehretia macrophylla. The sequence goes on from CM075772.1 coordinate 25,829,457, forward strand.
GGGAAATATTTATACTAATTATCAAATCACGTAGATTTAGCTGACTTAAACTCATTCCTACTTTCAACGGTTTGATTCTTGAGCAAAAAAAATGATATGAATAAAAATGAACATCAATAAAAAAAAATATTAACATTAAAATTTTTTTTAAAAAAATCGTGAATAATCAAAAAGGGTAAATAAAAAACTAAAATAGTGTGTTTAATTAAATAAGAGGAATTTTGGGGTTAAAAAATAAAAATTAGACATAAAACTTGGAAAGGTGTTAGACTGAAATAAAGATGCATAAATATAAGAAAAATACTCTAAATCCATTAAATATAAGAAAAAATATGGCAATTATTTTAGTTGGCCTTATAATAGCGATCGTCAAATTCTGACATATAAATATTTATCCACCATTTTTAGAGGAGGCATTATCCCACGAATAAAGAACAACTATGACCCCTAGGCATTTGGTCTAGTGGCATGGTTCTTGCTTTAGGTGTGAGAGATTATAAAATTTATTTTTAAAATGTGCAACATTCTTTGAAAGTAATGTGAAGTTAAAATAATAATAAGAAAAGAACCAAACTAATTGACCCTGCCAATGGGCCGGCGATCTGGACGATGTGTTGCAGTTAATATATCGGTTGGCATATTTGGTCTCAACGATTTTGTTTTCAAGTATGGAGGCTTTGATACTATGTAGATACGAGGAAGACTTTGCACTTAATACTATACTTTGTCCTTCTCCTTTTTGCTTGGACGAGCACGAATGTTTCCTTCTAAAAAAAATGCAACTTCACATTGAACGAGCTGCCATCAATACCCCTGTGCAGGTCTGCCTTTATGGTGTCCTTACCTCTCTCTGGAGAAAATTGAATGTTTGGGTGTAGAGAATATGCATGTTCTGACGACTCTGTTATTGCCACAGGGAAGTGCTGCAGATGTTAGAGATATCAAAGAATGTAGATTTGGAGAACCTCGGCTGGAGGCTTCTTTTACAGGTTAGTGTGTTAGAAAAGCCAAATCAATAATGAGAAAAACACATTTATTTAAACACTTATTAAGGTCACTCGAATTTGCTCAAATTTTACAAGAAATACGAATCCACTTTAGTGGAACTCTGCATATATATGCTAAACAAAAAGTGACTTTTTTTCTTTTTCTCCGGAACAGGTTCATGATGAAGTAATTCTAGAAGGGCCAACAGAGACAGCTGAACAAGCCAAAGCCATAGTGGTTGACTGCATGTCAAAGCCCTTTGGGTGAACAAATTTTCTTAGAGTTGGCCTCTCTGTTGACGCTAAGTATGCCCAGAACTGGTGTTCTGCTGAGCCAAGTCTGAAACAGATTTTCCATGAAAGCTCTTCTCTCATAGTAGAATCCGAGGCTTATCCGTGCTTTGAGGATTGCTAATCCATCTGCAATCCCTGCAAGTTGTGGATGCGCATCTGTTCGTCGCAATTGTTTTGCTGGTAATCTTGCAATGAAATTTGACACGAAGAACGGATTTGCTACTTTCTGCCATCTTGTAATTTTTACTGATGTCGATGGCACTGTAAGAAATTTGTGCGATGTGTAAATAGAGTGTTCTTGCTCTTATGGGGATAATTGTATGTATCTCTTCTTGTTTATAAGAGTTCCAAGTATTTCTTTTCATCTTCTCCCTCTATTTCTGTAGTTAAGTGTTTCTTATCTTTGCACATTTCAGTGTCTTTGATGAAACATGCACAACTGCAAGTGGTCATGATTCATTGCTTCTTACTCTCTTGTTTATGGTACAAAAGTTCCTATGAAAATGAGAAAGGCCTTTCCTTTTAAGTGTTGTTTGAATTCTTGTTTTATGTAATTGAAAGTAACCAATTAAGTCTATAACGAAACTTGGTTACTGATCCAATATGAAATGCATTTCATAATCTTTTTGTATTTATAATGAATAAATCTTCACACTTTTTTTTTCTACTAAAAGAGTAAAAAGATGAAACAATTATGTGGGGGTAGTAAAATTGGAAATTCTAGTATCACAAAAGTAGAATGTTTCTTTCATAACATTACAAAGCTAGTAAAAAAATTAATGATAGTAATACAATGGTGCAATAGGGCATTTATTATGGAGATCAAATTACATTATCATCATTATTGAATTTCCTTATAACACGAAGAAGATATTTAAATCTTGTGACTATAATTCACCTTTTTCCAAAGCAATGTATTCTGCAATCATCTTAGTCAATATCTCAAACCTATTATATAGTTATCAAAGCACTATCCCAAAACAGAAGATACAAAGCCTAGATATATCAATTCGTCAAGCCAACATCTCCACAAAAAATTAATATTTAAAGCAAAATCCAACATAACACTTTAACCTACATACATATGATAGACAAATCCGAAGATTGAACATTGTTATTTCATGAATACCAGCCAAACACTCAAGTAAATTCTTCATATTTACTCGTCACTATCTGCAAATGATGGATAGAAGTATAGTGAGTATAAAATATCTAATATACTGGACTTATTCTTAAAAAAAATAAAATATCACCGAAGAGTTTTTGAGGTTCAAAAATCAAAGAATAAATGTAAGAGAAAACTCAACAAAAAATTATGAATTAATTGTGAAGTCAATTGACAGTTGAACCCAATGAATCTGTTTCGGTGTGTCATTGTAAAAAATTCTAGTAATATTCACTATAGATCTGTAATGACCAGGAAAATAATAATAATAATAATAATAATAATAATAATAATAGTTATAAGAATAAATATAATAAGTTGGTTTAGTACTACTTTAGTGGGATATGTTTCCCACTCAGACTAAAATATTGGGCTTATCCCATGAGTGGGGATATCAGTTACAACATAAGACCCACATTGAAAAAAAATATATATACGTTTAACATATTAACAGAATCCTAACACTCTCTCTCTTTAAACCTCATATCAGACACTCAAAAAGAAGAAAATTTGGGTTCAAAGTACTATACAGGAGAACAATTTCAAGAGAAACCCTGATGTTTAATTGATAAGAACCTAAGTCGCATCTTCGTTAATAGTTTACTGCGGGTTTTTACAATAAAATATGCGTTAAAATGCGTGACCTATGTTGATGTGAGATTGTAATAGAATATATTCATGTGTTTTTGAAGGTGAAGAATCTTGTGAAATGTCGTATTCTTCAAAGTTAGGATTTGTTAGGTTTAATTACTAGACAAGAGGTAAGTAGGAAAACCCTTTTTTTATTACCTAATTCCCTTTAATTTTTTTTAGAGTTATGATTTGTGAGTTGGAAATAATATTGATTTATGAAGATGATGAATTATTTTTTTCTTGGATGTATCGAATTTTTGATTAACATTAATTTGTTATGGTTCATGGGAAGTTTAGATTGAATGCATGAGTGTTATCTCTCTTTTACTTGTAGTAATATTTTGGTTATATTTTATTGAAATATTTTATTTATACCATATGTTTGCATAGCATAGTTTTTAAAACATATTCTAAAAAAATTCTGCAATGAATAGTATCTATACTATTCATGCAAATAGTGACTAAGTTACTATTCACCTTTTGGTGACCAGTGGGTCACGATAGGCTAAGCAGGTTAGCGACTAGTGACTTGCTGGATACGTTCTTCAATGTTAAAAAAAAAAAAAAAAACTCTTTACCCTACTTTCTTTAAAGCTCGACAAACTATTTATTTTCAAGCAATAGTTTCTTTTCTTTCTAAATCAAAGTGCTATTCTACTTCCAAAACAAAAGAAAAGAAAACTTGGGACCAGTTAGTGTATATTTGTAAGTACATTTATGAAGGTTTCAACATTTTTTTTTTTATTGAGACTGAATAAGAACTACTTTGAACCACTTGTGCCATATTTTGAGGCTGTGACCTAGCTGGCAAGTATAGCAATATTTGAACTATTTTTCAGTGGGGCTTGACATACACCGAGTTTTGGGATTGTGCACAATCTTTTCGTTGGGATCCCCTTTCGCTTGTGATGGTTGAGTGCATCTAACCATTTAAATTGTGCTACCAGTTGTAGCCACAGTCGTATTTGAGTTTTGGTATAGTGGCTTGATGAGTTTTCGAGTTTTGAATTTTGGCACAACATTTTTGTACTACGACAAAGATTAAATTTTGAAAATTTGGCATGACTATATATTCTGTTAGTTCAGATTTAGTTATATTGCATGATTATTGGATTTCTTTTCGTCTCATTACATTACTATATTGTTGTCCATATATATTTTTATTGTAAAGGTCTCATGTTATTTTTGGGGGATCTTCACACTTACTGAGATTTTTATCTCATTCTTTTCGTTAAACCTTATTTTGAACAGGTGAAGAATAGGTCTTTCTGCAAGATTATGGGTAGGAGACTATCTTGACGTTGGATAGTTATCTTCGTCTCAAGTTCTTAGATCATTTGGTTAATAATGAGGGTTGTTTGCCTCTTGGATATTTCTTTGTGGTTGGATATTTTTAGCAAGGGTATTATGATATTTTCTTGTGTTTAGATGTTATGTATCGTTATTACTATCGTCTTCTTTATGATCTCATTATAATTGAGGAGTTTATTTTAAAATTTTAAGTTGGAGATTCGCACATATTACATATGTATTATATTGATTTAGATGCTCTGCAAGTTATTGTCCTACTTATGGTCTTAGTCTTACATTAGGAATTAGTGCCTTGCATGTTTAGAGAGGTTATACCCTTTTTAGGTTCGCGACAATTACACCCTGATTATATTGTCAGTGAAATCAAGGTGTAACAATTTCATATATACATAAATAAACAAAGTCATTTGATAATGAAAGTAATTAGTATGCGGATTCTTCCAATAGTATAAACATATGTGAAGTCATTAATTATCATATAATTGCAGCTACATTTAGCCTTAGCTGCTTTGATCAAAGAAGAATGAATATCCAGCCCCCATACTGGGCAGTAAGATATGCATAATTGACACATATGGTGCATCTTAACTAAGACAAACACAAACTATCGACCATTAACCCTCGGCGCCTAGGATTTAAGTCGAGTGTTTATCGATCCAAGACTAGCAACTAGACACAATTCAAATATATCCATTTTATACCAGCCATAAAACTTTGAATCCATTTATACTAAGGATGTTTAAGAAATTAAACTTGCTTTCAGAAATATAAATAAAACTTTGCTAAATTCATAAACATTGCTTTTTAGAGAAAAAGTTAATAGTAAAAAGCATACTTTCACGCCATTTCAAGACAAAAAATTTATTCATCTTGGACTGTAGAATATATCAATATATAATTCTAACATCTATGAATAGGAAAAGATAAAAAATGTCTCTCAGTCCTTGTTTCGAACATGTAGTAATATGCATAAATAATATTTAATAAAATAGCAAAGAAAGAGCTGAAAAGCTTACCTAAGGTGTTGAAAAAGAATGTCACTTCAATCATCTCTCACTAGTATTTTCTTTTTTGCCAAAATATCTATTGAGAAAGGGGGGAAGGACATTGCTAGAGTTGGGATGGTCCCACTCCAATGATTTCCACCATTCTTTTTCTTCTTCTTCTTCTATCGTGATCTCTAAAAGAGACGGAGGAGGAGATGGCTGTCCATCGGTAAGGGGAAGATAGAGAGGCAACCGACTCACCTGTCTACACCCTTCGATACAGATAATCGTAATCGAATCATAAATCATGATTTTGTTGCAGATGCTCTTCACTTTTGGCAGATTACACAAGTCTAAAAATTTTAATCGTGGGAAGGGAATAGTTGGTTTTTCATCTACAGAGGGATTAAAGAAAGGCAATCACTTTATCTTCCGACAATCATCTATGGAGATGCGCTGAATAGAATCACAACAATTAATTGATCCCTCATATATACTCTCCAATTTTGGCAGATGATGCAACTCTATACTAATCAACTTTGGGAAGACGATAATATTTGTGTATTTGTTGTTGTTGTTACTTCTGCTACTTGAAGAAGAAGAAGAAGAAGGTATTGTGGGATGAGGTGGTTTTTCATCTACAGAGGGATAAAAGAGAGGCAATCTCTTTATCTTCGGACAATGGGTTATTCTGATATCCTCAATGGAATTGCAACAATTAATTGTTCCCTCATAGATACTCTCCAATTCTGTCAGATACCACAACCAGATTCTTGTCAACTTTGGGAAGGTGGTAATATTTGTGTACTGGTTGTTATCGCTGCTCCTACTGCTGCTACTTGGAGAAGAAGAAGATGCTAATGGAGAAGGATTGAAGAGAGGCAATCTCTTAAGTTTTGGACATCCAATTATATGGATCTTCTCAATGGAATCACAACAGATAATTTCTCCCTTACAAATGCTATACAATTCTGACAGGCAACCCACCTCAATACTTTTCAACTTTGGAAAGGCAATATTGTTACTATGTGAAATCGAGCCGACACCCTCATCTTCTTCTTCATCGTCTGCTATTATCTCCTCCATTTGATCACATTCAGTAACTTCAATCACTTCAAGGTTTTGAAGGTTGTGCGCCACTAACTTGTGTGGGAATAGCTTCCTCATTTTGTGACAACCAGAAATCTTCAACTCTTTAAGAGACGAAAAGGTGCCACGTGGAGGAAGTGCCACAAGAGCTCCTATTTCCTACTCGATTAACCCAATCAATTTTGGCAACTTCTTTAGTCTCAAATCCTCGAGATTCTGCAAAGGTCCATCACCGTTAGAAGCAGAGGAGATTCTCATAATGCATTCTATTTCGTCACACTCTTTAATCTCGCAAAACCGAAAGTCTTTGGAATGGTATAACGATGGGACATCCTCCAACAAGCAGGAGCTTAACCCCTTACATTTACGAAATACTAGGCGCTGAATGTTCTGAGGCAGTGAAACAACATCTCCTCCACCTCTTTTAAAATTGCATCCTTCTGATATGATATCACATGTTTTTGTTGTGATTTCACATTCAACGATACGTTCATAACTCAACAAAACCTCTTTCGAAGAATTATCAGCACTTGCTCCAATTCGAATTATATAGAAAGTGAGCGGCGGTGATTTATTGAACCACTTGGAATAAAATATGTCAACATCATCAACCCAACCCTCAATGGAATCACAACAGATAATTTCTCCCTTACAAATGCTCTCGAATTCTGGCAGGGAAGACAACCGAATCCTTGTCAACTTTGGGAAGGTGGTAATATTTGTGTACTGGTTGTTGTCGTTGCTCTTGCTGCTGCTACTTGGAGAAGAAGAAGATGCTGATGGAAAAGGATGGAAGAGAGACAATCTCTTAAGTTTTGGATATTGCTGTATATCGATCTGCTCAATGGAATCACAACAGATAATTTCTCCCTCATAGATGCTCTCCAATTCTGGCAGGGAAGACAACTCGATTGTTCTCAACTTTGGGAAGGTAGTAATATTTGTGTACTGGTTGTTGTCGTTGCTCCTGCTACTGCTGCTGCTACTTGGAGAAGAAGAAGATGCTGATGGAGAAGGATGGAAGAGAGGCAATCTCTTAAGTTTCGGACAATAGTGTATATCGATATACTCAATGGAATCACAACAGATAATTTCTCCCTTACAAATGCTCTCCAATTCTGGCAGGGAAGACAGCCAAATCCTTCTCAACTTTGGGAAGGTGGTAATATTTATGTACTGGTTGTTGTCGTTGCTCCTGCTGCTGCTACTTGGAGAAGAAGAAGATGCTGATTGAGAAGGATGGAAAAGAGGCAATCTCTTAACTTTCAGAGATCCAATTATATAGATCTCCTCAATGGAATCAAAACAGATAATTTCTCCCTTACAAATGCTATACAAATCTGTCAGGCAACCCATCTCAATACTTTTCAACTTTGGAAATACAATATTGTTGCTATGTGAAATCGAGCCCACACCCTCATCTTCTTCTTCATCGTCTGCTATTATCTCCTTCATTTGATAACAGAAAGAGATGTGAAAATCTCTCTCAATCCTTGCTTCGAACATGTAACGTGCAGAAATTAAAATATGTTTTTCACAAGCCAGAACTTGCTAGCCATGAATTTCCTTGTTTGTTAGCTATCTTTGATGAAAATTCTGCAAGTCAAGGAACCTTAAAATATGTAATAAAATAGCAGAGAAAGAGCTGCAAAAGCTTACCTAAGGTGTCGAAAAAGAAAGGGGCGAAGGACATTGATGGAGTTGGGATGGTCCCACTCCAATGATTCCCACCATTCTTCTTTTGTACCACTTATGCAGATATTTTCAAGAGACAGAGGAGGATATGGCTGTCCATGAAGATAAAGAGGCAATCGACTTAGCTGTCTACACTCTCTAACTTTGATATGCTTGATGGAATCACAAATCATGATTCCGTTGTAGATGCTCTTCACTTATGGCAAATTCCGTAGGTCCAACTCTTCTAACTTTGGGAAGGGAATAGTTGGTTTTTCATCTACAGAGGGATTAAAGAAAGGCAGTCTCTATATCTTTCGACAATCATCTATAGAGATGCGCTGAATGGAATCACAACAATTAATTGATCCCTCATATATACTCTCCAATTCTGGCAGATGATGCAACTCTATACTAGTCAACTTTGGGAAGACCATAATATTTGTGTATTTGTTGTTGTTGTTGCTTCTGCTACTTGAAGAAGAAGAAGAAGGTATTGTGGGATGAGGTGGTCTTTCATCTACAGAGGGATAAAAGAGAGGCAATCTCTTTATCTTCGGACAATGGGTTATTCTGATATCCTCAATGGAATTGCAACAATTAATTGTTCCCTCATAGATATTCGCTAATTCTGTCAGATACCCCAACCAAATTCTGATCAGCTTTGGGAAGGTAGTAATATTTGTGTACCGGTTGTTGTCGTTGCTCCTGCTGCTGCTACTTGGAGAATAAGAAGAAGATGCTGATGGAGAAGGATGGAAAAAAGGCAATCTCTTAAGTTTCAGACTTTCATGTATAGAGATATACTCAATGGAATCACAATAGATAATTTCTACCTTATAAATGCTCTCCAATTCTGGCAAGAAAGACAACCAGATCTCTTTCAACTTTGGGAATGTGGTAATATTTGTGTACTAGTTGTTGTCTGCTGATAGAGAAGGATGGAAGAGAGGCAATCTCTTAAGTTTCAGACATTCATGTATATTTATCATTTCAATGGAATCACAACAGATAATTTCTCCCTTACAAATGCTCTCCAATTCTGGTAAGAAAGACAACCAGATCTCTCTCAACTTTGGGAATGTGGTAATATTTGTGTACTGGTTGCTGTCGTTGCTTTTGCTGCTGCTACTTGGAGAAGAAGAAGATGCTGATGGAGAAGGATGGAAGAGAGGCAATCTCTTAAGTTTTGGACATTCATGTATATCAATCTCCTCAATGGAATCACAACAGATAATTTCTCCCTTACAAATGCTATCCAATTCTGGCAGCCCCCACAGATCGATACTTTTCAACTTTGGAAAGGTAGTATTGTTGCTGTGTGAAATCAAGCACACACCCTCATCTTCTTCATCGTCTGCTATTATCTCCTCCATTTGATCACAATCAGTGACTTCAATCACTTCAAGGTTTTGAAAGTTGTGTACCACTAACTTGTGTGGGAATAGCTTCTTCATTTTGTGACATTTCCAAATGCTCAAATTTCTAAGAGATGAAAAGGTGCCACGTGGAGGAAGTGCCGCAAGTGCTCTTGGTTCCCATTTGATTAACCCAATCAAATTTGGCAAGAAACGTAATTCCAAACTCTCAAAGAGTCTGAAGGGGTCCATCATCATCCTTAGAAGCAGAGGATATCCTCATAATGCTTTCTATTACGTCACAACCTTCCATTTTGTATTTTTGAAAGTCTTTGGAATGGTATAACGACGGGATATCCTCCAACAAGCAGGAGCTCAACCCCTTACATTTATAAAAGTCTAGGCACTGAATGTTCCGAGGGAGCGAAATCATATCTCCTTCACCTATTTTAAAACTCCATCCTTGTAATACGATATGGCGTTTATCATCGCCGGAGAGTTCGTAATCAAAAGACTTGAAATTACCTGCTACAATTTTATAAAAAGTGAGCGGCGGTGATTTATTGAACCACTTGGAATGAAGTATATCATCATCAACACCACCCCAAAGTTCTTCTAACAGTTTCAAACTCTCTACTTCTTGTAATTGTACTTTGAAGTGAAAAGGAAGTAACAGGCGCTGAAGACGAGGAAGTAGGGGTAACAACCCTTTTGGGATCTCTTCGAGTTGGTTTGTTTAATACATATTCAAGCATTTGAGTTTGACTAAACATTCCATGCCCTCTGGTACTTTCTTAATTCCAGTCTTACTGAGATCCAACTCCATTAGTGACTTTATCTTTCTCAATGAAGGCACGTAAGAGAGTAATCCACAATGCCCAAGCAACAATGCACTGAGATTTTCCAACTCCGAGATGGAGTTTGGTAAAGTCTCCATATAAAAGTTAAATCTTAAATTGAGAACTCGTAAACCATGCATGTGAGCAACGAAAGAATTTCGGATAAACTTCAAACCATATGTTGTGTTAAACGTCACACCATTATCCAAATCCTCTGTCCACACTTGCTCATTTGGTACTTCATATAGCTGCGCACCAGCTTTTATCATGAACCTAGGCTTATTTCTTGTGATTTCTACTGCCATCTCTCTAACCAAATCATGCATCTCCACGCACTTTTGTCCATCCCAGTCTGCAACAGCTTCTAATAAGCAAGCCTTTACCAGCTTATTGAGTATCTTGTGTCCTTGATCAAATTCTGCGGCCCTAGTGTCCCTTTCATCCATCATTCTCTCAGAAATGAATAAGCTTATCAATTCATCTCTTAGAATTGGAAAGTCTTCAGGATACAGAGAACAATACAAGAAACATTGTTGCAACCTCCGATCCCTCAAACGACTGTAACTATATTGGAGTATTGGCAATACCTCAATTTTTAGATCATTTTACCCCATGGTAGATTGCTTCAGTTCTTCTAACGCATCCCGCCACTCATGAACGTCATCCACTCCCCTCATGCTACTAGCAAGAGTGATAATTGCAAGTGCCAACCCATCACACTTCTTTGCCATTTTCTTAGCAACTTCTTCCACTTCTGTGTGAGATATAAAAGTTTGGTGCAAGTCAAAAGAAGACAAAAAGCAATGGGAAATGAAGAAAAATCTTTGGTTGCAAAGTTAGGCACACACAATTTTGGGTTGATTTCACACTACATGTTGGAAGACTTTTGGTGCAAGATGAGCCTATAAATAGAGGCTCATTCTTCACCATTTGAGCATCACCAAAACATTCCAAGTTAGAGAGAAAACATAAGCTTTCTCTTGAGTATTTTTCTTCCTCTTTTGTTGTTCTATATTTGTGAGTGAGAGTTAGTTTCTCCTATTATTTGAGAGAATGATATTGTTCTCTCCTTATATTAGAGAGAAGGTTATTGTAAAATACTCCACATCATAGTGAAATCCTCCATTACTTACCCGTGGTTTTTCCCTCGATTTGTTTGAGGGTTTTCCACGTAAATCTTGTGTCTCTACTTTTTCTGTTCTCATTCATATTTTAGCTGCGTGATACTGCTTATCTCCGACCATTCCGTTGCGCCGATACCCAACAGTGGTATCAGAGCCATTGGTTACATGTCACTAGTATTCATACGGGTTACTGTTCATAGTTACTATTCTCCCATACAGTATAGTACTATTCACCTATACGGTATCAGTACTATTCATGTATACGATTTTAGTACTATTCACGTATACGATACTATTCAAGTATAGAGAACTATTCACAGTGAAATAGTGGGAGCCGGTTCAAGTTACAAAACAGATTGTTGTTAACACTATGGCGGCAAAATTTGAAATCGAAAAGTTCAACGGGAGAAATTTTTCCCTATGAAAATTGAAGATGAATAAAATCTTGAGAAATGAGAATTGCTTGGCAGCAATTGGAGACAGACCAGCAAAGGTGACGAACGACAAGTGGAAAGAGATGGATGACAACGCTATGGCCAATCTGCACCTGGCATGGGCAGATTCTGTATTGTCAAGCGTTGAGGAAAAGAAGTCAGCAAAAGAAATTTGGGATGCGCTGACCAAACTATATGAGGTCAAGTCACTTCACAATAAGATTTTCTTGAAGAGAAGACTCTACACTCTTCGGATGAGTGAGTCCATATCGGTGACAGATCACATCAATACCTTAAATACGCTATTCTCTCAATTGACTGCAATTGGGCATAAAATAGTAGAGCTTGAACGTGCAGAAATTCTACTTCAAAGTATACCTAATTCGTATGATCAACTCATCATTAGTTACACTAACAATGTTCTTTCAGATTCTGTTATTTTTGATGATGTTGCAGTCGCTGTTCTGGAAGAGGAATCTAGGCGCAAAAGTAAGGAAGATAGAATCGAAAGTTCACAACAAGCAGAGGCATTATCAATGGTGAGAGGTAGATCAACGGAACGTGGCTCTAGTAGGAGTAACAACCATGGTAGATCAAAATCAAGGAGTAGAAAGAATATCAAATGCTACAATTGTGGCAAGAAAGGGCACTTCAAGAAGGATTGTTGGAGCAACAAAAAGAATTCCGAGGTGACAAATTCTCAGGGATGTGTGGCGACTGCACCAGATGATGGAGATATTTTATACAGCAAAGCAGCAACTGTATCAAAAGGCAGAAATGAGCTCACTAATGCTTGGATAATGGATTCGGGAGCAACATGGCATATGACCTTTCGTAGAGAATGGTTCCACACCTATGAACCTGTCTTTGGAGGATCTATGTACATGGGTAATGATCATGCCTTGGAGATTGTTGGCATCGGTACCGTCAAAATTAAAATGTATGATGGTACCACTCGCACCATTCAAGGGGTACGACACGTGAAGGGCTTGAAGAAGAACCTATTGTCCATTGGACAATAGGATGACCTTGGCTGCAAGACCCATATCGAGGATGGGATCATGAAAGTCCTCAAAGGAGCGCTTGTGGTGACCAAGGCAGAAAAGATTAGGGTAAATCTATACATGCTTTTGGGAGATACGTTGCAGGAGACAGATGTATCAGTTGCATCAGCCGGTCAATAAGAATCAACTATAATGTGGCATTGCAGATTGGGCCATATGACAGAACGTGGCTTGAAGATTCCCGCTGAATGTAATCTCCTACCCGGGCTCAATACGGTAAACTTACCTTTCTGTGAGCACTGTGTTACCAGTAAGCAGCATAGATTGAACTTTGGGAGATCTACTGCCAGAAGCAAACACATTTTAGACTTGATCCATTCAGACGTTTGGGAATCACCGGTTTTGTCCCTTGAAAGAGCCAAATACTTTGTATCATTTATTGATGATTACTCTAGAAGACTGTGGGTGTATCCAATCAAGAACAAGTCAGATGTGTTTCCAATATTTAAAACATTCAAAGCGCTGGTGGAACTTGAATCCGAAAAAATGATCAAGTGTTTGAGGACAGACAACGGAGGAGAATACATTGACGAGAGCTTCTTGGCATTTTGCAAGCAAGAGGGTATTCAAAGGCAATTTACTGTTGCACATACACCTCAGGAAAATGGTGTAGCAGAGCGGATGAACAGAACTCTTCTTGAAAGAATGAGAGCTATGTTGGAAACTGCAGGTCTAGCCAAATCATTTTGGGCAGAAGTAGCTAGAACTGCCTGTTACGTGATAAACCGGTCACCGTCAACTGCAATTGCATTGAAAACACCAATGGAAATATGGACCGGAAAACCCGCAGATTATTCTACCTTGCACGTATTTGGGTGTCCGGCATATGTGATGTATAGTTCCCAAGAAAGAACAAAGCTGGATCCAAAATCCAGAAAATGTGTATTCTTGGGAAATGCTGATGGTGTTAAGGGGTATCGCCTGTGGGATTCCACTGCCCACAAGGTTGTCATTAGCAGAGATGTGATATTTGCAGAAGATAAACTGCAAAGTGAAGACGACAACAACACTTCAAATGAGACTACTACAATACAAATTGAAGATAAGTCAGAACAAGGAGATGTTTTTTCTGAAGCTGCACCGGAACACGAGGAACAAGAACTAGATGGTGCTGAGGTTATAGAAGTCCGACGTTCATTGCGTCAGATAACAAGACCAACTTGGCATTCAGATTTTGTCATGGTGAGCAATGCTGCATATTGTCTTCTAACGGAGGATGGAGAGCCATCTACTTTTCACAAGGCTATAAAAAGCCCCGATGTTGCCCTGTGGATGACAGCAATGCAGGAAGAAATTGAAGCTCTACATAAAAACAAGACGTGGGAGCTTGTTTCACTACCACCTGGACGGAAAGCCATTGGTAACAAATAGGTCTACAAGATCAAGCGAGATAGTAATGACCAAGTAGAGCGATATCGTGCAAGACTGGTGGTGAAAGTATATGCTCAGAAAGAATGAATTAACTTCAACGAGATATTTTCTCCTGTGGTAAGACTTACAACTATCAGAGCAGTCTTGGCCATGTGTGATGTGTTAGACTTACATCTAGAACAGTTAGATGTAAAGAGGGCTTTTCTTCATGGAGAGCTTGAAGAAGAGATTTACATGCTTGAACCAGAAGGTTTTGTTGAGAAAGAAAAAGAAAACTTGGTTTGCAGGTTGACCAAATCTCTGTACGGTTTAAAGCAGGCGCCAAGGTGTTGGTACAAGAGATTTGATTCCTTCGTGATTAGCCTTGGGTACAACAGACTCAATTCAGACCATTGTACGTACTACAAGAGATTTGGCGATGATGATTTTATCATTCTGCTGTTGTACGTGGACGACATACTGGTAGCAGGTCCCAGTAAAGATCGGGTCCAAGAAATGAACGCACAGTTGGCTGGGGAGTTTGATATGAAGGATTTGGGACTAGCAAACAAGATTTTAGGGATGCTAATTCACCGAGATAGAGAAGGCAGGAAGGTATAGATTTCCCAGAAGAATTACTTGAAGAAAATCTTGCGGCGCTTCAATATGCAAGATTGTAAGAAAATCTCGGCCCCGCTTCCTGTCAATTACAAATTATCCTCAAGAATGTGCCCTAGCACTGAAGCGGAGATGATAGAAATGTCTCGAGTACCGTATGCATCAGCAGTGGGAAGTCTCATGTTCGCTATGATATGTACGAGACCAGATATTGCTCAAGCAGTTGGTGCGGTCAGTCGATTTATGACGAATCCTGGTAGAGAGCATTGGAATGCTGTTAAGAAGATCCTAAGATGTGATAACCCGAGCCCGGCATGCATTTAATGGCATTTAGTTGCATTTAACTAAGTGACATCTTAAATGTTGGCATTGAATTTGTGTTTATTTTTAGTTAAACATTTATTTGTTGTTTTACTTTCATATTTCTTTTAGAAGTAACTAGAATAATACCTGAGCTAATCATATTAACGAAATATCAACTACTTTTCATATTTGTATCAATCGGATTTTATTTTTCTTGCACTTAAATGCTCGGATTTCAATTAAATAAAAAGTAGCTCCGAGCCGGAGTAAATTTTAAACTGTGATGCTTTCCAAAAATGATATATTTCTTAGATTCTTTGAGATTTAATTGTCACTTCTTTGTTGGCGCAAAGTGCATAGCATATCGAGAGCGATAGGTAGAGAACGGTTTCTAGTCCTCAGCAAATAGTGAAACTAGTATTTAGATAACTTAAATTTTATATTTTAATTGTTGTTAGCTAGACTTAATATTTCATTAGTTGTTTTAGCTATAAAATGCATGGAAATAGGCTAGTTTGACCAATTTTTAAGTTGGTTTGACCAAGGAGCTTGACCATTGACCTCGTCACCTTATTTAACTTATAGCAATGCAAAAAAAAAAGAACAAAAAGCTGAAAAACAGGTTGCTATGGCCGAAAATAAACAAGGAAGAAAAAAAACCTTTCAACTTCAATTCTTTGATTTTTCACGTGAGCTTGCACGGGGAGGTTTCCGAGGCGTCCTACGAGGTTTCCGAGGCGTCCTACGAGGTTTTCCTAGTGTCTAGGAGCGTCTAAGGTGAGGGTTTCATCGTTATTTGCACATTTGAAAAATGTATGTCTAAACTTTAATTTTTAGAACTTATGCGTAGATTGTTGTTTTAATCATTTTGTTGCTTAAAGAATGTTCCTTGTTGATTGTAGAACATGTATTTATAGCTTTTTAGCATTTTCTGCAGTTGAAAATTGAAATTACAATTTAAATTGAATAATGAATAGTAATTAGTGAATAGTAAACCCCCGTTTCGATGAAGTTGCTCCGTTACGCGTTCTGTTGATGTAGGAAGATGCTAGATATGCTAGAATGCCTAAATGTGTGGTTTAATTGGAATGTGTAATGGAAAAATAGAGAAAAACGGCTTAGTGAAAGTCGGGGTCGTTTAGGTCGAGTTTGGTGTTTTTTCGTTTTGCGTGATGGCATTATTTCGGGAGGCTATGGAAGCACTTTTGGTGCGATTATGGCGTTGGTTGGATGTTTGGTTAGTATAGTTGTAGTTCAAACGAGCAAAGGGGGAAATCGGTGCTTTGCGCGAATTCTAGGGTAAAGTAGGGTTTCGGGGTCTTTAGTCGTGTCTTATGGTGACCTAGGAGGATTGGCGAAGTCGGTTTCCAGAACTCGTGGCTCGTTTGGAAATGGTAGTGTTTTGATAGTTAGGGCCGATTTGTGATTTTACTTGTTATCTTGATATTATGCCTATAGAATGTTTAGGGTTGCTTGATATACTAGTTTAATTGGTGTTATTGTAGCTTATTATTGCTTGTTACGCTTGAAAAGTTAGTTGAATGCTAGTATTGATTGTGATTGCTTGTTATCTCGTTTGTTGTCACTAGTTTGTATTGTTGTGCTATCGCTCGTTTATTGCCTTGTATCAAGTCTTGCATTGCATAGTGTCTCGCGCGTGAGTGATAGGCCTCTCTGGGTAGCCTCGGGTTGCCAGTGTTGGTTGCTCTAGCTCCGCTGCTATTCCCTCTTCTCGTTTGGGTTGCCTCCCAGGGAGATTTGGGTCGTAGAATTGATGGATACTTCCGAGGTATTCCAAACTGGTGTTATAAGGTGGATGCGCGCTTATTGTCATCGTTGTCAACATCAAGCTCGAGATTGATGTATCACTCGTGTAATGGTATATTGCTCGTATGAGTGAACCATAGCCTTCAGAGTGTGGTATAGCTTTGAAGGGCTGTGTTAATGCTTTCTTGATTGTTTATAGTATTGTCGTTTGTATTGAATGTTTTCTTATTATCATTATTGCTTAACTGTGTTTATTTGCATTGCACGATTTTCTTTCTCTCCAACTCGATATCTGTCTCGCCCTCACTGAGTATACGTGTTGTGTATACTCACTCCTCACCACCACATTTCAGGAAATGCCATGTTAGCTGGAAAGTTCGTGATTTCGTGAAAGTCCGTGCTTGAAGAGTTGTCCTGCGTGCCTATGTGACTTGAGTTGTCAAAGTTATAAAGTTGTATGCTTTTATGTATTATATGTATTTAATGTTAAAGGGGATGTAATTTAAGTTTCACTAGATTATGTATTTAGTTAATGTAGCTTAACTTCAATGTATATTTGTAATGACAAAGGAAAAGAGATAGAAAGGTATGATAGTCTAGCTTATGAAATAGGTTGGTGTAGTTTAATTGCTAAGCTTGAATGTATATTTACTTGTGTTTTGCTTGTTGTGAACCAAGGCTCGGATGGCCTTGAGGTAGTTGAATGTTTGGACATAGTATTGGTCCACTTATATGCTGTCGCAGGTTTTACATCTCGCCTAGAAATAGGGGAGACTCCGTCCGTTTTCCCTGAAAATTATACCCAGGTTTTGGTTTAGGTTGTGAATAGATTGATTGATAGAACTCCCGATCTCGAGAGGGATCGGGGTGTTACATAAGATACATCAAAGGGACCTCGGATGTTGCATTATGTTTTGAAGGATCAGAATTTACTGTCAAGGGTTTTGTTGATTCGGATTTTGCAGGTGATGCCGATAAACAGAAGTCCACTACAGGCTATGTGTTTACAGTTGCAGGTGGCGTGGTAAGCTGTATATCTAAATTACAGACTGTTGTGGCCCTATCTACAACAGAGGCTGAATACATGGCAGCTACACAAGCTTGTAAAGAAGCAATCTGGATTAAACGGTTAATGGAGGAGCTCGGGAACAAACAAGAGAAAATTCCCTTGTTTTGTGACAGTCAGAGTACCTTGCACATTGCAAGGAATCCAGCATTTCATTTCAGGACGAAACACATAGGTGTTCAATATCACTTTGTTCGAGAAGTAGTGGAGGAAGGGAGTGTGGATATGCAGAAAATTCACACCAATGAGAACCTAGTAGATGTCATGACAAATTCAATCAACGTTGACAAGTTTGTTTGGAGTAGATCCTCCTTTGGCCTAGCAAAGACGTAAGCAACATGGAATTGACAAGTATGGAGAGATTTGAAGTGTCACCAAAATTTTAAGTGGGAGAATGTGAGATATAATAGTTTGGTGCAAGTCAAAAGAAGACAAAAAACAATGGGAAATGAAGAAAAATCTTTGGTTGCAAAGTTAGGCACACACAATTTTGGGTTGATTTCACACTACATGTGTGAAGACTTTTGGTGCAAGATGAGCCTATAAATAGAGGCTCATTCTTCACCATTTGAGCATCACCAAAACATCCCAAGTTAGAGAGAAAACATAAGCTTTCTCTTGAGTATTTTTCTTCCTCTTTTGTTGTTCTATATTTGTGAGTGAGAGTTAGTTTCTCCTATTATTTGAGAGAGTGATATTGTTCTCTCCTTATATTAGAGAAAATGTTATTGTAAAATACTCCACATCATAGTAAAATCCTCCATTACTTACCCATGGTTTTTCCCTCGATTTGTTTAAGGGTTTTCCACGTAAATCTTGTGTCTCTACTTTCGCTGTTCTCATTCATATTTTAGCTGCGTGATACTGCTTATCCCCGACCATTCCGCTGCGCCGATACCCAACATTCTGGACTAATCATGTTCTCATGACCAACTTTCTCCAAAAATAGTTTCCAAGCTTCTTCCTCATAAAGAGGTTGTACTTTCATGGTGTCTTAGCAATGCATCTTCTTACACACGTCTAATAATCGACTGGTTATAATCACCTTGCATCCATCCGCTCCGAGAGGAATTCCAATCTTTTCTAAATCAAAATACTTCCATATATCATCCAATATGAGTACAACATTCTTCCTTTTTCCCAGTCGTTGATGCAGAATGGCGGCTTTTTCCTCTTCATCATAATCTTTTGGAAGATCAAAATTCAATTTTTGGGCTAAGTCATTCTGCAATTTGTTGATATTAGCCTCTTGGGAGACAGTGACCCAATAAACATGAAGTTTATCAGGTGTACCTTGAAGATTTGAGCAAATATGTTTGTGAATATGCTCTGCCAACGTTGTCTTGCCAACACCTCCCATCCCGTAAATACCAATAATTGGGACTTGGTCAGACTTTGCCTCTACCCATGCCAAGATATTATCCAATTCTTGCTTCAATGCTTCACCGTGCAATTGTGTCGAGAACAATCGTTCCCTGCTGATTTCACATGCATCAATTACGAGCTCACGAAAAGTTTCACGTTGCTTAATGAGTTCTCCTACTCCTTCAATCAGCTTTTTCAAATGAGTTCCTTGCAACAGACATTTGCAAGTTTTAGGTTCTTGTAGTTTTTCAACTTTGATTTTGAACTTTTCCACATTCTCCAACCAATTTTCAACTTCCATTGTTCTCCTCTTCTTACCCGATACCTCTTCTCTCTTCACTTCTTCCTCTATGTCAGACACTTTACTTTCCAATGCTCGCAAATTATCCTCAAAAGTGTGCATATTGTCCTTGAAGTCAATGCAATTGGTGAATCTTTCCCCTGCAACTTCTTTTACAAAGGTAGCTATTACTTCGAAAATCTGACAGAAAAATGTCTCTAGAATTTCCATACTTCTTTTCATGCCACCACCTAAAAGTATTCATGTAGTTAATTATAACTATGTACCAGGTGATCATAACACTAAATTTCATCATCGGAATAGAAGAATTAATAAAAAGTTTTTCAAACTTAACATGTTTAATTTATATAAAAACTGCATGCGAGTTTTACATATTAATTTTAATCAGTATAATTATTTTTCCCTGAAATCAAAGAAAAAAGTTTAAGAAATATATTGCAATATACTAACATGAATTTATATAAATTTTTGTAATTTATTTATTTTTTGTGAGAAATATAAAGTTTTGTAATTTATACATATATTAATAATGTAAGATATGTGTATGCATGGGTTAGTGAAACAAAGAAAATACACGAGCTAATAAGAAAAACAACACTAAAGTAAATTTAGATTGTCTAGTCCTTTTAGTAATTTTTCAGGTTAAAGAAAGCTAAATTTAAAAATTACGAAGAATGGTTCCTTTTCAAACTTTTGGAAAAAGATAAGAGCTATATTTGAGTTACATTTATTGTTATGAATATGAAGAAAGTTCATGCTGAAGTAAAGGAAATTTGATAATCATAAATGTCATTGCTAATTGGTGATCATAGTAAAAACCAGAAATTCAGAAATTATATGACAATTTTTAACATTTGTGATTGCGAATCAATAAGGGTAATTCAAGAAAATGTCAAAATCTCAATTTCTCTTTAAATTCAAAGAGGTTAATAGTATTTTTTCATATGAATAAATTATGAATTTCTAAACCTCCTTGTAAAATTTTGAACCAAGGGTAGAGGGACGTTTAGCCCAGGGGTTGCACATGCACCCTCTGGGCCTCTGGCTTATCCCTCTTGTTAATTGACATTTGACATTAAAAGAAAGAAAAAAAAAAGTACATAGCACAAACGGACAAATCACAAAGCAAGTCCTACTTTAACTTATTGCTTGGTGAATCAGCTGCATTAGTGTTAGTAATTTTGTATTATTGTATATCGTCTCATCCATCAAATCTTTAACTATATTGTCAACTTTCCTATTCCAAAAACTTCTACAAGCTCAAAGTATCGTAGAATTGCAAAATTCAATTACGAATTTGAGTTAAGCTTTATCTTTTATCAATTATTATGATAATTAGTTGTCATTAAATTTTTTTTTATGTTTTACTTAACTTTTTCTTCTATTGACAATGACTATAGTTGTTTAGTTCTCTCCGTTTTGTATATTAAATCATTACTATATATACTTTTTGTTTATATTTTTATATTTGTTATAATGTGCATCAAATGAGGGCGAGTTAGTTGAAGACTTTATTTATACTGCTTAAATTAAGTATTTATTTATGCAAAAATGAGTGTTCCCAGATCCCTATTATTGATTCTGTCGTTGTAGTGCACTCCTTGATCTCGGGTTCTGGTTTCGCCACTGTTTTGAACAACTTTGCTAGCATCATTTGATTTTAAGATGAAACCTCTATGAATCTTCATCCACATATGACTAGGTTCTCATATACATACAACTCGTATTAGTTAGTATTAGAATACATCATAATTACTAGACCGCCATATAAGATCTCATGCCACTCCACTTTATATCAATTGATTTTATGAGTTCGGATGTAACCCCCATGAGTCTCAACACAAGAGAAAAAAATAAAATTTACTTGGGAATGAAATGATAAAAACAATTCCAATTAGATTGGATATAGCACACTGAATAGAGTAATTAATCGTTATACATTGTCATATATCTCTTGCAAAATCACCCTATTACAAAATTAGTATTTAAGACCAAACTTAAGGGCCTCGGATAGCATTAAAATTGATTGTAATTCGAAAATAGTTATACATTGAAATATAGAGAAACATTAGAAGATTCCAAATAGCATGAAACTATCACAATAGGTTAAAAATCAAAACTTATAAAATTATTAGCCATATAATACTTCCAAAAACTATGTTACATATATAAGTTTCCATCATAACATAGTATTTACCCGTAATAAATGTATTACATATTATATTTGGTATATAATACTCGAATTGTTCAAATTATTAATCATAACTAGTCATTCTTTTTCTCAAATACTCTACTGGACTTATTGTTAACATGACATGTGTGTCACGCCCCGAGTCCAGAACCTCGGACTCGCAAGCGCGACTAGTATTGTAGGTATAAGAAATAACTACGTGGGCCTCTTTTCTACTGGTCCAAAATAGTTAACCCAAACTATTTTGTATACCCACAACATCCACTTATAAACCACTCACAAATACTATCAATATCTGATGTGGGATGTCACATACACCCCCGTTAAGGACTTGACATCCTCGTCAATGGCACACATACCTAGGACCAACTAGGTGGTAAAGAATTCTAGAGGTGGCTCCCACCAGCTTTCTCGGTGTAGCACTTTGTCCCGCATAGCACTTAGCTCTTGCACTGCCTAGTGACCTGCTCTGAATACTATTATGTCACGCCCCAAGTCCAGAACCCCGGACTCATAAGCGCGACTAGTGTTGTAGGCATAAGAAACAACTACTTGGGCCTTTTTTTTACTGACCCAAAATGGTTAACCCAAGTTATTTCTTATACCCACAACACCCACTTATAAATCACTCACAAACACTATCAATATTCGATGTGGGATGTCACAATGTGTGTTTGAATTTTTTAGACTTAAAAATAATTTTAGTGTTGATTTTTTAATTAGTGGGCTTAGAATCGCATGATTTATGAGCCTTAGTTACAATCATTTTTTCTCTGTTCGTTTGCCAATGGAACTAAATTAATAAAAGTGATGGATAATCTACATATATAGCTGCATATAAAAATTGAAGAATATTGCTTTTAAGTAGTTCTTTGGTCTCAAATATTTTGGAAGGTATACTACATAGAATGTCTATTTGACACCTGATACTCTATGTTGACAATAATATAGTCTCATTAACATTTAATCCACACTCATTTAAGAAAATAATATTTTTATTTTCTGCTCTCTCATTTCTATTAATATAGTATTTGCATCAATAAACACAACTACCTTTTCCATTATTGTACTTTTAGACCTAGTTATCGATATCGTATGAACGATACATTTCGATACTCCTCACAATCGATGCAAATCAATAAGTGAATTATAAATTGGTACAAATCGGAAGTTGAATCTTGAAAAAAATGGTTGAATCGCACGATTCTTTACCATTCATTGATTCGTACGATTCATGGTTAGCAACTTTTTTTTTTGGCTTCGTCCGTGTGCTTTGCTGTAAAGTAGGTGAAAAAGAAATATAAGATGGAAAAGATGTGGGACAAAAGTAAGTGGGAAGAAAAGTAAAGTTTTTTTTTTTTTTTTAATTATTAGTTCAACTTTTGTTAGTCAAAAGTGAAAAAAAAAAACTTATGTTGATGATTGATCTATTCTGAAACAAGCATGGTCTATGAACAAACGCAGAACAACGGTTAGTGTGTTTTTGAGTTTCACTGATGTAGAGGTTGAGAATCTCGCAGTTGAAGTTGATTGGCTACTCTTGTCGAGCTGGATTTCCAGGTCGGCTTCCTGACCTGGATTTTCGGGTGGGTCTCCGAGCTGAACTTTCATGTTGACTGCTAAACCTGCACAAGAAAAGGGAAGAAAAAGACAAGGTGATGACCTAGATTTTCTCTTCGGGTGTACGAATGATTAGTATGTCCGAGTTGGTGAAGTAGCTGAGAGTATTTAATGATGAGTTACCTCAGAAATGAAGGGGTGGAGCTCTATTTATACTAAATTCGGATCTGATAGCATTTAATACGGCGCAACTTTATATCCCATCAAGGCTTTATGTCCCATCAGGACAGCTGGCTCACAGGTCAGGGTTTTCTTGGGTCTAGGTAAGGTCGGATCAGCATCTAGGTTTGGCATTAGCTGAATACGTTGGCCTTGGCTTGGGGTGGCTAGCCTCAGCTCGGCGTGGGTGTCTTACCTCAGCTCGGGGTCCCCCTCATCAGTCCCCCTCCCCAAGTCGAGATCGAGAGGGTGAGATCTAAATTTGGGAGTTAAACCCGAACTAGAGGTGCCCCGACCCCTGTAGAGCAAGAATGGCCACGTCAGCGGTGTATGCCCTTCAGATGACTGACACGTCACCTGGCAATTATGACAAGATGCGGCGTTTGGGATTCCCGAGGCGATTACAGGAGTTGCCTATAAATAGGGCCCTGATGTCTGAGATTCGTTTCACACTTTGCTTACGAAATTTGGAGAGCTTTCAAGTCGGCAACCAGAGTGGTCAGACATTTTTAGCTCGGCAAACAATCTTCTCAGTGTGTTCAGCTCAGGATCCATTAGGTCGGAGCCAATTAGATCGGGTCATCTTCCACAACTAGAGCGGTAGTTACGTCCCGACTTCCTTTAGATATTCTTGTACATATATTTTAATTTATAGACAGGATGGGGAGGTCGGAGTCAGAAGATTCCCAAGCGATGGAGGTGAGATCCTATGGAGGGGACGAGGATCCGTCGAGCTCGAAGTCCACCTTAGATAGAGGTCACGGTGATGACAGCACCGATGTATCTCATGGTTCAGCATCCAAGCCCAAAGACAGTGATGGAGACTGCCAAGTCATTGGGGTCAAGCGAGTGCAGGAAGAGGCCGAGGCGGATCCTTTTGCTGACCTAGGAGATTTGGGAGATAGAGAAGATGGGTTGCCCCTGAACCGGTTGGAGGGGGTTGAGATACCTCAAGAGTATTTAGCTAGAGCCTCCACTGTAGAGCCGATTGAGGCAGTCTCGGTTAGGGCAGTCCGACCTCGGAGCTCAGCTACAGCTAGTGGTTTGTCGGCTCGGGGGAAGAGGATAGAGCAACTGTTCACATGTTATAAGTGCGAGTGCCATTCTACTGTGCAGATGGCCAAAGCCAGGTTAAGGAATTGGTCGGTGGACTGACACCACAAGTTGAAGGTTCCGGATCGGCACGAATTCGCTTGCTATCCTCCTCCCGACCACTTCACTATCTACGACCTCGCCTTCGATGTCATCCGGCTTCTACTTCTCGACTTCATCGCCGGCATTTTGAACTACTTTGAGCTTAGTCCAGGTCAGATGTCACCCAATGGTTGGGCTGTAGTGGTGGTGTTTTATGTATTCTGCCTCGAGAAAGAAGTAGAGCCGACCCTGCGTTGGTTTAGGCAGTTCTTTGTGTGCAATCCCAACCCGAGCAGCCAGGGTGGTTTCATTTCGCAGCTCAGACCAGTAATTCCATATTCACCAAGTGGCACTCCTCCAACAAGGGTTGGCACAACGATTACTATTGGGTCAAGCCGGCTGTGAACCCGGGGTGCATAATGGATTAAAATCCATCTTTAAAGAAGAATATGAACGACGACCCCAAGCTTTCAGACGCGAAACTTGCCCAGGTCGGGGTGCTGAGACCTGAGCCGGTATGCTGATTAATATTAATAGCGTCCTTAAGTGGGATAGAATCTGGACATCAAAGTTATTCGGGAGAGAACTCGACCTGAGAAAGAAGTATCCCCATCTACTTCCCGAGCCCGAAGAGAATGCGGAGTCCAGTTCAGAAGAGGGTCAGTTTGCAAGACCAGCGCCCGACCTCCCCATTATCCTAACTATTGTTGCCTTTTTAAATCAGCTCTCGGCCATTTCTTACTTCTTACCTCTATTTCTTTTGCAGATATGGTGGATACGGGAAAGCTCGCTTATGCTCAGAGAAGGATAAAGGCCGAGGCCAGTGACGAAGTCTCGGCTCAATCTGGCTTGGGTTCTACCGTCCCTCAAGAGCAGAGGCAGCGGCCTAGTGGCCAAGTATGGGAGGTCGGTGCCAAGGTATCTTCCAAGGGGACTTCGGGGTCTCCCCTGCCCAAAAGGTCGAGCTCGGGGATAGCGATCCCGGAGTGCTCGGTGACCTGACCTGAAAATAAGAAACAGCATCGGACCGAGTTCTCCGGGAAATGCAAGACCACGGAGGCGAGCCCTCTCAACAAGAATTTCATGGAAGCGACCAAGGTCGCTCGTGACCCCAAACTGGCAAAGGTCCTGGCAGAGCAACTCTCACTTGACTTGAGGACGGCCATAGTTACGATGAGTTATACTCAATTGTGTAGGTATGGTTATGTTTTTTAGCTCGGCTAATCATTCTGTCTCCTTTGCGCAGGTCGAGTCCCACATTCTTTCAGCTCCCGGCTTGCTCGCCAAGGCCCAGGCTCACTGTGTCGAGCTCGAGCAGTGAGACACCAACGCCCGAGCCAAGCTTGAGGCCTAGAGGGAGGAGGCCACCAAAGGTATAAGGTGGACGCAGCGGAGATTAACTATCTGAAGAAGAAGCTTGAGGCGCAGAAATCCCGACGTGAGGCCGCGGCCAGAGACGTCGAGCGCTACAAGCAAGAGAGGCGCGAAACCGAGGTAAAACTCTGGGAGCTCATAGATCGGGTCGGCCTTAAAGGGGAGAAGGCAGTAGAAGCCTTCAAGTCTAGCAAAGCGGCCGTGGAATGAGTGGCTGCCGAAGGTGGGATAATGGTCAAGCACACCGAGATGGAGTACTACTTCTGAGGCCAAGTCGCAACTTGGGAGCGAGCGAAGACCTTTCTTCCCACCTCCAATAATGATTATATTGAAATCTTGGAGGCTCCACCGCCTTGTATTAGAGTAATGTTGAAGAGATGCTAGTAGAAAAATTCTTGGAAGGTGATGGGAAATATGAAGGAAGAAATGTGTAATAATTGACATAAAATGATGGTATACAATGTCCAAAAAGTAATACTTTATTTCTCTCCAAAATTTATTGGCATCCATGTCATCAAGAACCATGCTAGTAAAGAGGGGAGAAGAATATCAAAGATGAAATTCAATGGCCACTTTTTCCTTTTCCTTTTCTCCTACTCTTCCACTTTTTCTCTCACACAAATGATTGTTGCCTGTTGGCATCTATCACCACTCGTGCCCATTCTTTTTTTGTTATTTAGTCTATTACCTATAGTGGCTACTAAATGGTGGGCGCTGCTCAGACAATTGAAAAACCCAAAAAATAAGAACGATTAAAAGTCATTTTTAGGGAATTTCAGTTCCAATTTAATTCCAACAAATTTCTTATTTTTAAAAAAATATATATTTTTATTTTACTTCAATACCTTTCCTTATCTAAATTAATCATATTATTATAATATTTTCCATTTATATCTTTGTTTTTTTTCTAAACAACATTCTATTTTTAATTACTTATTTTTATTTTTTATCAATATTAATTTTATTTTTTAATTTTAATCTTTTTCAATAGTTTTATATTTTTATTTACATTATTTATTTTCATGACGATATTCTATTTTTCATCATTAATATTTATTTTATTTTATTATCTTCGTTTAGGCAATTGGAGATCTAAAGAGAGTGTTAGGGGATTAATTCAGCAACTTCATATTTGAAGATATTGAAATAGCTTTAAGTATTCCCTATTTTTTAAAGCTCTTAGGAAAATTGTTGGATACATGTGGGGAAAGGAGGTTAACGGAATCTATTTCAGATGTCCTCAGATCCCCTGAAAAGATTGGGAAATATTTATATAATTATCAACTCACATAAATTTAGCTGACTTTTAAACTCATTCCTACTTTCAACAGTTTGATTCCTGAGCAAAAAAATGATATTAATAAAAATTAACATCAATAAAAAAAATAATATTAACATTAAAAATTAAACTTTTTTCGTGAATGATCAAAAAAGGTAAATAAAAAACTAAAATAATGTGTTTAATTAAATAAGAGGAATTTTGGAGTTAAAAAATAAAAATTAGACATAAAATTTGAAAAGTTGTTAGAGTGAAATTGAAATAAAGATCCATAAATATAAGAAAAATACTCTAAATTCATTAAATATAAGAAAAAATATGGAAATTATTGTAATTGGCCTTATAATAGCGTCCGTCAAATTCTGATATGTAAATATTTATCCACCATTTTTAGAGGAGGCACTATCCCACGAATAAAGAACAACTATGACCCCAGGGCATTTGGTCTACTGGCATAGTTTCTTGTTTTAGGTGTGAGAGGTCTCAATTTATTTTTAAATTGTGCAGTTAAAATAATAATTAGAAGAAAAGAACCAAACTAGTTGACCCTGCCAATGGGCAGGCGATCTGGACGATGTGTTGCAGTTAATATATTGGTTGGCATATGACGTCTCAATGATTTTGCTTTCACGTATGGAGGCTTTGATACTATGTAGATACGAGGAGGACTTTGCTCTGAACACTATACTTGGTCCTCCTCCTTTTTGCTTGGACAAGCACGAATGTTTCCTTCGCTAAAAAAAAATGCAACTTCACATTGAACGAGCTGCCATCAATACCCCTGTGCAGGTCTGCCTTTATGGTGTCCTTACCTCTCTGTGGAGAAATTGAATGTTTGGGTGTATAGAATGTGCATGTTCTGACTCTGTTATTGCCACAGGGAAGTGTTGTAGATGTTGCAATGTGTGCCATGTTAGAGATACCAAAGAATGAAGATTTGGAGAACCCTTCTTTTACAGGTCAGTGTGTTAGAAAAGCCAAATCAATAATGAGAAAAACATATTCATTTAAACACTTTTTTAAGGTCACTCTAATTTGCTCAAATTTTACAAGAAATACGAATCCACTTTAGTGGAACTCTGCATATATATGCTAAATAAAAAGTGATTTTTTTTTTCTTTTTCCCTGGAACAGGTTCATGATGAAGTAATTCTAGAAAGGACAACAGAGTCAGCTGAATAAGCCAAAGCCATAGCGGTTGACTGCATGTCAAAGCCCTTTGGCGGAACAAATTTTCTTAGAGTCGGCCTCTCTGTTGACGCTAAGTGTGCCCAGAACTGGTGTTCTGCCGAGCCAAGTCTGAAACAGATTTTCTATGAAAGCTCTTCTCTCATAGTAGAATCCGAGGCTTATCTGTGCTTTGAGGATTGCTAATCTATCTGCAATCACTGCAAGTTGTGGATGCGCATCTGTTCGTCGCAGTTGTTTTGCTGGCTTTTGCTGGTAATCTTGCAATGAAATTTGACACGAAGAACGGAAATTGTATGTATGTCGATGGCAGTGGCGGACCCAAGCATCCACACTCAGGGTGTGCACTCGTACAGTGAGAGAGTTCAGCATGTGCACAAAGTATCAAATATAATAATTTTTCTAACAAAAAAATACCAAAAAACAAAGATTTTTTATTTTTTTTCCAAGGTGAAGATGTGCACGTGCACATCCTCACCAGCATGTGCATCCGCCCCTAGTCGATGGCGCTGTAAGAAATTTGTGCGATGTGTAAATAGAGTTTTCTTGCTCTTATGGGGATAATTGTATGCATGTCTTCTTGTTTATAAGAGTTCCAAGTATTGCTTTTCATCTTCTCCCTCTATTTCTGTAGTTGCACATCCTCACCAGCATGTGCATCCGCCCCTAGTCGATGGCGCTGTAAGAAATTTGTGCGATGTGTAAATAGAGTTTTCTTGCTCTTATGGGGATAATTGTATGTATGTCTTCTTGTTTATAAGAGTTCCAAGTATTGCTTTTCATCTTCTCCCTCTATTTCTGTAGTTAAGTGTTTCTTATCTTTGCACATTTTAGTGTCTTTGATGAAACATGCACAGCTGCAAGTGGTCATGATTCATTGTTCCTTGGTCTCTTGTTTATGGTACAAAAGTTCCTATGAACATGAGAAAGGCCTTTCCTTTAAGTATTGTTTTACGTAATTGAAAGTAACCAATAGAGTTTATAACGAAACTTTGTTACTGATTCAATATAAAATACATTTCGTAATCTTTTTTCTATTTGAGATGAGTAAATCTTCACTCTTTTTGTGTTTACGGGAAAAGTGAAAAGATGAGACAATTATGTAGGGTTAGTAGAACTGGAATTTCTACTATCACAAAAGTAAAATATTTCTTTCATGACATTATAAAGCTAGTAGAAAGATTAATGGTGATAATACAATGATGCAATACTGAAATAGGCATCGAGTATGGAAATCAAATTGCATTATCATCATTTTATTATTATTGAATTTCTTTATAACATGATGAAGATATTTAAATCTTGTGACTCAGATAATTGACCTTTTTCCAAATCAATGTATTCAGCAATCATCTTAGTCAATATCTCAAACCTATTATATAGTAATCAAAGCACTATCCCAAAACAGAAGATACAAAGCCTATATCAATTCGTTAAACCAACATCTCCACAAAAAACTAATATTTAAAACAAAATTCAACATAACATTTTAACCTACATACATATAATAGACAAATCTGAAGATTGAACATTGTTCTTTCATGAATATCAGCCAAACACTCGAGTAAATTCTTCACACTTACTCGTCACGATTTGTAAATGATGAGTAGAAGTATAGTCAGTATAAATTATCTAATACGTTGGATTTACTCCTAAAAAGAATAAAATATCACCGAAGGGCTTTTGAGGTTCAAAATTAAAGAATAAATGTAAGAGAAAACTCAACAAAAAATTATGAATTAATTGTAAAGTGAATTGATAGTTGAACCCAATGTCTCGGTGTGTCACTGTAAACAATTCCAGTAATATTCACAATAGTTCATATATACATAAATAAACAAAGTCATTTGATAATGAAAGTAATATGCGGATTCTTCCAATAGTATAAACATATGTGAAGTCATTAATTATCATATAATTGCAGCTACATTTAACCTTGGCTGCTTTGATCAAAGAAGAATGAATATCTAGCCCCGACACTAGGCAGGAATATATGCATAATTAACACATATGGTGCATCTTAACTAAGACTAACACAAACTATCGACCATTAATCCTCCTCGCTTAGGATCTAAGTCGAGTGTTTATCGATCCAAGACTAGCAATTAGACACAATTCAAAGATATCCATTTTATACAGGTCATAAAACTTTGAATCCATTTATGCTAAAGATGTTTAAGAAATTAAACTAGCTTTCAGAAATATAAATAAAACTTACTAAATTCATAAACATTGTTTGTTAGAGAAAAAGTTAATAGTAAAAAGCATACTTTGACGTCATTTTAAGACAAAAGATTTATCTATCTCGGACTGTAGAATATATCAATATATAATTTTAACATCTATGAATAGGGAAATATAAAAAATGTCTCTCAATCCTTGCTTCGAACATGTAGTAATGTGCAAAAATAATATGTAATAAAATAGCAGAGAAAGAGCTACAAAAACTTACCTAAGGTGTCGAAAAACAATGTCACTTCAATTATCTCTCAAAAGTATTTGAGAAAGGGGTGAAGGACATTGTTGGAGTTGGGATGGTCCCACTCCAATGATTCCCACCATTCTTTTTCTGTTTCACTTATCGTGATCTCTTTAAGAGAAGGAGGAGGAGATGGCTGTCGATCGATGAGGGGAAGATAGAGAGGCAACCGACTCACCTGTCTACACCCTGTGATATGGATAAACTTGATGGAATCACAAATCATGATTCTGTTGCAGATGCTCTTCACTTGTGGCAGATTCCATAGGTCCAACTCTTCTAACTTTGGGAAGGGAAGAGTTGGGTTTTCATCTACAGATGAGGGATTAAAGAAAGGCAGTTTCTTTATCTTCAGACAATTACATATGTAGATGCGCTGAATGGAATCACAACAATTAACTACTCCCTCATAGATGCTGTCTAATTCTGGCAGATCATACAACCCGATTATTATCAACTTTGGGAAGGGGATGATATTTGTGTATTTGTTGTTGTTGTTGTTGTTGTTGTTGTTGCTGCCGCTACTACTTGAAGAAGAAGAAGAAGGTGCTGAGGGATGAGGTGGCTTTTCATCTGAAGAGGGATGAAAGAAAGGCAGTCTCTTTAACTTTGGACAGTTACCTATGTAGATCCTCTCAATGGAATCACAACAGATAAATTCTCCCTTACAAATGTTATCCAATTCTGGCAGCCCCCATAGATCGATCTTTATCAACTTTGGGAAGGCAATACTGCTGCCATTTGAAGTCGAATCCACACCCTCATCCTCTTCATTGTCTGCTATTATCTCATCCATTTGACGACAATTAACGACTATAATCTTCTCCAGGTTTCGAATTGTGTGGGAATAGCTTCTTCATTTTGTCACAATCAGAAATCCCCAACTTTTTAAGAGAGGAAAAGGTGCCACGTGGAGGAAGTGCCGCAAGAGCTCTTGGTTCCCACTTGATTAACCCAATAAAATTTTCCAAGAAACTTAGTTCCAAATACTCAAGATTCTGCAGGGGTCCATCATCATCCTTAGAAGCAGATGAGATCCTCATAATGCTTTCTATTTCGTCACACTTTTCAATTCTGCAAAACCGAAAGTCTTTGGAATTGTATAACGATGGAACATTCTCCAACAAGCAGGAGCTTAACCCCTTGCATTTAATAAATGTTAGGTGCCGAATGTTGTGAGGCAGCGAAACCACATCTCCTCCACCTTTTTTAAAACTGCATCCTTCTGATATGATATCACGTTCATAATTGTAGATGAACCCGTCATTAAAAGAATTATCAGCACTTGCTCCAATTCGAATTTTATAGAAAGTGAGCCGCGGTGATTTATTGAACCACTTGGAATAAAATATGTCAACATCAACCCAACCCGCAAATTCTTCTAACAGCTTCAAAGTTTCTACTTCTTCTGATTCTACTTTTATGTGAAATGGAAGTAATAGGCGCTGAAGACGAGCAAGTTGAGGTAACAATCCTCTTGGGATCTCTTCAAGTTTCTCTACTTTATGCATATTTAAGCATTTGAGTTTGACCAAACATTCCATACCCTCTGGCACTCTTTTAATTCCAGTCTCGCTCATGTCCAACTCCATTAGTGTTGTCAGCTTTGTCAATGACGGCATATGACAAAGTCTGTTACAACCCGCAAGCAATAGTGCACTGAGATTCTCCAACTCCGAGATGGAGTTTGGTAAAGTCTCAATATGAAAGTTAAAACTTAAATTGAGAACTCGTAAACCATGCATGTGAGCAAAGAGAGAATCTGGAATCAACTTCAAATCATTATGGCTCAAAATTAGTGTCGAAAGTCGAAGACATCTAGGTGATAAGCCCTCGGAAATTTCAACAATCTTATTGCGCATTAAGGACACCTTATCCAACTCCTCTGTCCACACTTGCTCATTTGGTACTTCATATAGCTGCACGCCAGCTTTTATCATGAACCTAGGCTTATTTCTTGTGATTTCTACTGCCATCTCTCTAACCAAATCATGCATCTTCACATATTCTTTTCCAGCACTTTCCAATAAGCAGTTCTTAACCAGTCTATTGAGTAGTGCTTGGCCCTGATCAAATTCTGCGGCCCCGACTTTCCCTTTGATTCATCAATCCCTCAGAAATGAATAGGCTTATCAATTCATCTCTTGGAATTTCATGGTCTTCAGGATACAAAGAACAATACAAAAAACATTGCTGCAACCTCGGATCCCTCAAATGATTGTAACTATATTGAAGTATTGGAAATACCTCACTTTTTAAATCATTTTGCCCCATGATAGAGTCCTTCAATTCTTCCAACGCATCACTCCACTCATGAATGTCATCCACCCCAATCATGCTTCTAGCAACAATGATAATTGCAAGTGGCAATCCAGAGCACTTCTTAGCCATTTTCTTGGCAACTTCTTCCACTTCCGGACTAAGCTCATGCACACAATCAAGTTTTTCCAAAAATAGTTTCCAAGCTTCTTCCTCAAGACGAGGTTGTACTTTGATAATATTATTTTTGCAGCCCATCTGATCACACACATCTAGTAATCGACTGGTTATGATCACCTTGCATCCATCCATTCCAAGAATAACTCCAATCTTTTCTAAATCAAAATACTTCCACACATCATCCAATATAAGTACAACATTCTTCATATCTCTCAGTAGTTTATGCAGAATGGCTGCTTTCTCCTCTATATCATGATCTTTTGGAAGATCAGAATTTAATTTTTTGGCCAAGTCATTCTGCAATTTGTTAATATCAGCCTCTTGGGAGACAGTGACCCAATAAACATGAAATTTGTCAGGTGTCCCTTGAAGATTCATGCAAATCTTTTTGTGAATATGCTTCGCCAAAGTTGTCTTTCCAACACCTCCCATCCCATAAATACCAATAATTGGGACTTGATCAGAGTTTGCCTCTACCCATGCCAAGATATTATCCAATTCTTGCTTCAATGTTTCACCATGCAATTGTGTCGTGAATAATCGTTCCCTGCTGGTTTCATATGCATCGACTACAAGCTCACGAAAAGTTTCGATTTGCTTAATGAGTTCTCCGGCTCCTTCAATCAGTTTTTTCAAATGAGTTCCTTGCAACAAACATTTGCAAGTTTTAGTTTCTTGTAATTTTTCAACTTTGATTTTGAACTTTTCAACATTCTCCAACCAATTTTCAACTTCCATTGTTCTCCTCATCTTACCCGATAGCTCTTCTCTCTTCACTCTTTCCTCTATGTCAGACGCTTTGCTTGTCAATGCTTCCAATTTTTCCTTAAGACTCTGCATATTGTTGTTGAAGTAAATGCAATTGGTGAATCTTTCCATTGCAACTTCTTTTACAAAGGTGGCTAGTACTCCAAAAATGGGACCCAAAATTGTTAGAATTGCCATAGTTCTTTTCACGCCACCACCTAAAAGTATTGATGTAGTTATAAGTCTGTACCATGTGATCATAAAGTTTTGTGACTTATTATTATTTTTTTGGTTGAGAAATATAAATTTTTGTAATTTATTCATATATTAATAATGTAAGATATGTGTATGCATGGGTTAGTGAAACAAAGAAAATACGCGAGCTAATAAGAAAAACAACACTAAGTAAATTTAGATTGTCTAGTCTTTTTAGTAAGTTTTCAGGTTAAAGAAAGCTAAATTAAAAATTATGAAAAATGGTTTCTCTTTCAATACTTTTGGAAAAATATAAGAGCTATATTTGAATTACATTCATCGGTATGAATATAAAGCAAGTTCATGCTGAAGTAAAGGAAATTCGATACTCATAAATCTCATTGCTATTGCTGATCATAGTAAAAACCAGAAACTCAGAAATTATAAGACAATGTTTAACATTTGTGAGTGCGAATCAACAAGGGTAATTCAAGAAATTGTCAAAATCCCAATTTTGTCTTTAGATTCAGAGAGGTTAATAGTATTTTCTCATATCGATAAATCATGAATCTCTAAACATCCTTATAAGATTCTGAATGACTTTACTTTTATCATTTGATTTTAAAATGAAACTTCCACGAATCTTCATCCACATATGACTAGACTCTCATATACGTACAACTCGTATTAGCTAGTATTAGAATACATCATGAATTCCTAGACCACTATATAAAATTTCATGTCACTCTACTTTGCATCAATTGTTTTATGGGTTTGGATGGAACTCCCATGAGTCTCAAAACAAGGGAAAAAAATCAAAATTTACTTTGGAATGATGATAAAAACAATTCCAATTAGATTGGATATAACACACTAAATAGAGTTATTAATCATTATACGTTGTCACATATCTCTTGCAAAACCACCCTAATTAGTATTTAAGACCAAACTTAAGATATAACACACTAAATAGATTGGATATAACACACTAATTAGATTGGATATATAACACACTAAATAGATTGGATATAACACACTAATTAGTATTTAAGACCAAACTTAAGGGCCTCGGATATTATTAAACTTGATTATAATTCGAAAAGGAGTTATACATTGAAATACAGAGAAACATTAGAAGATTCCAAAATTGCATAAACTATCATGAGAGGAGAAAAATAAAAACTTACGAAATTATTAGGCATATAATTATGTTGCATATATAGGTTTCCATTATAACATAGTATTTACACGCAATAAATGTATTGCATACTATATTTGGAATATAATACTACAATTGTTCAAATTATTAATCATAACTAGTCATTCTTTTTCTCAAACACGTCTACTTGACTTATTGTTAACATAACATGTGTTTGAATTTTTTAGACATAAAAATATTGTTAGTGTTGATTTTTTAATTAGTGGGCATAGAATCGCATGATTTATGAGCCTTAGTTACAATCATTTTCTCTCTGTTGGTCTGCCAATGGAACTAAATTAATAAAAGAGATGGATAATCCACATAGCTGCATATAAAAATTGAAGAATATTGCTTTTCAGTAGTTCTTTAGTCTCAAGTATCTTGGAAGGTATGCTATATAGAATGTCTAGCTATTTGACACCTGATACTCTGTGTTGACAATAATATAGTATCATTAACATTTAATCGACAATCATTTAAGAAAATAATATTTTTATTTTCTTCTCTCTTATTTCTATTAATATAGTATTTGCATCAATAAACACAACTACCTTTTCCATTATTGTACATTTAGAAATACTTTTAAGCATGTCTTAGGCGAAAAAATAGTATTATGTTCACACATTTTTCCGTCTTTATTAGTGTAATACTTATGAGGGACCCACTATATTTCAACTTTAAGAGAATGTTATTTTTCACGCATGAGTTTTAACTTAAATCTCATTCTCCTCTATGAGATTTTACCTTTTTTTCAAATTTTCTAGACATCAAATTCTATCAAACAAATATTTAAGTTTAAAAGACATTTTGGTCTATTTATTCAAAATTGACCGACTTAATCCTATTTTAGTGCCTTTAAATTTTTCATTTTTTAATTTTTTATGATTTTAAAATGTTAACTCGTTCAAAAAATGTTACACATTAAGAGTAAAAAAGATCTGATTCAATTTGAGATGTATGTATATGTATAGAAGAAAAGAAAAGTTTAAAGTGAATCTAATTTTTACTGAATGACTTTATTAAATTATTTTATCTATTATGTTGTAATTTTTTCTTTGTTTTAAAATATAAAAAGATGAAAATGACTATCAAAATAAGGCTTTGTATGAAAAAAATTGATGTTATAGAGGAATACAAGTAAAAATAAAATCCGATAAGGAATTTGGAATTTAATCTAATATATACTCATGAGGGAAAATGGCGTTCTCTCCAAGAGCTCTATTTTGACATAACATAGTATCATTAACATTTATCCGAGCGTTGTTTAAGATAGTCAATCTAAAAAGTAGATGTGATTTGAGCCAATTTGGATTTGAAGAAGTAAGATTAAAAGCCTTCATGAATAAATGTCATGAGATGGCTTTTCTGTTTTGATGTGTTTCTTTTAGATAAAAATAATCGCACATGAATTAAGTAGTATATTGGTATAGTACTTAAAGCAGAAGATATAATTGTCTAACGAGATAATCAACATAACTGTAAGCGACGAAAGTGAGATCACCTTTACAAAGTGATGGTCAGACCGAAAGCTAGCTAACACAAGGCCTCCTTTTGTTATTGGGGTGGCAAACTTAATTTGATGCACTTCACAAGAATTGATTATATGATTCCTTTAGATATTGGATAGGCTTCTTGTTTTTTAATTAGAGCAATGTTAAAGAGATGTTAATAGGAAGAAGTTGACCTTGACTTCAGAGGTTGTCCAAAACTTTCTTGGAAGGTGCTGGGAAATTGACATGAAGGAGAAAATGTAGTCACTGAGTTGTAGATGAGGTGAGGTGGCCGTGGGGTGGTTGTGATTACACTTGAAATTATTGTACTCATCAAGTGTATTATTAGTGTGGACCAATTGGCTGTACTATCGACATAACAAAGAAACATGTACTCGTCAATTGGAAGCGACAAACCAAAAATTCAATAGTTTTGGGATGCCTTAACAACCTTTTTTTTTTTTTTGGTATGATGCATGCGCTGCAATGGTAAATATTGAATGTGCCAGAAACTCTATTTTTTTATTTTTTATTTTTGATAAAAAAAAGTCAAACTTAATAGGTTGCGAGTTTAACCCACATCTTTAGAGATTTAAGGGTGTGACTAATTCTCATGCCATTCTAATTATCTCATGATCATAAGCCTACATTTTATTAACTTAATATTGAATGTGCTAGAAACTCATTTCTTTTGGATAAAAAATCTCGAACTTAATAGGTTGCAAGTTTAACCCGCATCTTTAGAGACTAAGGTTGTGACTAATTCTCATGCCTTTCTAATTATCTCATGATCATAAGCCTACATTTTATTAACTTATTGTTTGGCTAATTTTTTATTTTTATTTTTTGTTAGGTAAGAAAGAACTTTCATTAAACTTGCCTCATCTACATCAAGATATTATAATCTACATTCCGTGATCTTCAAATGAACCTATTAAGTGAACCATTTCTATACCTTTTCCCTATGTCTAACTTGTATCCACTATCAAATTAACCAGTTGGTGTTCGTTAAACACGTACAACACCTTGGTGGAGTTCCTAAATATTTCTGTCCCTCCAATTGTGATAAACTGCTCATTCTTAGAATGTGGTATGCATACGCCCATCTGTGAGTGATTCGAGAAATTCTCGCCATTTAAGAGCCCAACCCTCAATTCTGTGAGTGACTTTCTCCACAAGCTTCCTGCATCCCATCTTGTAGAGGATTTTCTTTTGAAGCACAAACTCCATTACATCTGCTGAAGAATTATATAATCTTTTTGAACCACACTAAAGCAATGAAACACATATTGGTAATTCATGAGAGAAAAGATTTACATGTCTTCATTAGTGTTTTAGCAAATTATTTGTATTTATTATAAACATTTTTATGTTTTCTGCAGCATCTCAAAAAGGTTGTTACTAACACATCATACTATGTAATTAGCACCACACATTCCCCAAAGTTAAAATAACCGACATAAATTTCAATAGACGAAACCGAAGATTAATAAACATTGTTCTTTCATGAATATCAAACAAATAAAACAAGTCCTTCCTTAGTAGCGATAAGGTGGCCTTTAGTTCCCCACTCAAGCAAATTCTTCAGACTTACTTGTCACAATCTGCAAATGATGAATAAAGAATAGTGAGTAGAAATTATCTA
The DNA here is from genome assembly GCA_037974665.1 of Ehretia macrophylla. NCBI lineage: Eukaryota > Viridiplantae > Streptophyta > Magnoliopsida > Boraginales > Ehretiaceae > Ehretia > Ehretia macrophylla. The sequence continues at coordinate 25,868,325 of CM075772.1, forward strand.
ATATGCAGGACTTATTCCTTAAAATAATAAAATATAAGTGAAAGGCTTTTGAGAATGAAAGTCAAAGTATAATGTAAGAGTAAACTCAACAAAAAATTATGAATTAATGTGAAGTGAATTGAAAGTTAAATCCAATGAATCAGTCTCGGTGTGCCATTGTAAACAATTCAAACAACATTTACAATTTTTCATATTCATACCTGAACAAAGTCATTCGACAATGAAAGCAATTAGTATGTGATTTCTCCGAATACTATAAACATACACGAAGTTATTCATTGTCATATATTGTGTCGAATAAAAATGTCACTTCAATCATCTCTTAAATGTATTTGAGAAAGGGGCGAAGGACATTGATGGAGTTGGGATGGTCACACTCCAATGAATTCCACCATTCCTTTTCTTCTTCTCCTAACTTGATCTCTTCAAGAGACGGAGGAGGAGATGGTTGTCCATGAATGAGGGGAAGATAGAAAGGCAACCGACTCAACTGTCTACACCCTGAAACAGAGATAATCTGAATGGAACCATAAATCATGATTCCATTATAGATGCTCTTCACTTCTGGAAGGGAATAATAGTTGGTTTTTCATCTACAGAGGGATGAAAGAAAGACAGTCTCTTTATCTTCGGACAATCAGTTATGGTGATCTCCACAATGGAATCACAACAATTAATTGTTCCCTCATACATGCTCTCCAATTCTGGCAGCCATCTTAGCATGACACTTCTCAACCTTGGGAAGGTGATAATATTTGTGTATTCGTCATTGTTGTTGTTGCTGCTGCTACTTCGAGAAGAAGAAGATGCTGATGGAGAAGGTAGTATTTCATCTTATAGAAGGATGAAAGAGAGGCAATCTCTCAAGCTTCGGACAATTATTTATATTGATCTCCTCAATGGAATCACAACATATAAGTTTTCCCGTACAAACGCTATACAATTCTGGCAGAAAACACAGGTTGATACTTTTCAACTTTGGGAAGGCAATACTACTGCTATTTGAAGAGGAACCTACCCCCTCATCTTTTCCTTCATCTGCTATTACCTCTTCCATTTGATCACAATGAGAGACCTCAATCTTCTCAAGGTTTTGAAGGTTGTGTACCACTAACTTCTGTGGGAATAGCTTCTTCATTTTGTGACACCAAGAAATCTCCAAATTTTTAAGAGAGGAAAAGGTGCCACGTGGAGGAAGTGTCGCACCAGCTCCTGGTTCCCACTTGATTAAGCCAATGAAATTTGGCAACTTGTTTAGTGTCAAATCCTCCAGATTCTGCAGGAGTTCATCATAGTTAGAACTAGAAGAGATCCTCATAATGCTTCGTATTCCATCACACTCATAAATTATGCATTTCTGAAAGTCTTTGGAATGGTATAACGACGGGACATCCTCCAACAAGCAAGAACTCAAGCCTTTACAATTATAAAATTCTAGGCGTTGAATGTTCTGAGGCAGCGGAACCACACCTCTTTTGAAAGTGCATCCTACTGAAATGATATGATATTCATAACTGTAGACGTACTCCTCATCAAAAGAATTATCAGCAGTTGTTACAATTTTATAGAAAGTGAGCGGCGGTGATTTCTTAAACCACTTGGAATAAAATATGTCGACATCAGTCCAACCCTGAAATTCTTCCAACAGTTTTAAACTCTCTACTTCTTCTGATTCTACTTTTATGTGATAAGGAAGTAATAGGCGTTGAAGACGAGGAAGTCGGGATAACAACCCTCTTGGTATCTCTTCAAGTTTGTTTGTTTCATGAATATTCAAGCATTTGAGTTTGACCAAACATTCCATGCCCTGTGGTACTTCCTTAATTTGAGTCCTACTGATATCCAACTCCATTAGTGCCTCGAGCTTTCTCAATGGTGGCACGTAACAAAGTTTCGAACAAAACCCAAGCAACAATGCGTTGAGATTCTCCAACTCCATGATGCAGTTTGGTAACATCTCAATATCGCTGAAACTTAAATTGAGAACTCGTAAACTACGCATATGAGCAAAGAAAGAATCTGGGATAAACTTCAAACGATTTTTTCTCAAACTTAGTGTCGAAAGTCGAAGACATTTGGGTGATAAGCCCACAGGAATTTCATCAATATTATTGTGCATCAAGGAAACCTTATCCAAATCCTCTGTCCACACTTGCTCATTTGGTACTTCATATAGCTGCGCACCAGCTTTTATCATGAACCTAGGATTATTTCTTGTGATTTCTACTGCCATCTCTCTAACCAAATCATGCATCTTCACGCACTTTTTTCCACCCCGCTTTGAAACAGCTTCTAATAAGCAAGCATTTACCAGATCATTGAGTATCTTGTGTCCTTGATCAAATTCTGCGGCCCTACTGTCCCTTTGATGCATCAATCCCTCAGAAATGAATAAGCTTATCAATTCATTTCTTGGAATTGGAAAGTCTTCAGGATACAGAGAACAATACAAGAAACATTGTTGCAACCTCGGATCCCTCAAACGACTGTAACTATATTGGAGTATTGGCAATACCTCAATTTTTATATCATTTTGCCCCATGGTAGATTGCTTCAATTCTTCTAACGCATCCCGCCACCCATGAACGTCATCCACTCCAATCATGCTTCTAGCAAGAGTGACAATTGCAAGTGGCAACCCATCACACTTCTTTGCCATTTTCTTAGCAACTTCTTCCACTTCTGGACTAATCATGTAGTCACGATCAAGTTTCTCCAAAAATAGTTTCCAAGCTTCTTCCTCAGAAAGAGGTTTTACTTTAATAAACTCTTTGCAGCGCATTTTCTTACACACGTCCAATGATCGACTGGTTATGATCACCTTGTATCCATCTGCTCCAAGAAGAATTCCAATCTTTTCTAAATCAAAATACTTCCATACATCATCCAATATGAGTACAACATTCTTCCTTTCTCTCAGTCGTTCATGCAGAATGAAAGCTTTTTCCTCTATATCATGATCTTTTGGAAAATCAAAATTCAATTTTTGGGCTAAGTCATTCTGCAATTTGTTAATATCAGCCTCTTGGGAGACAGTGACCCAATAAACATGAAATTTATCAGATGTGCCTTGAAGATTCGTGCAAATATGTTTATGAATATGCTTTGCCAACGTTGTCTTGCCAACACCTCCCATCCCGTAAATACCAATAATTGGGACTTGGTCAGACTTTGCCTCTACCCATGCCAAGATATTATCCAATTCTTGCTTCAATGCTTCACCGTGCAATTGTGTCGAGAACAATCGTTCCCTGCTGATTTCACATGCATCAATTACGAGCTCACGAAAAGTTTCACTTTGTTTAAGAAGTTGTTTGACTCCATCTTTCAGTTCTTTGACATGTTTTCCCTTCCTCGGACCTAATTTGTAGACTCCAACTTGTTCCAATTCAGCTTTTTCATATTCTTTTTTGAACTTTTTCACTTTCTCCAATCAACTTCCAACTTCCATTTTCCTCCTCTTTTTACCTGATAGCTCCGCTTTCTTCACTTCAGTATCTATGTCAAAAGCTTTACTCGTCAATACTTTCAAATTTCCCTCAAGAGCTTGCTTATTATCGTTGAAATCAAGTGAAGTGGTGATTTTTTTCCCAACGCGACTGATGAATGCCTCCACAAGTTTGTCCATAGCTCTGTTCACGTTCTTACCTAAAAATATTCATGTAGTTCACAAGTACGTATAATGCGAGTGTGCATAACATGACTGAACTTAAATTTCATCATGTTAAAGAAAAATGAAATTTTTTTCAGACTACTAGAAAGGAAATACGACTCTCAGTTATCGCGGGAGATCGGGAAGCTACCTAAATGGAGAGTCCACGCATGCACGGATGGTTGATAAATACGTATTATTGGAATAGGGCAACAAGCAATAAAGTAATTTTAGTACTTTGTCACATGATATCAAAAGTAAAGAGTTAAAGATAAATTTCGTAAGATACTAACATAAATTTTATAAACTTTTAAATATGTTTATAGACGTTTTGGTCATATATGGAAAATTCTACAATCATCCAATCCCGTTGAAGACTTGGACCATTGGGTGACTAGCTCTATATCATTCTTGAAGGCAGGCACAAGTAAGACTATTGTCATACTTTAAAAAAAAAAAGACTGTTTGATGGTGAACCCGAGTTATTGTTGGAAATTACAAATCAAAACTTGAATTAACTCTTGAGAAAATGCAGAGGCAAAGCATTTGGTACTCATAAAGAAGATTAATTGTGGATTCATTGTATCTAGTCATGTGTCTTTTGGTATTTTTAGATTCATAGTTAATAATGTGTCTCTTAAATTTCCTAAAGCCATTCTCAATGGAGGCTCTAAATTGAGGGGCTTTAAAAATAAATTTAGAGCCCCTTTGTTTTTTAGAGCCCCATTTAGAGCCCTGTGTATTTTTTAAGGGCTCTAAAAAAAATTCATCACTAGTGGCGACTCTAAATTTAAAGATCTATGGTGGGACCCACCGTCCCTTCCATTTTTTTGAGCCTAAGTTGCCATTTTTTTTTTATTAAAGTTGTCAGTCAGATGTCAAATCTGATTTGTTGAAGAGACCCATGTGGTCAAATCTGATTTGGAAGTGACCCATGTGTGTTCTAAATTTTTTTGTATGGAGCTCAGGCTTTAAATTTGTTGAAACATGACAACTTTGCATAAAAAAATATGGATTTAGGGCTCTATATGTACCATTGGTGTTGCTTTTTTTCTTCTAAAGTCTATATATTTGCTAAAAAGTTGTAATAATTGTGTTTTGAAGCCTCCATTGAGGATGCCCTAAGTGCATTTAGTGTGTGACTCTTTGTATTGCTAGCCACTAGTTTAAATAGGTGTATTGGCTTTGTGTTTTTGCAAGAAGAAGAGTGAAGAAAAAAGTAATAGTGAAGAGAAGCAAAAAAAAGGAGTGAAACATAGAAAAGAGAGAGTGAGAAAAACTCTTTGTAATATTTTGTGAGTTTAGTGTATGAGCATTTTCGTATTCTGAAAACAAAGCATTTCTGTGTGATTTCTATGTGAGGATCTATAGATCCTAAATCGTATTCAGCAAATCTTTTGCCATTTTCCGTAATCCTGTAATTCTTTATCAATATCCAACATAGTGGCATCAGAGCCACGATTCTGAGAGTGTGCATCTTTTCTCATATACAATCTTGTGTAGCCACAACTTCCAAAACTCACTGTTAAAATTATGAAAACTGGAATATTCATAAATGAAGGCTCTATGTGGGTCTCAAGTTCTTTGGGACATTCTCACATATGGGTATGTAGAACCCACCACAGAAGTTGAAGCAACTTACACCACGAAGTAGAAAAATTTTCTCTGTGAAACAAGAAAGAAAGACAAGAAAGCATTGTTTTTGCTTTATCAAGGCGTTGGCGAATTCATATTCGAGAAAATTGCAGAAGCAAAATCAAGCAAAGAAGTGTGGAATAAACTTGTAACTTTGTTCAAAGGAGTTGAACGAGTCAAGAGAGTTTGTTTGCAAACGTTACGATGTTTTTGCTTTATCAAGGCGTTGGCGAATTCATATTCGAGAAAATTGTAGAAGCAAAATCAAGCAAAGAAGTGTGGAATAAACTTGCAACTTTGTTCAAAGGAGTTGAACGAGTCAAGAGAGTTCAAAAGATTGAGCTACTAAAAAAAATATATATATTAGTCAAGATTGATAATGAGAATTGAGGCTGTGTGGAGGTAGTCTTACAGTTGGGATGCTGCGGTTTGTGGTCTTGGGGTATTGGCAAGTGCCTTGTTTGTTGGCCCATGTTCGTGTGCGGAGTTTCGTGGCAACGGGTGAAGTCCGCAACGAGAGCGTTTGTGGATTGGGTGGGGGAGTGTGTTACGTGTTCAAAGTTTTGGGGTCCCCTTGGGTACTGTACTAGAAGCCAAGCCCCACGGGTAGCACGGAACGAGTGTTAACGGATATATCATTTGGTTTCAGGTATTTCAGCTGCTTTAGACCTTGTGTTTCAATGCTTATACTTGCCGACTCTGTGGAAAGGCATATCTTAGCCCTAACCTCCAGAGTTGGAAGCTGGACAGGGCTTCTGCTGCACGCGCTCCCAAACGTTACGAGGTGAGTTTGAAAATACTCACATGCGAGAAGGTGAATCTGTTTTTGATTACTTTTCTCGCCTACTTTCAATTGTTAATCAATTGCAAAGAAATGAAAAAACAATAGAAGATGTTCGGGTGATTGAGAAAATATTGCGATCTCTAACAAAGAACTTTGAGCATGTGGTGGTCGCAATTGAAAAATTGAAAGAATTGGATAAACTCACTGTAGAAGAATTGATAAGATCGCTCCAAGTGCATGAACAACACATGAAGAATAATTCTAATTCTGCCCTGGTTGAATAAGCTTTGGTATCAAAGCTTAATTTGCAAGACCAAAAGTCAAGAGGTGTAGCTACATATAAAAATTGAAGAATATTGGTTTTAAGTAGTTCTTTGGACTCAAATATCTTGGAAGGTATGCTACGTAGAATGTCTATTTGACACCTGATACTCTATGTTGACAATAATATAGTATCATTAACATTTAATCCACACTCATTTAAGAAAATAATATTTTTATTTTCTGCTCTCTTATTTCTATTAATATAGTATTTGCATCAATAAACACAACTACCTTTTCCATTATTGTACTTTTAGACCTAGTTATCAATATCGTACTTGCATACGTTTCGATACTCCTCAAAATCGATACAAATCAATAAGCATAAATTGATACGAAAAAATGGCTAAATCGCACGATTCATTGATTCATACGATTCATGGTTAGCAACTTTTTTTTGGCGGTGTGGGTGTTAGAGCATTGAGAGGACCTTCATCCTTGTGCTTTGCAGTAAAGTAAGTGAAAAAGAAAAAGAAGATGGAAAAGATGTGGGACAAAAATAAGTGGGAAGAAAAGTAAAGTTTTTTTAAATTATTAGTATAACTTTTGTTAGTCAAAAGTGAAAAAAAAAAACTTATGTTGATGATTGATTTATTCTGAAACAAGCATGGTTTTCGAACAAAAGCAAAACCACGGTTTGTGCGTTTGAGCTTCACTGCAATTTTTTTTTTTTACTCTTTTCAGTGATTTAATAGTTATATTAATAGCTCCAATGTTTCAAGAAAAACAAAAAGAAAAGAAAGGGACTGATATTACATGGAATCATTGTTCTATGTTCTAGAGTTACTGAGAAAAATAGGATGCATTTAAGTTGTAATTATTGTAAAAAAGAATATATAGTTCTATTGTTTATTATATATTTTTTGGAGTAAATTGTTTGCCGCCCCCCTATGTTTTGTCCGAAATACTAATTCACTCCCTGTATTTTTAAAGTAAGGTCATTACTAACCTGTATTTTTCGGAATGTAGCTGACACACCAAACACGCTAACACCGTCAATAAAGTTAACGAAACTGACAAAATGACGATTTTATCCTTTCTTTATCTTATTTTTCCTCTGTTATTTCCTTTTCTCCTTTTCTCCTTCATCTTCTTTCTTCTTCATCTTCATCTTCTTTCTCTTCTTATTTTATCACTTTTTTTCACAGAACATACACACACTTTATTTCTCTATCTCTTTCTGATACACGCACACATTTTTTGATTAGCATTCACCTAACCCTTCAAACACCCATAAATTTCTACCTACAATTTAACAAAAAATTAAAAAAAAACCCAAAATCATTATTCATCGTCGTCGCACTTCTTGGATTAAAAGATTTGATTTTTTTGATAATTAGAATCAGAGGTCAACAACAGGAAGCAGCCAACTCTCAACATATCATCAAGTTTGCTGATCCACTTCTGGCATCTAGATTTCGTGTGTGTGTGTTTTGTGAAAGATTGTTACATATATACATATATATATATAATTTGAGATGGACAAGATAGAAGCTAACACCACTACAACAATAAGCTCCAAAACTGACCCAAATTAAAAATAGAAGATTTCAGATCAGGCTAGCCATTATCTTTTAGGGCATGTTTGTGTACTTGGGTCTCCTCCTTGAATGAAATGGGTCTTTATCAATGACACATTTGTGGGGTTTGTAATTAACTCATGCACGAGTGTGCAGTAAACAGAGTGAGAAAGGTAGAATGTTGGGGAAGAAGATGAAGAAAGTATGTTGGTAAAATTATAATATCTCAGGTAGATAAAGAATTGAAAAAAATGGAGTCTTTGAGCTTGGGGAACAAGGAGGGTACAAGAGAGGGACAAATTAGTAAATTTGGAGAAGTTAAGATGATAGGATTTCACCAGCAAGCTGCAAAAAACGCACAATTGTTGCGTGAGCTTCACTTCTAGTTAAGACTGACGGAAGTGTTAACGGATAGGGTCGGTCAGCTATATTTCGAAAAATATAGAGAGGTAATGAGCCTATTTTAAAAATACAGGGGGTGAATGAGTATTTCGAGCAAAACACAGAGGGCGGCAAGCAATTATGTCAAAAAACTTAATTACGTTGTCCTCTAATATAAGTTATAATTACATTTAAATTGCTAAATAATTTTGTCTTTTCATTATCCAAACACATTTACGTCAAAAATACCTAAAGAATCACAAAAATATTTACCAATGTTGATGCAAATAACAAATTTTAACTCAAAGTAATTGAGAAGAACAAAACACATCACTTATCAATGTATTACTAAATAAGTGACCGAATCATGATGATTCACATTTCAAAAAATTGAGAATTCGATTCATAATTTGACAACCATGGTCCCAAGTATCTTAAGGGAAGCTCAATGGGGGGCTCTAAAATGTAAAGCTTTTCATTTTTGGACATTTTTGTACTTTTTTAGAGCCTCATACCCTAAAAACTACCACTATTCATGGAAAAGGGCGTGGGGTCCACCACTTTTAGGTTAAAAGATGCCCAAATAGTGTTCCGGGCTCCAAAAGGTTCAGCAAACCCAAAAGCGGTGGACCTCACGTCTTTTTTTCATGAATAGTGGTAGTTTTTAGGGTATGGGGCTCTAAAAAAATACAAAAATGTCCAAAAATGGAAAGTTTTACATTTTAAAGCCCTCCATTGAGGATAGTCTTAGAAATTAGTATGCTACACTACATAGCCTATTTTGACACCTGGTGCTCTATATATTTAACTGTTGTTTAAGATAGTTGAGGAGAACTATCTTTAGAGATGATCAATCTAAAAGTAAGGTTAAAAGCCATCAATAAATCTCATGAGATGGCATATCTGTTTTCAGTCTGTCTTTTCTGGACATAAATATAATCATCTAACGAGATAATCAATATAATTATAAAAGAAAGTGAGATCACCTTAAAGTGATGAGCAAGCTAAAAGCTAATTACACAAGTTCTCCTTTTGTGCTTTTGCTGGCAAACTCTGATGCACTTGATCACAAGAATAAATGATATGATTCCTCTGATGAATAGGCTTGTATTAGAGCAATGATGATCAGGAAATGTTAATAGGAAGAAGTTGACAAAGGTACTAAAAATAGTAATATTGGATATAAGTATAACATACTAAAAATAGTTATTAATGATTGAATATGTTTCATATATATATATCTAATATCTTGCAAAACAATCCGTAGTAAATTAGAAAAAAAAGATCAAAATTTTAAGGCCTTGGTAGTAGATAACAGATCAACTTCAACTATACAAGCTGAATCATACATATATAGCAAAAATTTGGAAGTAGTTAAACCATCCAGATATACTAGAAATATTTTCAAAAAGTTACGAAAATAGTTGGCATTATAATAATACTTTAAAAAATATTGTTCCACATATATTTTCTCATACATAATTTAGTATAATACACGCAATAAACATTAAATGACTAAGTTTGGCATGCAATATTACTTTCAAAATCATTAAATTATTAATCATAATTAAGGTAGCCTTTGAATTTTTAAGAGAGAGCGATCATTTTGGTGTTTGTTTTCTAATTACAAAGTATGGAATTGCATGGAAAAAAAAATAAAAAGAAAAAAAACTAGCTACCTCAAAGTGATATGAACAAGCTGAAAGCTAACACAAGGGTGTCCTGCTGTGGTTTTGCTGGCACAATTTGAAGCACTTCACATTTCACAAGAATTAATTATATGATTTGTAGCTCAGATGGATAGGCTTGTATTAGAGCAATATAATGTTGAAGAGATGTTAATAGGAAGAAGAAGTTGACCAAGACTTTAAGAGTTTTCGCAACACTTTCTTGGAAGGTGATGGGAAACATAAAGGAAGAAATGTGTAATAATTGAGTTGGCTTACAGTGCAAAGATTCTTGCGCATGTAAGGTGATTTTTCTTTATCCACACATTCCAAGCCCTTTTCTATGTCCTTTTGATTGCCTTTTGTGCGTGTCGGTGGTATAATTACATAGTTTTGAAAATGTGTATATACATACTGTCAACTAATTTTCTTGTTGTTTGATTTAAAAAATTATTATTATATTAGACCACCATTATTGTATGAGTACCCCTCAAAATTACATAGTTTTGAAAATGTGTATATACATACTGTCAACTAATTTTCTTGTTTATTAATTAAAAAAAAGTTATTATATTAGACTTTTATTATTACATGAGTACCCCGCAAATAGCTTTTATTGTATAAGTGCATAGACAAAACTTTGGGTCTTAGAGCATACCCAATACAAAGTTTTAAAATGTAAAAGTTTCTAAATTTGGAAATTTTTAGAGACTGGGTCTCTAAAAAATATATTTTATGATTTAAATATATATGGGACCTACTATTTTTCATAACTTTTACCTCAAAAGTTGTAAAAAGTGATGGGTTCCATGTATATTTAAATCATAAAATACTTATTTTAGAGACCGAATCTTTAAAAATTTTCAAATTTAAAAAATTTTACATTTAAAACCCCCCATTAGAGATGCTTTTAGTTCTGGCCAGGCATGTAGGGGTGCGAGGGAGGTTGTATTGGTTCCCAAAAGTACTGCACCAAGCTATAAAATTAGGGTCGAAAACTGATGAAAGTTTCACTCGTCTCGACAAATGTGCGCCAAGTACCAATTTTGAAAAAAGATTTCCATACATCATCAATGTGTTGAGAGTCGGACTAAATTGGTTGATGTGTGAAAGAATTTCTATCATTATGAATTCACTTGAATAAGTTAGAAATTTTTGTATTTATTATCTGTCACGCTTCGAGCCTAATCTCAGGTCCGCAAGCGTGACTGGTGGTTGTAAGCATAAACAATAATTACTTGGGCCTTTTTTTATTGGCCTAAAATGATTAACCCAAGTTGTTCCTTATACTCACAACACCTACTTATAAACCACTTACAAACACTATCAATATCCGATGTGGAATGTCACATACACTCCCTGTTAAGAACCTGACGTCCTCCTCAGGAGCACACACACCTAGAACCAACCAGGCGGTGAAAGATTCTAGAAGTGGCTTCTATAGATTTAAGAGGTGACTCCCACCAGCCTTCTAGGTGTAGGCACTTTGTCCTGCATAACACTTAGCTCCTGCACCGGCTAGTGACCCGCTCTAAATACCATTCTGTCACGCCCCGAACCCAGACCCCCAGGCCCGCAAGCGTGACTGGTGGTTGTAAGCATAAAAAACAACTACTTGGACCTCTTTTCTACTGATCCAAAATGATTAACCCAAGTTGTTCCTTATACTCACAATACTCACTTATAAACCACTCACAAACACTATCAATATCCGATGTGAGATGTCACATTATCTATGTTATAAGTGTGGGAAATTTACCATTGGGTGAAGCGACGAAGTTTCCTTTGTTGAGACCATTGAAAACCCAAGGAAAGAGAGAATTAAATGTCCTTTATTCTCACATTTTACCAGTCAATTATAGTTTTTTTAGGTTATATTTCGAATATAGAGAAGTAAAAATTTCCAAAATAAAGTTTTCCTTTCTTTCAGTATTTTAACTGATCAAATGCAGCAAGATGTATAGTTTCTTGTCATGTCTCAAAATTTGTATTAAAAATGTAATACGTTAGAAGATTAGGAAATTAAATTCCTAAATATGCAAAGCTCTTTTCGTTGAATAGCAAAATCTAAATAATCTAAAAAACAATACCAAAAAACTAATTCACGATAAGCAAGGTTCTTCGGCCCCGAATCGAGGAATGCAATGCTCGGATCTTGTTCTATCCTTTATCATAGATTTCTCAATGAAAAATATCGAAGTTTGAATAAGAAGTTGACGAAGACTTAGATGCTGTGCAACACTTTTTCTTGAAGGTGTTGAGCGACTTTACAGAAGAGATGTAATAATTGTGGCCCTACATTCAAGACTATGGCTAAAAAGACGAGGTTAGGTGATGCTTTACATCTTTTCTTGACATAAAGGAGAGTCAGGTACATGTCAATAGGTACAAACCGGGCACCTTCGATAATGACATGCTTCACTCAATTGCTGCAAGACAGGTTCATGCTTTAGTTTGCTTAATGCCTTCTAGCATACATCAAGAAAAGGAAAATATTTGAAAATATTATAGCCGGATGAAAACACAGAGTGGAGAGTGGATATCAGGCATTGTTAGGCTCACCCACACTCAGCCAAATAGGTTCAAACTCTAACGTTCTAAAGAATTTCCTTCAAGAAAATCATGTGTGACAATGAGCATAGTGCTCTAAATCTAAATTATTTTCCACCCACTATTTTCAACAGTTTTGGAATGCCTTGTCACTTTTTACTCTTTTTTTTCCTGTAATGCATGCACTGTAAAGGTAAATAATGAATGTGCTAGAAAGTCAAACTTAATAGCTTCTGTGTTTAACCAGCAGCATATTTAGTTTATTGTTGTGATTACTTCTCGTGCCTTCTAATTCTCTCCTGATCGTAAGCCTACACGCTATTTTTATTTTTTTACTTTTATTTCCCTCCCCGAACCCCCAAAGAGACTCGAACCCTGGCTGTCCTCTTGCCAAGGGGTGTAGCCCACCACTGGGCTACACATTATCAACTTATCGTTTGTCTAAATAATTTTGTCAGTCATTATTGACTGATGTTTTTCTCTTTCTGTCAATTTTGCAGTGAAAACTAGGAGAATTACAGATTTGGAACACAAAGGTTGTGAGACATACTTCTCTAATGCTGGCTGTCCAGATGGAATTGCATATGCCAACAAGTGCGTATCTCCATGTTATAAACCATGTTTTAGTTGCAAAACGCTGCTTCAGATGACCACCTTCAAAGTGCAACCGGTAGTTCCTCTAACATCAGAACTAAGGCAGTGATCTGCAGGAAGAATCACAGAAGGAGAGATCATGTATCCAACTGACGATGACAAAGGCATACACATTAAAGAAGTATCTTCGACCCAATAAAGAAGCCTTATGTCACTAGTTGGGATCAGTTTCAACTAAAACAGTCAAAGAATAGAATTCACGATAAGCAGCCATTTAACCCCAACAAAGCAAGTGCATAAATCAACTGAAAACACAAAATACAGCTAAAAGGTCTGCATTGCAGCCTTTGTGGCTTGCTCTTCCAATCACTGCCACTGGAAATTTTGAGCTTCACCTGCTCAGTCAGTTAGTATTATAATTGTATAATCTTACAACATCCCAAAAAATTGAGAATCTGGCAAAATATTTGTATACAGACAATTATGAATCTGTGTTCTTTTACTGCACTGCAAACATGAAATTGAGTTTCATGAAGTATCATAATGCATTTGGATGCAACAGTGCAATCAAAATAACATCTGGGATAGGTAAGCAACTTTTATATAGATCATCTATGAAAAGGTCTTTCAATGAGCAATCTTTACAAGATAGAAATTGGCAACTGTAATTGCTTACAGGTCAATAATGTTCCATCATCAAGCAATTAAGTATTCAGGAAAAAGGAATCACATATATTATGTCAAAAAAATAATACATCAACATGTAACTTATATCGAGTATTGTTCTTATACAAGAAAATACTGTCCTAGTTCGGCTGGCACCTGGGAGTGCTGATGCTTGTTTGAAAAAATAATCGACTAAATTAGATACTAATAGGCCCAACCACATGCATAATCTTGGGAAGAATCTGCTGAGCAAGCCTTGTCCTTACAAAACTTGGTATCGGCCTGGTTGAGCTGAACCTGGAAGTGACGTTGCTTGCATTGTAATATCCTCCAACACACGTTTAAGTTCAGCTTTTGCCCTCTTAACTGACTGTTCGGTAGGACCCTCAATAAACAAGTAAAGCTTTCGCTCCCCTGATCCCGGTATCTTCCCTTGTGGAAAGTACTGCCCCCTAGTTGTGATGGCAGCTCCAGTCCATTCAGATATTGGACCCAAAGTTTCCTTGTGCGTAACCTTCCACCGAGCATTTTGAGGAAAATCATTAATCTCTAGTTCAGCTTCGTAATGTTCGGGCATGGCATTCGCCTGAATCTTAGCTAAATTATTGTGCAGGTTCATGGCGGCTGCAATTGCCTGTGCCCTAGCTGCCGCATCAGTTGGGCCAATGGGCAGTCCAGTCCCCGGGACAACTGCTGCTGGTACACCTGGTATTGTTATACCAGGGACACCAGGCAAAGGAACAGGTAAGCCACCATTAAGTGCACCAGGCACTGGTGTTGGTATTGCCAGTCCACTGGTCTTTCTAACTCCCTCATCTTCATCTTCTGAATCTGATTTATATTCCTCAAACCCATATTCTTTTGCCTGTGCTTTCTTTGCTGCTTTCCTCACTTCATCCTCCTCTTCATTAAATTTAAAACCACTACCACCATATCCAGTCCCATGTGCTTGCTCAAGTCCCTGATTTACTTTTGCCATAAAACCATCAGCAAGAGCTTTCAGGTCATCAGGAACAACTTGCTCAGATAATTCTAAGGCTTTAACAAGATCCGGAGCATATCTTGCATCTTCTTCGGATATAAAAGTGATGGCACATCCCTTCCGACCAGCTCGGCCAGTCCTCCCAACACGATGAACATAATCCTCATAATGGTTTGGAGCATCAAAATTAATCACCAATTCAAGCTCCTTCACATCTAACCCTCGGGCAGCAACACTTGTTGCAATCAACAAATTGCATACGTTGCTCTTGAAATCCGAGATGGTGGATTCCCGATCAGTCTGATCTTTTGCCCCATGAAGAGAGAGGCAAGGGTAACCATGCTTGAGCAGATCCCTGAACAGAGCATCACACTTCTCCTGTGTGTGGACAAAGATTAGAATCTTCCCCTTCTCATACCATTCTCCAAGCATTTCTAATAGTCTAAGGAACCTGTCACTTTCTGGTCTCACCTCGACTAATTGGGTTATGTCTTTGTTCACAACACTCCTCCCACCAACCTGTATTTCAATAGGTTTGTCCAAGACTTTTCGAGCTAGTATTTCAACCTGTCGAGGGAAAGTGGCAGAGAATAGCACAGTTTGACGGTCTGGTCTGGTGTTTTGGACAATTCTTGTAATCTGAGGTTCAAAACCCATATCAAACATTCGATCCGCTTCATCCAAAACCAAATAAGTAACCCTGCGCAGATTAGTAATTTTACCACCACTGGTACACAGTATGTCAATCATTCTACCCGGAGTGCAAACAACAATCTCAGTTCCTCGTTTCAGTTCACTAATTTGTTGCGCAACGCCAGACCCTCCATATACAGGCACACAGCTGAGACCTACTACCTTTGCGAACTTCTTGATGTCACTATGGATTTGCTGGACCAGCTCCCTAGTAGGCGCCATTATAAGTCCAATAGGTCCATCTCCAGACATCAGCGGGGGCTGATCCTTGATATGTCTCAACATTGGCAACACGAATGCAAGAGTTTTACCAGATCCTGTCTTGGCAATACCAATGCAGTCTCGTCCACTCATGATTATTGGTAGTGCCTGTGCTTGGATTGGTGTGGGCTTCTCAAAATTAAGCTTCTTTATTGTCTCTAGAATTTTAGTTGATAATCCAGTCTGATGCCACGTTTTTACAGGCTTTGGCACATCCTTCCCATGTATCTTCAATTCCAGTTGTTTCCGATAAGCAGCCACCTCCTCTGGAGTCATTCTTGAAATTTCCTTCACTTCAATATAGAAATTCTTCCGGAATGGTGGATAATCAATTTTCGAATGGTCAACTATTGATAGTTTCTCGACCTTGGTTTTCTTCACCCTCTTCATAAACTCTTCGTCATCTTCATCTTCCAAAGGATTTTCCTCATCTTCAATGTCCTCATAATCTGAGTCAGAATCTTCACCAGGAATGATCCTTCCCATTGATTTATTCACTCCCTTCTTAGACTGTTCTTTGGTATTCTTACTGCTTTTGTCCTTTAAATCAGTATCCATATCATCGGAAGCCGGAGGTATAGCACTATTTAGCTTCTCAACTTCAGGCAACACCATAGAATTCATGAAAGCATCCAATGGGTCAATTTCTTCATCAGCAACAGAACCATCGCCACCATTCTGTGAAGCAGGGGCACCGGTCCCATTCTCAGAATCAACTGCCATGCCATCTCGATCCTCATCCGTTGGCTTGAGATCTCCATTTGCATCCACATCCATGCCTGTTTTTCCCTCCAGGGCTGCTTCTTCATCATCAGATTCCCCTTCCAGAGTCCAGTTCTTACCAGACTTGGGTTCATCAGAAGTCGCCTCAACACCAAGTTTTTCTCTCTCAGCTTCTTCCCTTTTTCTTTTTAATTCCTGCCATTCCTGAACTCTCCTCCTCCGCTTCTCCATTTCCTCATCCAATTTTCTTTGTTCCTCAGCAAGATCTTCTTCTCGGGTCTTCTCTTTACTCTCTGAAGCATCATCCTCATTCTTTCTTTCAGGAGCAGCATCTTCACTATCCTCCCTATGCCTATGGGACTTACTGCTACTGCGCTCCCGCTCGCGGTCGCGGTGGTCCTTATGATCATCCTCTCTCCTACGCCTCTTTCTATCACGACCCCTCATACGATCATCAACATCATCATCACTACCATAATCCCTCTCAGCTTCACGACGCTTCTCCCTTTCCCTTATCCTCTCTCTCTCTTTCTCTTTCTCTTTCTCTTTCTCTTTCTCCTTCTCCCTCTCTCTCTCCCTCTCCCCTTCTCTTTCCCGTTCACGTTCTTCTCTCCTTTCCCTCTCTCTTTCTCGTTCCCTTTCCCTCCTCTCCCTTTCCTTTTCTTTCTCCTTCTCCCTATCCCTATCTCTATCTCTATCTCTATCTTCCTTGTCCCTGTCCCTCTCCTTATCCCTCCTCTTCTCTCGGGCTCTTTCCTCATCCCGGCCCCTTGACCTCTCCTTCTCCTTTTCTTTTTCCCTATCTCTATGCCTATCCTTATGCTTCTCTCTATCCCTATCCCGATACTTACCATCCTCACCCCTCCTTTCTCTCTCGCCCCGCCGACTCTCCTTGTCCCTATCCCGATATTTATCATCATCAACACTCCTCTCTCTATCCGACCGCCGACTCTCCCGGTCTCTCTCCTTCTTTTCCCTCTCCTTCTCCCGATGACTCCTCCTCTTCCCCTCCGAATCCTCCTTCCTAGACTTGTGTTTCGACTCCTCCATCTTCCCACTCACCACTTCCACCTCAAATTCTATCGATATTCAAAACCCTAATTCACTGCCACGTAATATCCTCCAATGTAGTCAACTTCAGCTCGAATTTTTACTAACTATAAATGAAATTAAAAAAAATGTACTAATTAGTTAAAATGAAAATGAAATTTTATTACAGATTTTACAAATAATGAAGATAAATTATAATAATAACATTAAATATGTAATTCAATCAAGTAAATAATTAAAAAAAAAAAAAGCATACAAACCTGCTAGTATAATAATAAGCTTGAATTTTCGACAAAAAATTTAGAAACCCTAGCTTCTTCTTCTTCTTTTTTCTTCTTCTTCTTCTTTGGCGTCGTATCTCTTCTTTCTATTTGCTTCGCTCGCTTCTTTATGTATTCACTACTCTCTTTTGTCTCTTCGGGTTTGGGTCTTCCGTTTCGGGTCGGTTTTGGGTTCATTTACTTTATAAAAATAAGTTTCTTTTTGGTTTGTTGATAATTTCAATTTTACCATAAATAGCAAATTGCTTATTGTATATTTTGTCATTTTAGTATTTTTGCAATCTTTAACTAAGAATTTTGCTTTGTGAATTACAAAAGTATGATGACTCGACGGATAACTTTACTTGTTCTTATTCATTGAATTGATTGAGTTTATTTCAAAACTTGATTAGGTTAGGTTTTTTCAATTATTTAGTTTTTAGGAGTTCAACTTAACTTGGTTGAATTAATTCAATTTTTAATAATTATTGAATTATTAATTGATAATGTAAAATACATCGACTAATACTTTGATAAATTTTAGACCTATTCATTTGTGAAGTAAGTTCGTCTAAATAATTTGATACAATAAATATTATTTGATGAAAAGCATATAAATACTTCAATACAAATAACATATAAAAAAAATTATTATTTCAAAAACTACGAAAATCATGTCAAGTGAGGAATATATACTACATTTTTCAAAAATAAAACAATAAAAATGATGACTAGAAAACGTAAATTATTTTTTACTCAAAGAAAACATAAAGCTTCGACTACCACTTTTTTGTAATAATTCATGAAGTCTAATCTATCAAAATTAAATCCAAAAAGGTGCTGTAGATATGCGAAGAAAAAAAACATAAAGCTTTGAGTATCATTTTTCACATTATTATATAAAAAAACACCTATTTGATCTAATTTTAAGAACATTAGATTTAATAAATTATTATAAAAAGATGAACTTGAATTTATAATACCGAGCTATTCTTTTTTAATCTACCTAATAAAATAATATTTAGTTTAATTTAATTTGATTTGATTTTATTTTTAATTACCGAGCTATTCATTCATGACACTTCCAATATACTTTAAAAATTTACCATAATAAAAATTATAAAAATACTCTCAATTTATAATAATAATTTTTTTTTGGTCATCAATTTGTAATAATTCGAGTGTGAAGTTTTTACAGACCCGTTCACGGGTTGGGTAACCAAATTTTTAGTCACGGGTCTAGGTGCCATGCTAGAAACCAGCAGTACCCTTGGCATCAATACTTGTACCCCATAATATCGCAACAGATTATATCAATAAATCCCAGGGAAGTAAACTAAAAAATAAAACCTATTTAAAGTCGGAAAATTTTCAAGAAACAAAAAGTACACAACTTAAACCACCACTTCTCTCTCAGGTGTACCTTTTCTCTTCTATTTTTCCAATTTTAGGGCTTTTTTCTTAACAAAAAAAAAAAAAAAACTTTTTTTGCTTTAGCTGGTAAGTCTCTTAACCACCTTAATTTAATTTAGTTTATATATATTTTTTAATAATTTTTTCTCTGCATACCAATTAAAGCCTAGTGTATATTTGTGTATTTTTTAGTGATTTCAACTGTTCTATGTGTGTATGTATATACAATTATGCATGTGTTGGAACAATTAAGGTTTTTTTTTTGCTAACGTCAGGTGTGTCACTTGTTTAATTCTTTTCTTTTTAGGGTTTGCTTTCGTTTGTTCTGTGTGTGTATGTGTAAATGTTTGTGTGTTTGTGTATATGTAAATGTATTTATACATGTGTTGGAACAAAGAAGGGTTGTTTTGAATTGTTTCTTTTAACTGTTGATGGGTTTGTTTTGATATAGGGAAGTTTGAGGGTTTTGTTTTCGAGGAACGGAAATTTAGTGATTGTGACATGGATAATAGTAAAGAAATTGAGCAAGACAGGGAGAAAACGGCTGCGGATGCTGATACTGATGCCATGGTTATTGACAACAATGCGGAGGTAGAGAAGGAGACGGCAGCAGGTGAAGAAGAAAAGGGATTGTCTGATGATTTGCGAAACCAAAGCATGGAAGTTGAGAATGAGAAACCCGTGGAAGATAAAAACGAGGGGTTGGGATCATCGGAAAAACAAAGCATGGAAATTGAGAATGAGAGACCTGTGGAAGCGAAAGATGAAGAGTTAGCTCAGTGTAAGGAGAAGGAGACAGTTGGAACCAAGCTGGATAATAATGGCGAATTAGATAGTAATAAGAGTGTAACTGATGTGCCAAACCGTTCAGTTGAGGAAAAGGGATCTGTTGAGACTCCTCCAGCCAATGAAAGTACTTGTGGTAAAATTTTGGTCCCTGAAAATCAGCCAGGGGACTCTGCTCGAGTTGAGGAGAAAGATGAGAAGCCCGAGGAAGTAAGCAATGCCGCAACGGGGATGGAGTTGTCTTCGCAAGACAGAGCCAAAAAGGAGGAATCCAGCAACGGGTTGGTCCCTGAGCAATTGTTTATCAGGAATGGAGCCAAGGAGGAGGATTCCAAGAATGAAGTGGAAAGGGTGAAAGCGGAAGATCCAAAGAGAGGGGTGACTGGAGGGCAGTCAGTGGTTTGCGATGGAACAAAGGGGGAGCCAGCCGCTCAAGTGAAGGAGAAATTGCTAAAGCCAGAGCAAGACAGAGCTCGTGAGGCTGATGTGAAAACCCCTACTAAGTCGTTTCTGTATGATACAGATGCTGACGGATACGAATCTGGGACAGAGGAGGAGCAAGCGGCATTCATAAAAGAGCTTGAAGTTTTCCACAGAGAAAGGGGCTTGGATTTCAAGCCCCCAAAATTTTACCAAGAAAAGTTGAATTTATTAAAGTATGTTCTGCTTTACATTGATATTGTGCTTATCATATAATTCATGCTTCCTGAATGTGGATTAATTGCATACATTGTTGAGTGTAGGTTATGGAGATCAGTGATCAAACTTGGTGGATATGAACAGGTTTGTCGAGGATTTCCTTTGCTCAACTTCACTGTTGTCACCATCATCATTGCATTTTCCTCATCCCCCTTGCTCTCTCTTCACATGGTACCAAATGGATTTGGTTGAGTTAGACTCTAGCTTACGTTTTGAAGGATAAATAAATGGAGCCTAATATTTACATATAGTATGAGAGAAATAGAAAAAAAGGAGAAAAAGTTCATGCACCTAATATATTAAAAGGGATTGGATGACATGGCTGCTAACCCTTTGGCTGTAAACAATGGCCACAAGTGTAGCACCCCTCAACGCCCCCAAACACGCACCCACACACACCAAAAAATTGAAACAAACAACCAACAATGCAGGCTCATTTCCTCCCTGCATAGATCCATTCTCATGGAATGTCACTATTTTAAGTCTGTCTGGACCATGCCCTTTTCTTTTTTTGGTCGTGACGATTAAGCAGTTGGATATTCTCTAGCTTTGTAATTGTTGATGATTGGCTTGACACCCTGGTTATTAGCATTGAGGATTTTCCACATCTATTATATATGGATGCGAGCATCTGGGTTTTTGTATGGCCCACTTAATGATGTCTTCTACTCAGTTAGGCACTTGGAAAGTCCTAACTTTCCCATATTTTTTGCATCACTAATATTTAGTGTTATTGATTCTTTTGTGAGAGCTGATATATCGAGTTCCTGTAATCATATACATCAGAATCTGTTAGCTATGCTTGTTAAAAGATGAAAAGTTGAAAAGTTGTTATAATCATAGGAAGATTCTTTGCAATAAATAAGAGTGAAAATGCCAGAAAGAACCTGTAAGTTGTTGTAGTTAATGCAAGCATTTAGAAGAGCCAACTATTATGGCATATCTTTTTTATTGTTATTGAAGCCAGCGATATGGTTATGCCTTGAATGTCATTATCTGTTATTTCCATTGTAGTTTTATGATGTTGGACTGCATTTGAGGAATGTGATGTTTTACAAGCTCCATTCTCTTTGGAATTGTAGGTGACTTCATGCAAACTGTGGCGGCAAGTAGGAGAATCATTTAAACCTCCCAAGTGAGAACTGCCTCTGAATTTATAATTTCTCTGTTTATCTTTTAGACCCGGGAATTTTTCTTTGAGAGTTTTAGATTTGAGTGTAAGTCACAGATATACAAACGAAATTGGAAAAGATTAAATAATTGGGATCACTGAATGACACCATTTCTTTTAAATCCTGGCATGAGTTTTTGTGATATCAAACATGATCACGTCTAAATTGTAGTTTGTAAAAGTTAAAAAGTTTCTAATCATACATTTTCAATGGAAAACGAATATGTTTACCATCATGTGGAGGTGAGGACAAGGATAAGCAATAGAGGGTTACTTTGTAATTCTGTCTCTTTCAACTGTCCTGATTGACTTACTTCGTACCTGGACTAGAGCATGTAATTTTTCATATTGTTTAAATTGTGCAGGACTTGTACGACAGTGTCGTGGACCTTCCGAGGTTTCTATGAGAAGGTTATGCTTAAGTTGCTAATTCAGTTATCCTTCCTCATCATTTTGGATTTGAAAAAATCAAATCTTTGAACTTTATGCTTATTTATTCTCTCTTGGTAATCATAAGTTGGTCCTGGTATTACTTCGGAGCATTTGAATTTCTCCAGGCACCTCTTAATCACTGTCTTTCATTAAAAAACTTGAATTGTCTCTTTGGATTTCTTTATCCGCATAGTGCTTTCCCCTCCCATGTTCCTCTTTAGGCATTTTGTGGCTGATGGGTCTTCGTCTTTGCAGTCGTTATTGGAATATGAGAAGCACAAAATTCTCAGTGGCGAGCTTCCTGAAATTGATGCCTCTTTGTCAGGCTCTATGAGTGCTGGCACGCAGGTGATCTCTTGTGTCAATATATGAACGCCATAGTCCTTTCGCTTTGTAAAAATGTAGCTTTGTGGGCATGGATGTTATGATTCAGTTTAAAGTGGAATCACTATGTTAATACTCCTATTTGCTGTAAGCTTGTTACTTGAACCAGTGATTAGTGCAGGGGAATGATTCAAATGTCATGAACTGGATGTTACATGGCCATGCTGTCATGGTTGTAAGATCACAAATCGACTGTAAACCAAATCCACAAAATATGACTAAACTTCAGATGTCTTTTCATGAGCTTAAAAGTATATCCAATCTGAATGTTGTTACGAGTGCACAAAAGTGTGGCGTCTTATACTCGTAAAGAATACCAAAAATTGTGATGGCTACACTAAATTTTAGTAAAAATTGCTAGCTCATGTAGTAAGCTTCGTGCTAGGAGTTTTGCCAGAACCTGCTGAATCATCAGTAGACCACAAAAGCCAAATAGGTCCTGACATCATCTTATGCTGGATTATCACATTCTTATGAAATGGAATAATATTAGTGATGGATAGCAATACAATTATTTCATTAGGGACAAGCAGAAGACGAGGCTCGTAATCTGATTAAGTTCCTTTGTTGATCTCATGCCTTTTCAATTTTTGTAGCCGTGCAGATTTTTTTAAACTAAAGGCATTAAGCGCTTGTTTTGAATACAAAAACTGTTCAAAAGGAAATAGTGGTATTCAGAAAGTCAGAAAGATAGAAGTATTGATTTTAAGTGAAGGTGGAAAAGACGAAATTTGAATATTCTTGTTTCCTAAAACTCTCACCTCCATTGACCAACATCCAAACCCATAAAAGCCTTGTTGCATACATTTCGTTAAGCTCCTACCATTCAGCTGTAGGAAATGAAAACTGAAACTCAAAGAATGGGATCCAAGCATCCTTTGGCTTACATGTGGCATCCTCCACACTGCTCTGAAAAAAAAAAAAGGAATAGGAATGCGTTAAAGAGGGAAAAGGAAAACAATTGTGGATGGATGAGCTTTTTCCTATGGAAATAATAGTTGTCAGCGACATTCTCTCTGTTTCTGTCTCTGTTTCTCTCTCTCTTTATATATATATACACACACGCTGTATGTGTGCTCCAAAGGCTCTGGTTTGAGCAACCAGTTTGACGTTACGAACATTGAGTCCTATGAGCTTTGCAAGCAGGATCTGACAAATCACCCTTAGTGCATAGTATGCGGACAACTAACAAGATAAATGGATTACAAGTAGGGGTGGATCTAAAATATTTTATCGGTGAGGGCTAAGTGGAGATTAAGTGGGTCTGTTGACCAAATAGTGGGGGCTGAGTAGTTTTACGGACTAAAAATATTGAACATATCAAGAGATTTTAAACAATTTTGTGGGGTCAGTTGCCTATAGCTGTATATATAGATCCGCCCGTCATTTACTTTTTTCCATGTTAAGTGAAAAAGGTCTTCTCCTGTAGCATTAGGAATAGTTTAAAATATATCAAGTTGGCTACACTTAATGCTATTTATTTGCAGGTGGGTCTTAGTCAAGCATCTGGATCTGGCAGAACAAGGAGGGATGCTGCTGCTCGTGCCATGCAAGGTTGGCATTCTATGCGGCTTCTAAGTAACGGTGAGGTTGGAGATCCTATTATTAAGGTATATGGTAGTAGGTTCAACAATAAGCTTCATTTCTCCATCTTCTCGTTGTATTACCATTCACTTATGTGTAATGTTATCATATTTTGCAGGACAAGAATTCTATCAGCTTGGGAAAGCGTGAAAAACAGCTCAAAAGCATTGGTATTGATGGTGTCTTTGAATGCCTTCTGAGTCCTTTTCTCTGACCTCCTTCTGAGTCCTTTTCTCTGACCTCATTATTAATTTTCTTTTTCTTCATTAAGGTTTGCTGAAGCGTAGAAAGGAATCTCCAATTGAGCAAGCTGCCAAAGTTGGGCATTTGAAGTCATCAAAGCCACAGTTAAGATTTCTGGATTTTATTCCTTTAAAATTTGCACAAACCATGCCGGATGTTGGTTATACGAATATTACCTTCTTGGTGATGAACCTACTAACTGAATTATGTTCTTACTGTTATGCCATTTTGGTGTGCATTTTCCATATGTATATATGTGTGTATATACATGTATACATATACGTGTAACTTACTGTAGCATATAGATAGTATTGTTTGAGTATAGTTGATCCTGCATCCATAATACCTTAGTGTTGGATGGAATTTCTTTGACAGAAGGAGAAGACTTATTGAAATGTTTCTATTTCAAGCTTTTCATTCTTATCTGAGAAAGTTCCTTATGGAGTAGAACATCAATATGTGCAATGAAACTGCAGTCTTATCGTGTAGGAACAGAAAAATTGCCCAATTTATTGACTGATTTTCACTGAGAAAATTTCTTCCCCATGAGACTAATTTTGGGCTTTTTGGTGGCCAGATCGGAAACTATGGTTGTTGATATTGGCCCCCCTGCGGATTGGGTGAAGATTAATGTACAAAGAACTGTAAGTACCCTTTTCAGCTTTGGTATAGTCTACATACTATGTGTTAATGGGTCAGATTTAACTGCTTCTGTGTGATCAACCCTGCAGAAAGACTGCTTTGAGGTATATGCTTTAGTGCCTGGCCTGTTACGTGAGGAGGTAAGTAACCTTTTTATTAAGCATATGTTTTTGCTGAGTACTTATTTGAATCTTTTATTGGATTGAAGTTGTACACTGCAGTCCTCCATTGGAAAAAGAGAAAGGGATTTGGGATGAAGATGGGCATTTAAATGTTTATGAGAGCATAATGGAGTGGAAATGATAACTAGAGGAAGAAGACATCGTCTTCAATTCCACAATCCAAGATACACACTTGGAAAACCCCTTTATTTGACAAGGAATTAGAATACAGTAATTATAGATTGCATCATTTTTGTGGCTATGCTATGGCACATGTTTATAGGCAGTAGAAAACTTTGTAAGATCTACATATTTTCGTAAACCATATTACTACCTAACAGGACTCAGAAAGAAGACCCTAGGAAAGTAAAGTAAAAAACTACCTTAGATAGTTAAACTAGCACTCATAAAATAATGAACACCCAATTTTGTCCTGCATCAATTTTCCTGAGTTGGAGAAAACCTGTCCTTGAGTTTTGACTCTCCATGATCAATAGGTTGGCCAATCTCAAACAATCTTCTACATCCTTCCTTCTTTTTGCTCATTTTTAAAGCAGCATATTTTTCCATCTTAATTTTCTCATGCATACAAGTTTGTAGCAATCACCAGAAAGTTCCTTCGACAGTCTTCGGATCAACATCCTTGTTTGATTTCTAGAAATACTGGTGACTAGATTTTCCATTACAACTTGCCAGAAATCATGCTCTGGTACTTTCTGATTTCTACAGTAAAAGCCTGTGGTTTGCAATTATTTGAAATCTTATAAATTTAGTTGGATTCTTAGAGATATTTATAAATTTATGTAAAGGTGGTGATATATAAAATTCATTGAGCATCTACTGTTGACAGGGCAATTCATATACCATACAATTTTGGACTATAAAGTTCTCATATTATGCTTTATGATTATTGAGAATATTAATGTGTATGAGCTGATGACCAAGTGATGAGTTTATTTATTGAGATCAGGTGCGAGTACAGTCTGATCCTGCGGGCCGTTTGGTGATATCCGGCCAACCTGAACAGCTGGATAATCCTTGGGGAGTCACTCCGTTCAAAAAGGTTATTCTTATTTTTTGAATACATTAGTTTGGATGATTATTGTTTGCGAATGTTGAGTGTTGTGCGGGTACATGTGGCACACGTCTCTCTCCCCATGTGCTTGCATTTTGTATGCATTGTGAGTATTGTTGCAGAGTAGGAATTGTCTGGTAATATATATATATATATATATATATAAATATATATTTCACTAGTCTGGGCTATCTATCCATGTGTGACTAAGGTTTTTCTTGTTTCCAGGTGGTCACCTTACCATCAAGAATTGATCCTCATCAGACATCTGCTGTGGTTACCCTGCATGGCCAGTTGTTCGTACGTGTACCATTTGAGCAGTCAGATACTTAAACGGGAAATCTGGTCTAGTGGATAAATATTTCAAGGCAACTTTCATTTGCTGCGAAAGCCTACACCTGAGCTTATTAAAGTTTAGCGAATCAATTCTCTGGAAATGTTTCACATAGGTAGCGATCAATGTATCCCTTTTGTAGTTTCTTTAGGTTCTAACCTTTGAACGACCAAGTACTGTCCGCATGTTTTTGTAGAAAGAAGTTTTTCTTTTTGTTTCTTTTTAGTAGATGGATATGTTTCTGTTTGATTCATGCTATTGTTATGGAGGCTTAAACTGGCCAAGTCCTCACTCTTGACCATAATCTTATATATTCCAATCATTGTTGATAGATTTGCTTATTTGTTTTGAAATTCCCAGTCTGATACATGCATATCTAGTGGGTTTTGTCAGGATGTGCTCATTATTACTTTCTATTAAGGATATGAATTCATTACTATAACGCTTGTTTCGGTTATGCTTAGTCAATAAGAATTTGTTAGTGTTCGTCCTGTTGATCTTCGACAGTAATGTCACTAAGGTTGTTGATATAAAGTGGAAATTTTATGATGTAAACAGAAACTTGTGGACAAAAGCAACGATGTTTTGCCGCGTTCTTTTTCCATCTGAAAGAATGTTAAGCAAATACATCAAACATCATTAGTTGTTTTTGGATTATAAACTATCTATGCAGTTATGATAAAATTATCTGAATAGTTTACTATTATTAGATTTTTTTTTCATAATTTTGTATGTTGCAAGAGGATTCAAATCTGTTGTTTCTAGGCATTACCTTCAAATTACCTGTTTTCCTTTTCGATATATATATATATCAAACAAAGGGGTTTCAAGATGAGAGATAGATTTTTAGTAAGGAGATATCACACGAAAAATCGGATTAAGCCCCTCTAAATACGGCCTCATGAAAAAAAAAAAAAAAAGATAAATTAACTACCTGGCCGCTTTTCCAATGAGGGTTTATTCTAGAAGGCAAAACACTTTGAAAAGAGGCAAAACTTTTCATCTCCAAAATTGAAGAAAATTGTGCCCGACTAAATGATTTAGTCAATCAATACAATATCTAACAATAAACTTGTACTTTTGAGGAAATATTTGTTTCAAGGTAAATTCAATTAATAATGAGCCAAAATTAAAATCACAACCAGCTAAACGTGAAATACAGAATTCTATTGACCAAAAAAAATAAAAAAAAATGGAATATCTAATAGTCTGCTTTTAATAAGGGAGTGCAGGTGGCTATTTGTCCAACTGTTGCAGATCAAATTCCCAGGCTGCTGCCAACTGCAACAAGAGTTGGTCTGGCATAACGCCGTCCCACTCCTCAGATGGGTCAATTGATGAAGCTGCTTCATGTAAATTCAGCAGAATTTCTCGTTTCACCTCCATAGGGATCGTGAGGGCTTCCGGACCATTTTCCACTGCAATATCTAGCAACTGAAAACAAGCAGCGAAAGTTAGCTAGCATGGCAGATAGTAAAAGTCTTGATACTAAACTATGGACACTTGCCTCAACTTAATCTGTCGCGTATGACAACTATTTTGAAACTAATGGAGAGAGGCACATTGCTTGCATTCCATGATAAAACTCCACGACACTTTCACAAATTTGAATTGGTAAATCAGCTAATTATAGTACGTATAAGTTTTATGGCATGATTTCAAAGGTAAGGCTACTATTGTTTAAACTCTTGCACAACCAGCAGAGGCAGGAGCCTGCCATATCAGACAGCCCTTCTAGCTCAACTAATAGAATGGATGCATTAGCCAACCAAATTCCCCTGCTACATTATGTATATTGACAGAAATACAAAATAGTAAGCGCTGGCGGAGCTACATTATGTACATGAACAGAAATCTTTTGAGATGTCACATGTTGCTGATTAGACGGTGAACTTAAAATTACAAACAATACTTAGAGAGCAAAATTTTCAGATAGTATAATTCATTATCAAAAGCTAGGGGAAAAAAGAATCAAACAGTTAATGGGAAACCCCCTCCACTCTTTTCTCTTTCCTCCTTTCTTTCATGAGATAAAAAAGGGATTTCAGATGATATATGGTTCTATCAGATCATTTCTATGAGTTGCGTTGGCTGTTTCTTCAATTGCTCAGCCTTCTTGGGAATATAGTTACAATAATCGTCATGATTGTTTTTCAAAGCCAGCCTTAAAGTTTTTTTTTGCTAATTGCCTTCCTTAAAGTTATTTGCTAGATTTATTATTCTTATTCTCTAATCCTTCATTCCAAAAATATTTTTCCTTCTTGAAGCACCTTATCCAATTGTGTTCTTTCCCTCGACTTTTTCATCTCTTACTACATCTATTCCCAAGATTAATTTCATATATTCCCAAGATTAATGTCTCCACCCTTCCTTCCAGACAGCACACACATGTAAAGATCTTCAAGGCTATTCTAGATCACATAGCACATAGCAGCTTCTTAATGCAGTTTTACTATTCAAGAAATCTTTCCAAAATTCTCGTGCCAAGCAACCTTTGATTCCTAGCTACAAAAACTATTACTTAAAGCTACAAGCCAAATTTGACAGTTGTCCAACGAGATGTCCCCCATTTCACAAACATGTGCCTCCTATGTTTGTTTTGACAAGTAAAAGATCTTCAAATACACACTAGTCCATAACAAACAGCTTAAAGTTGAAAT
Organism: Ehretia macrophylla; assembly: GCA_037974665.1. Classification (NCBI taxonomy): domain Eukaryota; kingdom Viridiplantae; phylum Streptophyta; class Magnoliopsida; order Boraginales; family Ehretiaceae; genus Ehretia; species Ehretia macrophylla. The sequence goes on from CM075772.1 coordinate 25,897,648, forward strand.
TTTTACAAGCCGTACCTGCTGAACCCAGGATAAGCAGATGTCCAACAAGTTCTGCTCCAGCAAAAACTGTGCAACAGCATGCAAGATCTCACTCGCTGTCTCATTTGAGAGTTGATCAATCACTGGTCCTGATCTGCCCATTAGCTTTAACAGTAAGAGCTCATCTCCAGTAGACAAAACTTCAGCAAAAGCTAAGTCCATATCACCAACATGAAGTGCATCCATTGCATTACTCCAGGATGTCCAAACTGGATCACGCTCTTGCACAATTCCATCATCTGCTAATGCTTCAGCTGTTAATTCTGGAATAGCAACTCTAGCACTACGAGCAGCTCCATTGTCTTCACCAGCCACTCTAATTGCTTCCAAGGTCGCTTCATCCTTTGAAGCTTGCCAAACACTTCTCGCAGATGGTCCCTCACCAAACCTAACTGACCCAGAGGCTTTGTCCCAACCTCTCCTGCTGGCTACCTGATCAGAATCATTTTCTGATTTAGGTGACCTGTTGTCCACATGACCACCCACAGCTCTCCTTGTTCCCATTTGACCATTTTTAGCATATGAATGAAAATCCCAATTGTCAGGCACATCAGATCTCCAAGTAGGGCCCCTTCCCCTCATGCCCAAGCCAACACCATCAGATGCTACAAATCTCTCTCCGAATGGAATGCGCCCATCAGTACCCCTTCCTAACTTGGCATTTGAGTAGTCAGGGAAGCCATTGTATTTTCCCAGAGGTCTATTAGAAGATCCCTCCAATCCAGCTGTAAACGTACTACCTCTTCTACCTGTTGATATTGTCAAATCTCGTGCCATGTCCTCAACAATCCTCTCAAGACCTCGAACTCTATTCTCCAAAGTCACCATGCTATCATGAGACCCGCCCATGAAATCCTGCAAAATGGGAAATGATTAGGAAGAACAGCAGATAGAGGAACCACTGTCATATAAATGAAGATGTAGTAAACCTGCAACATGTTCATGAGATGAGCTTGTTGTCTCTCCAATTGCAACAACTGCTTCTGAATAGCCAACCAATTTAATTTGTTATTGATAAATCCCTCAGATTGACCAGCATTTCCTGAAATCCCCACATGAATACCGGATGACTCCCTTTGGTTTATGTCACTAAAATTATCAAGATCTCGTTCTCTACCACCTGCACTTGAATTTATTGATCCATCATCTGGTTGGCAGTTCGCCCTCATTCTTGCCCTAGATTCTGTATCATCTTGCCCATATGCTTCCGGATTCTGCTCATTCAAAGGATTAAGACATCGATGGGGTACAACCACTTCTACAAGAAAATCACCTGAACCTCTTGTTTCAAGATTTTGGAAGAAATTCGGGTTCAATTCCTTGTCAATTAATCTTGGTGCCTTCCTTCTTAATATTCCTCCTTTCTTGTCTGAGATGTTGCTAGGCTTGGCTCGGGAAATAGAATCAGATGGGGATGATCCATATGAAGAATCCTTTCCCAAGGTCTCACTTCTGCTCTCACTAGAATGTGCAAGGTCCTTCCTTTCCGACAAATCAGCTGCTTCAGATTTATCGCCGTCTGAAAGGTAGAACCCAGAATGTGAGAGGGAAAAATGAAAGAGAAAAACTTACTGACGGGATGACTAACAAAAAGATGTGCAAGTATCCTGCTAACCACGAGATGAAGCTTTCTGGTCCTCTAAAGCTCCATGCCCCTTGCCTGCAATTTTCTTCCAAAGCTGCAAAGCCTCTGTGATACTATCTCTGGCAGGTTTTATCTAGGAAAAAACAGATTACGTTGAGAAAGTGAGGTAATTCTTGCATCAAACAAATAAACACCATAAAGATGAAGAAGAAAGGAAGAAGTTGAACAGAAGCAGAGCAAAGTCTTCTAAATGTGTAAAGCCTCAGAGACAGATCAACATAATAAGGGAAGGGAAGGACAACGGCTCCTGTCTGATTCATCTAGAAAGTCTTTGATTTAGCTACCCTGGTGATGTGGAATAAAACAACTCCTGAGCACATAATGTAGATACCTTATCAAATCGGCAAGCTTCAAGTACGGCCAATGTGGAAGAAGCTCCCTCTACTATCAAGTTACTTGAATGAGATGCTAAGATGATTAATGTATCAGCAGCAGCCTTACGGGTTGCCCAATCTGAACTTCCTAGGCACTCATGAATACTCTGCAGCAATGATTCCACACTTTGCGGCGCAATTGCTCCTACCTGTGACAGAATGTGACCTTGAAGTATAATGTAGGCATCATTACGTTGACAAGTCTCAAGACTGCACCACATTAACTTGTTCAGACTAGTGAAAGAAACCTGGAAATATACCATATGCAGGCTAACTAGCATACTACAGAGTAAAGATGAGATACAAGATCTGAGATGCTATCCGGAACAATTGGCATGAACCAGGAGATGGCCTCGCAATTATAAATGGCTCCTATTTCCATATATTATGTGACATTAAAAGTAATCTAAACTCAAAATTGCAACTATCTTCCGCCTCCACTAACACAGTAGAACAAGAATTTTGGAAGATTATACACCATAATGCTAGAAGCAATAGGTAGTCCATCCCAATCATAGTGCTATACGTCTATGAGTAAACAGGTGAAGTACTAAGATCAAGTATTTAGTAATGTCAAGATTTAATCAACCTATATCCATACTCTAGCATTTGCCACTGTACTAAAACAAAATAAAGCTGAAAATTTTAAGGGAATTATAGAATTTTAACTTGTAAACACAATCAACTGCCTTTCCATTGACTACCACCAATGCATTACCAATAACGCGAAAGAAACATGCAAGTTAAGGAAACCATCAGCAAAAACACCTGCATTGAACAAACCTGAGACAAAATGGAGCTCAAAACTTTAGGTGAATTATTCAATTTCAACATAACTGAATAAACATGATGAAGAGACTTTTCCATTGATCATCATTAAATACATTACTAATAGTGTGAAACAGACATATACAGGCAAGAAAATCATTAGCGAAAACATGTCCATTGAACAAACCTGAGATAAGCTCGAAACAACTGGCAACAGAGAAGCTTTAGCCATGAAATTCGGGCTGTTCAAGAACTTGCAGATCCTCGGACAGAGCTTCTGAAAAGCCGAAACTGGCGTGTCCGAGGCACATTCTACCATTTTAGCCATACACATAGCTGCACCACCTTGTACAACCTTGTTATTCTCACTCATTGCCTCAAACAAAGGCTTCACAAACAGGGAAACCATCGTCGTCCCACCCCCTCCACCATTTTCCACATCACACCCCTTTAAGTACAGCCCAGAAAGCGAGCCAATGGTGTCACGACACGCATCTTTGACGCCAGTATCCGAGTCCTTAAGCCTCTTAACCACGTGTGCAATGACTTTAGTCAAGTGGGTAGCGGCGAAATCCTTGTAGACAGCGCAGAGGACGGCGAGGAGGCGGATGGACTCTTTCTTCACGGCCGGTTTAGGGTCATTGGTGGCATCGTAGAGGCAGTTAAGAAGCATCGAAACGCCATCATTCGAGAGGGTTTGGATGATGTTTTCGAGGTCTTGTACTGCGATCTGGTGGGTGTCTCTATCAGATAGTTTGGACAGAGAATTTAAGATTCTTTGTTTGAGCTCAACCATGGCCAAGTGTGATGAGAGTGAAGATGAAGATGAAGATGCTGTTGAGGGTGTTGATCTTGATGATTGGTTTGTGGGTTTCGAAGGCTTTGAAGATTTTGATGCTTGTGAGCTCATTTTGCTGAATGTGGATTGAGAACAAATAAGCAAATGGGGAGTGTTAATGAGGTGTGAAGAATCAAGATTTTAGTGAGAGAAAGTGTGATTCTTTAAACAATGAGTGTTATCAAGACTCGAGATTTTAGAGAGAGAAAGAATGGATTTTTAAAATTTTGGGCGTAATGCAATTAAGATTCAAGATTTAGAGAGAGAAAATTTGGTTCTTGGTGCGTGTATGTGAAGTCATTGTTGAGGGGAGGGTGTATGTTAGTATGCTCGATTATAGCTGTGTGTGTTGTGAGTGTGAATTTGGGTGGGTGGGGGTTATGGAAAGAATGCTGAATTGAGAATTCAGATCTTCACTTAGAAGAGTGTGTGTGTGTGTGTGTATAGTGTGAGTATGGAAAAATGCTAAATTGTAGAATTTAGATTTTCAGAAAGAAGTGTGTCTGTATATATTCTGGGGGGTGTGGGGTGGGGTTGGGCAGAGAAATTACTAAAGAGCTTACTAAATCTGAAAGCAAAAATGAGAACAGATTGGAAAAGAAAATGGGATATGTGTGAATGGTGAGTTGGTGGCTGGTGGTATCAGTTGTGTTAGTGGGGTGAAGTGAAGCAATCAAACAAAGGTTTGTTTGGTTCAACACAGAAACCTTCTGATTGAGATTTGGGAGTTAGAAGAGAACACATAAAATTGAATTTTTGAAAATTTGAAATTGTTTTTAGAAATCACTTAATTATTGGTCTTTGTTTTTGGTGTGTGTATATATATATATATAAAGGGAAGGGTCTTATAAAACATCTGATTTTTAATATTTTTCATAAAATATGTAAGTCCTACAAGTCATACAGGGCCGGAAGGCTTCCAACTCCTCCTATCACTATGCATCCTATTGGGATGCTTTGGCTGCTTTTCAGAAGAAATTTTCATACAAGGAGGTGAAAGAGGAATTTTTCACCTCACCTGTACTAATTAATTAGTTTGTTTAGTTTGTCAATCTGTACAACGATAATCATTGGTCTTTCCTGATTTTGATGAAATATGGTATTTGCAGTGGTGTTCGGGTGTTGGGTTTCTATATAACTTTAACTTGTTTCTCGGCTACGGTTAGTGGCCCATCAAATGCTATCAATAGAGCAATTAATCCCATATAGAGCACTCTCAACATGGACCTTAAACTTGGGCTGTGGACATCTTGTAATGGACAACAATAATATTAAGAGCAATTTTCATCATTTCTAAGATCATGATAGAGTCCAAAATCTCTTGACCCCAAAAATAACATTAGCATCTTTATTGAAAATTAGTCTTAGAAACTGCTAGTCATTGTCACATTAGTCCAACAACTTTAAACGTGGCAAGCTCTAGTTAAGATTGTTAATTGAGTTTGCAAGTAATTTTCCTCTATCCATGAAAAAAATATACAAAAGATGAGTTGAACTTGGAAGGTAAAATCCTATATAGTAGATTGGTCTAATTGAGTTTGTCTCAATATTATTTTAGTATTTTGCTCTAGTGGGGTGCTATGAAATTAAAGTGAGGAGAAAAAGCAAAATATACCTATAAATTTTTCACTAGCCATTCTTATCTCTTTTTTTTTGGTCGGAAGGGGAAATGTATTAAGATTAAAAAAGATACAACATTATCCTACACCAGTAGGTGCAAGATCAGTAAGCAAAAGAGTTACAAGATCGGGGGGGACATTGGAAGTCCAGTCAAGAGGAAGGGTGCCACCCTTAGCACATTTTGCAATCCAATCAGCTACTTTATTACCAGTTCTACGAACTAAGGAGAAAGAAACATGAGGAATTGCATGGCTAAGATGATTAATATCATGGATAATAGACTTGATATCCATAGGAATAGAACCATCTGAAGTTGAGTTGATTGCCTTGAAAACTTGTTCTGAGTCAGTCACAAAAATAGGATGCCGGAAACTGAGATCAATTGAAAATTGACAAGCATTCTTGAGAGCAATGGCTTCTGCTTGGAGAGAACTCTTGCAGGCGAAAGAAGAAGTATGACCGAACAGGAGCTTACCAGTGCTGGTGCGACAAATTGATGATGATGTGCTTTTGGAATCCTTAGAAAAAGTTGCATCACAGTTGACTTTAACACAAGAGTCAGGTGGAGGGTGCCAAGAGGTTTCAACATAAAAATGATGCTGGGAAGAAGGGTTTTGAGATATTTGAGTGTGAGCTTGTGTGTACTCCCAGTAACTAGCCATTGCGGATGAGAAAACATTGGCAGGATCGGGGATAATTCCATCAAAGACAAATCTACAACGAGCTTTCCAAATAAACCAACAGATAAAAGCAATTTTTGCACCTGCTTCCACCTTCAAATAACCAGCAGAAAAACATAGATTAACAAGATCAATAAACCAAGAATCAAAAGTATTGATTGTTGCAGAGGGAAAAGGCCAATGGAAAGGGGAAGCAAACCAAACTGCTCTTGTCCAAGGGCAGAACAAGAACAGTTGTTCAGTGCTTTCAGGAAAGGCACCACAAATTTTGCAAGTAGGGTTGGAGATGCATTTTCTCTTGAAAGTCTTAAGATCAGTAAGAAGACCATCTCTACATGCCTTCCAAAGAAAAATTCTGATTTTTGTAGGGATGGAAAGTTTCCAAATAAGGGACCAAAGATCAGGCGAGAGAGAGTGGGAAGATGAGGCACGGGGGGTAGGAGGGAGGGATTGGATGGTGGCTCTGTGGTAGCCGGATTTAACTGTGTAGATTCCATTGCGAGAGAAAGGCCAAAAATGTGGTCCTGAATTGGAGAGATTGGGATGTAACAAGGGATAATCTTTGGCATTGTTTAATTTCATCTCTTATGGACCACTTGTAAACCATTTGCAACTTCATTTAGTTTTCAAAGTACAACTTTGGATGGAGTGAAATTCAGACAAGGCACATGGGTTGTCTAATAGAAATTTGAAGAGAAAATTAATTAATTTTGACTTGGAATAAGTTTGCAATTGAGAAAAATATGAAAATATAATTTTGAGTTTAATCCTACAAAAATTACTTTTTCTTCCATTAATTCTTCATATCTCAGATTTCTTGACTTAAACTTCAATAATAGATTAAGTGTATATATTTATAAAAAGTAAAGTGAAATATAAGGTGTTTAGAAGTGCAACATTTCATACAATAATTTGTGTTTGGACTCTCTCATTTTCCTTAATTAATTTAATCTAATTAGAACCGTTGGTTTAACTAGCCTTCAAAATAATATTTGTATACAATTAAATGTTTAGATATAACATCTACAATTTAGATGAAGCTTGGCTCGGTGAATTGAAGTTGGTCTTAAGTGTAATAGGACTTTCAATCACGGCACATGATTGTATACTAAGATCCCTACATACTTTGTTGAAAAAAATGATATGTCATAATTAACTTATTCAATGATTAGAATAATCACCATAATACTTTCCATAATCCAATTTAACCTAACCTCAATTTTTTTTTTCGGTTTCATAATCCAATTTAGAGAGAGTAAGTTTCTTTTTTTGTTTGGCAAAATACTATTGTACATTGAACATTATCATTAAAATGATGCAAAAAGGTAAGTTATCGAAGCTATCAACACCCTTGACCCCAAAAAAAAAAAGGGAAGCTATCAACACCCCAAATCATGCTATAGATAATAGATAAAACAATTATTCCTGTAGTGAATAATATCCGAAAATTGACAATTAAATTAGCAGATATTCATTTTTCCTTAGTTAGAAAAATTGGCATCAAACCCAATAGGTGAGATGCGTGGTTCCTTAGTTAATGATTCGATGTCCAAAAAAAAGGATCCAAATTCTAAGCTTAGCCATTCTCAATATAGTCTTTAAATTTTTTTTTTTTTTAAATTTGAGTATTTCAAGCCTATTTTTAGAGCCCCTAAGTCTAAAAAGTAACAATATTTATGACAAAAATACGTAAAGTTCACAATTTTTGACTTAGAAGATGTCAAAATAGAGTCTGGACTCTATTTTGTTCAACAAATTTAGAGCCCAAAATTTAAATTGGGACTATATTTTGACATTTTTTAAGTTAAAAATAATAGACTCTACGTACTTTTGTCATGAATAGTATTGTTTATTAGGTTTGGAGGCTCTAAAAATAGGTTTAAAATACCTAAATTTAAAAAGTTTTTAAATTTAAAAATTACATTGAGCTTGTTTACTTCATAATTCCTTTTTTTTAATATAACAAAAATTAAAATGATAATTTGAACTTAAAATTTTACTCTCGTAAATTGCTATAAGGCAGACATTAAATCTACTGCTATAGGCTAAGTAATAAAAAAAATATAAAAAAAAGATGCATTCATTATTGAAATAAAAAAAGGAAAATCTTAGTTCGAACTTTCATGATAAAAAGAAGGAAAAAGACCAATAAAAAAGATAAGCAAAACAACTTTAAAATACACAAAAAGTAGGTCCCACTCGAATACAAAGTGAGCAAATGGGCAGCTTAATCTTACTTTTTCCAAAGCAAACTGCACACGATTTATTGTCAGATCTTGTCTTTAACGCTTTAACTTTCCATTTGACTGCATAGAGACACACACACAGACACACAATACTGAACAAGAAGACACAAACAGCTTAAAAGTAAACTATCACAACACAAAAACATATTTAGATAGATTCATCTCAAGCAAGTGTTGATTACATCTTGAAAGCGACCTAAATATCACCCGTGCACAACCTTACTTTAAAATCAAAGTATCTTACATAGGTTTCTTTTTGCTCTTGGTGGGTTTTGCATAACTTCTTTGAGAGGTCTATAGCAGCAGTTTTGTGGGTAAGCTTTTGGTCTTTATATTGAATGTTCTTTTCTGGTATGATTCTTGCTTTGAGTGCGTGAAATTCCAACTTAGGACTCATTTGGATGAAGAAAAAAAAAACTTATTTTCCTATGTAGGCTTTTCGTGGACTGCAATATATGACCACAATGTTTATGGTTTGTAATCTTTTTTTTTTTTGTTCAGAACTTTGTGTTTTTGATTTAGATGTTGTGTGCTATAAGGTTTTCTTTCTTTAAGGTTGTTATTTATGCGCATATCATGATGCTAACAAAAGTTTTGATGATTATTTAGCTGGTTTAGGCTATGTGTGTGTCAGTGTGTGATGTATTATCATGTATGAATATATAGATGAGGGTGCTGTACAACCCCATATGAAGCTTCACATGGTAAGAATTTACTTGGGGGGGCGGGGCGGGGAGGGGGCAGATACATGTAAGCGTTGTTTCCGTCTTCAATATGATATTAGCTTGTAATTCTGCCTACTTAAACCTATAGTAATTGTTGCTGAGCAAAATTTCACCTTTGGTTTTGGATAACTTTACTCAGTAATTGTTGGGATTTCATATATATAGCGAATTGTAATAAATCAGAGTGCCCTTGGCCCGTTCGCCCCTGTCCTCTTTTTCTATTTCTTCCTTCTCTCACGCCGGGGTAGGGTGGAGTGGGGGGAAGGAAACTTCTTTTCCTTTCCTTCACTTTTTTCTCCGATTTAGGTGAAGAGTGAAGGAGAGAAGCTTACAGATCTCCTTCTTGACATTACGCAACCTCCGTTTGTTGAACAACTTAAATCTACCATTGACATGTTAGGTCTGGATGGTAAAAGTCTTGGTATTGACTAGGACCTATCAAAAACTGTTTCTGTACTATTTCCCTTAGGTGGAAACAGGTTACTAGTTGGAAATCGAAGTAGAATAGCAGAAAAACCTTCTTATCAGATATTTATTCCTTGCGGATTTCTTCTTTTGTTAATTTACTTCAGGTCAGGGACGATTGCGGTTGGACAGTGAAGGAGACCAGTGATAGATGTCTTGGTCCTTTCTATAGTTTGAAAACTATCCATAGTTTAGTTTCTCTTCTCTGGACTAATTTTTATATCTGCTTTGCATATATAATTCGTTGAATGCTATTAATTGATCTGCTCTGAACTGTAAATTTCCAAGATCAAAATAATGTTTGCTCAGTAGATATTGTTGCTTTCTGCTTTTAAGATCATGGTTATCTATGATCATAATCTAGTTTCTGCTCTGTGTGGTACATATACCTGTATACTTTTATGCCGGCTGACTTCAATATTGCAATCTTTTCCCAGTGTTCTGCTTTACGAAGTCTAGAAACGGCACTAGGAATTAAGCAAGTTTCTATTTCAGAGAAAAATATGGTTCAGACATTAGAAGCTATCAGAGGTGGAGGAGGATCCATCAAAGTAGGAACCACTGGTACAATCAGTGCTCTGATGTCAAGAGAATTGGAGACCACGAAGACTGCATCTCCGACACTAGATTTATGTAAAAAGAAGTCGCCTACAATATGTGCTTCTCTTCCCAGTGGTGCTACTACTCCTAGGAAACTGAAGCCTAGAACATCACTGGATGAAGCAACCAGCAGTAGCACCAGCCGTATTGATCATAGAAGTTCTGAAAGTTTTAGGAAGAGTAAGCACTATAACCGAAGGACTCACCAAATTCCGATTCTTGATGCTGATAATGTATCTATAGATGGAACTCCTATTAAACAAAAATCTGACAGAAAGGGTTCTTGCATGGTTGAAATTGTGGATATAAAATGCGGGAACCCAGACAGGGCATGGGCTAGCCCGATCGCAAACCGCTTAAAGAAGCTTGGTTTCTCAAAGTTATCCGAGAGCATTATCTAAACCTGCAGCCTTCTAATATCAGTCTTCAGATTCCTGTAAGCAAATTTGGGAACTGCATTTGGCTGACTGCTGTCTGCAACTTCAACCATAGAACACATGCTTGGTACGAGCTTGCTACTCCCTCTCTTCTTCTTTTTTGGGTTTGTGGCCGGGGATTCAAGCTTAGGTTTCACATAACTACTAGTAGATGTCGAAGCAATGTCTGTATGTTGACAACGAGTCTTCGTGGTGAAATCTCGGCAGCTTGATTCAAGCCGGCTAAAATATTCAATTTCTTGCCTTATGAGGGATCCTACGGTACCTCTGCTGCCGATCTCCAATGGAGTAGTTTTCACAGCCATTTTTTCAGTAACTTTCGATCCCGTGCTAGAGGACTTATACATTGTAATTTGTATGGTTTGAGGAAAACTGGAAGTTAGTGGTTTTAGAGAGGAAGAGTTACTGAAAGTTTGATGCATTTTGGTTTTAGGCCTATTCATGGTTCTATCACCTCAGTTCTTGCCTTATATCCTCAAATCTAAAGTGCAAAGTCATGACCATTAATGGAGGATTGGTGGTGCCATGGTCACTCTCTTCATGTGTATGTAGTTAAAAACATTTATGTTGCTTAACTCCTGTCCCATCTGCTAACTACTTGTACCATTCATCTTATTTTGCTATAGGTCTCGATTAAATGTAATAGATTAAAAGTTGTGTTGACAACTTTTCTGCACACTTTTGCACCTAACTTCACATTAGCATGAAAATGCATGTATATGGCAAACGGTCATTCGGTATTTGAAATAAAAAGTGGATTTTATATGTTTGTGAGTGGGATCGAATGGCCGGAGACCACATTGAAAAACTTCCCCACATAGCATGGCTTAATTTGAGTGACAGAGATGTTTGACAATGATGGAAAAAATAGCTTCTTTTCTCGACTTATTGTTGTTGTTATTGATTGTTCTTTCTCTTATCTTTCATGGTAAAAAAAGAATAGTTTAGTACAAGAAACTCTAATTATATATGGGGTTCGGAAAAAGATCACACTCATTTTGAAATCGATTTGTATGGAGCCTTATCTTGCATTTTGCAATATATTGTTCTCATAATCATATGCCTTTTGTACTTGTACATTTGAAGGGATCATGGGAATTTCGTGACATTCTTTTCTTTGTATCATGTGAATTTGGAATTTCACCATACTTGTTCATAAATAAAATGCATTGTAATAAATCAAATTAGGAACAAAACATATAAAACTGAATACGAAATTTAAATTTGAAGCGCCCTCATGCACCAAGAACACTTGAAAGATGCATCCTTTATCTTTTGAAAGATACAACTTTTCTTTTTCTTTTTCTTTTTTGGTGTATTACTAGAAAAATTATTCTATCGTACTCTTTTTTTTTTTTTTTTGGTTTTTCTTTTCATTTCACCTTTTTTTTTATCTGTCAAACTTTTCATTTTCATTTCATTTCACTCGTGGGGCTATTCAAATTCATTATAGATCTTATATTCATCGCTAACCTATAAAAACTCACAAATTCCTGAAAATATCATATTTGGTGATTGCCAATATCTTAAGGGAAAGGGAATCGGCTTCTTGCACTATTAGTTTTATTTTTTCTTTAAAAAGGGTTGGGATAAGTAAAAAAATTTATTATTTATCTCATTTAATAGAAACCACTCTTTATTTTGACACATCTCTTAGTTTTTGTTTCTTAGTTTTTTGTTTCTTATTCTTACTTGTCCTTCGTCTAGTAGTGAACCATCTATGGAGGATGTTCTAATGGAAATATATACAATTTTATGAATTGGGAAAAAAAGGGAACCAATCATTAAGCATAGGTGAAAAGAAATTGGGGAAAAAATAAATGAAAAAGGAGTGGGTGAAGCCTGCTCTCTAGCATAGCTTATCAGAGCCAGGTTTCGATCCTGGGACCTGTGGGTTATGGGCCCACCACGCTTCCGCTGCGCCACTCTGATTTGTTGATGTCATCCGGCTTCAAAATTTAGTTGTCTCATAATTACCTAGTGGCCTAAACCAACACACCACTGGCCTTTTTTTTTTTTTGGGTTTGTATCTAAGCATTTAGTGTAGTGGTATGATTGTCACTTTAAACATGAGAGGTCTAACATCTTAAATAACGTAAAATTACTTAAGCTCCCTTAAATAAATAAATAAATCAAATCAAATTAAACTAAGTCTTGTCTCACTAGATGGGGGTCGACTATATGGTTCATGCGATGTCATTCTTTATTGTCGAGAGTCATCTTCTCTATAAGGTCCATACACGTAAGGTCTTGTTTAATTATATCCGTCCAAGTAATCTAACGTCTACCTCTACCCCTCTTCTGATATATTATGTTTAAGCATTCGCACCTTCTAACAGGCGCCTTAACAGGTTATCTCTTGACGTGACAAAACCATCTCAGACAATTTTTCCTCATCTTATTCTCAATTAGAGCCCTTAAATAAATAAATAAAAACCTATGCAACTAACATTAACCATCACCTCAAGAACCAATGCTACAAAGTTTACACCATGCATCTGCAAACAAACTTCACATTTTACAGGCACAACAAAAAGCAAAAAGCAACAAAAACGGTGCAGAGTACCACCTATACTAAACTTGGACCCACCAGCAATGGTGTATTCAAGATGCTGGCTCAGGTTTGGCAAGAATGGTGTTGATGCTGAAGGTGATGGCATTTATGGTATCCACTCACGTGATGATGTTGAACATGTACTCTTTTTCTTTCTTTCTTCATTACTGTAACGAGAGCTAGGTTCAACTCCTAACGCGCTAACGTACGAGCCTAATCAGTTAATTCAAAATATTTTATTTCATATTAACATTATTCATGATTGCAAGTTATTATAAATTTATATGATATCAATAATATAAGATTCTCAGTTCAAGTATCGCTGTCATCTAATTAAAAAATATTTTCTAATGCAAAGATCAATAAAAAAAAATCCCGCCTCAAAGTGAAAATGCATATCGCATTCAATGAATAAATAATAATAACCCCTTCTAAATTCAAGAGTTAGATGAAATAGTCGAGTTACAACTTTTGAACCACGCTTCAGCATCCATCGTACTAAAAAAAATCACCCTTCTCTCTAAATGGTTTTAGCTTTTAGATTATATGGTAAAATTCTGGAGGGTATGTTGGATCAAATAAGACCTATAAGATGCTTTCTGTCATTGATCATAAAAAAAACTGATCAAGCAGGATGTGTGGCCAATCATGGAGGCTATTTTATTCTAGTGAACTTCTGTCAAGAGCTAATTTTCTGATATGCTAGAAATCTTGCTAAAGTACTCACTTTATGCCATAATTTGTTGAAGCAAATACTTAAAAGACAGTTTACTCTCATTGCAGTACTTCAACTGGCATGCTTGCTGTTGAAGGTTCATACGATAAGATGGAAGCTCTTCTAACACGTGCAGGTGGGATTTCTTTTTAAGCTTCTACATGACCAGTTTTAATATTTTTAAATAAGTGACAACAAGACTTAAATCAATGAGTTGGATACTGATATCATGTTAAATTACCACCGCATCTAAAAGTTTAAATTATGGATAAGGATTTGTGATATTATTTATTGTATTCAACAGTTTGTATGGCTTTCGCGGAGCTCAATCCCTTGCTTCTTCTTGTATTTTTGTTTTCAGAAGTTTCACTCTCATCCTAATTATGCAAGCTCTCTGCTGTAAATTTTGTTAACCTAGTATTCTAGTGAAATTCTCAGTTTGTAGCTGGAAGTTTGAAATTGTTTGTCCACATAACTATGATCCTCTTTTACTCTGATGATTGAGATATTCTATAACATTAGCAGATATCTACTTTTCTTTTTGTTGGGTGAATATCACGAGCATTAAATCAAACCAAGTCATATTTTGGAGTTAAACGGCTAAATAACATCGTTAGGCATCTAAAAGTAAATGAGTTTCAAGTGATCACTTGTGTAGTTGGGTGGCAAACAACCTTCTGTGGCACCAGACTAGGTATCTTTCTTCCCATCAACGATGTGGATGGAACAACAGCAGAAAATAATGTAATTAAGGGCTCCAAGATCATAACCAGAGTCGGACGCCAGCCGTATGCAAAGAACATGAGACAAAAAATTGTCGATTAGTGAGATATAATTGCGCGTGTGAGCTCAATATTATGATACAAATATACAGATGTTTCAGAAAGTCATCAGTATTACTGCAAACCTGAAATCACTACTTGAAGTATAGCTCAACAAGCTTTTTCAAAGTGTCAAATATACTAGTAAATGGGTTTAGCGCAACTGGGGCCTTCAATCCCAGATCAGGAAATTGGTTGTTTAAAGTTTGTTGCATCCCAGACGCGGACATCATTGCTGTGAGCTGACTGTCAGACATAACCTCACAATCTTGTGGAGTGTTCTTGATTTTGCTCGGGTCATATCCAAAATCTGCTAAGTAAGCTTTGTACTTCTCGATGAATTCTGGTCCTGGATTAGGTGTTCTCGAGTAAATCTGAAGCACAGAGAACGATACATGAACTATCAACAACTGAATATAGGTCACATTATAAACCAGTTCAAAGTACATGACAATAATAACTCCATGGGAACGTTCTGACAATTTATCTACAACAATTACAACTCAACGAGGTTAGACTTGTTCTCAAGCTCAAAACTCGATCACAGTTTGAATAGTGAAAAGGCAACCTGGATTTGATCTCATATAACACAGTTTGAATAGTGACAATGCAACCTGGATTTGAACTCATTTGTTTTGTAGTAATTTGTATTTATTTTTTATTTATTTTTAACTAGTACCTGGAAGTGGACTAAACATTTAAAAGCTTCAGGCCGAAATATAGCATATATCAGACTAACTTCAACTAATGAAGGACAACGACAAAGTTTATGGCAGCATTATAGTTTGAACTAACACAGAACTCGAGAGAAGAGGCAGAAGAAATATCTGATTAACAGTCTCTCTAAAATAATATGAATATATGTCTCACGAAGTAGTCCATCTATTATGAGAAGCTATATGTAGGATGTTGTTTGGTATAGTTCATTGCCGCAGGGGTGAAAGAAAGAACAGTTCACTCTTTAAAATGCAAGTACTTTTGATATACGTTTCTCAAAGTTACCTGAATAAAGCTTTTATCTTTAGCTCCAGAAACAAGAGCAAAATTCTCATAATCGGTTGCAATCACATCATAGGGCTCCTTGGGAATGAATGGTAATGTAGGAAAACGAAGATAACACTTCCCCTTAATCATCTCCTGCTTTTCTAGCTCAGTCTCATTTGTTTCCAAGTCTTCCTCCGAGAGACATTGAACCTTACCCCTTATACCTGTTATGTAGCCAGAAGGTCCTCCATGAACACAAAAGGTATCTACCTGGATAGCCGGAGCATTCATATCATATGTATATATTCCCTGCAGAATTACAGAATGGAGATACTTTGGCAATCAGGCATCATCACATGAAAGATATCATCATTTCTAAATCCAATAATAGTACTTTGACGTTCACCACGGTATATTTTCATATCTATGAAAATCTATACATGTTACTCAACCGTTGATTGGTTGCTAGATCTATACATTGCTCCTGGCATCTCTGACAGGGTAACCAATCTATTGAAATGTTTAATATCCATGTAAGGTGTCTCATCTAAAGAGGCAGTCTGTTCTCGGAATCATTTGTGTTAGTTACATTTTTCAATAACTCATTTAGCTAGCATAGCACAAAACCAAATCTCATCATGCACACACAATTGTTTACCAAATGATGAAAGCTAATCACGAAGCAAATTATGCTGGTCTTCGTGCTTACCTGGGTGCAGTGGCAATCTTCTTGACCTTGTCCGGCAAAGCCACGTTTAAGTGAAGCTACTTCAAACCATCTTCCAGAGTATCTGATGGGATCAAAGTTCTTTGCTGTCATACCCCTCATCATCATCATCATTCCACCTTGGTCATCATCTTCCTTCTCAATAGGAAGAGTTGGAAGATCGTCTATGGCGCTTGCAAGCTGGCAAAAGTCATTATGACGAGGAAGATCTGTTGCAACAGCCTGCCCAAGAGAATCTAGGATAAGGTTGGCAAAAATAAGTAAATACTTGTAATTCTCTGTCGTTCTACAAAATTAACCAAACCAAAAATATATTTCTGAAATCAACAAGTATATAGAAAGACAGCAGAATGACTCTAGATCTGTGATTGTGCTCGTGTGGGGATGGAACTGGAGTAACGGAAAAACATGTACACAAATACTAGTTTTGTCGAACTCACCCTGAATTCCAATTCTAAATAATCGCTAATAACTTCTCCACATAAATACTCTTTTTGTTTTTTTTTTCGTTTTACTAGCCTTGGAATCCTGTTGCTTAATTCTTTTACAATTCAAGTAAATCCTCGCCAAAATTTGTAAGCTTTAGAGAAGTTTTACCTTCTGATGCTTATCAATTTTAGAGTAAGAATGGATTAAAGATTATTATTGGCCATTAACTTTCAGAATATATCCTAACAGAAAAAATCAATCGCTGCTGAGTGGAGGAAATTTACCATGTTGCTAGACAAAGCACTAACCAGGTTCGTTTGAGAGATTAATACAATCGATGCTGCAAGACCTGACAGGACTTGTCTAACCCCAAGTTTGCTTGATAATGGGTGCTCAACACCGCAACTTGTCATTACTTTCACTGGTATTTCCCTACAGGGAAAAACGAATATTTTCCACAAGATGAAGCACATAATGAAATTAAAAGAGCATATTATCACTATGCAAGGACAAATATAAATCCGAAACAAAGCAAGAAGATAATAAAAGTAGACTTCCGTAATTATTGGCTTGCAAGAAATGCCATAGACTTGGGCTACATGAATCTGCAGCAAATTTGTATTACTGTACAATGAGCCTTGTGACAGTGCACTTGGATTTTATGAAACAAAAACTTAGCAACAGTACCCAGAGAAAATGCAAAATAATATAAACCAACAAATTATGCAAAGAAGTAAGAAGAGTGTTATGGCGAGCATGGAGAGTTAGGAGAACAAATGTGCTTTAACACGCGCATGCAACCCAACCTTTAGGCATTGAGCCTACAATTATACTAATAATTCCTTATTCTCTTATTATTTTATCAGAGAAGAATCAACTTCTAACTTCCTTCATGTCTCCTTAGTTCACATTCTTGTACCGTGGGGTAATCATTCCTCCTTATCACCTTAGTTCAACCGGAAAGTTGCAACAAAGACAAGATTTGCGCAAAATATAGTACTAACTACTAAGCAAGCTATAACCTTACTAAGTAGGAAATGAACATTACTAACATATAGATTCACATTCATAACCAATAATTCTTTTATCTAACATACAGAATCCAATATAGAGTTACATAGCCATGGCATGTCTAATTTATGTAACATCTCCTCTTGTATTAGTTGTGTGAAAGATGCCTTTAGTTTATAATGACTTAGTTTCTTATTACTGTCACCACAGGCCTATGCATTTTGGACTAGATAATTATGATTAGCATATTGAGACACTAGTAATTGAACTCGGGTCGTTGCGCTTTATACACAGCAAAATGGGCAAAACATGGTGTGTTAAGAGTAAATCAAGATTCAGCAAGTGTAGAGAAAAAATGGGTATATGTGGTACCTTGATGATGTTGAGGGAAGCAGCAGTGGTGATGATTGTCCAATTACCATCATATTCTGATGCACCATTTTCTTTTCTTTTCTGAAGTACCTGCTGGCATCAAGTTGTGTGCTAACCAGATATCACAATTCCTTTCTCTCTCCTCTTTTTCTTTTTTTTTTTTCCTTTCTTTTTTTCTCTCTCTCTCTTTTCTATGTTTCTAAATATAGCAATGAATGTGTATTTAATCTATTAAAAATTATTCCACTCACGCACAAGTAGTTTCCCGTAATCCATTTAGCACTGACAGTTAATTTGTTAGAGCAGTTAATTTTGACCAAAATAAAAAAAAGGTAAATAGTATATTACTCTTCTGTATTTTGTTAAAAATATATAATATATTTCTGTATTTTAAAAATTAGTTGATTATTTCCTGTGATTTGTTAAAAATAACTGATTACCTCTTTGTGTTTTAAAAATTAGCTGATTATCCCCTTATATTTTATAAAAGTAGCTAATTACCCTTATGTATTTTTTAAAAATTAGCGTTTTTTGTTAAAAAATATAAGGGGGCAATCAGCTACTTTTATAAAAAACAAAAAGGTAATCAGCTACTTTTAACAAATCACAGGGGAGTTATCAGTTAATTTTTAAAATACAGAGGGGTATTGTGCATTTTTAACAAAATACAGGAGGGTAATCAGCTAATTTTTAAAACACAGGAGGTATTGTGCATTTTTAACAAAATACAGGGAAGTAATGCTCTATTTATCCTAAAAAAAATAAAAAAGAAAGAGACTTCTTAAATAAATGTGGATTTCGTTTCTTTATATTATTAAGTGAGGTTAAGAAAATCTAAAAAACAGTTACTATTTTGTTGAGATGAATTTTTTATATTTATAATTTTAGCACACGTCACAAATAATAGTTTATACATATAAATTCAATTGAACGAGTACATTCAACTCATAATTTTTAACACGTAATACGTATATATCATCTCAAACAGTAGATCTTTCCTCTAATTTACTTCTTTGTTTTCTGTCTAGTTCAATCCAATCCCATAAAATTTAATATAAATAAACGGCACATGAAGTTTATCTCTCGTGTGACTATTTAATTAATTAATTACCTAAATTCCTCCTCTTTAGAACATTTATTTTCTAAATTTACTAGAACGACTCAAGTCATATATTATCTAGTTGGAGACTACACTGAGATTGGGCCTGATGTAGATTGCTGCAATACTTCTTATTCCTACTATATGGATCACCTTATTGGGCCGATAGCTAAAATTACTTTGGATCAAGTAAACATAAGAGACTCGTATGTTCTAATTTGGACTACTCAAACAGACATCTCGTGATATATACAATAGTAAAATGTAGTTTCGTACACAAAATCTTGTTATGCACTATTCACGGAAGTATTTCAACTTAAAACTTGTTATGAAGTGAATATAACTCGCTCATTATAAATTTTTTATTGCGACATTTTTTTTATTTAAATAAGAAAACTTTGTAATTAAACTATAAAATCAAAATCGCTGTGAATAATTAACAAAAAGTATTATTTTTTTTAATAAAAATGTTGTAAAAAAAGTTAAAATATTATAGTAATATGGTAAAAAAAAGTTTAGATTTTATCAAAATCTTTTAGATCCCCGATTTGTATTAAACTTTTTTCTATAATCTTTTACATTCCATTTGCACTTTCAGGTGTAGCACACTTTAGCAAAGGAATCACCTAGACTCAATTATGAACTGAATAATCAATTATAAAATTATCTACACATTTGTTTGCTTTTGATTATTTGAATTTCATGTTAATCGTTACCAATAACCTGAAAAGATGTGAAAATGGTTTCCTTCTATTGAGATATTACATATCAGTTGTAAAAGGAATTGATAATACTTTATAAACGTGAAAAAAATCACACGTCGTGAACTAGCATTTCTCTTTAAAAAGCCTTAACACCCTATCATCTTCTTTTCCATGATTATGGTTTCTTAGACAAGCATACCAGTCCCGATGTGTACCTTTGCCTTGTATATTAATCACAAAGACTGAGACTTTTCTTTTCTTCTTCTTTTATGTACATGCATATTATATATACGTCAAAAAGCGCAGGCTTCATAAATTTCTTTGAAAATTTTGTCCTTGATGTTTTCCAAACAATTAACACGAAATCATAAAGTCTTGTAATTTGAGAAGCTACTCTTGACATCATATAATTATTTATTGAGAGTAGGGTGAAAAATCATAATCATCATTATTATTATGTTACAAACTTGCATGTTGCTTCCTTTCTTGATGTCAGGACCCAAAGCTTTTAAAACCATGCCCCATGCTGACACACACATGAACGACAGTGAAGTTATATAATATATATATATATCAACAGTTCTAAATTGTTCAGATATTTTCATCATAATTGTATGTTCAATCACAGTTATTAGATCTTTCACATAATAAAATAATTTTTTTTCTTCCAATAAACGGCCTTATCTTTTAATTATTCTACCTCTATTTATTTGGGAGACTTCATTATCATTCAATGCTTCTAACAAATACTTATCGAAACAAAATGAGACATAAGAAAAACACCAAATCATAATTTTTTTTGCTGCCAAAAGATGTGTCTCTTATTGACCATCACATAATTTAGATTCATGAGATCTAGATAAGGGTGGATTTAATTTTTTCAGTAAAAATTGAATAATTATGAGGACGAAAATCAATGAAGGTTCAATAGCTTTACAAATTAAAAATGTAAAAGAATTTCAGAGTCAAAGAAAATTGTAGTCTCTACAAACCAAAGAGTCGTTAAAAATATATGAGCAATGATATGGAACAAGATGCAAAGGCAATTATAATGCGGTGATTCAATATTTACTTTTAGTCTAAACTAGTTAGTATTGATAATTAACTCTTTAACTTATTCAGGACTTTTGACATTATTATTTTACCAAAACTTATATTTTGCTCTCTCAAAAAGAACTTTGATTATCAATTAAATTTTCTTATACGCATTACTAGAACAAACGGTCGTCAATTATTTTCCCACAAGGAGAAAAATCTATAATTTGGAAGTGCACTAGTCATGGGCGATGGCTAAATGTTAGATTCTTTCACATTAAGTTGAAATATTGACTCCATTTTAATTACTTGTTTAACATGAAAAGTCTATGAGACTAAATACATAGATAACACACCTGGGAGACATAGATTTCTGCAAACCATTAAATGAACTCTTTTACACGCAGTGGTCTCAACTGCTCCTTATTCACAGTAAAGAACCTTAAATTGAATTGGTTGAAGGGGACATAGATGAATAAATAAATAAAAAAAGCAATAAAAAGACGAGACCTATAGAGCCAAAGATTAATCAAGCCTCTCTTTTAAATGATAAATAAAACCACAAAAAAAAAAAAGAATCATCACCCAATCCCACAAGAGACTCTCGTCCTGCAATAGATTCAAACTTAAACCAATAACATAAGAGTTTTGCCTATTGAGTTTACATGATTCATGAAACTTTCACTAACTATTACACACATATAAAACTAACTCAACAACTAATTTTGCTTTTCTTAGTCATGTAAAACTAACTCATCTCTGCTAAAAAGAAGAAAAAAAAAATTTGATTCTACAAACCTAATTGTGATGAAGAAGATGAAGATATTGGAATTGGGGGTGCACTAGGTCTAGGGCAACCATAGTCTGATAAGAAGAAAACGTTTCTGAAAAATAAACAAAAGGTTATTTTATTTGGGAGTATTTTTGTCATTTTATTTTATTAAAAATATTCCCACAACTCAAGAATGTAAGATAGGTACCTCATAACATGGAAATAAAAATTGAGAAAATCATGAGAATGTTGCATTTTCAAGAATTTTTTTTTTAATTTTATGAACTAAACATGAGAATATTACATTCCGAACTTCCCATTCCCGAGAATCTTGTAAGATTTCGTGAACTAAATGCCCCCTATTTTATTCTCTACATGTACAGAGTTTGTACTTCCCTCCTTAGCTCTAGGGATCTCTATTTCAGTTTCACTCTAACAGTCTCCCTATTTTTAATCTATCTTTTTTTTCAGAGACTCCCTATTACAATTTCACTCTAACAACTTTTCTATTTTAACAATTCCCTATTTTTGTTTTACCCTAATATATCTCTATTTTGATCAAACACCCAATTTTAATATTTTTATTTATGTTTTGTATTTGTTATTGATGATTTTGATTTTGATGTGATTTTTTTTTCTTTTTATTTTTTTGTTGTACAAAGTCAGCTTTCGGCTTTTTTGAAGAGGCTTTGGGATGTAGAGAGCCAAAAGTTAGCTCTCTACATCTAGCAATTTTGGGAATTAGAGAAGGAGTGATTTAAGGTTTTTTAATGAGCGTATTTTCTTTGTAGTTCTCTTGTTCTTAAAGAGAAAGGAAATATTGATTAGTGAAAGTTTTAATTATTACTTATCTTCTCATTAACAATACTATTACAAATAGAGCTATTTGTTGTAACTGGGGCCTTGAAGACATCCTGAGTTAAACCTTTGTTTTAGGACTTTTATCTTTTTTATTGAGATTAATGAGAAGATACTTTTGTTTTCCTAGCAAAAAAGAAGAGAAGTTGATTTATTATTTGTCATTCAACCTCTGAATATAAATAGAAGAGCAAGATGTCTTTTCAGCATTAAGTTGCCTATCAATCAGTAATTTTACGTTTACAATTATCATCTCTTTTCATACTTCAATCCAAACGAAATTATAAAATACTTTTTTTTTTTTTTACCTTACCTTCCTTGGTTTGTTTGCAATTCCACGTGAAGAAAACCATTTCCTTTGTTTATCTTACTTCCCTCTCTATTTCCTCGAATTCAATTAAAATAATAAATAATAATATGTTAACAAAAATAGGAATCACTGTTATAATACAATACAATAGCCAAAAGGGAGTTCTCTCCTATCTTAACTAAAAAGTAAAAATCGTTGTTGGAGTTATTCTTACTACACTAAATTTTTACTCTTTCTTTTTCTTTTGTTAAGTTAATTAATTTTATACTTGTAGTTTTCTACTAAATTTTGAAGTATTTTAATGATACAGACTTTGGACAATATCTTATTATAAGTTGTAGTGACATAAAAATCATTGATAGTAATAAAAAAAATTAAAATAAAAATTACTCCAAAAAGTTGTGTTCCTTTTTTCTTTTGGTGTTGTAGCCGAGACAGCAAAGGTCATTTTACTGCCACACTTGGGTTTCTCGGTTCAACATATAATTTAAGTTACTTAAAATCAGAAAGGCAGTAATATGAAAAAACATGGAGACATGAATTCAAACTCAAAACATTCAATGATAACGAGTTGTTGCCCAATAACTCTATCTAACCTTGTGGGGGCAATATTTTTTTTTCTTTGGTCAAGTTTGGGAGCAAGATTAGGACAACACTAGTCTTATGCCCGTGCGATGCACGAGTGCCGTACGAGTGTAATGTGAATACTCAAAAAATATGAAAAATAGAAGCAATTCATTGAACTATTTAATCACATTATCGAAATACTATAAAACATAGCTACTCTATATACTATATTATACAAAAATAAATAAATAAACAGACAAATATAAGAACCTTTTTTCTAAAAAATGTTACAATAAGCACTATTTTACATAGATCAGGTATTTCAAAAGATACATGTTTGTATCTCTTTTCCTCAAGTTGTTGTCTATACAAAGTTCATGTCATTCTTACTCCTTGCCTATATCTTTGTAGGATATAACTGAAAACATATGATTTGATTGAAATTAAAATAGTAAGCAAATCATCTTAGAAATCATATAGCAAAAGACTTTAATTTTATTTCTACCATTACAATGATGAAAAGGAATACAAACATGTTAAATAGAATCAATTGTGATATAAATAATAAAAAAAATACACTTGTCTCGTTTATTCTTTAGAATACTTCTTTGTAAACCACAATAATTATAGTTTTTGATATTTTATTATTGCGATCTTTTATCAAAATCTCCAATCCTTGTTTTCTTGTCCCTCTTGAAATTGTAACATATAGTTGTCCATGACTAAAGACAAATCTTGAAAGATAAAACCCAGCGTAAGAAAGAGTTTGACCCCTACTTTTGTCTATAGTCATGGCAAAACTTTCAACCAAAGGAAATTGTCTTCGCTGGAGTTTAATATTATAAAAGAACAAACATTTCACCACATGTAAGTAAAAGAATATCCCTCCAAGAAATAGAGAACAATCATTTCACCACATGTAAGTCCATTCAGGAAAACAATCATGCCATGTGCATATAAATAAGCACTCTTACAAAAAAAAAATGAATCTTACTTCTATCCAAAAATATTAAATATTTGTTTCATATTTTTGTTCATCTGTTGTTTACCGTGTTAAATGACATGAGGATAATGTTGAAATGAAAACAAATTTAGGTGGTAGATATTATTACTAAAAATTAAATTAAAAAATTATATTTGTCTTCATCTGTTTTTTTTTTTTTTTTTTATACTCATTTATGATTTTCTTTGCCATTTCATGAGCTTCATAGAAATAGTTAGGTTTGGTTCAATGTAATTTTTTTTTCTTTGAGTCAAAAATTACATTTGTTTTTATCTATAATGTACCACTTGGAAGTTAGAGAAATAATTTAACTAATAATTCAAATCAACCATCTTAGTTATGAATTTGAGTTATTATTAGCTTTATAATAATATTTGTCTTCATCTATTATTTTATGTATTAAATGACATATAGATGTTGAAATGAAAGCAAATTTAGGTGATGGATATTAGTACTAAAAATTATATTTTCATTCATCTATTTTTTTATTATTTATGATTTTATTTGTCATTTCACAAGCTTTATATAAATTGTTAGGCTTGGTCCAACGTTGAACTTTTTTTTAAAAATCAAAATTATATTTGTCTTCATCTATTTTGTGCCACTTGGAAGTTAGCAAAATAACTTAACTAATAATTCAAATTAACCATCCTAATTATGAATTTGAGTTATTATTAACTTTATAAAAATATTTGTTTTCATAAATTATAGAACTTTTTTTTTGAGTAAGCTCTTTTATGTACCACTTGGAAGTTAGCAAAATAATTTAAAGTTAACAAATAATTTAACTAATAATATAAATTAATCATCTTAGTTATGAATTTGAGTTATTATTA
This sequence comes from Ehretia macrophylla, assembly GCA_037974665.1. NCBI lineage: Eukaryota > Viridiplantae > Streptophyta > Magnoliopsida > Boraginales > Ehretiaceae > Ehretia > Ehretia macrophylla. The sequence goes on from CM075772.1 coordinate 25,922,882, forward strand.
ACGTTATAAAAATATTTGTCTCTATCTATTATTTTTGTAATAAATGACATATAGATAATGTTAAAATTGAATCAAATTCAGGCGCTAGATATTATCACTAAACATCAATTTAAAAATGATATTTGTCTTCATATGGTTTTTTTTTCTTATTTATGATTTTCTTTTGCCATTTCACGAGCTTCATAGTAATAGTTATGCTTGGTATGATATAGAACTTTTCTTTTTCTTTTTGAGTCAAATTATATTTGTCTTCATCTGTTATGTACTACTTGGACTGAGCAAATAATATAACTAATAACTCAAGTTAACCATCTTAGTTGTGAATTTGAGTTATTATTAGCTTTATAAATATAGTTTTGCTTGCAAACTCAAAATCTTAAATCTAATATGTGAAAGTTACTATGTTATTGTGTTTAAGATGCATATATAGAGTAATTTGCTACAAATTGTGTATGTCTTCACACTTGACGTGGGATCATTTAGTAAGATTATTATTTGAAATGTGTTGATATAAAAGTTTTATTTTCCTTTAGTAGTAAATACTAAATGCATAAAAAGTAGAACTTTGATTCTTATAAGATCAAAAGAGTTTTGGAAATCAATACTTGGGGAAGGTTTTAATAAGAAGATCTGTATGTCTTTGCATTAAATTGACATGGAATAATTTAGCGTCAATAGACCATGCAGTTTTGGTCCCAACTCAATATAGCCTAACAATTAGCATTGAAAAGAGGTCCAGCGTGGAACTTTATTGTGTTGGACTTTGTACAAACACTTTTCATTTAAAAACTTGATTTATTAAATTAGATTACTAAAAATCAAATTAAATAATTATTTTTGTATTCATATATATATATATATTTTTTACTTATTTACATTTTTTTTGTCATTTCATGAGCTTCATATAAATAATTAAGTTGGTCTAAGATGGAACTTTTGTTTTTCTTTTTGAGTAAACATTATATTTTTCTTCATCTATTATGTACCACTTGAAAGTACAAAATAACTTAACCAATAATTCAAATTAACTATCTTAGTTACGAATTTGAGTTATTATTAACTTTATAAAGATATTTGTTTTCATCTGTGATTTTCTGTGTTAAATGACATGTAGATAATGTTAAATAAAATCAAATTTAGATGGTAGATATTATTACTAAAAATCAAATTAAAAAATTATCTTTGTCTTCATCTGTTTTTTTTACATATTTATGATTTTCTTTACTATTTCACAAGCTTTATAGAAATAAATAGGCTTGGTCTAACGTGAAACTATTTTTGGAATCATAAATTATATTTGTCTTCATCTTTTATGTACCACTTGGAAGTTAGCAAAATAATTTAACTAATAATACAAATTAGCCATCTTAGTTATGAATTTGAGTTATTATTAACTTAATAAAAATATTTGTCTTCATTTATTTTTTGTATTAAATGACATGTAGATAATGTTAAACTTAAACCAAATTTAGGTGGTAGATATTATTACTAAAATTCAAATTAAAAATCATATTTTTCTTCTCTGTTTTTTTTTTGTTTTTTTTTTTTTACTTATTTATGATTTTCTTTGCCATTTCACGAGCTTCATAGAAATAGTTAAGCTTGGTCCAATGTGGAACTTTTCTTTTTCTTTTTGAGTCAAATTATATTTGTCGTAATCTGTTATGTACCACTTGGAAGTGAGAAGATAATTTAACTAATAATTTAAATTAACAATCTTAATTATGATTTTGAATTATTATTAACTTTATAAAAATAATTTTGCTTGTAAACTCAAAATCTTAAATCTAACGTGAACTAGTTATCATGTTATTGTGCTTAAGATACATATATAGAGTAATTTACTAATAATAAGATTTGTATGTCTTCGTACTTGACACGGAATAATTTAGTAAGATTATTATGTTTTTGGTAATCTAGCAAAAGTGAATCCATGAATCTCAACAATCAACTGTTTACATAAAAGCCACATTAACGTAGCATACCAAAAACTAATCTAAACTTTTAAACATCCTAAAATTGAAACTAATCAAAACTTTTAAACATCTTAAAATTGAAACTAATCAAAACTTTTAAACCTCCCAAAATCGAAACTAATCTAAACTTTTAAACATCTCAAAACCGGCTATACAAGAATATCTCCCAGGCTCCCACCTATGACAAAGCTCTCTATTAATATCACAATTTGTAAACTTTTTTGTACAACTAATCCTGCCCCTAACCATGTGAAGAATGCCATCTATATCACATGGAAATGTAGCTGCATGCAAAGTTATTTCTTTTTTCCTAGTCAAATATATTGTATGTGCTTTGAGAATCCAAGAGAACATATCATCACATGTAACTTACATTGACAGTCAAAACGGACTCATCTGACAAAACAAACTATGTGAGAGAGTTCAGAGTTCTATACAATCCAATTTTTCATGTGTGAGATTTGCATAATACAGCTAAAGAAATTCATTCGAAGCATCAAGTTACAGCTTCGCTTACTGAACAAAACAGTAAATCATATCAAATAGCAAAATGATAAAGCAAAATCGTCCCTCTTCATTCCAGAAAGTAAGCTTTTATCATATGTTATGTCAAAAAATGATTGCGAGCATTAACGGTGTTTTTTAGCCCTATAAGCTATTCAAGTTGAACATTCAAACAACTTCTCCTGATATATACTTAAGAGCTCTGGAGCTTCCTTCTCATAGCAATTAATGAATTTCTTGAGAAATAGATATACCAAAACATAATGAAAAATCAGAACTAAAACAATATCTAGAATGCTAAACTAAGGATTTGCAAATAAATACATCTATACATTTTTTTAATCAAAATCAAATCTTGAACACTTTCACTCTATTGTTTGCTTTAAAAGAAAACCTAAAAACAACCCGCATAACTAAAAATCAGAATAATAATATAAAAAAAAGAATCGACACTAAAACAATTCTAGAATGAAATCAACAATTTACAACAAAAAGATCTTTAACGCTTGCACTTTATTGCTTCAAACAAAAACCTAAAAACAACCCACCTACTCTAGTGCTGATTAATCTACTTTTTTGTAAAACATATCTTTAACCCTTGCACTCTATCGTTTTCTGAAAACAAAAAACTAAACAGAACTAGTCTAATTAAAAAGTAGATTAATCAACACATATCAATGAATCAACACAAAAACAATGGACAAAATGCAAATAACCAAGAATTTGCATTAAAAAATATCATTTTTTTAATTAAAGCTTACCTGGGCAATAATGCTGAGACAACCGACACGGAAATATGTACCACAGGCAATCCAAAATCAATGTTATCTGAAATAACGATATTATATTGGTGTTAGTGCTTGAACTATAATATTGAAAAATAGGAAAATAGCGAAATACATTAAATAAATAACAGATGGAGAACATAATTAATGTGATGCAGGCAAGATAGTCGATAATGTAATAGAAAATAATGAAAGACATAATTTTTCGGAAAAAGTTGATACACAAAAGAAAAGCATGCAATGGCTAAGATGAGCAAATTGTTCCTCATAAATACTTTTAATGTTCCAGCTAACTAAAACAGCTTGAATTCCTGTTGAATTTATCTTTTCCTTTCAAATTTTAAGTACTTATGCAAAAACTATAATGTGAAATATCTAAGCTATTGCGAGAACTAAATTCTCATTAAATGTTTAACTCTAATCAACTCAAATCGTGGTAAAACCTAAAACTTTACCAGGATCAAGGCCTTTGGAAGCAGTAGCACAAAACGCTTGATTAGACACCTATGCAAACGTTGACTCAGATTTACCAGTATAAAGTATAGATAACACTATTAATAACGTAGAGATAACGTTATTAATAAAATAAAGATTTATACTGATAGAGATAAAAAAAAAAGTTTAAATGAAAAAAGTTTAAATGAAGTGATTTTGTCGTACCTGTAGATAAAATCACTTCTAATAACGTTATTATTAAAAAAAAGATTTCTATTGATAGAGAATAAAAATAAATAAATTTTAAATTAAGATTTGATAGAGTACTATGATAGATAGAAAATTCTTATCTAAATATAAGTTATAAATTTAAATAATATAATTAGAATAATACAACATCTAATAATTATCTGTTAAACATTATAATATGTAAAAATCATTTCCAAATTTCATAATTAATTATGTAGTATATCTGCATTGTTTTGAGCCAAACAACAGCAAATGAGTATTATGATTAGGATAAGACAATAGATGATAATGGGTCGAGCATCTTTCAAATTTCTTTTGGTTTACAATAGATGATATTCTTTTTTATTTGTTAATTATGTAGTATATCTCATTTGCATTTCAAGTTTTGCTATTTTTTTTTTCTTTTGTTCATAAAACTACTATAACAACATAGTTTCAGACTAATATCTAAACTAAAAAAAACTTAAATAAACCAAATCAATTATATAAGAAATCAACTAAATTCACCAAATATTTTATAGAATTTTTTTTTCAATATTTTAAATTCGGAAAAATGCCATTTTCCCCCATGAGGTATGGCCAATATCTCAAACTCCCCTATGAGCTTTTATTATTACCAAGATTCCCCCATAGTTTTTAACTCCGCTAAGTAAACGTTAGGGTAAAAGGGTTGTTATGTCTTTTTGTTCTTTACTAAAACCAAAACTGAAAATAAAAACATACTTATGGTCAGATCTTTTGGTAAATTAGCCACACACTAACTGTAGCACAGTCAGGAGCTCTTCGCCTAGCCATTGATCTCGCCTATGCAGTTATGCTCTAATCTTTGTCACATTGACGCGCACATGAAGACACAAAGATGCACACAAGAAAATGTTTTGCTTTTTTAGCTTGATCCAATTTAGGATATAATATGTTAATTGTTCATAAGTGATTTAATTCTTTATGTGTTGTTTGTTTCTTCGTGATTTTTTTATTTTACCTTTAACATCACTAGAGATATGGTTGAATTTTTTATTGTGCAAGTTGGTTTACAATATATATATATATTTTGTCAGAAGTTGGTTTACATTGTTAGAGATATAGGTCTGTTTATTTTCTTAGAATAGTTATCAACGGATAATCAAAGCTAATGGCTTGTATTGCGATAAGAACAAATTTGCATTGTTAGATCTAGATCTATAAATTAAATACTTGTTAGATTTAAATTTGAAATTTATGCCTTGTGAAATTAGAACTACGGATCTAGATTTAATTTCATGCTTCGTTTAGGTTATCAAGATTATATAATGAAATGATAAGAATGGCATACCTGAATCCATGACGACAAGATGAATATGATCCGGGAAAAGGTCTTCCACAAGCTCACACTTCTCTCTTACTTGATGTCTCTCAAATATGAGATTGAAGACTAGAGAATTAGAAGTGTGGCCTTGGGGGCCAATCCCATGTTATATAGGCAACTTAACTAGAGACCCATTAACTCTAGTTAGGTTCTCTATTATTGGTACAACATATTACAAAGTCCATACGTTATAAGATGTTTAATTAAGATCAACTATATTGGATCACTTAATTATCCTAATTAGAATAGAAGTCCAAATATAATTGTGAATAATTTGTAAGCCCATATTAAGTTATTAATAATAATAACCCAACAATCTCCCACTTGGGCTACAAATTGATACCGAAGACAATTATATTTGTTAACTATAGGTGTGCACAAAATTACTTTCTATTCTTAAAACATCTTCCAAATCAATCTGGTTCATCTCCTATACCAGCATGAGACCAAAGCGACCTTTGTTACATTTCATCGTAACTCGATCCATCAATTATCACCATACCAAATATATTCAACGACATAGATCAAGTATGGATGTGTGGCTGGAAATTACATGCAATGTGATCTCAAACATGTCTATTTCCAATTGGTCCTTAACTTTATTCCGTAGTGAGATCAAACCTTAGTCTTTCAAACTTTATGCCAAACCGCAATTGAAAGATAACACATTCAGAGTAATAACTAACAGTAAAACCATCAACTTTATTCTGCAGAAAAGCTAAACATACAGTGTCAAGAAAAGAACTGAAGATATACACAGACTCCCACTAAAACTGCATACCATCAAATAACACAACACCCATATGAGCAGTATGCTCATGAAAGACCTTGGGTGGTAAACCTTTAGTAAGTGGATCTGCAAGCATGGAGTCTGTCCCTATATGTTCAATTGACACTAACTTACTCTGAACTCGTTCTTTAACAACTAGAAACTTAATGTCTATATGCTTAGACTTTGACGAGCTTCTGTTGTTGTTGGAATATAGAATTGCCGATAGATTGTCACAATATACTTTAAGTGGTCTTTCAATACCATCTACAATACGTAGTCCAGTGACAAAATTTCACAATCATATCGCATGATTGGTTGCCTCATAACATGCTATGAATTCTGCTGCCATAGTGGAAAGAGCGATAAGTGACTGCTTAGCACTCCTCCAGGAAATAGCACCTCCAAATAACATGTAGACATAGCCAGAAGTAGATCTTTTAGAATCTTGGCAACCCGCAAGATCGGAGTCAGAATACCCAATGATCTCCAAATTATCTGACTTCCGATAGGTGAGCATGTAATCTTTTGTTCTTTTTAAATACCTCATAACCCTTTTGACTGCTTTCCAATGATCCATCGCAGGGTTACTTAAGTATCTTCCTAATATACCAACAATGTACGCTAAATCCGGACGCGTACATACTTGAGTATACATAAGACTCCCTACAGCTGATGCATAGGGAACCTTTTGCATCTCTTTTCTTTCAATTTCATTCTTGGGGTATTGGTTGAGACTAAACTTGTCTCCTTTAGCAACGGGAGTATTTTCTTGTGCACAATCTATCATGCCAAATCTAGCAAGTACCTTATTGATATAGCTTTTTTGTGATAACCCAAGGACACCCCGAGAGCGATCTCGATGTATCTTAATTCCTAATACAAAAGAGGCGTCACCAAGATCTTTCATTTCAAAATGCTTAGTCAGAAATTTCTTGGTTTCGTGCATTAAGCCTATATCGCTGCTTGCCAATAGTATGTCATCGACATAAAGTACTAGGAAGATAAATTTACTCTCACTGAACTTGTGATATACACAATCATCAACAACATTAACCTCAAAACCATACGAGACAATGACTTGATGAAACTTGTGATACCATTGACGGGAAGCTTGCTTGAGACCGTAGATGGACTTCTTGAGTTTGCAAACCATAGACTTTAAGTCATCTAATACAAAGTTTTTTGGTTGCACCATGTATATGGTTTCCTTAATGTCACCATTGAGAAAAGTCTTCTTAACGTCCATCTGATGTAGCTCTAAATCAAAATGAGCCACAAGTGCCATTATTGTTCTAAAAGAGTCTTTCGTAGAAACTGGAGAGAAAGTCTCTTTATAGTCAATGCCTTCCTTCTGAGTGTAGCCCTTAGCAACTAGATGTGCCTTAAATCTTTCAATGTTGCCCTTTGAATCCCTCTTGGTTTTAAATATCCATTTATAACCAATGAGCTTCGCACCTTCAGGCAACTTAACGAGATCCCAAACGTCATTATCCTTCATGGACTTCATTTCCTTATTCATGGCATCGATCCACTTTTAACAATTAGCACTTTGTTTGACTTGTTGGAAGTTGATTGGATCATCTTCCATTGTCCCTATGTCAAACTCATGCTCTTGAAGAAATACAATATAATCACTTGAAATCGCACTTCTTCTTTCTCTAGTGGATCGCCTAAGTGGCATTTCCTTTTGAGGTTGTTGAGTTTGTTCTTCTGGAGCAACACCTTGATTTTGAGTAGGAAGGTTTATAGGGATATCCTCATTGTTGTCTTGAATTGTGTCTTGAACAATGTCAGTAGGCTGATCACTGTCAATAATAATGTTTGGAAAATGAATAAATTCCTCTTCAAAGACAACATTCCTAACCTTATCTTCCCCCTTAAACACAACATCCTCAAGAAATCTCGCATTTCCTGTTTCGAAAAAGGACTTAGTTGAGGGATTAAAAAACTTAAAACCCCTCGACCGTTCAGCATACCCAACAAAATAGCAGCTAATTGTTCTTGAATCCAGTTTCTTTTCATGCGGCCTATAAGGCCTCGCCTCAGCTGGACAACCCCAAATGTGCAAATGCTTTATGCTAGGCTTCTTGCCTAACCATAGTTCATAAGGAGTTTTAGCTACCGCTTTACTAGGTACTCTGTTCAGTATATATACTGCAGTCTTTATTGCCTCTCCCTAAATTGATTCTGGTAATGAAGAATGACTAATCATGCTTCTTACCATATCCTTAAGAGTCCTGTTTCGTCTTTCAGCAACACCATTCATGCTAGGTGAACCCGGCATTGTGTATTGTGGGACAATTCCACATTCTTCTAGTAATTTGGCAAAAGGCCCTAGACGTTGTTCACCTGATCCATCATATCTGCCATAGTATTCACCACCACGGTCAGATTTGACAGCTTTAATCTTCTTGCCTAGTTGATTTTCAACTTCAGCTTTGAAGGCCTTAAAAACGTCCAAGGATTGTGACTTCTCATGTATTAAGTATAAGTATCCGTAACGAAAATAATCGTCTATAAAAGTGATAAAATACTGTTGACCATTCCAAGAAGCCATAGGGAATGGACCACAAATATCAGTATGAATCAATTGTAAGACGCCAGAACTTCTCTTGGCACTTAACTTTCTGTTGTTTGTCTGTTTCCCTTTAATACAATCAACACACACATTATGGTCTGTGTAATCAAGGGGTTCAAGTATTCCGTCTGACACAAGTCTTTGAATTCTCCTTTCGGAAATGTGACCTAAACGCTTGTGCCATAATGTGGCGGAATTCTCATTTGTTAATTTGCGTTTTGTACCTCTTGAACTTATTTGCAAGGATTCATTAAATGAAGCAGTGATATTGAACATATATAGTTTATCAATTAAGGAGCCAGTTGCAACCAGAGTAGAATTGAGGAAAAGACTAACTTTATTGTTTCCAAATGAACAAGAATAACCATATTTGTCCAAAACAGAAACAGAAACCAAATTTCGTCTAAATGACGATACAATATAAGTCTCTCTCAATTCAACATAATGACCAGTCTCAAAAGATAATCTAAAAGTCCCAATGGCTTCAACCGGAACTGTTTTGCCATCGCCCACATAGATGAATCTTTCAGGATCATTTGGCGGACGGCTCCACAGGCATCCCTGCATAGAAATACTTGTGTGAGTAGTAGCACCTGAATCTACCCACCAAGTATTGCTAGGTACAGAAGTTAAATTAACTTCAGAACAAACCAAAGTGAGAAGCATACCTTTCTTTACACGACATGTGGCGTACTTGGAACAATCCTTCTTCACATGCCCAGGTTTCTTGCAAAAGAAACAGGTAAATTCCTGATCCTTATTCTTTTGAAGTTTGTTGGGTTGTGATGTTCTTACTGCAGCTTCTTTACCTTTATTCCTTTTTCTCTTATTGCCCTTTGAGGTAGTTGCAATATGAGCACTTTCGATATTTTTATCTCGCTTCAATCTATCCTCTTCTTGCACACAATGGGAAATGAGCTCATTAAGAGTCCATTTATCTTTTTGAGTGTTATAACTCACAATAAATTATCCATAGCGTGCAGGAAGGGATATAAGTACCAAATGCAGGAGCAAGTCATCAGATAGCTCTAACTTTAGTGCCTTAAGTTTTGAAGCGATATTAGACATCTCCATAATGTATTCCCTTATGTTTCCTTTTCCTTTATACCTCATCTGGACAAGGTCAGCTAAAAGCTTGCTTGTCTCATCCTTTTCGTTCTTTGCAAAATGTTTTTCAATTTCTTGAAGGAAACCTTTAGCAGTTATCTCATCGGGCATACCGCCCCTGAATGCATCTGGAACGCTGCGCTTTAGCATCATTAGACTAATGCAATTGGAACGATCCCACTTCTCAAAGTTCCCTTTTGCCTCAGTGGAACTTGACTCCGTAAGAGAAGCAGGTTGTTCATTTCTTAATGCATAGTCTAAATCCATGCAATCGAGAACCAACTGAACGTTCTCTTTCCAGTTCTTAAAGTTTATGCCGTTAAGCACAGGGATTAGTTTATGTTGGCAGTAACATTAGCAGCAGTAGCAGTAACTGAATCCAAATAGAGAATAAATAAATAACATAAGCTCACAAATAAAATTCATGTCAAGACATATATACAAGTTAAAATCAAATAAACATGCAAATGTAAGACATAATAATTTTTTTTTTAATACAACTGTAGTGATGGGCCCATTAAATAAGATACCTAGTACAACATCAATGACCTTCCTTTGGGCTGATCATTAACTTGTAAATGGTACTCTCCATGCAGAAATCAAATGTTGATAATAAATCTGGTCAAACAACAGCCTTCCTTTGGGCCGACATGTTGTCCACATAGAAATTTTATAATTATCACACATTTATTTCCACAGGTGTGTTTGCTATTTGGCCAATCAATGATCTTCCTTTGGGCATATCATTGATTGCATAAACAACAAACACACACATCTTATTATCTCAAAATAAACCAATCTACGCAAAAGAGTTTACTTTGGCAACATTAAGCTTCAATCAATTTATTTTTAGATAAAAGACGCAAGTTCAAAATTTGAAATCAAATATCAAATCTCATTTTGCACATTAGTCCATTTAGCATGCCTCACATACAAGATAACTAAATAAACATATATGCAACAATATGAACTTGGTGGATCATGGACTTAGTGGTTGATCAAATCCGAGCCATATAAATTAGATCAATCACAAAACCTAAGTAAATACTTCAAAAATCTTCAACACCTCAAAGTTCATCAACTCCTTGATTGATCTTGTACCGCTTGCAAGGTAGATTATATAATTATTACATCATATGTCTCACTACAAATCACACTCTTGCAAGAAATATAAAAATGAGACTTAAGTCTCAATTACAAACTAAATGAATGGAAAAATATTATTATAATCATTCAACCATTCGTCTATAAGTCCATGATCCATCAAAACATCCACAATGTCAAGTTATAATTAAAACAATTAACTTGCACAAAAGACATAAGGGTAGAAAATAAAATTAAAACCTTAATTTTCTGTTGTAACCAAATATCTATGTATATATTTGATGGTTCAATCTAAACAGAAGAATAAGTGTGGCGTTGCTGGTCAGATGCTCAAATTTCATTAAGAACGTCGTGTGTTCAAATCACAGTAAAGGCTTCTGCTTTATTTTAATTTTCTGTTGGAACCAAATAGCTATGTGTATATTTGATGGTCCAATTTAAACACAAGCATTTGTGTGGCATTGCTGGTTAGATGCTTTCATTTCTCTCATAAGGTCGCGTGTTCGAATCACATAGATCTTGGTTTTATTTTCCTTTTGTTGGTCTTTAGTTACAAAATATAAAAAAAACAAAAACAGAACTGCTAGGTGGGGCTCGAACCCAGGACCTCAAGACTAAATGCATGCTGTTTAACCACCAGACCAAGATAGCATATTTGTAACAAATTCTACCGAAAATAATAATATAACCATTGATAGTCAAAACAGTACATTCGAATTTTATGCATCAATCATGTATAGATCTAAAGATTATAAATCATAAAATTCATAGATCTAAGATCTAAAACCATCCTCAAACTAAATCAATCATGTGAATCATGTATAGATCTAAATATTATAAATCATAAACTTCATAGATCTAAGATCTAAAACCATTCTCAAACCAAATCAATCATGTGATCAAGATTAATGAAGATCATAATAGATCATACACATAATTATGAATCAAATCCTAAAATCATATGGATCTAAACATACAATCATGTGTATTTGTGATATAATCATAAGATCTACATTAATCGTAATTAGATCTACATAATCAATCCTAATAATCTAATACGAAGGTGGCTCTGATACCACTTGTTAGATCTAGATCTATAAATTAAATACTTGTTAGATCTAAATCTGAAATTTATGCCTTGTGAAATTAGAACTACGGATCTAGATTTAATTTCATGCTTCGTTTAGATTATCAAGATTACATAATGAAATGATAAGAATGACATACCCGAATCCATGATGACGAGATGAATATGATCCGGGAAAAGGTCTTCCACAAGCTCATACTTCTCTCTTACTTGATGTCTCTCAAATATGAGATTGAAGACTAGAGAATTTGAAGTGTGGCCTTGGGGACCAATCCCATGTTATATAGGCAACTTAACTAGAGACCCATTAACTCTAGTTAGGTTCTCTATTATTGGTACAACACATTACAAAGTTCATACGTTATAAGATGTTTAATTAATATCAACTATATTGGATCACCTAATTATCCTAATTAGAATAGAAGTCCAAATATAATTGTGAATAATTTGTAAGCCCATATTAAGTTATTAATAATAATGACCCAACATGCATAACCTCTGTATTGATTCAGCAAAGCTAACAATGACAAATTGAAATTAGAATCCATTTTATTTTCAAAGATATGGCTGCATTAGGGAATCTGAGATTATCAAGAAAGAAGTCAAAATCTATTGTACAACAACATGTTATATTATTTACTATTGATTATGTCTTAAACAAATTTATTGTATTGTGATATTCTTATTCCATTTGTCTTCGTGTTTAAGTTTATTATATTTGTTCACGGCTATTTGTATTTAGTCGTAGAACATCAGGAGACTAGCCAAGCCCGATGAAAGTTGTATTGCAGCTAGGTAAAAGGCTTCTCAATTTTCTTAAGAGTTTTCTTTAATGAATACTTAAATACATATTTTTTTTTCTTTTTTTTTTTTGCAGGCATGCGTAAATCGATTATTTATGATGAATTGGTTAAGATGGAAGGTAACTTTTGTTATGAACTATGTTTTGTAAGATGGTGAATATTGGTAGACTTTTATTAATTTTTTATTGTTTTGGATGATGATGTTAAACTTTTATTTTTTAAGGTGATATGTAATTTGTAATGAGTGGATGTTGATCTGTGGATTTTTATGAATTTTTATTGGTGTGTTTAATTTCTTTTGGCATGATGAAGTTGTCTTGACATTTGTTATTTTTAGCAGCTAGTTGAGATGATGGTGGTATGAGAAAAAGGGTGAAAGAGTAATTTCAAAAAGTCTACTAGTCGACTGTTAAAATTCTTTGACATTGTTAGTGTGAATGGGGGGGTGAGGGTAATAATAAAAGATAATGGGGGAGTAGGGGATATTAGTCATACCTCATGAGGGAAAATGTCATTTTCCCTTTTTAATTTTAAATGATGTTTACACGTGGCATGATATGGTTGTTCTTGTAGAGATACTCATTAAGTGATACATGGCAAAATGGTTGTTTTCTTAGAATATATAATAATGATTTTAAATTTTAAATGATGTTTACACGTGGCATGATATGGTTGTTCTTGTAGAGATGCTCAGTAAGTGACACATGGCAAGATGGTTTTCATGCAATTTGCCTTCAATGGATATCAACCGTTTCTCCTATTTGAGCAGGATTATAATGAAACCTATAAATCTAAGCCCCTCTATAAGATAAATTCCACATAAATTCGATGAGACTTAATTTTTGACCGCTAATCAAATTTAAGTGCCTTTACACGATAAACCTCAAATATATCTAAAAAATGATGACAACCAGCGATCGAGTTTAATAACCAAGAGATCTTTGTTATAGGCTACACCCTATTGCACCAGAAAACCATGTTCTAACTTATGCTTGGATCTTTACATCTTTTTTTGGGGAGATAAAGTATTTTACCATTCGAGTCACAAATATTTAACATATAACGGGAAAAGGACTGTCATTGGAGCATTTGAACAACCGAATATAAGTTCCATTTATGATATTGGCAATGACACAAATCTCTTTTGTGATTGGAGGATTTTCAAAGGACAAAGCTTGATTTCTTCATAAATAATACAAGAAATCTTCAACAATGTGAGTATCTTAAAAAGAGAGTGTAACTTGAAGCTAAATTGTAGAAAGTGTAAACTGAAGCTAAAAATCAGGTTGTTGTTGTCTCAAGAACACAAAAGAATAGAGCATGAATGATCTACTCCATATTCATATCACTTGGTTACCTCGTAGCTCTGCAAAAACAACATTAAGGAATCAGAGAGCGCACGTCTCTACAGACTTACATTTGTGACATGTTAATGCAGATTCATATGACAGAAAAGAAGTTCAGTAATAAGCCTTAAAGCACATTAGAACTAGAAACACCCAACGTTATAATAATAACAGTTTTATATCTCACCTTCCTCTTTTTAGTAGCTCCTTAGCTTCTGGATCATTCTTGAAGTGATCACGCATAGGTTGCACGAGCAAGAGTTCCAACAATCACACATATGATACAAAAGAAAAAAAAAATCCACATCATTCATCAAATCATGGTCCACATACTCTAGGTTACTACATACGTAGATATAGAAGTCTCAACAGCCCCCAATGGTCTAAGAAAACATTTAAAAATTTCACGTATTTAAATATCTATGTATTCTTATTTAAAACGATTAATTAGCTCCACTGAAGAAGAAAAAATGCTCACATAGTTGAAAAATAATGTGTTTTAACGCCCATTGAAATTTTTTTTGAATCCGACCCTAAATGCATTTGCATTGACATGAATTTATTACCATAACGAACTCTAAACAACTGAACTGCGTCATAGAAAACCTGTCTTGAGAAAATATTCTCACCTTCATTTGTTTATTCCATTAAAATCATAGTCAATGAAGACGCTATTTCTTCTAGGGGCACTACAAAAAAGCGGAACATAGACGGGGCTTTATAAGCGGCGTTTCGTGAAGCGTTGCCTAAACAATTATTTAAATTTCAAATAGGCGGCGTTTCTATAGAACTGTTGCATATAATCAATTATTTAATTTTTTTAATTTAAAATAGGCAGCGTTTCTACATAACTGCCGCCTATAATCAATTATATAATTTTTTAAAAATTCCAAATAGGTGGCGTTTATGAGGAACCGCCGCTTATACTCAATAAATAGCTGGCGTGTCTACAAAAACGCCGCCCATACTCAATTATTTATTTTAAAAAAAATTCCAAATAGGTGGTGTTTATGAAGAATTGCCACCTATACTCAATAAATAGCCGGTTGTCTACAAAACCGCCGCCTATACTCAATTATTTAATTTTTTTAAATTTCAGATAGGCGGCGTTTATCCATAACCGTTGTCTATAAACAATTAATTAATTTTTTTAAATTGTAAATAAGCGGTGTTTCACTTGAACCCGCGTTTATATTCAACTTAAACTATATTTTTTAATTCTTTGAAACAGCCACAAAAATAATTTTTTATTTTTAAAATATTTACAAAGCATATTTAAACTTTAAAAAAGAAGCAAATACGACGATTACCTTCAAAAATGACACAAAATCTTAGTTTTATTTTATTTTTTATTTTTTAAATATTTAAATAGCATATTTATTTTTTAAGAAATGAACAAATACGGAGGTTATCTCCCCGTAAAAGCTCAATTTTTTTTTTTAAGATAAGAAAATATGACGGTTTTGGGAAAACGCCGCAAAAGCTTAATTTTATTTATTTATTTATTTTTAAATATACATAACATTATTTTTTAATATTCTAAAAAATGGAAATACATAGCAGTTAAACTTTAAGAAATAAGCGACGATTAACTTTAAGGTTATTTGAAATAGGAGAGATTTTATATAACTTCCAAGAGAAATAAGTTTATGTTCAATAACTTAACCTATTGTGCTATTAAGACATTGGTTAGTAACAAATTAACTTTACCGTGCTAATTATAAATATCACACTTAGGATATAAAGTGAAATATGAGTAACACATATCAATGTTTATCTACATTATATTGTGCATATATGTTGCAATCAAAATTGTAGAGGTATGGTTACCTTTTGTTTTACTAAGATATGAATTACTCATAAACTTTTAATGGGCATAACTTTATACTCAATTATCCACTTTTTTTGCATGAGTAGTCTCGTTTATGTATCTCAACGAGATCTACGCAATGGAGTGGTTAAACAAGGATTTTGAAGTAGTTGTGGCCTACTTATTCTCAACCATAGTCATAACTTTTTATTCGGTTGTCTGTTTTCAGTGATTTTTTTTTTTAAATCGGGTATTTTTTTTGAGATCTAGTCACTGCAAACGGTTGAAGGCGGTTTGGGTCATTTATTTTCTCAAAAAATGGCCCTTTTTTTATCTTAATTTGATATTTTAAATTATACTTGACAAAAAATTTCAAATATATAATTTATTCAGTTTTGTACTACATTGATTGAATTAAAGAAAAATTAACATCATGATACTCTAACTCCGTTGTTAAATTCAATGTAATTGCTTTGGGTGTTGCATATTATCGCTTTCTTCGACTTGAGCTGCGCACACCCCTCTTATCCATTGTGATAATATTAGCTCCATTTACATGGCTTCTAATCCCGTTGTTCATAATCGAAGCAAGCATATTGAAATTGATATTCATTTCATTCGGTAAAAGATTAGCGATGGCACCCTTCGATTACAATACATTGTCTCTCACAATCAGTTAACAGATGCTTTTACCAAGCCTCTCTATCAGCCTCGGTTCGAGTACTTACGTGACAAGCTGCCTGTGGTGTCCCCCCATCTGCTTGCGAGGGGGTGTTAAAGTCAAGCCAAAATCTCTGCAATAAACACAGCTTGATTCTAGGACAAAATTATAGCAAAGTCTGCAGTCATAAACCGCTCATTGTATATTTTAGGACAGCATGATATTGTGCATACAATTTGGGATTCAAAAATCCCATCACACGTTTTCTTGTATATTTAAACGCTGTACAAATGAAATGGAAAAATACACTTCTTACAGTTAGAACTCGAGAAAATTCCCAGAATCGGGCGGTAAGGGAAATGACAAGAAGAACAATGCCTCTGGACCAGCCGTAGGAAGCTGTGAAGAAGGTAATTCTGATGCTTCCTTTCCGAAAGAGACTATCCTTCCATACTTTGTCATCTCTTTAGCGGGAAATTAAAACCCCTCCTCCCATCAGTATTATTTCCATTCTTTTCTCCCGATGAGAATTGCAAGAATCTTTTCTTTGCTGAATCACATTCATGCTCTTCCGCTGGAGACCAATCCAACTCACCCCAAATCGTCTCTCCACCTTTGGGTACCAAAGAAATGACGGAATCCCAAGTTGGACTCACCCGCATAACATGTTGTAGAGTTTGAAGCCCAAGAGTCTAAGACCTGGAACCATAGCTCTGCAAAAGTTTAATGAACTGATCAGAAATGTACTCAATGCACGCATAGTAAAGATTGTTTCAGGATTGATATATCATTTCGCGACTACTATGATTCTTTCACTGCCTTCTCCAAATACATAAATGAAGAAATATATAATCTTCAAGGTTCAAACATATCTTACATGGCATAAAAGAATTGAAATTGCAAATAGAAATATAATCTTCAAGGTTCAAACATATCTTAAATGGCATAAAAGAATTGAAATTGCAAGATTTGCAGTTGATGCATCTTTCCTTCTCGTAATGTCAAGACGCTACCTTGAAGTTTTGATGAATACACTTCCTTAGATAATGTTATTAATAGAGATTTTCAATTGGATCAAAAGCGAGTGTTCATGTACATGAGAATCAAAATCAACAATACAATGCACGAAGGATGCAGATAGAGAGAATATTAACCTGATAAATGCAACATCTTTTCCCTCAGCAGACAATATATTACCAACAGTCTTTGGGACACCAAGAAATGCTGGACTGATATTCATAAATATTGCTTTGATATGTTTGGCACACCAACCAGGACCGTCGCCACCACCCATTTAAGGAAGTCAAGAAAATAGATTACCCCCATGGAATGAGGCACCACCACCACTTTCTTATTGCCATTTGTTAAAAAATACATGAGCTCAATCTTGCTCTTCAATCTGCTAAGAGCTTGGTCTCTAACCTGTCAATCAGAAAACCCTCAATCTAGCTATTCAAGTTCATAATAACTAAAATAACAAACAAGTGAAATGAAATCTAGCTATTCAAGTATGATGGTTTTATGTGTCTTCCAAATATGGATGTGTGTTGACTTAATCGTAACAAAACTGTTTATCAACCCAACATGCTCCCTCACTGAAGCAAGATTATAACTTTAAGTATGGATATAATAATAGGTGGCAATGAGACTTGAATCCATGACCATTTGATTTTGGTCAACTATGATGCAGTCAGCAATATAAACTGATCTCCTGGTTGAATCAGAGAGTTTATAGGCATTTATTGCCTGAAACATTATGGCTACAATAAAATTATACAATCTCAACAGGAAAAGACACTTAATATTGTAGAATTAAATGCTACAGCTTCTGATCAAACAGCTAAGATCTATCTTGTCACAAAATTCTACTGTGAAGACCCATGTAGTGATTTGTTGTAATAAAAACTTCTAAATTCAAACCACGGCTTTGGCCTACATGATCCTAAAGGAAATACAACGAGGAACTGGTTTACCTCTGTATTTTGAAAGGATAGTCTCCAATCATAAGCAGCTATGTGCATGTTCTTTACCTCATAGCATATTTTTGCCAAATTCTCAATGAGAACAGCCCACACGAAAATAACCAGGAGCAAAATAGTCTGCTGCGACTAGCCCCGGAACTGCCCAGACGCGAATGCCGGGTGGATCAAGCCCTGTTTCATTATCCAAAAATAGATGCTCCAACCAACAAATAGGCCTAAAAAAAGAGGAAACAAATCAATTAAATCATACAAGACAAATCAATTGCTTATAGTATCTGAAGCAATGCACAGTTCAAGCCTCTTGAAAATCTTGGTAAAACTACCACCCCAGAGCCGTTTCTGAAAGAGACCCTCTCTGCACAAGGCTTCCCCTCCAACAACTCCAGACCTCCAGTAACAATGCCAGGCACCAAAACCACAGGGTACATGCGGTTAGACCTTCGCGCTTGAGCCGCACTCCCGGGGCTTCAGGCACTCTAAGTCCAGGTAAATTAGCAGGCAAACAATGGTACAAGAACAAGAGTAGCCACCAAGTAGTGCACATTTATCCAATTATCCGACAACAAGAATCTATACACTGTTAAAGAATTAACACCAACTCTCGAACTCTCTAGAAAAGTCAAGATACTTGGCAAATTTTTTGGTCTCTCTTGATCTTTGTAGCACATTAATCAAGGTGCAGCTTTAAGATATGAAACATCTAGCAACTTCAAAGCTGTACAAAGTTGCTAGAAAATTCCATATGGCGGCAAGTCTATGAACCGACTTGTATAGTCGGTGTTAGACATCCCCTTGCCTGCAGGTTAGGGCAGTTCATTCTGGGACTGCCACTCTGAAGGATGCTACCTCAGAAGCTATTCGGGATTGGGTGACCAACGTTGAGTCCACTTACTATATTTTGGGTTCAGTTGCCGGGCCTCATCCGTATCCTATGATTGTAAGAGAGTTTCATGTAGTGATTGGTAAAGAAACCAGGAGGCAAGCATTGGAGAAATGGGGTGGGAAACCAGATATCCTTGTCGCTTGTGTTGGTGGAGGTTCAAATGCCATGGGATTGTTTCATGAATTTGTTGATGACAAAAATGTGAGGTTCATTGGTGTCGAGGCTGCTGGTTTTGGTCTAGCTAGTGGTAAGCATGCTGCCACGTTAACTAAGGAAGAGGTTGGAGTACTGCATGGTTTTGGCCAAACCTTCCACATCGTCCTTTCTTTTCCACATTGGAGACATTTTACTATCGTTCTGAGAGTAACACTGCATCACTTGATAAGTCGAAAAGATAAAATGGAGTTGCTCCCTAAATGTCTAGTTGTATCACTGCTAGAAAAGATTAAGAAAAACGCCAAATATATATTAACAACCCAGCTTTAGTTTCATTTGTTGCAGCAGGCATCTTCTATGCGCTTATCTAGAGATGTTGTGCCCAACTCTCCCAGATGGAACCAAGGTTGTACGGAGCATCAGAAAATATTATATTTTCCAGGAAAACATTTTTCCCCAACAAGTTATTTTATGGCAAACAAACAGAGCCATACTATGACTAAGCAACTTACAATGCAAATATTGCTTAAAGTTTGTAATTATGAACATAAAACATGACAATACACTCACGCAAATTACTCAAATTAACTATTTTGTTTCTAGTTACAAATGTTTAACTTAGATAATTATTATTAAGCTTACAACTCAAAAATTGCTTATAAGTTGATAATTATGAACCTAAAATATGACAATAACACCCGCGCAAAGGTGTTAGAGAAACAAACTTAAACCCGAGATCAAACATTCAACAAGTGAACGTTTTTATTTCACTGTATATAACACGTAAAGATAGCATTTGATTCAATAAAATGGCAAAAGAATATACAGTGGACCCCACCCCAAATTATCCAAGCGGAAAACGCAACAGCTCTGCTGCATATATGTACTGTATATTCTCTTACCCTTTTACCACTCCTTTGTGATTTTCTTACACTTCATATTCTTCGCTTGGTTTCCTCAAGGTGATACTTTAGCTTCATTTATCTTCTATTTATTTTGTTCAAATAAAATTCTATTTTTTTGTTCAAATGACCTTCTGTTGAAAAAAAAAAACATATATAACACAGTAGCAATGTGATGATATGCATGAAAAATATAAGTAACATAAAGAGAGAGAGAAAAAAAAACAAAAGGTTATTTGAACAAAAAAATAGAAGATAAATGAACCTTTTCACTGGCCTAAAGTATCACCTTGAGAAAACCAAGCAAGAAAGAGAAGAATAAGAACTATGAAGTGTAACAAAAACACACAGTAACGCGAAAAGGATAAGAAAGGACACAATACATATATATGCAGCAGAGCTGCTGCTTTTTCCGGTAAATATAGTTCATATTCTCTTTCTTGCTTGGTTTCCTCAAAGTGATACTTTAGCCCGGGTTCATTTATCTTCTATTTTTTTGTTCAAATGACCACCTGCTTTTTTTTCTCTATTTATGTTACTTATATTTTTTATGCATATCATCACATTGTTACTGTGTTATATATGTTTTTTTTTTTCTTTATGTTACTTATATTTTCATTTTTCATCGTGCACATAATTCCTCCTGACCTAATGTAAGAATTTTCTCTCTTTCATATATGCGCTAAATATATATATCACCAGCTGTCTCCATTATTCTAAAATATCATACCCCGATATGTATTATCAAAACCTAAACTCTACATAATTTGGTCATGCCTAACCCAATATTATCAATGTAAGTGTCCCGCAATATATATTATAACAAGGCCTCTCTCTTTCCTTAACTAATTCGAACAAAGAATGATGAACGAAATTTGATGTTATGTGGGCTGCTGCTATGTTCTCTTGTTCTGATTAATAATGGAAAAGAAACAATTTCTTTTCTTGTTAGTTAGTTAGAAATCATCTCACTCACTGGCTTTCTTTCAACATGGTTCTAACAGTCATTATATAAACATAAAGAGAGAATCCTCTCTATAACATCCAATGTTATCACAGTCATCTTAACGCCAATATATATATATATATATTATAGAGTAATAAGAAAGGAACCAAGAGTTATAACATATTAGAGTCTGATAAGCAATAACCAGTCCTACATCAAAGCTACCACCTTCATAGATCTAAAAACACGGAATTCTCTAACCAGAAAAAAACCAAAATGTTGCTCAGATTTGCTCCATTACCATACCACCACACTGGATTGGGAGAGATACCTGCAAATAACATGAGAACATTTTAGTTGGAAACATGTTTTCTGACTTGTAGGAATTTTGATACGTGTGTGAGTTCACACAACTCAACTATTACCCAATCAACCTAGGAATTGCATCATACAATAAACTAATCTAACACATAACATCACAAAACTTATAACCAGAAAGTCTTCAAATAGGCAAACACTTGACAAAGATAATATTTCTCTTATTTTGAGTAATTCCCAGCTACTGGAAAACAAGTCAGTCAAACAGCAAAATTGTGTGCCATTAATGTTTAATTTGCTACCAAATTAATTATATATCTTTGAAAATTCTATTTTTCTAGTTGAGTTGCACGACACATACCAGCCGATATATATATAAACACCATCATCAATCCATCCATCATAACAAAGTTCTTACAATTATACAATCAGTTACAATGAGAAACAAAAAAACAAGCACAGATTTTAAAGCAACTGGCAACAGCATAGAGTAACTAAAAATATATTATACCTATGATTAATTTTGCGGCTTGATAGGTTTAGGTCGGCGGAGCTGCACCTTAGTTTTCTTTATTCCTCTCCAAACTTTAGCCTGAAAGGTTTCCAGAGGGGTGTTATCACCATCACCATCACCATTACCAGCAGCTTTAAGATTCTTGACTTGGAAAGTGATGTAATAAATACAACCCGAAACAACTTCTGAATTCACTCTCTCCAGATCGACGAACTCATACGCCTCATCCTGACATACCAAAAATCAAAACTAACACCAAAAGAATAATAATAATATCATATATACATATGTATATATATATATAGAGAGAGAGAGAGAGAGATAAATCTTATATATCTTACATGCTCGATATTATACTTGTTGATGGCCAATTTAGCGTGGTTAACAGCAGCTTCATACTGTGATGGTGACTCCTTAATATCCGTCAAGGGAACAATGCGAGTCCATATAGATGGGCCTGGATAGTAAAAAATGTCGAATACCTAGACGGACACATACATAAATACTTATTATTATTATAATTAAATAAACAAATAATCCAATAAATATAAACTTAGCTAAAAATAATATGTACCTCACTTTCCATAATGTGTTGGTTATAGTTGTTCGACGCTTCGGCATCCAAAGGCCGATGCCAATCAAAGCCCCTGATATAATAGTCAGGATTACTTAAACAATCGTCACTGCTACAAGAGTCAGGATCCAAATCATCGTCAAAAACAAATAGACTCAACGACGGCATCACATGAGATGGCCCTTCCAGCTTATTATCTGAACCATTTTCTTCTTCTTCTTCTTCTTCTTCTTCAGTATCCGAATCGTCGTAACAGCAGAACACGAAGTGACACGACGGCGGCGACACTTGAGATGGCACTTCGCTTTCTTCTCTTTCTCCAATGTCGTCGTCGTCGTCGTCTTCACGTTTCCTCCCCTTCTCTTCTGTTCTTTCTCCAACGACGTCGTCACCTTCACGTTTCCTCTCCAGCTTACCTTGCTCATCCATCACACCCACTAAAATTTTCCTATCCCTCATCTTCTTCTTTCCCCTTTCCAATTCTATATTAGGGTTAGGGTTAGGGTTAGGGTTAGGGTTAGGGTTACAGTGTGTTTGGATTGGGGGAAATGGGTGGAAGGGAGTGGTAAGGGAGGGACGGTCCTCAGCCATCCCTTGTTTGGTTTCATCTCTTTTTAGGGAGAAAGTAAACTGAGCGGTTCATCTTACCCTCTCAGTAGCTAATTTTTGTCTCCCTCCAAATTGGGGTAAAATGGAGGGAGGGAAAGATTGAACTATAAAAAGAGTAAATTATCTTTATGCTTCTTATCTAATTTCGAACTTGCCCCAATATATCCAAACCCCAAATCATCTTCATTGCTTTAAAAATCATGATTGGGAAGGAGAACCAACAAAAGTAGATGTGTGTAATGTATGTATTTGTGTGTGTGTTTTTTTTCTGGTCAAATATGTATTTGTGTGTTAACTGTGTGTAATTGTAGGTAAAAAGTCTTGTTTGTCCTGTGTATCCGTGTGTTTGTGTGTGTAATTGTAAGTTTTTATGCATACAAATATGTGCAGCTCGTGTGTTCACCAACAAAAAGAAAAATTGTGCAGCTCGTGTATGTGAAGAAGGCAGAAGATGAAGTCGAATAAATGAAGAAAATAATATAAAATAAAAAAATATATAAAAGTCATTTATACGTAAAATTTATTTATTTTTATTTTTTTTCTAATCTAAATAAATAACACTAACCATCCTTTATGATTTTCTCATTTTCTCAAATTATCTAATTCAAACATAATTTAATCATCTTCACCCAATCTAAACATAATTTAATCACCATTTCCTCACCTTTATTAAATTCCCTTCCCTCAATTCAAACACACTAGGGTTATGCGCTTTCCCTTTGCAAAAAAACAATGGGTACTTTATATAGTGGAGTTTCTCCCTCGGTTGGGCCAAACTCAGCATGAACCGACGGGCCCAAAGGTTTCCCTGTTCTTGGCAAGCGTCAAGAGTTGAAACGATAGTTTTAGTTTTCGGCCCAAATATGGCCTTTGAACATTTGGGCCATTAACTGTGAGCTCCGGATACTTTGAGCCTGTTTGGATCTATTTATATATTACAACATCGATATTATTTTAAATGTTTCAAAACTATTTTAAAACTATATTCACATAAAATAAAATAAAACAATAAAAAATTGATTTGGTATACTTCATAAAAGCACCACTAAGAATGAAAAAGGGAAACCGCTCTTAGCCTCGGCTAATGGTACTGGTAGGCTTTTCTGGTTGACAAAGGCTTTTCCAAACATACTATGTTATTTTTGCTCAATGAACAAGCTAAATCCATTCCAAAGAAATTATTTTGATCATTTGGCTTACGTAGTTTTGGAATGTTTACTTAAATTGAACTTATCAAGTAACAGTATTGAGGCGGGATGATAAATTACTCATTTATGAAATGGAGTGTGGCTTGGAACTTATCAAGTAACGGTCGATGAATATTTTTCTGCACAAGATTTAAATCTCTACATTATGTTGTAATATATGAAAGATTAGTGGCGGTAAGGAAATGATTTCAACCATCAAATATAAAAAGATTAAATAATGACATTATTACTTCACTTTTATTAATCTTATCATAACATCAGTGATATATGTTTGAAATGGTAATACAAAACAGAAGAATGACCACTTGCGAGCTAGAGACATTATTGTAGCTATATGAACTTTTAGGTTCTATAATCAGAATATATTTGTATCCGCCCATTTTTCACAAGTCTCTGCAAGTTGGGCCACGCCTAGGCTTTTGCCTGGACGCGAAGTCAAGGCTGGTGGGTTATGATTTTTAATTCACTGAAATAAAAATATAATATGTGTATAAGTTAGAATGTGCTACAATGGCCGAGGTTGAGTCATGAGTGGTCAGGTATCCTTATGCTAAGATGTACGTTAAACTCTCTAGAGTCCCTTAGAAAATCGGTGTGAAAAAATGGAAAACTTATTGTTAGCTTCAAGATATGAAACATCTAGCAACTTCAAAGCTGTACAAAGTTGCAAGAAAATTCCATATGGCGGCAAGTCTATGAACCGACTTGTATAGTCGGTGTTAGACATCTATAAATAGGAGGATTGGGTCTCATTGTGAGTGTAGAGTGAAAAAGATAAAATGGAGTTTGCTCCCTAAATGTCTAGTTGTATCACTGCTAGAAAAGATTAAGAAAAACGCCGAATATATATTAACAACCCAGCTTTAGTTTCATTTGTTGCAGCAGGCATCTTCTATGCGCTTATCTAGAGAAGCTGTACCCAACTCTCCCAGATGGAACCAAGGTTGTACTGAACTGCAGCGGCAGAGGCGATAAAGATGTTCAGACTGCCATTAAATACTTAAAAGAAAGTCTAGGATTTTACTAAAAAACGTGTAGACGTTTTTTAAAGTTACTCTCACACAGCGTGGGTTCCACCAGAACGTGTGATACACACGTCACAAATAACACTTTGGAGCCCACAACACGTTTTTAAGAGCAGTCTGAAAATCTAATATTGCACTTCCATAAAATTTTAAGCAAAATGATATGCACACTTGGGAATCAGCTGTCAACAGGTGATTGTTCCTGAGAAAGGCTCGCATCTCATATGAATGCAGTAAATCTTGCAACTTTAGTACCTATTCTTTTTCTTTTGACCTTTTCTCAGGCAGCTCTTGTGACAGATGCTATTAGGGAACCACTTGTTTTCAAATCGATAACAGTTAACAAATCAATACCATAATGATCCATGACAGCATTGTAATGGTTTTGAAACGGCAACAATATGTAAGTTTTTTATCCGTTAGTAAATTATGATGACAAAAAGCTTCTCTTGCAATCTTGAAATGTATTAAAATTTGTGCATCAGTCTTTTTTCTTGTTCTTTATTCGTAGTTGTCAATTCTTGATTTAGTGTTATTTAGCATCTCTTTCTTTCGATAAGCCAAGAATAAATAAAAAAAATTCACAATATTGGCTAAGGGCATAAGGTGCTCTTTTGTAGGTTAACTAAATGAAAGCTGCTCGCAAAGTTTACACCAAGAAATTACCAACACGTTCATGATAATCAGGGAAATCTTCACGATAAAGGAAACATGAGTCTCGACTCCACGGATAAGTTTTTTTGCTATCCTTTTTAGGGATAATCTTTTTTGCTATTTTTTTTCGAGAACCGTTTAAAGTTCCAACTAAAAAGATAAGACGGTTATTTTGGCCAATTGATGTTCCAATAAGCTAGTTTCAAAAGTTTTATCGCAGTGAATAGAAGATGCTTAGCCCCACACAAAATAGGGATTGGTACACTTTCGGCAAGAACATAGAACAGTAAAAGATTTAACATGTAGAAGACGACTGACACAATCTACTTCCCATGCCATTCAAGGCGATTAGAAACTGCGTACAAAGAACATAGCAAAAATGGAACTCGCAAAATCATTTCATTGGTAATGTGGTTGTCCTTGGTCTAAATGTTACCGTCGTTTATTGTTTACAAATTCCAGTAGTGAAACGAAGGAAAACCTGCCTACTAGAATCTATCTAAGATGTAAGTTCGCTTAAACTCATTATTAATATCTACAACCAGAGGTAACGGTTCACCGTTGTCGTCTGGGAGATCATAAATTCTTGAAAGCAGCTTTATCAACACGCAAAGAAGAATAAACCTAGATAACACCTCTTCTCTCATTTAAGCTAAGCAGCAAGACTAAATTCCTCGTTCCAGATTCCTCATTGCTTCGCCTGTAGGATATGAAAATGTACATGAGTAAAATGTCGTCAAATAATGATGTTAGATGGAAATGGTTTTAATATGCCAGCAAGAGAAATCCCGTATTGATTTGTGTGTAACAAGTTACTAAAATGCGGGATGAAGACAAGGGATGTGCATGTTTGTTAGGCCGGTTAAGTGAAGCAATATATCTATCTATATATATATATACACACACACACACAAGCACGCAGTTGGGGCAACTAATCACAAATCCTTTAGTGGATAGATCGTCCCAATTTCTACAACTTCAGGCACCAAGAAGATAAATATATAGCCCCTCTTCTCGGAGGAATAATTTATGCAGTGCCTCACACCAGAGGTTTCAGATATCAAATAATTGACAACACATGTAGACGACAATACTTCAGATGACTTCTAAAATGATCAGCAATTTCAGAATTTGCAAGTCTCATAACCATAGCCAGTGACACAAATCAAGACCACTGAGCACTATTGGTAGAAGTGTTGAAACTACGAATGGGGTTAGCATTTAGCAAAATTTGCAAATGTATATGTTCATTATCAATCAACATTTACTAATAATAACGATTTTTGTTGCATAGGTATGATAATGGCAAACAACCCGCTTCCATAAAACTGGTAAAAGCAACGGAAATGGTCTTTGGGCATCCTTCTTCTGGGTTAAAGAAAGAGGATGGGCCAAAACTGAAATTCTAGATAGATGTATCTTGCTGAGTCTAACATGCTAGTGAGGAGAAATACAAATGTCAAAATTAAATTTTGGGAGTAGGACCAGCCAGATTAAGATGGAGCTATCAAGAAGATAAAGGAAGTCATACTCGGTCCATAAAGGCAAAAGAAAGCAAGTTACCTGTGAATACAAGAAAGTCCCCAAGATGGCAATGGCTGCTCCAAGAGCATTGACAGGCTGGACAGGTGTGCGGAAGATGATGATAGAGGATACTATGACAGATATACGTTTCATGGTGTTTCCAATACTAAATGTCAAAGGAGAGATCTCATCCAGTGACATGTATGACACCTGATTATAGAGGTGGTAGAAAACACTCTGGGCCGCCATCCACCTGTTGTTATCAGCCACAAATGATATTAGTCAAAGGTAACAACAAGGCGGCAAATCTCAAATTCGTAATTATAGAAATATATTCCAGTGACTTCTACGGCACAGGAAAAAGAAAAAAGGTGTTCAGAAATATACACTTCGGGATGCAAGGTTTCTCAGAAATTCGATGTAGTGAAACTATCTAAAAATTATCACTAGTAACAGTCCTTCGTTCACAACTCAAACCAAACCCAACCAAGCCTTACACCACTAGGTGGGTTGGCCTTCTCAAAACTAGACAATGGATAAAAAGAAAAAATTGACTCGAAGTTAACTACGGTCCTGACTCCCTAAAATTAGGATGTTATACTCAAAATTGAATTGATTGATGGAGCAGATTATCTCACATGATTGCGTGCAGTGTATATCTACTTTTAGAGTCATGTACGTGTCATTACACTGACTCAATCAAGGAATTCATGGCTTCTCCAATAACAGCATTTCACTTAATAGGACAGATGCAGGTCAATTTCTTAAAGTGTTCCACTGCAAGCAAAAAGCAAAGGTTTCTCTCAGGAGTGTTCTAAGACCTGGATCAACAATACGTGAGGAGCACTGCATAATTACATCAACCATATCCACCAAACAATCGAAAAGATTTGTTCTGAGCTGTCTACTTTAATGAACTTATCACAATCAAAACTAAAGGTTAAAAAGATGGGTAGAGGTTAAAATAGTGTATTGTTTTGAATATCATAAATGCACAGGACACAAACTCTAACAGGGTACAAAGGAACTAAAGTTGGTAGCTGCCATGTGCTTACCAGACGATATTGGGTCCAATTTGAGAGAGAGCTTTCTGAAATCCGACAGACCACATCTGTGGTCCCTCCACAGCAAGTGTAAATGGAGTGAGAATTAAGAGAGACAGCATAGACAAACACGCATAGTAGTTCATTCCACTAACAGACTTCCCCTTCATGCCCTTCTTGGAAAATATATTCCGGAAAACAAACGCCAAGTTTGATATCATAGCACCCATAAAACCTGAGATTGACAGCCAAAAGCCAAATTAAGGCATAAGCAAACTGGAATGATATAAAGATTGTAATGCTATTCGAAATTGTGGTTTCCTATCCTCTCTCAGTTCTAGTCATTAAGCAAAACATATTTCCTTTTCATGAAAAATTAGCATATTCAACTCAACTAAATGAAAGGAAAGAAAATATA
Organism: Ehretia macrophylla; assembly: GCA_037974665.1. Classification (NCBI taxonomy): domain Eukaryota; kingdom Viridiplantae; phylum Streptophyta; class Magnoliopsida; order Boraginales; family Ehretiaceae; genus Ehretia; species Ehretia macrophylla. Next base: position 25,952,200 of record CM075772.1, read on the forward strand.
ATCATCAATAAATCAATCTTCAGCAAGGATTCTTTCATATTACCAATCATGTTAAAGTTCAGCTCAGTAAGGGCTGCAAGCCCGCAACCACCAATAATGGGAACAAGGGACAAGTAAACTGAAGTAGGAAAAGACTCTCCCAAGAGGAATCTTGAAACCAGGACACTGAAAGCTGGCTCTCCACTCTTGATTATGTGAGTAAACGAAACCGCCACCTTTGACATACTCACGGTAGCTGCCACATGCCCAATTGTGTGTGCGACAGCAACCTAAACAAACCATTTAACCCAACATCAAACAAACACCTAGGAGAACAAAACAAGCTAAAGTCTGACGCTAACCGTTAAAACCTCAGATCACAGAAATACTAAAAGATTAAATATGACTACCGAATTCAGAAGAACAAAACCAACCCACATCAATAAAGTACTAATTTAAGAAGTTAAGACTTGGATCATTTGATAAAATTATCATCGTGTAACTTAAGAGGTAATAGAGGTAATAGGTTCTGATCCTGCCGGAACCGTACATAAGTGAATAGACCCCAAAATCATCCAACACTTTCTCGGGCACGTTTATAACAAGAGTTTCATACACCAAACTACATACTAAAATCTCTGAAAAAAAAAAAACAAAAAAACTACATACTAAAATCTACAAATAAATTCAACTCATAGCATGATAAAATTTCCTCTACACTTACAGGAAAAAGTGTCTTCCAGAATTCAATATCAGTTTTTGGAGCTTCAGCAATCCTCAAAGCCCAGGAGATCAACATGATGAGAGAGCCAGCAGCAAGTGAAAGTGTGGAGGTCAACCAAGGAAAAGGGAAAGCATTCAAGACCTTCTTGTTGTATATATTGAACACCACATTCAAAGCCCACCAAGTAGCAAAGTAAACACCAATCTTCACCCTCCTGGCCGCCTCACTTTTCGCATTTTTTGCCTCGATTTCACCTGATTTATCTGCCTCGTAGGCCTTGCATGTGATCAAAGATTGCTTCTTTTCATCAAAATCAGCTGAAAATTGCTCATTAGGCCCAAAAGATTTGGTCAATGAGACATATATAGGCTTTGAATGTGAAAAGCTGGCCTTTTGGTGGCAAGTTTGAGGCTTTGGTGGCAGGACACAAAACCGCCGTGACGGCGTCGCCGCCGGCGATCTTAGCCGGAGAAAATCATACCCTTTTGGTGTTATAGCAGATTGCTTCACAGAAGAGATCATGATAGTGTATGCAAAAGACTAAAGATCTGATTTTTAAGCTCAAAAAAACAATAAAGTTGACAACTTTAAAACACCCTTAAAAATCTTTTTTTCTATATATATGATTGATAATCAAAACGGGATTTTTAAGCCAAAACTTGCAACAAAATTGCCAACTTTAAATACCCTTAAATTTTTTTCTATTAAAAAAAAGTTGGCAAATTTGAGGATATTTGAACTATTTTCTCAATTTATATGGTTTTTCTATATAGGTGTGAACACAAAGATCAGAGCTTTAAAGGGTTGTTGGCTATAAGCAAAGAAGAACGGTTGGTTTAGATATTTTTCCAATGTGATGTAGCAGTACTTAATTAAAGTAGAATCACAGTGAAGAAGCTAAATTGGAGTTGAAAAAGGGTGGTGAATATTTGTAGTAGTTTATTTTTGTTTTCCTTTTTTGAGTTGAGATCTATTTGCTTTTTGTATCAGTTTTTGTACTGCGTGTGTGCGTGTTTTTTGTGCTTTGAAAATTGAAAGGATTCATGTGGGGGGGGTGCGGGGGCGCATTGATTTATGAATTAGGTATTGACCTTTTCTTGTGATGGAAAACTTGGGGGGCGAAATTATAGAGAAGTTGGTTATTCTTCTTCTTCTTGTTGTGTTGGGTTTTGTTGCTTTCCATTTACGCCTTTGCCTAACAATTCCAACCAACTTTTGACCAAAAAAATAAATAACAATTCCAACCAACCAATCATATTTTTTTCTGACACGTTGGGAAAGTGAAAATGGAATATATTAATGGACTAGGAAAAATAAAAAGAAAATTATTATTATTATTATTATTAAGATAAATACCCAATTTAATCATTTATCTTTAGGGTTTGCATTAATTTAGTTTATATCTTTCAAAATGTACTAATTTAGTCTTGTATCTTTATCATTTGTTCTAATTTAATTCTTATATTTTAAAATGTACTATTTTAGTCTTGTATTTTTACTATTTGTTCCAACTTAATCCTTATCTTTGTTATGATGATCTATATTAGTCCTCAACTATTTTAAAAGGTAATGACTAAATTAGGACAAATAGTAAAGATACAGGACTAAAATTATACATTTTGAAAGATAAGAATTAAGTTGGGATAAATAATAAAGATACATGACTAAGAAGATACATTTTGAAATATATAGACTAAATTGACACAAACCCTAAAGATAATGGATTAAATTGAGTATTTACCCTTATTACTACTAAAAGGATAGCTAAGCTAGTTACAATGGTACAATTTTAGGAAAGTTATTACCTTTCTATCTCTATAAATGAAGTTGATGAGGTCATTTGGCGAATCATCCACCACAAATTCACCAAGAGGTTAGAACAAGTCATAATTTACTAACCAATTAACACATATATTGACATTTCTAAACATATGATAGAAAATTAATTTGGTTGATCTTGAAAAAGGTCTATGAGATTAGCCATGATACTAGTAACTAAGCCTTGTCCTAGTTTAAGTTAACAATTTCAGAATTTTGTAGTTGATTGGGTTGCCAAGCAACTTTTTTGTTTTTTCTTTTATTGTGGTTGTCAAGCATCAAGCAAAGGTTTCTTATTTGTTGATTGAATTTCAAATGTTCATCAAGTTTTAGTTAGAATTATGTTGAATGATTGGCCTATAACTGAAATTAGTTAAGCTTGTACATTTGTGTCCTTGCAATGAAATTCCATTTCACACCATTATCATTTATTATTTATATATCTCATTATAAACTTATTATTTTTAGGGTTAAATCCACTGTGTACCCTTCACCTTAACATAATTATTTTTAACTTAAAGTTGATTTTAGGCAATATTATTTTTTAGTAGGGATTAAAATACATAATTATTATTTTTTAATTGGGTATAATTAATTTTTTTTAAAAAAAATATATAAATATATAATATTTTTGAGAAGTATATAAAATTTTTAACTTTTTTTCTGTAACCCCTACTAATCCAAATATACATATGCCACTGGTTGATTCCATAACCGACTAATCTTATCATTGAAATTAATGTTGAAGACATTGATGTTTTTTGTCCAGCTATCTCTCAGGTTAATTTCTTCTAGTTCTTAGAATAAAAAATGAGATTGTTAATTAGATAGCAAGAAAATGCTAAGACTAACATCCTATGTCTTGATTAGTTTTTCCAATTACCTTCGTACTACTTTTTCTAAACTAATATTAATACTTAATTTGACCCAAAAAATAAAAGAAGAAAAAAATTCTAACGTACACTTCCAAATCTCACTTCTTTCCATTACATTCATCTCGAAGGATCTAATCACAGATTTTCACGTGTTAGTAAATGTATAGTACTAATACCCCACAAAGATATAGGCAGATCTGATGATCATCCAAGTGGTTATTCTTTCCAATTAAAATGATAGAAAAAGTTAAAAACACATATAGGGGCATGTCATGTGTTTGTTGAATATAGGGGGATAATTTCAAACTTAGTTGTGTTTGCAACTTTGACCTTCAATTTCATTTGTTTAATGTTTCTGCCTCTGTCTGTGCCGCATATGCAGATTTAGTCATGATCCCTAAGGAAAAAGATTAACATGGCATGTCTTGAAAAGAATCTTCAAATATTTATTTCACAACAAAAATGTAAAAAATAAATTATAACTCGATAACGTTTGACCATCTATTAAAACTTAAGCTTTTTCAAATAATATATTCGCAAGTATTTGTATAATGCCATTAAATTTGTTGCACATTTAAAACAAAAAGGAAAGAAAAGCAATTGGAATCAATGCGAGTCTCTTCTATGCAATTTTTTTTTTTTAATTTAAAAGAGATCTAAATTGTGCAATACATATCAAATAATATTATTTGTAATAATTAATCTCTCAATCTCTCGTGTTCACAACAGAAGCATACCGAGATAAACCACTTAACTCGTCTGGAAACAATTGGTGAAACATAACTAGCTATGCACGCAATCCTGTTTCAGCTTTCAAAAACTTGAAGCTACAAAGATTTGTAGTTCGTGGCTAGGTTACGTTCTTAACGGTGATGTTATCCCTGAGGGGATCGGCTAAGCTGACTCTGATTTTTTCTCTATATAAATGGAAGTTTCAAAACTGACCCAAAAAAAAAACAAAAGCCTACTAAATAATGTACAAAGAGGATCAAAGATTATGCATGAATAATCAAGGGCATACTTGATCTACCTTTTAGACCATTAAAAGTATTTTTTTATAAATTTAGAAGTTAAAACTATCCTATTTAGTCCATTTTTAAAACTTTTAGATAGAGTCAAAATTGAAAAAAAACTAAAAAATGATAAACACCAAATTGAAGTTTTTAAAAAAGGTTTTCGCAAAACTTGTTTTTACATAATATGATAATATTTTTTTTTTCCCTCTCAAATATACTCTTCCATTAAAATCAAATATTGCTGTTAAAATTTTTAAAAACTCAACATTACTCAACATAGACCAAACAGTCAACGATTTTTGTTCAACAATACTTTTAACCAAATAGTTCAAAAATAGGCAAACAAAGCCTAACAAAGGCACTACCAACAACATAATTTCTTAACTATGTTCATTTTCACGGTTGTCCTTAAGCTAATAAATTCACATAGGAATTTTCACTAACAAAAAAGAAAAAAGAAAAAAAAGAGCATCCTTTACACAATTGCAACAAGTTCGTCTACTGGTGTTTTGTGAAAAAATCTTCAATAATATAAACATATGAAAGTACATATAGTTAAGCAAGGGCAACGACTTATTTTGGACTATTAATTTCAGTCCTAGAAATTTCATACTACGTCTTGAAATACAATATATTATTTCATAATGAAACAATTGTTAAGTGACATCTCCATCTTATTATCACTTAATTCAACAAATATTAACTTAGAAATAATTTTTATAATGTCTTCTACTAACGTGAAAGATTCTGTAACAAACTTAGTGTACGACTAGCTAGAATGATCTTAACAAAGAGATTTGTATTGATTGAAAGTGAAATTACAAGAAAGCAAAACTGAAAAACAGTAAACAAAACTGCAAAAATAGGAAGGAAATTATCCTTTCTCTCTCTAAGCCTTCAGCTATTTATACTACTAGCTAGCTGGCTTGGGCTCGACTCACTTGGGCCTTGTAGTTATTTTTCTAGCACTGCTTGATTCAACCCATTTGGTGACTGAACTAATTCTTTTGGGCTCAATATAGATTCTGACAATATTTTTCACTAACGCAACAAGTAGTATATATAGCTTTTGCTCCTTACTAAGAAGTACGACAATAATCCATTAGTGATCTTTATGGATTTTGTTTGACAAATTGTTCCTAGGCATAACATTTGAACTATTTCCTTTTTTTTGAAAAAAAATAAATATATATTTGGACCTCAATTGGACGAACCAAAGACAGCCTCAAATGGAGCCGCATACAGTTTGACAATGTCGTCAAAAGAATGGCTGTTGGGCCTCGACTTCATTGGCCCAAGTAGGATGTCCTCATTTCAAATCAAGCTCTCCCTCTTTTTGTCACTAGCTATGAGATGTTTAAAACTCATTCATAAAATTATGAAACTAAAATTGAACACAATTTTCGGTTTGCTGGTATAAAACTACTTGTACAATCCAAAAAAAAGGTACAAAAAAACTCGATTTGTCTTTTGACTTAATAAGAAATTGATTCGATAAATATATAACAAATTGCTATATATTTTGAGCTCGATAAATGATTAACTAATTTAAAGTTCATTAAAGATTGATTTACTAAATCCATGAAACACGGTTATGACTTATTGGATGGAATATCAGGTACTAATATGTTGTATTTAAAGGGTTAGAGTTCGAACTATAAATTCGATTTTTATTATACAAAGAAAAAAAAATTAACGAAACAAACTTGAATAACGAATGTGTTGGGTTCGATAAAATGATTTGGACATATCATTACTATTGAGTCTCTTTCATAATCAAATCCATATGCTCCATAGCTCAGTAGCAGAAGCAGCAACAATGGTATCTCGTCCCTCCCCAGCACACACAGTTGTCAATGCTATTTAGCTTTGTTGTGTATAAATACACACAGTGATGTTTATATATGTATATATGTGTATATATAGCTGAAGCAATTACAATTCTTTCATGATTTTTCAGGTGGATTCGGTTAGTAGAAGGGACAACTTTGTCTCCTAGGAAGATGAATAGCCCCACTAGTACTCGAGAGAGCCGAAGAATCCTACTAATTAATCTAAGTATTTTTTCCCGTTTAGTTTCTTATTAATTACTTTTGGATATAAATTATTTATGTAATTTGTTTTTGTAATTTGTGTACTTTTGCAGCTTGCAAGGCGGGAAGATCGGACTTTAGAGTTCATTTCAAGGTTTTGCACTTGATTTCTATTATTAAATAATTTATTTGCTTATTTACCTTAATTTTCATTTAATTTGTCATGGTCTATTATGTTTTCTTATCATGTAAAGATTTGATTTTCTTTAATTATGTGTGTAACAGTTGTTATTGTATGTTTTGAAACATATTTATTGGTTTTAGTTTATATTTTCTTTTATATGTAATTAGGGACCTACATATATTTGAGGGAGTAAAAAAAAAAAAAAAAAGGTTTTGTCTAAAACCTATTATATATATATTAAATACTTTAATTGTATGGTGACACAATCTAACCTATTTACCGTACGAGTGCACCCCTGATCTTGAGTGTTTAGGTCCGATACTAATTAAGTCTTATATTTTCTTATGTATGTATATATTTGTGTGTGGGGGGTATGTTTTGTGCATTTATCTTATTATTTTTTCTTTTATTATTTATATGAGTGTTATCTGTAAATATGGTTATAATTCCTCTAGGAACTGTCATGTTGGGTGATAAAGTAGTAGTGTATCATAACTCTAGAACTGTGCAATGACGGCTAAGATACATTAGGGTTTTGGTTCGTAATTCATTACGTAACGAGTTCAAGTCATAAAAATAAAAAATAAAAATAAAATTGTCTCCGAAAATGACGGCTAAGATTCACTGTCTTGACACTAGGGTTAGTTGCAAGCATATATACCTCGTACCTGTCTACAGACTTGATTGGGTTAAACTTTTGATTTTGTTTGTGACGATTAGAGAGAGACACACAAAAGAGATAGAACTCCATCAAAACAGAATGAGATCAAAGCGGTCAGCAAAGATTCATCATATTCATGAATCATTATTAGAGGAAATTCTTTCTAGGCTTCCTGTGAAGTCATTGTTGCGTTTTAAGTGTGTATCTAAGTCATGGTGCTCCATTATCACGAACCCAAAGTTCGTATCAATGCACCTTAAGAATTATAAGTCATCAGACCTCGTGGCAAGCCGCTTTGACCGGAAAGTCAAAAGACATATTATCTCCTTGCTGTCGCTTATTTCGAACGGGAATATGTCTGCCACGGATCTGAATTTACCAACACGATTTTCATATTGGAGATCATTTGGTTTTACCCATATTGTCTGTAGCCCCTGTAATGGCATAATCTGCTTACGTGGTCGTTTGAACAAGATTGCTTTGTGGAACCCAGCAACCAAAGAATCCAAGGTACTCTATTCGCAGTCTTTGTTGATGGCGTTTGGATATGCTTCCAATGTAGTAGGATTTGGTTTTGATATTAAAACTAATGATTACAAGATATTACTATGTCGGATATTCCCCGCGAGAAGTCCCTTCTTGGGTGCCACTGCCATGGAAGATGAGGACAATGTTGTTCCATATGCATTATACAGTTTGGGTGGTGATTCTTGGAAAAAGTTGAGATCCACCAAAACTCCTCCTTCGCCTGCAGATTATAGTCATGCATCTATTAGCGTTTCAATTAACAACGACAACAGAATTTGCTGGCTTGATATGGATGATTATAAGATAGTTTCGTTTAATATGAGCGATGAGACATTCGAAACAATGCAATTGCCTCCAGATATCCCAACTTTAAAAGTCTGCCATTCCCATGAATGGATGCTCTACCCATTCAGAGAGTCCATAGCTCTTTTTTGTTATCCTAGCGGCATCAACGACGACAAGAGCTATTATCACGTATGGTGGTTGAGTGAAAAAAATTCAAACTCTTCCGGTTCATGGATTAAGTTGTTATCCATCAGAGGTGCAGATTTGATGCGTATCACACGTCCCTTGGGACTATGCCAAGACGGACAACTTGTTTTCCATCATACCAATCTCGAAATGACTTTGTATGATCCTATCAATGGAGAAACCAAACATGTCCAAATTTATGGATGGGACACCTCATTCCAACTGCTACCTTTCAAGCAAAGCCTAGTTTCAATCTCAGACATTGCAAAAAAGGGTGTGTCTTTTTTCTCATATAAATTAAGCGGCTTCTTAGAAACCGCCGTGTTATGAATCAGCAGCCAGCTGCTAAGTTCAACAAAAGAATTGACGTGGAAATTGCTAATAATCCCAGAGCTGAATGAAGCAGTTGCACAAGCTCAACAAATTCACCATGTTACTCAACCAATTGGATCACAAGGAAAACGTGAAAGGAATTAGATGCCAAAATATCTCAACAATTTTGTTTTACTATAGCAGTTATATATATATATATATATATATATATATTGACTAAATATGCAAAAAAAAGGTTGTTTCAGTTTCATAGTTTCTCTCTTTTCATCTTCCTTCTAATTAAGGAGCTCTCCAATAGCTCGAATATTGGTGTTAACTTGTAGTTTCCAGTTGATTTTCTTCAATTAAATAGAGAATTCCTTTCTTTTCTACTAAATTTCTCATAAATTCTATTATCCTCTAAACTTAGGTTACATTGGTGCTTTTATTCTTATCGGACCATGGCCAACGATGCACGTTTGAAGCTTCTCGACGAGACCTTACGTCAAGAGGCTCAAATTCTTGAGTCAATCCATGGAGAACCTTGCCTTGCAATACACTACATTGGAGATTCGTTTTGCACCCGTGGTATTTGAAAACCCACCTGGTTCGCTTGCAAAGTTACACTACAAAAAAAAAAAAAAAGTTACACTACAATCTGAATTTGAAGCTCTTGTTAATCGAACCGCTAATCTTTCAGCTGAGTTCTTAACCCACTGTTTCTTTTTGGGGCTTAAACCTGAAATTAAGACCCAAGTTTTAGCCTTGAGACTTACCACCGTGAACCAAGCTATTGGGCTTGCTAGTTTCAATCTCAAACATTACAAAAAAGGAGATTGGCCTTTTTTTTTTTTGGCGTTTTAGAAAGCTATGCTCATTTTATGAAGTGCCACAAAAAAACGTCGTTGTAGTGAGTGTCAGAAAACTTTAGCGACTTCACAACTTATAAATTGACAACTTGTGAAAGGAAGATGCCAAAATATCTCAACGATTTTGTTTTACTATAGCAGTATATATATATATATATTGACTAGATATGCAAAAAAAAAGTTGTTTCAGTTTCATAGTTTCTCTCTTTTCATCTTCCATCTAATTAAGGAGTTCTCTAATAACTCGAATATTGGTGTTAACTTGTAGTTTCCAGTTTATTTCCTTCAATTAAATAGATAATTTCTTTCTTCTCTACTAAGATTCTCATAAATTCTATTATTCTCTAAATTATGTTACATTGATACTTTCATTCTTATCGGACCATAGCCAATTATACACGTTTGAAGCTTCTCGACGAGACCTTACGTCAACAGGCTAAAATTCTTGAGTCAGTTCATGTAGAACCTTGCCTTGCAATACACTACATTGGATATTCGTTTTGCACCCTTGGAATTTGAAAACCCACGCAGTTCGCTTGCAAAGTTACACTACAATATGAATTTGAAGCTCTTGCTAATCGAACCGCTAATCTTCCAGTTGAGTTCTTAATCCATTGTTTCATGTCGATTTCGGGGCTTAAACCTGACATTAAGACCCAAGTTTTAGCCTTGAGACTTACCACCGTGAACCAAGCTATTGGGCTTGCTAGTTTCAATCTCAAACATTACAAAAAAGGAGATTGGCCTTTTTTTTTTTTGGCGTTTTAGAAAGCTATGCTCATTTTATGAAGTGCCACAAAAAAACGTCGTTGTAGTGAGTGTCAGAAAAACTTTACAACTTATGAATTGACAAGCGGTTCTACTATTATATATTATTCGTTGCTTATAATTAAGCTTTATCCAAATACTCACGGCAATACTACTTTGTAAGATTATTTTTCTCTTAATTATAAGTGTTTTTTAGTCCATTGTATGGATGCCTATTCTACTTAATTTTGTTTTGTTTTGTTGTTTGTGATTGCTTTGAGGGCTCTGGACATGAATACGATGCTTTTACATCAGTCCCAATCTCAAGTGGGCGATTCCGTGCAAACCTTCTTGGGTTTGGAGGAAGATTCTTCAACTCAGACATCTTTGTAAGTACTTCGTCGTCCATGAGATTGGAAATGGTTTGTCAACCTTTTTTTGGCACGATCAATGGCACCCGTTGGGAATTCTTTCGGATTGTTTTGATGTTAGCACCATTGATGAGTCGGGTATTGATAGGGATGCGTTGGTGGCTGACTTCATTATTGATGGTGAGTGGAGCTGGCCTGACAACACGTTATCCAATTTCATCCATCAGAGTCTGGGTAATCTTCTGCCTAATTCCAACCGCGAAGACAAGCCATCTTGGATCAGTTCCCTTGATGGCAACTTCACAACGAAGTCAGCGTGGGAATTGCTCAAGACCTGTCGCCCTACAGTAAATTGGCACCATGTGATGTGGTACAAAAACTCTACTGCTAAACATTCTTTCTTCACATGACTGATTTGGAGGGATAGACTACCGTTAAAGAATAGAATGTTTTTGTGGGGAATGGATATGGACCCTCTTTGTGTTTTCTGTCATGCCTATTTGGAGGATAGAGAACATATCTTCTCAACTTGTTCTTTTACCAGTAGACTTTGGAGGAAGGGATGGTCGATGGTCAAGGGGCCCAAACGAGTTACGAACTGGGCAATAATGGAAGACTGGTTCGTTAACAATTCCAATCGCAACTCCCTTCAAGCCATTGCATCTAAGCTTTTTTTGGGGGCCTTTCTTTACCTCATTTGGAAAGAAAGAAATGGAAGATTGTTTAGCAATGTAGTCCTTACAGAGGAACAAATTTTTGGTAATATATCTTTTGATGTAAAAAGTAAACTTAGTTCGGCGAAAGCAAGTAGAAGAACTTTGTTGGACCAAGCTATTTGTATGGCTTGGAATATTAGCGAGATGCCTTTTAGATAGGTTGCTCTCCTTGTAACTGTTTTTTCTTGTACTTTATTTTTTTTTTTTTGGTTTTTAGAAATGATATCCTTGCCGTTTAGCAAAAAAAAAAATCTCAAGTGGGCGAACTAAAGCAAGCCTCAACTGGTACCGCTTATTTGACAATGTCGTCAAAAACATTGGGCCTCAATTGCATTGGCCCGTCGTCGTTTCAAATCAAGCCATGAGATTTTTTTTTTCCCTTCTTTTCTTCTCTCCTTTTTGTCACTAGCCATGAGATGTAAAACGAACCAAATTATCAAAGATCGCTTGAAATTAATATAATTTGTTTAAACATTCATTCGTAAAATAATGAAACAAAACTTGAACACAAGTTTCGGTTTTTTTTTTTTTTTTTGAACACAAGTTTCTGTTTACTAGTATAAAAAGCACGTTCGACATAAAAAGAAGTACAAAAAAAGCTCGATTTGTCTTTGACTCAATAACAAATTGATTCAATAAATATATAACAAACTACTACATTTTTTTTTATAGGAATGACAAAAATTGGATACCCGCTAAAATTTGTAAAATTAAATCTGAACCCATTTAAATTATTTTTTATCAAACCCGTAATGAATACCAGTAGAATTTATATTTTGCTTAACAAATCCGAACCCGTTAAGTATTGAAGAACCCACGGGTACCCAACTTGACCTATTAAAGAATAAAAAATTATTTTTTAAAAGAAAAACTTAAAATGTTTTAAAGCTTATCAAAATAAATATTAAAATAATGACCAATTGCAATAAAATTAAAAATAACAAATTGAATTTTTTGGTCCATAAATAAAATTAAACTAATCTAACCACAATCAAAGTATTCAACAAAATCTTTATACTGAGAAATTATTATCCTTCCATCAAATCATATGAAATAACTTGAAGATTAGGTAAACATAAATAACAAGGTTAACAATTAATAATAAAAGTTGGGCTATAAATCCACAACTATTAGTTTTTGACCAATATTAAAAAATTATTATTTTCTTAAACAATATATTATATGTGAATGTATATAAATATACAAATTTTGTTATTTAAATATTTTTTACTAAATTAATAATCGAGTTTTCGGGTTTTTTTAATTGCTATTACCAAACCTATTAGACTATCCATCGGTAACCACTTATAAAAATCAAACGTTAATGGATGGATACTCTATTGATTTCGTAAACGGGTTTATAATCGGTTCGGATTCCTATCGAATTCAGATTTAAACTTGACTCATTGTCATCTCTAATTTTTTGATCTCGATAAGTGATTAACTAATTTAAAGTTCATTAAAGATCGATTCATTAAATTCATGAAACATGGTTTTATGACTTATCAGATGGAATATTAGATAGTGATATATTATAATTAGACTGTATGAGTTAAAACTACACATTATTCGATCTTCATTAGACCCGTCTTATCAATTAATAGTTGAATAATTCCAATAGTGATCCTGGTTGAAGATGTTTATCGAGTCCTTCTATCAAGCCATCGATGTAGCAAGGCATGGGCCTTATAGTCTATTGGTGCGAGCACAAGTTGGTCATTATTGAACCACTTTAGAGAGAGATTGTATCAGCTATTTCTAGTTGCACAAAGAAAAAAAAAAGTTAACGAAATGAACTTGAATAACGTTGGGCTGGGTTTGATAAAATGAGCCGGATATATCATTACCATTATATCCCTTAAATATCAGAGAATCCAAATCCGACTCGGCCCATCTCCAGCCTGCTAAGTTTTGCAAACCACGTCGTTACTTGGGCTACAACTCTGTTGGATCAGCCCAACAAAGTGGCCCTCCAACAGTCTAGGGTTTCACCATTTATACATATAAATCAACATAGCCCCTTTCTCCTCTTCTTCACTTCTGAAATCCATAAGCTCCGTAGCTCAGTGGCTGAAGCAGCAAAAATGGTACCTCTCCCCTCCCCAGTACACACGCTTCTTACTGCTACTTAGCTTTATTACGTGTAAATACACACATTGATGTTTATATATGTACATGTATATAGCTGAAGCAATTGCAATTTTTTCATGATTTTTCAGGTGAAGTACTCGAGAGAGCCAGAGAACCCTACTAAATGTAAGTATTTTTTTTTTTCCGTTTAGTTTTTTTTTTTTAAATTCTTTTTTGAATATAAATTATTTATGTAATTTGTTTTGTTATTTATTTATTTTTGCAGCCTGCAAGGCGAGAGGATCGGACCTCAGAGTTCATTTCAAGGTTTTGCATTTGATGTCTATTATAAAATAATTTATTTGCTTAATTACCTTAATTTTCATTTTTTCATGATCTATTATGTTTTATATTATGTAAGATTTGATTTTTTATTTTATTTTATGTGTAACAATTTTTATTGTACTATTTGTAATATATTTATTGATTTTGTTTTATATTTTTATATTTTATTAGTGCAGTGTACATGTTTTATGTATGTGTGGTTTGTTGTGTATTGCATTTATCTTATTAGTTTTCTTTTATAATTTATGTGAGTTTTATCTGAAAATATGGTTAGAGTCCCTGTAGGATCTATTATGTTGGGGGATAAAGGAAAAACCTGATGAAAAAAGCAGGGGTCTGTTGCCTTTTTGTGAACGTGCCTCTCGTATATGTCAGGGAAATGAAGTTGCATTGTTATTGGGTGAACCTCTTGATTTGCTTATGATGGACTGGTTCAGTAAATGATGTTACATTCTCTCAACACCTAATGAATAAACTCTCTTTTCCTATGAGCATGCAGTGGTTGCTGTGTTTGTATGCGTTGTGACTATATATGTTGAATTTGTATAATTAGTTATTTGTAATTGGTGCATTGTTTTTATTGTGTGCAAGAGTATGATTTATGGCTAACAATGTATGTGGTATTTTTATGTTTTGTGTGTTTATTGCATAGCAACCTGATGAAAAAAGCAGGGGCGTGTTGCCTATTTGTAAACGGGCCTCTCGTATATGTCAGGGAAATAAATTTGCATTGTTTTTGGGTGAACCTCTTGTTCTTTTATTGATGATTGGTTCAGTAAATGATGTCACATTCTCTCAACACTTTTGAATCGTCTTTTTGTATAGGTTTGATTTTTTGCATATATTTGTATTTGTTTCTATGTTTATTCACGTTTATTGAATTTGTATCTTTTCCTTGTATGTCATTGCTGCATTGTTTGGGTGGTGGATGTGTGGATGGTTTGTTTCTTTTTGCAATTTTGTTATTGTTTTTGTGCTTTTTGTCTTTGAATATGATTTTAGATATGATAAGATCTGTGTATCTTTGAATATGATTGTCAATGTTGTAGGATCTGTATTGTTTGTTGATATAGGAACCTGACGAAAAAAGCAGGGGTCTCTTGCCTTTTTGTGAATGGGCCTCTCGTATACGTCAGGGAAATGAATATGCATTGTTATTGGGTGAACCTCTTGATTTGCTAATGATGGTTGGTTCAGTAAATGATGTTACATTCTCTAAACACTTCTCAAATAAACCCTAGAGTTTTCTATTTATTATTTATTTTCTCAACCTATTATCCCGTGGAAAGCAAATCTAATGTTATAAGGTGAGCTTTTTTTGGTCCATCATGGCATACCATGAAATATTTTCTAGTTGAAAAGCAGAGATGGTGTGTATTGACATTGTGTTTCCTATGAATTGCACTTTGTACGAAAGAGTTCTCTGCAAGATTAAGTCTGGGAAGATGGGCAGTTGTGTTTCAAAATCAGTTTAAATCTTTCAACAATCATCTTCCTGACATTGTTGTCCTGTAGTTGCGAGTCTAATATCTGTTTTAAAAACTTTTAACGATTTTCATCAATTTGCACTGTGTGATTCTTTTGGTTAGTTAAGTTTGGATGGTGTATATATGGATGGTTTGTTTCTCTTTGCAATTTTGTTATTATTTTTGTGTGTGTTATCTTTGAATATGATTGTAGAATTTGTAAGGTCTGTTTATCTTTGAATACGATTGTTAATGTTATACGATCTGTATTATTTGGTGGTATAGGAACCTGACGAAAAAAGCAGGGGTCTCTTGCCTTTTTGTGAATGGACCTCTCGTATACGTCAGGGAAATGAATTTGCATTGTTATTGGGTGAACCTCTTGATTTGCTAATGATGGTTGGTTCAGTAAATGATGTGACATTCTCTAAACACTTATCAAATAAACCCTAGAGTTTTCTATTTACTATTTATTTTCTCAAACTATTATCCTGTATAAAGGAAATCTACTGTTATAAGGTAAAAAACTTTTTTTGGTCCATCACGGTATACCATGAAATATTTGTTAGTTGAAAAGCAGAGATGGTGTGTATCGACATTGTGCTTCCTATGAATTGCATTTTGTACGAAAGAGTTCTCTGCAAGATTAAGTTTGGGAAGATGGGCAGTTGTGTTTCAAAATCAGTTGAAATCTGTCAACAATCATCTTCCTGACATTATCCTCCTGTCCTGACATTACCTCCTGTAGTTGCTAGCCTAATGTCTATTTTAAAAACTTTTAATGATTTTCATCAATTTGCACCGTGTGATTCTTTTTTGTTAGAAGTTTGTTATACACATGTTGAGAGTACTTGATGGTTGTATATTGCCAAGATCTTTAGGCTTGAGGTGTATTTTTTTTTTTTTCTTGTTAAACGAAGTTTTTGCCTAGTTTTTATAATTTTTGTTCACTTGTAGAACTGAATTCTAACTTGTACGTTACTGAAACTTTATGATCTTTCAGAACACGAGAGAAACTGCCCATGCAATCAGGAAGCTCCCATTAACCAAGGCGAAGAGGTACTTGGAGGATGTTCTTGCCCACAAGCAAGCCATACCCTTTACGCGCTTCTGTGGAGGTGTTGGCCGAACTGCCCAGGCCAAAAACAGGCACTCAAATGGCCAGGGACGCTGGCCTGTCAAATCTGCAAAGTTTATTCTGGATCTACTTAAGAATGCTGAAAGTAATGCTGAGGTATGGTTAAACTTAGGTCACCTATACCAATTGCCCAAATTGAATTTCCTGCAACATATAAGTAAGCATTCTAACAGTTAATGGATTCATATAGGTAAAAGGGTTGGATGTGGATGCCCTCTACATATCGCACATTCAGGTGAACCAAGCTCAGAAACAAAGGCGCCGTACATACCGTGCTCACGGAAGAATTAACCGTATGTCTGAATTCCTGTTCCCCTTGATTCTAATTTCCTCAATCTTGTTGAACTTACATGAGCTTGTTATTTTTCGCAGCTTATATGTCACACCCTTGTCATATCGAGTTGATCTTATCTGAAAAGGAAGAATCCGTTAAGAAGGAGGTAAGAGTCCAGTCCTATTTGATTCAGAAACCAAGTATTCTCAGTCCCTCACGTCCATCAATCTCTCAGTTGTCCCACTAATATGATGTGAGGGAGTGATGTCAGTCGGGACTGACCAAATAGTTTCTATTGCTTTGTCATGTATGATAATGCTAATATGCATTAAATCATTGTTCTTGGTTTTTGCAGCCGGAATCGCAGTTGGCAGCCAGCAAACCTAGGAAGGCTTAAGCTTTTAATCTAGTGTTGGTTTTGTTTTGATTGTTATAGTTATACATTCAACACTTCAATTTTGCAAGTAATATTTGTTTGTGATATTGGATGAGCTTCAGTAATTTTGATATTTGCCTTAATGAATTTTGTTTTGATATTGGATTTAATGCAATTTCTTTCTTGTTCATCTGCTGTGTTTATTTTTAAAAAAGTTTGAAAGAATGCTTTGTTCAACAAATAAATTACAAAGTTTGGGTGGGTGAAGAAGAGAGTTTTTTCAACCATATCAAATCAAGATTTACGAATAGCACCAGATCTCCCTGTGGTCAAGTGTGAGTTGTCAGGATCCCTTTGGGGTGAAAAAACTTCATCCGGACCCCCCTGTGGTTTAGTTGGTGCACTGTCCCTATTTGTCAAATTTTTTGTCATTATTGACAGCATGTGTAGTACATTTTCATAAAATGTGATTTTTATTAATTTTTAACGTATTTGATAATAAAATAATAGTAGTAATTAAAAAAAATTAAAAAATAAAAGAAATGGAAACAGTCAACGTTGTCGTCATCTTCTTACAATGACGACTTATCATCAACATCACTGACGATGACAACTTGTCATCAACAATTAACGTCGTCTTCTTCTTCTTCTAATTCGTCTCTGTACTTCTATTCTCCCTACTTCTTCGCCAGTGGAGCTGCCCATATTGGTGCCATGTTCACCGCATTCTTATCTGTTGCCAATGCCCTAGGCACTCCACCATACTTGGGAGCCATTATTCTCTCCTTCTTCTTCAACCTTATGGGTGGCTTCACGCATTATGGAATTGGATCAACACTTGTATTCTATGGTACAAACTACGTTCCCCTTAACAAAGTGGTGGGGTTATGGCTTCTTAATCTCTCTTGTTAATCTTCTTATTTGGCTCGGACTTAGAGGAGTTTGGTGGAAAGCAATCGGATTGTGATAACATGGCCAATTAAGTAGAACTCGAGCTTATAGTTGTATTGTTATTTTTGCTTGCCTTATTATGTGGTGTTTAGTTTTGCATTTGCTCTATGGGTTGTTAAGCATTAGATTTTAATTCATTTTCTTAGAAATAATCATTTGGCAGCTTGATGGAGAGTGGCGAAGGAAAAAAATTGTATACTGAGGTAATTGCATCACTTAGATTAGGAAAATTTTGACATTGGCATCAGAAACTTCAAGTTGTAATTGATACGCGTTGTCTTGATCGTCTCTTGGCTTAAGATCTGTTTTCGGCCCTTGCTCAAAAATTTCACTGTGGCAGTAAACTGGTATATTGAATGTTTCTTTACCTGACCTAGAAAATTGCTCTGATAATGTTTGTCAGATTTTATGGCCTGTTGTGGAGAAGGAAAGAGTTGGTTTAAGGATTCTTTAATTTTCTGGCGAAAGATGACATTGTTTTTTTTAAAAAATTTATTTATGGTGGAAAAAAAGTATTTTGGTCAATAAATACACTTATTTTATTGACAAAATTATTAAAAACAAATCTAAGTTGCAATAAGTGCGTGTGTGTTACACATGTTGTCAAAAGTGACGAAAAATTTGACGGAGAGGGGTGGTGTGCACCAACGGCTGGACCACAGAGGGGTCCGGAGGAAGTTTTTTGACCCCAGGAGGATTCTTACAATTTACGCTTGACCACAAGGTAGTCTGATGCTATTCACCCTATTCTTATTTTTTGGATTTAACAATAAACTAGAAATGTTGGGGTGGTGAACCCAAAGTTTATCCATCCGTGTCAATTCAAGATCTATTATACTTGTGTTTTTTGGTCGAATTAAGCCAATCAACATACTCTATTTCTATTATTTTGGTTGAAATTTATCTCTTATGACACTAGGTAGTAGCCACAATTAAACAATGGACTCTGGCCATGAGAGGTATCGGGAGACTGTATCTGTGTAGAGCTCACTCTATATGAGAGAGGTGTGTAGAGCTCACTTTATATGAGAGAGACATATGTTCGTGCAGATGGACCTATTTTCTCATTAAACAAATGTAACTTAACCAAAAGGAAATTCTGAACTCTACAATTTGGAGTGTGGCCAAACTGGATGATAATTTTAGAGTCAAGTTTCACCAGTTAGATTCTCACGTCATTTAAAAAAATTATCATTATTAAAAAAATCATATTGCAACTATAATTTATAAGCGAAACTTTAAACATTGAAGAACCCATATAAATATAAATAATCAAAGAACACCACTTCAAAAAATAAAAATATTCTTGTCACCCTAGAAGGTTAATTCAAACGACAACGAATATGCAATAAAAGAGTTTGAAACTCAATTACTAATGTTTGCACATCAATCCTAGTAGTGCATGTTCGTTACAAATTTCCTAATCCTTCCTCTTCTATCCCTTTAAAAGGGGTGATCGGATACTCTTTATTGTTATGGAATTCCCTCGTTGAGGAATCTAATACATGCATGAGGTGTACTGCTGTATCTAGAGATTTACTAGTTGATGTTCGAATTCTCATGTCATCAAAAAAGGTGCGACCTGAACACTATGTCGACTATGCCCTATGGGAAATTTCTTCTTATTAACAATGGAAATTACATACTTTCTTATACTTCGTTGACTTACGGACATGTGGCAGAAACCTCAAAAGGCCATGAATCAAGTCATTTACGCCATGGAATAATGTTATTGCTATTGATAGTACATCTAATGGAGTAATATCTTCAGCCCGGAGAAGTTTTAAAACGTCCAAAAACTCTGTGTAGATTTCTCTGAAGCCTTCTCTTTAGCAATAGAATGTATGTGGCTGCGTCATATATTGTTGGTTGATCCATGTCTTAGTAGCATAAAAAAGTATGAGGTCAAGTAACAATCAGTTGTAGTTAGAAATTTTGACTTGAAAAAGATCAAGACTGTTTAGGCAAAGCCCATATTTATAGACCAAATATACTTAGTGAGTTACAAATCAAATGACCGTATAATTCTAGTGCAATCATAATTTGAACACTACCAAAAGATGTCATGGCAATTCAGGGTAATGAAACTCCGATTATGTGTAGGTTTCATAGAAGGGCAGAATCTACTTTAATTATATTTTATATGAGTTTAACTTATATTTTTGTAATAGGTTATTTCAATGACTTAAACTAGTGACATCCAGAAAAATAAAATAGATAAGGATTTGAATATGCAAAGAAACCTTGATAGAATGATAAAGTAGAGCCGCCAAGATGAAATACCCTAGAATTCTAGTGCAATCATGATTGAGAGACTACCAAAAGACTATCGCAATTCAGGGTAAACAAAACTCTCATTATGGGGGAATTTGAAGAAGGACAGGGCCTACTTTAATGCAAATTTTTCTTATAACTTGAACGAGTGCTGTCTAGAAATATAAAATAGATAACGTATTTGGTTTAATATGCAAAAAAAACCTTTAACAGAAGGATAATGCAGATTACGAGTGTATTAACGGGGTCTTAACGTTTAATCGATTTGGTTTTGTTTTATTATCTGCAGATTTCTTAATCTAATAATTTTTCTGAGAGAAAGGGAAATTCTAGAATACCATATTCAATTTAGAGAAATCGTAGTTGCAAAAATGGATTCTTAGAAATCTCAACGCATGTATACGAGTGTATGTAGTTACAATTTAGTATAGACACTTGTGGAGTGTTGATATTGACAAGCATCAGGTTGAATCTAGTAAGGATAGCCTTGGTATTATTCAACGTTCGAGACACAGAGCATGGGCCTTACCCCAACACGTAGGTTTACAAGCTATAGTGAAGGCGTGTAACTCACGGACATTTATAAGACAACTAATGTTGATGCAACTTTTTTAGCCAAGATAGAAAAGCAGCTGCAGCCTTTTTATGTAGAGACTAGAATGGAATCCTTGTTAGCCATCAGATTGGGGTGCCTGTATACGAAGCAATTCTCAGAGGCGAGCATCATAATTGAAAGCAATGCAGAAGTGGTGTAAAATTGCTCTTACGAGATCACAGTTTGATATTCTCTATTACTTTGGAGTTCCACTCTTGACTGACCTAATATATGTGTGGGGGCACAATGATGTACCCAAGAATTTACTAGTCGGTGGTCGAGCTCCACCAAATAATCCAGTGATCAAGCTCACCAACTGGGTTCCCACGTCATCCAAAAAACTCTCTAGACTTTTGGTTTCAATTGGAGATCAAGGAAGCTCTGGCATTTTATGAGTTTTTATTGTATTACAAGTGTTAAGGTAGAAAAATGCTAAGCAGCAAGTAGCCTCCACGCGCTGTTGAACGTTTGCAAAACACATAAGGCTTGGTGGGTAGTGCTCGCGTTAGCATTCCGATGCTTAAGTTAGTCTCGTACTTTTCTGGGAAACAGTATATAAAATATGAGTGCGAGTATCAAAAGTGTAATTACCTTTTCACAGATGAATCTTTTGATATTTATAAGCATGATGGCTCCTGAGTAGGAGGGGAATTGAGTAGTGGAGAGTTAGTGGAAAAGTTATTGTAGACAATTGCTATCCACGTTTACTAATGGATATTAATTAACCATAACCGCTGAACATGTCCTGATAACGCGGAACACAACTGTTTGTAACTTACACCCAGTCCGAGGTCTTAAAGCAAGAACCTAGAATGCCCCTATGCTGTGTCCGACCCCCCAGGGGCACTTACCATGCTTTGTCTGAACCCTAGGTGCAATCCCCTTGGGGTCGGATCCGTCCGACCCCTCGTCCGAGGTCTCCTACGTTTTCCCTTTGACCTCCCCGACCCCTTTTAGGAGTCATTCCGCAATTCTTATAAGCGCTAGGGGTCTTATCCATATCAACAAGAACTACTAATTTAGCTTATGATTGGGCAGTGAAAGCAAAAAATAGAGACTACTTGCCTTGGATTGGATTTAATATGACAATTACTTACTTGTTGATCTGATAAGTGTTTAAGTTTAAATGTTTGATGAATGCAAGCGAATTCAATTTTTTCGACGAAATTAAATCAAACTTTACCATTGCATATTATACGATCAAATAATTGAATGTAACACCTATCGTGATGCCACAAATTTGATAAGGTCGATCCAAAATTCTTTCAACTAAATCAAAACATTTGATAGAGTCGATTACATGGATCTAACAATAAATTAGAAATTTTGGGAGGATGAACACAAAGTTTTTCCATCCATATCAAATCAAGATTTATTATTCTTATTTTTTTTTTGGTTGAAATTATGGCTTATTACATTAGGTAGAATAATTAATTAAACAGATTTAATAATGGTTGGAATATGATTCTTTCGACATCGAAAAATCAGTAAGTCAAAAACCATTTTATAAGGGTGGTCAGCTCCACTTAACACTGATCGATTTTAAGATGGAAATCATGATTTTAAACATGGCTTTTACCATGATTTTACACAAGGTATGGTTCTCACTTAATGCAAAAGATGTCCCAAATTCGATTCTCTTTAGATATAACATCCTTTGATTGTAATATAATATTGATTTAGGCCTCCTTTTAAATAAATAAAAAAATCCAATAAATAATCAGAGAACATCACTTCCAAAAAAAAAAAAAATAAATACTTGTTTCACCCTAGAAGGTTAATTAATTCAAACAATTATTGGTTTCCAGCCTCACCCCTTCTTTTATATATGTAAATTTTCCGAATCTAGTTCTAAGTACTTGATTGATCTTTTTCCGCTGGGAAGGCAAAGCTATACATGGAGCTTCCGCCCTTGTGCGGTTAAGATTGTTGTACATGACAGATTTTCATTGTAACAAAAAGAAAATGTAAGAATTTTTGGTGATTTGTGAATGGAAACCATTTAATAATAGAATAGTGGTTATAATGATGACTTATGTTGGGTATGCGTATCTTTATTGAAAGGAGATGTTGTTAGCTTTTGTTTGGCATGTGCAAAGGTAACATGGCTGCTAAAAAGTCCGTGCACTGAGAATGAAATAATGTTTCTTTACTCTGATCTAAATATTCTGGCATTGAAGTTTGGCTATAAATGGTTGTGTGTGTTTGCATAGAGGAAACAAGAGTAAGAAGAGGAGAACTAGTGAGTAGAACAAAATCATTATATAACGTTGTGTTCAAAAGAGAGAGTTTGCTATACTTAGTTCGCAAGCTTCGTAATTTGGTGTGCTCCTATTACGAAGGAAATATCGTTGTATCCTGGGAGACTTGGGCCAGTCAACCGAAAGTACCATAGTGGGGCGTTTAAAAGTCTTAAGGACATTGAGTCTAACTCGAGCCTCGATATCAACTATATTTGGTTTATTTCTACATCCTTGAATTTTAATACTGTTAAATTTTACATTCTATTATTTTAATTTTTATTGTACATCTTATATTTTTTATTTACAGCACTTCTCTCATTTTAATTGTCCAACAATCTTAAGACATTTAAACATTATAATTCTGTGAAGTACAACAAACTGGAAAATAAATTACGTTTCCATATATCTCTTAATTTTCTGAAGTTAATGGTGGAAATTTCATTAAATTTGGACTTAAAATGAGAAATATATAATTTTTTAAGGACCTAATTTTATACCGAATGTTCTAATTTTGGATCAGTTTATCCTTATAATTACCGTTTGTACAATTGATATTTGCTGAAAGAGAACTTTGCATTATAATATATATATATATTAGCTGCAATAGCTTTACATTATAATATATATTATTATATTAGTTATATATTATATTAGTTATTGTAGCTTTTTATATAATAGCATTATAATATATCGTTTATTTGAGAAGCAAAAAATTTTAATTGTTCTTGCTGCTACATATGTTTGATTCCAGGACCTCAAGGCAACTAATGAGAAGAGTCTACCACTGAACCAGATGCTACTTCTTGGTTCTTAAGTATCAAAATAATTACTAGTAGACTAAATTCTCTAACTGAATCGAGAAAAACTAATTTGAGTAATTGTTTTACTTATTTTGTTTGGACTATTTACTTGACAGTCTAATATAAGTATATATATACATATAGTAGATTGTGTGATTTTAATATTTCTTTTATTTTTTTTATTAGAAATATTATTTCCTTAATTGTTACTTTAAAATTAATTTTAGTATTAAGTTATTTTGCGACTAACTTGATTTTTGTATAGTGCAGCGTGTATAAACAAGTATTTGGACTCAATATAAATAATATTAATCATGAATACCGAAACTGAAAATTTGAATTATGGATAATCATTTGGACCTAACAACCCAAACGTGCCCTTGACTGGAAGTGGATCAACCGGTGGATCTGCAGGAAATGAGAAGTACCTTTGGCTAGGCCATCAGTGACTGTTGCTTCGGCTGTGCCATTTGTGGCGTCAACTCCTGTTGGACATGACGAGAGGCCAGAAAAGTTCAACGGGAGGGATTTTAGTAGGTGGCAACAGAAAATGTTGTTCTACTTGACCACCTTGAATCTTGCTCGATTTTTGAAAGAGGATGTACCATAGTTGGGTGACGATCCTGATAAACAGACTGTTGCTGCTGTTGATGCTTGGAAGTATGCAAACTTCTTTTGTAAAAACTATATCCTCAACGGGTTGGACAATACGTTGTATAACGTCTATAGCCCAATGACAACTGCTAAGGTATTGTGGGAATCTTTAGAGAAGAAGTATAAAATGGAGGATGCGGGCACAAATAAATTCATTGTGGCCAGATTCCTTGACTTCAAAATGGCAGATTCTAAGCCTCTGATGCCGCAGGTAGATGAGTACCAGGCACTCATTCATGAGTGTCATGCAGAAGGTATAAATATGGGAGAACGTTTTGAATCTGGTGCACTTATTGAGAAGTTGTCTCCCAACTGGAAGGACTTCAAGAGTTATTTAAGGCATAAGCGAAAGGAGATGACTCTTGAAGATCTAGTTTTGAGATTGAGGATTGAAGCAGACAACCGCAAATCTGAGAAAAAAGTTGGTTTTCCGCCTTTGGAATCAAAGGTTAATGTGGTTGAGCATGGTCCGAGCAACAAAAATAGAAAGCTCTCCAACCAAAGTCAAAAAGGGGGAGAACAGAAGAAGTAGCAGTTCGGTGAGAACTGCTTTGTTTGTAACAAGCCGGGGCACAAGGCAAGGGACTGCAGGCACCGCAAGAACCAGAATAATCCGAAGAAGAGGAAAGCTCTAGCAAATGCTGTGGAAGACCTAGGCAATGATCTCTCTAACATCAATCTGTCAACTGTTGTGTCAAAAGTCAATCTGGTGGGGAATCCAAAGCAATGGTAGGTGGACACTAGGGCCACTAAGCATGTTTGCTCTGATAGGAAAATGTTCACTACCTATCAAAATGTTTCTGAAACCCTTTATATGGGTAACTCCGCCACTTCGAAGGTAGAAGGAACTAGGAAGGTAATCTTGAAATTTACCTCTGGAAAGGAGCTAACACTTAACAATGTGCTACATGTCCCAGACATCCGGAAGAATTTGGTTTTTGGATCCTTGTTGAGTAAGAACGGATTCAATTTGGTGTTTGAGTCTAGTCAATTTGTGTTAACCAAATTTGAAATGTTTGTAGGCAAGGGCTATGAGTGTGATGGCTTATTTAAGCTCAATGTAATGACTATTGCCCCAACTGTTGTAAAGGCTGATCAACCTACCAAATTTGGTATGAATAAGAATAAGTCTGTTGCTTATATCTTGGATTCTCCTAATTTATGGCATGATAGATTAGGACATGTGAATTTTGATTCTTTGCATAAATTAATCAATTTAGGTCTAATACCTAAAGCTGATTGGAACATAAATAAAAAGTGTGAAGTATGCGTAAAATCAAAATTAATGAGAACTTCCTTTAAATAAGTAGAAAGAAGTTCAGAACCTCTGGATTTAATTCACAGTGATATTTGTGATTTAAAATTTGTGCAAACTAGAGGTGGGAAAAAGTATTTTATTTCTTTTATTGACGATTGCACAAGATATTGTTATGTTTATCTACTCAGAGGCAAAGATAAGGCTTTGAAAGTATTTAAACTATACAAAAATGAGGTAGAAAATCAACTCGGCAAAAGGATTAGGATGTTGAGAAGTGATAGAGGAGGAGAATATGTATATCGCTTTGAGGAATATTGTGTTAAACATGGAATTGTTCATCAAACGACGGCTCCTTACTCTTCTCATCAAAATGGTATTGCTGAATGAAAAAACCGAACTCTTAAAAAGATGATGAATGCCTTGTTGATTAATTCGGGTTTACCTCAGAACTTGTGGGGGGAGGCAATATTAACTGCGAACCATATTCTTAATAAGGTACCCACAAGAAATTAAGCAAGACACCTTATGAGTTGTGGAAAGGTCGACCATCTTCCTACAATTACTTAAGAGTGTGTGGGTGTCTAGTTAAGGTAGGAGTTCCAGCTCCTAAAATGGTCAAAATAGGACCAAAGACTGTGGACTGTATCTTCATTGGATATGCACACAACAGTGCTGCATATAGGTTTCTTGTGTATAAATCAGAAATAACTGATATATATGTGAATACAATTATTGAATCAAAGAATGCATAATTTTTCAAAGAAAAATTTTCTTGTAAAATTACGCAAGAATCAAGTTCTACGAAAAGAACATATAACGAAAGTCAAGAATTAGATATAGATGATGGGGCTATATCTAAAGATATTGAAGATGAACCAAGACGTAGCAAGAGGGCTAGAACATCTAAGTCTTTCGGCCCAGATTTTCTAACGTATTTGTTCGAAAATGAGCCTCGCACTTTTAGTAAGGCAATGTCTACTCTTGAAGCTCCTTTATGGAGAGAGGCAGTAAACAGTGAAATTGAATCTATCATGCAAAATCATACATGGAAACTGGTGGATCTTCCTCCTGGAAATAAACCTTTAGGGTGTAAATGGATTTTTAAGAGGAAGTTGAAGGCTGATGGATCAATAGACAAATATAAGGCCAGACTTGTCATTAAAGGATATAGACAAAAAGAAGGTCTTGATTATTTTGATATATATTCACCAGTCACGAGAATTACATCTATACGGATGTTGATAGCTATCGCAGCTATCAATAATCTTGAGATACATCAAATGGATGTAAAAACAACCTTCTTGAATGGAGATCTAGATGAAGAGATCTACATGGAACAACCCGAGGGGTTTGTAGTTCCTGGAAAAGAGAAGAAGGTTTGTAAGCTTGTAAAATCTCTTTACGGACTAAAACAAGCGCCTAAACAATGGCATGAAAAATTTGATAAAGTCATGATGTCAAATGGCTTTAGGATTAATGAATGTGACAAGTGTGTCTATGTGAAAGGCACGGGTCAAGAATGTGTCATTGTTTGTCTCTATGTAGACGATATGCTCATTATCGGGAGCAATGAGAGTGTCATTAAGGCTACCAAAAGAATCTGGGTAGCTATAATAAGAGTATTCAAGGATTATTGGTAGTTTGATGTACATTATGAATTGCACGAGGCCCGATATAGCATTAATTATGAGCAAATTGAGCAGGTATACGAGCAATCTAGGGAAAGACCACTGGGTAGCTATAATAAGAGTTCTAAGGTATATGAGATACACATTGAACTTTGGGTTACACTATACCCGATATCCAGCTGTACTAGAGGGATACAGTGATGCCAACTGGATATCGGATACTAATGACTCCAAATCCACGAGTGGATACATTTTTACTTTGGGAGGGGCAGCCATCTCTTGAAAATCCACTAAGCAAACATGTATATCCAGATCCACGATGGAATCTGAGTTCATAGCTTTGGATAAAGCTGCAGAGGAAGCCAAATGGCTTCGACAGTTCTAAGAGGATATTCCAAACTGGCCTAAACCTGTGCCAGCTATCTGTATACACTGCGATAGTCAATCTGCTATTGGAAGGGCACAGAGTAGCATGTACAACGATAAGTCTAGACATATACGTCGTAGACATAATACCGTCAAACAATTGCTCTCTAATGGGGTTATCTCAATTGACTATGTGAAGTCAAAAGATAACATTGCGGATCCGCTTACTAAAGGATTGAACAGAGAGCAAGTTTGCAAGTCGTCGAGGGGAATAGATCTTAAGCCTATGTCTAAAGAGTCATCATAGTGGAAAACCCTACCTACGTGACAGGAGATCCCAGGATGTAAATTCACCGTGAGCACTGTAGGGGTAATACTCCTACCTATTCCTATGACGAGCAGACAGTGCTGCTTGTATGTGGTTTAGGCTAAGCTATGCTTTTAATGATACTTGTATCTTGGTAATCCAAGTGGAGTATTGCAGGAATACTCTTAATAAGTGATCACCTATGTGAGTAGGGAGTGGATCGCTCTTACGAGAATCTGTAAGGCTGAATTCTCTAGAGTACTCATGAAACTGAGAGTTGTTCAGGGCCAAAACGAACACAACCGTGAGAACTGAAGTATGGTTAAGAGGATACTGTATGAATTCTATTGTCTTGGTTTACATAAAATCTGAACAGTTCAAGACATCGCGTTCACTGGTCAGCAAGTAAATCCGATAGCTCTCATTACGGAAGGTTCAATGCCAAAAGCTACCTATCCAGAAGCAGTGTCATTCTTTTAAACTCTATCTAGTGTCTGCATTTGCCTCTACATTTTGTATTATTGATTTCCATTCATGTGGGGGATTATAAGAATTTTTGGTGATTTGTGAATGGAAACCATTTAATAATAGAATAGTGGTTATAATGATGGCTTATGTTAGGCATGCGTGCCTTTATTGAAAGGAGATGTTGTTAGCTTTTGTTTGGCATGTGCAAAGGTAACATGGTTGCTAAAAAGTCCGTGCACTGAGAATGAAATAATATTTCTTTACTCTGATCTAAATATTTTGGCATTGAAGTTTGGCTATAAATGGTTGTGTGTGTTTGCATAGAGGAAACGGGAGTAAGAAGAGGAGAACTAGTGAGTAGAACAAAATCATGATATAACGTTGTGTTCAAAAGAGAGAGTTTGTCATACTTAGTTCGCAAGCTTCGTAATTTGGTGTGCTCCTATTGCGAAGAAAATATCATCGTATCTTGGGAGACTTGCGCCAGTCAACTGAAAGTACCATAGCGGGGCGTTTAAAAGTCTTAAGGACATTGAGTCTAACTCGAGCCTCGATATCAACTATATTTGGTTTATTTCTACATCCTTGAATTTTAATACTGTTAAATTTTACATTATGTTATTTTAATTTTTATTGTACATCTTATATTTTTTATTTACAGTACTTCTCTCATTTTAATTGTCCAACAGAAAAAACCTACTCATGTTTTTGTACATCGTGATATTGTGCATGTTGTTACTTCCCTAATCATTTCCTTTTCTTTTTTTTTTTTTAAAAAGTACGACTCCTTCCACCACTATTAAATCTCTCTCATATATAATATTATTTAATATAAGAAGATCCAAGTCTATCCCGATTAAAGTCGACTATGCCTTGTCGGAAATGTCTTCACATGAATCCTATAAACTACTTTCTTATACATCTCTGATGCAATCTTTTCATCTTTATGGACACTCGTGGAATACTTTCGTGGCAAGAGCCTGAGAAAGCCATGAATCAACTCGTGTTCGCCATAGATTAACGACACCACTTGTGATACTGCACCTACTACGGTGATCTCTCGAGCGCGATAACGTCTCAGAACGTCCAAAAACTCACTATAGGTTTCTGCATGAAGCCTTGCCTTTAGCAACCTAAGGTATGCCCTTGCGTCGTCGTCTACTGTTCGCCTCTCCATGTCTTAAGCAGCACCGAAAAGTGTCAAACTATTTTACTTCAATAATCAAACTGTCAAAGTACACGCTACTAGGGTTTTAGTTCAATGATAATATTACTCGCATTAGAGGTTGACTTAAGCCTATCCTAAATCAAAAACAGAGGAGGACACGTAACGCCTATCGGAAGCCCCATACTTATAGACCACACATACTTGGTGGCTAAGAAATCCAAGGTCCCTAAAATTCTAGTCCAATCATAATTAGGAGACTTCCACAAAGCACCATCGCTATTTAGGGTAGCAATTTCCCATTGTGTGCGGGTATGAGAAAAGGCAAAACCCACTTTAAAATATTATATGTAAGTTTATCTTAAATTTTTGTAAAAAATTATTTTTACGATTTGAACGGTGCTTTCTAGAGATATAAAATATATGATGGATTTGGTTTAATATGCAAAGAAACCTTTACGGAAGGAGAAAGTAGAACCGCCAAGAGTATTAATGAGTGTGTCAACTGTAGTCCGATTAGGATTTGTTTTATTATCTTAACACATATTTATTAATCATTTTGTTTTTCTTCTGAGAGGAAGGGAGAACGTATAATATCAGATTCAATCGAGTGAAATTGTTAGTGAAAAAATGAATTCTTATTACTCCGGGCCCTTTGTGATTTGGCTCATTTACAATATTATTATTTGTTACTTAATTAACGCAATATACTCTTTAATTAATTTCACGTATCACCAAATATAATCTACAAACTAAATTACTATTTCTTCAATAACATTTTAATCATGGTTAGGAACTATTAAATACCAAAATATTAATTAAATCAAAATTTTCAATTATTTAAATCAAACCATAGTACCGACCAAAAAAAAAATGGAACCATATTGATCAAACGAAAAATTTATATAAAAGAAACCGTAATTCAAATTTAAACTTTTGATTATAATAAGTTGTTATCTGACTATTTTACTCAACTCGTGAGTGTATGTTTAACAAACATTTGAACTACGAGATACGGTGCAAATTTCTCATAAACCAATTTTTTATAAAAAAGTGTGTTAGAAAATTTTCATTGCAAGAAGATAAACCTCTCTGTTGTCCTAAATTATTTTGACTTGGAGATCTTTGTTTTTCTATAAAGAGCCCAAAGTCCAATCCCCCATTATGCTTGGGCTGGTTAGGAGGTCATTGATCTGCAAAAGGTAGTTGCTTTGAGTGCCTAAAATATGTTATTCAGTTGTAAATATAAATATATGACCACAAAAAAAAAAAAGCTTTAAATATAAATATTTATCGATAGAAAAGTTTAGTGGCAAAAGTCACCCTCTTCGATCACAGAGATTTTTTTAATCAAATCCTCCTAACCCTTAATTCTCTGAGACATCAACAAAAAAAGAAATTAATACAAAAAAAAAGAAATTAACAAATTGATCATTGTTAATTAACCTATTATCTATAATACGGGCATGTTATACATGCTGGTTTGGCACCTAGTCATTCAAAAAGGAGCTCCTGACCTAGAGCATAATTAATTGGCTAAACATTGTTATTTTTATAATTGATTTCATTATCGAAAATAAAGTATACTGCAGGATTTTTAATTATGGTTCACTTCTTCACACTTTCTTTGCAAGTGACTAAACATTGTTTAAAGGTTTTGAAAATTATCATTTCTGTCTTTTTTTTTTCCTTCTATTATTCTAGCTAGTGACTAAAGAGAATATATATATATATACATTATGATAATAACCGATAAGAGTATATTCTCAAAAGTTCTTAGCTGATAATGCCTAAATAATTTCCTCGCATCTTCGACCTTACTATGAGTGTCGTTTAGCCTCACATCTTCGGATAAGATATTAATCTCGGTGACATAATGCTAGACTTAAAGATTATTCTAAAGGTTATTTTGCTTCAGACCCCTTCATTTTTTATAAAAGTGTGATTTAAACCCCAAATCTAAACCCCTTTTGTTAAGAGGTTAATTAAACCAACCCTTTAAATAAGGGTAAATAAGTCATTTATGACATTAATTATGCAGACCAGCACATTTTCTTTCTTCTTTTGATAAAAAGTTAGCTTTCGTTAGTCAAAATAATCTTTTCTTTTCTTCTTTTTCCAACGTTCAACCTACCTTTCCATTACCTTTCCCTTCTTTTGGTTCTTTTTTATCTTTCTTATCTCTCTGCAAATTTCGACCAATAAAAAAAAACTCACCCCACCCCACCTCACGTAGCTGCCCCCACCCCCACCCCCACCCCACGTCGCTGCCTCCCCCCTGCGATTTGTGTGTATATGTGTTGTTGGTGGGCTGTGGTGGTTGGTGGCGTGATTGAGTGTGGTGTGATTCATGTGTGTGTTTTATATGTGTGATTTATGTGTATATATGTGTGTTGTTGGTGGGCGGCGGTGGTTGGTGGGCTGTGGCGGCAGTGGTATGTGATTTGTATATGTGTATGTATTGTGTATGTGATTTGTGTGTATATGTGTATTGTGTATATGAATTAAACTTTTTGGATACTATATTTGAATATGTCCTGCTTGAGGGCAAAACTGTCAATTTATAGGTATTTAAAAGAAAAACTATCTCTTCCTTAACAGAAGGGGTCTATGTATCACTTTTAAAAGGATTTGGAGTCTAGATCACATTTTTATAAGAAATAAAGGGGTCTGAAGCAAAATAACCCATTATTCTAATCCAAACTTGTTTATTCATTATGATAAGTAGTATAAGAGATCTAATCTATAAATAAATTCACGTGCCTTAGATCTTCTTTCTTTTTTTTTTTTTTTTTTTTTTTATGACGAGAAATTCACCCTAAATAGGATTATATTGACTGTATCTTAAATTTTAAATTTCGTGGTACATTAGCTCACCCCAACGCATGCACCTCAAATATACTTAGAGAACTTCACCAGCACTAGAGTTTTACTCGAAAGTTTCTTTCAAGAACATTAATGTTGAATTACATAAAATTATAATTTCATTAATTTACGGCCAATTACAATGAGGAGTCTGACCCAAAAAGAAAATAAAGAAATTAAATAAAAAAAGAGAGAAACTATGACTGACATTGCATTATAAACGACGCATTTTGACAAAGACAAAGTAAAAGGATGATATCATATAGTGGTATTTAAATATTAAGAGGTACACGTTCAATTCTTACGACTTTGAAAGCGAAGGTAGAGTTTGGTGATGAAGAAGATTGATAAACTATTCTATGGCTCCACGACGTTTTAAAAGCTGTATATAGAAATCTATGGTTTCTCTAAAATTTAACAGTTGCTTTAGAGAGGAGTCTATTCAGAGGAGAGAAGCCTCAAAATCTTTCGTGGAAGAGCATTGCTATATATCATATATTAGCGGAGCCAAGAATTAATAATTAAGAGATGCACACCTATGATTAGTAGAGCCATTTTATATATAAATGATCTAATATGATGAATTGTTTTCTTTTACTCTGTCACTGATTATACAGGTGACGATATTTCACACTTCCTTATAATTATGAGAAATTTGATATTCGAACTTTTATCATACAAAAGAGGAGAATTGCATCATTTGAATAATATAAAACATTAATCTTCTTGAGGATACAAATTACAAAACAATACATCTCAAACTTGTATAGACATTTACATGCTATATCTCTTTCTCTCATGCTGAATCTTTCACATGATTTTGTTTGTACTCGAGTACTAACTATACAGATAAATCGAAGCAGATATTCAACCTAACCCAATTAGTGCATTGTTTTGTTGCACGACTTATAAATGTGACGTTGCCTAATTAATCACTTTGCCACAAAAATCACATAGGATCACTAGACGGCAACAATATGTCTATTTCAATGTCTGGCATAATAGTATCCCACAGTAAAATGATTATTGTGACTTGTTTTTTTGGGTCAAGAGACGAATGAATTGCATTACACTAGAGAAAAGCCAAATAACTATCACTGACCATTTAGTTTAGTAATATGATTTTAACTTTAAACTCGAGAGGTATTAAGATTTATTATCGTATGTAATATTTTAAGTGATTTAAAATAACTTGAATTTTTCTTGAATTTTTTTAAAAAAAGGTCAAGTAAATGACTGTTTTCGGGGCGGTTAGACTAATCTCTTGTACAAATACCTTAAAATATATATCTTCTTACTTTTAATCTATAAAATTATTCAGCCCACATCTAACCGTTACATCTCTACTAAATTTGATTTTTAAAACTACTTAACTTATAGTAACAAAATATTCTAGATACACATCTAAAAAAACAATTGTATAAGTGGTTCCATATATACAAAAAGAAAGCTCATGCAGAATAAAGAAATAAATAAATTAAGAATACTATGGATAAAAAGTTATAATCGATAACTTTATTGTAGGCAAAGGAACTCTAATTTGTCAAACAAATTATCATTAAGCCTATGATGAGAGATGAAAGAACATCTATTATAAGAGGAAAGTGGGAAAAGTCAAGATTTAATTCTTTGCATATTTGGAATTTGGCAATTATTCCATTTTGATAAGCCTTTCTACTTCTGCCAACCCACAAAGAAAAATGAAAAACAATGATTAACCATTTTCTTTTCCTTTTTGCAGTAAAATGCTTGGTGGCTACTCATTTGTTTTAGTGTGCAAGTTTACATGTGCTCTCATGTGCAAAGCAACTTGATGGGCACACGTGATTATTCATCGATATGTTCTTGAGGACCGGATAGTTAATGATTGAACCTTGAAAGAGCCATATTTCTAACTATCACCATTTTCTTTCGATTTGGTCACGCATTTGAAAAGGAAAGTGCAAACTCTTTTACCTAATTTTTTGTAAGAAAATATCGATCATCTTTGGAATCATGTTGAAATTGGACCCCACTAAGTTGAGGACTTGATTCACTCCATGTCATTGAGAAAGCCTCCCACTATCCCTCACATTCTTATTTAAGATCGATTGAAAAAACTATTGTTCTTTTAAATGAGTTTTGATAAGTTTTATATTTGATTAATTTGGAGTATATTTTTTTCGGGTTGAATTATAAGTGATATGGGAATTTAACACCCATAATATGAAAGCAAGAGATGAGCTAACTAGTAGGAGAAAGTGGAATGCAAAATGTATGGTAAAAAAATTCATAATAAGATCCAACCACAACGACCAAATTGATTACCCGAAAAGCTGTCCAAGAAATTCTCCATCATCGACCAAAAAAAAAAAGGAAAACCACCGGCTAAACACATGAGGATTAGTATTAGTCACCAACATTTTAGTTGAAACATGAGCCGGTATATATCGCCTTCTCTTGCCATTTATTTTTCAAGTTAATTGACAAACGGATATGGGTATCATGAAGGTTGGTAAAGGATATAGTCATCCTCTATGGCTCAAATTAAAGTGGATTATTTTATCATCATTCAACCAATAGTGTCTTAACAATTCTTTTTCAACCCAAATTGAGAAACAATTAACGTCGTAATCAACAATTAAATAATTTTCTAGCGTTTAGGACCTGAAAAGTATTATTCATTTTTCATTACAATATGATGTCATGATTAAAGGGGTGATGATTCTTTTTATATGAAAAAAAAAATATCCTCTTGGGAAATTGCCTAGGCTCATATTAGGACGGTTAAAGTCGTCGATGACATATGACTCCATCCGAATAAAGTATGATCTAGGTTAGTTAAATACAAGATTTATCAAAACTGACTTTCAAAAAATTAATTTCTTGATTGATTTGAACCTAATACGTGAACAAGTCTTCTGTCACGCCATAGTGCTTCGCGACTAGGCTAATGAAATAATTGTTGTTCGGTTACTGTAAGGCTTACTTGAAAATAGACAATAGACATGCATGGAAGAAGGCGAAGATAACAGTTAAGATGTGTGCATACAAGAGGGCGCAAGCCAGGTGAACGAGGGGCGGAGAGGAAGATGACCCCCACCCATTGTCCTTTGGCACAGGGCTCCTACAATAGAGACAATAAGGGGTTCCTAATGTTTCACAAGGCATGGATAGCTTATATGGAAAAGATATGTCTTCCACAGCTCAAAACCATCCTATGTTAAAAAATATTTGGCATTTCCCTACTTGAGGTCTCCATATAGAAAAGGTAACGGAAACTAAGTTTACTTTTATTTATTTATTTATTTACCAGCGAGACTCGAGTTCGCAACTTCTCGTATATATACCGAGTTACATATCATTGAACCAAAGTCCTAGTGACATTTACAAATGTATATAACCAATTATATACATTTGATGAAATATTATTATAACGACTCTCGATAAGAATGAATATTATCGTAAAATATATATCACTGACTATGTATGCCTAACGGATTAAATTTTCTGTTCAATTAACTTAGCAGATAAGAAGATAGATTGGCATAATGAGTGGCCTATCTTTTTTCATTTGGAAGTGAAGTGATAACCACTACAAGAAAACAGCCTTGAGGCTACGAAAATGGCGACGAAATTTTTTTTCGTAGCCATTTTGAAGGACTGGCGACGAAAGAACGACGAAATAAAATCTTTCGTCACCATTTCGTAGCTAAAATGCGAAAAAAAAAATTCCCTATGAAAAAATACAAAATGGTCGCCATATGGTAGCAAAACGGCGACGAAATAGCGACAATAAAAGATAATTATTGTTTAATTAGTAACTGGTCGCCAATAGGTCGTTAAATGGCGACCACATAGCCACCATTATCATTAATTTTTGTTTGCTTCTTAATTGCAAAAATTAAATGAGAAAAAATAATTATAAAATAAAAAAAGTATAAATGTGGTCGCCGTTTGGTTGCTACGTAGCGACCAAATGGCGACCAAAAAACGTAAATATTTCTTTAAAAAAATTATAAAAAAATAAATTGACAAAAAACAAATGTTAAATAAATAAAATAAACAATTGTTGCCCTTACGTCGCAAAAGGGTGACCCATACGCGACAAATATCATTTACATAAAACTAAAACAATTATAAAATAAATGAATTGATTATATAAAACAAATTCCATCTTTTACATCATAGTTCGTAGCCCCGTGGTAGCCATTGGCTACCAAATGGAGATGAAAAGTAAAATTTTGGTCGCCCTTTGGTCGTCAATGGCTACGAAGGGGCAACGAAATGTCTATGTTCATTGGAAATTAGATTGATTAAGAATGTAAGAATTAATAATAACAAGTACATTACAAGTTGTGTTATGTCTATTTTCTTTTGATTGAAAATATATTTTATGATTTATTTAATGATATGAGGTTGTACATATTTAAAATATAAGAGCACGAAAATAAATTGATGATTAATACTTCTATATTCTAATTAACAAAAGTAGGGTTGCTGAAAAACAATGAAAATTTTATGCATTGTCGTTAGTTTTTCGTATACCAATCAAATTCTAATTTCGCACTAGCATCAATGAATTAGTGTAAAGTGAAAATTGACTATAATAAAAGATAATATTTAGCTTAGAAGAGCTACTTAAAATAGAAGAAGTGATTATATGAAATAAATTCCATCTTTTGCATAATAGTTCGTAGCCCAGTGGTGGCTATTGGCCACCAAATGGCAACGAAAAGTAAAATTTTGGTCGCCCTTTGGTCGCCAATGGCTACGAAGGGGCGATGAAATGTCCATGTTCATAGAAGTTAGATTGATTTAAAACATATGCGCTAGATCTATTTTCTTTTGAGTGAAAATATATTTTATGGTTTATTTAATGGTATGAGGTTGTACATATTTAAGATATAAGGGCACAAAAATAAATTGATGATTAATACTTCTATATTCTAATTAACAAAAAGTAGTGTTGCTGAAATACAAAGTGAAAAACAATGAAGATTTTATGCATTGTCATTAATTTTTTGTATACTAATCAAATTCTAACTTCGCACTAGTATAAATGAATTAGCGTAAATTGAAGATTGACTATAATAAAAGATGATATTTAGCTTAGAAGAGCTATTTAAAACAAAAGAAGTGATTATATGAAATAAATTTCATCTTTTGCATAATAGTTCGTAGCCCCGTGGTGACCATTGACCATCAAATGGCGACAAAAAGTAAAATTTTGGTCGCCAATGGCCACGAAGGGGCGACGAAATGTCTATGTTCATAGAAGTTAGATTGATTTAAAACATAAGAATTAATAATAACAAGTACATTACAAGTTTGTGCTAGATCTATTTTCTTTTGATTGAAAATATATTTTATGGTTTATTTAATGGTATGAGGTTGCACATATTTAAGATATAAGGGCACGAAAATAAATTGATGATTAATACTTCTATATTCTAATTAACAAAAAGTAGTGTTGCTGAAATACAAAGTGAAAAACAATGAAGATTTTTTGCATTGTCATTAGTTTTTCGTATACTAATCAAATTCTAACTTCGCACTAGTATCAATGAATTAGCGTAAATTGAAGATTGACTATAATAAAAGATGATATTTAGCTTAGAAGAGCTATTTAAAATAAAAGAAGTGATTATATGAAATAAATTCCGTCTTTTGCATAATAGTTCGTAGTCCCGTGGTGGCCATTGGCCACCAAATAGCGATAAAAAATAAAATTTTGGTCGCCCTTTGGTCGCCAATGGCTACGAAGGGGCGACGAAATGTACATGTTCATAGAAGTTAGATTGATTTAAAACATAAGAATTAATAATAACAAATACATTACAAGTTTGTACTAGATCTATTTTCTTTTGATTGAAAATATATTTTGTGGTCTATTTAATGATATGAGGTTACACATATTTAAGATATAAGAGAACGAAAATAAATTGATGATTAATACTTCTATATTCTAATTAACAAAAAGTAGTGTTGCTGAAATACAAAGTGAAAAACAATGAATATTTTATGCATTGTCATTAGTTTTTTGTATACCAATCAAATTATAACTTCGCACTAGTATCAATGAATTAGCGTAAATTGAAGATTGACTATAATAAAAGATGATATTTAGTTTAGAAGAGCCATTTAAAATAAAAGAAGTGATTATATGAAATAAATTCCATCTTTTACATAATAGTTCGTAGCCTCGCGGTGGCCATTGACTACCAAATGGCGACGAAAAGTAAAATTTTGGTCGCCAATAGCTACGAAGGGGCGAAGAAATTAGAAACATATAAATTAAAAATTATAAAAAAAAAATAAAAAA
This sequence comes from Ehretia macrophylla, assembly GCA_037974665.1. Taxonomy (NCBI): domain Eukaryota; kingdom Viridiplantae; phylum Streptophyta; class Magnoliopsida; order Boraginales; family Ehretiaceae; genus Ehretia; species Ehretia macrophylla. Next base: position 25,991,051 of record CM075772.1, read on the forward strand.
ATTTGAGTTTTTGGGTGACCAAAGTGCTCGTGGCAATTTGGTCGCGAGAACCACTTAAATTAGAGGGCAGCGCTTTAATTTAAGTGGGCGACCAAAGGGCTTGGTGGCGCTTTGGTCGCCCCGTTTTACTAAAAACAGGGGGCAGAACGTTGCCCCCTGGTTTTAGTAAGACTTAGATTTTTTTTTTTCTTTCAAAAACCCCACCACATCCCACCCCACCCCACCCCATCCCACCCCACCCCACTCCACTACCCTACCCGACCCCTCAAAGGTATGTATTGTTTTTTACTTTGTTTATTACATTATGAATATAGTATGTATGTATATGTATATCTATATATATATATATGTGTGTGTGTGTGTGTGTACCTATTTGCACATATATATATATATATATATGTATATATATGTACATATATAGCTTAAAATAGTTATATGTATAGCTTAAACTTTATACATATATGTATATGCATTATTTTTTTCTGTTTTTTTTTTATTTTATTTTCGTTTTTGTCTTTTTTTTTTATATATGTAGATCATACTTTTTATATAGATCCTATATAAATATGTATAATATATATATGCATTTTGTTTTTTTCTGTTTTTTTTATTTTCGTTTTTCCCTTTTTTCTATTTTTATATGTAGATCATACTTTTTTTTTTATATATATGTAGATCATACTTTTTATATATGCATTTAGCTTTTATTTTAATGTTATTTTTTTATTTTCATTTTTTTCAGATTTTTATTTTCAAATTTTTTAATTTTCGTTTTTCCCTTTTTTCTATTTTTTTTATTTTCGCTTTTCACTTTTTATATATATAGATCATATATATATGTGTGTGTGTGTGTGTGTGTGTGTGTGTGTGTGTACATTTAGCTTTTATTTTACTGTTATTTTTTTTCTTTTTTTCAGATTTTTTTTATATACATTTTCCCTTTGTTCTATTTTTTTTATTTTATATTATTTAATTGTTGATTTTTTTTTCTGTTTTTATTAATATTGGATCTTTGAAATATTTTTTTGCAGGATTGGAGTTTGTTTTGTGTGATAGGCCAGATTATTACGGCTCAAGTTAGTCTTCTAATTCACTATCTTTTATATTCGTGTTGAGATATTATATTTGAAATAATGTTGTTGGTGAGATATTGTTATGATGTTTGTTGAGATAATAATTGCGTATATAATTGATTATTTATGATGTTTGTTGAGATATTTAGCTAAAATTTAAGTTGATTCTTGAGTTATTTCTTGTATATGAAGTGTATATGCGTACTTGTATCAATATTACATAGCATAATGACCTTACAACGCAAAATGGTGGAAATGTTTGTGGTGTTTGTGGGCTGAATTTTCCAGCGCCGACAGTGGGTTTGCCGGCGCTGGTTGGGCTGATTTTGGGGGCTATTTGGGCTACCCTCTGGGTGGTTTAGGTGCATGCTTCGTTGGTTAATGATAGGTGGTTGTTTGATTGAGTAATTGCGGAATGTATTGCTAAAAAGTTGAAGTATTGTTAAAGAAAGTTAGTTTAAGTGTTGTTTTACATTCTTTTGTGTTGTGTTGTTAGAGCTTGAGTTGGAATCAAGTAGGATCGGAATTAGTTAATATATGGACATATATGCCTGAGGTTAGGTAACTTACTTCGTTACCTAATCAATGTGTTTTAAGTGATTTTTACTTGTGGAATTACTAAGTGTTGTATTATTTAAAGTGTTGAAGTGTTCTTGTTGAAGTGTCGAGGGACATCCTCTTTGAGTCGTGGAAACTCACCCTCATTTACTAACATTAATTTCAGGTGAGCCAGAGTTGGAATTCATGGCTCAAGATACTGAGGCCGAGCCATTTGATGTCGTGCATTATGTGAATGAGTCTTATGCTCAAGAGCCCCATCCTTGTTAGTGCTTGCTTGGATTTTCCTATGTTATCTTAGTGTTTATGGTTATAATGTACGAAAGACTTGCACTTATGTAATATGTAATGTTGTAGCTTTACTTTAAGTTAGTAGTTTATAGTCTTTTTGTTGAATGATCAAAGTAAGCATGACTTGAGGAGCAGCAGCTGGCGCACTCGAAATTGCTGAGCATTGTGACACAGTTGCAGGATAACATGACTCGGATGCGAGACAAGTGCCCATCCCCCGATCCAGACCAACACGATAATTAGTAGGTTTTAATTTGTTTAAAAAGAAATTCTAAACCTAATATTATGTACTTTATTTTAAAGATCTTTTAAATACTTAAATATGCATATATTAAATTAATTTTGGTTTTGTAAATATTAAATTTAATTTTTATTTTTTTAAAAATTATTGTGTGGCGACGAAATGACGACAAAAACTTAGCTACCACATGGCGACTATTATTGGCTACCACATGGAGATGAAAATTAATGAATAAAAAAAAATTAAAAAATTTGGCTACCTAGTGGCGACGATAAAATAGCCACCATATGGCCACCAAAATCGGCTAAAAATTTTGGCTACCAATAGCGACCAACATAAATAATTAATAAAAAAAAGATTTAAAATATTTAGCTACCTAATGGTGATGAAAGTATGGCTACCACATGGCCACCAAATTATTGCTACAAAAATTGGCTACCACATGACCAACCAAATTAAATAATTAACAAAAAAATATTAAAAATAATTTGCTACCTAATGACGACAAAAAATGGCCACCATGGGGCGACCATGCATAATTAATTGATACAAAAATTAACGAACTAATTAATAAAATTGCTAATTATAAAAATTAACTAATAATTTATTTTTCTAAATATTGCGACCAAGGAGCTACGAAATGTAAAAAAATTATATATATATATATATATATATATATATATATATATATATATATATATATTCCGATTTGGCCACCAAAATGCGACCAAATGACAAAATGGCGACAAGGATTTTTTTGACGCTCGATTTTTGGTCACCCTTTGGTCGCCCAATGGGTGTAGGCGACGAAAGGGCGACGAGAAACCTTCGTCGCCTCAGACCAATTTTCTTGTAACCTAATTTGCACTTAACTATATACCATGTAAAAAAAAGTTATTTTAGTACTTTTATATAATTATTAATTATCTTTTACATTTCTTTCCGGGGAAATATTACTCCGTCTCCTGTGATATACGAAACTATCACGCTACCCTTTGTATTTACAAAACTATTACAAACCTCCCTGTATTTTTAACAAAACTTCACACTACCCCCCTCTATAACATTTGTACCCTTTTATAATTTATATATATATATATATATTTTTTTTTTCTCTTTATTTTCACCTATTTTTTATTTATACTAAAAAAATTATAAAAATTTTAATTTTTTTTTTGAAAAAACCTTTCATCTTCTCCCACCCCCCACCTCCACCCCCCCCCTTACCCCCACCCACCACGCTGCTGCTTTGATGAAGTAGCAATGTTGCTGCTGCTCCGACGATGTAGCAATGTGGCTGCTGCTGTTGCTGCTGCTCGTTGGAGCAGCATCATGGCTGTTCCGTAGGAGCAGTAGTGAGATCCTGTTGCTACGAAGGAGCAGCAATGTTGTTACTCCGTCGGAGTAGCAACGTGGCTACTGCTGCTCGTCGGAGCAGTAGCATAGCTGCTCAGTCGGAGCAGCAGTGAGATCCTGTTGCTTCGACGGAGCAACAAGGGGTAAGGGAAGGGGAAGTGGAAGGGAAAGGGGAAGGTGAAGGGGAAGGTGGAGGGGAGGGGGGGGGGGGCAGGGGGGGTAAGTTTTTTTAATTTTTTTAGTATAAATAAAAATAGGTGAAAAAAAAGAAAAAAAGAAAATATATATATATATAAATTATAAAAGGGTAAAAATGTCATAGAGAGGGAGGGGAGGGGGAGTAGTGTGAGGTTTTTATAAAAATACAGGGTGGTTTATAATAGTTTTGTAAATACAGGGAGATAACGTGATAATTTCGTATATCACAGCGGGGCAGAGTAATATTTCCCCTTTCTTTCCTTTCCTTTTTTCATCTTTTGCTATTCAATCAAGGGAAACTACTCAATCAAGGGAAACTACTTTCTCTTCTTTTCTATTAGTATAATAGAAGTCGAAATCGTAGTTCGAACTAAGAATCTTTTAATTACAATACATTATTATTTATTATTTCACCAAACTCTTAGGTTAAAAACTACTTTCCTTGCATTTCCTTTATAATTTTTCATCTAACTTCCATTCCTTAATTTCCTTTCCCTCGCGGATGCAAACATAGTGTTACCCATCTCCTGAAGAAAAGAAGATAAAAGAAAATTATAACTGGAGCTTCATATGATAAATGATAATTAAGAGGATAAGAGAATATCTTGATCTCATCTTAAAATAAAGTAAAGCGTGTTAATGTCAGAAGATACCAACAACTAGAATAATTAATTAGTTCCATTAGTCATAAGCCTCCAAATGTTAGAAAACCCTTTCTTGAAAGAATATAAAATGTTTCTCCCTTCCCGAAGTCAATACAATGATAGGGTCTTGTTTATCATTGTCAACGGGGGAGTTGACAATAAGCTACTTTAGTTATCGTGGTGATCAGAAAGCATCTGATTTTCTCGTCTGAGGTGTTATTGGATGCATAATAACATCAACATTTTTTAGTATAACATTATAATTAAGGATATCATATTTTTTGTTGTATTAAAAATAACTTACAAATTAGTGTAAAGAGTGGTAGGAATTTTTGTCATAGCACGCTTAATACTTCAATTTGTATAGCTTGGGAGATTCTTTGAGAACTCCCAACTCTTGTGAGCTTTGCTTTTTGCGCCTTTTGTATAGTTTTTGGATCTTAATAGAATTACTTGCTTATTTAACAAAAAAAATAAAAACGATTAAAGAGATCAACGATGGTAAAATGATGATGCTTGATTTGCGCACTCGATGATTTAGTTTATTATTTCAATCTGTCTTGTTTCTTCTTTTTACAGTATTCTTTTCTATTTGTAAAGCATAAAACGTCTAATGATCTGAAAATACATACAAAGTTTACTTGAGAAAATTCCAAATGGATTGGTTATAGAAGTTGCCTTACAACATTTGCTTAACAAAATATAACACAACACTTTTTAGCAGATGTGTTCAGGATACAAATTAGTTATCAAGGGCGGAACAAGTTATTGGTAGTAAAGATTGCAACTCTCACTAACTTCACAAAATCCTTCGAAACATTTTTGATATATTGAGTTGCAAAAGTACTTATTTTTCATAATTTCATTAATTTTGGTTTTCGAAACCGCTTTAACTCCCATTAAATTTGATAAGGAAGTCGGCTTAATACCCGCAAAATCAGCTTAACCATCTTTCTAATAAAACATCCTAAATTCGCCCAATGCTTAAAATAAAGTCATGCTTAACAACATATATACTAACGCAACTCTCCTTCTGGGAAGATGGATGTACATACTCTTGAAATTCTCCTGAGGTGACAAAATAATTAAAGAAATAGTCCAAGTCAGGTAACTTATTCAATTGGCAAGGCAAAGTGGCACATAGACCAAAGAAGATTTGGCAAATCTTTGTAAATTATAATCTAATCCAAATCCATTTTAAGGTCAAACATTTTCTAATCTTTCCTTTTTGTTCTTCTGTTGCAGCTGCCCAATTTAAGTACTTCCACAACTTCATATGACCCACAACGTTGTGCCACTGTTGCAGCTGCTCAATTTAACTATCGTTTCTTTTTTATTTATGAGTGAAAAGTTAAAATTGTTATTTAAATTTTTAATTTTTGATCATATATAACATGTTGTTATCATCTTTCCGCACTATATAAGACCACTTTGGGGCTTCTCCAGAACTAGCCAACACACCTAACCTCCTTGTTTCCTCAATCTATCTCTTGCATTAATAGATGGAAAGCTCTATGAGTTCTATGAATAACGCTCTATCTTCAAAAGCACAAACAGAAGATAATTCTCCTGAGGAGAGTAGTTGGACTTACTATATTCAAGATTTCTTATGTGACAACACGAATGAACACACTTCTTTCTCTTCTGGCTATGAAAGCCCATCTTTACTCACGGATGCTGCCTCTTCAGCAGGCAAAAAGGGCAAACATAACTACAAGGCTGGAGGGTTTACTTGCGACAAAAGTAAGCGTAATAATTCTTCTTTCAGGAAACGAAAAGTTAATGGAGCATCAATGGATGATGATCTTGAAGATACAGCTAGTTCACCAGTAAATAGTCCTAAGGTCAGATTAGTACTTATTAACTCTATTCTGCATGTATTTGCTATGTATACGTTTTTATGTAAATAATTATGAGGTCTAATTTCTTGTTTCGTCTCACTGTTTACACCATAAAATTACTTTACACGTTGACTGAGGTGTTATCAGCCGTCTTTGTGAAAAAATTACTAATTAAAAACCTAACATGAAATAAATTCCAAGCAATTAACACTAACATTCTTTCTTTTGACAGGTTTCTTATATGAATGAATTTCATATGAAACGGAAAGAGAAGGCGACTATAGATATATCAGAGGTAAAAGAAAAAAAAGAATTATATATTTCATGGTATACTAATTCTTTATATACATGTATATATATATATTTTCTTTTTCTTTTTTGTTTACTCATATTTTTACCATGATTTTGGTTTTTTATAGGAGAAAATGAATACTTCAAGCCATAATGGATTAGCTGTTGTTGGAGGGGATGGTGACATTACAGAGTTGAAGAAGAAAGGCCTATGCTTAGTACCTATGTCTGCCATAGCTAATTACTTTAGTTGATCAATTTCATTTAATTCTATGATTATACTATGTATATGGAAATATCTGAATCATTTCTCTTCATGGACCACAACCTGTAACCATCCAAGAAATCAATTTCTTGCAATAGATGCTGAATCAATTAATGATGTTATATTTAGTCATGATCATCAGCTGTGATTAGGGAAAACAATAAATGTTGTCGCATGTCTTCATGTATAGGTATTAGTCTAATTTTACTGAAGTGGTTTAGTTAATAAGTCTGAAAAGTTAATTTTTATATATAACAAGGTTTTCAAGCAAAAGAAGAAACGAAAGAAGAAAGAATGAATTGATTGTGTTTAAATTATACATATTTTACCACCCAAAAAAAATGAAAAAGAGTTAAATTAATAGCACAATTCAACTACTTGCTTGTCAACAAATTAATTGAGATTAATTGGTCCAAAATGTTTAATTCCATGTTAACACAATATAAAACCCAATTACTAAAAACTGAACACATAATTTTTACACAATTAATGTGCTATGGGGTCTTACAAATGCCACTTAAAGAAAGCCTACGCATACACATAATTAATGCACAAAACAATTTGGTAGCCAGGATTATCTATGAATTTTACTTCCGAAATCCTTTCAACAGTCCTATGTTTAGTTTTCCTTAGCCAACCATTTTGCAACCGATATGGTAGGCATATATATATATATATGCGTTATTATATTCTTTCTCTTTGTGAAAGGTGTAATATCCTTCAATATTGACAAGAGATAGGATTAAAGAGTGGTTTATAAATAAGTATTGTCGGTTTAATTAAATAATAACTTAGATTAACTATTTTAGGTCGGTGAATTTAAAGTTCAAGTAATTATTAGTAAGCTTATGATATCAATCTCACTTGTGAGTCTCATATGTGACAAACAATACGTTATAATAATTCATAATAGCTGGATGTTTACTTGAATAGTTTTCCTCAAATATTACCTAATTAAATAGTTCAATGCCTACATTGTAATTAAAGGATATATATATTAACCACCATACTTCACAGCTTGATCTTATCCTATATATATATATACAATTTATGCAAAACAAAGGAAGATAATATCTCAATCATCAAGTTTCTCCCTGAAGAAGGAAGAAATTAGATAGACACAATATAATATATTTTGGTATTCCCACCTTGTGTTAGGGTATATTTATTTGCTTTTGCTTTGTCTGTCAATGTCATAAAGGCAAGACAGGGATCACAAATTACGGAGGCTTGTAATTATTAAAAAGTATGAATTTGACACGTCTTCCCTAAAATGATCAATAAACCCCCTAAAATACCTTCTTTACCTAACATTCGGTTCAACAGGAAAAAATATTGCGTTTTCAATTACATTAATATGGGGCTCACATAGTATAAAAGACGAACATCCATTAATAACGGACACAAAAGCTCTCTGTGCAATAATTACACTAAGAGTATCTAACAACAAATGAGCATGGGAAGATTTTCTTACAAATAAAGGGAAGGATGAACATATGTGGCATTAGCTAATTTGCCCATTCACGCACAAGTAAAATAGTTTGTTGCGTTAAGCCATCATGCAATGAATGTATAGAATAATTTTCAACTAGAAGAGAGTCGGAGACCTAAACATCAGGGCAAGGATAGCTAGGAAGCAGTGGCAATATACAAGCTCTGGTTGATATGAACAGTAACTTTCATGGAAAACCCTCTTAGAATATGCCATGGAACATTAAAAATCTCTAACAAGTTGTCTTGTCAACCAAAATGTAGTCACAGCATCATGCAGCAGCAACCTTTCACTGTATTCGAAAGCCATATCTAAAGTTCCACCTTTAGCGATATGCAAAAGGAAATGGAAAATTCCACCGCTAGCATACTCAAGATGCAGGTAATCTATTATCTTCAACGCATACATGAGAGATTCGTTTTGAGTATTGTACGTAAATAATTTTTTTTTTTTTTAAATGGGTGATAACAAAACTTGAACACAAAATTTTTGATAATTAATTTCTGATATCATATTAAGTTAATTATCACTTTATCTAAAATTTAAATTGTTAACTAGATATGAGTTTGTTATATTTATTTAGATTCTTCAACAGGAAGATAATGGCAACAAACAGCAGCCAAGTGGAGCGAAGATCATGAACTGTTAGAAGAGCAATTCCACAACTTGCATATAGAATACCGATCAATATTATTTAAGATAACATGATGATTGTAACTAACCCAATGATTTGGTAAACAAATTTAGTAAGTCATCTTGATACACAGAATTAGCAAATGGATTAAGAGTATTGTTTCACTTGATTCACTGAATTGATTTGCACGTGTATCATTGCATATATAACAATTCTGAAATAAGAAAGTTTGAACATATTCTTCCTTTCGGCATATGACGATTTCTAGCTATACTCTACCTGGTTCTTGTGGCCTCTTGATTTTTTTATTTTTTTTAATGATCGGTAACACTCCTGAAAAACCCTTGAATCGACATTATGCTCTAAATTTTAAGACACATGACCTCATCTAAAAAGTACATGATTTGATCTGATTATTAATAAAGTCTATCAAGACTAACCCCAGAAAACCTCTCCCTTAATTTTAATGGAAAAACCCTCCAGCACAACACTACCACATTTTTTAGTTTTTGCAACATTTGAAAACCGTTGCAAATGACATTAGGCAATGGTTTTCTTACCGTTGAATCCGCTCTCGTTGTCTAATCTCAACTGTAACGGTTTTTTATAAATAAATAGTAACTATCAAAAAACCATTGCAACTGATTCTTTTTACAACGGTTTTTTTTTTAAAGACTACATCATAAATATTTTCCTATTTGCAACGGTTTTCAAAAGCATAAGCAATGGTTATCTTACAGTTGTAAGTTCACCATTCTTAATATATATATATATATATATATATATATATATATATATGAGAGATTCTTTTTCTTTTTTATTTATTGAGTTGCACTTAGATAATTTCTTCTACATAGGTAGTGATGAGACTCGAACCCAGGACCTTTTTGAAAATGAACTCTATAACTATATCAAACTAACCATCTCATCTAACAGTTAAGTTGTTAGATAAAAGCTTATTATATTCAATTATATCTCTAATAGTCAACACTTTTGTAACAATTTTTAGAAATAAAAATACAGTCTTTTACAACTGCAATGCTTTTTTTTTTATAAACTTGGCTCAAATTTTTAACTAGTTGACAGTAGTTTAGAACTAAGAAACAACGAAAAATCTAAATTTTGACCAAAAAAAATTGTAGAAATAAAGGAGTAAAAAATGAAACCTAATTAATCAACTTTTTTTTAAAAAAAATTGTTTCTCTTTGTTTCAAATAATTAGTTGTAATAGTTTCTCATTTTCAATAACTAAAACTCAAATTTCTTTATGAAAAAAATATCTCACGATGTCTCACCAAATAAATATAAAATAAGCAATAGTTTTCTTGCGTTGCATTTAACCCAATACTTTTACATACCATTGCCTAAAACCAAATACGATATGCAACACTTAACAAAAAAAGGTAGTATATCATAGACTTTGCAACTGTAAGACTCAATACTAATAAAACTGTTGCAAAAGAATTTATTTTATAAGTTGCAACCTACCCATAATTTTACAAATCGTTGCTAAAAAAGAATGAAATAAGCAACACTTCATAAACAAAGCGTTGCATATTATAGATATTACAATAGTTTGATGCAAAGCGCTGCAAAAGGTTATAGATATTGCAACAGTAAATTAAAACCATTGCAAAAGGTTATAGATATTGCAACAGTTAATTAAAATCGTTGCAAAATGTTATAGATATTGCAACAGTTAATTAAATTGTTGCAAAAGGTTATAGATATTGCAACAGTTAATTAAAATCGTTGCAAAATGTTTTATTTTTAGACAACAACTATAAAATTGTTGCAAAATGATATTTATAGCAACGGTTACTTATATGTTCAATTTAAGGGTTGCAAGAACTCAAAAATATTGTAGTGCAAGGTTAACTCCTTGGAGTTACATCATCTGCCAAGGCTGCTGCACATAAAATATTACTATATATATTAGCACGCCATGCTGTAAACATTACTCTGATGAGATCATCACTTATATTGAAACAGAAAATGTTAACAAGTAGGACATTGGCTTCACCTGGTTGGTGCAAGATTCTACGAGGTGTAAATTTTCTCACGAGTAATATTCACTCAGTGACCTAATTATAGAGCTAGGAGAGCGGTGGATTCTTTTTCTTTCTAATCGCAACTTGTCCTTACTCCATTTCAGGTGATATGAGTGCCATGATCTAAGTATTCTAAGAAAGTCGCTCTTTAATTTTGTTTCTGAGTTCCACATAAATGGAATATTATCTTTTATCTATTCATTTTTTTCTTAATATCATAAGAATTTATTTTGTATTGAATGTCAGTTTAAATTTTTTATCGTATTTTTATACGGTAAAAAAGTGATATATATATATATATATATATATAACGACTTTTATCTTATAACCAGAACGGCAGCCACAATGATAATGACACAACTAAATATAATCGAAGTATAAATGCATATGTACTAAAACAACATAGTGGTCCATTGGCACCAAACCCTTGATGAGTCGCAATCCACATGAAGGCACACGCAAGGTATCCTAAAGTCCCGCCTCACGAGGGAATTTTTCCTATTCAAGTTGATAAGCATTGTGATCACATCATCTACCTAAACTCTCAGCAATTCAAGAACACGATTGGTGGATTTGGATTTGAGAAAGTTGACAAAAAGAAAAAACGATTTGAGGAAGGAGGTTCAAGATTAGGCAGAAATTATAAAACTCTTTATTTGATACATAAATGATTTTTGTGTATGGAGTTAACATAAGAAATAATTTTTGATAAAAATAACTAAATGACATCAAATCCATATAATTGTCCTGTTTATGGGATAAAAATTAGTTTAATTTAATTTGATTTAGAATAAATGAAGATTTAATTTAAGATTGCAAATACGTAGGTTTTAAGTGGTATATATATAAAAGATAGATATGAATTACAACATACATGTGAAATGTACTAAATATAAATGCGTGTCATCATTACACGTGGCCATCGACTGCCATTTATAAGCAATTCCAATTGCCCATTCTCTAACTTCTTATTTTTTCAACATTTGAACAAAAATCGTATATAAACCAATCTGCATGCTGCATGCATTTAAACCCAAAATAGAAAGTAATTAACAAATTCACAGCTTCTTGTAGCGAACCGCCAGCCCGAGCAAGCAGAAAAGGAACAAAATTGCCCTCACCTAAAGTGTTTTGCAGATAGGGCCTAGTTGAATCTCCCTCTTGTTCAAGCTAAAACCAATATACAATCTACATAGAATTGAAAAAATAACCCAAGAGTTGAATCCCCAAAAATAAAAAATAAAACGAAACCCCAAGATTTGGTGAAATGGTTAGATAATAATTGATTGTAATAAAAAGTTTTGAGTTTAAACCACGATTTTAACGTCTATTATACTAAAAATAAATAAATAAATGAAAAAACACTCTCGAAGCTGCACGTACTATTAACGCAAGAAAGTCATGTAAATATATAAGAATACTACGAACTCTTCCGCGACAAAGCAAATTTGAGATCTTAGATCAACTTAAGATTGGGGCAATGCCATAAAATGATGGTTCCAATTTTCTTCTGGGGTAAAGGAATGAAATTAAAATTGAATATCCAAATGTTATGTTTTTATTATGAGGTTCACTTTTTTTTTTTTTTTTTTGTATATGCTTCACTTGAGCAATTTGAGTTACAAGGAACATAATTGACTTGGGGGTGACTCAAGGAAGGATATCTCATATGATCACATGCTTTAACTATGAACTCAAGATTTTTACGAATGAATTAAACTTATTGCTCCTGCAAATTAGAAGAAGATAAAAAGAAAAAAAATTGTTAACATCCAGATAAGCAAATATTAGAATTGAATCGATTAATGTACTGAAAAATTTACTTGTGGATATTTTCATTTTTTTATATGGGTTGTATAAAGATAAAAAGAAAAATTTGTATTTCAGTGGTTGTGGATTATATATATTCTTAATTACTCATTGCAAATTGATTCTGTTAATATTTTAGTCTCCCATATCTTAATCCAATCAACTTTTTTCGATAAATACCGGTAAAATATAATAATATACACTGTGTAACTTATAAGTTTTATTATTTTTTCCTAAACAAACAAATGCTAGCGAAACTCCTAAATCCTCCTATTTAAAGCACAAAAAACTGAAATCATACAAAATATCATTTCGTAAGAAATTACTCATCATATTAACACATCGCTTAAAAGAGTAAAAGATAATGAATAAATATGTCATGTCCTATGCGAAACCGCAAATATTGAATGCAATAAATGAAAATTCCAAAACAGTCCCGCTTCAAACGCATAACGAACAAACACAACACAAAGCTTACATCAACTGCGATTAGCGAATGTAAAAACAAAAATAATTTTAAAAAAAATTCATTCGCTTTCGCTTCTCAGATCTGCTTAAAATTAGATTAAAATTTCAACAATTTCAAGCAGAAAAAGCCATGATTTCGACAGGCAAACTCAAATCCGTCGATTTTTACCGGTGAGCTATTATCCATTTACAATTCCTATTTTCTTTGATTATAGATAATTTTTTTTTGGATTAAACTGAATGTTCATTTTAGCTATATATCTGATTAATTATTTGCATTTGTGTTTATATAACGTAATTAGATTAAGATTGCGGTGAAAAATGATCAGTAGAGGCTTTTTAGTAATGTTTGGTCCTTTTTTTGTTATGCATTTAGCTGATAGTTTATCTAGATTGAATTTTCGAATGCTAAACGAGCTGATTTTACCTAGTGGAATAAGGATTGGTTTGGTTTTGAATGCTAAAGGAGATATAGAAAGGGAATGGAGGATTCTAATTGAAATTCTTATCTGAAATTCAGTTTTTTTATTGGCTTATTAGATTCTCGAAATGAAGCTGCAAGTGCAAGTAATAGAATGTTGTCTTTAACCTGCGGTAGGGAATGTGTTTGGATGTGATTTACATCTTTGTTTGCTTGGCTCGAAAGTGAGCATTTTTGACCATTTTGCTGGACTAAATTGTCGTTTTTCACTATGCATTTTGCTGATAGTTTATCTTGATGATATTTGTTAACATGTTACGAAATATAGAAAGGATAATAATCGATTATAATAAAAAAACCTTATCTAAAATTCTATGTTCCTTTATTGCCTTAAGAGATTCCCAAATAAGGCTGCAAGTAATAGAATGTTGTTGTGTTTTGTTTTGGTAGCTGGAAATGTGATTGGGTGCAGTTCTTGAAAGTGAGAATTTTACCATTTTGTTGGATTGACTCGTAATCTTTTGTTTTTTGATGTTAAACAGGAAGATTCCTAGAGATTTGACAGAGGCGTCATTGTCTGGTGCTGGATTGTCAATTATAGCAGCATTTTCAATGATCTTTTTATTTGGAATGGTAGGAAGCTATGACGTTTGTTTTATCTATTTAGAAATTTTGTATATCAATATTTAGTTCAAATAACAATTAATTGTGACCTCTTGATGAAGGATTCTCACTGACTACAATTTAGCTTTTCTTACTGGTTCATTAAAGGCAAAAGTTTAATCAAATTTCCTATATGATACTGTGTTATCCTTTAAAGTCCGACCATTATTGTTACTTAATGGCACTTGCTCGAGTGTTTTCTTTCTGCAAAACAGATGACCATCTGTTTTATAATTTGTTTTTGCAGGAATTAAATGATTATTTGACATTGAGTACATCTACATCAATTGTTGTTGACAACAGTTCTGATGGTGAATTCTTAAGGATTGACTTCAATATTAGGTATGAGGGGACCTGGCCACTTCTTTACCTAGCTATTCATTATTGTTATTTTGTTTTTTTCATTTAACTGATAAAATCACCACTAGGAAACTATACTGGTGACTTTTTTTGGGGGTGAATGGGTCCAATAATTTCTGCAGTATTCCTCAGTTGCAATTTGTTTCACACATCAACTGACAAGTTGCTTTATGTTAGTGTTGTTTGATTGCCTTGTTTAGACTATTTCATTGCTTTGCAGTCTACCCTAGCAACATATTGTGACATTTTCTAGCTTTTCCATAACATATGCTGAATTCTTTATGCAGTTTTCCGGCTCTATCTTGTGAATTTGCCTCTGTTGATGTGAGTGATGTCTTGGGAACGGTAAGCTTCAGCTAACCATTTAATTCTCTAAATTAATTGTTAAAAAATGCTATATTCAGTTACTGTTCAAGTAGATTGGTGATGTTATTTGTAAAATCATATACGTTGTCTTTCCAATTGTGAATTCCTCCATAATTGGGAGTTGCAAATTTTTTAGTTGGAAACAAAAAGCTCTCCATAACTATATCCAGAGACTCAGATTTTTGAGGAAAACATAGTTCCCTCCAATTTTTTATTTTAAATTTTGATAGGGGATGAAATTGGAAGATCTTAGGCAAAAGTGCTTTCACTTTTCAAATAGGACTCAAATTTTGGGACATTCCAAAATGGAACATTTGTTAACAATGGGGTGTGGGAGATATTCTACTCTCCATTTTTGGTTGTTCCAAAATTTGAGTCTTATTTGGAAAGTCAAAACACTTTTTGACGAATATTCCTGCTAGATTCCTTTTACCTTTTGAACATAAATTTGGAGGGAGCTTCGTTTATGTTTAAATCTTTGAATCGTGCCATTCTAAAAGAAAAAGAAGTTGGATTTTGCAAATAGTATTTAGTTTTGGGACGGTAGGCTTGTAATCCGTATGTACATATGTATGTCTTAGTAGACTAACATATGTTTTCTAATTGCTAATTCGTAAATTTTATAATTTTACTGAGTGCTCTTTTTGTAATGCACTGTGTTTTCTAAAATTCCCAGAATAGGTTGAATATAACTAAAACAGTTCGCAAGTTTTCAATTGATTCAAATTTAAGACCTACTGGCTCTGAGTTCCACTTAGGAGCAATTCCACAATGGATCAGGCATGACGAGGAAAGTGATGAAGAACACATTGAAGGTGCTGTCCCACTAAATTCTCATAGTTTTGAAAGGATCTCACATCTGTAAGTTGAACCTATCCAATTCCTCTTCTGTGTTAGTGTTCTGCTTAATGTCTTTGCATCTCTCATGTTCACGCTTGTTGTCTTGCACTTTCACTGTTCTTGTAATAGTAATTAACTGACCCGTCTCATATATTTTTATCACAGGTTTCCAATAGTGGTAGTAAATTTCTATGCTCCTTGGTGCTATTGGAGCAACCGACTGGTAATCTTCTTGTGTATCCATGTCTAGATTTCTTTCTTGAAGTTTTACTTTGCCTTAATTGGGAATGCAAAATGAGTTACTCCCTCTGTTCTCACTCTCAACACCCCACAATGATTTTATGTCTACTGAGATTTATTTGGGAATCCATGCATCATTCTTTTTGCTTATTAGAGGGCACAAGCATTTATATGTATGTCACCTTCTCAAAAGAAATTTCAAAATGTGTGCCTTCGTCCAGTGGAATATACGAGAGTGATGTAACTGAAAGGGCAGTTTTTATTTTGTGAACCAGCTTAGGAATTTTTAGAATGATGCATATCTAATCATTCTGTAATTTGAGCTCCTGGATTCATATGAGTAGAAGAGTTTTGAATTTTTGCTTCACATTCTGCTAATTAAATAACTTGAAACTAGAAGAGAGAAAGACATGGGTAAAATGAAGTCTCTTCGAAACAAGCCTGGAAATGGAAATACTCTAGAACAAAAGAATGGCAGATGACATTAATAACAGATTTGATATTAGTATGGAATCAACAAAGTTCTTTCCCTGTAATAAAAGAAGATCAAAAATTACCTCCTGGTTATGAACTTTTGTGATTGTACCATCATAGGTGCTAGTGCTCTGATCAGGATTGAAATTAATACCAGGTCCTAACTCTTTCATAAACCGTCTACTCCTCTGTGTGTATGTCTTCATTGGCTACCGGGTCTGGGATGTGTTTTTCTTAATTGTCTTTGCATTTCTGTACCAAGGAATGGCTTCTATTCTATGCGGATGGATGAATGCACCAATGTTAGGCATATGCATATTCTTGCTATATCTTTCCCTTACAGGGTTTGCTTTGCTTGCTCAATTTTCATTTACTATAAGATTATGCACTCTAGTTTTTAATGTAAATACCTTTCTCTTCAAATGAATCCAATTGCTGGTTAGCTAATAATTCTGATGTTTCACCTTTTGTGTGCAGAAACCTTCATGGGAGAAAGCAGCCACAATTATAAGAGAAAGGTCTAATTGCTTCTATTATATCTCACTTTTTGTGGAAAAGAAACCATGCTACTTCAAGCACTATTTTATACTAACTCTTAGTTGGAAATAAGAGAATTATTATTGACCTTCAAGGGAGTTGACTTTCACGTGCATTGTTATTTTCTAGATTTGACCCAGAAAGGGATGGGCGAATCATTATGGCAAAGGTTGATTGCACTGAGGAAGTTGAATTGTGCAGAAGGTACTTCTTGTATAGATGCATTATGCAATTATTTACTGTTTCATTATTTTTGTCACCCTGTGTATGACCTACTTTACTTCTATTCTCTGTTTTGTTCATTGTTATTCCCTTCGCATTGATATCCTGCTCATTCCATACTTGGCATTGTTTCTGCAGTCAGACGCTGGATGTTATATAATGCAATTTTTAGAAATTTGTTTCAGCTTCACCTATATTGCTTCCATTTGCATCATTACAAAAACTGATTCCTCTTTAAGTTCTCAAGTTGAGATCCTCATTCTGTTGTTATTTATTGCTATTGAACTGAGGTAATCTCCAAGTTAGTGATATACTGTTGACTCCCATGCTTAATGCTCCTCATTTTCCTTGTTCCTTCTTAGAGAAATGATCTTGAGGTTCATATGAAATGCTCAACTTGATCAGAATTTTCTGCCTTGAATTCCCTTTCCATTTTTCCCTCCGTAATAAATGTCTAATGTTGAATGTTCAGGCATCACATACAGGGGTATCCATCAATCCGTATCTTTCGTAAAGGAAGTGATATTAGGTAAGAGCATTTTTTCTTGCCATTCTCCTGGATTTGGATACTTCCATGCACAATTGTCATCTACATACTTACACATCAATTACTCATTCAAATAAAAATGTAGAGGATGTTGGCGTAGCTTATAAGTGGGTCAACAGCGGCTATAACCATCTAAAGTTTTTATAATTAAATTTGACACATTTGATAATGAATATCAAAGCTGCTTCAATTTTTTTCTTCTTGCTTATGCTGACAGTACCCTCCCTCGGCTTAGATGGTCATTTGCACCTTCTTTAGAAAGAGTTTTGACCGTGACATTTGCATAATTTCCTTTATCAAATACACACTTTTGTTAATAAGCACTAGAACTGCCTTATGAGTGCTTATATGAAATACATCTTCTTATATGTACTTGGTGCTTATAACCCCTTCTTTGTAAGCTAAGCCAAACATCCTCTGAATTCTTTTTAGTCATTACTAATTAATTGTAATCGAGTCTGGTCAGTTGAACCATGCCTGAAAGTTGATCCAGTACTTCTCTTGTTGTCACTGCTCTAAATTCTGTGAAGGTGTTCAGAGCTCTCTAGTTGCCCTTCACTGACCAATCTATTCTAAATGCTTTTTGTGATTTTCTTTTTTTATTCTGGATCTGCTGCAATCTTCTTACATGTCATCTATATTTCCGGCTTTCTTACTAGTTTGTTATTTCTTTGCTTTTGGTTCAGAGAGGATCACAGGCACCATGAGCATGAGTCATATTATGGAGATCGAGATACAGACAGCCTAGTCAGGGTAACGAATCTTCTGGAGTACAACTATCAGTAGGAAGGAAGAAGAGAGATTAGGGGAAAAGAAAAAGGAAGAAAGAGATTACTAACTTGCAAAATGCATCTGCCACAATCTCTCAGTGGCACACTTCATGTGACTTACTTTACAATATATTTAGAAAGGGACTGTTTCCACTCTCTAATACGCCCTTCCTCACCAATTACATCACATTAATTATGCTAGTACAAGATTAGCCCTTGACTTTGTTCGAGCCCTTTTCATATGCTCTTGACCCCTTGAGTTCGTCAATAATGGAGTGGATGGGTCTGGTTAAGTGCCAGATTCCAGAGACTATCAGTTAACCCTTCAAGTCATATCCCAGTGATGTTAAAAAATGCACAAGAAGTTGGTCATGGCTTCATTACTTTAGATTCTTCTTCTTAACATCACGTCTGCAAAAGCCCTTAGTAACTACAACATATATGCCCCTCTATATCCATCATTCAGGAAAATTTCATCGTGATCACCACCACGATGAGTCCTTAACGTAACTAATGGCTCCGGAGGATATTATCATTTGCTTTTCAGGCTTGTTGGTTGCCTGGCAATTCTTGATCCATATATGCAGTATGAGATAAAGGCAAACTGTGAGCATATCTATAGATGGTGTTAGTTGGAGGACCCCATGTTATGGTACTTCCAATAGTATATTGCTCCTGATAGGTGACAAGGGCATGACTGCATGGTGGCCCGTCTAGGAGTGCCTTTGCTGCTAAGTCCGCTGCATTTTTGAAAACTTATTAGTAGCAGTCAATGATTAGGCTAAATTTGTCAAAACATGAAGTGTTTATCAGTGATGATGAGGCAAAGCATATTAGGGAGTGGAAATAGCCTCTTCCATACATTTATGCCGTCCTAAACTTTTTATTGTCTGTCATAAGATTATGAAGTAACTTTTAGATTTATCTTTGCAGACAATGGAAAGGTTGGTAGCACCTATTCCCATGGAGCTTCAGAGAGCCACTTCAGATGCTAAGTCTGCCAATGCCAAAGATAATGTTAAAAGACCAGCGCCATCATCAGGAGGATGTAGAATTGAAGGTTTTGTACGTGTTAAGAAGGTAAACTGTATATCAACTAAAGATGAATAAAGCACAAGAAAGTGTTCTTCTTTCCAAGACGTCAACAATAAATGTTAACTGTATGGTTTTTTTTTTTGGTCAAAATGTTAACTGTATGGTTATCCCCCCAAATAACAGTTGATGGGCAAGAGTACAAGGATTTTAGAGATCGGATAGTATATTCGACTTAATAATTTTCCAATTTTCCTAATTTAAGGTTTATGGCATAACCTCAATAATTTAGGATATTTCCTCGTCAAGTAGTTTTGTGCATGGGCTTATGTAAGGGCTGAGTAAATGGCATTGCCTTATCTTTCCGGAACCTATTGATAGAATTTAACCGTGAAAAAAATGCTCTCCAGGAATTATGTAAATTTCTCTCGTCTAGCTCTATTCTTCTCCGCTCATCTCTTCTTTATTTCTCTCTCTTGAAACTCATCACCAAGCTGAGATATGGTTTTTCTTTCGTTCTCCCTTAATCATATATAATAGAAGCAGAGAGAAGAGAGATTGGGTGCTCCCATGAAAATATACAATATGTTTATTTGGATAACAAGTTTTTAGACTTTTTAAGTTAGGATTTTTTTTTGTATTCGAAGTTATTTTCCGTGTATTTTTCTCTATTGTGTATGATTTGTCAGCAAGCTTTGTTGTATGCAGGTCCCAGGAAACCTTGTCATCTCAGCTCGGTCAAATTCCCATTCTTTTGATGCTTCTCAGATGAACGTGTCACATGCAATTTCCCATTTTTCCTTTGGTAAGAAGTTCACTCCAAGGGAGATGAACGATGTGAAGCGAATACTACCATATCTTGGTCGAAGTCATGACAGGTTAAAAGGCAAATCATATATTTCTAACCCCAGCAACTCTGATGCAAATGTTACTGTAAGCTTCCTATGCTTTGGTCTCTTTGCTTGCTTGTTTCTAGTTTCTACATATCTGTTTAATCTTGAACTGTAATGTACTGAAAATAAAGTAATCTATTCTGAATGTTGCACTGCCTTGCCTTAGCATTGTTCACTGTTCCTGCTAGTATAATTCCTGCATGGCTGCATTGATCGTCATCACAATTCACTGTAAAATCACTAAAAGAACACTGATTATCATGATGTGTTATGGGTTCAGCTGTGTTTTTCTTTGAACTGGGGTCTTAATGGCTTCAATTCATACGTTGATTCTGCTCATTGTAAAATTTGCAGATTGAACATCATCTCCAAGCTGTGAAAACAGAGGTGATGACAAGATCTTATAAATTAGTTGAGGAGTATGAGTACACAGCTCACAGTAGTTTGATTCACAGTCCTGATCTTCCTGCTGCGAAATTCCATTTCGAGTTATCTCCAATGCAGGTGCTGAAGCAATCCCCATAAGCAATCATCTGCTTAACTGCATACTTGTTTTCTGCTTGTTCTTATACCTATCTGTGGTTCTGTAATCAGGTCCTCATAACAGAAAATTCAAAGTCCTTTTCGCACTTTATCACCAATCTCTGCGCCATTATAGGTGGTGTGTTTACAGTAAGTTTCTTCTTCAACTTCTTTCTTTTTTAAGCGTGTTCTTTATCTGCCATTTTCCGTTACTCTTTTCTTCTGGTAATACTGTTTCCTCTGTTGGTGGTTCAAGGTTGCCGGCATTTTGGACTCGATTTTGCACAACACGATGAGGCTGATGAAAAAAGTTGAACTCGGGAAGAATTTTTGATAGAATGGTTAAGCTTAGTCTGTGTATAAGAAATTGAGTATACATAAAAGTTTTTGTCGGCATATGCTGTTAAATTAAATATTGATTTAGAGAATTTTGTTTTTCAATTATATTCAAGTTTGGGAACTTTGTTACCAATTGGATTTTTCTTTTTCTTTTTGTGTGTGTGCGTGTGGATAATGAGGATCTTGTTGATATATGTCAATATCCACCTCTTCATAATAAGTATCGTTAATTATATGGTAGCATAAATTAATGATTCCGACTTAAACGTCGATGAGGTCAAAAGAGATCGCGATGGTTACAAGAAAGAAGTTCGGAAATTTGGAATTACCTAAGATGACGTCGGGATGATGCAATGCTAAAGTTAGCCAATTTGACCAAAGGAAATTTCTTAGAAGTTGACTTGGATGCTAGCCACCCATGTGGTCAATTGTAGCCACCCATGTGACAAATATGGGTGGCTAATACTTTGAACATGGTTGGTAAAGCCAACCAAGATTGAAATGTTTGATAGGAAAGTCTCCTGTGGCGAGCTAGCTGAATTCTATAAATAGGCATGCATTAGTTCATCATTTTCATCCACAACACAACTCCAAACACAATCCTAAGTTAGTCTTTCTTTCTTGTATTCTTCTTGTAAGTCCAGAAGCCATTGAAGCTCTAATCTAGAGAGCGCACGGTGGGACAATTATCTTGTAAGTGTTATATTGAATTGTTATAACGAGTAGTGTTGTCTTTCTACTTGATTGTTGTTAAGACGTTTCTGGGAAATTGGTTATATTCTTACATGGTATCAAGAGCTTAAGGGGCTCTTAACAACAATCTTGTCTAGTAAAGCTCAACAACTATGACTACTCAAGGTGCTAGTTCTTCTTTTACCAGTTCTAGTTCCGGTTTAGTACCGACAATTCGTATCCGTCCCCCTACCTTCACAGAAGGAAAGCTTGATGGCATGAACTATCTTTTGTGGAAGTTCAAAATCACTACAGTTCTGGACTCCTACGAACTCCTTGATACAGTGTTAGGCACAGATGCAGAACCAGTTGCAGTCCGTGCTGAAGATGACACAAAAAAGGTCACACCTCCAGATCCTCAGCTTGTCAAAGAATGGAGGAGACGAAATGCTGACGCACTTTGTGCAATTGTAACAAGTGTTCAAGATTCCGTCTTTACTCTAATTCAACACACAACCAAGGCAACTGAAGCTTGGAACATACTGAGAAATCAGTAAGAAACAAGGAACCAGACTCGAATTCAGAACTTGGAGAATCAGTTAGCTGCTGAGAGATTAAGTGAAGATGAAGCAGCTGAGTCATTTATTAGTAGGATGAAAAACCTACGTGATCAAATGGCTGCAGTTGGTATTGCCAAATCAACCGAGGAACTAGCTCGAAGGTGCATTAGAGTGTTGCCTCCAAAATTTGACGGCCTTGTGACAGCACTCAATACACAAGTTCGCATTCCTCCTTTGACGTTTGAAGAATTCACTGCCATGTTGATGGAGGAGGAGATGAGGCTGAGGAGCAGAGAAAATCAACTTGACTCTGCCTTTACAGCCAAGGCGAGGAGTAACCAAGAAGAAAAGAAGAAAGCAAAGAAGAAGACGTTCTCTGGATCGTGCTACTACTGCAATAAGAAAGGTCATGCTGTCAAAGATTGTAGGAAACGAATCCATGACGAGAAGAACGGAACTTTAAAGCCAAATTGGAGAAATAAAGAATCTGCCAATACGGCTGAAACGGAAGTGCATCTGTTTACTGTAACAGATGTATCGGAGGAAACGTGTACTAGCGCACATGTACATCAAACAAGTGCATGGGGATTAAATAGTGGAGCTTCCCGACACATGACAACCAAGAAGGAGTTATATGACTCCATAAAACCTCTACAAGAACCAATTAATGTTGTCGTCGGGAATAATGCGAGGTGTCTCGTTGAGGGCACTGGAACCATCTCGCTCGTGTCTCAAGATGGAGGAAGCAAGAAGCTATCCAACGTACTCTTTGTACCCCAGATCACCAGAAATTTGCTATCTGTAGCTGCTATTACAGATAATGATCTAGAAGTGCGGTTCAAGAAGACGAAAGCTTTGATTCTTGACAAGGATCAAAATATCGTAAGTAAAGGTATTCGCAAAAATAATCTTTACGAAATCAGCTCTCTTTCTGCTGTCGTGGATGCCAAAACAAGTCAACTTTGGCATGAAAGGTTCGGGCACATTTCCTATCCTGTGTTAAAGGAAATGCAAAAGAAGAAGATGGTGGCCGACTTGCCTTCAATTGAAGAAATTGAAGGACCATGTGAAGCTTGTATGCTGGGCAAGCAACATAGACAGTCATTTCCCAAAGAGAGTCATAACCGATCAAAGGCTCCTCTAGAGTTGGTACATGCTGACCTCTGCGGAAAAATGACTACGACGGCGTTAGGAGGATCTTCCTACTTTTTGCTGTTAGTCGACGATTATAGTAGGAAGATGTGGGTGTACTTCCTTCGGGACAAGGCTGATGCTCTTGAAAAATTTAAAGTGTGGCACAAACTTATGACAAATGAGAACACAACTCAGTTAAAGAAACTTCGTACCGATCGTGGGGGGGAATTCTGTTCTACAGAGTTCACCAACTAGTGCAACAAGCTTGGGATTAAGCGCCAATTGACTGCTTCATACACACCACAACAAAATGGAGTTGTGGAACGAAGAAATCGAACAATTGTAGAAATGGCTCGATGCATGTTGAAAGGTGCTGGCCTACCTGACACATTCTGGGCAGAAGCAATCAACACAGCGGTATACATCCTCAATCGGTGCTCAACCAGGGCACTCAACGATAAGACTCCTAATGAAGCTTATTATGGTACGAAACCTTCTGTGTCTCATTTAAGAAAATTTGGATGTGAGTGTTTTGTACACGTCCCAAATGAAAATAGAAAGAAATTGGATGACAATAGCAAGAAGGGCATTTTCTTGGGATATAGTGAAGAGTCTAAAGCATACAGACTCTATGATGTAGAGGCCAAGAAGGTGATCATAAGCCGAGATGTGGTGTTTAATGAGCGACCACACTCAATGGAGGATAGCGGTCCTGCCATTTCGTCATCAACCGATGAAGTAATCCACCAAGTGCCTGAACAACGACCGTTGAACAATGAAGAAGTCTCTAATGATGAGGAGACTGAAGACTAACATGTTGTACCCACAAGGAAACCACAACCGAAGTGGTTCCAACAGCTCTTTGATGGAAGAAATCCAGGAATTACTGATGATAGTCCACGTCCTGATGGACTAAGACGATCAAATAGAATAGAGGAGCAGAACAGATCAGGACAACAACTAGTAAACATGGCTTTGATGACCCAAATCATCAAGACGGTAAAAGAACCGGTAACTGTGGAGGAAGCCATGTCAGATCCAAATTGGAGAGTAGCTATGCAAGCCGAGTATGATAGTATCATGAAAAATGATACTTGGGAGATCGTTGAAAAGCCACCGAACAGAAAAATTATCGGCACCAAATGGATCTGGAAAGTGAAGTACAAGGCAGATGGAAGTCTTGAAAAATACAAGGCACGCCTTGTAGCACAAGGATTTTTGCAAGTCGAAGGTTTCGATGTATATGAAACCTTTGCTCCAACAGCAAAAATGTCAACAATCAGGCTAGTTGTTGCAGCTGCCGCGCATTATGAATAGATTGTACATCAAATAGATGTCAAGTCAGCTTTTCTTAATGGGCAACTTGAAGAAGAAGTCTACGTTGCACAACCCCCTGGCTTCCAAATACCAAGTGAAGAAGAAAAAGTCTGCAAATTGAAAAAGGCTTTATATGGGTTAAAACAAGTACCACGAGCTTGGTACAAACGTATAGACTCTTTCTTCTTGCAACATGGTTTCTGTAGAAGCAAATCAGAGGCCAACTTGTATGTTCTAAGTAAACAAGGAAAGAAAGTAATTGTAGTCCTATATGTGGATGATTTTATAATCACTGGTGACCATGAAGATAATATTCGGAAGACGCAAGAATGGTTGAGCCAAGAATTTGAAATGACAAATCTTGGTCTTCTTCATTATTGCTTGGGAATCGAGGTATGGCAAAAACCTCATACTATCTTCATCTCGCAGCAACGATATGTTCGTGAGCTTATGACTGCATTTGGTATGTCCGAATGCAAACCAGTTGTCACCCCGATGGAAGTGAATACAAAGTTATCAATTGACGATCCTTCAAAACAAGTTGATAACAAGCTCTACAGAAGGTTGGTGGGAAGTTTAATCTTTCTTTGTAACACAAGACCTAATATTAGTTATGCTGTGGGAGTTCTCAGTCGGTTTTCAAATAAACCGAAACAAAGTCACTGGCAAGCAGGGATGCGGATCCTCAAATATCTCAAAGGCACGTTGGAGTATGGGATATCATACAAGTCTGGAGATACTTTATCTGGGTATTGTGACTCAGATTGGGCTGGTGATATTGACTCAAGAAAATCTGTTACAGGTTACGTATTCACATTCGGTGGTGGAGTCATCTCATGGGCTAGTAAGAAGCAACCCACCGTTGCACTTTCATCAACGGAGGCAGAATACAAGGCTGCTTGTGTAGCATCCTGTGAAGCTGTTTGGCTACGACGCATCATGACTGATATTGGCATTCCAATAGAGGAAGCAACAATGTTGAAATGTGACAGTCAGAGTTGTATAACCATGTCAAAGAATCCGGTATTTCATGCTAGAACAAAACACATAGAGATTCAGTATCACTATGTGAGGGAACTAATCGAGGAAGGTGAAATCTACATGGAGTACTGCCCTACAAAAGATAATTGTGGAGATATCTTCACTAAAGCGTTAGGGAGCGTCCAATTGAGCAAGCATCTTCAAACATTGGATGTTGGCCCAATAACTTAGTCAACATGAGGTGAACATTGAGGGGGGGTGTTGATATATGTCAATATCCACCTCTTCATAATAAGTATCGTTAATTATATGGTAGCATAAATTAATGATTCCGACTTAAACGTCGATGAGGTCAAAAGAGATCGCGATGGCTACAAGAAAGAAGTTCGGGAATTTGGAATTACCTAAGATGACGTCGGGATGATACAATGCTAAAGTTAGCCAATTTGACCAAAGGAAACTTCCTAGAAGTTGACTTGGATGCTAGCCACCCATGTGGTCAATTGTAGCCACCCATGTGATAAATATGGGTGGCTAATACTTTGAACATGGTTGGTAAAGCCAACCAAGATTGAAATGTTTGATAGGAAAGTCTCCTGTGGCGAGCTAGCTGAATTCTATAAATAGGCATGCATTAGTTCATCATTTTCATCCACAACACAACTCCAAACACAATCCTAAGTTAGTCTTTCTTTCTTGTATTCTTCTTGTAAGTTCAGAAGCCATTGAAGCTCTAATCTAGAGAGCGCACGGTGGGACAATTATCTTGTAAGTGTTATATTGAATTGTTATAACGAGTAGTGTTGTCTTTCTACTTGATTGTTGTTAAGACGTTTCTGAGAAATTGGTTATATTCTTACAGATCTTACACAAGGTACAAACCCAAGACTGCAAATCTTGTAGTGCACCCAAGTCGAGACTTTTAGTTCACAAGTCCGACACCTTTACTTGGTTGTTCCTACCTTAGGGATGAAGTCTTCTTTTGTTCTGCAATTTGCTTCCTATTATGAAGATACCATGGAAAATATTTCAAAACGTATGCATCGGCTCATTGGAACCGCATGTCAGCTTGACTTGTGGGTGTTTCGTGTCTTTTTTAGTGGACTTCACATGCTTTTTTGGGCCATTTGTAAAGCGATTCCACCATTTTCCACATGCTTTAACCTGAATGCCTCACTCATCATCAAAATCGTGTCCAAAAAAGGCAATCAAATATCCTTCATATCTTAGCAATCAAAGTAGTTTACCCCACAAATATTATAAGAATGAAATGGATTCTATGTGTGTGCGAGACCTGTCCGACTGATGTGAAATGATTCAATAGTAACCCCAAAACATTACCTCTGTCAGGGAATACTTGCAATAACACAGGTTCCATTTGATGCAAAATTTTTGTCGTAGCTAGAAAGTAATCATGTCGGAATAGGAAACTCACAAATTTCGTATCTGTACCATTGTCTTTGACTAGAGTTGATCATATGTGTCTTTGCAAGACAATGTTTTCCATATCTTTTCTAGGTCTCTTATCAAGCATTGTAACAATAAAAGCAAATTTCACAAATAGTTTTTATTGTTTTTTCATTTTTTTAGCTTAGTCCTTATTGTGTAAAGTTAGTCAATGTGGTTCTTATTATTTTCAAAAATTGTCAATTCTGTCCCCGCCTTAGAATTATAATCATATTCATCCCTATTATTTTATAATATATTCAAATTAGTCCTTATTATAGAAAATCACACACATCGACACGCATTCACACACATGGACACACACAAAGTGAAACCCATCCAAATATATAAAGCGCAGACACACATACACGCACACTCACAAACTTTGGGAATTATATTAAATTTTTTTAACATTGAGGACTATATTGAATTAAATAATGTTTGCCTCTAAATACCGTTATAATTAACCCATATTTTAACTGTGGGGTCAAAATCGATTTGTTTTTTTTTTTTTTTTTAAATAATGAGAACTTAATAGACTAATTTTAAATAATAGAAACCACATTAAAAATTTGACGAAACTATATGGAGATTTGTGGAATTTTCCCTCACAATAATAGCGTGGAAGGAAGCATTTTCGGTTTTAAAGTGGACTTGATGCAAATTCCAGTACGAAATCACTTCCATTCTCACAGGCTATGGTGCAGTGAAAAATAGATCTATTCATAACGTTAAGGTGTTATAAGCGAAATTTAAATATCATAAATTATTGATACAATTTCGATTAAATAATATAAATAATTTATATTAATATTTAAATCTTACTCATAATTAATTACATTATGAGAAGATTGTTACTCACTTCAATAATATGGGTCGATCCCACAATGAACCGAAGGCTATAGGCCGTGAAAATGGAAATGATCGGTATAGGATTTTGACATTTACGTTGGCCAACACTACAATATGACATACTTTTTAAAATAATCCACTTGGACTAGTTGATTGTTTATTTGAACAATCATGGAAGTGAACCCTATCAAGATAAGCTCTAATTTCATACTTTTTTTTTTTTGTCTCTTTTTAGACTAATTCTCCTGCATGATTCTTTACAAGTTATTGCACTATATATAGTGTAAACAATCTTCAAGTAGATAAATCATGCAACAGTGAAAGAATAGGCAGATAAATCATGCATTTGTATATCATCGTAGGCAGAATATGCGTGGTTGCAAGCATTTTCGCTTTTAAAGTGGTCTTGATGCAAAATCCAGTACCAAATTACAACAATACTAGAACAAAACAGGGAATATAAAAAGTTGAAGAAACTCAAAAGTTGAATTGAATGGTTGCGCAATAATTACAAGAAATTCTGTGTTTGAATCACACACGGTTTCACCCTCCATTAAAAAAAAAAGAAAAAAAAAACACTAAATGACTCTTTTACCAATGCAAACAAATAATGAAAGATTTATTTCCATTTGTACACTATTCAACACACTTTGGTGACAACCAACTCAAACTTTATACAACAGAGCTTATTTTCCAATAATCAAACCAATATGAACCAATCAGGCCTTGAAATCCTAGTTAAAGCTACTGCAATCAAGGTGCGGAAAACTAAACAGAAAAAAAAAAAATTATATATAGAAACAATCCAACTCTCAATGCAGATCCTCAATTCAGAAAACTAAAAGTAAGGATGAACCAATAAAAGCTCCAATGGAGCCAATAAAGCTCATGACAATGGATGAAGCACCATTTGGAGGAGGAGCAGGAGTTTCTTGAGAAGGAGCTGGAGTTGGGTTTATCTCCACTGATCCAATGGGTGGTGGAGATGGCGGCTCTTCGCCTGCCGGCGCTGGAGACGGGGGTACCTCTGCTGATGGTGCTGGAGTCGGAGCTGAGCTGCGATTGCTTCTATCTGCCATGACAATTACTATCAACTTTTCATTCTTTAAGCAGTTGTCCTTAACTCCACTGATGAAATAGTAAGGTCCAGAATGGCTGATCTTGAATACAGTGTGACCATCAGTGTACTTCTCAATAGGTGCATCTGTGTTGCAGTTGTCGTAATCCTCCTTAGAAACATGTAGCACAGAGTCTTTGTCAGCTGGATAGACAAACACTGCAACACCAGAATGGCAAGAGAAGTTAAACAACGCTAAGAATGAAGCACATATGAATAAGGGCGGAGCACTCCACGGGCTAGTTGGGCTGCCATCCTTATTGATCCGAAGAGCATAGTTATTTATGAGTAAGTTGTGACTGTATTTTTTATAAAAACGTGCGTTTTAATGTATTTTAAGGTTGAAAAATCAATTTAGTCTCAAGTAAAAAAGTTATCCATATAAGAGTACTAAATTGTGTATTTTTAAACTTCACTACACAATAATTCTCAATCCGTCCCCTGCATATAAACTATAATCATCTAGATTAATAAGTATCAGTTGAAGAAAATATATACCTCTCAATAATAATTTAAACTTTTAGATGAGACAGATAATAGTATCAATACAAGGCTAATGGATAAATGTCTGTGGAAAAATGCAAATGTAGATTGATCAACTTACACATGATGTCATGATTCTGGGGTAGTTTAGTTGACGGGTTATTTCTTGACTTGTGGGTAGCCAGGGCTTGAATCTCAGGAGGTAGGTCAAAAAACAAATTACACAAGCTAAGGTGTCAGGATTTTGGGGTAACCTAATTTGTGAGCTACTCGGGCTTGTGGGTTGCCAAGGTTCGAATTCAGGAAGTGAGGCAGGTAAGGGGGGTAAAGAAAAAAACACAAAACAACTTACGCAAGGTGTCGCCGGTTTGAAACCGACTCCTTTGTGCCCAGTCATTGTAGCTGTTTGCATTAGCATCACCTGGAACAGCCCAATTACCAGCTCCTCCAACTTTGAACTCATGTGCAATACCTTTCGGGATCATCAACAGAAAAAGACACAGCAATCCAAAGGCATGAAAGACTTCCCTATGCATATTTTGAGCCATCAGAAAATAGATGAATAACTAGGCTCAGAGATGAACTCTTCTATCAAAACTTGACTATTTAATCTTTCTGAAGATAACTGTGATGATGACAAAAGCTTTGGATGATGAAAGGGTATTTGTAGGCTAAGCTGCACGAACCTTTTACAAGCTGTGGCAGTGAAGCTTTGTGCTCCTTTTTGTTATTCCTCCCTTTCGGATTTCTTAACTTCCATTACAAAGCATATGTGCACTTTTCTAAGAAAAGCTAGGCTGATATTGAGCTCTTTTTGGTAACTTGTTATGGTGGTTTATGCTTTGCTTGACCAATATCAAGAATTTTCATGACTTATGCTGGGTTATGCCATCCAATAAACATAAAGAGCACTGTCACTCTTTCTGCTTTATCACATGTTATACATGTTTCTCATGTTTAATTTGGTTAAGGACATCGGTCCAGGAAACCATACATGTTTAATGTCGAGTTGGTCTTAAAAACGTTCAGTTTTGCATCAACAATTTATATTTTGAAGTTATAGACCTAGTTTATATTTCGGTGAAGGGCTGCTGATTAGATCATCAACTGCTTCTAAGAATCCAACAGTTCTACATATAGATGTGCGTGAGCATTTCTTCTCTCTTCGTGTCTACACATAGATGTGTGCCCCTGAACTTTTTTGGCTTGTACATAAAGAACTCATGCACTATTACACTTTATATTTTAGTTGGTGTAGCATTTTTCATTTGAAAAAAAAAAATGGATCTGAAAAATGCATACATTTGAGCTTGTTTTGGAGATGTGTTGTAGTTGCTTGTTCACTAGAGAAGACATGACTCTTGTAGGAAAAACATATCAGTTTTTTTTTTTTACTAATTAAGCAAGTGATTCATTAAATTTAAAAAACTTTAAACAACTATACAAATAAATACTATAAAAATTAAGAAATAAAACTTTAAGAAAAAATTTACCTTATGTAAACAGTACAAAATTTTCCCCTAACATTTATATTCTTTGGGTTAATATTATTTTAATTAATTTCCTAGTGTATATATATACAATTTAACATTTGTTCCTCATATTTTTCTGTATCGCTTAGCCCCTTTTGTGATATTAGGTAAAAGTAAGGGGCATTTTTGAACATTTGTATATGTTCTAGTGGCATTAATAAAGAATATTTGTGTTAACTAAAGTACGGAGGGTTGAGTATGATAAAAATAAATATTGGAGCAAAATGTTACACTAGGGTTGAAAAATATAAACCTAACATTAATAACACTTTACGCCTTTTTATATATGAACTATAACATTTTGTCCTTTAATATTCATTAAGTGTCGCTTAAGTCCTTTGAATAATTGATGATATGAAAAGGAGTATGTTGTATGTTCATATATTTTTTTATGAATACTAGGGATTATAATTACAACAAGGAATGAGGTTAAGTGATATAAGATAAATAAATATGAGGGTCAAATATTATAGGATAAATAGCATCGTAGGTCCTTATGGTTTGTCGAAAGTGCACAATATCTCCCTATACTTTAAAAAGTACACCACAATCCCTTGTAGTTTGAAAAATTAGCACACGTACCCTTCCATCTCTTTTCCGTCAAATTTTTTAATAGAAGTTATTAAATGACACAAATGCCCTTATTTTTAAGGGGTGTAGAAGGTCACACCCCTTTCCATTTGGGGAAAAAAAGAAGCAGCACCCAACACCACTGTCAACCACTGCCACCACCCACCAAGCGCAAATCCTCCATACCCATCTTCTCAAACTCAGCCTCCAAAACCTTCTTCATTCGCAACACAGCAGCCCACAAACACCGACACACACATATATACACACAGAGCAGCGAAGATGAAGTACAACTCAAGAGTCTCCTCCTCTCGCTGCCGTTGATAAGGATAAGGGCACTAAGTTCACCGCCGATCGAAGATATAACGCAGACCATTGATTAAGTTTCCATTTGTGGTATTTTTGATATTATTCTCATGTTTAATGGCTGTTTTTTAAACTTATTATATTAGGATTTAAAGAGACTTGAAATGTTGTTGGAGTTGAATTTACTCGTCTTAAATCAAATGTTTATAGTAGTTATGAATGTTTTGAAACTTGGTTTGGTTAATGATTGTTTTGTTTTCTTATGTTAATGCTTCAATGTTTTCGGCCTGGCTTGTGTGTTACAATGCATACATGTTTGGGGTTAGGGTAACTGACGGGATTGGGGGTGGAAGGAGGCTGACGAGGGAGGTGGGTGGGTTGGGGAAGAAGACAATTTGATTTTTTTTTTGGTGAAAGGGTATTTTAGTCAATGTATAAATTTATTTTATTGGTAAAATGTATAAACAACAAACAAAGTTGCAATACGGGCGCGTGCAACACACTCACTGTTAAAAGTAACGATTTTTTAGACGGAGGGGGCTGTGGTGCTACGTTTTTTAAACCACGGGGGGGGGGGGGGGTTCGGTGCACTTTTGAAAACATAGGGGGTTATTGTGCACTTTTGACAAACCACAAAAGGTTATGGTGCTATTTACCCAATATTATATTGTACATAAATTTTGGGGAGAAAGTGATATTGAATAATATTTTGTTATTAACAATGTTTAAATGCATCTTTTTCAAAAGTTTGATCCTTCAATTAAAGATTATGAAATTCAAGTCCTTAAATTCAAGAGTCACTTGTTGTAATAAAAAATTGTGAGTGTGAACCACGCTTCAATTTTTATTATACTAAAAAGAAATTCAAAGCCTTACTACATCAAGTTTAGATTCTATAATTATCTTTATCCCTCGACTATATGATTTCCAAATGATGTAACACAATCGTTATCTTTCCTCCTCAATGTGTATGCAAATATAAAATTATAAGATGGTCGTGTATAATAGATGATCAAGTCCCTCCCATCAACTCGATTTTAAAAGCTTCCAACTGCAACTTGTATGGATTGATTATATCAACAGATTTGAGATATTTTTCAAGATCTAAAAATTTCTCTTTGGACAAAAGCTCGTTTACGACATATACAATTCCTATTGCAACAATAACTGAATGAGGGTACTCCAAGGCAGCAATATCTAAAATTAAAA
Source organism: Ehretia macrophylla (assembly GCA_037974665.1). NCBI lineage: Eukaryota > Viridiplantae > Streptophyta > Magnoliopsida > Boraginales > Ehretiaceae > Ehretia > Ehretia macrophylla. The sequence continues at coordinate 26,024,668 of CM075772.1, forward strand.
ATTATAAAAAAGTTAAAAAAGAAATAGATAACAATAAAATTCAATTAATATGTTTTTGGTTTAATTACGTTGATGACAGTGGATGATAATTTCGTAAACATTGCGGCGAGAAAAAGGGTGGGGGATAGTAATGTGGCGATAAATGAGATAATCTGAGAAGCAGTGCGGCGTGATAGGTCGGAGATCCCACTCCAGAGTAGTGTAGATGTCCTGCTCATTCTCCTTCACCGCTTCTAGTTTATTGGGATCCTTCACCGCTTCTAGTTTATTGGGAAAGTACTACATCAACCACCTATTTTTTTCCATAGTTATATCGAGCTCACCAATTTAGTTCACTTCTAATTGTAGCTAATTTGAATTTCCAATCCATGTGTTCTATTATCTCTTAGCACAAGAGGTCAGTTTCATGCCTTTTTGGTCCTTCGTAAAATCATTCCCGCGTAAAATATAAAATTGAGAACACATCAAACTCTATATATATAAAGGCATCTACTAGTGAAAAGAATCACAACTCGAGAATAAAAAATGATGAAAACTCTAAAACAAAAACTAGCTACGCGGGAGCTTGAATTAAGCCTTGTTCCAACCGATGGTTTTGACCTCATTGTTAGCGAGTTGAGTGCTGGTACAAATAAGTTTATAGAGCCGTCTATCACACCATTGGCCTATCCCAAGTGCTACGTGCGACAGTTAGACACTTCTAGGACACAAAAATAGCTAAGTCAGCCAAAAAAACCAACAAAATATGGAGCAAGGAACTTGCAAGGTGAAAACAAGAAATGCGGAATAGAGAGTTTGAGAGAATGTAGTTCTATTGCTTAAATGCTACAACTCTCTTGTGTGTCATACAAATGAAATGCCTACACTATTTATAGATCCTTCTTGGCCAATGGATGGCTAGGATCGATTCGATCTAACGGCTACAACTACACTTTACATTCATCAAGGGATATTTACAATCAATCATCCTCCTAATCTTGGATGATTGGAATCAATTTAATCCCAACAAATATCTTCTCCTATCTAGAATGTTTTGGAATGTTCTAGAAGTGTCTATAAAGGAAGATGGCAATGTGTGCTTCCCTGCAAGCCTCTTGTCGTTGCTAAGTCCCGGTCCACATGACGCCTGCATCATCAGGGCGTGGCACGTCGCCCTCACCCTACCGCCATAACTAAGACACCGTTCATTTTTGCAAGTTCATTGTTGGTCTGATCGCAGAAGTAAGCATACACTTTTATATGCATTTGTTTACATACACACACACACACACACACACACACACACACATATATATATATATATATATATATATATATATACATGCATGAATATGTATAAAGACTAGAGTTTATGTAATATGTATATAATATATGAAGATAGATATATGTAATTAATGTTTTCAATGTTTTGTTGTTGTCAACTATTTGTATAGGCGTATGTATAGATATGAAGATAGATGTATGTATAGACGTATGTATTGATGTATAAGTTGTAAACTATTTGTATAGATACGAAGATAGATGTATGTAATTAATGCTTTCAATGTTGTTGATGTAAACTATTTGTATAGGCGTATGTATGTATATATATAAAGATAGATGTATGTATAGGCATATGTATAAATATGAAGATAGATGTATGTATAGGCCTATGTATTGATAGATAAGTTGTAAACTATTTGTATAGATATGAAGATAGATGCATGTATAGGCGTATGTATTGATATATATGTTGGTCCCTTACTTTATTTGTAGAAATCACAAGGTGAAGATTTTGATGCAATGTACCTTATTTTTCGGTGATGTACTTTGATCACGTCGTGTTGGTAATATATAGATACATGAATTTTATACCTTATATATGTGTGTATATATTATACATTAAAATTATCTGAAATTTTATTTTATTATTGAGAACATTTGATCATGTTGTTTGTTTGATTTGCAGACAGAGCTAAGAAATGGCGGAGACTTGTATCTGTTCGTAGTCTCCTGCCTTACTCTCACTTTGAAGATGAGAATTACCGACTTCAATCTACCAGAATTTCTGGTATACAATTTATAAATTGTAATTATTTGATAATTTATACATATATATATATATAATTTTGGTATACAATTTATAAATTGTAATTATTTGATAATTTATACATATATATATATATATATATATATGTGTGTGTGTGTGTATGTATGTATATGTATATGTATTATTTCATGTTGTTCGGAAGCAGGAGTGCTTGTCTTAGAAGAGAAACAAAAGAAAAATATTCTAATCCATCGCTTTTTAGCTTTGGATGTAGTGACAAATATTTTTCAGTCTCCATTTAGCGACCGAATTATTTTCATCGCAATCTGTCGCTATTTAGCGACGAATTTGGTGACAAATCACTTTCGTCGCTAAATAGCGATAGATTAGCGAAGAAAATACTATTTGGCGACGAATTGGTTTGCGACCTTCATTTTGCGATGGATTTTCGATGATAATTAAATTTAGTAACGGAAATCGTCCGTCTTGTCGTGTACATAGTGCATACATTGAGGGGGTTAAGTGTAATTTACCCTTAAATTACTTGGTAATTAGGAGCTGATCATGGTTAGTTTGAGGCCACCATTGGTACATAGAATATGCCTCTCAACCATATGAGACCACGGTTCTTCTCGGGCGTCATAGAAATGCAACAGGCCAGTTACCTAACTTAAGACCCCTTTGAATCGAATAGATTGTAAGGTTGTTTTCAAGAGCCTCCATATATTAGCTCCTTAATTGAAATAGATAGTAAAAATATATTTTTGCCTCCAATAACTCTCTATAAGGGACATATTTGGATTCCAATTCATATAAAATGTTTGAAATTAATTACATAATATAATTTAAAGTATAAAATAAAACAAAAATATTATTGAAAAGTTTCAAAAAATTATATAATTATTATAAAATCTTTAAATTTAAATAAAATGAAATAAAAATAATACTAACAATTCACAATAACATCAAGATTATCTATTATTGTTGGAACATAGTCATTAATAGTAGAAAGTATAAAAACATGTGTTAGTTAAAGTAAAAAGTGACTTTAGGATGAAAATAAAATAGAGAGTTTATGGAATAGGGAGACTGATAGATTAAAATTGAAATAGAAGTCTGTAAAAATAAAAATAACACTTTCACTCCTTATTATAAATTTAAAAAAAAAAAGTTGTTAGAAATGGCCTAAGAGCCATCAATTTTTCATAGTAAGGATCCTCAAAGCAAGTATCTTCTTTGATACTTTTGTGTTGGATTATATGCTTTAAAAGCTAATTTGTTGACATAATATTCGTATAATTTATTTAATTATTGGGTAAGTCTTCGATCATAGGATGAATTAATTAGGCACTAATTCATCTGGATAAATTGGCGTACAATCGACTACCTCTATTAATATGAGATATTAATGAGGAGACAGTGGGTCTTATGTTGCATTAGTATACGTATAGGTAGTTGTTAAGAACAAGTGGCAAGACATGACCGATTATATAAGAATTTACATGAATGGTCAATAATTTATTATATGTTGTAATTGTATAATTATTCCTTAAACCTAAGACACCATAATTATCTCATGTATATTATACCGTGATTTACTTAGTCCAATAATCCAGTTCTAGTCATGGATTGGATAATGTACCTAGTGGTCATGGTTCATTTCTACATGGAGATAATGTATATGGTGGTCTTATACGATCTATTATTTAAGTAATCGAAAATTCTTGCCGAGGTTAAATGGTGGAAGTCGTTTCATGATTTATTGACGAGTTACTAAATTAATTAGATTTGATGATATGATTAAACATACGAGTTTGACATATCCATGACTCTCGCTTAATCAGGACAGATGTAACATAAAGAATTAATTATATAGTAATTATATATTGAGGGTTCGTACGATCTCACATTCATAATTAATTGGGTAGTCGTGATATACTACTATGTATAACTCATGACTTGTGAAAATTAATTAAAATAGTCCTAGTTAAAATATTAATTCGATTAACATTTTCCGCGATCAATTAATTATGAACTCGAGAGGTCACACAACAAGAGATCTAAAAATTAATTAGTGGATTGTTATCAAACTAGAGAGAAAAAAGAAGAGACAATAAAATAAAGAGAGAAATATAATGGAGAGAAAGAGAGAAGAAACTTGAATTGAATTTCTTGGTATGTCATATTACAACATAGAGAGCTCTATTTATAGGAAAACACAATTTGTTCTCTAAGTAATCCCTAAAGGGCTTTTATATTCATGGGTTTGATTTTTGGGCTCCAAAACTAACTTGTGGACCAAACAATGAATATCCACATATATTGTTTCATAACACTCTCCCTTGTATATTCATCTTTTAAGAATATGTCTTGTCTTGCCAGAAAAATCCAGTGGGACAAAACCCAGGTGAAGGGAAAAAGAGTACAATGCGTATTTATCTCCCCCTCATGTTAGCATATCAAATATGTGAAAATAATTCTTCAAATGTTGTGGTAGACAATCTCTTCGTGAATAAACATGCTACATTATCACTTGAGTGATCTTGATTAACATCATTTAGCATTTCTTCGGGAGCGCGTGTATGAAAAAGAACTTTGAGCTAATATGCTTGATTTCATCATCTTATTATCACCTTATTTACTTGAGCAATCATGCAGTATAATTTACTCATAAAATATAAATACATCAGCATGTTATGGGGAGGTAGCAACAATAGTTGGTTTCAAAATTATATAGGGGTACAATCATATAAGAATAAATATATTGCTTGTAATGAGTCAAACAAAAGCTCACCATTTTCATACCCATTCAACTTTAATCATGAGTGCCCTCATATTAATTTGTTCCAAAATAATAACAAAATAAATATTTAGTATCTTGATGCATTTTTTATTGGTGTAATATATGTCTTGCTAATAAAATAACATAGAATAGCAAGATACACCAATTTTATTGAAGCATGGTACTTTAGGTCCACAAATGTTTCTTTTCCTTTTGAGGATGAAAATGTCTCTTTAATATCGAGGATAAAACCATTGGGGCACTCAAAGTATGAGTTTTATTAATTCAAGACTTTCTCTTTATAAGCTAATTGATGGACAACATTTCATCAAATAACTGCTCGAACTTCAAGTTGAGGCAAAATTTGATTCTCTGAGAATCTTCGTCATATATTTGGTATAAATATACCAATTTTCTCATGAAAGCTCTTCAATAGGCTCTTTTACATCAAAATATATATTGGGATATTAACATATCCTCACATTATAAGATTTGGACTAATATAATTGTATCACATTCTTTAAGAATGCTTTCATCTATACAAAGATCTTTGTAATTTGATCGAATACATTTCTTGGGATTTTAAATTGCATGCTTTTTTACATAAATATCACTATCAAATGATCTATAAGGGTATATTATTATCACATTCATAAGACGCATATGAAGTTCTTTTAGAAAATTATAGGCTCGTAAATATAATTGCATCCACCACAAGAGAATATATCTCTTTATTATTTCAATTTCAAAGTATAACTGCATAGTGCACTAGCCCATTCCCTGCTTATGTTATCCAAGTTAAAGAGTTTAAGTGCTAGCCAACTGATGGTACATTCCTTGAACTTTTTAAGCAACATGGGATTGTTTCATTACGCTCCACCTCAATCCCATATATACACAAAGATGTATTGACCTCCATGGTCTAAAAATTTCACATGTTTAATGTGAATTTGATTGCCTAGATTGCGTCTTTTTATTTTGGCCAATCATTTATATGTCGACATTTTTGAATGAACTTCTTATTCAAGATCTTCACTTATATTGATAAGATCAGTAGCTACTGTATATTCAAATATTTGATCATGATCAATTTCTTTTTGGTTTCATTCTTTTTTCAGTAGTAATATAACTGAGCGAGATCTCATTATTCTCAATATTTTCGATATGCATATCATATTGAGGTACCTGATACTCTTTTGGAGTAATTTTGTCTCAGTTATTTTCTACTTGTTTTTGTGTTTTGACATCTTTAGGATATCAAAAACTTTCAAAATGCCAACTTGCTTTATTTTGCTCACTTACCATGTAATAAACTTATTTTAATAACATTACTTCAAATATGAGCATTTAAAGCTGGTATTGTGACTCAGTCACTTTTTTCTAAAACTGAATACATATTTACAAATAAATAATTTTATGAACTTTTTGTTCATATTGAGTATGCGAGGATTAATATTTGATGCATTCCATAGAAATTCTCATTGATCCATCTTTTATTTTTTTCTCCCCTTGATGCTGAGAACTTTATTTCAACAATTAGCAATAAATGCTATAAAAACAACTCCAGTCGAAGATTTAAAATATTCAACAATTGACAGAGATTCGAATATACGTTCAAATTTTCTTTGTAAACGCATCTTTGTGTGCTATGGTGGAGCATTGCACCATATATTGCGCACTCATATTTGAAAAGATGAGATATTTTGGTTGTTGACCAATGAAGAGTATTTATAATAAGCAGTTGGTCTAAATGCTGCCACATATGATATAATGTCCCCAAGCAAAATGAGGTAATCTTGTAAATAATGGTCTAGTTTTCACTACAGGCGATTAATAAAAGATTTTGCTAAACCTATATATATCCCCTTGAATCCGTTCTAGAAGTATATACGATTCAATATCAACTTTATTTGGGGATTGTCTTGTATAATTATTTTTCTTTGGGGACAAGCAGCACATGAAGATTCATTTATAAAAGAATTTTTTGATTCTTTAATGGGTGTTTATGTCAAATTTTAAGAATTTTTCTCATCGGTTTTACACAAATATGACGCAAGTGGTCATGCCAAGAAACAAACAGTTCTTGGATCAAATAACATCTGGTTATTTAGAATATTGAAGTCCACTAGACTCACATAAACCAGAAGATAATAATGACAATTTTTCTCATGGTATGCCTTTTACAAGCAATAATCGACATAATATAGAGATAATTTTCTTTTCTTTCATATGTGGTCTCAATATGAAAACAATTCAAACATATATCTCTCAAATATAATAGATCGCTTTATGATCTACTAGAATACAAATCATTGCTTATTTTAATTATGTTTATTCAGTAAATATAATACACGTTTTCAGAAACCTTCAATAGTTTACATAGGCTTTTCAGGAACCTTCAATTAGATGTCTAATAAATCTTTATTTCTTTAAAGAAATTATAAATAAATTAAAATATATAGTAAGAGGAAGTACTAAACATCAAAATAAAAAATAACATAATACTAAATGTCACAGTATAAATACTGTGACGCCTGAGCTTTTTACCATACATTCACTTACTATTGCATCCCTTAGTTGTGCATTTCTTTTATGATCTATTTACTATTTTTTGTGATTACTATTCCTTTCGTTTTTCAACCTCTTAATTATTTTGAGTTAGCATTTTTATTAAACCATATTAATCATAGTAGGAATGAGAAAAATATGCCTTTCGAGCGATTAGTGTGTAAAGCCTTTATTTAGAAAATGTTTTATTGAAACTATTGGGTAGTGTTACGCAACTAACTTAGAGTTTTAATTAGCTAGCATACATTTCTTCACTTTAGACTCGTTTAAAGCGAAATACGTGCATTTTAGTGGACCACTTAAGCACCCACTTGACCCCACCTTTAATAAAACTCAACCAACATACAATTTAGCTCATAACTTAGCAAAGAAAAAAAAATAAAAGCTGGAATCTACTGTAGCAGGGCCGAAAGCCATAAGCAGCCACAAGGAAGAGATTTTGATCTTCAACTCTTCAATCCAAGCCTCTCCAAGTTTAGGGTGTTTGCTAGTCTCCCGAGAGCTCTTGTGCGCATTGGTGAGGGATTCATGACTCTTTTTGCATATTTAAAATTGTTGCTCATTTCTTGATTTGTTAGAAATGTGATCAAATACTATTGTAATGCTTATCTATGTTATTATACATTGTATATAGATGCTAGAGAACACATTTAAACCATTAGAACGCATTTTAAACGGTTGGAATCGTTATTTTGATCTTTGAGGTGAATAGTGACGAGATTTATAGGGTTTTGTGTAATTATGCGTATTAGCTTGAATCAATGCTTCTAATAGATGCCTTAGGTGCTAATGAATGTAGTTTAATAGCCCCGTGCACTCAAATTTCTCTAAACTTGCATAGAACGTGAATTAGCCGACTTTAACAAAGGGATTTCGGGGTTAATGCTAATCCGGGTGGATTCGGGCTTCACTTTTAGTATTCTTAGGCTACCTAGGTGCTATAGAAGCTTTGTCAACCCTTGTTTGAAGCCCGGTTGAGGTATGTGTAGTTCAAAGCTATAAGAGGAAAATTGGAGCTTTTGGGGTAATTGCGGGCAATTGCACGTGTTTGAGGTTTGTAAGGGTGCCTTAGGGGTTAATTAGAAGATTGGTATAGTTTCCCCTTGAAATTGAAATATTAACTTTGATTTGGAAGGAAAATAGCTTGAATAATAAAGGGGTTAAAGTGCAAATTCAGTTGTTTCTCGCTTCTAAGACCATGGCATGACTCCTTGTGTGTTTAAATATGGTTTCTAGTTGTTTTGGAGCTTTTGGTATAGTTCTATGCTTATCTTGAATATGCTTCTTTGTAAAACTGCTTAATTGCATGTATAAATTGCTTCTATTCTAACTACTTCGAGGTCAACCTACTTTGTTGATCCTCCTATGTGATATTGCTTATATTGTTGCTATTGTCTTGCCATTGTTAAGTGCATTGTATAGTGGTTGCGCAACCATAGTGTCAGGGGCGGATGCGTTGAATATCGGCTGGGCGGCAGAGGGCTTGCCAGTGGATATTCAAACTCCATGCCCTAGCCCCTCATTCGCCTGGTCCGGAGATTGCCAGGGGATGTTGGGTCGTAGGATTATCGGGGTATATCCGGAGTACACCCACTGGAGTGTTTGGGGTTATGTCGGCTTATCGTGATCGAGATCGTAGTTCGTGGATCATGAATGAAGATCAAGTGAAGAATTGGAGTGTGGGGTTAAGTGAATGTACCCTTTTTAATGTGTGGTATTTGATCTTTAACATTCTTGTTGAGTTTCATTGCTATTAATGTTCAAATATATTACTTGTTGCATTGCACGCCCCGGGAGACCTTATCCCTCACTGGGCAACAGTGTTGCTCGTACCTCGATATCATGTTTCAGGAAGTGCTAAGGGTGATCCCCAGCTAGTTGATGTGGTAGTGGAAGAGGAAGAAGTGCAGGCCGAGCCTTTGCCCTAGTTGCTGTGTGTTGTTGTCTGAGGTAGATGTGCTTTCTTGATGTTGTTTGGGCACTTGTAATATATTATTATGATCTATTTTGTAGCCTAGGGCTATGTATATGTGTTGTTGTTGCAAGTTACAAATAGTTAGTTGTAGTAGTAGACTTGGGAAACTATGGCTTGTAATAACTTTTAAATTCTTCTTTTAATTCTTGCATGCTTGGGGGTGTATGTATAGATGTATGTTTGGTTTCAACTTCTAAGATTGTTCTAATGTTATCATCGAATGGTATGATAAACGGTTTTATGAAGAAGTTAAGTTGGATGAATGCTTGTGAAAATTTGAATTACTGGTTGCTTCAAGGCTCGGATGGCCTTGAACTTTTAAACTTTAATTATAAAAGCTTGTCTTAGTATATTGTGGCTATTTGAGTATTTACAGGTTTTCAAAATGTCTGCGGTACAGAGGAGACTATGTCCGTATATTGGGTCCAGCCTTAACCTTTAGCGTGGGGTTGGGTCGGGGCGTTACATTTAGGTGGTATCAGAGCTATAGATTGCATGAAGACGGGTTAAATTTCTCGGTCTGTGGGTAGGGGTCTGCTATGTGATTTTGTGATTGCATGAAACTGTAGTTCTTTAATTTGCCTAAGTGAAATTTGAATTGGAAATGAACATGCTAGTATGACAATGGAATGCGAAAGGTCTTTAAGAGTTGATGTTTGAAAGTGAAAAGTCTAGAATGTCAAGCATGATTAAGTGACTATGAATCTCTTGTATATGAACATTCTTCTAATGTAATATGTGACTTATGTGGATTTATTTGAACTTTTTCCTATGTGCTTTACCTGTAATTTATGTAAATGCCTATCATAATACTTTGCATTCTAGCTCTTTGAGATGAGGAGAAGGGGCAGACCGGGGAAAGAGCCGGAAGAAGCTCCTAGGCAGGGTGTACCGGGAGAAGGTGAAGGTGTAGCAGAGGATACACCACCACAGGGACCAGAACCCAGCACTGCACAGATTCTGGCTACTATGGCTACTGCTATGAATACCATTGCCCAGTTCGTAACTCAGCAGGGTTAGACAAGGGCTACCAGAGGTAATCAGGCTGCCAGAGCCGAGGGTAGTGGTGCTACTGGAGTTAATTTGTATGACAGATTTTTACATCACGGGGCCTACAGCTTCTTTGGAGAACCTGATGATATGAAGGCTGAATTGTGGTTGAGGAAGTTTGAAAGGGTGGCTGCAATTCTCGAGTGCAGTGATGAGAGAAAAATTACCTATGCCACATTTCTTCTGGAGGGTGACGCTGAGGAGTGGTGGCGTACTATTAGTAAGAAATGGGAAGCTGAGACAGTTCAACATTCGTGGGTTGACTTCGTCCGAGAATTCCGAGATAAGTATATATCAGTGGTTGCTCGTTAGAGACGTCAAACAGAGTTCATAGCTTTGAAACAGGGAAATATGACAGTAGATCAATATGAGGCTGCTTTTACTAGGCTTTCCCGTTATGTGTCGGCTTTAGTACAACCAGAGGATATAAAAATGTAGAGATTCATTATGGGATTAAGGAATGATATTATGCTAAATCTGTCTGCGAATGATTACCCTAACTATGCTGCAGTAGTCAGAGCTGCCTCGAGGTATGAAAAACACAAGGCAGACGTGTTGGCAGAGACTAGTCAATCGAGTAAATGGCAGTTCCAGTCTCAGAGCCAGGGGTACCAGAGACAGACTATTCCAGTTGGGCAGAGTCTACAGCCGAGGCAAACACAGAGTTATACAGGGCCTGTTCAGACTCAGTTGCACCTAGCCCAAAGTCAGAGTCAGGGGCAGACCCGATCAGTAATGGTTCATTTTCAGCAAGGTAGTTCAGTTACCTCTTCTTATAGAGCTCCTGCGGGAGGCACTGCTGCAAGACGTCACCAGCAGTGTAGCTTCTGTCAACGCCAGGGTCATACTGAGGAGAATTGTTGGAAGAGATTGGGCCAATGTACCGGATATGGCAGTGATCAACACAGGGTTAGAAACTGCCAGAAATTCAAGAATACTAGGGGTCATACATCTGGTCAGGGCAATCAGACCAGGGCGTCAGCTGCAGCACCAGTCCCACGGGGTCAGGCCCGAATATTTGCCTTAGATGCAGAGGAGCTTCCGGATACGACTACTGTAGTAGAAGGTACTTTTCTTCTTAATGATCAATCGGTTAAAGTTTTAATTGATTCCGGGGCTTCGCATTTATTTATTACACCTACATGTGCACGAAATGCTAAGTTGAAACATGATAAATTGTTGCATGATATTGTGGTTTATACACCTATGGGGCCGAAGTTTGTCACCAAATCTATTTGCAAGGCATGTAATATTTGTACTCAAGGTTGTGTATTTCCTGCCGATTTAATTATTCTACCTTTCTGCGACTTTGAAATTATATTGGGGATGGACTGGTTAGGTAGATATTATGCTCAACTTGATTGTAGAAAGAAGATTGTGAAACTAGAAATGCCCGACCAGCCCGTACTTGAAATAGTTGGTAGTAGAAAATCTACCGGAACTCCTATCATATCTTCTATTAAAGCATCAAAAATGTTAGGTAAGGGTTGTAAGGCTTACTTTGCTTATTTGATTAATCAACCTGGTGATCAATTGAAACTGAATGATGTACCTATCGTGAGAGATTTTCTGGGGGTGTTTCCTGAGGGGTTACCTGGTTTACCACCTGATAGAGAGATAGAGTTTGTGATCGACTTATTACCAGGGGCTACGCCTATCTCTAGGACTCCGTACAGAATGGTTCCACCTGAGTTACAAGAATTGAAAATTCAGTTGCAGGGTTTACTTGAGAAGGGATTCATTCAGTCGAGTTCTTCACCTTGGGGTGCACCAGTCTTGTTTGTTAAAAAGAAAGACGGATCTCTTCGGTTATGCATTGATTATCGGGGTCTTAATCAAATAACTATCAAAAATAAATATCCATTACCTTTGATTGAGGAATTATTTGATCAGCTGCAAGGTGCCAGGGTATTTTCTAAATTCGATCTGAGGCAGGGCTATTATCAATTAAGGATTAAGTCTGATGATGTTCCCAAAACTGCTTTCAAAACTATGTATGGTCATTATGAGTTTGTTGTTCTGCCGTTTGGGTTAACTAATGCTCCTGCCGCATTTATGGATTTGATGCTGAGAGTATTCCGCCCATATCTGGATCAATTTGTGGTTATTTTCATTGATAATATTCTTGTCTATTCTAAATCTGAGGCAGAACATGAACAGCATCTCAGAATTGTGTTGCAGACTCTTCAGGAGCATCGATTATTTGCAAAGTTTAGCAAATGTGAGTTTTGGTTAAGGCAAGTCACTTTTTTGGGCCACATTATTTCTCAGGATGGAATTTTTATTGATCCAGCAAAGATTGAGGTTGTCATGGCATGGAAATGGCCGGAGACTGTTACAGAAATTCGCAGTTTTCTGGGTTCAGCGGGTTATTACAAAAGGTTTGTCAAGGATTTCTCTAAAATTGCTGGACCTTTGACTCAATTCACTCGGAAGAAGACTGTATTTAACTGGAATGAGAAGTGTAAGGCTAGCTTCCAGGAATTGAAGAAGAGATTAACCACAACTCCTATTCTTGCCCTACCTGAGGGTACCGATAATCTGGTAATCTATAGTGATACTTCTAAGGAAGGTTTGGGTTGTGTATTGACGCAGAATGGAAAAGTTATTGCCTATGCTTCCAGAAAATTGAAACCTTATGAACTTAATTACCCGACGCATGATCTTGAGCTTGCAGCTATCATCTTCGCATTAAAGAAATGGCGTCACTATCTTTGGGGTAATAAATTTGAAATCTTTACTGATCACAAGAGTCTGAAATCTCTCTTTTCTCAGAAAGAGTTGAATATGAGGCAGAGGCATTGGTTGGAGTTGTTAGAGGATTATAATTGTACTATCAATTATCTGCCAGGTAACGCTAATATTGTTGTTGATGCTTTAAGCCGAAAGGCTACAGTTGTTAGTCTAATCATAAAAAATTGGGAGTTCATAAAGGAATTATGTTTATGGAGGCTCAACACTTCAGATTCTGGTATTCAATTTGTAAGTTTGCATATTCAATCTCTTTTATTATCCAGGATTGGAGAGGCTCAGCAAGCTGATCTGCAATTGATGGAAATCTTAGAAAAGTTGAAAGGGGGAGAGTTGGATTTCAAATTGCACGATGATGGTATTCTTAAGTTCAAAGGCATAATTTGTATTCCTTCTGAGACAACTTTAAAGAAAGAAATTCTTGCAGAGGCTCATAATTCTAAGTATACTATCCATCCAGACAGTACTAAGATGTACAGGGATCTAAAACAGAACTATTGGTGGAACAACATGAAGAGAGAGATTGCTGACTATGTTACTAAATGTCTTACATGTTAGAAAGTTAAAGCTGAACATCAGAGACCGACAGGGTTGTTGCAGCCGTTGGCCATTCCTGTTTGGAAATGGGACCACATTACCATGGATTTTGTGTCAGATTTACAGCGGTCTTCGAGAGGTCATGATTCAGTCTGGGTTGCTGTGGATAGATTGACCAAAACCTCTCATTTTATTGCTACAAAGAAACCTGAATCTCTTGACAAGTTGGCTGAAATTTATGTTGAGAATATTATCAGACTTCATGGGATTCCCAAGAGTATTGTGTCAGACAGAGATCCCATATTCATATCTCAGTTCTGGTAGAAGATTCAGAAAGCTTTGGGCACGATATTGAGCTTCCGTACATCTCATCATCCTCAAACTGATGGACAATCTGAAAGAACTATCTTAATACTTGAGGATATGCTTCGAGCATGCATTCTGGACTTCGGTAAGAGTTGGGAGAAATACTTACCTCTCGCAGAATTTGCTTATAACAACAGTTATCAAGCTACTATCAGTATGGCACCGTATAAAACTTTGTATGGGCGTAAATGCAGATCTCCTTTATATTGGGATAAAGTTGGAGAGTTGAAATCTATTGATCCTACTTTATTGTCAGAGATGAACAGAATGATTGATAATGTTCAGCTTATCAGAAAAAGAATGCTTACAGCACAGAGTGGGCAAAAGAGTTATGCAGATAGACGCCGTCGTGATCTGAAATTTACCGTAAGGGATCGGATATTTCTGAAAATTTCTCCTCGTAAGGGCTTGATTCGGCATGGCAAGGGACGTAAACTCAGTCCTCGTTACGTGGGACCATTTGAAGCAATTGAAACTGTTGGTGAATTGGCTTATCGACTAGCTTTGTCTCCTAGCCTGGGCAGAATTCATGATGTCTTCCATGTTTCTATGCTTCGGAAGTATCAGCCAGATCCTTCTCATGTTCTTGAGCTCGAGCCACTAGAGATCAGTGAAACTTTTACCTATACGGAGAAACCTCTTCGAATTGTCGATTGGAAAGTTCAGGGGCTGAGAACTAAAAGTATTCTGATGGTTAAAGTTCTGTGGGATCATCATGGGTTAGAGGATGCTACCTGGGAAAGAGAGGATCAGATGCGAGATCGATATCCAGAGTTATTCACCAAATCATGTAAGAATTGCGTGGGCGCAATTAGTTTAAGGGGGAGAGGATATGACGCCCAAGCTTTTTACCATACATTCACTTACTGTTGCATCCCTTAGTTGTGCTTTTCTTTTGTGTTCTATTTACTATTTTCTGTGATTACTATTCCTTTCGTTTTTGAACCTCTTAATTATTTCGAGTTAGCATTTTTATTAAACCATATTAATCATAGTAGGAATGAGAAAAATATGCCTTTGAGCGATTAGCGTATAGAGCCTTCATTTAGAAAATGTTTTATTGAAACTATTGAGAAGTGTTACGTAACTAACTTAGAGTTTTAATTAGTTAGCATACATTTCTTCACTTTAGACTCGTTTAAAGCTAACTACGTGCATTTTAGTGGACCACTTAAGTACCTACTTGACCCCATATTTAATAAAACTCAACCAACATACAACTTAGCTCATAACTTAGCAAAGAAAATAAAAATAAAAGCTGGAATCTACTGTAGCAGGGCCAAAAGCCATAAGCAGCCACAAGGAAGAGATTTTAATCTTCAACTCTTCAATCCAAGCCTCTCCAAGCTGGGAACAAGTAGTTTAGGGTGTTTGTTAGTCTCCCGAGAGCTCTTGCGCACATTGGTGAGGGATTCATGACTCTTTTTGCATATTTAAAATTGTTGCTCATTTCTTGATTTGTTAGAAATGTGATCAAATGCTATTGTAATGCTTGTCTATGTTATTATACGATGCATATAGATGCTAGAGAACACATTTAAACCATTAGAACGCATTTTAAACGGTTGGAATTGTTATTTTGATCTTTGAGGTGAATATTGATAAGATTTCTAGGGTTTTGTGTAATTATGCGTATTAGCTTGATTCCATACTTCTAATAGATGCCTTAGGTTCCTATGAAGGTAGTATAATAGCCCCGTTCACTCAAATTGCTCTAAACTTGCATAGAACTTGAATTAGCCGACTTTAACAAAAGGGTTTCGGGGTTAATGCTAATCCGGGTGAATTCGGGCTTCACTTTTAGTATTCTTAGGCTACCTAGGTGCTATAGAAGCTTTGCCAACCCTTGTTTGAAGCCCGGTTGAGGTATGTGTAGTTCAAAGCTATAAGAGAGAAATTGGGGCTTTTGGGGTAATTGCGGGCAATTGCACATGTTTGAGGGTTGTAAGGGTGCCTTAGGGGTTAATTAGAAGATTGATATAGCTTCCCCTTGAAATTAAAATATTAACTTTGATTTGGAAGGAAAATAGCTTGAATAATAAAGGGGTTGAAGTGCAAATTCAGTTGTTTCTCGCTTCTAAGACCATGGCATGACTCCTTGTGTGTTTAAATGTGGTTTCTAGTTGTTTTGGAGCTTTTGGTATAGTTCTATACTTATCTTGAATATGCTCCTTTGTAAAACTGCTTAATTGCATGTATAAATTGCTTATGTTCTAACTACTTCGAGGTCAACCTACTTTGTTGATCCTCCTATGTGATATTGCTTATATTGTTGCTATTGTCTTGCCATTGTTAAGTGCATTGCATAGTTGTTGCGCAACCATAGTGTCAGGGGCAGATGTGTTGAATATCGGCTGGGCGACAGAGAGCTTGCTAGTGGATATTCAAACTCCGTGCCCTAGTCCCTCATTCGCCTAGTCCGGAGATTGTCAAGGGATGTTGGGTCGTAGGATTATCAGGGTATATCCGAAGTACACCCACTGGAGTGTTTGGGGTTATGCCGGCTTATTGTGATCGAGATCGTGGTTCGTGGATCGTGAATGAAGATCAAGTGAAGAATTGGAGTATGGGGTTAAGTGAATGTATCCTTTTTAATGTGTGGTATTTGATCTTTAACATTCTTGCTTAGTTTCATTGCTATTAATGTTCAAATGTATTACTTGTTGCATTGCACGCCCTGGGAGACCTTATCCCTCACTGGGCAACAGTGTTGCTCATACCTCGATATCATGTTTCAAGAAGTGCTGAGGGTGATCCCCAGCTAGTTGAGGTGGTAGTGGAAGATGAAGAAGTGCAGGCCGAGCCTTTGCCCTAGTTGCTGTGTGTTGTTGTCTGAGGTGGATGTGTTTTCTTGATGTTGTTTGGGCACTTGTAATATATTATTATGATCTATTTTGTAGCCTAGGGCTATGTATATGTGTTGTTGTTGCAAGTTACAAATAGTTAGTTGTAGTAGTAGACTTGGGAAACTATGGCTTGTAATAATTTTTAAATTCTTCTTTTAATTCTTGCATACTTGAGGGTGTATGTATAGATGTATGTTTGGTTTCAACTTCTAAGATTGTTCTAATGTTATCATCGAATGGTATGATAAACGGTTTTATGAAGAAGTTAAGTTGGATGCATGCCTGTGTGAATTTGAATTACTGGTTGCTTTAAGGCTCGGATGGCCTTGAACTTTTAAACTTTAATTATAAAAGCTTGTCTTAGTATATTGTGGCTATTTGAGTATTTACAGGTTTTCAAAATATCCACGGTACAGAGGAGACTTTGTCCGTATATCGGGTCCAGCCTTAACCTTTAGCGTGGGGTTGGGTCGGGGCGTTACAAATACTCTTGATCATGTTAAGAGCAAAATAAATGTCTAGTGTGTAACATGAATATAGTATCATTCTAATGTAAATTATACAATAAGAATGATGAAAACATTAATAGAGAGTATACTTATGCACAATCTATATGTTAAACAACTAAAAACTCATATGCATCTCATAATATAATATATCAAGCCTTATATATTGTTGGAACAAAGTCAAAATTATTGAGTATGCTAAAAAGAATTAGATGCGAGTATAACAAAATTCGATGTCAATTTCAATTCATATAAATAAATTATTTTATATTCAGAAGACATGTAATTAAAGAATACATTTAACTAAGTACATGAGTCAACTTTTCAATTTTACTAATTGTACTTAAATCACTCTTCAATTTATAATTTAGCATCATATTTTTAAGATTTGATGTATTTTATAAATATAATCAACTATATTCAAAATAAAACCAACAAGTATTATATAATGATTATACTTCATTTTTTTTGTTCAATTAAAAAAATTCCTTATGAGAAATAGTAATACTTAATAAAGTTCAACCATTATATGAAATACATATGTTTCATACCTAAACACAAATAAAAACTTATTTGATTGCAATGTCAATATTGTCTACATGTACATACCATGGTGTAATAACTATACAAATTAATTCTCAGTATTGAGATCCCAATATCCTTTCCTTCTCGAAGTTAGAGAATTTCAATAATTTAATAACATACTTGGATGAGAAATTCTAAAATATAAGATAATACTTCTACTTCTCATATAGTTAAGATATGCTAAATAGAAGTGATATCTAAAAAGCAAAATTTTATCACGACTTTAAAGCATGAGATGGTGACAATTGACCATCATATCGTATAGAGTCTACATGCACACAAGTGTGTAACTAATAAAGAATTAAACAATTTGTGCAGATCTTAATATTAAAAAACTGATAATATTAAGAAAAAAAAAATAACATAAAAATTCGGTAGATGTTAACAAGACATATGACAAGTATATGTCTAATATTTTTTCAAGTCACATTATTACCAATTATTAGAATTTCTTTTTTAATCTTTCCTTTTTTTCATGTTCTTCTTGATTATTTTCTGGCTTTCTAGGACTCAAGTTATATATGACCATCATAATATTTATAATCATATCTTTGACAGTAAGATGATATATCATTCACTTCAGGAATGGTTATAAACCAATTGGCATAATGGATGATATTTTTGTCAAAATTTATTATTTCGTTCAAAGGATGTGATAACAAACTCAAAATATTTTTTTCAAAACTATGCTCTCAATATTGTTAATATAGGAGCATATTCAAGGCACCAAAAGTATAATATACTTCTATCTAACATATCTTCCACTTTCATGTTCTTTCCGCATACTTTAAATTGTAGAAATAATTATTTTGATTGCGGAATCATACTCGCTTGTAATGTTAAAATCCTACAATTGCAAGTAAATTCATTCATAGCGAGTTTTGGAAGATTTATTGTCTTATGATGGTCATATATTTCTTCTCGAATTTTGTGAAAGGATATATGTATCCTTTATTATAATATATTTAGGCTTTTAGCCTTTATGGAGATAATGATGAACAAATATAATTATTTTATCGCAATCCTTCAAGGATGTGTGATTTTCTTCTTAAAATTATTTCTCCAAAATTTTATCCATATGGATTTTAACCTCAAGGGGTTTACGAATATGTATTATTGCATGATATATCAAAAGCAACGAACTTTAGGTTCGTGACCAAATGGATTTAAATATGAACTTTTCAGGCAATTTTTATTGCTCAATATTATGAAACAACGAACTTTTGGTTCATGAGATTTGATATCATGAGACATATATTTCAAAATAAAATTGATAAGAGAATTAAAGAAAATTTACTGATAGTCGCAATACGAAATATCTTCATGTTGTCAACAATACTTTTTCTTCACAACTTTCATATTTGTCTCTTCCTTTTCTTACCTCTAATAATGATAGAGACTATCGTGCTGATAATGTGTTATAAAACTAGAGAGAAAATAGAAGATACAATAAAAGAAAGAGAGAAATATAATGGAGAGAAGGAGAGAAGAAACTTATATTGAATTTCTTGATGTGTCATATTACAACATAGAGAGCTCTATTTATAGAAAAATATAACTTGTTCTCCAAGTAATCCGTAAAGGGTTTTTATATTCATGAGTTTTATTTTTGGGCTCCAAAACTAACTTATGAACCAAACAATGAATATTCACATATATTATTGGAGTGTCCAATATTTAATTGGATTTAAGATTGGTATTGTTGGAGCTTTAATTCAATCCAAGTCTAAAGTTTGGGACTGACCCAAAAACTAACCCTGAATTTGTTTTGTTTCCTATAAATAAGAGGCTATGCAAGATAGTTTTGCTAGTACAAGTAATGTCTTCTTCATAGCAAATAGATTTCTCCTAAAATCTAGTAAAGGTTTTACTAATTATTTATCCGAGATCTCGTGTGGATATTATCGAGGTATTGTCGAGGCTTCACACTTGGAGAGATTAGATTACATCATGTTACCGAATTTAGCATCGTTGAGGTAATTCTAAAATTCTTCTTATGTATATTTAATGTGATTATTTATGTATGAGTATTAATTGCGTAATTAGTCATAAACAAATATGTAAATTAATTCAGTTGTGCATGAAATTTTTTAAATATCACGTATTTTATCTTTAATTTTAAACTTTTGCAGTTAAAGTTGACTGGTTTACCTAGCCTAAGGATGTACTTGCCAACGATATCAATATCATCTTCCTGCCTTACTTTTTGACAACATTGATCTAGCATAAACCATGCTTTGAACTTTCAAATGATTCGCAAGGTTCTCCACACTGTATAGCAATCGACGTCAAATTCTTGACTAAATTAGTATATGTATTAGAACTTACAGTTATATTCAGAAGTTTAATAGTTGATGGTTGAATTTCGCTAAAAAATTTAGTAATCAAATTTCGTCAATTAAATTCTATCATTATTAGAAAAAAAAATCAAATGATTCTATTATTTGGGGAGTAACTATTACTCATTTTTTTCAAACTATAAAAATCAGACAATGAGCAATGAGTTCTTGTAAAGCTCCTTCATGTATAGATGTGAAGGCAGACTCAATAGAGTTAGTTGGATGAGTGACTAACTTTCTAGAGATGGTTACAGAAACTTCTAAGCCTAAGACTCAAATGGAAACTTTTCCTAGATCCATTAAGATTCTACACCTATGTTTCCACCTAGTCATTTAATAGGACTCTTCTTTACTTCTTCGAAATCTTCAATCAAGAGCTTTGACTAAGGGCCGAGGTACTCTATGGCGTGTGGAGGCTCCACCAATTTCGAAAATACGTATATTTTTAATTTATGTTAGGTCTAAGAAATTGATTTAGTTTTATTAAAAAATATTATTTATATATGAATATTAAATTTAGATCTATTCTCTTTAACTTAATTTTTTTTTCAATTGAAAATCTTTAGTTTGAATATATGCACTATTACCTCATTTTCTCAACAAAGTGAATATTTTGATAAAAAGATAATAATTTGTTATTTCGAGGTACTAGAAGTATATCAAAGTCAAGCCAATATGAGCTTTAAATTAATATTCACCTCGGTTTGAGCTCATTCAACATGAGCTTATCCGTGAACTTTGTTTGTAATTGGTTTGATACATTATCTTAAATGGCTGAAATTATCTGTAGCATAAAGATACATCCAAGAAATAGTCTAATTTTTTATTTTATTTATATTAGTGAAGAAAATATATGACATAAAATGTAAAACATAGTGTTACTGATTGATAAGCAGTTTAGACACAAACCTTTAATTCTTATCAGTATATAATTATTGTTAAATAATTAAAGAAGATAAATTTCCCTAACAAAGTGTTTGAAAACCCTTATGGTGTGGCATTCATTTGATTTGTAATGAATTTCATGAGAACTTTGCATTTGCAAATGAATTCCCTTATTTAGAACTATAAACTCTTAATTCAAGATTTTATAAATATATTTATTGTTAGTATTCATTTTCTATCTCTATATCTTGAAACTTTATATAGAAAATTTTGTTCCATCATCAATATCACAAATCAATTTTAAAATTAAATGTAATTAAATAATATCAATGAATAAATAACTCGAATGAATAATTTGTGATTTTAAATGCATAACTAAGTATGTTAAGATTACCTGAAAAAAAGGATGGATGAATAAAAAAAACTTATAAATTGAGTTTCTAATTTGAAGAAAAAAAAGAAGTTTTGATTAAGAAATATGAAAAATAAGTTTATTTTGAAGAAGCTTGCAAAAATAATAAAAAATAATTATATAGGAAATAAGAGCAAAATATCAAACCTTCAAAAATTGACATCACTACGGGATAACATTCAACATCCAAATTGAAGCATTTTTTATATAAGACATTTCTAGTTATTATAAGTAGTATGCTTTTTCTATTTACTTTCTTTTTCACTTTCTTTTTTTTCTTTTGGTGTTTAGTCTCCACTTTTAGCATATACCTTTTGCGGTATAGAAGGTATATAATTAATGAAAAAACAAGAACATACACTGATAATGTATATGAAAGACGATCAAGAACAAATATGTTGTGCTTCTTCAGGCGCTAAATGTAGAAGCAGGAACATGGAAGACTTTTTATGTGTCATACTATACTAGTTAGCTCCCTGATCAATAATGTGAAGCTTTTTAGGTATATTCAAGAGTTGTGGAGTGGTCAGATAGTAATTGTGGCGAAAGTGTTTTAATGCAATTATTCATAATTATCAATAATCAAGAAGGCCAATTGTGATAGGCTCGTGTATTAAGCGTGTTATTGGACAAAAAATTCATACACTAGGTGATGAACGGATATATCATAAAATTTTTGGAAAAAAAAGAGAATATCATAACACTCGAGCATGCACAAGTAATTTCATACTTCAGACACATTTAAACAAAAACAAATCAAATTAAATTTTATTACACTAGATAAAAATGCAACGCAACTAATTATTATTTTTTAATTATTTCAACCTGATTTATAAATATAAAAAAAAAACTATTTTTACTTCAAGTATTTCAAGAATAAAGGCCAATGATTACGTTATTAGGGATCCAAATTCCTCTAAGGGCATTCTCAATGGAGTCTTCAAATACAAAAATTTCCTAATTTAGGTGGTTTTAGAGACTCCAGTCTCTAAAAATAACACTATTCATAGCAAAAGTACGTGAGGTCTACCACTTTTGGCTTAAAAGATGCCAAAATAGAGACCCAGTCTCTATTTTCTTCCACAAATTTGTTAAAAAAAATAGAGACTGGGTCTCTATATTGGCATCTTTTAAGCCAAAAGTGGTTGACTCCACGTACTTTTGTCATGAATAGTGTTGTTTTTAGAGACTGGAGTCTCTAAAAATACATAAATTAGGAAAATTTTATATTTTAAAGACTCCATTGAGAATAGCCTAAGTCCCATGATCCCACGTCTTTCTCGCATTTTTACATCAACATTTCCTGCAAAAACACACACATACGCAGACAGAGAATGTAGTAAAGACAAGGATTTGCATTAACCTTAAAACACATTAAACGGCCATTGTTTTGTGGGGTAAGAAGTTAAACAAATAAAATAAAATAAAACATTTACTATTGACCAACCCCTTTTTTTCTTTCATATTGACCAATCCCTTTGACCCCCTTCAAACCACTTCAACCGTTTCCAACCACCTAAAAAAAAAAAAACAAACAAAACAAAAAAAAAAAAAAGAAAAAAAGCCACAGACTTTACATAAAAAGAAAATAGCAATCTTTTTCCCTTTTTTTTGGTTTTTTTAACTTGTTTTTTGTTGGTCTCATTGAATCATTTGCCAGCAAAAGCCAGCAAATGATCTGGGTCCCTTTTGAACAATTATTATCGTGAAAATCTCATCTGGGTACAATGGGATTCAGCTAGTTGGTGCTGGTTTCAAAGCATTGATTTTTCTGAGTGAATTTTTCCAATTTTTATTTTTTTAAAATTTTTTTTGGGTGTTGATTGAGATAAGAATATGTGGAGGGACCCTGGAGCACCAGCTGATTCATTCTATCAGGTTAGGCCTGAATGTACTGATGTTCCAAAATCCAAGTTCAGAATCAAGGTTTGATTATGCTCCTTATCATCATTATTTGGTATAAAGATTTTTTTTTCTTTTTTTAATTGTGTTATGAATGTTGTGATTTGGCTGCTTTGATGAATGTTCCAAAATCCATAATCACGTTAAAAACATTGCGTGTTTTCCCTGCTTTGATGCTCAGCTATGTGTTCCCATCCCAATAATATTGTTAACGACATTGCAGAGATGTTTAGTACTTCTCTTTTTGTGATCATATTGGAGTTGAGTAATTAATAAGCAGTTACATCGTTGTGGTGTCATGGTGTCGATTGTAATTAATGCTATTTTTATAGATGGAGAACGTTGAAACAAGGTTTGATCCTTGGAAAGAGATGAATACCTGATGAAAGTCAATCATAGTCTGCGGATTATAGCTCTGTAAGTTTGATTTGAGAGACATTGTTTTCTGTGTGTCAAAACAATGCAATGCATCAAGGGTGTTGGAGAAATTGGCACAAATTATGTCTTTCTAGAATTAGAAATTCGTCTTTCCAACTTACGTAATATGTGTCTGTACGAGCATGGACAATTGTCCTAATGCATTGGCATAAGTGTTGCTCATTATGAATTGATGATTTCAAAGGACAGATATTCATATTTAATATTTCTTTCCCAAGAACTCACAGCTTCTTTTTTGTTCCCTACTGCATGATAAATCTTCCATCTCCAAGACCAAAGGAAAGATAGTTTTGAGGAAATACAGTTTGCGGTTGAAAGAGATGTTGTTGTACTTGGCTGCATGGAGTATGAAAAAGCAGGAGGAGAGCCAAAAGCCTGAAGATTGTGTGAACGAGTAGTTTATATTTGAGTTAGTTGGTGGAAAAAATAAATAAGTATAGCAAGGATAAATGTTGGCCTGATGGACATGGAGGCCATCATTTTGTTTTACCTTGGAAGTCAGTGATTCAAACTTATGGTTATTTCATGAAAAGATGTCATGCATTCTTTCTGTGGGTTTAGGTTGTCGAGCCTAGTGACTTGTATCAATTTATGAAAAAGGTTATGAGATAATTATTGTATGGTCTAAAAAGTTAATCAAAATGCCCTCAGCTCAAGGAGCCCTTGATACTGTGGAAGGCCATGCATCACGAGGTTACAGAGACAGCTCTGTTCTTTCTTATTACTAGACAATGATATTTTTCATGGGAAGGCTTCATAAATCTATGGGAAGTAAAAAATGGTAGATAATGATTCATCTCGCAACATGAACAGATTGAACTATTGGAGATTATGCATGGAGGTGGATGTCTTCCCCCTTGTGAATCTAGGGTAAATCATTTCTAGAGAAAATTTTCCTTCATATATTATTGAAACACTTTCGGCATAGTTCACCATACATCTCTTTGAAGTTCACTTTACTCATGGAAACTTTTTCTCCATAGTTAGGTATTTCTGCAAGTTCTTATTCCTGACTGGATTAAGCCGTGTATGAAAAGAGAAAAAGTGATAATTTACATAAGGATTCCTTTTGTCATCTTCAAATGGTGAGATATTTAATTAGTTGTATGAATGCAAAATTGATTGGTTTGAAGTGTCAGGTGAGTTTTTGTGATATAGCCTGTAATCATTGATGGACTAGCTGTAGTCATTTTTGGATCCGATTGCTATTTTCTCTCAATTTATTTTGATTTGTTCCCACTTGCAACTACTTAAATATTCACTATAATCAACTTATCCAGGGTGGAAAAACCTTAAGTGTGCGGAAGTGGCATGCTGCATTTAGTCCTGAAGGTTATCTTGATATTGGCAAAACTCTTCGTCGAATCTATCGTGGGGTAAGTTTTCTCTCGTACTATTAGAAAATTCTCATCTATGTTCAGATTTCATTGCTACTAGATTGATGACTATTCTATCAGCGGGCTGATCTTTGCCGTCTGTATACTAAGTGAATGATGGATTCAGCTTATGACATTCAAATTTGCTTCAGCTATCTCTAGAAACATGTTTCTCCACCTATCGGGAAAAGCTTGGTTTGGCTGGGTTTATCTCTAGAAATATGTTTGCATCCTCTTGGGTCTTCTCGTTTGAAACTGTCACAAGTACCATGGCTATAGCTGTTATCAGCATTACCTTTCTGTTCTAAAGATATATGAAGGTGCGACCATGACTTCCATAATTTTGTAATATATATTAATCAAGCTATCCGTGATGGTGAAGTAGTTTGATCCATCAATTTTTGTTAAAAATATCAAATCCTATAATTTATTTCCCATTGTTAAATAGTTTTGGCCTGTGTTGGTTAAAATCTAATCTACGAATCTCAAGCTCTCTAAAGACAACAAATTGCTCTAGAGTTCTCAATATATGCAATCATGGACATACTTTATCATTATATTGTTTTTCAATAAGAGTTGGACCATGTTGATTCAGTTATCAGGAGTGCCTCGCAAGTTCTGTGGACTAATACATAATTCCTGCATGGTGTGATAACAGTCAGTGTAGAAATATGTGAATGCTATGCAAATTTAATTGTTCTTTTGGCGGTATGTGAAAGTCAATTCTTTCTCCTTTAAGGAAGAGGACAACATTAGAAGAGAGCATCTGTTTTTATCAAACGACATACACCTTAGCGGGGCTCAGATATTTTCATAACCTGTCAGAAAGAACTTCCCTTAACAAGCATAATGGGAATATGTCTAGTTCCTTTAATTCATTATTCATGTTTTAAACTGTAAATACTAACAATCAAGTCTTTGATCTGAAATAGGGGATTCATCCTTCTATACGAGGCGAAGTTTGGGAATTTTTACTAGGTTGTTTTGACCCTAAGAGCACATTCGAGGAGCGAGAGCAAATACGGCAACTTCGAAGGTGTTCCACTATCCCCAGTCGATGATTAGGAAGAATATTTCTTAGTTTAGCAAGCATCCGAAGCATGTTTAATTGGATATCTATATTTCACCTTCCAATGACCTTGCTAACTGGACTTTTTGTAATAAAATAGTCAGGTTCACTAGCCGAATTGTGGTACTATCATGTAGAATAAGTTGCTAGTCTTGAAGCATCTTGCATGCATGATTGAACATTTCCAATATAGGAATATGGCTCATAACTGCAATATTGATCCTCAGAAAACAAAAATATGATATAGAGAAGAATAGTAAAGACATGGTCAGGACTTGAAACTATGCTAATATTGTTTGTATTATGTGTATCATGTGTCACTGTGCAAGGACCTATGTCCTTGCAGTGATCGGACCTGTCAACAGATTATAGCATATATTATATTCTCCTGTGGCACAGCTTTAGATATAAAACAAGGGATTCACATTGCTCTTCATTTTACTAAGATAGCCTCTCTTTTCTGATGATTTTGTAGTGAAATAATTTTTCATTTTTTAAAATAGTGTTACAGCTTCCTTTTCTTTTCTAAAGAAAATAAAATAGAAAAAATCTTAGAGGACTTGGCATTTAGCATTTCAAATGCATTCATAAGCTTCATATGGTAGACCAATGCAATGCCAACAATTAGAAATTTGCATTTTGCATATATCTTCCTTTGCACCCGTAAATTTATATGATTTTTAACAAGTTATAAAGATCCTGTTTTTTTCATTCTGCACGTGTTGTTAGATTGCCAATCTTCAGTAACCTGTAGGTCTGACTATTCTTTATCTTTTCTGGCTGGTGTATAATTTCAGGGCCCAATATGAAGTATTGAAAGAAGAGTGTCGCATCATGTTTCCCATGATAGGAAGTGGTAGATTTATTACTGCACCTGTAATTACTGAAGATGGTGAACCTATTCAAGATCCTTTAGTATTGCAAGAAGCAACTGCAGGAAAGGAACCAACTTCTTTACCTCAACAGAATGGTAAGACCAAAAAGTCCAAGCTTTCAATATTTGGTAGAAATCTGACTGAAGATTAAAGGAAAATATTACTTTTCCTCCTCCATCAAGATACTAATGGCTTGAATCTTGTGGTGCAGGCACTTTATACGGTTCTGTAAAAGAAACAGACAAGAAAATAATACAATGGAAACTTACCTTACATCAAATAGGTTTGTATTGATGCAAATCATTTTATATAGAAGTGTTTATGATTGAACCTTTTTATAGCCGTTAATGTTATGACCATATCTTTTACATCATGCGAAGAACTTATGGGAATCAGTATTTCATCTTCATGAATTGGTTTGTCAAAGTAATATTAAATATATTCTCAAATGAAAAATTCTAGTTCTCTTTTATTGCTTTGTATGAAAATATCTTGTTAACTAACTATTTTCATCAATTTTCTAATTTCTGGTATTCTATTTATATATTTTAACCTTCACCTTCAATTATTCACTATGCTAGGCCTCGATGTGGTTCGCACAGACAGGACATTGGTGTTCTATGAAAAACAGGAAAATTTGTCAAAACTTTGGGATATTCTTTCTGTCTATGCTTGGTTTGATGCAGATGTTGGCTACTGTCAAGGTTTGTCCACTGTAACTTTGACTAGATCTAATGCTAATTGTTCACTTCGTCCATCTCACATCTATACCTTAGTTTGTGCCATGCCTTGGTTGTATCCATAATTATCGAGTAAATGCTTCTAATAGTTGTTAAATCTGATATATATTTCACATGTGGTCTTACAAAATCATGGATTTTGCTTCTAAAAAAAGAATCATGGATTTGGTGTTGACTGTGGACATGTGATTCTCTTAGACACGACCTTCATTTCCTCAAGTAATGTACCTGTGGAAGAAGTCGGCCTGCTCATTACCTGCCACAAGTTGGCTTAGGAAGATCATTGTACATTTCTCTATCCCATTACATCACATAATCCCCTGCAATTTTCTCTTTGTATTAGCAACAGATTTTTGCACATGGAAGGAGCCATATTTTGGAGCCCCTACTCACCTTAAAACTTTACTAAAAATATGTATAATTTTGAGATATTTTTAGGCTGAAAATTGAATTTAGCCCCCATTGGAAAAAATTATCTATGTATAAGAATTAAGTTGTGTGCTTTTAGCCCCGCTAAATAAAAATCCTGGATCCGCCTTGTTCTCGCATTTCATTGATTTTTATGCTTCTACAGGCCTAAGTATATTAGGATCTCCTGATTTGGAATTAAGCCTTGATGCATTGCATATTTTTTATCATTTGCAAATACATGCTTGTCTGAAGTAAAATCTTCATCCATATGCTCTGCAGGAATGAGTGATCTTTGCTCCCCCATGATAATTCTTCTTGATGATGAAGCAGATTCATTTTGGTGCTTTGAACATTTGATGCGCAGATTGGTAAAATTATCATCCTTTATATTCTCCGTCATATGTTTTAGTATATTCTGTTAAGCATTTTCTCTATGTTTATTATGAACACTAAGTTTCAGTGGCTTATGGTTTCCCTTGTTATCTTGAAATTTTAAAGCGAAGAAATTTTAGATGCACAGAGAAGTCTGTTGGAGTGGAGGCGCAGCTGAGCGATCTAGCTTTAATAACTCAAGTTGTTGATCCTAAACTCCATCAACATTTGGGTATCATTGCCACTTATTTTCTTTGCATTTCTTAATTCGTATGCTGACTGTAATTTTACATTGGAATCTTTACTACATCATTTCCATTAGCAATTTTGCATATAGGTCATGTTCTGCTTCAGTATGCTACTCCATTAATTGAACAAGCAATTGCAGCTATTTGTTTGTTTTCCTAAATCTTTCTTATTTGGCCCAAAAACGTTCTTTGTCATGTATCAGACTGAAAATTTGGAGAACTGGAGATTTTGTATATATCTGATGAGTGATGTAATTCTTCTTTCTTCACTGGAACTTGAGTATCTCGGATAAACACATTCATTGCCAACCTTGAGTGCATCATGTCAGGGATGAACTTTTGATGAAGGTTTTGTGACAATACAATCAACTTTACCAAACTTTTAGATTTAATTTCTTTTAGAATTGGTCACCTGTGTATAAGTTGAACATCTCATACTATTCACTTTTGGTCACTGTTAAGCATTATGGAAGAGCGGTGAACTTGTACATATTTCTGACCAAAAAAAAAAATAGAACTGTTTGTTTTCTAACGGCAAGTGATGCTGTTCTGCACAATTTTGGATGAAACATTAGACTATGATAACAAATATGCAAGTGCTACATTAGGGGATTGAAGTGCTTCTCAAAGCCTGTCTTGCAATGGTCTTTGAAGACCATTATCTCGTTACTAAATATTCTCTACTCAAGAACAATGCATTATGAGATCTCTCTCATGCTTTTGCATCCATTGATAGAGCTCTGTGCTCTAAATAAGAATATAACACTGGCCTATTTCTGTCGTGTAATGCAGAGACCTTGGGTGGAGGCGACTATCTCTTTGCATTCCGCATGCTTATGGTTTTGTTCCGTCGAGAATTCTCATTTTGTGATTCATTATATCTTTGGGAGGTATAGATATCTTTCAAGTTTTATACTCCTGTCATATCCGCCAGATTTTTATAGAAGTAGAAATAACAATCAAGTTTTTCTTGCTATCATATAATTTATGGAAAAAAATGAATTGATACCTGTTAAATTCAACATTTTAAAGGTTAGAGAAGACTATATTGGCAAATTTTGATGTTGGAAACACTGTAAGCTCCATATAATCTTGATAAGAGTAAGAATTGGTCCAACAATTTCATGCTCGTGACCATTTATGGCACAAACCAGAAAACATGGCATTCTCCATTTTAATTGTCAATGAATTAGGTAATGTTCTTTCTGAATCTCTGTTTTGCATGATCATTGGCCTTATAACAGATGATGTGGGCACTGGAGTTTGACCCTGATTTATTCTCTTTGTACGATGACCCTGAAGCCGCCGCTGAAAAGCCTGAGGGATCCAAGGGGAAGCCAAAGTCAACACGTCAGTATGGAAAATATGAAAGAGAAAATCTGAAAAATAAAGCCGAAGATCCCCTCCCTATTTCAGTTTTCCTTGTAGCCAGCGTCCTGAAGGAAAAGAGCTCCAAGTTGTTGACAGAAGCTCGAGGAATAGATGATGTTGTTAAGGTCAGACTTCAATTATTCATAAATACGCTGCTGCTGAGACTTCAATTTAAGCAGCATTATTCCCAACAGATTAGATAAGCATTTGCAATAATTAAGAATAAGAGAAACTTTGCAGATTTCAACTGATATTAGATGCCACTTGTGGCTAGATCTTCAAATTGCTGATAAGAATTCTAGAATCCCAGAACTATTCACTTCATTGACTCGCTTAACAGAAATCTCTTCGTGAGAGGCCGGAGAACTTCAACTATGTTCGCAAAAAAAAAAAAACAGATCTTTTTCTTTCAATTCTTTTGGAATAGACTTGGCACAGGGGGGGTGGGGGGGTTGTTTGGATTTGCCTTGTTTTCCTTTTGTTCTACTTTTCCGTATGACTTGGCTCATTTGATTTTCGTCTTGTTTTTCAGATTTTGAATGACATAACAGGGAACTTAGATGCCAAAAAGGCTTGCAGTGGAGCTATGAAACTTCACAAGAAATATCTAAAAAAGGTATTATTTTACCTAGCTCTTTGTGTAAATTCTTTGAATTTTTATGTGTTTTCTCATCTTCTCGTCTTCTCGTCTTCTTTTCTTGTTTTTGTGTTTTTTCCCCTTCACGATCCTCCTAAAGAATTCTTTCTTTATCTAGTCCGTTTTACTTAGTGGTGTTTTAAATTTTATTGCAGGCCAAGAAGGTGTGACATTAAAGAAAATCGAGTTTTTCGTATGATGTGATTATTTTTTTTGATTTTCCCAAGCAAGAAAGGATGCTGCAAAGTTGCAACTTGATTTGGTGACAATTGTATTTGTATATGTTGACATTGTCTCATAGCTCATGAGTTTATGTCTTCAAAGAGCACATATAGCAAATGTAGGCAATTGTTGTATGTGAAAGCATTCTTCATTCTTTGTATACTAACCCATTCTTCAAATGATGTACAAAATCAAGCGAAATACAAAAAAAAATTGTAATTAAGTGTGTGATGAAATGCAAGGAAATGTGATTTCATTTCAAGTTTAATTTATGTCTATCTATGGTTCTTACTAAATGCTCATTTTTATCCATTTTTTTCTTTTATACAAGCATAGGTTAAGCCAAAATTACAAAATAATTAACCGAGTAGATGTTGCATCTCTTTTATTCTTTTGATGATAGGTAGTAAATGATATAGAATCATCAAACTTAGTTAATATGCTCCTTAAAATCGATTTCTCTAAATCCCATAATTCAATTTTTCATTCTTATACACAAAGGTTCATTTCTTTCTTCCTGAAAATTAAGTTTTTTAGATAATATTTTCACGAAGAGGATATTTGCAGAAAAAATCTTGTAATTAGTAGTCGTTCAAAACGACTGCCTCATGTATGATATAAAATGAAAAAAACATGAAAAGTGGAATAAAGATATCAAATGAAAATAAAATATTTTGGACGCGCTAATTAATTAATGCTTTTTCCACCAATAACTTGAGAAAGACTATATTAATATACTTGCTTGGTTGGCAAACTAAAATGAAGTGTTTTAGTATTAGATATTTGTGCGCCACACTCATAAAAAGTGAGATTCATCTACATATATTCTTGATTGATTATGTGGGTGAGAAACTCTTGAGTTTCACATTATCCTTTAACTCAGAATTCTGATTATCAATTTTTACATTATCCTTTAACTCAGAATTCTGATTACAATTAATAACTCACTACCCGACTACGATACCCTACCTATTCTTTTATTGCTTAATATGGGAGTTGCAATGGCTGAACCTCATCAACAATAACCCCACATCGTATAGGACCACTTTAAGGGCACACCATGAAGTCAAAACAATGGTTTTAAGCGTTAGCAAAAGCAGTTCACAACCTAACAAAAAATCAATGGAAGCGCGAAGCTCATGATCACCATTGTAGATTTGTAGCTACTATTCTTCTTGTTCTCTTGATCAGTCTTACTGAAGCAATCACCTTCAGAACCACAGTAACCACCACCACCATCGAGGAACCTCCGGCGGCTGAAAACCAGAGGATCACGGAAGAACGCCGCGAGCAGGTCCAGAGGCAGGAAATGCGCCACTGCGCGATGCATATGACTCAGCAGCAGCAGGAGGGCGGCCGCGGCTATGACGATCAAGTTGCTTTAACCATGGTCACTGACAATCAAGAGCAACAACAACACCTCAGGCAATGCTGCATGGAGATGCGAAACCTCGACGAGAATTGCCTCTGTGAGGCCATTAATTAGGGTGAGGATGCGGAGGATGCAGAGGATGCAGATGCAGGGTCAATGGCCATTGGCCAGGTCGCCAGATGCATGAAGGCATGCAGAAGGCTAAGTAGTACCTTCCGCGCATGTGCAACATGCATGAGCCCTCAAGAATGTCAATGGTGATGAATCGTCCAGATTTTATCGAATATATATTTAATGGTCCCTGTCTACAAAATTATTCAGTTGCTGGGGAATAAAGTGAGATTAGTAGGAAATAGAGTGCGTATTAATGTGAATTTTGTTGTTTCGGCTAGCACTTTAAATTTTGTAGACATGCCAAATGAATGTTATTGAAATAAAAGACGAATTTTATTTACTATAATTTTCTGTAATTAGGTTAAAATCGTGATTTAAACTTGAAATTTTAAATCATAACAAGTTGCTACTAAACTATTATATTCAACTATTAAGTATTCCATGCTAAGTAGTCACACATGAACAAACGAGGATGAAATAAATTTTTAAGTTTTAAATTTTATATTTTTTTTCAAGATATGTGATTATACCTTACCGGCCGATTATTTTGATTTTATAGTTATTCTTCATAAAATTAACCCGTAAAATATTATAATTCTAGTAATTCCAATTTTGGTCGAACATTTATTGAATTTAAATTCCTACTCGTTTTCATAATATCCATTAAATTCAAATCCTATCCACTTTCTATCCTCTCTATTGTTGAGGATAATAAATAATATAATAAAACTCTTTCTAATAATTTAAATTTTTAGATAAAATTGTCACTTAATATGGTATCAGAGACTAGATACTAAAATGTCATGAGTTTAAAACTCACCGTCACCCATTTAAAACATAGGTTAAAAAAAATATACGGACCCTATTTTTTTACTTTAGCGCTTGTTGCACACATTGAGGTGAGATCCACACACTGTGTCTATGACGTTTCTCAGACGTTTTGAAGGCTTTTCTAAACATATTTATGACATAATGAGCAGCGGACATAAATACTATGGTCAACATTCAATTGAAATTTTACTGAAATTAACGTGGAAAAGTTTGTAATACTATGTATCTAAATTTTCAATATACAAACAATCATATTATCGTTGCCAAATTGGTACAGACTTCTCATCGTCATAGTAAAGAAGAATTTATCTCTACACCATCATGCTACAATATCTGTTGCTGATCTTCATGGTTGCATCTAGTGCTTTCAGTATATATTACAACAAATAAATCTTAATAATCAGCCTAAGCTAAATAAACTATAATTTCTATACATAAAAGTTAACGCACCCTGCAACTTGTGGAGCCTGTCCCACTCAGCCGTATATATCTTACTATAACGTTTTCAAGAGTTTTTCATAATATAAAAAACAGCATAGGATATATGAAAACCATTCAGTCTTCTCAGTGTGATCGATCCATCAACAGCGTGAAAGTCAGAAGAGCAACAAAAATTGCTGATAAAAACCCAATTTGAGATCGATTTGCTCCCCTTGATCTTACCGGAAGCTGTTTTGGAAGAGCACACTCTTCACCATTGAAGAACACTTTACTGGGGAATCCATCACCTGCAGCAACATTAATGCTTGGCAAGTTCTTCTTCAAGAATGAAATGACTGATTGTTGCTTTCCAGGCACTTTCGGATCCCTAGGGCTAGTTCCATTAACCTCTCCCACCAGATAATTCAAACCAGGCAAGCCTTGCATGAAAATGATGTTGTTCAAGTTGTTGACACTGGACAGCTTTGTGCCATTGAAGGAGTAGACATTTTCATAACCTCGGAAAGCTTTCTTCATCTGGATTGCAGTAAACCAATTGTCAAAAGGCTCATCTTGCCAGTTGAAGAGTGTGATTCTTGCTGTCCATCCAGTTTTGTAATCTGTGTCGATGTGCCAATTAATGCTCATTCCACAATTGTCTGGGCAAGGCAATTTCTTCGGAAGTGGTTTCCTTTTGTTCTTGATGCTGAACCAAGCTTTTGCTT
This sequence comes from Ehretia macrophylla, assembly GCA_037974665.1. Classification (NCBI taxonomy): domain Eukaryota; kingdom Viridiplantae; phylum Streptophyta; class Magnoliopsida; order Boraginales; family Ehretiaceae; genus Ehretia; species Ehretia macrophylla. Next base: position 26,059,422 of record CM075772.1, read on the forward strand.
TGTCAGTTCGATTGTCGAAAGGTAGAAGAAGAGCTTCAGGTGGGAGAGGCAATGGAGCTGCATTTGCATTGCACCGTGCTGTGTCTTCACAGCCGCAGGCACAAGTGTTGCAGGGCACCACAGATTCTGCATAGAAAGCTGAGAAGGAAACACAGCATTTAGCTGCTCTCGGCTTCGGCCTAGTCATGTTGCATGTTACCTGGTGCGGAACAGTTAACCAGTTAGCTTAGCCGGGTGGACATTTAAATGTAATGATCTTACTATCCACATATGTACTTCTCATTTTTAATGAAATACAAACTGTTTACTTAACCAAAAAAAAAAAAATGATTGCATCTTACCTGCCAACTTGCAATAGCTGAAGTTGTGGATGAAAGACCATTCGGGTCTGGAAATTCAGATGGATCAACTCTAATTGGAGGACCACATTTGTAAGTCGGATTCAAACGGCCCGTGATCTTCCAGTTCTGGGGTGGATTTAACGCGGTCCTGTTCAAATCAGGCGGAAGCTTGAAAACTTCCATCTGGAACATCGAAATCGCCCGGCTAGCATTCATTGTTTTCGGCAAAAGGGCACCATTTTTGCAGCAATAAGGCAATTTTCCAAGCTTTTCATCATTTTCCTTCTCAGGAGGAAGATCAGAAATCACAGGCTTCTTTTGGCAGTTCTGTATAGGGGTGAAATCAAAGTCTTTGTAGTATTTCCCTTGAGGGCCATAGATGCAATCAGAAGGGTCCTTCTCGCGAGTGTAGGCTCCTCTCATGCTGTAAATGAACTCATTCCTCATCCATTCCCAGGTCAAGTTCCAATGATCAAGACGACCAAGTGGGTGGTTGTTATCAATGGTGACTTGGGCAAGATATTTGTTCTCGTAAGCTTGAAGAACATCGTATGCGAAGACGATATCACCATTTTGTCGAGGCAAGAACTTGGTTGTGACATTCTTGGCTTTGAACTTCAAATCCTTGGTACAACACACGTGCATAGATGATGCTGCAAATTTACATATATAAAGTCAATGTTAAGCTATCAATTGCTTACTAATAAAGGGAATGGGAACAATCATCTCCATGAAAATCGAATAAAGGACATTATATATAGGAAATTGACCACTTAAGACAGGTCATTTTTCTTCAAAAGAGCAGTCGCTTTAAATATGTATAGTTTAGGTGCAAGTTCAAAATTTCGTCATAAATAAGAGTCCATATTGAGTTAATAAATGAATACAATAAACCTATTTACAGCCACAGCTCAAGCTTTTACGTTTCATGTGAATGTGTATGTTGAGTTAGTTAATGAATTGAATAAAATAAACCAGTTTACTGCTGCGACTTATATAAGCTTTTAAATTTTACTTGAAAGTACATGTTGAAATAATTAATGAATAAAATAAACTAGTTTAGAGTTACAGCTTATATAAACTTTTAGATTTCATGTGAAAGTGCATGTTGAGTTAATAAATGAACAAAATTAATCTGTTTACACCTACAACAGCTTATAAAAGCTTTTAAATTTCACGTGAGAGTGCATGTTGAGTTAATTATAACGTGTAAAATAAATCAGTTTACAACTATACATCTTATATATGCTTTTAGACTTCACCTAAGAGTGCATGCTGAGTTATAATTGAATAAAATAAACTCGTTTTTAACAACAGTTTAAACTTTTAAAAGAAGTTTCGATTTATAATTCTGAAACAGGAGATAAAACTCACATTTTCTTGTTGCTCGAGGACATTTAAACCCATCATTAGCAAGCGAAATTGACTTAGGCATGGGAATAGCATTTTTCCTCAACCCAAACACCGTTCCTTTGATATTCACCTGTACCTGCATTTGCTCAAAATCTCCAGCGGTATCAATGGCGGTCTTGAGATCAGTATGTGGAAAACCTGCCATGATCGTCCCATTCTTGCCAACACGAATAGGGAAACTATCCCCTTCCATTACCACAGCTCCATCAACGGAGACCAAAAGCTCTTCATATTGAAACCCTATTCGCATCTTCCATGACTTGAGCTCGTTAGCCCCCATGTTGGCAACTGTCGCCATGGCCTCGAATGACCACGCCTGCGCCGTCGCATTCTTGACATATGGATACAGTTTCTCAGTTCCCTGGTTGTTGTACGTCAGAAAGATTCCATTACAGTGCTCTTGTTCCTTTGACAGCCCCTCCGGAGGCGGCGGCGCATCGCCATCGCCATCGCCATCTTCTTGACCGTGACATTTTTCGATTCCATAACATAACAATATTAGACAAATGCATGAGAAGATTAATTTCAAGTGGATCTTCATGTAAATTAAAGTACTATTGCTTAACAGCAAGCAGTATCTAATCCTAGCCTAAAAATTATCTATAGGTTATGTAAAAAAAAACTAGAGGATTAACCTAAAAAAAGAAAAAAAAGAAAAAAAAAAGAAGGCGGAGGTGATGATGGTATTTATATTTTTAAAACAACGGTTGATATGCCGCGTGTGCGCACACGGCGTAGGAGGTGATAAATGAGATACTTAAAATGCCGCTTGTGAGCAAATGACGTAGGAGATGATAAATAGGATACTGAAATTGCCGCGTATGAGCAAAAATGGTGTAGGAGATGATAAATAGGAGATAATAAATAGGATACTGAAATTGCTGCGTGTGAGCAAAAACAACGTAGGAAATAATAGATAAGAGATAATAAATAGGATACTAAAAATGTCTCGTGTAAGAACACGATGATAATTGGGATACAGGAAATATTCCTGAAGAATACCTTGTTGGATGATCTTAACTAGTGGCTTATAAATAAGCCAAAAATTAGTGGACATTTTCAAGGCATTCTATTCCTCTATTTTTCAGCGTTTGTTTCCGAAGGAAGAGGCAAAGGCATAGACTATATGAAAAGTTGGTTGTTAGGTCAACTTTATTCTTCAGTTGTTGGGTCTTGCATGGCAATGGACATTGATTCTAGTAGTGGACTCTTTTGGAGGTGTTTCTTGCTCTTGCATGGTCAATTCAACGAGAATAATGACCAAAAAGAGAACAAGAAATTCAAAAAGAATTAGTTATTAGTTTTTTTTTTTTTTGGGACAAATTAAAGGCGGATTTATCTTTATGCTCGCAAGCGCCAAACCCCATTAGTCATAAGTTTTTTTAGAATATATTTATCTTTTTTTTAATTTTTTAAAAATATATGTATATTATTTTATTTTTTTTGAAAATACATATATTTTTAGTGTAAAATATTAAATTAGTCTTCATTAAAAAAGATATTAATATATTAATTTCACTAGAACAAACTTTTAAGTCTACTGGAAGACTAAGTAAGTAGGGTTTGAGCTATGCTCGTGATCAGTGATTGCGTGGTTGTCTAGTTGTAGTTTATAATTTTCTATACATCTCTAAGAGTACTATATGCTAAATAAAAAGTGACTTGATCTTTTCAAATTCATGTGGACTAAACAGAAAAGAAAATGATAAACGAGCTCTAATTATGAGTTTTAATTTTCATTACTTTAATCTCTGTTTGAGATACAATTTCATTTTCTTTTATATTATTCATTAGGGGATCATTTGTTGCTATAAGCTTAGGCCATTCCCTTTGCAATTATGATTATTTATTCACAATTACAGTGGCGGACTCAGGCTACGGGGGGTCAGTACATGCACTACAAAGATATATTGAATAATTAAAAGTTCAAATAAACCTATATATACGTAAACAAATACATATTAAGTATATTTTAAATACAAAATAGAGGAAAAAAGTAACTTTAAAGTATAGCAATACAAAAAGTACCTTTTATAATTGTCCCCGACATGAATGCATTTTTTGAAAATGTTCAATAATCAACTCATTGTCATACCTTCTTCACTTTCGTGTATACTTTTGAATAGAATATAAACTGGAAATCATTTCTTAGTTGGGTTTCATTTATGCTGTGTAGTGAAACCATCCAGTCATATACCATATCAATTTTTTCAATGCAAAAACCATTAAATATGATAACAAATAATCTCCTAGAAAACCAATTAATTATTTTCGAGTTCTTTTTCTGCAGAATTTGTAGTACAGTGTGTGTATCAGATTGATACAAGGAACATAATGATAACAACAATTGAAAATTCAAAAATTAAAAAAAATGAAAGCTATCTAAACGTATCTTTACAGTTATCATTCTTTATTTCTTTATAACACTTTTGTTTCACAATGTTGTTGTGAAATTTAGTCATTAATATTAAATATTCTCCACAATTTAAAAAGTCAAATCTCAAAACACAATCTGTTTCACTCCACAATAAAAAGAAGCAGTCAAGCAGAGCACTATAAGAAAAAGAAGCAGAGCACTATAAGAAAACAATATGGTATTAAAATGTGTAAGGAAAAAGATGTTACCTTGCCAAATGGGTTTGATTTGGGAATCTGCCAATTTGGGTTTGATGGATTTGTACGGGTGGTTTGTAAAGGAGAGAGAAGGGTTTGGGTTTGAGTTTGTTTTGAAAAAGTGAGCAAGTTTTTAAAAAAAATAAAAAAAAAAAATTACAAGCTAAAACAAAGTGCACTGCAAAACAAATCTGCAACCTAAAGCACTCGAACTCGCGACCTGTAGCACCAAAGGAATTTAAAGGCATTTCTCTAACCACTGAACCATATTAATTTTTTTTAAGTGTAAGCCTTTGCTTACACTTATTATAGAGTAGGTCCGCCACTGCGCAATCACATATATTACTTCTAGCTAACACAAAACAATAAAGACATGCATGTGGCAAATAGCAATAAACTAAAGTTATTGTAATACTGAAGGAGTTGGTAATAACCTCATATGATAATCCTTCTTCTTTTTTTGTCAAAAAAAAAAATTATATTCATGTAAGAGGGTTACATTATCCTACTCCAACATTATAAAAGTCTTTAGAGAGTAGCTAAAAAAAAAAAAGGCATATTTGCTACTCATCTTTTACTAAAAGAAAATAATAGGGTTTATGTTGTCTTAATCTGGGGATTACGTAAAAAGAACTCTTTAGAGGTAACATTGTAAATGCCTATTGACGAGGGAGATCCCGAGCTGAGGTAAATTAATCCCAAGCCAAGCCTGAATCAATCAACCAACGCCCAACTCGGATGCCAGCCGACCTCACTCCGACCCAGGATAACCCCCGACCTTTGTGTTAGCTGTTCTGATGGGACATAAAGCTGCATCGCATTAAATGTTGTCAGAACTGAATTTAGTATAAATAGAGTTCCACCCCCTTATTTCAAAGGTAACTCACCATTAATGCTCTCAGCTACTTTGTCAGCTCGGACATACTAATTATTCGCACACCCGAGGAGAAAATCCGGGTCATCACCCCGCATTTTCCTTCCATTTCCTTTTGCAGGTCAGCCAGCTGACCCGAAAGTTTAGTTTAGAAGCCGACCTGAGAATCCAGCTCGGCAGGTGTAGCCACCCAACCTCAGTTGCGAGATTCCCAACCTCAACAGTTTGGCGTCGTCTATGGGAAAGAGTTCTTCTTATCACTCTTCTTACCACCCATTGAGAAACCATCATGGTACAAACTAGAAGCCACAGCGCACCAGTAGAGGACTCGCCCAACCTGGATGGGGACCTCGAAACCACGCAAGTGCCTAGCCAAAACCCAACCCAAACTGATGTTGGAACGAGCCAATGTATACACTTAGCCTCATAAACCAACCCCTTTACAGATGGAGACCTCAACTCCAGCCTGTCACCAGATATGAGGATGATGCTTGGGATGTTTGAGGAACTTAATGAGCAGGTAGCCCGGCTAGCAGCGGATTCCCCAGCTCCGCAAGCAGTTACACCGCGGCCTACGTGTCCACAATTCCGCTTCCCAGCCCCAAGGCAAAAATGGGCACAAGAGGAAGAGGGCTTCCTGGAGTCGGTGGCGAGACCCGAGGAGGCGGGAGACAAAAGGGCTGCACATGCCGACCCCGAGCAGGCCAAGCCCGCGGCTGCCATAGCCAAGGTCATTAACCAGCTCGGTGTAAAGCCGCTTTCTCCCGAGGTACTGGCCACGCCATTACCCACCGGCAATCGGATGCCCAACCTGGTAGTTTATAATTGGGACTGAGACCCCGCCAGCCACCTGCTCAACTTTGATCACCACATGACTCTGCATGACATGACCGACCTCATGAAGACGAAGACATTCTCGACCACCCTGGTTGGCAATGCCTTGGACTGGTTTCAAAAGCTTCGTCCTAGCTCTATTGTAAGTTTTCACCAGCTGGCAGAGGCTTTCCTGTCCCGCTTCGCGGGGAGCTGACATGCAACCTGTCATACATCATCGCTGCTATCAGTGAAACAGCACAGAGGAGAAAGTTTGAGGGCTTATACAGCCCGATTTAATGAAGAGTCCCTCAGAATCCCTAACCTGGAGGACTCCATGGCATTGATGGCTTACCAAAGCGGGCTCAAGTCGGGCCCTCTAACTTGTAGCCGAGCTGATGGTACGGGCCGAAGGGTACATACACTCGGAATAAATCCATCAGGCGAAGAAGGACGATGACAAGGAAAAGGAAGCTGATAAGAAGGGGGAGGTCTCCCAAGGCTAACCTAGATGAAAGGCCCAAAACGACCGAGGTAAGCAGCCCCAACAGCCAAAGCAGAACCCTCGGTTCACCATGTTCACTCCCCTCAACACCTCGAGGGAGCAGATCTTGATGGAGATCCAACACCAGAACTACTTGCCTCCAGCACCGAGGATGAAAGGCCGACCTGAGAAGCGCAATAAGACCAAATATTGCTGCTACCATATGGATTATGGTCACACCATCGAGGAATGCCGTGACTTGAAACAGGAGATTGAGGCATTGATAGCCCAAGGTTACCTTCGGAGGTACATAGACCAACAATTAACCCGGAATCGCGACCAAGTAAGGGAAATAGAAAGAAGTCCGCCTAGGCGCTAGGTCGGGGGCGGGCATTTGGCTATGATTGAGACCATCGCAGGAGGATTGGCATCGGGTGAGGAGACCTCAGCTGGAAGAAAATGTTATGTTTGGGCTAGAAGAGAGTACAGGCCGGCGCAAGGTCCAGCCCCGGAGATGGAGGAGCTCACTTTCTCCTCAGAAGACTTGGAGGGGGTGATACTGCCCCACGATGACCCGTTGGTGATCAGTGCTGAAATAGCCAATTTTACTGTGAAGAAACTGATGGTAGACACCGGGAGCTCGGCAGAAGTCCTATTCCTGAGTGCGTTTGAGCAGATGGGGTTGCACAGGAGCCGACTCAGGTCATTGAGGGGCACCTTGACTGGTTTTATAGGGCATGCCTACCGAGCCGAAGGGGTCATTAACCTCCCACTGATGCTGGAAGACAGAGATAAGGGGGTTTTGATGCAGGCCAACTTCATTGTAATGGATTGCAACTCCACTTATAATGGGATCTTGGGGCAAGTGGCACTCAACCATTTCAGGGCCGTTCCTTCTACATACCATCAGGCCTTGAAGTTCCCGACCCCGGGGGACACAACTACTATCCGAGGAGCTCAGCTCTCAGCTCGGGAGTGCTATGAGACTTCCCTCTACCCTAAATATCAGGTTGGCTGGGGGCCAGATTTGCCCGAGAAAAAGAGAGATGCCAAGAGAGGGAGTCCGGCAGAAGACCTTCAAGAGGTGGAGCTTTCTGAGGAAGCAAAGAGAGCAAAGATTGGGAGTGAGCTCCCCAATGACCTCAAGAAAGGTATAAGCCAATTTATCTTAGAAAATGAGCATATATTTGCATGGTCTACTTTTGACATGACAGGTATTGACCCAGGTGTGATTGAGCATCACCCAAATCACTATCTAGTAAAGCAGAGGTACAGGTACTTTCATTATGATAAGCAACGGATCATAGCAGAGGAGGTGGACAAGTTGGTAGATGCCGGTCACATAAAGGAAATCCAATACCCGACCTGGTTATCCAATGTGGTACTAGTGGCCAAGTCCTCAAGCGGGTGAAGATTGTGCATTGACTTCAACGACCTTAATAAGGCCTGCCCCAAGGACTGCTTTCCCCTACCTCGGATTGATGAGATGATGAATGCCACCTCCGGGTTTGAGCTACTCTATTTCATAGACGCCTTCAAAGGTTATAACCAAATTAAGATAGCTCCCGGAGACAAAGAGAAGACTGCCTTCACCACCGATAAAGGTCTCCACTACTATGAGGTCATGCCTTTTAGCCTCAAGAATGCTGGAACTACCTACACTCAGATGGTAAACAAGGCCTTCAAAAGGCAGATTGGCCGAAATATGGAGATCTATGTAGATGACATGTTGGTCAAGAGCAAGAGGGCGGAAGACCATGTGATTGACCTGGCTGAAACCTTTGTCGTAATGGAATACTTTGGGATAAAGCTAAACGTGGAAAAGTGCACATTCAGCGTCAAGGCAAGAAAGTTTTTGGGATTCATGGTCACAGCTCGGGGAATAGAAGCCAACCCAGAGAAGGTTCAGGCGATTCTAGACTTGGCACTGCCGACTTGTGTGAAAGACGTCTAGGTGCTCGTGTGTAAGGTTGCAGCGTTAAACAGGTTCATGTCCAGGTCGGCCGATAAGTATGTTCCTCTATTCAAGATATTGAGAAATCCTAAGAATTTTGAATGGACTACGGAATGCCAGAACGCCTTCCAAGAGCTAAAAATGTACCTAGATTTGCCACCCATGCTATCTTGACTTGAGGATGGGGATGAGCTAGTATTATACTTGGCATGCTTGGGGACAGCAGTGGCAGCAACAATGGTTCGGGAAGAAGGAAATGAGCAGAAGCCGGTCTATTATGTCAGCAAAACCTGGCAAGGGGCGGAGGCGAGGTACTCCTTCTTGGAAAAACTCGTACTCGCACTCATCATGGCAGCAAGAAAGCTAAAGCCATACTTTGATGCCCACCCAATTAAGGTAATGACGGATGCCCCACTTAAGTCCATCATGCATAAGCCGGAGGCGTCGGGCAGGCTATTGAAATGGGCAGTTGAGCTGAGTCAATTTGACATCACCTACCAACCCAGAACAACCATTAAAGCCCAAGCCATCGCAGACTTTATGGTGGAATGTACTGGCCGAGCCGAATATGACCCGGATAATGTATGGAAGGTCCATGTGGATGGAGTCTCAGGGAAATCAGGAAGCGGAACCGGAGTAGTCATCTCCGACTCGAACAGACATGAGTACCAATATTCCCTCAAATTCGCCTTTTTAGCATCCAACAATGAAGCTGAGTACGAGGCAGTGATCGCGAGGTTGAAAATTGCAGCTCAGCTTGGGGTATAAGCAGTTGACCTGAACACTGACTCTCAATTGGTTGCCAGTCAGGAATCTGGAGAATTCGAAGCCAAGGACAATGCTATGATAGTCTACCTCAACAGAGTCAGGGATTTGACCTCGGGGCTCAAGAGACTAACAATACAACAAATTCTGAGGGATGATAATATGAAGGCTGATGCTCTGTCCAAGTTGGCTTTGGGAGAAAACCGACCTGTACTAGTCTATGTGGAAGAAGTCTTCAAACCTAGTATTCAGTTGGGAAGGCAAGCTGTAGTCGAGCTCAATTTAAACCCAGATTGGACCAAACCAATCGTGGACTACTTGGAGGAAAACTATGTACTCCGAGAGATCCATGAAGGGGTATGTGGAAACCACTTGGGTGGCAAGGCTCTGGCTCGAAAAGCATTGAGGCAAGGCTATTTTTGGCCAACCTTAGAGCAAAATGCCAAGGAATATGTGAAGAAGTGCCTGATCGCGTCGTTTTGCGCTAAAAAAAATAGTAAGGTTAAATAATTGGAAATATTGCTTACCTTGAATTACCTCTAGCTGTGGCAAGTAGAGGGTTGATCCACAGAGATTGGGTTATCAAATTAATTTAAGTCTTTAATTTAGAATTGTTTGATTATTTTTCATCACGGATAAGTTTGATTAAGTTCAAAAGTACGGAAGTACGAAAAATTAAGTCCAAGAGATATCCACAAAATGTTCAAAGATATGGTAGTAACAAAGTCCAAAAGTGAATTAATCAAAAGTACTAAATTAAAGAATCACAGCACTCAACACTAAAAATCCAAAGGGGTAATGATTCAGGGTGGTTATAGCTCGGTATACGCAAGTACAAAGTTATTGATTCAGATTAAAAGTTAAGTCCTTCAGAAATAGGGCTACAAGCTCCCACTACTGAAATGAGTCTTTAATTACGTAAGTGATAAGATTAATTAATTAACAAGACTGGATTTGTTGGTACAACCTAACGATTTCCAATCTCTCAACTAATCTTTCACTTATGTAACCTAGAGGTGTCGGTACAACCAGACTAGAATCCATCCGAGGTAGTCTCGTATTGCCACTAGTTTACAAAATCGGGCGTATATGTACTTTCAATTAAATATAACATAACAACAAGTATATGTACAATTAATCAAAGAATACTTAGAAATAGAAATACGAGACTTTAATAAATCTGAATCACAACATATGTACAAAAGTAACCTCACACTACCACGCCGAATCTCGGGTCTAATGTGCCATAATAAATTGTAAAGTACAAGAAATCATAACGAAAACCAAAATAAAAGAATACTTATCGTGTTGAACGGATTTCGGTAGATCGGTATGGATTCGGTAAGATGATGGCTCACTAGACCCTCCCTTTGGGATTAAAACTTTGCACACAACTAAGAATAATAACTAAAGCACTCAAACACAAGAGCAAAATCTAAGCTAAGAAGAGAAAATGGTACTAGAAAAATGAAATGAGGAATGGAGTATTTATAGAGAAATTTTGGCATTATTCACAGGTACTATTCAAACCATGATGTCATCAATGTGTCAGCGTGATGTCATTTACCTAGGTCATCATTGTGTCAGCTTGATGCCATTCGCCTAGGTCATCATTGTGTCAGCGTGATGTCAGCGAAGATACTATTCACACATTGACTTTACTATTCATGCATTGACTTTGATTTTGACTAAAAGTTGACTTTGACTTTTACTATTCACCCATTGACTTTGACTTTGACCAAAAAGTTGACCAAGATTACTTCAAGGTTTTTTAGCGTCTTGAATCTGTTTTCGCACTCCGTTTGGCCAAATTCAATCTCGATTTGCTCATGTGAAGGTTGTTCTACCTTCCTCCTTCAGTATTGCGCCGACAATTCACTTCAAAAGTTGGCTTTTGTGGCCATTTTTGCTATTTCTTCTTCAGAACCTATATTGCATTAAATTTTTGTAAAATATACAATTAAGCTTGAAATAATAATGCAATATACATGATTTAATGGGTTAAAGTTACTAAAAATATGGATTTATCAATGCGATACCTGCCAAAGGTTCGCCAAGGTACAAAAGAAGCCGGCGGTAGACCTAATGGTGATGCTAAGTCCGTGGCCATTTTATCAGTGGGGTCTAGACATCATTGGCCCACTGCCAACTAGCATTGGCCAAAAGAAGTACGCATTCGTAACAGTAGACTACTTCACCAAATGGCCCGAGGCCAAAGGTTTTGCTAGAATCACAGAAAAGGCATCTTGGGATTTCGTGTGGAAGAACCTCATTTGCCGGTTTAGGTACCAAAGGTCATCATCACTAACCATGGAAATCAATTCGACAGTGCATACTTTTGAGACAAATGTGCTGAGATTGGGATCGACCTCAGATTCTCATCTATTGCTCACCCTCAAAGTAATGGCCAAGTCGAAAGGACTAACCAAATCATTTTTCATGGTTTGAAAACTAAGCTGGAGGAAGCGGAAGGCTAGTGGGCATCGATTCTCCCCGAAGTGCTGTGGGCTCAGTGCACAACCATCAGCTCGGCAACGAGAGAGTCGCCCTTCGAGCTGACCTTCGGTACTCAAGCAGTGCTGCCAGTGGAGATCGGATCTCCAACCAGTAGAACCCTCCACCATGATCCAGTAATAAACGGAGCCCTAATACATGAGGAGCTCGACCTCGCTAAAGAGCTCCGAGCTCAAGCTCAAATCAGGATGTTGGCTAGCAAAGCCGCCATGAAAATAGCCTATGCCAAGCAGGTCAAGCCTAAGCCTATTAAGGTTGGCGACCTTGTCCTCAGAAAGACCATCTTTTTGCCGTGCTCGGCTAACAAGCTCTCCCCGACCTGAGAAAGACTGTACAAAGTAGTGAAAGAAGCCCGACCTAGAACCTTCTACCTCCGCGACAAATACGGAAAACAACCGAAGAATGCATGGCACGCTAAACATCTGAAAAGATATTTTGTCTAAGGTCCCCGAGCAGGAATCTTGTGATGGCCCCGAGCCAAAACTCTGTACTTTGTGTACAAATTTCAATACAATGTATTTTGTAAACCAGTGTGAAGCCCGACCTGGGCCTAAGTACCTTAGCTACTCAGCTATTGCCAACTCAGATTAACGCGGTGGCCACGCTTAATCACGAGCTAACGATCAAGTAAACCAGTTCGGACTAGGTTCCAGCTCGGTTATAATCAATAACAATTTGGTTCGTGTTACTAGTTCAGATTAAAGTCCATCTCAGTACTAATCGGCTTCAGATCGGCATGTTAGTTTGGGTCTAAACTTGAACTCAACATTAGTCAACATTAGTTTGACCCATTTCAAATCGGACTGATGAGTCCAGGTCGGCAGCAATAATAGTTGTCCAGTTAACCAGCTCGGATTAGGATGATAGTTCATTAATCGCGTCCAGCTCGACTTTTTATATTTAAATCAATTACTTAAGTTTGAAAAGTCCATTATGTTGGTCCGACCCCACTTACTTGAGAAAATTTACGAAGAGAAAGGTACACGTGTACGAACTCAGACAAAACGCAAATAAAGCTAAAAGCATTCATTTCATTAAATTGAAAGAGTACAAATTACAAAGCCCGACCCGGGCGAGATAGCAAAAATCATTTAGGTATAGAGGCAAAGGCAGCGGCATCAGCTTCTTCCCCGACCTGGTCCATGCCCTTCTTGATGAAGTCCATCACCTCCTGGGCCTGAGATTTAAGGTCGACTGGAAGCTCAGGAACTTCCGAGAACTCTAGCGGCGGGGCCTCCAGGACTTCGATATAATCATTCTTGGAGGGCGGAAGAAAGGTCTTTGCTCGCTCCCGAGCGGTGACCTGGCCTCGAAAGTAGTACTCCAGCTCAGTGTACTTAGCCATTACCCCACATTCCGCTACCACCCAGTCCACAGCCGCCTCACTGGACTTGTAGGCTTCTACCGCCTTCTCACCATGGGGACCGACCCGATCCAGGAGCTCCTGGAGCTTTTCCTCGGTCTCGCGCAGCTCCGACTTGTAGCGCTCCACGTCCTTGCCGCCGCCTGACGTCAGGCTTTCTCCGCCTCAAGCTCCTTCTTCAACCAATCGATCTCCGCTGCATCCACTTTGTACCTTTGGGAGGCCTCCTCTCTCTGCGCTTCAAGCTCGGCTCGGGCATCGGGGCACCGCTGCTCTAGCTCGACGCAATAAGCCTGGGCGTTGGCAAGGAAGCTTGGTGCTGAGAGGATGTGGGACTCGGCTTGCACAAATGATAACAGAGTAATCAGTCGAGCTAAAAAACATAACCATACCTACATAATCGAGTACAACTCACTGTGACCACGACCGTCCTTAGGTCGAGTGAGAGTTGTTCTTCTAGGATCTTTGCAGCTTAGAGTCGCGATCGACCTTGGCTGCCTCCATAAAATCCTTGCTGGGGGGGAATCACCTCCAAGGCCTTGCATTTCCAGGAGTATTCAGTCCGAGGCCGCTTCTTATTGTTAGTCCGGGTCTTCAAACGTTCCTGGATCGCTACCCCCGAGCTCAGCCTCTTGGACAAGGGAGACTCGAGGTCCCCTTGGAGGTTACCTCGGCACTAACCTCCCGGACTTTGTCGCTGGATCGCTGCTTTTGTCCTTGGGGAACAACGCCGTGACTGGACCGAGCCGAGCCTTCGGCACTGGCCTCTGCCTTCTTTTTCTTGATGTAGGCAAGTCTCCCGGCCTCCGACATACCTGCAAAAGGAAAAGAGGTGAGAAATGACCAAGTACCAACTGAAAAGAACAATGGTAGACGAGGTGATGGGAAGGTCGGGCACTGATCTCTCGAACTAACCCTCTTCCGAACTAGATTCCTTATCTTCCCTAGGCTCAGGAAGTAGGTAGGGATGCTTCTTTCTCAGGTTGGGTTCTCTCCCGAATAACTTGGATTCCCAGACCCTCTCCCATTTGAGCACGCTGTCAATATTTATCAACATTCCCGGCTTGGGTCTCAGCACCGCGACCTCCTTAAGTTCTTCGTCTGAAAACTTGGGATCGTCGTTCACATTTTTCTTCAGGGCGGGATTCCAATCCCTCTTGCACCCTGGGTTCACAACCGGCTCCACCCAATAGTAGTCGTTGTGTCAACCCTTGTTGGAGGAGTGCCACTTGATAAATATGGCATTACCTACCCGAGCTGCGAAATGGAACCACCTAGGCTGCTTCGGGTTGGGCTTGCACACAAAAAACTGCCTGAACCGGCGCAGGGTTGGCTCTACTTCCTTCTCGAGGCAGAACACATAGAACGCCACCACTACAGCCCAACCGTTGGGTGATATCTGACCTGGGTTGAGCTTGAAGTAGTTTAGAATTCTGATGATGAAGCCCGGGGGTGGGAGCCGGATGACGTTGAAGGCGAGGTCATAAATGGTAAAATGGTCGGGTGGGGGATAACAGGTGATGTCGTGCTGACCCGGGAGCTTCAACTTGTGATCCCCATCTACTGACCAGTTTCTCAGCCTGGCATTCGCCATCTTCACTGTAGACTGGCATTCGCGCCTATAGTAGGCGAATAACTGCTCAATCCTCTTCCTCGACCTAACGAACCACTGGACGTGGCCGAACTCCGGGGTCGGACCTCCCTCACCGGAACTGCCTCAATTGGCTCCGCTACGGAGCCTTTAGCCAAGTACTCTTGTGGCAACTCGACTCCTTCCAACCGATTCAATGGCTCCTCATCTTCCTTATCTCCCAAGTCTCCCAGGTCGGCCAATGGGTCCTCCTCGGCCTCTTCTTGCACAAGCCTAACCTCAATGACATGGCAGTCATCATCGCTCTCCTTGGGCTCGGGTCGCCGGACTGACCCTTGAGATACGTTGGTGCTGTCGTCACCTTGACCACTATCTGAGGTGGACTCCGAGCTCGATGGACTCTCGTCCCCACTATAGGATCTCACATTCATTACTTGAAAATCCTCCGACCCTGACTCCAACCTCCCTATCCCGTCTACAGATTAGAAATATATGTACAAGAATATCTAAAGGGAGTCGGGACGTACCTACGGCTCTAGCTGTATAAGGTGACCCGACCTAATTGACTCCG
The DNA here is from genome assembly GCA_037974665.1 of Ehretia macrophylla. Lineage (NCBI taxonomy): Eukaryota > Viridiplantae > Streptophyta > Magnoliopsida > Boraginales > Ehretiaceae > Ehretia > Ehretia macrophylla. Next base: position 26,074,718 of record CM075772.1, read on the forward strand.
AGCTAGTGGATTCTAAGCTGAATACCCCAAACAGACCGCTTGCCGAGCAAAAATGTCCGACCACTCTGATTGCCGACCTGAAAGCTCTTGAAATTTTGTAAGCAAAGTATGAAATGAATTTCGAACATCAGGGCCCTATTTATAGGCAACCACAGTAACCGCCTCGGGAATCCCAAACATTGCTTCTTGTGATAATTATAGGGTAACATGTCGACCATCTAAAAGGCATGCTTTGCTGACGTGGCCTCCTTCCTCTAGAGAGGTCGGCAACCTCCAGCCCAAGAATAACTCTCCAATCCAGATCTCGCCCTCTCGATCTCGACTTAGGGGAGGGGGGGAGGGAATTGACGAGGGAGATCCTGAGCTGAGGTAAGCCAACCCCGAGCCAAGCCTGAATCAATCAACCAACGCCCAACCCGGATGCCAGCCGACCTCACTCTGACCCAGGACAACCCCCGACTTTTGTGCCAGCTGTTCTGATGGGACATAAAGCTGCATCGCATTAATTGCTGTCAGAACTAAATTTAGTATAAATAGAGCTTCACCCCCTCATTTCAAAGGTAACTCGCCATTAATGTTCTCAGTTACTTTGCCAACTCGGATATACTAATCATTCGCATGCCCGAGAGGAAAATCCAGGTCATCACCCTGCCTTTTCCTTCCCTTTCCTTTTGCAGGTCAGCCAGCCGACCCGAAAGTTTAGCTCAGAAGCCGACCTGAGAATCCAGCTCGGCAGGTGTAGCCCCCCAACCTCAGTTGCGAGATTCCCAACCTCGACACTTATTATAATTTTGCTTTGCTTACTAATTACTCTAGTTACCATTTAGCCACTTTTTCTACTTAGAGGTAACATGAAAAGGCCTATTCTTTTTCTTTTATGACGAGAAATATATAGAAGTATTTTGAATTCACATCAAAATCTAAACTCCAAATTAACACTTTACCGTGCTTAATTAAAAAAAGGTATGGTCCAAATTATATATTTCCTTTGCACTGTCATTATATTTTTCCATTTAGCCATTGGCATTATATGCTCCGTATTATTCACCAAAAAAAAAAAATTATATATTTACTCTGTATTTAGTAACCAATATCAATACAAAATTTTCTAACTACATAGAGTAGTTCTAGTTTGACCAGGATAGTATAGCGAGGGGTTGTTCTCATGCTATATTTAGGACTTAAGTGGATTTAGAAAATGCTTAGAGTGTAAATTTGGAACGAAAAAGTTAAAACACTCTCTTTCTATCTTTTTAATGATAAATAAAAAGTCTTTTCGTACTTATCACGACAAATTTACTCTTTGAATCGTGACAACTATAACCCATCCCCAAAAACAGAAAAAAACTTTATGATACCTTTATATTTGTAGTCTTCAAAATCATTTTCCCCCAACTTCACCTCTTACATTTTCACTAATTTTGGTTTATAAACTTATATGTCCCCACTAACAAAATGTTTAAATTCGTCCCTACATTGTTTTGGTTATTTTTTGTAAGGGAAAATTTCACAAATAGTCCCTATTGTTATTCATTTGTCTCAGTTTAGTCCTTAATATTCCATTTGTCTCAATTTAGTCCCTATTATTTGTAAAAAAATCTTAATTTCGTCCCTGCCGTCAAATAAGGGGTTAAATCTAACGGTTTTGGGGGAATTTTTGGAATTATAACAATAAAAGTTCAATTTGAACCCTATTGTTTTAAAAAAGTTTTAAATAAATCATTAATGTTTTGAAATAGTTTCAAGTAAATCCTCAATGATTTAGAATAGTTTCAAATAAATCCTCAATGTTTTGAAAAAGTTTCATTTAAGTCCTTAATGTTTTAAAAAAGTTTCATATATGTCCTCAATGTTTTAACATAATTTCAAATAAGTCCTCAATGTTATAAAAAGTTTTAAATAAGTCTTCAATGTTTTAATAATGTTTAAAATAAATCCTCAATGTTTTGAAAAGGTTTCAATTAAGTCCTCACTGTTCTATAAAGTTTGAAATAAATCCTTAGAGTCCCCCATCTCTTAAACACACACGGTTTGGGTGGTTAACAAGGATAAAATAGATTTGTTTTGATGGATGTAGCCCAAAAAATTTAGTCTAGTTAGTTTTTGACTAATCAGTGATAGATAACTAAGATAGCGTCTGCGAAACCAAATTCGAATAATTTGTCAAAACCAAAATTAGGGAAGTCACAATACGTAAACAAAGAGGCAGAATAAGGACACAATATACATTACCAACTGCAGACCTTTAGCATTTTTTATTTGAATACCAGTTATGAAAACAATCATAAACACCTCAACACTCATCTAAAATGATGTTTCTTCATCCTTAATCCAAAAAAAGCATAACAATAATATTATTAAAGCCATCAGTCATAAAAGCCTGTCATAATCCCATAACCTGTCATAAAAAAAAATCATGGGTTAAAGTCATTACATTGAGGATTTATTTTAAATATTTTTAAAATATTGAGGACTTATTTGAAACTTTTTATAACATTGAGAACTTATTTGAAATTATGTTAAAACATTGAGGACATATATGAAACTTTTTTAAAACATTAAGGATGTAAATAGAACTTTTTCAAAACATTGAGGATTTATTTGAAACTATTTTAAATCATTGAGGACTTACTTGAAACTGTTTCAAAACATTGATGATTTATTTAAAACTTTTTTAAAACAATAGGTATCAAATTGAACTTTTATTGTTATATTTCAAAAATACCCCCTAAACTGTGGTCACGTGCAACTTTCTTTTAGTTTTAACCCCTTATTTGACGGCAAGGACGAAATTGAAATTTTTTTACAAACAATAAAAACTAAATTGAGACAAATAGAACAATAAGAACTAAATTGAGACATTTTCCCTTTATTTTCACAAAAGATCAATGATACTTTTGTTATTTCAATTTGCACTAGAAATATGGCCAAAGTGATAGTTATTCATTGAGACATCAAGCTATGAAGACAAATATGAAATCCGATTAAGAACTGAGATTCAACCTATTAGGGGCGTGAGCCTTGCAACATACACTCCCACATAGTTTGTATAGCCATGAAGCATGTCCTTGAAGTCATAGCCTTATATAAAAATGATAACTCGGTGCACAAAACTTCCTATATGGTTGGGCCCATGTTAGGGTTTATTAAAGGCGATGTTACAACAAACCAAACATCATGAATCGCCAAAGTCTTCCTACTTCTCCATTGTTCCAATTAGATCCAAAAATGAGAATTGAAAAAATATGTCAAACTTCATTCCTAAAGACTACGAGAATACAATGTTCTTCTATTATGAGAATATCTGTTTTTAGATAACGGTTCTTCTAAGAAGGGTGTGGTACCACCACTTATCAGACCCAACGAGCGGGAGAAGCAAAAAGGAGTCAGGAAAGCTGATGCACTATAAGTCCTACTAGTTGTCGATCTATAAGAAACACGAGAAAAAACATCTAGCTTTCTTCTCAACAAGTACCAATATTCACAGTTCAGAAATTATAGCTACTGCTTCTTGAAGAGATCTTGGGGCATGCATAAAGAATGATTCAGCAGAAACCTTGACCTCTTCCAGTGAGTAGGGTTTCAAGATCATTCCCCCTAAAAGTTATTTGTGACGTTTTGCACTACCTTACTTCCTTAGATCAATGTAGTCAAAAGTGAAACACCGACCATATCAAGCAGTAGCAATTTCCTCTCCAACGACGATGTCTTCGACAAACTGTGCTTTTGGTTCCAGATCAATGAACTGATTGGACTTGCTAGCTAGGTGTGAGATACTGACTCTACCCTCACGCTTAATGTAATCAGCAACTGCTCTCATTTCCTCCAGTGAGATGTATATGTATTTTCCTCTATCATCCATCACACCGGATAGTCTCCCTGGTTCATATAGCATGGTTATATAAATCACGAGAGTACTAATTAAGAGCTATAGGAAAATACAATGGAACTATTACTCAGACCATGTACATTCTATCAAGTGAATTAAGAAACCAAAATTTAACACAAAAAGATTGCGAACAAGTCAAACAATGGAAATAGATGGATGAATATAGTTAGTATGCAAGGATAAAAAAACCATACACAAGATGTATCAGCAGATTGGATATCTAAATGAGCAAAAAACATGATATAGTATATACGTTTTACAAGTAGAAAACCTGAAGTTACCATATAGAAGAAACAATTTTCCAGGCTTTGAACATTAGAAGCTTATGCAATGCTAGAATATAAGATGTGAGATATTAGGCTAGATAATGGAATGAAGAGTGCTAAGTATTTGAGAAGTCAGATCAAATGTTTCTACAGATAAACGCACATGTGAAACTAATCACATGTGAACAAAAGGAGGGAAAACCATACCCATGTTTTCCAACGAGGTGATACGGTTGATACATTCCTGCAACAACAAAATGTCACTCTACATTAGGTATGGAAGGTGCAGAATCAGCAGCTACCACATAATACAACAAAATTGAATTCGGTTTTTGGATCCTTGACAAGAGAGTAGTAGTTCCTCCAAATTAACGATACCACTTTCCATCTAGCTGCTGTTACACAAATAATCAAAGAAGGTGAAGAATAGAGCATATGGGGTACCTGAGTTCGTAACTTGAATTCTGCAGCAAGATCTTCCAGAGGAATGCACTTGTGTTTCTGCAAGATCATAGAAGGAGATAAGAGGGAACGGAGGACTATAACACATTCTTTTGAAGTCTGACACTCAATCAACTGAATCTCATCGACAAGACTTAAAAGTGTGCAGATAATATACAATGCTCCCATGGAGAAATCAACTATCATTAACTTGAATTAAAACTACCTCAATGTATTCCACAAAGTCGGATAGCAAGTCTTTGTTTCCATCTTGGACTTCATTTTCTGTAGTACCTTCATCATCAACTGAAAATGCCCCTTTCCATTTTTCAAACTCCAATGCAGCAGCTTCTTCCTCCTTAGCTTGTCGAGCTTTGGCTTCTTCCTCCTGGATAAATCATGTTCTTTAATGAGGAACAACACAATCAATATTTTCTGAAAAAAATATGCATTAATTAACTGACCAGCTGCCGTTCTAGAGCTTCTCGCTCTTCATCCTTCCTCCTCCTCATTTCTTCATAGCGATCTTGTTTCGTACGCCTTGAATCACGAGTAGCCTCTTCAGCCTTTCAAAACAGTCAACAAGACTTCTAGAAGTAAGATTACTGATGGCACCCAAAAGAAAAAGATAAAGAGTATTTGTAGCAAAGCAATGCATTTTTCAGTGTCAAGATGATTGATCAAATGATAACAACATATGCAATTTATGTCATAACAGCAAGTGATCACACAAGGGCAGTAACAAGAGATGTCTATGCGGCACAAGAAAGTAATTGAAGTCAAAGAATTATACAAGGGTCCATACCTGTCTTTGTGCTTCACGCTCTTGACGTTTCTTATCCTTTTTCTTTGATACTTTAGCATTGTAATTTCCATCTCCACCAGCTTCATCATCACTTTCATCAGCAGTTTCTGCATCCATTAGGCATTTCAGAAATTGCTTTTACGCAGCAATTTGGATAAGTCAAAATAATGCAGAGCAAAAATAGATAACACCTAAAATCTGGAAGTCTATACTTAAGAGTCACTTTAATGTGTAGTTATTTCTAAACCCTTGTGTCGTCCAAAACCCTTCAACCATGCACCACTTCAACCCAAACCCTAACCATGCCCATAAACCCCACTTCCCAACCACCAGAGTCTGCTAGGTGTTAGCAAGGTCTCACTTGAATAAGTCAAGGGTTAAAGAGGATCTACAGGAGAACTTTCACTTTGAAAACTTAGAAAAAAAGTAGCAGTATGGTGTTTAACAACATCGGTGAACCAACATGAGATGCAATCACTGTGGATACATAGATCACACGAAATTATGAACTCAAGTACAAAAGACGGGCATGGAAGGCTCATCCCTGTTTCTCTCTTTTTTTTTTTTCTTTTTCCCTTTTGAAATCCGTGGATATCCGAACTTTGCCCGATTAATCCCACGGAGACTTGAAGTTAACGGCTGAGTAAACCTCCAGTGGCCCCAAGGGGACTCGAACTGGCGACCTCTGGGTACACCCCAAGATCTTTACTAGTTGAGCTACCCTAAAGGTTCCTGTTTCTCTCATTCTTATGCCTTTGATTTTTCCAATGAGGATCATTAATTTTTTCTCAGTAAGCTCTAGCCAATTATAATGGAGGAAGAAAAAAATTACAATGAATTATTTTCCAATTTCAATTCTAAATCTTCAATCTCAATGCTGCAATATGTTATATGCAGGAATTCAACTTAACCATTCTCAGCTACTAAAGGCTTAAGAATATCATTTTCCATAGCAAGAAATCAATTGCAAATTGAAGATGAGGCAAAGTTTAAAAAAAAAAAAGAAAAAACCTTCCACAGTTGCAGCAGCCGATGATGTGCTGGCAGCAGAAGAAGCTGCTCTTCTACGCATACGACGATTACCAGTTCCACTTCCCCTTACCACTGTGTCCCGTTCTCTAACCTATTATAGCAATACCAACACAGTATTAGAAAGATACCATAAAAACAAACTTTCTCCCTCTTAGAACAACAAAGGACCTAAAATGTTCTATGATCCAAAATATTATTAAAACAAAATATAGAGCAAAGTCCAAAGATCCCCTATGTCTTGTCAAAGCTCCACGTTAAATACCATGGTGCTGCAATAATCTAATAAACCTATGATATATAAGATTGTCTGATTGTTATCTCGCCCCATTTTTCCCGCCATGACTGGAGTTTTTTGCCGCATCTTATAAACGAAGCCAGTTATAAATTTATTACGGCACCAGGGATTAAGATGCCAATTCGACAAGAGCTTTGCCCATTACCTTAAAATAAACTATAGATACTAATTCAACCTTCACTTCAACCCAATAATAATATCCAAAAAAAATTCCAAATTATAATTCTTCAACATCAGAAAATTCAACTAAAATTGGCAAAAATCATCGAAATTAAACCCAATATAAATCAAATTGATTATAAAACGTTACCTGAGGCTCATCTACATGTTCATGAGTAGACCGAGAATCCAATCGGCGTTTCCAAAGATAAAGCGGAATTAAAGCCATCACAAGAAGCATTGAGAGTATTGCCACAAAAATATCCTCCATTTTTTTTATGTGTGTCAAAAGCTCTTAATTCAACAAATTCGATGCCCTTCTCTGCAAATAAAACAGTTCATGCAGCTGATCTTTATCAATCAAATTTCAACATGATTGAATTGTAGTAATTGGAATCGGGAGAACAATAAATTAAACGGAGAATCAAAGAACATTCGTAAATTAAGGGTTTATATGATGTAAAAAAAATTAGGGTTTAATCATGCAACTAATAAGGATAATAATTATTATTATTTTTTATTGAAGAATTTATATGAAGAAAATCGATGGAGACGTACCTTTGGAGAGTTAAATGATGATCGGAGGCAATATTAGCTGAGCGTTTTAGAGGGAAAAGGCGCTGGTTTTACCACGAGGATGAGCGAAACGACGTCGTTTGAGGGAAAATTTTATTTTCCTTCTTAGGCTCCGTTTGTTTGCCGTAAAATAACTTACTTGTGTAAAATATTTTCCGTAGAAAGTGTTTTCCTGGAAAATAAAATATTTTACACGGCTCTGTTTGTTTGCCGTAAAATAACTTATTGATGTAAAATATTTTACTGAAAAATAGAATACTGAAAAATATTTTCTGGTGTTTGAATGTACCGTAAGTTCGGTAAAATGTTTTCTTATCCCAAAGGACATGAAAACATTTTACATAATTTTGTACTAGCCGCAATTGTTGACCGGAAAATATTTTACGGTTGACCAATTTTCCGGTGTTACCAAACACCGTAAAATTAAGAAAAACCAGCCGCAATTTTTTACTGGAAAACATTTTACGGTTGACCAATTTTCCAGTGTTACCAAACACCGCAAAATCCAAAAAATATTTTCCGGTAAAATATTTTACAGCAAACAAACGGAGCCTTAAATGACAAAATTTATCCACCTATTTTCACCATCCCACCCGGAAAAAGAATTTGAATTTCCTAATAACGTTAAGTTGTGATGACTTGCTCATTGTGATAAAATAATTTTGGCTATTGATACATATCTTCAAATAGTGTGTTACCTATCAATTCCTTTTGGAGGATAGTAGAAGCATGTGCGAGACACGAGTTACTCGTTATAAGGTTAAAAATAACAATGAGTCGGATATTCATAAAAAATAAGGTATTCAAATTTAGATCCGATTAACATAACATGTTATCAAATTAAATCAAATTTTTGTTAAATTTCAAAACCACTAATCAAAATTGAATTCGATAAAAAAAAAAAAAATTTGTAAGTATTTGAATACGAACCGTTTAATTAAAATGAAAAACAAAATAATCATTTAAAAATAAAACCCATCTAAATTTTTTTTTTTAAAGTTAAAGTTCTGCATATAATTCAGTCTATTAGAATTAAAGTTCTTAATTGTATTCAAAGTTGACCTAGGTTTGGAATTCAAGAATTTGAACAATTTAGTAATTGATTCTTGAAATTAGATTTGCTTAATAATTGTCAATGTTTCATCAATTTATCTGTGTCATTTGCCAACTTTTTCTGTACTCGTATTCAATTTTCCTATGCCATCCACAAGACTTTGACTATTCAAATAGCGCTTGGCAATTCGAGAGATGAAGAAAAACTCGTAACACTCCGTCGCACAATAGCAACACGATCTCACATTAATTCCATAAAATGTATGGGTCAATTTATAAAATTTCGAATTCTCTATTACTATTATCACGTGTTTAAAATCAGCTGATTAAATTTTATATATTAATAGACTAATACCACACCTAAATTATTATATGGGATTAATACTTAATTTTGTCTTTTATCTCTAATACATTTGACATAATGATTCATTATATTTAAAAGTAAAATATTATAATCTTTTATCTTTTGAATATATATCACCGTTAGTTCTTTTTTATTTTACTATATAAAATTTGTCAAAAAAAGTATGTGGTTGTCACGTAATTATATGTATATTTTTATTTATGCTTTTAAATTTTAAATAAAAAAATGAAAAAAAAGACTAAAGGTGTGATAAATTTAAAGGATAAAAGATTGCACGTTGCAGTTTTAATGATAAAAAACCACTATATCAAAGATACTAAAAAAAAATGAGAAGCTAATAAACCAAATATTATGTGGAGCACACGATAGTAACCGATACAGCACTATCAAAACGGTGGTGTAGCGGTGGCTTTTCAAACGTGAGCTCAAGGAACAGATGTGATGTGCTAACTTACTTCATCAATGAGTTAGAAATACTATTTGAACACCACGTAGGAATATTCCAATATACAACTAGTCATGATGCTAAATTACGTCAGATTTTAGATAACCAACATTTAAACAATAGGCGATATTGGTGTTATCATGTGTAAAAATAATACTGAAAGGCATAACATTAATATTGTGACGTGTAAAAGTAACATCCCGAATGTTATATGTTGAGGCCAAAATCTGACTCGGGGTTTGATGGGCTCGTCGCTCATCCACGGAGGTGATTGACTTGCAAAACAGAAGACTCTGGGGTTATTCTCCAGAAGCTCACTCTAACGATCAAATCAATTATGGAGTCTAAATTGCATATAAGTAAAAAGGGAATTGAGAGAGAGGGAGAGAGTTATAGGACATGTATACCTTATATCGGTTATTTTTCTTGAGATGGTGCCTTTATATTTATACTAATACTCAAACTACTAAAGAGTGTCACATGTAATATTGTGGTCTCCCTATTGAAGTGCTCTATAGGCCCTCTGGCATATTATTTCCCGAGCTGGATCGGCTCCTTCAACCCTTTGAGTTGTCCTCAGGTTGGGACATGTTCTATTTAAGTCGGGTAACGTGATCGTCATCAGGCAGACCCACTTTAAGTCGGAAGTTCAAACATAATTATAATTTAGACTCTGGGGTCATTTTCATCTATTCATACATGGTCGAATTTATACACATATCATAAGCCCCCCGATTCCTTAAGCTCTACAAGAGGTCAGGGAATCAGTAACATGTTTCCACTTTCTTTGTATATTTCTCTACTCTCGCCCTTATGACCAAGTTCAGTCTAATCATTGTTTAGTTGAATCAACGAGGTGGTAAATGATAATTGTTGCTCTAAATAACATTGGATTCATCACAGAGCGTTAGCTTCACCTTTATTGATGCACTTGGAGTCATCATAAAGATCCCGAGCCCTTGTGGGTTTGAATCCATCAGATCTACTCCTAAGGGGAGTGGTCTGAGAGTAGAATAGGCATTCACGGATCGGGGTGAGTCAAGTGCTCACCCAAGTTGCATGGAAATAGCCCTTGCTATTGATTCTCTGAGAAATCGATCAAAAAAGTGCTATGCGGAATACTAGAATCAGTCAAGTACTGAGATAGTAATCATATTGACACTATAGGAGCTGTGGATCTGCTTAGCATTTCCATTGCCTTTTGGGCATCACAGTAAGTTAATAGGATCGATTTCCTACAATAGGTATTGTCGAGGTTGAAAGTCTCACAGTTGAATTCGGGAGCTGCTTTAGCCGAGCTGGACTTCTCAGGTCCGCCTCCGAGCTGCACTTTCTTGGTCGGCTGTAGGACCTGCACAAGGAAAGTAAGGAAAAGGCGGGGTGACGACCCGGATTTTTCCCTCAGGCGTGCGAACGATTAGTATGTCCGAGCTGGTAAAGTAGTTGAGAGTAATTAATAGCGAGATCCCTCTAAATGAAGAGGGTGGAGCTCTATTTATACTAAGTTCGGGTCTGACAGCATTTAATGCGATGCAGCTTTATGTTCCATCAGTGCTTTATGTCCCATCGGAACAGCTGGAACTGAGGTCGGGGTTAACGGGGTCGGGTCAGTCATCTAGGTTGGACATTGAGCTGAACGTGCTGTTAATGGAGCGCGGATTAGCCCGTCTCAGCTCGGAATGGTCGGCTCACTTGGATCAGCTCGAGAACCCCTCGTCAATTCCCTCCCCCAAATCGAGATCGAGAGGGTGAGATCTAGACAGAAGTTAATCCCGAGCTGTAGGTGCCCGACCCCGATAGAGTAGGGATGGCCACGTCAGCGGTGCATGCCCAACGGATGGCTGCCACATCACCTGGCGGTTCTGGCAAAACGCGACGTTTGGGCTCCCTGAGGCGACTTTCAGTGATGCCTATAAATAGGGCCATATTCTCCGAGATTCGTTCCATACTTCGCTTTCAATTTCCCAAGGAATTCAGGTCGGACACTAGAGTGGTCGGACACAACTAGCTCGGAAAGGATCTTCTCGGGATAATTCAGCTCGGACCCAGCATACTCCGCAGTTAAGAGCATTAGGTACGTCCCGACTCCCTTTAGTCATTCCTGTACATTTGTATTTGCTGTAGGCAGGATGGGGAGGTCGGGATCAGAAGATTCTCAGGCTATGGAAGTAAGGTCTTATGGTGGAGATGAAAGTCCACCGAGCTCGGCATCTACCTCGAATAGGATCCGTGGCGGAGAGAGCACCAGCTCGTCCTCAGGGCCGGCTCGGAAACCTGATCACGAGGAGAGCGACGACGACTGCCAAGTTATTGGGGTCAGATTGGTGCGAGATGAAGCAGAAGAGGATCCTTTGGCCGACCTGGGAGAATTCGATGTCAGGGAGGATGAGGAGCCGCTGAATCGACTGGAGGGCATCGAGATACCACAAGAGTTCTTAGCCGAGGTTTCTGCCACCGAGCCGATCGAGGCTGTCCCAGTCAGTGCTGTTCGACCTCGGAGCTCGGCTTCAGCCAGCGCTTCTTCAATTCGAGGGAAGAGGATCGAGCAGTTGTTTGCCTGCTGCAAGCGTGAGTGCCATTCTACAGTGCAGATGGCGAACGCAAGGCTCAGGAACTGGTCAGTTGACCGGCATCACAAGCTGAAGGTTCCAGGTCGGCAAGAATCGGCGTGTTACCCCCCAGCCAACCACTACACCATATACGATCTGGCCTTCGACGTCATCCAGCTTCCCCTCCCTGGCTTCATCATTGGAATTTTGAACCATTTCGAGCTCAGCCCGGGTCAGATGTCACCGAATGGTTGGGCCATAATGGTGGCCTTCTACGTGTTCTGCTTGGAGAAGGGAGTGGAGCCAACCTTGCGCTGATTCAGGCATTTCTTCGTGTGCAAACCCAACTCGAAGCAGCCAGGGTGGTTCCACTTCGCAGCTCGGGTCGGCCACTCCATATTCACCAAGTGGCACTCCTCTAACAAGGGCTGGCATAATGACTATTATTGGGTGGAGCCGTCCGTGAATCCTGGATGTAGGCTGGACTGGCTCCTGAGCCTGAGGAAAACCGCCAACGATGACCCTAAACTCTCGAAGGAGGAGCTTAGAGAAGTTGCAGTGCTCAAGCCCGCGCCCGGGATGCTGATAGACATTGACAGCGTGCTGAAATGGGAGCGAATTTGGGGTTCCAAGTTGTTTGGTCGGGAGCCCGACCTCTCGAGGGATCATCCCCACCTGATTTCCGACCCGGAAGGAGATGACGGGTCTAGCTCGGAAGAGGGTCAGTTTGCAGGATTGGCGTCCGACCTCCCGTCCCGTTTACTAGCTTAGCTTTTTTAGTTGGGTCTTCGACTCATTTTTAACCCTTTTGCCCTGGTTTTTGCAGATATGGCGGACATGAGGAAGCTTGCATACGCCCAGGTGCGGAGGAAGAGTGAGGTCAGTGGCGATACATCAGCTCGGTCAGGACTGGGCGGCACTGGCCAAGGTCAAAGGCAGCGCCCCAGCGGCCAAGGGCGAGAGGTCGGTCCCGAGGTCTCTTCAAAAGGGGCTTCGGGGTCCCCTTTGCCGAAGAAATTGGGATTGGGCCTAGCGATCCCGGAGCGCTCTTCCTCCTGACCCGAGAGCAAAAAGCGGCCTCGGCCCGAACACTTTGGGAAGGGCAAGGCCACGGAGTTGAGCCCTCTCGACAAGCACTTCATGGAGGCGTCCAAGGTGGATCGTGACCCCAAGCTGGCGATGGTTCCCGCTGAGCAACTCTCGCTGGATTTGAGGACGGCCATAGTCACTGTAAGTCCTTAACCATCTTCTGTTAAAGTTGTACTTTTAGCTCGGCTGATTGTTTTATTTTCTGCTGAATCAGGCCGAGTCCCACATCCTCTCTGCCCCCAGTTTCCTTATCAAGGCCCAGACTCACTGCGTCGAGCTCGAGCAGCGATATGTTGATGCCCGAGCCGAGCTTGAAACCGTGAGGGAGGAGGCCGCTCAGAGGCAGAAAACTGATTCGGCGGAGGTCGACCGCCTGAAGAAGGAGCTGGAAATGGAGAAGGACCGACGCGAAGCCGCGGCCAAGGACGTCAACCGTTATAAGCGAGAGAAACGGGAGGCCAAGGCTAAGCTCAAAGATCTAGTGGAGCGGGTCGGCGTCCAGGGGGAAAAGGCAGTGAAGGCCTTCAAGTCCAGCGACGCGGCGGTGGATTGGTTGGCCATGGAAGGCGGGGCCATGGCGAAGTACGCGAAAATGGAGTTCTACTTCCGAGGTCAAGTTGCGGCTCGGGAGAGAGCGAAGACTTTCTTCCCAACTTCCAAGAACGACTACATCGAGATCTTGGAGGTTCCGCCGCCAGAATTCTGGGAGATCCCCGAGCTTCCGTCCGACCTGATATCCCAGGCCAAGGAGGTTACTGAGTTTGTCCAGAAAGGCCTGGACCAGGTTGGGGATGAAGCTGAGGCCACCACCTCCGCCGCTGCGCAAAAATAGATTTTGCAGTGTTTCCCGAGTAGGGTTGTTGTAATCTCGCCCAAGCTGGGCTCTTGTAACTTTCTTTCAGTTTTAATGAAATACTTGTTTTGGCTTTATTTGCGTTTAAATTGAGTTCGTACACGTATGTTTATTGTCGCAAATTTTTACTTAAGTAAGTGGGGTCGGACCAACCTTAATGGACCATTCAAACTTAAGTTTTAATGAACCGAGCTGGTAGTGGTTAAGCGTTCTACCATCTTAATCCGAGCCGGAATAATCGGGGCAACTTTATAATCGTTACCAAATCGAACTCGTCAGTCCGTTACAAAATTGGTCAACTTAATGTTAACAATTATGCCGACCTAAAGCCGGAACACACCAAGTTGGAACACAATCCAAACTGGCAAATTTAATCAAATTGTCATTGATTTTACCCGAGCTGGAAATTAGTCCGAGCTGGTTTACTTCGTGGTTACGCGTGGCCACTGCGTTAACCCGAGTTTGAGTAATCTTTGTAGTTGTAGCACTTGGGCCCGAGTCGGGCATTGTGCCAGAGTCTGTCCCCAGGTCGGGAATTCACTCTAGTTTACAAAATTGTATTGCATTGAATTCGTACAAGTAATTTTCGGCCCGGGGCCTTTACAAAATACTTTGGCTCGGGGCCGTTTACAAAATGTTTCGGCTCGGGGCCGTTTTTAGACAAAATACCGCTTCAGATGTTCT